>JAPDVR010000005.1:24491044-25754794 GCA_026230005.1 Gila orcuttii | reverse complement strand
CTTTCTTTCTTCCTTTCTACCTAGTCTATCTTTCTTTCTTTCTTTCTTTCTTTCTAACCAATCTATATATCTGTCTATCTATCTATCTATCTATCTATCTATCTATCTATCTATCTATCTATCTTTCTTTCTTTCTTTCTTTCTAATCTATCTATCTATTTTTCTTTCTTTCTTTCTAATCTATCTATCTATCTATCTATCTTTCTTTCTTTCTTTCTAACCAATCTATATATCTGTCTATCTATCTATCTATCTATCTATCTATCTATCTATCTATCTATCTATCTATCTATCTATCTATCTATCTTTCTTTCTTTCTAACGAATCTATCTATCTTTCTTTCTTTCTATCTAACTTATCTATCTTTCTTTCTAACTCTGTCTTTCTTTCTTTCTAACTAATCCTTTCTTTCATTTTCCTTTTTCTTTCTTTCTTTCTTTCTTTCTTTCTTTCTTTCTTACTTTCTACCTAATCTTTCTTTCTTTCTTTCTTTCTACCTAATCTTTCTTTCTTTCTTTCTTTCTTTCTTTCTTTCTAACTAATCCATCTTTCTTTCTTTTCTAACTAATCCTTCTTTCTTTTTCTTTCTTTCTTTCTTTTTTTCTTTCTACCTAATCTTTCTTTCTTTCTTACTAACCCATCTTTCTTTCTTTCTAACTAATCCATCTTTCTTTCTTTCTTTCTAACTAATCCTTCTTTCTTTTTCTTTCTTTCTTTCTTTCTTTCTTTCTTTCTTTCTTTCTTTCTTTCTTTCTTTCTACCTAATCTTTCTTTCTTTTTTCTTTCTTTCTTTCTTTCTTTCTTTCTTTCTTTCTTTCTTTCTTTTTTTCTTTCTTTCTTTCTTTCTTTCTTTCTTTCTTTCTTTCTTTCTTTCTTTCTTTCTTTCTACCTAATCTTTCTTTCTTTCTTTGTAACTAATCAATCTTTCTTTCTTTTTTTCTAAATAATCCATCTTTCTTTCTTTCTAACTAATCCTTCTTTCTTTCTTTCTTTCTTTCTTTCTTTCTTTCTTTCTTTCTTTCTTTCTTTCTTTGCATTTCAGTTAAGCATTTCAAGCATTCACACGCATGTTCCGCAGGAAATGCAATTTTTCTAGTTAGTGTGAATGCTTCAAGCATTCACACTATTGAAATCCAAATCTTTATTATTATTCCGTATTCTTCCGTGGTCGCTTTCTTTTCCTCTCTACTTTGTGCTACAAAAACCATTCAACTTATCAAAATGTTCAGCTTTTAGATGACTTGTGTGCTATTACTTTTCTTTTTGATGTGACTTTCAGATTTCTTAAAAATTAATATTAAAAACCATAAAAATCAAAAAAACTCAAATCTACACTCGCTGAAGCCATAGACTCAATTAAACTACCATTCTATATGTACTAATGAACCTATCTATCTATCTATCTATCTATCTATCTATCTATCTTTCTTTCTTTCTTTCTTTCTTTCTTCCTAACTAATCTATCTTTCTTTCTTCCTAACTAATCTATCTTCCTTTCTTTCTATCTAATCTATCTTTCTTTCTAACTAATTTATCTTTCTAACTAATCTATCTTTCTTTCTTTCTAAATAATCTATCTATCTTTCTTTCTTTCTAACTAATCTTTCTTTCTTTCATTCTTTCTTTCTTTTTTTCTTTCTTTTTTCTACCTAATCTTTCTTTCTTTCTTCCTAATCTTTCTTTCTACCTAATCTATTATTCTTTCTTTCTTTCTCTCTCTCTTTCTCTCTACCTAATCTTTCTTTCTTTCTTTCTTTCTTTTTTCTTTCTAATCTTTCTTTCTTTCTTTCTAATCTTTCTTTCTTTCTTTCTAACTAATCTATCTTTCTTTCTTTCTAACTAATCTATCTATCTTTCTTTCTTTCTAACGAATCTATCTTTTTCTTTCTCTCTAACTAATCCATCTTTCTTTCTTTCTAACTAATCCGTCTTTCTTTATTTCTAACTAATCCTTCTTTATTTTTCTTTCTTTCTTTCTTTCTTTCTTTCTTTCTTTCTTTCTTTCTTTCTTTCTTTCTTTCTCTTTCTACCTAATCTTTCTTTCTTTCTACCTAATCTTTCTTTCTACCTAATCTATATTTTTTTTCTTTCTTTCTTTCTTTCTTTCTTTCTTTCTTTCTTTCTTTCTTTCTTTCTTTCTTTCTTTCTACCTAATCTTTCTTTCTACCTAATCTATCTATCTTTCTTTCTTTCTTTCTCTTTCTTTCTAACTAATCTATCTATCTTTCTTTCTTTCTTACTAATATTTCTTTCTTTCTCTTTCTTTCTTTCTACCTAATCTATCTTTCTTTCTTTCTTTCTCTCTCTCTTTCTCTCTACCCAATCTTTCTTTCTTTCTTTCTTTTTTCTACCTAATCTTTCTTTCTCTTTCTACCTAATCTTTCTTTCTTTCTACCTAATCTTTCTTTCTACCTAATCTATCTATCTATCTTTCTTTCTTTCTTTCTTTCTTTCTTTCTTTCTTTCTTTCTTTCTTTCTCTTTCTTTCTTTCTAACTAATCTATCTATCTTTCTTTCTTTCTTACTAATCTTTCTTTATTTCTCTTTCTTTCTTTCTTTCTACCTAATCTATCTTTCTTTCTTTCTTTCTCTCTACCCAATCTTTCTTTCTTTCTGTCTTTCTTTCTTTCTTTCTTTCTTCTACCTAATCTTTCTTTCTTTCTTTCTTTCTTTCTTTCTTTCTTTCTTTCTTTCTTTCTTTCTTTCTCTACCTAATCTTTCTTTCTTTCTACCTAATCTTTCTTTCTACCTAATCTATCTTTCTTTCTTTCTATCTAATCTATCTTTTTTTCTAACTAATCTATCTTTTTAACTAATCTATCTTTTTTTCTTTCTAACTAATCTATCTATCTTTCTTTCTAACTAATCTTTCTTTCTTTCTCTTTCTTTCTTTCTAACTAATCTATCTATCTATCTATCTTTCTTTCTTTCTTTCTTTCTTTCTTTCTCTTTCTTTCTTTCTACCTAATCTATCTTTCTTTCTTTCTCTCTCTCTTTCTCTCTACCCAATCTTTCTTTCTTTCTTTTTCTTTCTTTCTTTCTTTCTTTCTTTCTTTCTTTCTATCTTTTTTTTTCTACCTAATCTTTCTTTCTTTCTTTCTTTCTTTCTTTCTTTCTCTACCTAATCTTTCTTTCTTTCTACCTAATCTTTCTTTCTTTCTGACTACCATTAAAAGAGATCAAAGGGATATCTCAGGATATAAGTGTCATAGAAACATGATTGTGGGCTCGTTTGACTCGGGCCAGCAAACAGCCAATCCTGAATCACCTCAACACTTACTGGCCACGCCCTAGCGACCATTGTCGAGCACCTTAGCAACCAAAATCCAAAGAGGGATATCTTCCATTCTGAATGTCACAGAGGCATGGGAGTTGGTTTATATCATTTATACTTACAAGCAGCCTTTGGAGCTTCATGATTGGCAGCTGCCAAGCCACTCCCTAGCAACCAAACAGAGTACCCTAGCAACCATTTTGCAAGACCTATATCTCTGCATCAAAACATCGTATAGAGATGAGGGTTGGTTTATACATTCACATTGACTTTGGAGCTTCATGATTGGCAGCTGCCAAGCCACTCCCTAGCAACCAAAGAGAGTACTCTGGCAACCATTTTGCAAGACCTATATCTCTGCATCAGAACATCGTATAGAGATGGAGGTTGGCTCTTTTGACTCATGCTAGCAAACAGGACTTCCAACATGCTACACATGCTTAGGCCTGTCGCGAT
Organism: Gila orcuttii; assembly: GCA_026230005.1. NCBI lineage: Eukaryota > Metazoa > Chordata > Actinopteri > Cypriniformes > Leuciscidae > Gila > Gila orcuttii. The sequence goes on along the minus strand of JAPDVR010000005.1, from coordinate 25,751,064 downwards.
AATCAATAAATCAATTAATCGCACGATAAAAAAAATGAGCTCGATCATTTTTCCGGCCGCGATAATTTCCATTTGCATGCTTGTTTTTTTTCCTCGTCTCTCTCTCTCTCTGCACGCATGCGTGAGCGGTAGTTGAGCGAAAGTGGGAAGCGTGGTGAGTGTGTGGACTATTTTATCTTTTTTTGGCCGCTGTGTCAAAAATAGGTTTTCTATTTTTCTATCTTTTATCTTTCTACTTGTGGTATACGGGTTTGGGAGGGTTAAGATAGTGGTTTGTGGTCTGTCTGCCAGTTTTTATAACTGGCAGGATGACTTCGAGTGCGAGGACGCTAGATTTCCTCACACGGCGTCATGCGGTGAAGTTAAGTTTGAACGCTAGTGTGGAGGAGTGCAGTTTGGCTATAGGAGAGGTGGTTGGGTGCGATAATGTTCTGTCAGCATCGAGAATGAACAACGCAGTTGTTGTTTTTTTGAAAACCGTTGAATTAGCAAACTTGTTGGTTGAAAGTGGTGTTGTCATTGACAATGTTTTTGTTCCAGTGTTACCACTGTCTACTCCGTCCAAAAAAGTGACTCTATCAAACGTGCCGCCATATATAAAAAACGAGGTGTTGGTGAAATTTTTGGAGAGGCATGGCAGATTGGTTTCCCCAATCAAAATGATTCAGATTGGTTGTAAATCGACGTTGCTGAAACACGTAGTGTCTTTTAGACGTTTTGTTTACATGGTATTAAAGGACAACAAGGAGGAATTAGATTTGACGTTTAATTTTAATCATGACGACTTCAACTATGTAGTTTATGCTACGACTAATAGCATGAAATGCCTTAGTTGTGGTGAAATAGGACATCTCGTGAGGGTTTGTCCAAAAAAGGATGAGAAATCAAGGAAAAAAGTTTCATCAGTCTTGGTTGAAAGGGTTGGTGAAGAGGAGGGGACAGTACAAATTGTTAGGAGTGAGGTGCCTACAACAGTGGTAGTTGATGAGGATACTGGACAAAAACCTGTAGATGTAAATTCAACAGATTCATCAGGTGATGTTGCAGCTTTAAAGGAAAAGGGGAAGGAGCAAGTGGCAGTGGCAGTTATAGGAGAAGCCTCTGTCCCTGATGAAAGGCATCAGTTAACTGATGTTTTAGATATGCAGGGTTCGGTAATTAATCAAGACATGGAGGTGGAAGGCGAGGATCTTTACTCTGAGAAGGAACAAGATGATTGTGTTTTCAAAACACCGCAAAAGAGAAGAATGAAACAGAGCCACTACAATAATTCAAAAAAACTGGGAAATAGCCAAACTGATACTGAAAGTGACACTGACCTTTCAGAATGTAGTGTTACTTTTGATCAGACTAAAGATGAGGTTTTAGAACAGTCTTACAGTGTGGATGATGTTAAGCTCTTTTTGAGAGTAACAAAGAATGCAAGAAACGTGCGTATTTCAGAGTACTTTCCTGATCTGGAGCAATTTGTAGAAAAAGCAAAGAGTTTTAGGAGTGAAGGTCTTTTTTCTGATCAAGAGGTTTACAGACTGAAAAAAATTCTCACAAAAGTAAATTTTCAATTAGGAATTAATGCTGAATAGTTCTAAAATCACACTTATGAGATGAGGCTTGTTTGTGTCTTGATTATCCTTTTCTTTTCTTTAATGAAAGAGTTTCATTTTGCTTCCCTTAATTTAAATGGGGCACGAGAAGGGAAGAAAAGGTTTGAATTATATGAGTTAATGAAGATAAAGAAAATAGACATTCTGTTTGCACAAGAAACTCATAGTGATGTTTCCAATGAAGAAGATTGGGCAAGAGAATTTGATGGGTTAACCATTTGTAGTCATAATTCATCTCTAAGTGGTGGGGTTGCTATTTTATTTTCTAAAAATTCCACTCCAATTTCTTATGAAGTAGAAGAAGTTGTAAAAGGCAGATTTTTAAAAATAAGGGCTCAATTTGACAATGCTTTTTATTGCTTCGGTTGTATCTATGCTCCCACCAATGCAGTTGAAAGAATGGGCTTTCTGAATACATTATGTAAAGCTTTAAGTGATTGTAATACTGAGGATTTGTTCTTAATTGGAGGAGATTTTAATTGCACTGAATTTGCCTCAGATAGAAATCATGTTGAGCCTCATATGGCTTCTTGAAAAAGGCTAATTCAGCTTATAGAAACGCATGATCTTGTTGACGTTTGGCGGAATTTTCACAAAGCACAAAGACAATATACATGGGTTCATTCTTGTAATAATAGGTTGTCTTTAGCAAGATTGGACAGATTTTATGGTTTTGGTCATCAACTCAATCTTTTTAGAGATTGTTCTATCATTCCAGTTAGTTTTTCGGATCACAGTTTAGTACAGTGTTTTTTAACTTTAGGATCCATAAAACCAAAGAGTGCAATGTGGCACTTTAATAACAGTCTTTTAATTGATATGGAATTTAGAGATATCTTTAAGTTTTTTTGGAATGATTTTAGAACCACTAAATCTGATTTCCATTCTTTGCAGCAGTGGTGGGATTTTGGAAAAACGCAAATCAAGCAATTGAGTCAACAGTATGCTTGCAACATCACTAAAGAAATAAATATTTCAATGGTAAATCTAGAAAATGATATAAAAAAACTACAAGAATCTATTGGAACTGAACAAAATCAAGAGCTTATTGAAATTTTAAATCGAAAAAGCAAAGAATTGGCAGAAATTCTAGACCTGAAAGCACAAGGGGCTCTGATCAGATCCCGGTTTAAGAATATAGAGTGGATGGATGTATCTTCCAAATTTTTTTTTAATCTGGAAAAAAAAAAATGGCCAAAAAGATGTATACATGCTTTGCGTTCTAAGGATGGTGCACTCTTGTCGAATCATACAGAAATTCGGAAGAGAGCGGTAGAATTTTATGAAGAACTATATAGCAGTGAACTTATACACAGGTCAAACACTAATGTGTTTATTGAGGATCTTCCTCAGGTGACTGAAGAGGCGAACGCCGGTCTCTGTAGAGAGATAACGTTAGAAGAGCTGAGGAAAGCTCTTCAAGGCATGGAATGCGGCAGAGCACCAGGAATAGACGGCCTATCTGTAGACTTTTATAAGTCTTTTTGGCCTGAGATTGGTGCGGATCTGCTTGCAGTCATCAACGAAAGTCTAAACAGTGGAAGGTTACCACTGAGCTGCCGTAGAGCAGTGCTGACTTTATTGCCCAAGAAGGGAGACCTGAGTGAAATAAAAAACTGGAGGCCTGTGTCATTGCTGTGTAGTGATTATAAAATTCTGTCCAAGGCATTAGCAAATAGATTGAGTGGGGTTTTGGGAGAAGTCATTCACACTGATCAGACCTATTGTGTGCCAGGAAGGCAAATTTTCGATAATATTTCTTTTGTTAGAGACATGTTTGATATCAGTAAGCTCTTTGATGTGGATTTTGGCTTGATTTCAATAGATCAAGAGAAAGCGTTCGACAGAGTTGAACATAGTTATTTATGGGAGGTTTTAGAGGCTTTTGGGTTTAATAACATATTTATTGATAAGTTAAAAGTTCTTTATTGTGATGTTGAAAGTTTGTTGAAGGTAAATGGTGACTTATGTGCCCCCTTTAGTGTTTTTAGAGGTATCAGACAAGGTTGTGCTCTTTCAGGTATGTTATATAGTTTAACAATTGAACCCCTTTTACGGAAGTTTGAGCAGATTTAAAGGGTGTAACTATTCCAAATTGCGAAAAAGTATTTAAACTATCAGCTTATGCTGATGATATTGTCATTTTCATTAAAGAACACAGTGATGTGTCAAGGATAACAAAGATTTTAAGGGATTTTATGCTTGTTTCCTCCGCTAGAGTAAATTGGAATAAAAGTGAGGCTATCTTGGTTGGAAAGTGGACTCATGGACAACCCAGTCTCCCCGCGGGGTTAAAATGGAGTAGGGATGGGTTTAAATATTTAGGTGTATATTTGGGAGATGATGTAACTGTAAAGAAGAATTTTGAGGGGATAGAAGAGAAAATTGTGGGTCGTTTGAATAAATAGAAGTTTTTACTTTCTAATATGTCTTATAGAGGGCGGGTGTTAATTATTAACAATTTGGCAGCCTCTACTCTTTGGCATTGGCTAGCATGTATTGACCCCCCAGCACTTCTTCTGAAAAAAATTCAATCTATTTTAGTTAATTTCTTTTGGGATAATTTGCACTGGGTGCCACAAAGTGTTTTGTATCTGTCTAAAAATGAAGGGGGACAAGGTCTGATTCATCTACAGAGTCGAGTGGCCGCTTTTCGGCTAAAGTATGTACAAAGGTTTCTTGAAAGTTCTGAAAATGAGAATTGGAGTTTGGTTGCTTCCATTATTTTTAGGAATTTTGAAGGTCTGGGTCTTGACAAGTCTTTGTTCTGGACGAACCTTAAGAAGTTTTCTGTATCTAAGTTACCTATTTTTTATTGTAATTTATTCAAAGTATAGTCACTTTTTAAAGTATCGAGAAGTGAAATAACGGACTCTTTGTACTGGACTCTTCAAGAACCGTTGATTTGTGGATCACGTTTGGATGTGTCAAATGAGGGATGTTTTTCTGCTTTGATGGACGGACTCATTAAATCTCACATCGTTACTCTTGGAAGCCTAGTTCGTATAACTGGACATGATTTATCTGACTCTAAAGCAATGGAAGAAAAGTTGAAGATGAGGTCAACACGGGTAGTAACTCGGCTGCTGTCTAAATGGAAAGAAATCATTACCAAAGAAGAGTTAAAAATGTTAAAAGACTTTGAAGAAGGGTGTATTCAACCAAAGAATGATGACCCTTTTCCGAATTTGTCTTTGAGTCCTGATTTGGAAATGTGTGATTTTTTTTTTTTAAAGTGTAATAATTTAAGGTTGTTGGGAAAAGAAAAAGCATCTAGTAAAGCTATGTATGAGTGTTGTGTTAAAGCTTTCAATAAGAGGAGTCTTGATGGTAAAGTAGATACACCATGGCGCAATGTCTTACATTTAAGTGAGAATATTAGACCTAAATGGGGGGCACTCTATAAGTCACCATTGCTTAAAAAAACAGGGGACTTGCAATGCAGAGTTTTGCATGGAACTATAGCTGTTAACGCATTTGTTTCAATGATAAATCATGAAGTTAATCAGGAATGTCCTTTTTGTTCACAAAGAGAAACTGTGTTTCATACTTTTATGCATTGTATAAGATTAAAACCATTGTTTATTTTTTTACAAGATGTATTTAAACAGTTTGATGAAGTCTTCTCAATGGAGATTTTTATTTGTGGTTTTAAGTATTCGAGAAAACGATCTTATGAGTGTCAGTTGTTTAACTTTTTCTTGGGTCAAGCAAAAATGGCAATTTATGTAAGCAGAAAAAGTAAAATTGAAAAAAATTCTGATACTGATGTAATATTGCTCTTTTCAATGCTGCTGAAATCAAGAATCCAAATTGATTTCCGTTATTACAATGCAACAAAGAATCTAATGTTGTTTGAGCAAAGATGGTGTATAAAAGGTGTTCTTTGTAATATATTTAGTAATACTTTGATTTTTAACAGTATATTGTGAGTTTTTTTTAATTCAGCTGTTTATGTATTCTTGTGTGAATTAAAACCGATTTGTAATAAAATGCATTTTAAAAATCAAAAATCTCTCTCTCTCTCTCTCTCTCTCTCTCTCTCTCTCTCTCTCTCTCTCTCTCTCTACCAAAGAGACTGGATGACAATATCAACGCTGACCGCCACACATTGATTTTCGAATGTTTATTTTTAATTATTGTTTTTTTTTCACTTTGCCTATTTACAGTCGTATTTGATTGCAGAGCGCTGCTCGTCCCTCTCTCTCTCTCACGCGCGCTCTCTCACCCTCATATGAGGCGCCGTCTAGGGCTTAAATCAAACTTCATTCACGCACACATATATGAAACACTTGCATACACATATATTAAGTAGTCCAAAATACATGTATACTGCTGAATGCTCAAACAAATACATATGAAATGCACAAGGACACACCTAAGGTCGCTCACGCACATACACGCAAACTCTACACACACGAGATGCGCGCACACACAAACTCTCCACGCACATAGCCTACTCATATGAGACACGCGTGGCACACAAACTCTCCACGCACATATGAGACGCGCGCGCGCACACAAACTCTCCACGCACATACTCATATGAGACGCGAGCGCGCACACACACACACACACACACACACACACAAACTCGCGCACAAACTCAATGAGACGGAACACACACAAACTCTCCGCGCAGGCGCGCACATACTCACATGAGACGCGAGCGCACACACATACTCATATGAGACTATTGTTCACACAGTACATGATATGATTCTCAGTGTAAACAGAAGTCACACATTGGTAAGTGCATTTTTTGTTAACAGAGACAGAGTCCATTGCTTTTATTGTTTTTGGTTGTTTTGTTCATTTAAATAGTCTTTAGAAATAAAAGTTTATTGATCTTTGAAAAGGTGTACCTGCATTATTATGCCATTATCATTATTTTAGATGAAAATGGTCTCAGAACGACAATATTACGTTTACGTTAACGTTTATTATCAATATTATCGTTTATCGCAATAATTTCTTGGACAATTTATCGTCCAGCAAAATTTGTTATCGTGACAGGCCTACACATGCTAGCTGTGAATAGCTACATGCTAATGGCGATTAGGTAAGTGCTAAATCATGCCAAGAAATGTTAAGAATTCCCTATCAACTGCCTAGCAACGCCCTAGCAACCACCCAGAATTCCCTAGCAACCACCCAGAACACCCAGAACACCCTAGCAACCACCAAGCAGCACCCTAGCAACCATCCAGAATACCTTAGCAACCGCCTAGCAACCACCCAGAACACCCTAGCAACCACCTATCAACAACCTAGCAACCATCCAGAATACCTTAGCAACCACCTAGCAACACCATAGCAACCACCCAGAACAGCCTAGCAACCGCCTATCAACAACCTAGCAACCATCCAGAAAACCTTAGCAACCACCTAGCAACACCATAGCAACCACCCAGAATACCCTAGCAACCACCTAGCAACGCCCTAGCAACCAATCTTTCTTTCTTTCTTTCTCTTTCTACCTAATCTTTCTTTCTTTCTAGCTAATCTTTCTTTCTACCTAATCTATCTTTCTTTCTTTCTTTCTCTCTCCCTTTCTCTCTACCTAAACTGACGGAAAATGGCTGACGAAAGTAGAGGCAATGAGGCAGGTGCTGCTCTCCTAGATTCAAATTTCATTTCCCAACCACGCAGATCTTCGCAAAAAAAATCTTGCAATGAGTGGATGTGCAATTCTGCGCTATATTTCTTGAACGTTATAATAATTACCAGCTATATAGCGGCATTAATGATCATGTCAGTGCGACCATGCTGGAAGGCACTACAGCACCGGTGTCGGGAAAAGCTATCATCCCTACAAAGCAGGTATGCTTGGTATTTCATCGGAGCGGTCAGTGTGGAGCGTACCATGATCTCCTAAACAACGGAAAAGCGCGCTATGCATCTCAGCGTACTTCTTCGTCACTTAAAAATCGAAACCATAAAGGATACTGTGCATTCCAGAAACTACTCAGCTATCTGTTGACAACAACTCTTCTACTCTCTGGAGATGTCCAACTCAATCCCGGGCCAACTAAACAAACGGAACTCATCACGGTGGAGGTAGCTGGTGATGTGCGGGTGTCCGATGAGTTGGGTGAGTGCCAGGGTCCGGTGCTGTCCGCTCCCTGTTTCTCCATGGAAATTGAAAGGGGTCAAGAGAATCTTAATTCGTGGTCTTCTGACATTAATCTGGACCCAGTAAATATCACTACTATGAAACTACCAGTAGCCAGTAAAAACAATGTATCGATACAACAGCCAATCAAAAGAAAACATTTAAATCCTGCAATTGTTAAGTGCAAGAAGTGAAAATTCATACAAACTGTAAATCAGGCTCGATTGCTGTGGGATCCACGAGCAAAACCTAAGGGACTACTTGGAGGACATATAAACATTCGTAGTATCATAGGGAAATGTGAACAAATTCAACATCTTATTGTAGATTCTAATTTGGATTACCTATGCCTATCAGAGACTTGGCTACATAAAAACTCTCCAAGTGCAGCATTAAGTGTCCCAGGCTACAATATATTTAGGAGGGACAGGCCTAACGGAAGAGGTGGGGGGTTGATGTTTTATGTTAGAGATAACATCAACTGCCGTCAAATCCAGTGGAAGCATGACGATGGGCTTGAATGCATCGGGCTTAATGTTATATTGTCTCCCCAAATGTCCTTTAACCTTATTGGCCTGTATAGACCACCCTCTTCCACATTCGTTTTGTTTTTAGACCAACTAAAGAGTATTTTAAAAGAATGTAATTCTGGGAAAGAGGTTATTTTAATGGGGGATTTTAACATAAACTGGGAAGATAAAAGTAAAAGAAATGCCCTAAAACGAATTATAGATACCTTTGACATGACACAATTAATTAAGGGACCAACACGTATAACACAGAGTTCAAAAACATTGATAGACCTGATATTCAGTAATAAACCAGAGAGAATTGTTAAAACATTCAATTTGGTTACTGGGTTATCGGATCATAATTTGACACTAGGAGTTAGGAAACTGTCAAAAATACGTTTTAATTGTGGTGTAAATAAGCCTAGTCACCTCAGAATACCTAAGGGACAACAAAATGACTTTGAAAATGCAGTTAAAGGAATAGAATGGAACAATCTACTTTCTTACTTTGATGTCGACTCTGACTGTCAGATCTTTCTCTCCACAATTCAAAGTACAATGAATAATTTCTTAAGGAGAACTAAACCTGACAGCAGGAAAAAAAAAGATTTTCCATTGTTAAGTACTGACATACACAACTTGATGAACGAGATTCAGCATTGAAAGCAGCCCTAAAATCAAAATTAGTAACTGATAGACTAAAGTTTGTAGGACTACGAAATAAGGTAAATAAGGAGATTAGGAAAGCAAAAGCAAATTTTTATCTTAATGTCATTGATCAAGCAAAGGGAAATACCAAACAAATATGGGAGAACATAAAGAGGCTGACCGGAAAACATCATAGTGGTAATAAACAGCGCCTCGAAATCTATATAAATAATAGTATTACCCAGGACGAAGCTCAAATAGTATCAGCTTTTAATTCATACTTTGTAGAATCAGTATCGTCACTGATACATAATCAATCTATCAATCCATTAACTATGATGCCTGTAAATTATGAAAAACCTGTATTTGAGATTCATGAAATATCCGAAGCAAAAGTGAGAATGATAATAAGTTCCCTAAAAAATTCCAAAGCTAAAGATGTGTATGGACTGGACACAATGTTCTTGAAAGTGTTTAATGAATGTTTGTCTAGTCCATTAACACATATTATTAATAGATCAATTAATGAAGGAATTTATCCCAAAGCGTGGAAGACAGCTATAATAACACCGATCCACAAAACAGGTGATACTTCAAAGGTCTGTAACTACAGACCAATTAGTATATTACCTATTGTGTCAAAGGTAATTGAGAGATATGTAGTAGAACAACTCATTAGTCACCTCAGTAACAGTCCATTTACATTGCGTCCTATGCAGTTTGGTTTTAGATTTAATCATTCAACGGAAACTGCAAATTGCTTTTTTTTGGAGAATATGAATCATTCAACGGAAACTGCAAATTGCTTTTTTTTGGAGAATGTGAAATCAAAGTTAGACAAAGGAGGAGTTGTTGGGGCTATATTCTTAGACCTAAAAAAAGCGTTTGACACTGTGGATCATGGTGTCCTATTAAAAAAACTGTCAATGTTTAATGTCTCCCCCAATGTAATGAAATGGATGCAGTCCTATCTGGAACACAGAGAGCAAAGGGTTAGGATAAATGATGAGGTATCATCGGCCATTAGTTGTAATATTGGTGTACCTCAGGGATCAATTTTGGGGCCCCTGTTGTTTAGCCTGTACACAAATTATCTCCCGACTGTATGCAATGAGTCCGAGATTCAAATGTATGCAGACGATACTGTCATTTATGTACATGCGCCGAACAAGCAGCAAGCAGCTTATAAGCTCACGGCAGTCATGGAAGATGTTATGCAATGGCTTAGTGATTCCCGTCTTTATTTAAATATAAAGAAAACCAAATGTATGTTCTTCACAAAGAGGTCAACAGATAATTCTGTAGCAAATATTTATATTGCAGGGGAACAACTGTCAATGGTATCTGATTTCAAATATTTAGGTAAAATAATTGATTCTAATCTTACATTTAAAAAACAAATTAAAAAAGTTATAAATATAGTAAAATTTAACATGTCAAATTTCCGTCATATAAGAAATTGTTTGACTACAAAGGCAGCTACAATATATTTTAATGCTATGATCATGCCATATCTGTTGTACTGTTTGACTAGCTGGGCACAAGCCTCCAGCACAACACTTAAACATGTGCAGTTACTGTACCATCAAGCTTCTAAGGTGCTTGATAGGAAGCCTAATACCTATCACCACTGCTACTGCTTAAAAAAACATAATTTAATGACTTGGGACAATCTTATTAAATTCACAGACTCTTATCTTGTTTTTAAAATTTTACATGGCCTAGCTCCCCCACCACTAACTGCTTTTATAAAACAAAAAAATACTGTTATTAGACATACAAGGTCTGTAACAAGAGGGGATTGTGTCGTACAAATGAGAAGAACTGCCTTTGGTCAGTCAGCTTTTTCTGTGAGAGCAGCACACACTTGGAACAGTTTGCCTACGTCTATTAGAGACATTGTTTCATATGGGCTATTTAAGATTAAATTAAAATCATGCCTAAAAGACAATCAAGTGTGTACTCATATTCTGTAGTTTTCTAAATCATCTGATTCATGTTTTGATTTGTTGTCCTTGTTTAATGTATTTTATGAACTTTTATGAAATGCGTTTTAATGTATGTATAAGTATTGTTGATTGTCTGAATGTATTTTATCGGTCATTACATCTGCCCAGTGACTGCAGTTGAAAATTAGCCAAGATGGCTAAACTGGCACATTTACGTAAGCGTTTATTAATGTGCACGGTCCCTGTAACTTTAAACTGATTAAATAAATAAAAATAAATCTTTCTTTCTTTCTAATCTTTCTTTCTTTTTTTTCTAACTAATCTATCTTTCTTTCTTTCTTTCTTTATAACTAATCTATCTATCTTTCTTTCTTTCTAACTAATCTATCTTTCTTTCTTTCTCTCTAACTAATCCATCTTTCTTTCTTTCTAACTAATCCATCTTTCTTTCTTTCTAACTAATCCTTCTTTATTTTTCTTTCTTTCTTTCTTGCATTTCAGTTAAGCATTTCAAGCATTCACACGCATGTTCCGCAGGAAATGCAATTTTTCTAGTTATTAGTGGTGCTTGCCAAAGGCTAGGCAACACTAGTGTTATCTTGCAAAAATTATTCCACACAAAGTTTGGCGCGTAACTCGTCCCGCACCGTTTATCACAGACCCCTGAGTGAGGCGTCAAATCGACCGGCTCATTGAGGAGAGGTGTGCTATGACTTTTCTAAGCGATCGGGTGTACAATGTTCGCACAGCGGACGAAAAAGCTGCCAAAAAAATCCCATTGACTTAACATTGCGGAATGTTCAGAAATTCAAATCCCAACCGACTTTTTCACACACACAGACACAAAGGGCCTGACACCCCTGCGTTTCTCTCCCTCTCTCTCTCCCTCAGAGGATTTATATTATCAAGCAGCCAATAGTTAATGGCCTAAAATCTTCATAGCCTCACCCTAGCAACCAATTACAGCACCCTAGCAACCGTAGGCCTCGTGTCATACCAAATGCACTCGTTAATAAAGATTTTAAGAACTCTATAATAACTCTATAGTAACTATCTTTTACTATGTTCTAAAAAATACATGCTGACATCACAGACCCCTGAGTGAGGCGTCAAATCGTGCGGCTTATTGAGGAGAGGTGTGCTATAACTTTTCTAAGAGATCGGGGGTACGGTGTTTGCCCCAGGGGAAAAAAAGCGCCCCAAAAAAATCCCATAGACTTAACATTGCAACAAACTTTGACGAGTCATAGCTCAGAAATCAGATTTCACAGAAACGTGTGATTTGCCACATTTGAAGAGGCTGACAGGCTCTGTAAGAACATACCTCACAATGGGGTAAAGGTTGCACCCATGGGGGGCAGGAGCTGCTCAAAGTTGCCCCATTGACTTACTATGGTGTAGGACGGCCCATGAAATGGGCCGTCCTACACATTGCATAGGGATTTTGTATTGAACATAGCTCTGTATCACAGTGTCATAGAGACAAGGGGACGGGCTCATTTTTCTCAGATGATCAATCAGTCTCTCAGGATCATTGTGAAGCTATTAAGCCACGCCCTAGCAACCATTTAGAGCACCTTAGCAACAAGTCCCATAGACTTCCATTGAAAAAGGTCAAAAGAATATCTCCGGATAGAAGTGTCATAGAAACACAAGGGCAGCACACAGCCAATCATGAATCCCCTCAACACTTCCTAGCCCCTCCCTATCAACCATTGTCGAGCACCTTAGCAACTAAAATCTATAGAGGGATATCTTCCATTCTGAATGTCACAGAGGCATGGGAGTTGGTTTATATTTAATTCATACTGACAAGCAACCTTTGGACTTTGATGACTGGCAGCTGCCAAGCCATTCCCTAGCAACCAAACAGAGTACCCTAGCAACCATTTTGCAAGACCTATATCTCTGCATCAGAACATCGTATAGAGATGTGGTTTGGCTCTTTTGACTCATGCTAGCAAACAGGGCTTCCAACATACTACACATGCTAGCTGTGAATAGCTACATGCTAATAGCGATTAGGTAGTGCTAAATCATGCCAAGAAAGTGTTAAAAACTCCAATAGTAACCATCTGTGACAACTACCAACCACCTAGTAACACCATAGCAACCACCCAGAATACCTTAGCAACCACCTAGCAACGTCCTAGCAACCACCCAGAATATCCCTAGCAACCGCCTAGCAACACCATAGCAACCACCCAGAATAACCTAGACAACCACCTAGCAACCACCCAGAACACCCTAGCAACCGCCTAGCAACCACCCAGAATACCCTAGCAACCGCCTAGCAACGCCATAGCAACCAACCAGAATACCCTAGCAACCACCTAGCAACACCATAGCAACTACCCAGAACACCCTAGCAACCGCCTAGCAACGCCCTAGCTACCACCAAGAATACCCTAGCAACTGCCTAGCAATGCCCTAGCAACCACCCAGAATACCCTAGCAACCGCCTAGCAACACCATATCAACTACCCAGAATACCCTAGCAACTGCCTAGCAACCACCCAGAACACCCTAGCAACCGCCTAGCAACGCCCTAGCAACCACCCAGAATACCCTAGCAACCGCCTAGCAACACCATAGCAACCACCCAGAATACCCTAGCAACCACCCAGAACACCCTAGCAACCGCCTAGCAACGCCCTAGTAACCGCCTAGAAACACCATAGCAACCACCCAGAACACCCTAGCAACCACCCAGAGCACCCTAGCAACGCCCTAGCAACCACCCAAAATACCCTAGCAACCAACCAGAACCCCCTAACAACCACCCAGAATACCCTAGCAACCACCCAAAACACCCTAGCAACCACTCAGAACACCTTAGCAACGCCCTAGCAACCACCTGAACAGCATGAATAAGCCATATCTCAGCACCAGAACATAGTACAGACATGTTTGTTGGCTCGTATGCAATCATGTACCACACCCTAGCAACCGAGTGGCGAGTTTTGCCACTGCAAGCACCACTTCACATTTTCTTCTGGAAATGTACATTCTAGTTATTCTTATTATTCTGGACAAAGTTTGGCGCGTAACTCATCCCGCAAATTTTGTCACAGACCCCTGAGTGAGGTGTCAAATCGTGCGGCTCATTGAGGAGAGGTGTGCTATGACTTTTCTAAGTGATCGGGAGTACGATGTTCGCATAGCGGACGAAAAAGCGGCCAAAAAAATCCCATTGACTTAACATTGCGGAATGTTCAGAAATTCAAATCCCAACTGTCACTTTCACACACACCCACAGAAAAGGGCCTGACAGCCCTGCTGAATATCTATAGAAGTGTCATAGAAACACAAGGGCAGCACACAGCCAATCATGAATCCCCTCAACACTTCCTAGCCCCTCCCTAGCAACCATTGTCGAGCACCTTAGCAACTAAAATCTATAGAGGGATATCTTCCATTCTGAATGTCACAGAGGCATGGGAGTTGGTTTATATTTAATTCATACTGACAAGCAACCTTTGGACTTTGATGACTGGCAGCTGCCAATGCCATTCCCTAGCAACCAAACAGAGTACCCTAGCAACCATTTTGCAAGAGCTATATCTCTGCATCAGAACATCGTATAGAGATGTGGTTTGGCTCTTTTGACTCATGCTAGCAAACAGGGCTTCCAACATGCTACACATGCTAGCTGTGAATAGCTACATGCTAATAGCGATTAGGTAGTGCTAAATCATGCCAAGAAAGTGTTAAGAACTCCAATAGTAACCATCTGTGACAACTACCAACCACCTAGTAACACCATAGCAACCACCCAGAATACCTTAGCAACCACCTAGCAACGTCCTAGCAACCACCCAGATAACCCTAGCAACCGCCTAGCAACACCATAGCAACCACCCAGAATACCCTAGCAACCGCCTAGCAACGCCCTAGCAACTGCCTAGCAATGCCCTAGCAACCACCCAGAATACCCTAGCAACCGCCTAGAAACACCATAGCAACCACCCAGAACACCCTAGCAACCACCTAGCAACCACCCAGAACACCCTAGCAATGCCCTAGCAACACCATAACAACCACCCAAAATACCCTAGAAAACCCTAGCAACTGCCTAGCAACCACCCAGAACACCCTAACAACCACCCAAAATACCTTCAAACACCCTAGCAACACCATAGCAACCACCCAAAATACCCTAGAACACCCTAGCAACTGCCTAGCAACCACCAAGAACACCCTAGCAACCACCCAAAATACCTTAAATCACCCTAGCAACACCATAGCAACCACCCAAAATACCCTAGAACACCCTAGCAACACCATAGCAACCACCCAGAACACCCTAGCAACCACCCAAAATACCTTAAAACATCCTAGCAACACCATTGCAACCACCCAAAAAAGCCTAGAACACCATAGCAACACCATAGCAACCACCCAGAACACCCTAGCAACTAACTAGCAACCACCCAGAACACCCTAGCAACCACCCAGAACACCCTAGCAACTAATATAAACTTCAAACTACTTTAAAATTCAAACTAATTTAAACTTTAAACTAATTTAAACTATAAACTAATTTAAACTTCAAACTACTTCAAACTTCAAACTACTTTAAACATTAAACTAATTTAAACTTCTAACTACTTTTAACTTTAATTTAAACTTATTTAAACTTTAAACTAATTTAAACTATAAACTAATTTAAACTTCAAACTAATTTACACTTTAAACTAATTTACATATTAAACTAATGTAAACTTCAAACTACTTTAAACTTCTTTAAACTTTCTGGTCCAAACTTTCACGAGCCAACTTAAAGTTTGTCTTGACGAACTTTTTCTAGTTAAGTTGGCTTGTGAGAGCCAACTTACTGAAATCCTACTTAAACTTATTAAGTTGGCTTGTGAGAGCCAACTTACTGAAATCCTATTTAAACTTATTATTATTATTCTTTTTATGAGCGCTAAAATTTCTGACTCTAACTCCTCCTAGAGCTTTAACTCTACAAACTCCAAACTCGGCACGGACACTCAAACTGTTCTCACTTAGTGTGCTATATCTTTTTCTATACCTATTTAAACTTATAAACTCGTACACTTATAAACTCATAAATTCATAAACTTATGAACTCATGAAATCATAAACTCGTACACTTATAAACTCATGAATTCATACACTTATGAACTCAAACTCATAAATTAATAAACTCTTACTCATTTAAACTTGTAAACTCTAAACTCATAAACTCGTACACATAAACTCATAAACTTATAAACTCATGAATTCATACACATGAATTTTCATAAATTCATACACTTATGAACTTTTAAATTCATAAATAGTTCACCATAGCAACCACCCAGAACACCCTAGCAACTGCCTAGCAACCACCCAGAACACCCTGGCAACCACCCAAAATACCTTAAATCACCCTAGCAACACCATAGCAACCAACCAAAATACCCTAGAACACCCTAGCAACACCATAGCAACCACCCAGAACACCCTAGCAACACAATAGCAACCACCCAAAACACCCTAGCAACCACCCAAAATACCTTAAAACACTCTAGCAACACCCTAGCAACCACCCAGAACACCCTAGCACCTGCCTAGCAACCACCCAGAACACCCTAGCAACCACCCAGAACACCCTAGCAACTAATATAAACTTCAAACTACTTTAAAATTCAAACTAATTTAAACTTTAAACTAATTTAAACTATAAACTAATTTAAACTTCAAACTACTTCAAACTTCAAACTACTTTAAACTTTAAACTAATTTAAACTATAAACTAATTTAAACTTCAAACTACTTTAAACTTCAAACTAATTTACACTTTAAACTAATTTACATATTAAACTAATGTAAACTTCAAACTACTTTAAACTTCTTTAAAATTTCTGGTCCAAACTTTCACAAGCCAACTTAAAGTTTGTCTCGACGAACTTTTTCTAGTTAAGTTGGCTTGTGAAAGCCAACTTACTGAAATCCTATTTAAACTTATTAAGTTGGCTTGTGAGAGCCAACTTACTGAAATCCTATTTAAACTTATTATTAAGTTGGCTTGTGAGAGCCAACTTACTGAAATCCTATTTAAACTTATTATTCTTCTTCTTTTTCTTACTCAAAAAATTTCTGACTCTAACTCCTCCTAGAGCTTTAACTCCACATACTCCAAACTCGGCACGGACACTCAAACTGTTCTGACTTAGTGTGCTATATCTTTTCTAACTGATCGGACTTACGGTTTTCCTAAAAATGACGATCAAAACTCGGAAAAAATCATTTGAAAATCCCATTGACTTAACATTGCGGAATGTTCAGATTTTCAAACTCCCCAACTGTCAAAAATTCAAATCTAAACACCTTGAAGCCCTAGACTGAATCAAACTGCCATTCTATACACTATATGAGCCACTGAGACTCATTTAAACTAATAAACTCATCTAACTATTGCACTTTTCTATCTATCTACCCATTCTTTCTTTCTAATCTTTCTTTCTCTCTCTTTTTCTTTCTCTCTTTCTTACTAATCTTTCTATCATCTAACTATTTCTATCTATCTATCATCTGACTATTTTATCTATCTATCTATCTATCTATCTATCTATCTATCTATCTATCTATCTATCTATCATCTGACTATTTTATCTATCTATCTATCTATCTATCTATCTTTTTCTTTCTTTCTTTCTAACTAATCTATCTTTCATTCTTTCTTTCTAACTAATCTTTCTTTCTTACTAATCTTTCTTTCTTTCTAACTAATCTATCTTTCTTTCTATCTTTCTTTCTAACTAATCTATCTTTCTTTCTTTCTAATCTTTCTTTCTTTCTAACTAATCTATCTTCCTTTCTTTCTAACTAATCTATCTTTCTTTCTATCTTTCTTTCTTTTCTAACTAATCTATCTTTCTTTCTTTCTTTCTTTCTAACTAATCTATCTTCCTTTCTTTCTTTCTAATCTTTCTTTCTCTCTCTTTTTCTTTCTTACTAATCTTTCTATCATCTAACTATTTCTATCTATCTATCATCTGACTATTTTATCTATCTATCTATCTATCTATCTATCTATCTATCTATCTATCTATCTATCTATCTATCTTTTTCTTTCTTTCTTTCTAACTAATCTATCTTTCATTCTTTCTTTCTAACTAATCTTTCTTTCTTTCTTACTAATCTTTCTTTCTAACTAATCTATCTTTCTTTCTATCTTTCTTTCTTTCTAACTAATCTTTCTTTCTAACTAATCTTTCTATCTATCTTTCTAATCTTCCTTTCTAACTTTCTTTCTTTCTTTCTTTCTAACTAATCTTTCTTTCTTTCTAACTAATCTTTCTATCTATCTTTCTAATCTTCCTTTCTAACTTTCTTTCTTTCTTTCTAACTTTTCTTTCTTTCTAACTAATCTTTCTATCATCTAACTATTTCTATCTATCTATCATCTGACTATTTTATCTATCTATCTATCTATCTATCTATCTATCTATCTATCTATCTATCTATCTATCTATCTATCATCTGACTATTTTATCTATCTATCTATCTATCTTTCTTTCTTTTTTCTATCTTTCTTTCTATCTTTCTTTCTTTCTAACTAATCTATCTTTCTTTCTATCTTTCTTTCTTTTCTAACTAATCTATCTTTCTTTCTTTCTTTTCTAACTAATCTATTTCTTTCTAACTAATCTTTCTTTCTTTCTTTCTAACTAATCTTTCTTTCTTTCTTTCTAATCTTTCTTTCTTTCTTTCTTTCTTTCTTTCTTTCTTTCTTTCTCTCTTTCTTTCTAATCTTCCTTTCTACCTTTCTTTCTTTCTAACTAATCTTTCTTTCTAACTTTATTTCTTTCTGACTAATCTTTCTATCTTTCTTTCTTTCTCTCTTTCTAATCTTTCTTTCTAACTAATCTTTCTTTCTAGCAACACCATAGCAACCACCCAAAATACCCTAGAACACCCTAGCAACTGCCTAGCAACCCCCAGAACACCCTAGCAACCACCCAAAATACCTTAAATCACCCTAGCAACACCATAGCAACCACCCAAAATACCCTAGAACACCCTAGCAACCACCAGAAAAGCCTAGCAACCACCCAGAACACCCTAGCAACTGCCTAGCAACAACCCAGAACACCCTAGCAACCACCCAAAATACCTTAGAACACCCTAGCAACACCATAGCAACCACCCAGAACACCCTAGCAACCACCCAAAATACCTTAGAACACCCTAGCAACCACCCAGAACACCCTAGCAACCACTCAAAATACCTTAAAACACCCTAGCAACACCATAGTAACCACCCAAAATAGCCTAGAACACCCTAGCAACACCATAGCAACCACCCAGAACACCCTAGCAACTGCCTAGCAACCACCCAAAATACCTTAAAACACCCTAGCAACACCATACCAACCACCCAAAATAGCCTAGAACACCCTAGCAACACCATAGCAACCACCTAGAACACCCTAGCAACTGCCTAGCAACCACGCAAAATACCTTACAACACCCTAGCAACCACCCAAAATACCCAAGAACACCCTAGCAACACCATAGCAACCATCCAGAACACCCTAGCAACTGCCTGAAAACTACCCAGAACACCCTAGCAACCACTCAAAATACCATAGAACACCCTAGCAACAACATAGCAACCACCCAGAACACAGTAGCAACCACCTAACAACCACCCAGAACACCCTAGCAACCAACCAAAATTCCTTAGCAACAACCTAGCAACCACGAGAACACCCTAGCAACCACCCAAAATACCTTAGCAACCACCTAGCAACCACCCAGAACACCTTAGCAACCCACTAGAAACACCCTAGCAACTTTAAATTACTTCAAACTATACTTTAAACTACTTTAAACTAATTCAAACTTTAAACTAATTTAAAATTCAAACTACTTTAAAATTCTAACTAATTTAAACTTTAAACTACTTTAAACTAATTTAAACTTCAAACTACTTTAAAATTCAAACTAATTTAAACTTCAAACTACTTTAAACTTCAAACTACTTTAAACTTCTTCAAACTTATTGGTCCAAACTTTCACAAGCCAACTTAAAGTTTGTCTCGACGAACTTTTTCTAGTTATTATTATTCTTCTTGCAGGTAAAATGTACAATTCTAACTCCTCCTAGAGCTTTAACTCTACAAACTCCAAACTCGGCACAGACACTCAAACTGTTCTGACTCGGTATGCTATATCTTTTCTAACTGATCGGACTTACGGTTTTCCCAAAAATGACGATCAAAACTCGGAAAAAACCATTTGAAATTCTCATTGACTTTACATTGCGGAATGTTCAGATTTTCAAACTGGCCAACTGTCAAAAAATCAAATCTAAACTCCTTGAAGCCCTAGACTGAATCAAACTGCCATTCTATATACTATATGAGCCATTGAGACTCATTTAAACTAATAAATTCATCTATCTATCTATCTATCTATCTATCTATCTATCTATCTATCTATCTATCTATCTATCTATCTATCTATCTATCTATCTATCTATCTACCCATTCTTTCTTTCTAATCTTTCTTTCTCTCTCTTTTTCTTTCTCACTAATCTTTCTATCATCTAACTATTTCTAACTATCTATCATCTGACTATTTTATCTATCTATCTATCTATCTATCTATCTATCTATCTATCTATCTATCTATCTATCATCTGACTATTTTATCTATCCATCTATCTATCTTTTTCTTTCTTTCTAACTAATCTATCTTTTGTTCTTTCTTTCTAACTAATCTTTCTTTTTTTCTAACTAATTTATCTTTCTTTCTTTCTTTTCTAACTAATCTATCTTTCTTTCTATCTAATCTAACTAATCTATTTCTTTCTAACTAATCTTTCTTTCTTTCTAACTAATCTTTCTTTCTTTCTAACTAATCTTTTTTTTCTTACTTTCTAACTTTCTTTCTAACTTTCTTTCTAACTAATCTTTCTTTCTTTCTCTTTCTTTCTAAGCTTCCTTTCTATCTTTCTTTCTTTCTTTCTAACTAATCTTCCTTTCTAACTAATCTTTCTTTCTAACTAATCTTTCTTTCTAACTAATCTTTCCTTTCTTTCTAACTAATCTTTCTATCTTTCTTTCTCTCTTTCTTTCTAACTAATCTTTCTATCTTTCTAATCTTTCTTTCTAAATAATCTTTCTTTCTTTCTTTCTTTCTTTTCTAACTAATCTATTTCTTTCTTTCTAATCTTTCTTTCAATCTTTCTTTCTTTCTAACTAATCTTCCTTTCTAACTTTCTTTCTAACTAATCTTTCTTTCTAACTAATCTTTCTCTGAACTCTTACTCATTTAAACTTATAAACTCTAAACTCATAAACTCGTACACTTATAAACTCATGAATTCATACACTTATAAACTCAAACTCATGAATGGATAAACTCTGAACTCTTACTCATTTAAACTTATAAACTCATAAACTCGTACACTTATAAACTCATGAATTCATAAACTTATGAACTCATGAAATCATAAACTCATAAACTCGTACACTTATAAACTCATGAATGCATACACTTATGAACTCAAACTCATAAATTAATAAACTCTGAACTCTTACTCATTTAAACTTATAAACTCGTACACTCATAAACTTGTACACATAAACTCATAAACTTATAAACTCATGAATTCATACACATGAATTTTCATAAATGCATACACTTATGAACTTTTAAATTCATAAAGTTCACCATAGCAACCACCCAGAACACCCTAGCAACTGCCTAGCAACCACACAAAATACCTTACAACACCCTAGCAACACCCAGAACACCCTAGCAACCACCCAAAATACCTTAAATCACCCTAGCAACACCATAGCAACCACCCAAAATACCCTAGAACACCCTAGCAACCCCCATAACACCCTAGCAACTGCCTAGCAACCACCCAGAACACCCTAGCAACCACCCAAAATACCTTAAATCACCCTAGCAACACCATAGCAACCACCCAACATACCCTAGAAAACCCTAGCAACCACCCAGAACACCCTAGCAACCACCCAAAATACCTTAAAACATCCTAGCAACACCATAGCAACCACCCAAAAAAGCCTAGAACACCATAGCAACCACCCAGAACACCCTAGCAACCACCCAAAATACCTTAAAACATCCTAGCAACACCATAGCAACCACCCAAAAAAGCCTAGAACACCATAGCAACACCATAGCAACCACCCAGAACACCCTAGCAACTGCCTAGCAACAACCCAGAACACCCTAGCAACCACCCAAAAGGCGTTAGAACACCCTAGCAACACCATAGCAACCACCCAGAACACCCTAGCAACCACCCAAAATACCTTAAAACATCCTAGCAACACCATAGCAACCACCCAAAAAAGCCTAGAACACCATAGCAACCACCCAGAACACCATAGCAACTGCCTAGCAACAACCCAGAACACCCTAGCAACCACCCAAAAGGCGTTAGAACACCCTAGCAGCACCATAGCAACCACCCAGAACACCCTAGCAACTGCCTAGCAACCACCCAGAACACCCTAGCAACTAATATAAACTTCAAACTACTTTAAAATTCAAACTAATTTAAACTTTAAACTAATTTAAACTATAAACTAATTTAAATTTCAAACTACTTCAAACTTCAAACTACTTTAAACTTTAAACTAATTTAAACTTCTAACTACTTTTAACTTTAAACTAATTTAAACTTATTTAAACTTTAAACTAATTTAAACTATTAACTAATTTAAACTTCAAAGTACTTTAAACTTCAAACTAACTGACAGTTTAAACTAATTTACATATTAAACTAATGTAAACTTCAAACTACTTTAAACTTTCTGGTCCAAACTTTCACAAGCCAACTTAAAGTTTGTCTCGACTAACTTTTTCTAGTTAAGTTGGCTTGTGAGAGCCAACTTACTGAAATCCTATTTAAACTTATTATTATTATTATTATTATTATTATTACAAAAAATGTCTATATCAATCTCCTCCTAGAGCTTTAACTCTACATACTCCAAACTCGGCTCAGACACTCAAACTGTTCTGACTCGAGTTGCTATATCTTTTCTAACTGATCGGACTTACGGTTTTCCTAAAAATGACGATCAAAGTCGGAAAAAACTCCCATTGACTTAACATTGCGGAATGTTCAGATTTTCAAACTCCCCAACTGTCAAAAATTCAAATCTAAATACCTTGAAGCCCTAGACTGAATCAAACTGCCATTCTATATACTATATGAGCCATTGAGACTCATTTAAACTAATAAACTCATCTATCTATGACACTTTTCTATCTATCTATCTACCCATTCTTTCTTTCTCTCTCTTTTTCTTTCTCTCTTTCTTTCTTTCTTTCTTACTAATCTAACTATTTCTATCTATCATCTGGCTATTTTATCTATCTATCTATCTATCTATCTATCTATCTATCTATCATCTGACTATTTTATCTATCTATCTATCTATCTTTCTTTTTCTTTCTTTCTAACTAATCTATCTTTCTTTCTTTCTAACTAATCTTTCTTTCTTTCTTTCTAACTAATCTTTCTTTCTTTCTCTCTAACTATATCTTTCTTTCTATCTCTCTTTCTTTCTAACTAATCTATCTTTCTTTCTTTCTTTCTTTTCTAACTAATCTATCTTTCTTTCTTTTCTAACTAATCTATTTCTTTCTAACTAATCTTTCTTTCTTTCTAACTAATCTTTCTTTCTTTCTTTCTAACTAATATTTCTTTCTAACTAATCTTTCTATCTTTTTCTTTCTTTCTTTCTTTCTTTCTTTCTTTCTTTCTTTCTTTCTTTCTAATCTTCCTTTCTAACTTTCTTTCTTTCTTTCTAACTAATCTTTCTTTCTAACTTTCTTTCTTTCTAACTAATCTTTCTATCTTTCTTTCTTTCTCTCTTTCTAATCTTTCTTTTTAACTAATCTTTCTTTCTTTCTTTTCGAACTAATCTATTTCTTTCTAACTAATCTATCTTTCTTTCTTTCTAACTAATCTTTCTATCTATCCTTCTTTCTTTCTTTCTAATCTTTCTTTCTTTCTTTTCTTTCTTTCTTTCTTTCTTTCTTTCTAACTAATCTTCCTTTCTAACTTTCTGTGTAATTAATCATTTTCTTTCTAACTAATCTTTCTACCTTTCTTTCTTTCTCTCTTTCTAATCTTTCTTTCTAAATAATCTTTCTTTCTTTATTTTTCTTTCTTTCTTTCTTTCTTTTCTAACTAATCTATTTCTTTCTAACTAATCTTTCTTTCTTTCTTTCTAACTAATCTTCCTTTCTAACTTTCTTTCTAACTAATCTTTCTTTCTTTCTTTCTTTCTTTCTTTTCTAACTAATCTATTTCTTTCTAATCTTTCTTTCAATCTATTTCTTTCTTTCTAATCTTTCTTTCAATCTTTCTTTCTTTCTTTCTAACTAATCTTCCTTTCTAACTTTCTTTCTAACTAATCTTTCTTTCTAACTAATCTTTCTTTCTTTCTAACTAATCTTTCTATCTTTCTTTCTCTTTCTTTCTAACTAATCTTTCTATCTTTCTTTCTTTCCTTCTTTCTTTCTAATCTTTCTTTCTTTCTAACTAATCTTCCTTTCTAACTTTCTTTCTAATCTTTCTTTCTAACTAATCTTTCTTTATTTCTTCCTTTCTTTCTAACTAATCTTTCTTTCTAACTAATCTATCTTTCTTTCTTTTCTAACTAATCTTTCTTTCCCACTAGAAACACCCTAGCAACTTTAAATTACTTCAAACTATACTTTAAACTTTAAACTACTTTAAACTATATAAAACTTTAAACTAATTCAAACTTCAAACTAATTTAAACTTCAAACTCCTTTAAAATTCAGACTGATTTAAACTTTAAACTAATTTAGTCTTTAAACTACTTTAAACTTTAAACTACTTTAAACTTCAAACTTCTTCAAACTTATTGGTCCAAACTTTCACAAGCCAACTTAAAGTTTGTCTCGACGAACTTTTTCTAGTTATTTTTCTTCTTCTTCTTCTTGCAGTGAAATTTATATATCTAACTCCTCCTAGAGCTTTAACTCTACAAACTCCAAACTCGGCTCATACACTCAAACTGTTCTGACTCGAGTTGCTATATCTTTTCTAACTGATCGGACTTACGGTTTTCCTAAAAATGATGATCAAACTCGGAAAAAACTCCCATTGACTTAACATTGCGGAATGTTCAGATTTTCAAACTGCTCAACTGCCAAAAATTCAAATCTAAACTCCTTGAAGCCCTAGACTGAATCAAACTGCCATTCTATATACTATATGAGCCATTGAGACTCATTTAAACTAATAAACTCATCTAACTATGACACTTATCTATCTACACTTAAACTCTTAAACTCATAATAAATCAATAAACTCTAAACTTGAACTCTTAGACTCATTTAAACTCTAAACTCATAAACTCATACACGTATAAACTCATAAACTCGTACACGTATAAACTCATACACTTATGAACACATGAATTCATACACTCATAAAATCAAAACTCATAAATTAATAAACTCTGAACTCTTACTCATTTAAACATAAACTCTAAACTCATTAACTCATGAATTCATACACTTATGAACTCATGAATTCATACACTTATAAACTCATAAACTTATAAACTAGGTGTAGTGCTGTAGTGTGATTGTAAAGTGTTGTTTGGCGGTGATTGTTTGTGTTTGGAGCTCCGTCGAATTGATTCATTAATCCTTGATTTTCTTCTTTACCACTCATTTATAAACAAGTACTTTCTATTTTTATATCGTGTGAACTTATCCTCAAAACTATTCCCTATAAAAAACAATCGGATTGCTTTGATATCGCTACTTAGGTCCAACTTTGCGAATCCCAGCTACTAGCCTTTTCGCCCGCTAGCATTTCACGCGTGCCTCGCGCCAATCGACCGTCGGATTTTACACCCGTTTCACTGAAAGGATACGGGTTATATCCAGGATTTCAGTCCTAAATTAGTAGTGATATTGGTAGTATCACTACTAATTTACTGTTCATCTGTTATAATGGCGAATATATCGGATGTGTGTCTAACGCTACCTCTGAGTGCAGGTGAGGACACATTCGAGCTGCATTCGGTGCTGTTGGAGCTGGAGTCCGTGGAGAAGCAGATCCGTGGTCTGCTAGAGAGGCAAGCCGAGCTGCGAGATCGGCGATCAGCGCTTGAAACATCACGCGCCGATGCTCACAAGTCAGTGGTTAGTAACTTTTTGACTCCGACTTCGTCTACTCCGTGCGTTTCTCTGCCCAGGAGGACGCGATCATCTCTGGCTTCATTCACTCCGGCACCGACACAAAGCCATGGACCCTGGGTGATCCCTCAGCGGAAGACACGAGCCAGGACCAGACCAAGAACCTCTCCACCGCTCCCGGTCTTCGAGATCTCCACCCGGAACCGCTTCTCCCCTCTTCGCGAGTCGGAACGTGACGACGCCGTGATCATCGGCAGTTCCATCGTCCGTCATGTCCGCGCTACCTCAGGTAAGGGTAATGTGCGCACTCACTGCTTTCCTGGTGCTCGTGTTCTAGATGTCGCTGCACATGTTCCCGAGATCCTGAACGGTGACGAGCGCGTCGGAGCTGTGGTGCTCCACGCGGGAACGAACGACATCCGGCTGCGGCAGACGGAGGTTCTGAAGAAGGACTACAGGAGCCTGATCGAGACGGTACGCAGCACAGCGCCTGAGGCAACGATCATCGTGTCTGGACCGCTTCCCACGTACCGACTAGGACAAGAAAGGTTCAGTAGACTATTTGCTCTAAATGAATGGTTAATGTCATGGTGTAATGAACAGAAACTGCTCTTTGTAAATAATTGGAATCTGTTCTGGGAGCGACCTAGGCTCTACCGTGCTGATGGCCTGCACCCCAGCAGAATCGGAGCGGCTGTGCTGTCGGACAACATCTCCAAGACGTTACACACCATCTGACTAGTAAGTCAAAGTCCAAATCACAATCTCTGCTGTCCCAACTTAATTGATACAAGTAGTGTAGAACATTATATAGAAACTGTGTCTATTCCTCGTCTAGTGAGGCCAAACAATAAATCTAGTTTAGGATCTAGGAAAAATCTTATTGTAATTAAACCCAGAAAATCTAAATCTCAGTGAACAAAAAGAATTTCTAAAACTAGGTCTTCTAAACATTAGATCGCTCACACCTAAGGCGGTTATTGTAAATGAAATGGTCACAGATAATAATTTAGATGTTCTGTGCCTTACTGAAACCTGGCTTAAACCAAATGATTATTTCGGTCTAAATGAGTCTACTCCACCAGGATACTGTTATAAGCATGAGCCCCGTCTGATCGGTCGTGGCGGCGGTGTTGCAACAATCTATAGAGATATCCTTAATGTTACTCAGAAAACAGGTCACAGGTTTAATTCGTTCGAAGTACTTGTGCTAAATGTTACGCTCTTAGATGTAAGAAAGAAATCCCTATTATCTCTAGCCTTAGCGACCGTATATAGACCTCCAGGGCCCTATGCTGATTTCCTAAAAGAGTTTTCAGACTTTCTCTCAGATCTATTGGTCAATGCCGATAAAGCAATAATTGTTGGAGATTTTAACATACACGTAGATAACACAAATGATGCGTTAGGGGCTGCGTTTACAGATTTATTAAACTCTTTTGGGGTCAAGCAAAACGTCAGTGGTCCCACTCATCGTCTAAATCATACACTAGATTTAATTATATCATATGGAACCAATCCAACCGATATATATATTATAGCGCAAAGTGACGATCTCACTGATCATTGTATGGTAACGTGCATATTACGTACTGCTGAAATTTGCCATGTTGCGCCACGTTATCGACCAGGCAGAACAATCCTTCCAACCACTATAGATAGATTCACAAATAGCTTACCTGATCTATCTCAGCTGCTCAGTGAACCCCAACAAACAGATGAACTAGAGGAAATGACTAGCAGTTTGAGCACCATTTTCTCTAGTACATTAGATATTGTTGCACCAATTAGATTAAAAAAGGTTAGAGAGAAAACTAAAGCACCATGGTACAATAGTACTACACATGTTATCAAGAGAGAAACTCGTAACTTAGAGCGTAAATGGAAACAAACTAATTTAGAGGTCTTTAGAATCGCGTGGAAAGACAGTATGTCACGTTATAAAAAGGCTCTAAAAGCAGCCAGGGCTGAGCATCTCCGCAAACTAATAGAAAATAACCAAAATAATCCAAGGTTTTTATTTAACACCGTGGCTAGACTAACAAATAAACAGACATCACCAGAGCAAAATATTCCGTTACAGTATAGTTGTAATGATTTTATGAATTACTTCAATGAGAAAATAGAAAGCATCCGAAATACAATTGTAAATGTACAATCCTCTATGGTGTCTTATGATTCAGCCACAATTATCGCCCCTCAAGAACAACTACACCGCTTTACAACTATAGGACAGGAAGAGCTAAATAAACTTATCTTTGCAGCGAAACCAACAACATGTTTATTAGACCCAATACCCACTAAACTACTGAAAGAAGTGTTACCTGTAGTGGAAGAGCCTCTTCTCAATATTATTAACTCGTCTTTATCTTTAGGTCATGTTCCAAGAATATTTAAGCTGGCAGTAATAAAACCTATTATTAAGAAACCGCAATTAGATCAAAATAACTTAGCAAATTACAGACCCATTTCAAATCTTCCATTTATATCTAAAATACTAGAAAAAATTGTGTCCGCTCAATTGTGCTCTTTCTTGCAAGAAAATGATATCTATGAAAAATTTCAGTCAGGATTCAGACCGCATCATAGCACAGAAACTGCGCTAGTTAAAATTACAAATGATTTACTTTTAGCTTCTGACCAAGGCTGTATCTCAATACTAGTTCTACTCGATCTTAGCGCTGCGTTCGACACTATAGATCATAAAATACTCTTGGATCGACTACAAAACTACACTGGTGTTCAGGGACAGGCATTAAGCTGGTTTAGATCGTACTTATCAGACCGTTACCATTTTGTCTGTTTAAATGGTGAAAAATCGAAGATAACGTCAGTAGACTATGGAGTGGCGCAAGGATCGGTGTTAGGCCCTCTGCTATTCTCAATATATATGCTGCCACTGGGTAATATTATAAGAAAACATGGAATTAATTTCCACTGTTATGCTGATGACACTCAATTATATATTTCATCAAGACCAGATGAAAACACTAACTTATCTAAATTGACAGAGTGTCTTAAAGATATAAAATGCTGGATGACGTGTAATTTCCTGCTATTAAATTCAGATAAAACGGAGGTATTACTTATTGGTCCAAAAAACTACCCACAAAACCTCGTACAATACAACTTTAATTTAGAAGGATGTCCAGTTACTTTATCCACTACAGTAAAAGACCTGGGTGTTATACTAGACCGCAACTTGTCTTTCGAAAATCATATTTCATATGTTACAAGAACAGCCTTTTTCCACCTTAGAAAAATTGCTAAGCTACGTAACATGCTATCTGTTTCTGATGCAGAAAAGTTAGTTCATGCATTCATGACCTCAAGACTAGATTACTGTAACGCTTTATTAGCTGGTTGTCCTACATCCTCAATAAACAAGCTACAGTTAGTGCAAAATGCAGCTGCTAGAGTTCTCACTAGGTCAAGAAAATATGATCATATAACACCAATTTTATCATCTCTGCACTGGTTACCTATTAAGTTCCGTATCAATTACAAAGTACTATTACTGACGTATAAAGCCCTAAATGGTCTAGCTCCTGTATATTTAATGGACCTTCTATCGCCCTACAATCCTTCGCGTTCTTTAAGATCCCTAAATTCGAGGCTTCTGGTCATTCCTAGGATATCCAGATCCACTAAAGGAGGGAGGGCGTTCTCGCATTTCGCTCCTAAACTCTGGAATAGCCTTCCTGATACTGTTCGTTGCTCAGACTCGCTCTCCCAGTTCAAAACTAGATTAAAGACGCATCTCTTCAGCCAAGCATTCACATAATGCTTGCCTCTTATATTACTGTTGAATCAGATCGAATGCATTAATATTATGAACAGCAGCTACGCTAATTATTTCCCATCTGCTTTTCTGCTGTTATCTCGGGACGCTAGTCCCGAGGTAAATAGCGTTCTTCAGCTACAGTCTGTATCCAGCCTCTCACGGAGACTTCAGAGTCCCCAACACCTGCGATGAGACGACTCGACGCCTGTGAAGAGACGACTCAACGCCGGCGATATGTTATGCCCTAAATTAATACATGATGATTAACTAACTGTATTTTTTACGTACATTTCTGAAATGCACTTTCTGTAAAGCTGCTTTGAAACAATATGTATTGTGAAAAGCGCTATACAAATAAATTTGAATTGAATTGAATTGAATTAAACTAGTGAACTCATACACTTATCAACCTTTATGAATTCATACACTTATGAACTTTCATGAATTCATACACTTATGAACTTTTAATCTCGTAAATATTTCACCATAGCAACCACCCAGAACACCCTAGCAACCACCCAAAATACCTTAGAACACCCTAGCAACCACCCAGAACACCCTAGCAACCACCCAAAATACCTTAGAACACCCTAGCAACACCATAGCAACCACCCAAAATACCTTAGAACACCCTAGCAACAACCCAGAACACGCTAGCAACCACCCAAAATACCTTAGAACACCCTAGCAACCACCCAGAACACCCTAGCAACCAGCCAAAATACCTTAGAACACCCTAACAACCACCCAAAATACCTTAGAGCACCCTAGCAACACCATAGCAACCACCCAAAATACCTTAGAACACCCTAGCAACCGCCCAGGACACCCTAGCAACCACCCAAAATACCTTAGAACACCCTAGCAACACCATAGCAACCACCTAAAATACATTAAAACACTCTAGCAACACCATAGCAACCACCCAAAATGCCTTAGAACGCCATAGCAACACCATAGCAACCCCCCAAAATACCTTAGAACACCCTAGCAACAACCCAGAACACCCTAGCAACCACCCAAAAAACCTTAGAACACCCTAACAACCACCCAAAATACCTTAGAACACCCTAGCAACACCCTAGCAACCACCCAAAATACCTTAGAACACCCTAGCAACACCCCAAAATACCTTAGAACACCCTAGCAACCACCCAAAACACTTTAGAACACCCTAGCAACCACCCAAAATACCTTAGAACACCCTAGCAACACCATAGCAACCACCTAAAATACCTTAGAACACCCTAGCAACACCATAGCAACCACCCAGAACACCCTAGCAACCACCCAAAATATCTTAGAACACCCTAGCAACACCATAGCAACCACCCAAAATACCTTAGAACACCCTAGCAACACCATAGCAACCACCCAAAATACCTTAGAACACCATAGCAACACCATAGCAACCACCCAAAATACCTTAGAACACCCTAGCAACACCATAGCAACCACCCAAAATACCTTAGAACACCATAGCAACACCCTAGCAACCACCCAAAATACCTTAGAACACCCTAGCAACCACCCAAAATACCGTAGAACACCATAGCAACCACCCAGAAAACCCTAGCAACCACCCAAAATATCTTAGAACACCCTAGCAACACCATAGCAACCACCCAAAATACCTTAGAACACCCTAGCAACACCATAGCAACCACCCAGAATACCCTAGAAAACCCTAGCAACACCATAGCAACCACCCAGAACACCCTAGAAACCACCCAAAATACCTTAGAACACCCTAGCAACACCATAGCAACCACCCGAATTACCTTAGAACACCCTAGCAACATCCCAGAACATTCTAGCAATCGCCGAACAACCACCCAGAACACCCTTGCAATCAACAAAATACCTTAGAACACCCTAGAAACACCATATCAACCACCCAGAACACCCTAGCAACCACCCAACATACCTTAGCAACCACCTAGCAACCACACAGAACACCCTAGCAACCACCCAACATACCTTATCAACTACCTAGCAACCAGCCAGAACACCATAGCAACCACTCAAAATACCTTAGCAACCACCTAGCAACCCACTAGAAACACCATAGCAACTTTAAATGACTTCAAACTATACTTTAAAATTTAAACTACTTTAAACTTTATACTAATTTAAACTTTAAACTACTTTAAACTTTGAACTAATTTAAACTTTAAACTACTTTAAAATTTGAACTAATTTAAACTTTGAACTAATTTAAACTTCAAACTACTTTCAAATTCAAACTAATTTAAACTTTAGACTAATTTAAACTTTAAACTAATTTAAACTATAAACTAATTTAAACTTTAAACTTCTTCAAACTTTCTGGTCCAAACTTTCACAAGCCAACTTAAAGTTAGTCTCGACGAACTTTTTCTAGTTATTATTCTTCTTCTTGCAGTGAAATTTCTATATCAAACTCCTCCTAGAGCTTTAACTCCACATACTCCAAACTCGGCTCAGACACTCAAACTGTTCTGACTCGAGTTGCTATATCTTTTCTAACTGATCGGACTTACGGTTTTCCTAAAAATGAGGACTAAAACTCGAAAAAACTTCCATTGACTTAACATTGCGGAATGTTCAAATTTTCAAACTTCCCAACTGACAAAAATTCAAATCTAAATACCTTGAAGCCCTAGACTGAATCAAACTGCCATTCTATATACTATATGAGCCAGAGACTCATTTAAACTAATAAACTCATCCATCTATGACACTTATCTATCTACACTTAAACTCTTAAACTCATAATAAATTAATAAACTCTAAACTTGAACTCTTAGACTCATTTAAACTTATAAACTCTAAACTCATACACTTATAAACTCATGAATTCATACACTTATGAACTCTTAAACTCATAAATTAATAAACTCTGAACTCTTACTCATTTAAACTTATAAACTCTAAACTCATAAACTTGTAAAATTATAAACTCATGAATTCATACACTTATGAACTCATGAATTCATAAACTTATAAACTCATGAATTCATACACTTATGAACTCATGAATTCATAAACTTATAAACTCATGAATTCATACACTTATGAACTCATGAATTCATAAACTTATAAACTCATGAATTCATACACTTATAAACTCATAAACTTATATGAATACACTTATGAATTCATACACTCATAAACTCAACTCCTAAATTAATAAACTCTGAACTCTTACTCATTTAAACTGTGTGAGTGAGTGAGTGTGTGTGTGAGAGAGTGAGTGAGTGAGTGAGTGTGTGGGTGTGTGTGTGTGTGTGTGTGCGTGCGTGTGTGTGTGTGTCAAGAAAGACAAAATAAAGTAATTATGCTTAAAAAATTATTTTATTTAGTTAACGCCCATTTGGATCGCACTTAGTCTGGAACCTCACCCTTAAGCAAGTCAAACTGGAGTAAAAAACTCCAGAATTACCGGTACTCACTCTTGGGATCACTGGAACGCACAAGCCTTTCCACCACGTCAAGGTGGCGATCCTTGGAAAGGACATTCACTCTCCATTCATTCCTTATCTAACACATTCACATTCACTCACACACACACACACACACACACACACACACACACACACACACACACACACACACACACACACACACACACTCTATATCAAACACATTCACACACTCACTCACACAAGTAGACAAAATGTGAACAGTTTAGTGGTATACATTTATTTGTATTAGCATTATTTTTTCTTTAAATAAAGATGTTATCTTACAGCAGTGTTGAATGTGTGATGCAGATTTTTATATATTTGATGTATCTATTCTAAAACACAATACACCGGATCATGATAGCTGTAATACGTCTGTAGAACTCCTGCTCTGACGTTTGAGTGTGCGCCGCTTATGAACACAGGATCTAGAAGAGTGTTTTTTTCTGTTGTCCCGGTGCTGATTAGCTGTGTGTATCCTTTATCTTCAAACAAATTGAGAATAGGTTTGTTGCACTGAGAAAGCTGATCTTCATTGAAGTCGCCACAAACGATTATAGGCCTCAAATCAATGATCTCCAGAGATGTCAAGAGGGCGTTCAGATGTGCCAAAAACTCTGCCAAATTATAACTTGGTGGTCTGTAGATTACTGCAAGAAGTGCTTGTTTGGGGGCTTCTATCTTCAAAACCAAATATTCCAAGTCAGTAACATTCTGTATATACATCAGAGGACAAACCTGAAAGCTGTTCTTCACATAAATGGCTACTCCACCCCCATTCTTGTTTGCCAAATGTGCATAGTTTGTGTAGGATGCATGCCTGTTGCGTTTGTACATGGTGTATCCATCCAGATGTAGATGTGCAGGAACATCTGAGCCTGACAGGTGTGTTTCAGTGAGGCACAAAACATCAGCCAAGGGAAGCTCATGGTGGCATTTTAAATCCTCCATATGGCACTCCAGTCCCTCTGTGTTATGGTGAATGATTTTAAGAGCTGAATTCAGGTTGGAATCCTGTACAATATGTAGGATGGGCTGGATACTGTGAAAATCTGCTTTTGGCATGTTCTCCAAGGAGGCACTTATTTCTGGATCACAGAAGATTTTCTTTTCATCAAAGTCAGTGATGTGCAGTCCACTGAGTGATGTTGTTCTGCTGAGTGCAACGTATGCCATGCCTGATTCGAATATGTACTTCAGAGATACAACAGCGCAATCAGTTGTCATTCCTTGCACTTTATGGATGGTGCATGCAAAAGCAAGCTTCATGGGAAATTGTCTTCGAATTGTTCCTTTTCTTTTCAGTGGTTCCTCTGACCTCTCAATATAGACAATGTTGTCATCTCCATCAGGTGCCTTGTTGTGATGTTTTTGTCCAGCAATCACATTATCTAAATGAAGACCAATTAATTGAACCAATCCATCTCGGGTCTGAGTTATTTTTGCCACCTTGCCAAAAGTCCCATTAACCAGTCCATCTTCCACATCAATATTTCTGGTTAGCATCACTCGTGCACCAATAGCAATCTGCAGTGTGTCAATAAGGTCACGATGGTCTCCTTTAAATGGTGCCGCTTGTCTTTTCATTTCTCCTGTTCGGGGATCTTTTTTGTAATCATGTGCATTTATGGTAATGATATTTGAAAAGCGGGAGGATATGGCTTCAGTGTTGTGATTGTTTACCTCTTTATTGGTTGCATAGATGTGCAATGCATCAGTGGGACACTCTTCAGGGGAGGATCTTGTGACAGCTCCTAACATGCACCTGTCTGCATCAGTCAGCTTCTCGTGCTTCTTTTTTACTCTCAGTCTGTTGAGCAGCTCAGCGTATGCAAGATCATCTCTCTGTCTCATGATCTGTGTCATAGTTATCATTTGAAAATGATCGGTCCAGAAGTCCAGCACATGGTCCTCATACACACAGAGTGGTTTTGCTCTTCCCACAGGTGGTAATTGATAATAATCTCCTACAGCTAATAAAGATAAGCCACCAAAAGGTTTCTGGTTTCCTTTAATCTGTTGCAGTCTCCAGTTCACATAGGCAAACAACTGTTTTGACACCATTGATATTTCGTCGATAATTAAAATGTGTGCATTAGAAAGGTCTGCCCTGATTTCATCCAAGCTGTTTCCCAGGCCTTGGTATGGAGGCTTCAAGCTTCTTGGGAGTTTCAGAAAACAGTGTAGCGTTTTTCCTGAGATTTGGAATGCAGCAGTTCCGGTGAATGATGATAAAAGAACGGTTGGCTTGGAAATGTCAGTATGCTCTCTTATGCATGGAAGCCTGCGCAAAATCTTGGTTGCTTCTGCATAAATAGATTTGATAACGTGTGATTTACCGACTCCTGCTCCTCCATTCAAAAAATACAGAAATTGTTGTGGGTTTTCACCAGAGACACATCTTTTGCACCAGTCTCGGACTGCATAAAATATGGAAGCTTGTGTTTGATTCAAGCTCTGGTACATTTTGCGAATCTGTGCATGATTTTGTTGGGTTGCTTCCACGAGTAGCATAGCTGTGTTACTGACAGAGGTAGATGCTGTGTATTAAGGAATATCGTCCTGCTCGTTCACATCATTAGGATCAGTGGGTTCACGTTCTGATATGCTCTCCAAACGGATCAGTTCATTTGCTGGAGCCAATTTAGACCATGCATCTTCAACTGGACCATTCTGTTCAAAATCCTCAATTGCCTTTTCTATAGCCTCGTTATGTTTTTCATATTTCTCACGGTTTTCATTTACAATATTGTACACACACTGCAGTTCATCAGTTCCTGGTAGTTTTACAGAAGGAAATGCAAAAAATTATTCATATGTCTGGAATCTGGCTGACTTCAGCTGCTCATCTGAGCGATATGGCAAGTAAAGCTTTATAAAAGTTCCATAGAATTTTTCTGGGTTTTTCTGCTCTGAGAAACGTGCAAATCTGATGACAGCAGGTTTTCCCCTTGTTCTTTTCTGTGTGTCCCAAATTTTTTTGGAGTGGCAAAACATTTTTACCTTTTTTCTTACCTGCATAAACAATGCGGTAATCACTTGCAAATTCAGCCATGCACATGTTCTCAAATTCAGGTCTGTTTGGTCTGGCCTTGTACTTGTCTGGCAATCCAGTCATCCACACATTCTCTACGTCATCATCCATGGTCTGCAAGCAGCTCATTGGTAAACTCATCTTTACAGCATTGTCATCAGTAGGTATGAATATGACAGCACGTGATGATAATTTTAATTTCGGACTGCATGTGCGAGCGACTGCCTCCTGAGCACTGACTTCTCTGTTCTTTGAGTAGGCATTCATGACCTGCTTCATGCTCTCACGGTCAGACAGGTTATCATGGCTTGAGTCTTTTATCACTTTTTTTAAGGTAATCGTTCATCTCATGTTCAGCTTTTGAAATGTACGAGACAATATACATGATACAGCTGTAGGGGTTCGGAATAAACTGTATGTCCATGTTTGCATCCCAGGCTCTTAACAGCATTGGATTATAGCCGTTTACCCAGCAGTCCTGTGGTCGTCTCTCCATATATATTGAACTTGATGTAGAAATAGTATCAATATGTTTCTGGTACTCTTCATAAGTCATGTTTACTTTATCAAGTAGCTGTGTAATGCTATCAAAACTCGTGAGTTGAGTCATTCAGTAGATCCCACACATTCTGTAGCTGTTCTTTTGCAAAACTGGCGTAATCTCTTTCCTCTGATTCATTCCCTTCATCAGACTGATCTGCAGGAAGAGGCCTGGGCCGGGATATCATGGTTCTGCTAATGGGTGGTTTAGGAAATCAAAACCGGTAGTGCTTCTTGTTCTTTCTACAGGATTTTGAGTGGTTACGACTATGCATCTGCACTTCACTTACAATTTTATGTAGTTCTGGGTCTTTGTTTGGGTCTGGTAATTTACATGAGATATATTTATCAATGAAATCACACACATCCTGATCTTGATCTTTTTCAAACTTTGGAGCATCTTTCACCCAAAATAAGCAGTGAATGTGTGGAGAGCCACGTAGCTGGAATTCCACTCTGTAGAAAAAGTCAATAACCTCACCGATAGGTCGAGCAGGTGAATTGATCAAATCTCTCATCAAGGCTTCAAATCGTTTTTCAAACATCCGCATGGCTGTGACAGGGTTGCTTCTGAGGATTTCACATTTTTCAGTTTCACCTTGTTGTGCTTTAATAGCAGTAATCACATCAGGCCATCTCATCTCAGCAGCACTAAATGTACAGAAAAATTTAGGAGTGCCCAGCTGTCTCAGTATAGCAAACAAATCACGGAGAGATTTCTCCCAGTATGCTGGAGTCCCTCTTAAAGGTTGCATGAATCGTGTAGCTTCCTTATTTATTACAAGCTTTTCTAACTCATGCTTGTCCTGCAGCAGTGAACAGTTTATTCTGCGTCCATCACGAGTCATGGGTTTTGCTTTCCTCAGCTGGATAGACATACTAGATGTGGCCATGTTCATTTCAGTCACAAACTGCGCAAAGAAGATATAGTTGGTATCCTTCGCACAACGATTGTCAATAGAGAATAGTCTAGAGTTAAAGTATCTGCTGGGGGAAACATGTTTTGCTCTACCAGGCTCATCAAAGGTGTTCTTGCCATCGGGAAACTGCACTGGAAATGCCATAGACTCAAGTTTAGGAACTTTGAAAGTGTTTACTGGAGTGTTTCTCTCTGCTGGGGCAATGCAAAATATTCCATCATCATAAGACAACAGCTGATGGCTGAGATCTGGGGGCTGAAGACATGTGTCCAAGGCAAGGCCTCTCGATTGCTCTTCTCCAGTTGTGTCATCGTTTGCATCATTGTGTTCATTCTCATTGCTCTGTTCTTCAGTGTTCTCAATTTGTATGCTTACAATATCCATTTCCTCATCAGAAGCACTGATGTCATTTGCACACTGTTCATGCTCATTAAACATTTCTTCTTCAGAGAGTTCTGCATTAATGAAGATATCTTTATATTCTGAATGGATATCTTTTAGCTTTCTTAAAGCAGACAAAACCTTTTGGATGTTCAAAGTCTGAAACTGATAGTGACCTTGGTAACACAGACGTCTCTTCAGTTTCACTGTAAGCAGTTGTGATTCACTTCTTGGTCTGGGTAAAGAATTTACTGTTGTTTCTACTTCAGATGCAACAGAAATCACGGCGCCTTTTATAGCTCTTTGCTGGCCTTTCAGTAGTGTAACAATCTTAGCAAAAGGAATGTACTTTGCAATAACGTGTCTTTCAAGAACATTCAAATCGCAGAGTTCTGGAGGAATGGGAGCGAACTGAAGTTGATTGGCTAAGGCAATGTCTGGCATCAGACCTCTCAATAGTGTATTATGGCAGCAGTGACAGATCCACTCTGTTTTCCTGTGATCCAGGGCTCATTGATCAGGGCAGT
The DNA here is from genome assembly GCA_026230005.1 of Gila orcuttii. Taxonomy (NCBI): domain Eukaryota; kingdom Metazoa; phylum Chordata; class Actinopteri; order Cypriniformes; family Leuciscidae; genus Gila; species Gila orcuttii. Next base: position 25,712,409 of record JAPDVR010000005.1, on the reverse strand, counting down.
CGGAGCAGACGTGAACATAGTTTCCAGTCAAGCAAACTGAAGCAACTGTCGGATGCTTCTGATAGCGCTCACGATCACATGATTTTACTTGATTTGAGAAGAGCGCTCTGGCACAGCATGTGCACACATAAGTTGGGCCTTGTTTTATAACATCTCTGAAAATATTTAAGGCTCTTAACACAGTTGGATCTTGTACTGCGTCAGGTTGGTTATTTTGTAACGTGTCTCTTTGCTGGCGCATCAAATACATTTTTTTGTATTTGTGCTGTATGTCTTGTGCACAGCGTACTGTGTGAAGTACCTTGAGTGCAGATATTTTGTTTTTAGATTTGAATAAATTATAGTCTTTCTGACGAGCCCTAAAATGTACATCACAGTGATAACGTTGTTTAAAAATGCTCTTCCTTTTTTCATAGAAGTTAGGATCATTTTTGCATCGGTTTGTATAATGGTCTATTTGCCTTTGCCTAAAAATTGGATCCTCTGAATATCGATCAACAAGATATTGCATATGCTGTTCCTTATACTCAACATTGTTCCTATAATTTCTCAATATGTAATTCTTTTGTTTCTCCCTGAATTGTTCATCGTTCCTGTAATTTTGAATTATATAATTCTTTTGTTTCTCCCTGAATTGTTCATCGTTCCTGTAATTTTGAATTATATTATAATTATTTTGTTTCTCCCTGAATTGTTCATCGTTAATTCCTGTAATTTTGAATTATATACAGGGCTCGAATTTCGGTGCGGGATTGCGGGTATTCCGCATAATTTTAATCATTCCCGCAGGTCTTGCGTTTATAATGCGGGAAATTCCCGCAAACATTCATTCAATCTAGCATGTAGGCCTATGAGTAAATTTAACCTAACAGATTATAAGATCAAATCAGTCATTTTAAAACATTCTGCAAGACGCAATTTCACAAACAGCGTGAGTGATTCTGCCAATGCCGCGTCTTCTCTGTCTCTCAAAATAGGTTACACAAGGGAAGCCAATCGCGCTGCAGCTGCAGGCGGTGATTCTAGACTCTCGCGTTTCAGGAGTCGGGACATTTGATGGAAATGTCACTTGCACAATCGGGCCATTGCATCGTCACTATTGTTTATAATTTGTGCGTCTTTTTAAGTCTTACCTATTTAAACATTCAAGCGATTTTAAACCGCATAACAAACAGCTCGTGAGTAACAAAACTGAGTTCTTTTTCGCGAATTATAGCGCTTTAACGGTCAAAAGCACACAACATTGTCTAAATTCCGGTCTTGGGGAGTATCCTCTCAAACACAATATGTCTTAAAAAAATAATACAAAAAGAAAATGCATGTGACACTATAATGAAAACAGTATGGGCCGTTCACGTTACGTCTTTTGCGCGTTCATCCTTTGCTGAAACGTCTTCGTCTTCATGGAGAACATGGCTCATGATTGCTTAGCAAAGAAAGTGGCGCGGACTGCGCTTTACACGCAACATGTGAACGGACCCTTAATGGATCCGTGCACTAGCTCTTAAAGTGAGAGTAGCCTAAAATGTGTCTGTCATTATTGTATATAAAACAACAAAAGATAGCATTAATTGTAAGGAATCAGGATTAATAGCCTATGTATTCAAATTATACAGGACTAAAAGACTATTCCGTGTTATTTTTTCCGTTTCTAGCATTTCTGAATACTAGTGTTAGACCTAAACTTTTCTCTTTATTTCATATATTTATTTGTGCTACTTTTTTCAATTTAATTCAAAGATTGAAATCAAGTTTCCTTTTGTTGTGTAAACTAAAAAAAATGACCCCATTGTAAAAACACAAATACAATGAGTGAGCAAACATTTAGCTAAACTTATTTTTTAAAAATTGTCTAAAAAAACTGCCCCCTCAAATTAAAAAATCCCCCCCATAAGAATGACCTAAAGGGGGATTTCCCCCCTATTTTCCAAAACGAAATTCAGGCCCTGATATAATTCTTTTGTCTCTCCCTGAATTGTTCATCATTCCTGTATTTTAAGGTTATTTTACTCTTTTTTTCCCCTCTGTATTGTTCATTATTTCTATACTTGCTAATTACATAAGACTTTTTTCTCTCTCTGTATTCATTAATATTTTTATATTTGTTTTTCATTGCTTGTTTGTGTTCTTCTCTGTAAATCATATTATTCCAATACTTGTTCTTCATGGCTTGTTTAAGTCTTTGCCTGGATTCACTACTTCTTTTATAATCATAGACTTTACGTACAGCCTGTTTTTTTGTCATAAACACCTTGCCTCTGAACCTTTTCTCTCTGCCTTTTTTTATAATAAGCCTTTTGCTTTTGAGTCTTGTTCAGTTTTTCTGTCTGCTTGATTGTCGATTGTGAATATTTTTGATTTGGAGCTGACAACGCTAATTGATCCTGTGACAGCATGCCATGAGAAAGTTCACTGAATGACACATTTTTATTACTGTCTTCATTCTGAGTGACGGTAGTTAGAACATCCATTTTATTTAGACAAGTCAAGTGGGCTTGATCATTAGTTGATGTGGCTCCATTAACGATAGTCTCAGATGGTTGTTGAACCGGATCTTGGACACACTGTTGTGAGACATCAGCAGACCTGCATTGTTCATTGTTTGACAGAGCTTTGTTCTCCAAAGAGACAGATGGTTGTCCATCACGTTCAAGCTCACAGCAGTTCGGGGAGACTTCAGGACGTACACTGCTTTCGGTTATCCGGTTAAAGAACGATACAGGCAGCAGATCAAATTGTTGCTGGTCTCTCAAATCGAAACACCATTGAAACAATAGCATCAGCCTCTCGATCATGTCTTCTAAACGGAAGAAGGTCAACATCACGGCCGTACCAGTGCTTTCATTTTCATCAGGCATTCCATATGCTGTTCTGGAGTGAGAATCAAAATAACCAAACCTCCCTGAGCGATCTCTGAATACGGCGATACACGTGCATCCACACAGCAGTCACGCGTCACTCACATCAGCTCTGAGGCACTGCAGAGTATTCTCAAGGTTTTCAGACTCACCTAGGGCAGGTGAATCTTTTAGAAATCCAACTCTCTGAGAATGTTTCAGGATGTTGTAGCAGTTTGTGTTGGTTTTAATTGTGTTTGGCAGCTCATCAAAGTTTAAAAGATTATTCACAAATTCTCCTTTGCTCCACAGTGTTTTTTTTTACTCTAGTGTAAACTGCATCACCTTTCTGTAAAATGCGGTCTAAATCGAAACCGAGTAGCTCATTACGTCCATTATGGAAAGCTAGGAACATTAAGGCATTGCAAGTACACTGATGGCCTCTGGAGTAAATCTTGTACCTAGAATTGCTTTGACAGTGGGATGCTGCAACAGACAGAACATACGGGTTTGCATCAATCATACCTGATACAGAGTTGGTACCGCTACTGGTGCCTCTACTGGTGCCACATGAAGCTTCTAGGTTTCTGCGTTGTTTCTGAGATTGACTCCTCTTTCGTTTTCTTGGCATGTTTCAGCACTGGCAATCAAGCAAATATGTTTGAGTAATGGGTAAAAATATTGATATTTACTGTTACTTCAGAAAACAAACACAAAATTGCAATCAATTTTATGCAATCAGATATACAGAAAAGTTAAATATTTGCTATATAACAAGAGTATATATATATATATATATATATATAGTAACAGTAATACAACAGTTGATATATAACAGCAGTTAATTAATTGATTTGAAGTTAGGTTAATAAAAAAAAATTGTACTTTAAAAGAGTTAAAAACTTAAACTCTCTCTTACTATTTCTGAAGATGCAGCAAAGTTTTTTTTTTTTTTACCTGAGACAATGATTTTTCAGGGTGTGAGTATTGGTGCAAATCTTTGTGGTATAAGTATGTAATTCAGAGTATCAAGATGCGTCAAGAATTATAGATGATCATAGATCAATTCATAGGTACTGGCCTTTTTTTTAAAAAGATGCGTTGGCAAGCTAAGCATATGTGCATAAGGGTTAGAAGCAGATCAGAGTTTGCATCTTGCAGTTTATAGTGTGAGCAAGCAAGCAGCAAGCATTGCAGCAGCATTTGATGTGGCAGGCCAGTTATGAGTTTTGGAAGAGAAAGGATGGAAGAGGCATTTTTTTAAATTAGTAAGCAAGATAAAGGTTTGAGTGAATAATATAAAATGATGGAGAGGAAAGTATAGTACAGGTCAGGACAGACAAACACAGAAAGAAATCAAGTCAGTTACATTGTTAAATGCAAAATGGCAAGTATAATTTACATAAATAACAACAGTCAATACAAAAATGCACTAGTAATATAGTTCCAACTAAAATTATATGTAAGGGGGTTACTTACACAATTGAGGGTGGAAAGAGTTTTTACACTTTTTAGCATACAGTTAAATCATTGTTTCTAGCTGTGGATTTGCCCTTACAAACTGATAAATGTGACAATTTGTCTCACATTAACAAACTGAGATCTACTAATCTACTAGTGAGGATAAACAATTCTAGCTATTCTTTCAAGCTGTGATGTGTCAGCTGTCCCACAATACTACATTATGTTGTAGTGTAATGTGTTTACTAACGAAACCTTGTTAATAAAGACAAGATACATGCAGACAGAATATTATAAAGAAATGACTAATGACTCTGATTGCCATTAATCAGTAAGTTTAAATGGATACTTACATAGTCACTCAAAGCAGCAATGTCACCTAAAAAAAGAAAAAGAAATGTCTAGTATTTTGTACACATTTGTTGACTGTTAATATGGTGAATATAAATTACCTTGAAATGAAGGTGCTGTTGGCCACCGCTAACAGCAGGGAAACAAATGACTAATGACTCTGATGAACATTATATAGTAAGTTTAAAGGGATACTTACATAGACACTCAAAGCAGCAATGTCACCTAAAAAATGAAAAGAAATTACTAGTATTTTGTACACATTTGTTGACTGTTAATATGGTGAATATGAATATAAATTACCTTGAAATGAAGGTGCTGTTGGCCACCCTTAACAGCAGGGAGACGACAGTGGAACACGACAAAATCTAAAAAGTAAAATAAATAAATGATTCACTCACAAATGTTATGCAAATATTAACAGAACCCATGCTTAACAAAAGAGAATATCACATGCTGTATGATCTGCGGATATAGATTGCTATTCTAAATCTATTGTAAATGTCAAAATAAAGAAAAAAGATTACTTACCACAAACGCTGCAATGCCCTGGTAAGATTTTACAGACATAGATTTACGTAAAATAAAAAGAGAGAAAAATAGGAAATTACACGATTCACTTTTATATGAGTCAGTCGAACCACGAACGCCGTGCTACGTGAGCTGGTCGTTAGGTTCTAGTCACAGTTCAGCTCACGTAGCACGGCGTTCGTGGTTCGACTGGTCGAGACTGTTTTCCAAGATGGCTCATGCCTTTATACGCTAAGTGTACTGTCTTTATAAAGTATCTTCTTATTAAACTGTCTGTACACTTACAAAGTTCTCAATATTTCGGTTTGCATGTTGGGACCCTCATTATGCTATCGTGTTAGTATGGGGCTATTCTGAGCCTTGTTATTAACTAGCGATTTCTTTTTACTTATTCAATGCCCCATATACTAGCGTTATAAGCTAATCAGTTTTTAGAGATAAAACTGGGTACATTCAATTATCATGAAAACGCATCACAGAGAACAGTTGACTCCACGTGTTATTAAGCCCTAGGTTAATTTTGCGCTGGAATTGTCCTTTAACATGTTGTGTGTGTTACTTGCATTGACAGCCAAAGCAGTCTCAACCCTATGGATAAATAAAAATAAAAACTGCTATTGATAGAGTGAATCAAATCTCAAAAACAAAAAGAAAACAAACCATGGAATACACTGCTTATTTGTATCAGAGTATTGGTGAGGTTAATGTGAATAAGTTAATTACCTTGGAATGAAGGTGCTAAAGGCAGTTGGCAGTGGGTACACGGCAGTGAAGGAGATACGAAACCTAATAGGTAAATTAAATAAGTCATCTTGAATGTTGTTCAAATATTAAGTGCTTAATAAAAGGGGTCATTACATGTTCTGAAATATGATGATATAGATTGCTATTCCATATTTATTGTAAATGCAAACTGAAAATGTGACAGAGAGTCAGTTTAAAAGATTACTTACCGCAATGGATGCAATGAACTGGCAAGATTTTTACAGCCACGGGTTCACATAAAAGAAAGAGGGAGTAAAATAAGAAATCACATTTGATTCACTATTATATGAATCAAATATTGCACAGTCCTGCATGGATGGACATGACAAGTCTTAAAATAATATGATTGTCTAATCTGAATCATATCAATACGTCAATCTGAAATTGATGTACACATTGGTAGGCCTATTATATCTATTTACCACAAAAGTTAGATGGCCACAAAGTAAGGTGAATGTAAGAAAAAAACGTTTCACTTTATATATGTTCTTCATCTCTGTAATCTGCAAATCATTCCCCTGTTATACATGTATGACTGAAAATGTACGTCAGGCTGTCAAATTAAATACTTACACAGCAGCAACAACGACCTATACACTCAAGCAAAATAGAGAAATAAGTCAGATCACAGGTATGGATGTATGGACATGTGTTTCTATTATAAAGGAGTAACGTTAGCATTATAGAGAAAGAGGAGTTATACTGGTTTGATGAAAATTAAAAATTTAAATCCGAATGAGGAAATGAAATTGCATTTGACGTCACCTCCTCATTCTCTATTAGTTTGGCTTTGGTGGCTTTTGCAGGCAAAGGTGCCGTTTTATCATCGTGACGTAAGCATCAACATATGGCAATTAGATGAATATAATTAATATAAAACCAAAACTCAAATTTAAAACGTCATTATTTAAAATAACTTCCGTTTTCGATCCCAAAGGCTTCTTTTCAAAGAATGAGGAAGAAGATACATTCATCCAACAGTGATGAACACGATACGTATTGCATTATTCTTAGGAATATAACCGCGATCACAAACTGTGTTTTGTCACCATCGTGTTAATTGTTTTCATGTTTCTTCAGTCATATGACGCCATCAGCTTTTCTATTCATGACTGATTCATGTGTTTTATGACTAACGTAACGTTAGTCATAATTTATAGCGCCCTCCTGCGTCGAGTATGAATTAAATACTGGGGATATTAGTGAAGATTTTTAGCAAAACGAACAAATTAGACGGAAGACAGAAACCGTTAACGTTACACATCATCCTCACGATACACATTATTATCGTAATGCTTAATGGAAAATTAACTATTACTCGTGTTTCAGCAGTTATAAACATTTATAATCAAATACGTTTAACTGCATTTAACTCGTTAACCCCCCAGATAGCCACTGGACGCTGTAACGGAACAGGGCCGCAACCGCAAAACGATAGAGCCGGGTCTGGCCCGAATCCGCCTCACGGACTTGTTCCTGAGTCCAAACGCACATCGGGCCGAAGCCGTTTCTGGTCTGTTTTTAGGGGTTGTTGCGGATATGTGCCAGCGCCGATCCAGCACCGCCTGATCATCCCGTAACAGATGTGTAACGGGTGCGTGAAGCGATTCCGCCTACCGGAGCTATGCCGGATGTGTCACGATTCTGCTTAAATCACCACTGGATTGTCCTTTTGCCTTATTTTCGGCATTTTTGTCAGTTAGGGTACACGCTAAAAAATGCTGGGTTATTTAATCTACCCAACCGCTGGGTTATGAAATGTTTTACCCATTATGGGTTATTTATATGGATTTTGACTCAACACATGAGTTGCACAAAATAACCCAAATTCCATCTACCCAACATACATCGGTTGACCCAGCACGTGGGTTGTTTGTGCTTCGAACGTCATCACATCGTCACCAGACTCAGAGTCCATCGAATTCGAATCTACACACCGAGCACACGGACTGGACATCCAGCGAGGCAAATAAATTAAGGTTTGTGTACACTACATGTCTAATTCACATTGTCTGTATTGCGTTACCTATTAAGGTAATATTTTTATATTGTCGAGGCTAGTTGGTTGGTTTGTCTAACAATGTAGCTAACGTTAGCCTTTAGCCGTTATCATGGAAGCACTGGCTATAGGTTAATTGAGCGCGCTCTTTTTTCCCCTGCGTTTAATGTGAAATGCGAAGGCATAACACAGTGTTAGACTGATTAAAGTATGTAAAAACAGTGAGATAACCTGATATTTCTGACTAAATGCATCTATTTAAGAAAAGTAGTGACCCACAATAGATAAGAACAAATTTTTATATAAAATGGCGGCCTGGCAAACTATTTTATTTTAACTGGCTATAAATGAGTGCGCTCTTTTTTCCCCTGAAGCATTTAATGTGAAATGCGAAGGCATAACACAGTGTTAGACTGATTAAAGTATGTAAAAACAGTGAGATAACCTGATATGTCTGACTAAATGCATTTATGTGCATTTATTTAAGTAACTTAATGTGATGACCCACAATAGATAAGAACAAATGTTTATATAAAATGGGGGCCTGGCAAACGACAAGGGCCAGTTGAGAAATATGTAATAAAAAGTTTGGGACTGCTGTAGGTGTACAGTAACCACTGCTGTAGACTGTTATACTGACAGTCGTGCCCTGAAGGTTATGCTGTGAGCAGCTACAAACATTCTTGTGAAGCATAGACAATTTACATGTATGCAATTTGTCATATGAATTGTATAGGGAGAGAGGGAGGATTGTCTTCTCTATATTTTGTGATGCTAAATAAAATGGCTGTTTAAAATAAGCTCTTTTTGTGTTTGTTTCAGATCAATTGACAGCTTTATCATTAACACTTTGACAGAGTGGCAGCTGACAGACCTTGTTGAAAGATTTAAAGGTAAGAAATATTTGTTTTCCCATCCACAGCATATCAAGTCTCCATTGCTACTCAAGCCCTTTTCAGACATTAATTCTTATGAAATATAATTTCCTATTTTTTTTTTTCACTAGCTTCCATGAAATGTGTCAAAGTGACTCAAATAGATGAATAGGGCACATGTCTTTTGTAGGCTTTCAGTGCTTCATTCTATTTTGTAATAACAAATGATGGAATATGCATGTTTATTACTATATCTTTTTAATTACCCATACATTTTTGTTTTGTACTGTGTTGTAAAAACAAAGATGTCTTTGTGTTTTCTATTTTTGTCTTTCAGAGGAGAGGATTGATGAGGAGAGTTTTATTATTTTAGATGATGCTACCATCAACCAGTTGATCCCAAGAGCTGGCCCTAGGCTGAAGTTCATCAAAACATTTAGAGGACTTGTAAGATCAATGTAGACATCAGAGGCTCAATTCTTCAGTTTTCCACACACTGTTATTATTTCTGAGTATTTAATAGTTTCATTGGGAAGATGGCTTATACTTGCTTTAAGTGTAAAAGGCTAATTTCATGGGGTATCAAGAGTCTTTTTATGCATTTACGTGCAGTACACCATGTAAACTCAGCGTCAACACATTTCCAGTGTAGTGGAATCACAGGTATGCCATTTCACATCGTGACACCTATGTCTTCCTACAGATGGGGTTGAGGAACTCGCCCTGAGGCAGCTGCCAGCCTTGCTTTCACCTACAACTTACAAAGTTGGCCGTGGTGCGAAAGTGGTTCGCCACACCATTCAGGAATGCAGCTTGGCCTTCAGCGAACATAAGCCCGTAAGTCCTCAAGCACATCTAAATGGGAAACTATTCATTTTATCAACATATCTGAGCTCAAGAATGTGTGCACGCACACATGCATATCCAGGGTTGTTTTACTATAGGCATCAACTATAGCCTGACAGTATTCGTAAAATAGCCGTTCTACAAGCTTACAACGCGTTGGTCACTATCAAAGCATCCTGGGCTTCTAGAACACCTCAGCAGTGCCACATGCTGATTACCTCTGTACCACACCGCACTGATGCAGTCATTTGTTCTAAAACAGGCACCAACAAAGTATTGAGTGCAGAAATTAACATATTTATCAGAAGGTTGACACTTTTGTATTTTAACCTATTTGGACCTGACTCTATGAGGTTGACTCTAAAGAAGTCTTCTAAATCTACAAAGCATTTGCCGGCCACCTCTCTGACCAACTAACCCGGCTGCCTATCGGCCAAATAGGATATTCAGATAGGTGGGCCGCACGCATTTTCTTAGCATGTTTATTGTAATGATAGATCCATCAATCGATTTATGCCTTTTTAGGTCAGTTGAGGTCTGAATCATGTTTTAAATTGTTTTCTGTAATGTGAACTATATGCCATAACTAGACTAAAACAATAATTTCTCTAGTGAGGACCAGGAAAATGGTCCTCACAATGTCTATATTTTAATTCTACTATAGTTGTCGGTAGACATTTGGTCCTCACTCGCACTCTCTCACTTGCTCTCTTGTATTGTTTCTTTTTTAGCCTGGAATAAACATGGTGGAGTACCTCCATGAGGCCAAGGCATGCAAACCATACCCCACAAATGCCAAGAGGAGAGTCTAAAATGGTAACGTTTATTCAAAGTAGAATACTTGCTTGCAAGTAGAGCTAATGGCTCTTAATAGCAGACTGTTGGCCTGTTGAATGTTCAGCCATTTAATTCGGAATTGTTTTGCTCTGAATGTTTTCCTACCTGAGTGATATGAACTGCACCAGTTCTGCTATATTGTTGATATGAATTAATGTAATAAAATAAACAATTTCAAAGATTCCATTGTTGTTTTGTTTTTGTATTGTTTAAGTGTTTATTGCATAATATATGCATAAATCTAGCATGTATTCTGTTATAGGTTTGTAGTTTAACAGTTTTATAGCTATGGGTAGTCTATTGCAATTTATTTTCTTAAATTGTACTGTAATGTGTTAGAATTAATCTGTCATATGGGTTAGGTTCACCCAGCATTTGGGTACACTATATAACAAATATGTAGTTGAATCAACCCAGAATTGTAATTAATTTGACCCAGCATTTGGGTACACTATATAACTAATATGTAGTTAAATCAACCCATAATTGTAATTAATTTGACCCAGCATTTGGGTACACTATATAACTAATATGTAGTTAAATCAACCCATAATTGTAATTAATTTGACCCAGCATCTGGATACACTATATAACTAATATGTAGTTAAATCAACCCAGAATTGTATTTAATTTGACCCAGCATTTGGGTAGAATATTTAACTCATCTGTTGGGTTAAAAATAACCAACCCATCTTGCTGGGTCAAATTAACTACTGTTGGACTGGTGCAATAGTGATCCAGCGGTTGGGTTATAAAACAACCCAATTTGGGTTATTTTTTAACCCATCATTTTTTAGTGTGTTCCTTTACATTTTTGATGCATAAGCCATGTGTTTGACAGGTTTACCCCTACCCCTAGAAAACAGAGTATTTTGAAAATACTTGACAACTTAAAGAAAGAAAAACTGGCACTAGAGATAGAGTTGCTTCATAGGAACTTCAGAGTAAGTGCTAATATATTATTTCACAGAGTACAATATATATTATTTGCAGGCAAAAGATGACTTGATCACTGGCTTTTCTTTACAAAGAACAATTAAAATTAAAATCAAGGAACTAAGCATATTTGTCTTGTCTTTTATTAAACATTTAATGAAATGTTTTATATTTTTTCTGATGGTGCAGTGTTGTGTAATATGGCACATGCGATGTCACAGGCCCTGTCAGGTGCAACCCTCAGACTTTTCAGACACTTTAGTTGGCTAAAGTTCACTTCATTGTGTGCCCTTGTCCTGGCTAGAGCTGCACTGTAACTGGTCTGGGATTTGGGTCAGGGAATGGGGTCATAAAACACCTGTCTCCAAGCAGGATCCTGTTGTAATCACCTGTTTAATGGAAAAATTCAGTTCTGTTAGGATAAGCAATACAGTGAGCTTGATATTTATATTTTTCCTTACCATGTTCAAATAATGTGCATAAATCTCTGAAAATTCTTGAGTCATGCACAGATCCTGGCCATATTTGTGATATGGAACTAGTCACACACCATCTAAGAGATTTTAGTCAGTCAACTGCCTTTTTAAAATTTGATATAATACTAATCTGGATAAGAATCGCAATAGTAACTTGCCTGCACTGTTATTAAAGCCCGACTCCGACGAGTCGAACATTTATGCGTTTCCAACAAATTAATTATGTAAACGACATCCTCACGAGTCATGAGAAAAATGATATCTCTCAAAAAGTACACTATCGCGCTGCGCTAAAAGACTTCCCGTATCAGCTCCACTCATAAAGCCGCGATCTAATCCTGTTAACCTGAAATAAGCCTGCTCGCGAGCAGGTTCAAGCTGGCGCACCTGTTGCTATGACAGCAAGTCCAGGATGAGCGTCGAAGAACCAAACAATCAAAGATCATGCCAAATCGCCAACAATCAAATCCAGCTAACTGAGTTAGCGACGTACGAAGAACAGGCCCCTGGTCAGAGCCTGACTCCACCCCCTTTGGTTGCCCTAGGCGAGATTGATTTTTGCGCCCACCCCTCCTCCTTTAAAAATAATGAACTAAACGAAAATGCTCTTATAGTCACTCCAAAACTTCAACAAGCAAATTATGACTTGAACTGTAATAAATTGTTTATACAAATGCTACAAAGAACGTTCTAGGATATTTCAATCATCCTACATAGTTGCATTGTACAAATACATTTTATCTGACCATGTAACTTGTAGTAGATGAATGACAATTATTACCACCATTACAATTATTACTAATCTATTAGGCTGCTACAAGGCTGGGGGGTTCAGGGGCATGCTCCCCCGTAAGAAAATTTTGTGCATTTTAATGTTAAATTCATCAATCTGGTGCACTTTGAGAGCTCAAAATTAAAAGCTCCAACCCATATTCAGTGTTCAAATTAAACAAAGAAAAATTCAAACCTCTTTTAGTTAGTGTCTGTCTACATTACATAATAATAGTTATAATATTAATCCCATGATAATACTCATATATTGTAAAACAATGCACTGAAAAATAAAGAAAACTTTCATAAGTTTTGTACTAATTTCTATACTTATAAAAAGAGTATTTTTCTATACTTCACATTAAAGATGTGATTGGGCCAGCCCAGTGTCAATCAAGAAAACAACCAATGGGCCGCTGATCTACGCGTTTCATGCGGTGTCAGAAAAAAAGCTAACACTGACTTTTTTTTTACCAATGCACTACACCAGCACTAACCCAGCGCCGCCGATTAAGCAAAACAAAACAAAACAAAATGAATGGGCTATTTCTATTTCAGCCCCCGGCCGCTTTTTTGCTTTATCCATCTTTTTCGTCAACAACTCACTAACTCGTGCCTGTTCGCTCAGCGCTCACGGCGCCCTCGCCCGCTCGCGATATTATTGGAGGGGGGTCCCCTGTCAAAATTCTATGATGAAATCTTTTGAGGGCGCCTACTCCGCTACACATACCGGTATACCCACTTTTTGCGCCACTGGCAGGCTTATGTAATTGCTCCACTCGTTGCAGTGTTAATGAAGTACAATAAAAAGCGGAAAGTTCCTTACGCGGCTCTGGCGCCCCCCCTAGGGTATAAGGCGCCGGCGCCCTTAGCATTTGCCTATACTGCCTATGCCACGGGCCGGCCCTGGCTGGCAATATTTGATAAATGATGGAAAAGTGGGTGTGCACCTGAGACGTCTCTCTGTATGGGCGTGGTGTGCTCGTGCCTGGCACCACAACTACCAATAGGAACATTCAACTGCAGTAGCCACTGTTCAACCTGAAGAGGGCAGCACTCAAACGTGTTTACAGCATATATTGTATAATTAAAACACTTTATACCCCAAAATGTTAAAATATACTAGAATCAATAAACAGCACTAATAAACCCCCAGTTTTACAGATCGTTAACTAACAAAAAAGTTGTTTTAGGGTTTAGTTACCCTTTAATAACTAAAAATTATTAGAGAAGGGGTAATAATAATAAGTAATTGTTCCACTTATTTCTAATTAAATTCATGATTTTTATGAAGTTCAGTCAGAACCTCCTCAGAGAAGGGAGAAAATATTGTTTTATTTTTGGGTGAACCATTCCTTCGAAACTTAACACAATTTCCTTCAAAATATTGCTTTGACTTTAATTTTATGAATAAAACAAACAACAAATTAAATAATATTTGCCAGAGTTTTTACATGTACCTTTCTCTGCCTTCAGCATGGCAACTCCAACTCCAACTCCGTCTGCATTTTTGACTTGCAAGTGTGTTGCAACCAAGTTGAGCCAGCGAGCCCAGAGCTTCATCAAGGGACGGAAAATTGAAATTGGAAGATTTAAAACGCAGTGTTTGAGTGCCCTTTCTGACGGGTCAAAAACCTATTTAAATAAAAAAGATGGCTTTACCCAGGAGTTCGAGGAGGGGGTGAGCTATGTACTCCAAAAACACACTATATCCAATGCATACGGACAGATCCATCTGTTTGTTGGCCCTGGAACCCTGAAATTTAAAACGGTTCCAATGGAGATCACAGAGGAGGCAGTGATGCAGGCTAAACATGCCCTGTGTCCGGCTTCCCCACTAATGAGTGGGGAAGAACAGGACATCTTCTCTCAGGGTGGATACCTCAGCCTCCAGGGAAAGATCATAGAAGTGAGTATATTTTCTATCCGTCTAATACTTTTTGCAGTATCTAATATAATGTACTAAATTGACATCATTACCTCCTCATCATCCAGTTTACAAGTTGCCTAAAACAGGAAAAACAAAACAAAAAAAAAACTGTGATAAAGTGATAATGACCGTGTTCTGCAATACCTGTGCCAAATTCAATTATATTAATTTTGTATTTTTAAAAAGAATAGTCTCAAAAACATACTAAATCAATTACAACATTGTATTATATAATTTTGAAATAGTTTGTACATCTAATGGGTGATTCAAAGTTGTCAAAATGTTGTCAAAGTTGTGAAAATGGCAACATACAAATTAACAGGACATAACAGTTGAGTAAGACTGTCACCAAATATGCTTTTTCACCCTCAGATTTACTATCTATACTATTAACTATCTATCTACCTATCTGACCGTCTTTATCGGTCTATCACTATGGCACTGTGATCTAAACACACGTTCAGGAAACCTCAACACTAAATACTTTGGATTTTTCCCTTATTTGGAAAACAAATCGTGTAATTAACAAATTGAATAAATAAAAGAGAAATTCAAAATGTGCAATTGTGGAACTCCAGGAACATAACTAAGAAACAGAACTGTATTATACTCACCCATAAATTTACTTTTTCCAGTTGTGTGGCGCGAGGATGACTAGAACCAACGTCCCCATTCTGGACATGCGGCTCCAGTGTGGAGGAAAGGCCTTTGACATGTCGCTGTGGAGGGATGAGGCGTTGACTGACCTCTACATGGGTGACGAGGTGGTGCTCACACACCTTCGTCCCTGCATTTTTAAGAACGGCCAGGGGAAATTCCAGTCCTCGGCCTACACGTCTGTGCAGGTACATAATGCACAACACTACTGCTGCCATAGTTTACACTGATACAGAGGAAACGTTTTTTGGAGATGTAAACCTACATTTCAATTAATAAATATCACATGAACAAAAGCATAACTGTTCAGAATATCAGCATGACTGCAATCTGATAATAGGCTAGAATTGCAAGTGTGTTTTCTAATACAACAGGTCAATAAACAAGAATTTAATATACAGAAAGCAAAATTGTACAAAAAGAAATACTTACAGTGAGGTGTTTTTAGTACTAATACACTGACATTTCCCACACTGGTTTGTTTCCACAGATCCCTGAGGGCTAGGTTGAGGAAACTGAGGTAAGAATCGTTGGTGTCTCTGAGGTCAACGACACCATCCACTTCCTCAGCAGTGAGTCTGAGGTATTCATTGTGCCGTCAACCGTCTTCTCCGGCAACCCAGACGACATCATTGACAGACTGCCAATGCAACTTATGCTAAAGCACCTTAACAGACGGGTCCTGCAGATCCGCGAGAGGGAGAGCTCAGCAGAATAGCCTCAACCATTTTTCTTAATTTATTTAATTTGTTTGTGTTCTGAGAAAATGATTTAATTGTTCTTGTTTAGTTTATATACTTTGTTCAAAAATAAAATATAATTTCACATGTTTCAAAGTGTTGTCTTCTCTATCATCCGTATATTTTTGACAATAATGCATGCAGCATACCCTCTAATTACCTGCAGAAAAGTAACACTGTTTTGCTCACCTGTTGTGATGCAATGTAATGATCGAGAAATTTGTGGACCTTTGTCATCCATTTGAATGCAACACTGTGGGAGAATTGAAACAGAAAGTTACAATCTTACAACAAGTGTGAAATTACACAAATATAATGCAAAATACATTAATTGAGATATATCAACAAACTCATACATTTGTCATGCATGTAACAGGATGTAGTCCCTGTAAAATATTAATCCTATCCTGATTGTTTAAAAGTGAAGCTTGCACTTTTAATCACATCGTGATCCAGTGTTTCCCGAATCAGGACTACGTGGTACAGGTATGAAATTAAAACCCCGCCCCTCTGGTTCCCTCGAGATTTTTCTATGGAGTTTTAGAATAGGGTTTTTCCAATTTAGGAGTAAAATTACATACATGTTTAATAAAATCACATAAATTACACAGACCCATACCAAAAACACAAATTTTAAAAGCACCGGTTGAATCTCAATGACTCACTCATTAAAAGTGATTTGCTGCCACCTAGTGGCGGTTTTAAAATAACATTTAAATTTTAGTTTAAATTAGTTCACAAGTATTAAACATTTTATGTTTAAAACGAAGCATGAATAATGTCCTTTACTAATTAAGTCATTACTCATTCCCTGTGAGCTGCATTAAACAATGCTATTTCAGATGCTGCTTCTGTTTTTCCTTAGCATTGCACATTTTA
The DNA here is from genome assembly GCA_026230005.1 of Gila orcuttii. Classification (NCBI taxonomy): domain Eukaryota; kingdom Metazoa; phylum Chordata; class Actinopteri; order Cypriniformes; family Leuciscidae; genus Gila; species Gila orcuttii. Next base: position 25,695,518 of record JAPDVR010000005.1, on the reverse strand, counting down.
ATTTCTACATTGATTTCATCTGCTCTATTGTGTCTTTTCATTGTAATTCAATTTATTGTCGTTTCTTCGTAACTTCATAAAAATCATAAATTTAATTCAGAAAATAAAATTTTCTTTCAGAACCAATCTCAGACCAAATCCTGTCAGAATATATTTGTTTTAATTAATTAATTAAATGTAAGGATTCACACATCTAGCAGACAGCATTCCCCAAAAGATTGAAGCTGTTTTCAAAACAACGTTTTAACTTGTAAGTGAAAACATCATTCATTATTGTCGAGAATTGTTCGTTATAAAATGATTAAATGTCATTACAATCATATACAGTGACGTGCGGTGATGTCTTAAAGAGGCTAGGCACTGAGTTATGAAAGCCAGATTATCTGATTTATTGTTTAGGCTAATAATACGTAATAACAGTACACGTTACGCACAAGCGCAGCATAACAAGAAATGTACAAATCAGGATGTATATCATGTACTCTCTCTCACAGTCTCTCTCTCTCGCACACACACATACATACATACATACACGCACGCACGCACACACACAACAGAAGCGCGGCACAGGCACACACTGGTAGTTGATGTCCACTCAAGCATCAGAATACAACAATAGGTTACTGTCGTAACCCCGGTTCTCTGAAACATCGAGTGGAGAGATCCACCTATGGGAAGGGCATCCGTACCTGACCTCTGCAGAAGCATCCAATTGCACCAAGTCTGGCTAACAGACAGAAGCGCGCAGCCACTGCCAGGTAAGGCCACACCCCCTTACCTACGGGCATATAACAGCTGGGCGCGCTGCTATTCCTCAGTAAGTATATTCGCTTCTCGTGCGGCAAGCGGGGCAAAGCTGGTGGATCTCTCCACTCGATGTTTCAGAGAACCGGGGTTACGACAGTAACCTATTGTTCTCTTTCATCATCTCGTTTCGAGATCCACCTATGGGAGAGACATGGACAGCTCCCCGATTGCCCAATACACTCACAGTGAGGTTCTGAAGGCCAGAGAAGGACGGTCACCTCAGAGAGGCGGTGCCTGACACGTCCCACACACATGACCCTGCAAGTTTTCCGCCACGTTAAACTGCTGTGGACAAGCAGGGCATGAAACATGCATGAGACACATACATGATAATGGCCCCCGCACCACCAATGCACATAGCTAAACCCAAGAAGGAATGCGAATGCTTGGTGACAGGAATGAACATGGCCAGCCGGCCCATTCACTCCTCGTTGGTTAACCAAACGGGGCTGTGGGAAAGGGCTAAGAGGACCCTACCCCTAGGACCGAGTGTGCCACCAAAGTTCTGGTGACATACAACCGGTTGTAACGCTCAAAGGTATGAGGAGAGGCCCAGCTGGCCGCGGAGCAGATGTCCTGCAGTGGCACTCCCCTGAACAAAGCCCAAGAGGCGGCTAAGCCCCTTGTGGAACGAGCTCTGATGCCCCTTGGGGGCTGCACTCCCTTTGCTTCATAAGCCATAGTATAGCGTCCACAAGCCAATGTGAGAGGCATTGCTTTGAAATGGAACTCCCCTTATGCAGGGGAGCCCTTGAAACAAAGAGCTGGTCGCTCTTGCGGAAAGCACTGGTCCTGGTCATATATGCTTGCATAGCACGGACGGGACACAGAGCATTCAGCCCCTGATCCTCCGGGGAGGCAAAGGGTGGAGGGTGAAAAGCGGATAGCTCCAAAACCTCCGAAGTGAACGCAGGGAACCATTTCGGCATGAAGGCCGGGTTAGGCTTAAGGAAAACCTTATCTCCACTTAGGGAGAATTTGGCGCACGAGGGGTGAACCGAGAGTGCATGTAGCTCACTGACCCGTTTAGCAGATGCCAAGGCCGAGAGCAAAGCTGTCTTGAGGGACAGCAGCTTAAGGGAAATACTCCTCAGAGGCTCAAAAGGATACAGAGACCTCGCTTCCAGCACCATGGGGAGGTCCCACTCTGGAACAGGTCTCCTGATGACTGGCAAAGAGCGGCGTGCACCCTTCATAAAACTGCGGGTTAGAGGGTGCTGCCTGACGGTGGAGCCCTCAAAACCCACATGACAGGCTGAAAACGCAGCCAGGTAGACCTTAATAGTGGAAAAGGACCTGCCTCTTTCCATGAGGTCTTGCAGGAAACACAAAATATCAGGCACCGAGCACTGATAAGATGTGAGACCACGCCCATCATACCACCCTTCGAACACTTGCCACTTACAGCCATATAGGGATCGCGTGGAAACGGCCCTGGCATTCTGAGTAGTGGCGATTACACGCGGCGGGAGCCCCAGTGCATTTAGGTTCGTCCTCTCACGGGCCAGGCCCAGAGAGCCACCCTGTCCGGGTGGGGGTGGTAAATCTCCCCGTTGGCTTGGGACAGTATGTCTGTGCGAACGGGAAGGTGCCATGGCTCGGCGTATAACAGAGGGATTATCTCTGCCAGCCACGGGGCTTTGGGCCACCTGGGTGCTATCAGAATGAGAGACAGGTCGTGCTCTCTCACCCTGGCCAGTGTGAAAATTATCAGGCACAGGGGAGGAAAAGCATACAGCAGCACTTTGGGCCATGGGTGGGCCAGTGCGTCTGCCCCGAGGGGCACGTCCACGTGCTTTAGCGAGAAGAACATAGGACAATGGTGATTTTCGCGCGAGGCGAAAAGATCTACGGCTGCCTGTCCGAATCTCATCCATAACCTCTCCACTATCTGCGGGTGAAGACGCCAATCCCCATAGATTGGGTTTCCCCTCGATAGCAGATCCGCGCCTCTGTTCGGAACGCCCGGGACATGAGTCACGCGTAATGACAGAAAAACCTGTCTGCTCCACACCAAAAGCCTGTAAGCTAGAGCGTGGAGTTTCGACGAGCGCATGCCGCCCTGACGGTTGATATAAGCCACTGCCGTGGTATTATCGCACCGTACTAGAACGGGATGTCCCTGCAGGCCAGGCAGAAAATGATTCAGAGCTTTCCAATTGGTAAAAGCTCTAAATAGTTAATGTGCGCTGAACGTAGTCTGCTCAGCCACAGACCGTTCACCGTTCTGCCTTCCTGGGTGGTTCCCCAGCCTGTTAAGGACGCATCTGTCGTCACAACTTTCCGCATCGTAACCGTCCCGAGGGGGGTTCCCCGTGCGTAAAAGTTCTAGCTCTCCCAATGGCGCAGGGCCGCCGAGCAGGCGCGCGTCACCGTTACCGAGCGGCAGAGATCGCGAATCGGGCTGAAATGTAGTGACAAAACCCATTTCGTGAACGCTCTCATTCTCAGGAGACCAACGGCACAACTTGGATAGATGAAGCCATGAGACCCTGCAGCCTGAGGCATGTGCGATATTGTACTCTCGCCCCTTCTCTGAACTGCGACAGACCGTTCATCAGAGAGCGAACACGCTCTTGAGAGAGACGCGCTCGCATGGAGACTGAGTTCAATTCCAAGCCCAGGAAAATGACATTCTGACTGGGAGTCAGATTGTCTTTGCTCGCATTCACCTAGAACCCGAGGGATGTGATGTGCGCGAGCACCCGGCCGGTGTCCAGCGACACCTTCTCCTTCGATTTGGCTATGATGAGCCAATCGTCTATGTAAGTCAGAATTCTCAGCCCTGATAGTCTCAGGGCCGCCACGCCCACCTCCGCACACAGACAGAACGTTCGGGGACCCGAACGGAAGAACTGTGAATTCGTAACAAATGCCCTGGTGGGCGAAACGAAGATATTTCCTGTGTGGAGGGTAGATGCTTATGTGAAAGAAAGCATCTTTCAGATCGACTGATGTGAACCAGTCGTTCTGCTTTATGGCACAGGCGAGAGAGCCATGTGTCACATTCTGAAATTGTATTTCCTCAAATGTTTGTTCAACACTCGAAGGTCCAATATAGGGCGGGGGGCGCCACGCCTTTTGGAACATGAAAATACCAGGAATAAAAACCATGGTTTATCAGATTGGGTGGCACCATCTGAATCGCTCCCTTGTTAGGAGGGAGGAAATTTCCTCTTCCAGAATGTGTGAGACGTTTTCTTCTGTGTGAGAAGAGAGAACGCCGTTGAAATGCGGAGGTTTTATTGCAAACTGCAGCTTGTAACCCTGGGTTACGGTACACAAAAAACCCCACTCCGGCGCTGAAACGGCTTGCCAAGCCGCTTTGTGACTAGCGAGTGCCCCCGCTCGGGCCGGAGCGGGGCTGTATGGGCCCAGCTGGTTCATTTGTGATGCAAGGCGCCATCTAGTGGACACACTAGAGGCGACATGCAGGGGTTCGGAGGGATTTCCTCCCTCTACAGTGAGAAGTTTTCTCTGCGGAGAGAGGTCTTCTCTCCAAAACGAATTCATTTGATTCGTAACTTTGTGTGTTTTGTGTTGGGCAAACACTGGGGCCGAAGCCTTTATTGACCCAGTGAGGGGAACATAGTGTGGTGTCCACTGTGCTGAACTTTCCCTCGCAAGGTGCCCCCTGAAAGTGGGGGAAAAACACATATCTCCTGAACACATGAACTGGGCAGTCTTAAGCGCAGGCAGAAAAATAATATCCGCGGAGAGAGATACTCCCTCTGAAACGGATTTATTTAATTTGTTTGTTTAAAAGTGTTATTTAGTTATGTGTGTGTTTTGTGTTGGGGAACACAGGGGCCTTCCACACACAACTTCCACTAAAAACACATGGGCTGGGCAGCTGCAACCGAGCTGTGTGAGCCCAGCTGGTTGATTTTTGAGGCAATAGCGCCCTCTTGTGGACGGACTCAGGGCGACATGCATGGGATCAGAGAGATTTGCTCTCTATGTTGGCAGATATATAAATCTGCACGAATTCATTTGATTCGTTTATTAAATGTGTTGTTTAGTAATGTGTGTGTTTTGTGTTGGGAAACACTGGGGCCGAAGCCTTTAATAACTGGGTGAGGGGAACCAAGTGCGTGCGGTGTGGTAACACTGCTATGTACTTTTCCTCACGACAGACCCCCTGTAACTTGTTGGGGGGGGGGCACACACACACAACGTCCACTAAACACACGGGCTGGGCAGCCACAAGACAGGAATAACCGACCGTCGGTGGGAGACCCTGTGTAACGTTACTCCCAATGGTCGAACAACAGGCAGGCCGCTTGCGTTCGGGGCCGCCTTCCTAGGAAGGCATAAATTGAAGGCCTCAACACGTAATCGTAACACATCAAGGCCCGCGAGACCGTGTTAACAGTCTAGCGGGACGCTCCAGTCGCCTCAGACTGGGCGGTGGTCCCAGCGCTTACCGGTCGTAAATATTCCTATCCTGGTCGGTGGAGCTCTGTGGAGCTGGCCACACACTGTTGAGGCGAACGGCCGCTCGCTCACAAACTTCCAGGAGGATGGACTGAGGCAAAGCCGCGTGAGTGCTATCCTAGGGAACGCTAAAAGGACCGCGTCATCCCCGTCGCCGGAACCGACCGGTTCGTCAACGAGAGTGGGGTTTTCCCGCGAAGATGTCCTCTTCAGGGAATGCGGATTGGGCTGATGTCAGCTCAAATATTTTAGAGAGGTGGCGCTCCGGGAGTCCCCCGGTAGCGCGTCATCATCACCGTGTCTCCCCTCCGAGTCAGAAAGGCCGAGCACGGCGCGGTGCATGGTCGTGCAACTAAAGGCCGGCTAAGTAAAAACTACATGGGCAGCAATTACAATGACCGCAATTCTCCGGGTTCTCCAAAGCTTCTTGAGCGTGTTAAGCCCAAGAAGACCGCGCAGGACGAGAGGGTCCTCAGCGGCGATGAGAGCACCACACGCGGCCGGGCAGGCTCGTCGTGATAGGCTGTTCCCCGGTGGAAGCGGCTGTTTAGACGGTCACATAGCCATGGGTGGGCCAGCGGTGAAGAGCTCGGAAAAATCCGTGGCGAGCAGCCATGTCAGGAGGAGCAGGTGAAGGACAGCGAGAGCTTGGGCGGCTCCGGATGCAAAAAACACAGCGGATAGGCTGAAGAAACGACTGTCACTCACGTCTGGCGGAGGCTGATCTGGCGATATGTCCTCCTGAAGACTCGAAAGTGAGCAGCGTAAAGTTAATCCAACCGAACTGTGTCAATGCAGAGATCGCGAGAAGCGAATGTCAACTGAGGAATAGCAGCGCGCCCAGCTGTTATATGCCCGTAGGTAAGGGGGTGTGGCCTTACCTGGCAGTGGCTGCGCGCTTCTGTCTGTTAGCCAGACTTGGTGCAATTGGATGCTTCTGCAGAGGTCAGGTACGGATGCCCTTCCCATAGGTGGATCTCGAAACGAGATGATGAAAGAGAACCATTCTTAATCCTTAATTTTTGCACAGCGGCCAATTATGTCTGTCAGCAAAAGTAAAATCACACACTGCTCAATTGAATATGAAGGCAATTGGCTTGCATTAATTCAACCACATTTATCAATTCAATATTAAGCCCAAAATAGTTTTTGACTCACCAATCGGTAGATTATTTGTACATAAAATCCATCCGCCGCTCTTTCTTTGTAAAGACGTCGATCACAACTTTGTAAAACTTGTCTTTACGGGCCTTCAGTTGCTGCACTAGTCCATCTAAGGCTGGCGTGTCCTCCCTCTTGCTATTAACTCAGATTTTGAATTAAAATCGAGCTTGGAAAAATGTCTAAACTCTGTGATCACGGCCGGTGCTGTCATTTTGACTTTAAATTTGGCGGGGATAAGGTAGGCTAGCTGTGGTGTATGACGTTAGCTACGCAAATATCTCGATTTTAATTGGTCCATGTCTGATATGTAACGTAGATGGGTACGGGCATAGCATATTTACGTCCAAAGGCACAGCAGAGTTGTGCTTTTTGCCGTACATGTTAAAGAATACAGGACCGAAGTGCGCATGCGCAACATGGGTTTTTCGCTTGTCGTCTGCAATGAATGGACGGTAAAAGCACTGCTTATTCTACCATTTGTTTTTTATTTGATTATGCGTAACTGCTAAATTTGTCATCGTAACGTCTAAACAATTGGAATAACATCCATATTGCATATATAAATCACAAGAATAAACAGTAAAAATACAAATACAAGTTTATTATTTAATAAACATTTTTATTTTTGAATTTTGGCAGGGTAGGCAGTGCCTAGTTTGCCTACCCAGACCGCACGTCACTGAATAGTAAACGTTTTTTGTGTGTCGCACAGTCAATAACCGTTTATGAAGTAGTTAATTGCTTTTTATGCATAAGAAAATCAAGAAATTGTTATTTTAGTAGCATGAAAAACAAAATTATAAATCAAAATCTTTCTTACATCGTATCATCACTTTCCCACGACAGAATTCGTAATCTGACTGAGGCGAGCATCAGCACTTGGTGTTGCACGCAGCAACTCCCGCGAATTGGCTTTTTTTTTTTCTTCATCGGTAAATAATCTAAACTAACCTGATTGGTTATTGCATTATGAGCTCAACAGAGACTTCTGTGATTGGTGGTAATGCTCAAAGCTGAAAAAAAAAAGTATAAAAAGTAATCTTGCATGTCAAGTGAGCATCTTTAACTGTAATGACACAACACTTTTTTTTCTTCACATTTCACCTCAATAGTGAGTCGTGATAGATTCATTTTGATTGTGTTGCAGACATTTTTTAACCATGTTGAATATGCCGTTTTGTCCATTTTAGAGGGAGCAATTGTGTCTCAAAATGTAGCAACTTAATTTCCTCATTTCCTTCACCTGGTTACTGTGACAACGCGCGTCCATCCCCACATTAGTTGTGTGATTTTCTTATTATTACGAGTTGTTGCTATAAAAGTTATGATGAAATTCTATCTATCTATTTATCTATCTATCTATCTATCTATCTATCTATCTATCTATCCTATATCTCTTTCTAACTCTATCTATCTATCTATCTATCTATCTATCTATCTATCTATCTATCTATCTATCTATCTATCTATCTATCTATCTATCCTATATCTCTTTCTAACTCCATCTATCTATCTATCTATCTATCTATCTATCTATCTATCTATCTCTTTCTAACTCTATCTATCTATCTATCTATCTATCTATCTATCTATCTATCTATCTATCTATCTATCTATCCTATATCTCTTTCTAACTCTATCTATCTATCAACTACCCAAAATAACTTAGCAATCCACTAGAAACATCCATAGCAACTTTAAATTACTTTAAACTACTTTAAACTAATTTAAACTAGAAACTACTTTAAACTTTAAAATAATTTAAACTTCAAACTACTTTAAAATTCTAACTAATTTAAAACTTTAAACTACTTTAAACTTTAAACTAATTTAAACTTCAAACTACTTTAAACTTCAAACTACTTTAAACTTCTTCAAACTTATTGGTCCAAACTTTCACAAGCCAACTTAAAGTTTGTCTCGACGAACTTTTTCTAGTTATTAAGTTGGCTTGTGAGAGCCAACTTACTGAAATCCTACTTAAACTTATTAAGTTGGCTTGTGAGAGCCAACTTACTGAAATCCTATTTAAACTTATTAAGTTGGCTTGTGAGAGCCAACTTACTGATATTGTACTTAAACTTATTAAGTTGGCTTGTGAGAGCCAACTTACTGAAATCCTATTTAAACTTATTAAGTTGGCTTGTGAGAGCCAACTTACTGATATTGTACTTAAACTTATTAAGTTAGCTTGTGAGAGCCAACTTACTGATATTGTATTTAAACTTATTAGTGGTGCTTGCCAAAGGCAAGGCAACACTAGTGTTATCTTGCAAAAATTATTCCACACAAAGTTTGGCGCGTAACTCGTCCCACACCGTTTATCACAGACCTCTGAGTGAGGCGTCAAATCGACCGGCTCATTGAGGAGAGGTGTGCTATGACTTTTCTAAGCGATCGGGTGTACGATGTTCGCACAGTGGACGAAAAAGCGGCCAAAAAAATCCCATTGACTTAACATTGCGGAATGTTCAGAAATTCAAATCCCAACTGTCACTTTCACACACACCCACAGAAAAGGGCCTGACACCCCTGCCCTCTCTCTCTCCCTCAGAGGATTTATTTTATCAAGCAGCCAATAAGTAATGGCCTAAAATCTTCATAGCCACAGCATAGCAACCAGTTACAGCACCCTAGCAACCGTGGGCGATAGGCACGAAGCCGCAGGCCTCGTGCCATACTAAATAACTCTATAAAAACTCTATAAAAACTCCTTTTAAAAACTCCATAGTAATCATCTGTTAAAAAATACACGCCGACATCACAGACCCCTGATTGAGGCGTCAAATTGTGCGGATTATTGAGGAGAGGTGTGCTGTGACTTTTCTTACCGATCGGGGGTACGGTGTTTGCCCCAGGGGCAAATCATTGGGTAAAAAAAATCCCATAGACTTAACATTGCCACAAACTTTGACGCCTCGTAGCACTGACCAATGATTTCTCAGAAACTTGTAATTTACCACGTTTGAAGAGGCTGGTAGGCTCTGTAAGAACATACCTCACAATGGGGTAAAAGTTGCACCCCTGGGGGGCAGGAGCTGCTCAAATTTGCCCCATTGACTTACTATGGTGTAGGACGGCCCATGAAATGGGCCGTCCTACACATTGCATAGGGATTTTGTATTGAACATAGCTCTGGATCAAAGTGTCATAGAGACAAGGGGACGGGCTCATTTTACTCAGATGACCAATCAGTCTCTCAGGATCATTGTGAAGCTATTAAGCCACGCCCTAGCAACCATTTAGAGCACCTTAACAACAAGTCCCATAGACTTCCATTGAAAGAGGTCAAAAGAATATCTCCGGATAGAAGTGTCATAGAAACACAAGGGTGGTCTCGTTTGACTCGGGGCAGCACACAGCCAATCATGAATCCCCTCAACACTTCCTAGCCCCTCCCTAGCAACCATTGTCGAGCACCTTAGCAACTAAAATCTATAGAGGGATATCTTCCATTCTGAATGTCACAGAGGCATGGGAGTTGGTTTATATCATTCATACTGACAAGCAACCTTTGGACTTTGATGACTGGCAGCTGCCAAGCCATTCCCTAGCAACCAAACAGAGTGCCCTAGCAACCATTTTGCAAGACCTATATCTCTGCATCAGAACATCGTATAGAGATGTGGTTTGGCTCTTTTGACTCATGCTAGCAAACAGGGCTTCCAACATGCTACACATGCTAGCTGTGAATATCTACATGCTAATAGCGATTAGGTAAGTGCTAAATCATGCCAAGAAAGTGTTAAGAACTCCAGTAGTAACCATCTGTGACAAATACCAACCACCTAGTAACACCATAGCAACCACCCAGAATACCTTAGCAACCACCAAGCAACGTCCTAGCAACCACCCATAATACCCTAGCAACCGCCTAGCAACACCATAGCAACCACCCAGAATACCCTAGCAACCACCCAGAATACCCTAGCAACCGCCTAGCAACGCCATAGCAACCACCCAGAATACCATAGCAACCACCTAGCAACACCATAGCAACCACCCAGAACACCCTAGCAACTGCCTAGCAACGCCCTAGCAACCACCCAGAATACCCTAGCAACCGCCTAGCAACCACCCAGAAAACCCTAGCAACGCCCTAGCAACCACCCAGAATACACTAGCAACCGCCTAGCAACACCATGGCAACCACCCAGAATACCCTAGCAACCGCCTAGCAACACCATAGCAATCACCCAGAACACCCTAGCAACTGCATAGCAACGCCCTAGCAACCACCCAGAATACCCTAGCAACCGCCTAGCAACCGCCCAGAAAACCCTAGCAACGCCCTAGCAACCACCCAGAATACACTAGCAACCGCCTAGCAACACCATGGCAACCACCCAGAATACCCTAGCAACCGCCTAGCAACACCATAGCAATCACCCAGAACACCCTAGCAACCACCTAGCAACCACCCAGATCACCCTAGCAATGCCCTAGCAACTACCCAAAATACCCTAGCAACCCACCAGAACACCCTAGCAACCACCCAGAATACCCTAGCAACCACCCAAAACACCCTAGCAACCACTCAGAACACCTTAGCAACGCCCTAGCAACCACCTGAACAACATGAATAAGCCATATCTCAGCACCAGAACATCGTACAGACATGTTTGTTGGCTCGTATGCAATCATGTACCACACCCTAGCAACCGAGTGGCGAGTATTGCCACTGCAAGCACCACTTCACATTTTCTTCCGGAAATGTACATTCTAGTTATTATTATTATTCTTATTCCACACAAAAGTTTGGCGCGTAACTCCTCCCGCAAAGTTTGCCACAGACCCCTGAGTGAGGCGTCAAATCGACCGGCTCATTGAGGAGAGGTGTGCTATGACTTTTCTAAGCGATCGGGTGTACGATGATCGCACAGCGGACGAAAAAGCGTCCAAAAAAGTCCCATTGACTTAACATTGCGCAATGTTCAGAAATTCAAATCCCAACCGACTTTTTCACACACACAGACACAAAGGGCCTGACACCCCTGCGTTTCTCTCCCTCTCTCTCTCCCTCAGAGGATTTATTTTATCAAGCAGCCAATAAGTAATGGCCTAAAATCTTCATAGCCACACCATAGCAACCAGTTACAGCACCCTAGCAACTGTGGGCATGCGGCCTCGTGCCATACTAAATAACTCTATAAAAACTCTATAAAAACTCCTTTTAAAAACTCCATAGTAATCATCTGTTAAAAAATACACGCCGACATCACAGACCCCTGATTGAGGCGTCAAATTGTGCGGATTATTGAGGAGAGGTGTGCTGTGACTTTTCTTACCGATCGGGGGTACGGTGTTTGCCCCAGGGGCAAATCATTGATTAAAAAAAATCCCATAGACTTAACATTTCCACAAACTTTGACGACTCGTAGCACTGACCAATGATTTCTCAGAAACTTGTAATTTACCACATTTGAAGAGGCTGGCAGGCTCTGCAAGAACATACCTCACAATGGGGTAAAAGTTGCACCCCTGGGGGGCAGGAGCTGCTCAAATTTGCCCCATTGACTTACTATGGTGTTGGAAAAGGGCCGTCCTACACATTGCATAGGGATTTTGTATTGAACATAGCTCTGGATCACAGTGTCATAGAGACAAGGGGGCGGGCTCATTTTTCTCAGATGACCAATCACTCTCTCAGGATCATTGTGAAGCTATTAAGCCACGCCCTAGCAACCATTTAGAGCACCTTAGCAACAAGTCCCATAGACTTCCATTGAAAGAGGTCAAAAGCATATATCTCCGGATAGAAGTGTCATAGAAACACAAGGGTGGTCTCGTTTGACTCGGGGCAGCACACAGCCAATCATGAATCCCCTCAACACTTCCTAGCCCCTCCCTAGCAACCATTGTCGAGCACCTTAGCAACTAAAATCTATAGAGGGATATCTTCCATTCTGAGTGTCACAGAGGCATGGGAGTTGGTTTATATCATTCATACTGACAAGCGACCTTTGGACTTTAATGACTGTCAGATGCCAACCCACTCCCTAGCAACCAAACAGTACCCTAACAACCATTTTGCAAGACCTATATCTCTGCATCAGAACATCGTATAGAGATGGGGGTTGTCTCTTTTGACTCATGCTAGCAAACAGGGCTTCCAACATGCTACACATGCTAGCTGTGAATAGCTACATGCTAATGGCGATTAGGTAAGTGCTAAATCATGCCAAGAAAATGCTAAGAACTCCAATAGTAACCATCTGTGACAAATACCAACCACCTAGTGACACCATAGCAACCACCCAGAATACCCTAGCAACTACCTAGCAACAACCAGAATACCCTAGCAACCGCCTAGCAACGCCATAGCAACCACCCAGAATACCCTAGCAACCACCTAGCAACACCATAGCAACCACCCAGAACACCCTAGCAACCGCCTAGCAACGCCCTAGCAACCACCAAGAATACCCTAGTAACCGCCTAGCAACCACCCAGAATACCCTAGCAACCACCTAGCAACGCCATAGCAACCACCTAGAACACCCTAGCAACCGCCTAGCAATGCCCTAGCAACCACCCAGAATACCCTAGCAACCGCCTAGCAACACCATAGCAACCACCCAGAATACCCTAGCAACCACCTAGCAAAGCCATAGCAACCACCTAGAACACCCTAGCAACCGCCTAGCAATGCCCTAGCAACCACCCAGAATACCCTAGCAACCGCCTAGCAACACAATAGCAACCACCCCGAACACCCTAGCAACCGCCTATTAACCACCCAGAACACCCTAGCAACTGCCTAGCAACGCCATAGCAACCAACCAGAATACCCTAGCAACCACCTAGCAACACCATAGCAACCACCCAGAACACCCTAGCAACCACCAAGAATAGCCTAGCAACCGCCTAGCAACGCCATAGCAACCACCCAGAATACCCTAGCAACCGCCTAGCAACACCAGAGCAACCACCCAGAATACCCTAGCAACCGCCTAGCAACCACCCAGAACACCCTAGCAACCACCTAGCAACGCCCTAGCAACCACCCATAATACCCTAGCAACCACCTAGCAACATCCTAGCAACCACCCAGAATACCTTAGCAACCACCTAGCAATGTCCTAGCAACCACCCAGAATACCCTTTTAACCGCCTAGAAACACCATAGCAACCACCCAGAATACCCTAGCAACCACCTAGCAACCACCCAGAACACCCTAGCAACCGCCTAGCAACCACCCAGAATACCCTAGCAACCGCCTAGCAACGCCCTAGCAACCACCAAGAATACCCTAGCAACACCCTAGCAACCACCCAGAATACCTTAGCAACCGCCTAGCAACACCATAGCAACCACCCTGAATACCCTAGCAACCGCCTAGCAACACCCTAGCAACCACCCAGAATACCCTAGCAACCACCTAGCAACACCCTAGCAACCACTCAGAACACCCTAGCAACTGCCTAGCAACACCCTAGCAACCACACAGAACACCCTAGCAACCACCTAGCAACACCCTAGCAACCACCCAGAACACCCTAGCAATCACCTGGCATCACCCTAGCAACCACCCAGAACACCCTAGCAACCGCCTAGCAACACCCTAGCAACCACCCAGAATACCCTAGCAACCACCTAGCAACCACCCAGAACACCCTAGCAACACCCTAGCAACCACCCAGAACACCCTAGCAACCACCTAGCAACCGCTTAGCAACCACCCAGAATACCCTAGCAACCGCTTAGCAACACCATAGCAACCACTCAAAACACCCTAGCAACCACCTAGCAACCACCCAGAACACCATAGCAACGCCCTAGCAACCACCCACAACACCCTAGCAACCACTCAGAACACCCTAGCAACCACCCAGCAACCACCTGAACACATGAATAAGCTATATCTCAGCACCAAAACATCATACAGACATGTTTGTTGGTTCGTATGCAATCATGTACCTCACTCTAGCAACCGTGTGGCGAGATTTGCCACTGCAAGCACCACTTCACATTTTCTTCTGGAAATGTACATTCTAGTTATTATTCTTATTATTCTGGACAAAGTTTGGCGCGTAACTCGTCCCGCAAATTTTGTCACAGACCCCTGAGTGAGGCGTCAAATCGTGCGGCTCATTGAGGAGAGGTGTGCTATGACTTTTCTAAGCGATCGGATGTACGATGTTCGCACAGTGGACGAAAAAGCGGCCAAAAAAATCCCATTGACTTAACATTGCGGAATGTTCAGAAATTCAAATCCCAACTGTCACTTTCACACACACCCACAGAAAAGGGCCTGACAGCCCTGCTGTAATGGCCTAAAATCTTCATAGCCACACCATAGCAACCAGTTACTGCACCCTAGCAACCGTGGGCCATTCTAAATAACTCTATAAAAACTCTATAAAAACTCCTTTTAAAAACTCCATAGTAATCATCTGTTAAAAAATACACGCCGACATCACAGACCCCTGATTGAGGCGTCAAATTGTGCGGATTATTGAGGAGAGGTGTGCTGTGACTTTTCTTACCGATCGGGGGTACGGTGTTTGCCCCAGGGGCAAATCATTGGGTAAAAAAAATCCCATAGACTTAACATTGCCACAAACTTTGACGACTCGCAGCACTGACCAATGATTTCTCAGAAACTTGTAATTTACCACATTTGAAGAGGCTGGTAGGCTCTGTAAGAACATACCTCACAATGGGGTAAAAGTTGCACCCCTGGGGGGCAGGAGCTGCTCAAATTTGCCCCATTGACTTACTATGGTGTAGGACGGCCCATGAAATGGGCCGTCCTACACATTGCATAGGGATTTTGTATTGAACATAGCTCTGGATCAAAGTGTCATAGAGACAAGGGGACGGGCTCATTTTACTCAGATGACCAATCAGTCTCTCAGGATCATTGTGAAGCTATTAAGCCACGCCCTAGCAACCATTTAGAGCACCTTAACAACAAGTCCCATAGACTTCCATTGAAAGAGGTCAAAAGAATATCTCCGGATAGAAGTGTCATAGAAACACAAGGGTGGTCTCGTTTGACTCGGGGCAGCACACAGCCAATCATGAATCCCCTCAACACTTCCTAGCCCCTCCCTAGCAACCATTGTCGAGCACCTTAGCAACTAAAATCTATAGAGGGATATCTTCCATTCTGAATGTCACAGAGGCATGGGAGTTGGTTTATATCATTCATACTGACAAGCAACCTTTGGACTTTGATGACTGGCAGCTGCCAAGCCATTCCCTAGCAACCAAACAGAGTGCCCTAGCAACCATTTTGCAAGACCTATATCTCTGCATCAGAACATCGTATAGAGATGTGGTTTGGCTCTTTTGACTCATGCTAGCAAACAGGGCTTCCAACATGCTACACATGCTAGCTGTGAATATCTACATGCTAATAGCGATTAGGTAAGTGCTAAATCATGCCAAGAAAGTGTTAAGAACTCCAGTAGTAACCATCTTTGACAAATACCAACCACCTAGTAACACCATAGCAACCACCCAGAATACCTTAGCAACCACCAAGCAACGTCCTAGCAACCACCCATAATACCCTAGCAACCGCCTAGCAACACCATAGCAACCACCCAGAATACCCTAGCAACCACCCAGAATACCCTAGCAACCGCCTAGCAACGCCATAGCAACCACCCAGAATACCATAGCAACCACCTAGCAACACCATAGCAACCACCCAGAACACCCTAGCAACTGCCTAGCAACGCCCTAGCAACCACCAAGAATACCCTAGAAACTGCCTAGCAACGCCCTAGCAACCACCCAGAATACCCTAGCAACCGCCTAGCAACCACCCAGAATACACTAGCAACCGCCTAGCAACACCATGGCAACCACCCAGAATACCCTAGCAACCGCCTAGCAACACCATAGCAATCACCCAGAACACCCTAGCAACCACCTAGCAACCACCCAGAATACCCTAGCAACCACCTAGCAACCACCCAGAACACCCTAGCAACTTCCTAGCAACACCCTAGCAACCAACCCAGAACACCCTAGCAACCACCTAGCAACCGCTTAGCAACCACCCAGAATACCCTAGCAACCGCTTAGCAACACCATAGCAACCACTCAAAACACCCTAGCAACCAGAACAC
Organism: Gila orcuttii; assembly: GCA_026230005.1. Lineage (NCBI taxonomy): Eukaryota > Metazoa > Chordata > Actinopteri > Cypriniformes > Leuciscidae > Gila > Gila orcuttii. Next base: position 25,679,024 of record JAPDVR010000005.1, on the reverse strand, counting down.
CATAGCAACGCCCTAGCAACCACCCACAACACCCTAGCAACCACTCAGAACACCCTAGCAACCACCTAGCAACCACCTGAACACATGAATAAGCCATATCTCAGCACAAAAACATCATACAGACATGTTTGTTGGTTCGTATGCAATCATGTACCTCACTCTAGCAACCGTGTGGCGAGATTTGCCACTGCAAGCACCACTTCACATTTTCTTCTGGAAATGTACATTCTAGTTATTATTCTTATTATTCTGGACAAAGTTTGGCGCGTAACTCGTCCCGCAAATTTTGTCACAGACCCCTGAGTGAGGCGTCAAATCGTGCGGCTCATTGAGGAGAGGTGTGCTATGACTTTTCTAAGCGATCGGATGTACGATGTTCGCACAGCGGACGAAAAAGCGGCCAAAAAAATCCCATTGACTTAACATTGCGGAATGTTCAGAAATTCAAATCCCAACTGTCACTTTCACACACACCCACAGAAAAGGGCCTGACAGCCCTGCTGTAATGGCCTAAAATCTTCATAGCCACACCATAGCAACCAGTTACAGCTCCCTAGCAACCGTGGGCCATTCTAAATAACTCTATAAAAACTCTATAAAAAGTATATAAAAGTATAAAAACTCCATAGTAATCATCTGTTAAAAAATACACGCCAACATCACAGACCCCTGATTGAGGCGTCAAATTGTGCGGATTATTGAGGAGAGGTGTGCTGTGACTTTTCTTACCGATCGGGGGTACGGTGTTTGCCCCAGGGGCAAATCATTGGGTAAAAAAATATGCTAATGCTAATGCTAATAGCGATTAGGTAGTGCTAAATCATGCCAAGAAAGTGTTAAGAACTCCAATAGTAACCATTTGTGACAACTACCAACCACCTAGTAACACCATAGCAACCACCCAGAATACCTTAGCAACCACCTAGCAACGTCCTAGCAACCACCCAGAATACCCTAGCAACCGCCTAGCAACACCATAGCAACCACCCAGAATACCCTAGCAACCGCCTAGCAACGCCACAGCAACAACCCAGAATACCCTAGCAACCACCTAGCAACACCATAGCAACCGCCTAGCAACGCCCTAGCAACCACCAAGAATACCCTAGCAACTGCCTAGCAACGCCCTAGCAACCACCCAGAATACCCTAGCAACCGCCTAGCAAAACTATAGCAACCACCCAGAACACCCTAGCAACCGCCTAGCAACCACCCAGAATACCCTAGCAACTGCCTAACAACGCCATAGCAACCACCCAGAATACCCTAGCAACCACCTAGCAACACCATAGCAACCACCCAGAACATCCTAGCAACCGCCTAGCAACGCCCTAGCAACCACCAAGAATAGCCTAGCAACTGCCTAGCAACGCCCTAGCAACCACCCAGAATACCCTAGCAACCACCTAGCAACACCATAGCAACCACCCAGAATACCCTAGCAACCGCCTAGCAACCACCCAGAACACCCTAGCAACCGCCTAGCAACGCCCTAGCAACCACCCAGAATACCCTAGCAACCACCTAGCAACATCCTAGCAACCACCCAGAATACCCTAGCAACCGCCTAGCAACCACCCAGAACACCCTAGCAACGCCCTAGCAACCACCCAGAATACCCTAGCAACCGCCTAGCAACGCCCTAGCAACCACCCAGAATACCCTAGAAACCACCCAAAACACCCTAGCAACCACCTGAACAACATGAATAAGCCATATCTCAGCACCAGAACATCGTACAGACATGTTTGTTGGCTCGTATGCAATCATGTACCACACCCTAGCAACCGAGTGGTGAGTTTTGCCACTGCAAGCACCACTTCACATTTTCTTCTGGAAATGTACATTCTAGTTAAGTTGGCTTGTGAGAGCCAACTTACTGAAATCCTATTTAAACTTATTAAGTTGGCTTGTGAGAGCCAACTTACTGAAATCCTATTTAAACTTATTAAGTTGGCTTGTGAGAGCCAACTTACTGAAATCCTATTTAAACTTATTAAGTTGGCTTGTGAGAGCCAACTTACTGAAATCCTATTTAAACTTATTAAGTTGGCTTGTGAGAGCCAACTTACTGAAATCCTATTTAAACTTATTAAGTTGGCTTGTGAGAGCCAACTTACTGAAATCCTATTTAAACTTATTAAGTTGGCTTGTGAGAGCCAACTTACTGAAATCCTATTTAAACTTATTATTATTATTCTTCTGAGCGGTAAAATTTACAACTCTAACTCCTCCTAGAGCTTTAACTCCACATACTCCAAACTCGGCTCAGACACTCAAACTGTTCTGACTCGGTGTGCTATATCTTTTTAGACTGATCGGACTTACGGTTTTCCTAAAAATGACGATCAAAGTCGGAAAAAACTCCCATTGACTTAACATTGCGGAATGTTCAGAAATTCAAATCCCAACTGTCACTTTCACACACACCCACAGAAAACCCTCTCTCTCTCCCTCAGAGGATTTATTTTATCAAGCAGCCAATAAGTAATGGCCTAAAATCTTCATAGCCACACCATAGCAACCAAACAGAGTATCCTAGCAACCACTTTGCAAGACCTATATCTCTGCATCAGAACATTGTATAGAGATGTGGTTTGGCTCTTTTGACTCATGCTAGCAAACAGGGCTTCCAACATGCTACACATGGTAGCTGTGAATAGCTACATGCTAATAGCGATTAGGTATGTGCTAAATCATGCCAAGGAAGTGTTAAGAACTCCAATAGTAACCATCTGTGACAAATACCAACCACCTAGTAACACCATAGCAACCACCCGGAACACCCTAGCAACCAACCAAAATACCTTAGCAACAACCTAGCAACCACCGAGAACACCTTAGCAACCACCCAAAATACCTTAGAACACCCTAGCAACACCATAGCAACCACCCAAAATACCCTAGAACACCCTAGCAACTGCCTAGCAACCCCCAGAACACCCTAGCAACCACCCAAAATACCTTAAATCACCCTAGCAACACCATAGCAACCAACCAAAATACCCTAGAACACCCTAGCAACACCCTAACAACCACCAGAAAACCCTAGCAACTGCCTAGCAACCACCCAGAACACCCTAGCAACTGCCTAGCAACCACCCAGAACACCCTAGCAACCACCCAAAATACCTTAGAACACCCTAGCAACACCATAGCAACCACCCAGAACACCCTAGCAACCACCCAAAATACCTTAGAACACCCTAGCAACACCATAGCAACCACCCAGAACACCCTAGCAACCACCCAAAATACCTTAGAACACCCTAGCAACACCATAGCAACCACCTAAAATACCTTAGAACACCCTAGCAACCACCCAGAACACCCTAGCAACCACTCAAAATACCTTAAAACACCCTAGCAACACCATAGCAACCACCCAAAATAGCCTAGAACACCCTAGCAACACCATAGCAACCACCCAGAACACCCTAGCAACTGCCTAGCAACCACGCAAAATACCTTAAAACACCCTAGCAACACCATAGCAACCACCCAAAATAGCCTAGAACACCCTAGCAACACCATAGCAACCACCCAGAACACCCTAGCAACTGCCTAGCAACCACCCAAAATACCTTACAACACCCACAATCTTTTCTAACTAATCTTTCTATCTTTCTTTCTTTTTTCTCTTTCTTTCTAATCTTTCTTTCAAGCTTTCTTTCTTTCTTTCTTTCTAACTAATCTTTCTATCTTTCTTTCTTTCTTTCTCTCTTTCTTTGTAATCTTTCTTTCTTTCTTTCTTTCTAACTAATCTTTATTTCCCACTAGAAACACCCTAGCAACTTTAAATTACTTCAAACTATACTTTAAACTACTTTAAACTATATAAAACTTTAAACTAATTCAAACTTTAAACTATTTTAAACTTTAAACTAATTTAAACTTCAAACTAATTTAAACTTTAAACTCCTTTAGAATTCAGACTAATTTAAACTTTAAACTAATTCAAACTTTAAGCTACTTTAAACTACTTTGAAATTCAAACTAATTTAAACTTTAAACTACTTTAAACTTCAAACTTCTTCAAACTTCAAACTTATTGGTCAAAACTTTCACAAGCCAACTTAAAGTTTGTCTCGACGAACTTTTTCTAGTTAAGTTGGCTTGTGAGAGCCAACTTACTGAAATCCTATTTAAACTTATTAAGTTGGCTTGTGAGAGCCAACTTACTGAAATCCTATTTAAACTTATTATTAAGTTGGCTTGTGAGAGCCAACTTACTGAAATCCTATTTAAACTTATTATTAGGTGTTCAAGCACGAAGTGCTGAAAACCTATTGTATTTGTACTGATTTTTATTATTATTATTCTCCGCTAAAACGCATCGTGCAGACCAAACCGTAAGTGCTAGAGACTTGAAACTTTGTCAGATGGTAGTACAAAAATCGAGGAGAGGTTATCAAATTATGAGCCCGATTGGCCCATAGGTGGCGCTATAGCAACCAATTGCGCAAAACTGCTCATAACTCCTAGACCGTATGTCGTAGACTCAAGTGTCTTATATCTCTGGAAAGCTGGAAACCTGAAGTAAAAAACGTATATCTCCGATTTCATTTCCGCCATGATAGATTTTCCGCCATTTTGAATTTTGTCGAAAAACTACTTTTGCGAACTAGTCCCTGGTTTTTCGCCCGATCGGAACCAAACCAGTGCCAAAATGTTCTCTGGAGTCTGAATATCAATAATTATCGAAAAAAAGTTGAAATTTTGATTCACGGTCGCTAGGGGGCGCAAAATGAACGTTGTGGGCGGAGCCTATTTTACTAAAATGGCTATAACTCAAGAAGTAAATGAGATAGCTTCACCAAACTCGGTACACATGTGAATAAGTTCATTCTGAGGTCACAGTAAAAAAAAATCGCGACGATTGGGCACTAGGTGGCGCTATAACATTAAAAAAACTTAAATAGGGCTATGACCACCTGACCGTTGGTCCGATTGACTTGAAAATTGGTATGCAGTGTCTTGGTCCAAGGCCCCATGTATGTATAAAAGGACATTGGCTTATCTAAAAAAACATGGCCGCCATCGGCCAATGAAGTTTGAGCACCTGTGAGACGAGGTTAACGGAGGCCGATCGGAACGAAACTCGATGGGCATGTTCGACTCATGGCCCAAGAGGTCTGTAAGAGTTTTGAAAGAAATCGGCCACTAGTTGGCGCTAACGAGTTTTACGGCTCTGTAATCACGTGGTGTGGCACACATCCCCACAAAATGCATATCATTTGATAGATCTCCTCATGCTGAACAACTTTGCCTCTAGAACCATTGCTGTCAATCAAATCGTTCATTAAATATTCACAAATATGTTTAAAACCTACTTTTGCAAACTAGTCCTAGGATTTTCGCCCGATCGGAACCAGACCAGTCTAGGACAATTCTCTGGACTCTCTAGATCAATAATTATCAAAAAAAGTTGAAATTTGGCATTTGGTTGGCTATAACAGGGTCATTTATAAAATGGGCGTGGCAAAATATAGTCAAAAGCCTATAAATCCTATACGAAAACTCAGAACTTCACAAAAATTGGTGAGCATATGTGACATAACATCCTTAAAAAGCATGCCAAATTTTATGGAGATCGGACCATAGGTGGCGCTATAACTGTTAAAAAGCTTTTAAACAATGTATTTCCTATGGTAAATTGCCTGTATTTGCTGTAAATGGTGTTTTGCATTTATTATCATGTAATGTTCATATCATAATGTTCAAAACCAGTGCAGTACAATTCTCTGGACTCTCTAGATCAATAATTATCAGAAAAAGTTGAACAACTTCATTTGGATGGCTATAATAGGGTCACTTCACAATGTAGCCATGACCTAGTGTCCCCAAAAGCTTATATCTCTTCAATGAATGCTCAGATCTTCTTAAAAACAAGTCAGAACATGTGCCATATGACTCCAAACAATCATGAAAAATTTCAGACAGATCGGACAAGATTTGCCTCTATAACAGTTAAAAATGGGAAAATTAAATGAATATAATGGCATATTAAGCCAATAAGTAGTATTTTACTGCCCCCTGCTGTTTAAAATATGAATTATACTTGAGTAGTGTGACAAAATTACTATTTAGACTTTATAAAATTACTATTTTAACATTTACAATCACATTAAGTCTAATTTCATCTATTGAAGTATCACTATTGACAATTCTGTCACATTGACAAATGTGAATCCTGAATGAGACATAGTTCAAATCTCTGTATCTACAACAGAATGTGTGTGTAGTCCTATGTTTCTGAATAAATTCTGAATAATCTGATTAATAGTTTGCAAAGACATGTATGAAATAACATTCAAATATATTTTCATAATGATTTTGTGTGTGTGTGTGTGTGTGTGTGTGTGTGTGTGTGTGTGTGTGTGTGTGTGTGTGTGTGTGTGTGTGTGTGTGTAAGCTTGCATAAAGGAGTTAAAATGGAAAAACTGTCAAAATGAAAGTGGCCAGCAGAGGGCAGTAGAAGACCACTTATTGGCTCATTCTACTTATTAATGAAGTCTTTTAACAGGTGCATTCATATTTAGACACTATAAAATCACTTGTATAACAATTACTATTATAACACAATCATATTTTGTCAGAGTTTATCACTTCATTTGTACTGACACTTCACATCAATGCTAGCAATGTGGTAAATCATGATAAACTATGGTAAATCATGCTAGAATCACGGTACTCTATGGCAGTGTTGGGAACCCTAATCAAACACACCTGATTCAACTCATCAGCTCATAATCACATAGGTTATTGAGCTGATGAGTTGAATCAGGTGTGATTGATTAGAGAGACAGAGAAAACGGGTCCTTCAGGACAGGTTTGGGAACCACTGCTCTATGGTAAATCATCCTAGAACGTAGTAAATCATACTAGAACTTGGTAAATCATGGTAAATCATGCTAGATTCATGGTAAATCATACTGGAACATGGTAAATCATGAAAAATCACACTAAAATGTGGTATATCATGGTAAATCATGCTAAAACATGGTCTATTCCATCTATGATATCAGTGGTTAAATGCTTGCTACATAAAACGTAATGTCTTTTGATGCTTGTGTGGTTAAAAATCTTAAATGCCTTAACTGCTTGAACACCGCTAAATGCTGCTTGCAGCTTTAATTATTATTATAATTATTATTATTCTTACAAAAAATTTCTATATCAATCTCCTCCTAGAGCTTTAACTCTACATACTCCAAACTCGGCTCAGACACTCAAACTGTTCTGACTCGAGTTGCTATATCTTTTCTAACTGATCGGACTTACGGTTTTCCTAAAAATGACGATCAAAGTCGGAAAAAACTCCCATTGACTTAACATTGCGGAATGTTCAGATTTTCAAACTCCCCAACTGTCAAAAATTCAAATCTAAATACCTTGAAGCCCTAGACTGAATCAAACTGCCATTCTATATATACTATATGAGCCATTGAGACTCATTTAAACTAATAAACTCATATATCTATGACACTTTTCTATCTATCTATCTACCCATTCTTTCTTTCTAATCTTTCTTTCTCTCTCTTTTTCTTTCTCTTTCTTTCTTTCTTTCTTTCTTTCTTACTAATCTTTCTATCATCTAAATATTTCTATCTATCTATCATCTGACTATTTTATCTATCTATCTATCTATCATCTGACTATTTTATCTATCTATCTATCTTTTTCTTTCTTTCTTTCTAACTAATCTATCTTTCATTCTTTCTTTCTAACTAATCTTTCTTTCTTTCTTACTAATCTTTCTTTCTAACTAATCTATCTTTCTTTCTATCTTTCTTTCTTTCTAACTAATCTATCTTTCTTTCTTTCTTTCTTTCTAATCTTTCTTTCTCTCTCTTTTTCTTTCTCTCTTTCTTTCTTACTAATCTTTCTATCATCTAACTATTTCTATCTATCTATCATCTATCTATCTATCTATCTATCTATCTATCTATCTATCTATCTATCTATCTATCTATCATCTGACTATTTTATCTATCTATCTATTTATCTATCTTTTTCTTTCTTTCTTTCTAACTAATCTATCTTTCATTCTTTCTTTCTAACTAATCTTTCTTTCTTACTTACTAATCTTTCTTTCTTTCTAACTAATCTATCTTTCTTTCTTTCTTTCTTTCTAACTAATCTATATTTCTTTCTTTCTTTTCTAACTAATCTTTCTTTCTAACTAATCTTTCTTTCTTTCTTTCTAACTAGTCTTTCTTTCTAACTAATCTTTCTTTCTAACTAATCTTTCTTTCTTTCTTTCTTTATAACTAATCTTTCTTTATAAATTTCTTTCTTTTTAACTAATCTTTCTATCTTTCTTTCTTTCTAATCTTTCTTTCTAACTAATCTTTCTTTCTTTCTTTCTTTCTTTCTTTTCTAACTAATCTATTTCTTTCTAACTAATCTTTCTTTCTTTCTAACTAATCTTTCTATCTTTCTTTCTTTTCTCTCTTTCTTTCTAATCTTTCTTTCTTTCTAACTAATCTTTCTATCTTTCTTTCTTTCTCTCTTTCTAATCTTTCTTTCTAACTAATCTTTCTTTCTTTCTTTTCTAACTAATCTATTTCTTTCTAACTAATCTTTCTTTCTTTCTAACTAATCTTTCTATCTATCTTTCTTTCTTTCTTTCTCTCTTTCTTTCTAATCTTTCTTATTTCTTTCTAACTAATCTTTCTATCTATCTTTCTTTCTTTCTTTCTTTCTTTCTTTCTTTCTTTCTTTCTTTCTTTCTTTCTCTCTTTCTTTCTAATCTTTCTTTCAATCTTTCTTTCTTTCTTTCTAACTAATCTTTCTATCTATCTTTCTTTCTTTCTCTCTTTCTTTCTAATCTTTCTTTCAATCTTTCTAACTAATCTTTCTTTCTTTCTAATCTTCCTTTCTTTCTTTCTTTCTAACTTTCTTTCTTTTTAACTAATCTTTCTATCTTTCTTTCTTTCTAATCCTTCTTTCTAACTAATCTTTATTTCTTTCTTTCTTTCTTTTCTAACTAATCTATTTCTTTCTAACTAATCTTTCTTTCTTTCTAACTAAACTTTCTATCTTTCTTTCTCTCTTTCTTTCTAATTTTTCTTTCAATCTTTCTTTCTTTCTAACTAATCTTTCTATCTTTCTTTCTTTCTTTCTAACTAATCTTTCTATCTTTCTTTCTTTCTCTCTTTCTTTCTAATCTTCCTTTCTAACTTTCTTTCTTTCTAGCTAATCTTTCTTTCTAACTTTATTTCTTTCTAACTAATCTTTCTATCTTTCTTTCTTTCTCTCTTTCTAATCTTTCTTTCTATCTAACCTTTCTTTCTTTCTAACTAATCTTTCTATCTTTCTTTCTTTCTTTCTAATCTTTCTTTCAATCTTTCTTTCTTTCTAACTAATCTTCCTTTCTATCTAACTAATCTTTCTTTCTAACTAATCTTTCTTTCTAACTAATCTTTCTATCTTTATTTCTTTCTCTCTTTCTAATCTTTCTTTTCTAACTAATCTATCTTTCTTTCTATCTTTCTTTCTTTCTAACTAATCTATCTTTCTTTCTTTCTTTCTTTCTTTCTTTCTTTCTTTCTTTCTTTCTTTCTTTCTAATCTTTCTTTCTCTCTTTTTCTTTCTCTCTTTCTTTCTTACTAATCTTTCTATCATCTAACTATTTATATCTGTCTATCATCTGACTATTTTATCTATCTATCTATCTATCTATCTATCTATCTATCTATCTATCTATCTATCTATCTATCTATCTATCTATCTATCTATCTATCTATCTATCATCTGACTATTTTATCTATCTATCTATCTATCTATCTATCTATCATCTGACTATTTTATCTATCTATCTATTTATCTATCTTTTTCTTTCTTTCTTTCTAACTAATCTATCTTTCATTCTTTCTTTCTAACTAATCTTTCTTTCTTACTTACTAATCTTTCTTTCTTTCTAACTAATCTATCTTTCTTTCTTTCTTTCTTTCTTTCTAACTAATCTATATTTCTTTCTTTCTTTTCTAACTAATCTTTCTTTCTAACTAATCTTTCTTTCTTTCTTTCTAACTAGTCTTTCTTTCTAACTAATCTTTCTTTCTAACTAATCTTTCTTTCTTTCTTTCTTTATAACTAATCTTTCTTTATAAATTTCTTTCTTTTTAACTAATCTTTCTATCTTTCTTTCTTTCTAATCTTTCTTTCTAACTAATCTTTCTTTCTTTCTTTCTTTCTTTCTTTCTTTTCTAACTAATCTATTTCTTTCTAACTAATCTTTCTTTCTTTCTAACTAATCTTTCTATCTTTCTTTCTTTTCTCTCTTTCTTTCTAATCTTTCTTTCTTTCTAACTAATCTTTCTATCTTTCTTTCTTTCTCTCTTTCTAATCTTTCTTTCTAACTAATCTTTCTTTCTTTCTTTTCTAACTAATCTATTTCTTTCTAACTAATCTTTCTTTCTTTCTAACTAATCTTTCTATCTATCTTTCTTTCTTTCTTTCTTTCTCTCTTTCTTTCTAATCTTTCTTATTTCTTTCTAACTAATCTTTCTATCTATCTTTCTTTCTTTCTTTCTTTCTTTCTTTCTCTCTTTCTTTCTAATCTTTCTTTCAATCTTTCTTTCTTTCTTTCTAACTAATCTTTCTATCTATCTTTCTTTCTTTCTCTCTTTCTTTCTAATCTTTCTTTCAATCTTTCTAACTAATCTTTCTTTCTTTCTAATCTTCCTTTCTTTCTTTCTTTCTAACTTTCTTTCTTTTTAACTAATCTTTCTATCTTTCTTTCTTTCTAATCCTTCTTTCTAACTAATCTTTATTTCTTTCTTTCTTTCTTTTCTAACTAATCTATTTCTTTCTAACTAATCTTTCTTTCTTTCTAACTAAACTTTCTATCTTTCTTTCTCTCTTTCTTTCTAATTTTTCTTTCGATCTTTCTTTCTTTCTAACTAATCTTTCTATCTTTCTTTCTTTCTTTCTAACTAATCTTTCTATCTTTCTTTCTTTCTCTCTTTCTTTCTAATCTTCCTTTCTAACTTTCTTTCTTTCTAGCTAATCTTTCTTTCTAACTTTATTTCTTTCTAACTAATCTTTCTATCTTTCTTTCTTTCTCTCTTTCTAATCTTTCTTTCTAACTAACCTTTCTTTCTTTCTAACTAATCTTTCTATCTTTCTTTCTTTCTTTCTAATCTTTCTTTCAATCTTTCTTTCTTTCTAACTAATCTTCCTTTCTATCTAACTAATCTTTCTTTCTAACTAATCTTTCTTTCTAACTAATCTTTCTATCTTTATTTCTTTCTCTCTTTCTAATCTTTCTTTTCTAACTAATCTATCTTTCTTTCTATCTTTCTTTCTTTCTAACTAATCTATCTTTCTTTCTTTCTTTCTTTCTTTCTTTCTAATCTTTCTTTCTCTCTTTTTCTTTCTCTCTTTCTTTCTTACTAATCTTTCTATCATCTAACTATTTATATCTGTCTATCATCTGACTATTTTATCTATCTATCTATCTATCTATCTATCTATCTATCTATCTATCTATCTATCTATCTATCTATCTATCTATCTATCTATCATCTGACTATTTTATCTATCTATCTATCTATCTATCTGTTTCTTTCTTTCTTTCTAACTAATCTATCTTTCTTTCTTACTAATCTTTCTTTCTTTCTAACTAATCTATCTTTCTTTTTTTCTTTATAACTAATCTATATTTCTTTCTTTCTTTTCTAACTAATCTATCTTTCTTTTCTAGCTAATCTATTTCTTTCTAACTCTTTCTTTCTTTCTAACTAGTCTTTCTTTCTAACTAATCTTTCTTTCTAACTAATCTTTCTTTCTTTCTTTCTTTATAACTAATCTTTCTTTCTAACTTTCTTTCTTTTTAACTAATCTTTCTATCTTTCTTTCTTTCTAATCTTTCTTTCTAACTAATCTTTTTTTCTTTCTTTTCTAACTAATCTATTTATTTCTAACTAATCTTTCTTTCTTTCTAACTAATCTTTCTATCTTTCTTTCTTTTCTCTCTTTCTTTCTAATCTTTCTTTCTTTCTAACTAATCTTTCTTTCTTTCTCTCTTTCTAATCTTTCTTTCTAACTAATCTTTCTTTCTTTCTTTTCTAACTAATCTATTTCTTTCTAACTAATCTTTCTTTCTTTCTAACTAATCTTTCTATCTATCTTTCTTTCTCTCTTTCTTTCTAATCTTTCTTTCTTTCTTTCTTTCTAACTAATCTTTCTATCTATCTTTCTTTCTTTCTTTCTCTCTTTCTTTCAATCTTTTTTTCTTTCTTTATAACTAATCTTTCTATCTATCTTTCTTTCTCTCTTTCTTTCTAATCTTTCTAACTAATCTTTCTTTCTTTCTTTCTTTCTTTCTTTCTTTCTTTCTTTCTTTCTTTCTTTCTTTCTTTCTTTCTAATCTTCCTTTCTTTCTTTCTAACTAATCTTTCTTTCTAACTTTCTTTCTTTTTAACTAATCTTTCTATATTTCTTTCTTTCTAATCCTTCTTTCTAACTAATCTTTCTTTCTTTCTTTTCTAGCTAATCTATTTCTTTCTAACTAATCTTTCTTTCTTTCTAACTAATTTTTCTATCTTTCTTTCTTTCTCTCTTTCTTTCTAATCTTTCTTTCAATCTTTCTAACTAATCTTTCTATCTTTCTTTCTTTCTCTCTTTCTTTCTAATCTTCCTTTCTAACTTTCTTTCTAGCTAATCTTTCTTTCTAACTTTATTTCTTTCTAACTAATCTTTCTATCTTTCTTTCTTTCTCTCTTTCTAATCTTTCTTTCTAACTAATCTTTCTTTCTAGCAACACCATAGCAACCACCCAAAATACCCTAGAGCACCCTAGCAACTGCCTAGCAACCCCCAGAACACCCTAGCAACCACCCAAAATACCTTAAATCACCCTAGCAACACCATAGCAACCACCCAAAATACCCTACAACACCCTAGCAACCACCAGAAAACCCTAGCAACTGCCTAGCAACCACCCAGAACACCCTAGCAACCACCCGACATACCCTAGAACACCCTAGCAACACCATAGCAACCACCCAAAAAAGCCTAGAACACCCTAGCAACACCATAGCAACCTCCCAGAACACCCTAGCAACTGCCTAGCAACCACCCAGAACACCCTGGCAACCACCCAAAATACCTTAGAACACCCTAGCAACACCATAGCAACCACCCAAAATACCCTAGAACACCCTAGCAACACCCTAGCAACCACCAGAAAACCCTAGCAACTGCCTAGCAACCACCCAGAACACCCTAGCAACCACCCAAAATACCCTAGAACATCCTAGCAACACCATAGCAACCACCCAAAAAAGCCTAGAACACCCTAGCAACACCATAGCAACCACCCATAACACCCTGGCAACCACCCAAAAGGTGTTAGAACACCATAGCAACCACCCAGAAAACCCTAGCAACCACCTAGAAACCACCCAGAACACCCCAGCAACCACCTAGCAACCATCCAGAACACCCTAGAAACCACCTAGCAACACCTAAGCAACAACCCTGAACTCCCTAGCAACCACCTAGCAACACCATAGCAACCACCCTGAACACCCTAGCAACCACCTAGCAACACCCTAGCGACCACCCAGAATACCCTAGCAACCACCTAGCAAACCCATAGCAACCACCGAGAACACCCTAAACTATACTTTAAACTTTAAACTACTTTAAACTTTAAACTATTTAAAAACTTTAAACTAATTTAAACTTTAAACTAATTTAAACTTCAAACTAATTTACACTTTAAACTACCTTAAACTTTAAACTACTTTAAACTTCTTCAAACTTTCTGATACAAACTTTCACAAGCCAACTTAAAGTTTGTCTCGACGAACTTTTTCTAGTTATTATTATTATTATTCTTACAAAAAATTTCTATATCAATCTCCTCCTAGAGCTTTAACTCTACATACTCCAAACTCGGCTCAGACACTCAAACTGTTCTGACTCGAGTTGCTATATCTTTTCTAACTGATCGGACTTACGGTTTTCCTAAAAATGATTGACTCCCATTGACTTAACATTGCGGAATGTTCAGATTTTCAAACTCCCCAACTGCCAAAAATTCAAATCTAAACTCCTTGAAGCCCTAGACTGAATCAAACTGCCATTCTATATACTATATGAGCCATTGAGACTCATTTAAACTAATAAACTCATCTATCTGACACTTTTCTATCTATCTATCTATCTACCCATTCTTTCTTTCTAATCTTTCTTTCTCTCTCTTTTTCTTTCTCTCTTTCTTTCTTTCTTACTAATCTTTCTATCATCTAAATATTTCTATCTATCATCTGACTATTTTATCTATCTATCTATCTATCTATCTATCTATCTATCTATCTATCTATCTATCTATCTATCTATCTATCTATCTATCTATCTATCTATCTATCATCTGACTATTTTATCTATCTATCTATCTATCTATCTATCTATCTATCTATCTATCTATCTTTTTCTTTCTTTCTTTCTAACTAATCTATCTTTCATTCTTTCTTTCTAACTAATATTTCTTTCTTACTAATCTTTCTTTCTTTCTAACTAATCTATCTTTCTTTCTATCTTTCTTTCTTTCTAACTAATCTATCTTTCTTTCTTTCTAATCTTCCTTTCTAACTTTCTTTCTTTCTTTCTAACTAATCTTTCTTTCTTTCTATCTTTCTTTCTTACTAATCTTTCTTTCTTTCTTTCTAACTAATCTATCTTTCTTTCTATCTTTCTTTCTTTCTAACTAATCTTTCTATCTATCTTTCTAATCTTCCTTTCTAACTTTCTTTCTTTCTAACTAATCTTTCTTTCTTTCTAACTAATCTTTCTATCATCTAACTATTTCTATCTATCTATCATCTGACTATTTTATCTATCTATCTATCTATCTATCTATCTATCTATCTATCTATCTATCTATCTATCTATCTATCTATCTATCTATCTATCTATCTATCTTTCTTTTTCTTTCTTTCTAACTAATCTATCTTTCGTTCTTTCTAACTAATCTTTCTTTCTTTCTAACTAATCTTCTTTCTTTCTTTCTTTCTTTCTTTCTAACTAATCTATCTTTCTTTCTATCTTTCTTTCTTTCTAACTAATCTATCTTTCTTTCTTTTCTAACTAATCTATCTTTCTTTCTTTCTTTTCTAACTAATCTATTTCTTTCTAAATAATCTTTCTTTCTTTCTAACTAATCTTTCTTTCTTTCTAATCTTTCTATCTTTCTTTCTTTCTTTCTCTCTTTCTTTCTAATCTTCCTTTCTACCTTTCTTTCTTTCGAACTAATCTTTCTTTCTAACTTTATTTCTTTCTAACTAATCTTTCTTTCTAGCAACACCATAGCAACCACCCAAAATACCCTAGAACACCCTAGCAACTGCCTAGCAACCCCAAGAACACCCTAGCAACCACCCTAGCAACACCATAGCAACCACCCAAAATACCCTAGAACACCCTAGCAACAACCAGAAAACCCTAGCAACTGCCTAGCAACCACCCAGAACACCCTAGCAACTGCCTAGCAACAGCCCAGAACACCCTAGCAACCACCCAAAATACCTTAGAACACCCAAGCAACACCATAGCAACCACCCAGAACACCCTAGCAACCACCCAAAATACCTTAGAACACCCTAGCAACACCATAGCAACCACCAGAACACCCTAGCAACCACCTAAAATACCTTAGAACACCCTAGCAACACCATAGCAACCACCCAGAACACCCTAGCAACCACCCAAAATACCTTAGAACACCCTAGCAACACCATAGCAACCACCTAAAATACCTTAGAACACCCTAGCAACCACCCAGGACACCCTAGCAACCACTCAAAATACCTTAAAACACCCTAGCAACACCATAGCAACCACCCAAAATAACCTATAACACCCTAGCAACACCATAGCAACCACCCAGAACACCCTAGCAACTGCCTAGCAACCACCCAAAATACCTTAAAACACCCTAGCAACACCATAGCAACCACCCAAAATAGCCTAGAACACCCTAGCAACACCATAGCAACCACCCAGAACACCCTAGAAACTGCCTAGCAACCACCCAAAATACCTTACAACACCCTAGCAACCACCCAAAATACCCAAGAACACCCTAGCAACACCATAGCAACCATCCAGAACACCCTAGCAACTGCCTGAAAACTACCCAGAACACCCTAGCAACCACCCAAAATACCATAGAACACCCTAGCAACAACATAGCAACCACCCAGAACACAGTAGCAACCACCTAACAACCACCCAGAACACCCTAGCAACCAACCAAAATTCCTTAGCAACAACCTAGCAACCACCGAGAACACCCTAGCAACCACCCAAAATACCTTAGCAACCACCTAGCAACCACCCAGAACACCTTAGCAACCCACTAGAAACACCCTAGCAACTTTAAATTACTTCAAACTATACTTTAAACTACTTTAAACTAATTCAAACTTTAAACTAATTTAAAATTCAAACTACTTTAAAATTCTAACTAATTTAAACTTTAAACTACTTTAAACTTTAAACTAATTTAAACTTCAAACTACTTTAAAATTCAAACTAATTTAAACTTCAAACTACTTTAAACTTCAAACTACTTTAAACTTCTTCAAACTTATTGGTCCAAACTTTCACAAGCCAACTTAAAGTTTGTCTCGACGAACTTTTTCTAGTTATTATTATTCTTCTGAGCGGTAAAATTTACAACTCTAACTCCTCCTAGAGCTTTAACTCCACATACTCCAAACTCGGTTCAGACACTCAAACTGTTCTGACTCGGTGTGCTATATCTTTTTAGACTGATCGGACTTACGGTTTTCCTAAAAATGACGATCAAAGTCAGAAAAAACTCCCATTGACTTAACATTGCGGAATGTTCAGAAATTCAGATCCCAACTGTCACTTTCACACACACCCACAGAAAAGGGCCTGACAGCCCTGCTCTCTCCCTCAGAGGATTTATTTTATCAAGCAGCCAATAAGTAATGGCCTAAAATTTTCATAGCCACACCATAGCAACCAGTTACAGCACCCTAGCAACCGTGGGCGATACTAAATAACTCTATAAAAACTCTATAAAAACTCCTTTTAAAAACTCCATAGTAATCATCTGTTAAAAAATACACGCCGACATCACAGACCCCTGATTGAGGCGTCAAATTGTGTGGATTATTGAGGAGAGGTGTGCTGTGACTTTTCTTACCGATCGGGGGTACGGTGTTTGCCCCAGGGGCAAGTCATTGGGTAAAAAAAATCCCATAGACTTAACATTGCCACAAACTTTGACGACTCGTAGCACTGACCAGTGATTTCTCAGAAACTTGTAATTTACCACATTTGAAGAGGCTGGCAGGCTCTATAAGAACATACCTCACAATGGGGTAAAAGTTGCACCCCTGGGGGGCAGGAGCTGCTCAAATTTGCCCCATTGACTTACTATGGTGTAGGGATTTTGTATAGGGATGCATTGCATAGGGATTTTGTATTGAACATAGCTCTGGATCAAAGTGTCATAGAGACAAGGGGACGGGCTCATTTTTCTCAGATGACCAATCAGTCTCTCAGGATCATTGTGAAGCTATTAAGCCACGCCCTAGCAACCATTTAGAGCACCTTAGCAACAAGTCCCATAGACTTCCATTGAAAGAGGTCAAAAGAATATCTCCGGATAGAAGTGTCATAGAAACACAAGGGTGGTCTCTTTTGACTCGGGGCAGCACACAGCCAATCATGAATCCCCTCAACACTTCCTAGCCCCTCCCTAGCAACCATTGTCGAGCACCTTAGCAACTAAAATCTATAGAGGGATATCTTCCATTCTGAATGTCACAGAGGCATGGGAGTTGGTTTATATCATTCATACTGACAAGCAACCTTTGGACTTTGATGACTGGCAGCTGCCAAGCCATTCTCTAGCAACCAAACAGAGTACCCTAGCAACCATTTTGCAAGACCTATATCTCTGCATCAGAACATCGTATAGAGATGTGGTTTGGCTCTTTTGACTCATGCTAGCAAACAGGGCTTCTAACATGCTACACATGGTAGCTGTGAATAGCTACATGCTAATAGCGATTAGGTATGTGCTAAATCATGCCAAGGAAGTGTTAAGAACTCCAATAGTAACCATCTGTGACAAATACCAACCACCTAGTAACACCATAGCAACCACCCGGAACACCCTAGCAACCAACCAAAATACCTTAGCAACAACCTAGCAACCACCGAGAACACCCTAGCAACCACCCAAAATACCTTAGAACACCCTAGCAACACCATAGCAACCACCCAAAATACCTTAGAACACCCTAGCAACACCATAGTACCCACCCAGAACGCCCAAGCAACCACCCAAAATACCTTAGAACACCCTAGCAGCACCATAGCAAACACCTAAAATACCTTAGAACACCCTAGCAACCACCCAGAAAACCCTAGCAACCACTCAAAATGCCTTAAAACGCCCTAGCAACACCATAGCAACCACCCAAAATAGCCTAGAACACCCTAGCAACACCATAGCAACCACCCAGAACACCCTAGCAACTGCCTAGCAACCACCCAAAATACCTTAAAACACCCTAGCAACACCATAGCAACCACCCAAAATAGCCTAGAACACCCTAGCAACACCATAGCAACCACCCAGAACACCCTAGCAACCACCCAAAATACCTTGAACACCCTAGCAACACCATAGCAACCACCCAGAACACCCTAGCAACCACCTAAAATACCTTAAAACATCCTAGCAACACCATAGCAACCACCCAAAAAAGCCTAGAACACCATAGCAACCACCCAGAACACCCTAGCAACTGCCTAGCAACCATCCAGAACACCCTAGCAACCACCCAAAATACCATAGCAACCACCCAAAATACCTTAGCAACCGCCGGGCAACCACCCAGAACACCTTAGCAACCCACTAGAAACACCCTAGCAACTTTAAATTACTTTAAACTACTTTAAACTTTAAACTATACTTTAAAGTTTAAACTACTTCAAACTTTAAACTATTTAAAATTTTAAACTACTTTAAACTAATTCAAGCTTTAAACTAATTTAAACTTTAAACTACTTTAAACTTTAAACTAATTTAACCTTCAAACTACTTTAAAATTCAAACTAATTTAAACTTTAAACTACTTTAAACTTTAAACTAATTTAAACTTCAAACTACTTTAAACTTCTACAAACTTTCTGGTCAAAACTTTCACAAGCCAACTTAAAGTTTGTCTCGACTAACTTTTTCTAGTTATTATTATTCTTCTTACTAAAAATGTACAACTCTAACTCCTCCTAGAGCTTTAACTCCACATACTCCAAACTCGACTCAGACACTCAAACTGTTCTGACTCGGTGTGCTATATCTTTTCTAACTGATCGGACTTACGGTTTTCATAAAAATGACGATCAAAACTCGGAAAAAAACTCCCATTGACTTAACATTGCGGAATGTTCAGATTTTCAAACTGGCCAACTGTCAAAAATTCTAATCTAAACTCCTTGAAGCCCTAGACTGAATCAAACTGCCATTCTATATACTATATGAGCCATTGAGACTCATTTAAACTAATAAACTCATCTATCTATCTATCTATCTATCTATCTATCTATCTATCTATCTATCTATCTATCTATCTATCTATCTATCTATCTAATCTTTCTATCTATCTATCTATCTATCTATCTATCTATCTATCTATCTATCTATCTATCTACCCATTCTTTTTTTCTAATCTTTCTTTCTCTCTCTTTTTCTTTCTCTCTTTTTTCTTTCTTTCTTAATAATCTTTCTATCTAACTATTTCTATCTATCTATCATCTGACTATTTTATCTATCTATCGATCTTTTTCTTTCTTTCTAACTAATCTATCTTTTGTTCTTTCTTTCTAACTAATCTTTCTTTCTTTCTTACTAATCTTTCTTTCTTTCTTTCTAACTAATCTATCTTTCTTTCTATCTTTCTTTATTTCTAACTAATCTATCTTTCTTTCTTTTCTAACTAATCTATCTTTCTTTCTTTTCTAACTAATCTATTTCTTTCTAACTAATCTTTCTTTCTTTCTAACTAATCTTTCTTTCTTTCTTTCTTTCTTTCTTTCTTTCTTTCTTTCTTTCTAACTAATCTTTCTTTCTAACTAATCTTTCTATCTTTCTTTCTTTCTAACTAATCTTTATCTTTCTTTCTTTCTCTCTTTCTAACTTTCTTTCTTTCTTTCTAACTTTCTTTCTTTCTAACTAATCTTTATCTTTCTTTCTTTCTCTCTTTCTAATCTTTCTTTCTCTCTTTCTAATCTTTCTTTCTTTTCTAACTAATCTATTTCTTTCTAACTAATCTTTCTTTCTTTCTAACTAATCTTTATTTCTTTCTTTCTCTCTTTCTTTCTAATCTTTCTTTCAATCTTTCTTTCTTTCTAACTAATCTTTCTATCTTTCTTTCTTTCTCTCTTTCTAATCTTTCTTTCTAACTAATCTTTCTTTCTTTCTTTTCTAACTAATCTATTTCTTTCTAACTAATCTTTCTTTCTTTCTAACTAATCTTTCCATCTATCTTTCTTTCTTTCTTTCTCTCTTTCTAATCTTTCTTTCAATCTTTCTTTCTTTCTTTCTTTCTTTCTTTCTTTCTTTCTTTCTTTCTTTCTTTCTTTCTTTCTAACTAATATTCCTTTCTATCTTTCTTTCTTTCTAACTAATCTTTCTTTCTAACTAATCTTTCTTTCTTTCTAACTAATCTTTCTATCTTTCTTTCTTTCTCTCTTTCTAATCTTTCTTTCTAACTAATCTTTCTTTCTTTCTTTTCTAACTAATCTATTTCTTTCTAACTAATCTTTCTTTCTTTCTTTCTTTCTTTCTTTCTTTCTTTCTAACTAATCTTTCTATCTTTCTTTCTTTCTCTCTTACTTTCTAATCTTTCTTTCAATCTTTCTTTCTTTCTTTCTAACTAATCTTCCTTTCTAACTTCCTTTCTGTCTAACTAATCTTTCTTTCTAACTAATCGTTCTTTCAATCTTTCTTTCTTTCTTTCTTTCTAACTAATCTTCATTTCTATCTTTCTTTCTTTCTAACTAATCTTTCTTTCTAACTACTTTTTCTTTCTTTCTTTCTAACTAATCTTCCTTTCTATCTTTCTTTCTTTCTAACTAATCTTTCTTTCTAACTACTCTTTCTTTCTAACTACTCTTTCTTTCTCTCTTTCTAATCTTTCTTTCTAACTAATCTTTCTTTCTTTCTTTCTTTCTTTCTTTCTTTCTTTCTTTCTTTCTTTCTTTGTTTCTAACTAATCTTCCTTTCTAACTTTCTTTCTTTCTAACTAATCTTTCTTTCTAACTAATCGTTCTTTCAATCTTTCTTTCTTCCAATCTTTCTTTCTTTCTTTCTTTCTAACTAATCTTCATTTCTATCTTTCTTTCTTTCTAACTAATCTTTCTTTCTAACTACTCTTTCTTTCTTTCTTTCCAACTAATCTTCCTTTCTATCTTTCTTTCTTTCTAACTAATCTTTCTTTCTAACTACTCTTTCAGTCTAACTACTCTTTCTGTCTAACTACTCTTTCTATCTTTCTTTCTTTCTCTCTTTCTAATCTTTCTTCCTAACTAATCTTTCTTTCTTTCTTTCTTTCTTTTCTAACTAATCTATTTCTTTCTAACTAATCTTTCTATCTTTCTTTCTTTCTTTCGCTCTTTCTTTCTAATCTTTCTTTCAATCTTTCTTTCTTTCCTTCTTTCTTTCTAACTAATCTTCCTTTCTAACTTTCTTTCTTTCTAACTAATCTTTCTTTCTAACTAATATTTCTTTCTTTCTAACTAATCTTTCTATCTTTCTTTCTTTCTCTCTTTCTTTCTAATCTTTCTTTCTTTCTTTCTAACTAATCTATCTTTCTTTCTATCTTTCTTTATTTCTAACTAATCTATCTTTCTTTCTTTTCTAACTAATCTAGCTTTCTTTCTTTCTTTTCTAACTAATCTATTTCTTTCTAACTAATCTTTCTTTCTTTCTAACTAATCTTTCTTTCTTTCTTTCTAACTAATCTTTCTTTCTAACTAATCTTTCTATCTTTCTTTCTTTCTTTCTTTCTTTCTTTCTTTCTTTCTTTCTTTCTAATCTTTCTTTCTAACTTTCTTTCTTTCTTTCTTTCTTTCTAACTTTTTTTCTTTCTAACTAATCTTTCTATCTTTCTTTCTTTCTCTCTTTCTAATCTTTCTTTCTAACTAATCTTTCTTTCTTTCTTTTCTAACTAATCTATTTCTTTCTAACTAATCTTTCTTTCTTTCTAACTAATCTTTATTTCTTTCTTTCTCTCTTTCTTTCTAATCTTTCTTTCAATCTTTCTTTCTTTCTAACTAATCTTTCTATCTTTCTTTCTCTCTTTCTAATCTTTCTTTCTAACTAATCTTTCTTTCTTTCTTTTCTAACTAATCTATTTCTTTCTAACTAATCTTTCTTTCTTTCTAACTAATCTTTCCATCTATCTTTCTTTTTTTCTTTCTCTCTTTCTTTCTAATCTTTCTTTCAATTTTTCTTTCTTTCTTTCTTTATTTCTTTCTTTCTAACTAATATTCCTTTCTATCTTTCTTTCTTTCTTTCTAACTAATCTTTCTTTCTAACTAATCTTTCTTTCTTTCTAACTAATCTTTCTATCTTTCTTTCTTTCTCTCTTTCTAATCTTTCTTTCTAACTAATCTTTCTTTCTTTCTTTTCTAACTAATCTATTTCTTTCTAACTAATCTTTCTTTCTTTCTTTTCTAACTAATCTATTTCTTTCTAACTAATCTTTCTTTCTTTCTTTCTAACTAATCTTTCTATCTTTCTTTCTTTCTTTCTTTCTTTCTTTCTTTCTTTCTTTCTTTCTTTCTTTCTAACTAATCTTCCTTTCTAACTTTCTTTCTTTCTAACTAATCTTTCTTTCTAACTAATCGTTCTTTCAATCTTTCTTTCTTCCAATCTTTCTTTCTTTCTTTCTTTCTTTCTTTCTTTCTTTCTTTCTAACTAATCTTCATTTCTATCTTTCTTTCTTTCTAACTAATCTTTATTTCTAACTAATCTTTCTTTCTAACTACTCTTTCTTTCTTTCTTTCTTTCTTTCTTTCTTTCTTTCTTTCTTTCTTTCTTTCTTTCTTTCTAACTAATCTTCCTTTCTATCTTTCTTTCTTTCTAACTAATCTTTCTTTCTAACTACTCTTTCTTTCTTTCTTTCTTTCTAACTAATCTTCCTTTCTATCTTTCTTTCTTTCTAACTAATCTTTCTTTCTAACTACTCTTTCTTTCTAACTACTCTTTCTATCTTTCTTTCTTTCTCTCTTTCTAATCTTTCTTTCTAACTAATCTTTCTTTCTTTCTTTCTAACTAATCTTCCTTTCTAACTTTCTTTCTTTCTAACCAATCTTTCTTTCTAACTAATCGTTCTTTAAATCTTTCTTTCTTCCAATCTTTCTTTCTTTCTAACTTTTTTCTTTCTAACTAATCTTTCTATCTTTCTTTCTTTCTCTCTTTCTAATCTTTCTTTCTAACTAATCTTTCTTTCTTTCTTTTCTAACTAATCTATTTCTTTCTAACTAATCTTTCTTTCTTTCTAACTAATCTTTATTTCTTTCTTTCTCTCTTTCTTTCTAATCTTTCTTTCAATCTTTCTTTCTTTCTAACTAATCTTTCTATCTTTCTTTCTCTCTTTGTAATCTTTCTTTCTAACTAATCTTTCTTTCTTTCTTTCTTTTCTAACTAATCTATTTCTTTCTAACTAATCTTTCTTTCTTTCTAACTAATCTTCCCATCTATCTTTCTTTCTTTCTTTCTCTCTTTCTTTCTAATCTTTCTTTCAATCTCTCTTTCTTTCTTTCTTTCTTTCTTTCTTTCTTTCTTTCTTTCTAACTAATATTCCTTTCTATCTTTCTTTCTTTCTAACTAATCTTTATTTCTTTCTTTCTCTCTTTCTTTCTAATCTTTCTTTCAATCTTTCTTTCTTTCTAACTAATCTTTCTATCTTTCTTTCTCTCTTTCTAATCTTTCTTTCTAACTAATCTTTCTTTCTTTCTTTTCTAACTAATCTATTTCTTTCTAACTAATCTTTCTTTCTTTCTAACTAATCTTTCCATCTATCTTTCTTTCTTTCTTTCTCTCTTTCTTTCTAATCTTTCTTTCAATCTTTCTTTCTTTCTTTCTTTCTTTCTTTCTTTATTTCTTTCTAACTATCTTTCTTTCTTTCTAACTAATCTTTCTTTCTAACTAATCTTTCTTTCTTTCTAACTAATCTTTCTATCTTTCTTTCTTTCTCTCTTTCTAATCTTTCTTTCTAACTAATCTTTCTTTCTTTCTTTTCTAACTAATCTATTTCTTTCTAACTAATCTTTCTTTCTTTCTTTCTAACTAATCTTTCTATCTTTCTTTCTTTCTTTCTTTCTAATCTTTCTTTCTTTCTTTCTTTCTTTCTAACTAATCTTCCTTTCTAACTTTCTTTCTTTCTAACTAATCTTTCTTTCTAACTAATCGTTCTTTCAATCTTTCTTTCTTCCAATCTTTCTTTCTTTCTTTCTTTCTTTCTTTCTTTCTAACTAATCTTCATTTCTATCTTTCTTTCTTTCTAACTAATCTTTATTTCTAACTAATCTTTCTTTCTAACTACTCTTTCTTTCTTTCTTTCTTTCTTTCTTTCTTTCTTTCTTTCTTTCTAACTAATCTTCCTTTCTATCTTTCTTTCTTTCTAACTAATCTTTCTTTCTAACTACTCTTTCTTTCTTTCTTTCTTTCTTTCTTTCTTTCTTTCTTTCTTTCTTTCTTTCTTTCTAACTAATCTTCCTTTCTATCTTTCTTTCTTTCTAACTAATCTTTCTTTCTAACTACTCTTTCTTTCTTTCTTTCTTTCTTTCTAGCTAATCTTCCTTTCTAACTTTCTTTCTTTCTAACTAATCTTTCTTTCTAACTAATCGTTCTTTCAATCTTTCTTTCTTCCAATTTTTCTTTCTTTCTTTCTATCTTTCTTTCTTTCTTTCTTTCTAACTAATCTTCATTTCTATCTTTCTTTCTTTCTAACTAATCTTTCTTTCTAACTACTCTTTCTTTCTTTCTTTCTAACTAATCTTCCTTTCTATCTTTCTTTCTTTCTAACTAATCTTTCTTTCTAACTACCCTTTTTTTCTAACTACTCTTTCTATCTTTCTTTCTTTCTCTCTTTCTAATCTTTCTTTCTAACTAATCTTTCTATCTTTCTTTCTTTTCTAACTAATCTATTTCTTTCTAACTAATCTTTCTATCTTTCTTTCTTTCTTTCTTTCTTTCTTTCTTTCTTTCTTTCTTTCTTTCTATCTTTCTTTCTAATCTTTCTTTCAATCTTTATTTCTTTCTTTCTAACTAATCTTCCTTTCTAGCTTTCTTTCTTTCTAACTAATCTTTCTTTCTAACTAATATTTCTTTCTTTCTAACTAATCTTTTTATCTTTCTTTCTTTCTCTCTTTCTAATCTTTCTTTCTAACTAATCTTTTTTTCTTTCTTTTCTAACTAATCTATTTCTTTCTAACTAATCTTTCTTTCTTTCTAACTAATCTTTATTTCTTTCTTTCTCTCTTTCTTTCTAATCTTTCTTTCAATCTTTCTTTCTTTCTAACTAATCTTTCTATCTTTCTTTCTCTCTTTCTAATCTTTCTTTCTAACTAATCTTTCTTTCTTTCTTTTCTAACTAATCTATTTCTTTCTAACTAATCTTTCTTTCTTTCTAACTAATCTTTCCATCTATCTTTCTTTCTTTCTTTCTCTCTTTCTTTCTAATCTTTCTTTCAATCTTTCTTTCTTTCTTTCTTTCTTTCTTTCTTTATTTCTTTCTAACTATCTTTCTTTCTTTCTAACTAATCTTTCTTTCTAACTAATCTTTCTTTCTTTCTAACTAATATTTCTATCTTTCTTTCTTTCTCTCTTTCTAATCTTTCTTTCTAACTAACCTTTCTTTCTTTCTTTCTAACTAATCTATTTCTTTCTAACCAATCTTTCTTTCTTTCTAACTAATCTTTCTATCTATCTTTCTTTCTTTCTTTCTAATCTTTCTTTCTTTCTTTCTTTCTTTCTTTCTTTCTAACTAATCTTCCTTTCTAACTTTCTTTCTTTCTAACTAATCTTTCTTTCTAACTAATCGTTCTTTCAATCTTTCTTTCTTCCAATCTTTCTTTCTTTCTTTTTTTCTTTCTTTCTTTCTTTCTTTCTTTCTTTCTAACTAATCTTCATTTCTATCTTTCTTTCTAACTAATATTTATTTCTAACTAATCTTTCTTTCTAACTACTCTTTCTTTCTTTCTTTCTTTCTTTCTAACTAATCTTCCTTTCTATCTTTCTTTCTTTCTAACTAATCTTTCTTTCTAACTACTCTTTCTTTCTAACTACTCTTTCTTTCTAACTACTCTTTCTATCTTTCTTTCTTTCTCTCTTTCTAATCTTTCTTTCTTTCTTTCTTTTCTAACTAATCTATTTCTTTCTAACTAATCTTTCTTTCTATCTTTCTTTCTTTCTTTCTCTCTTTCTTTCTTTCTCTCTTTCTTTCTAATCTTTCTTTCAATCTTTCTTTCTTTCTTTCTTTCTTTCTTTCTAACTAATATTTCTTTCTTTCTAACTAATCTTTCTATCTTTCTTTCTTTCTCTCTTTCTTTCTAATCTTTCTTTCTTTCTAACTAATCTTTCTTTCTTTCTAACTAATCTTTCTATCTTTCTTTCTTTCTTTCTAATCTTTCTTTCAATCTTTCTTTCTTTCTTTCTAACTAATCTTCCTTTCTAACTTTCTTTCTTTCTAACTAATCTTTCTTTCTTTCTAACTAATCTTTCGATCTTTCTTTCTCTCTTTCTTTCTCTCTTTCTTTCTAACTAATCTTTCTATCTTTCTTTCTTTCTCTTTCTTTGTAATATTTCTTTCTTTCTTTCTAACTAATCTTTCTTTCCCACTAGAAACACCCTAGCAACTTTAAATTACTTCAAACTATACTTTAAACTTTAAACTAATTTAAACTTTAAACTAATTTAAACTTTAAACTCCTTTAAAATTCAGACTAATTTAAAATTTAAACTAATTTAAACTTTAAGCTACTTTAAACTTTAAACTACTTTGAAATTCAAACTAATTTAAACTTTAAACTACTTTAAACTTCAAACTTCTTCAAACTTATTGGTCAAAACTTTCATAGTTTCCATTGTTATGCTGATGACACTCAAATATATATTTCATCACGGCCAGATGAATACGCTAAATTATCCAAATTGACAGATTGTGTTAAAGATATAAAAGATTGAATGACGCGTAATTTTCTTTTATTAAATCCAGACAAGACAGAGGTAATACTTATCGGTTCTAAAAACCGTCCACAAAACCTTTCACAGCACGACTTTAACATAGTAGGATGCCCTGTTACTTTATCCGCTACAGTAAAAGACCTGGGTGTTACATTAGACTGCAACCTGTCTTTTGAAAAACATATTTCATATGTTACAAAAACTGCCTTTTCCACCTTAGAAACATTGCTAAGCTACGTAATATTCTGTCAGTCTCTGATGCAGAAAAGTTAGTTCATGCATTCATGACCTCGAGACTAGATTACTGTAATGCTTTATTAGCTGGTTGTCCTGCATCTTCAATAAACAAGCTACAGTTAGTCCAAAATGCAGCCGCTAGAGTTCTTACTAGATCAAGAAAATATGATCATATAACACCGATTTTATCATCACTTCATTGGTTACCTATAAAGTTCCGTATTAAATACAAGGTATTGCTTTTGACTTATAAAGCTCTAAATGGTTTAGCTCCAGTCTATTTAACGGATCTTCTATCGCCTTACAATACATTGCGCTCTTTAAGATCACTAGATTCGAGGCTTCTGGTCATTCCTAGGATATCCAGATCCACCAAAGGAGGCAGAGCATTTTCACATTTAGCTCCGAAGCTCTGGAATGGCCTTCCTGATATTGTTCGTAGCTCAGACTCGCTCTCCCAGTTTAAAACTAGACTGAAGACGCATCTATTTAGCCAGGCATTCATATCAATTTTTTATCTTACAGTTACTGTAAATTCGGCCTCTAGTTCATAAACGCCAGAGGAGAACTTGCCCCCGACTGAGCCTGGGTTCTCCCAAGGTTTTTTTTCTCCATTGGGTCATCTGATGGGGTGTTAGGACACCATTAGGTCACTGGATGGAGTTTTTCGGTTCCTTGCCACTGTTGCCTTTGGCTTGCTCAGTTGGGGATATTCAAATTAATTAACCAATCATACCATTGATCAGCTCTACCAAACTTGGATGTCTTTTTTCCAGTAATAAACAAACATTGTTAAGTTGTTTTGATTGATACTGTGAAGCAGCTTTGATACAATCTGTATTGTGAAAAGCGCTATATAAATATATTTGACTTGACTTGACTTGACTTGACTTCTTTCAGAAGCATTTACTCAAACAGTTGTGTATATCTCAGCACACATTCAGAATCCAAAAACATGGCTGCTGTTAAAGCGTGTATCAATTATCCAACACATCAAGCTTTTGTTTTGCAACGCTCTAATGACCTTTGATTGCTTTAAAAATAGGTCAATACCCATGAAGAGCACTGGCCATCAGCACAAAAACAGATCAACTAAACAGCATTCTTACCACACAAATACCTCCTCAAAAACCTTTACCAAAAATACTTTTACATTACTCTTTAATTTAATTTTTATTTTAACAGTATTAAATCTTAAACTGCACTTAGATTTGCCAACATCTCAATATGAACTGATTTCTAATGAAATGGTCTGAGTTGCTATCCACATTATTGTTAGCAGCTCTATGAAAACTAGGTTATGTTCAGACTGCCAGCAAAACTAAATAAATAAAAAAAAAAATTTTTTCAAATCACATATGGAGGTAGTTTGAAATGCGATTCCAATCATATTTTTTACAGATGCGTCTCTGTCTGAACACTCTGGATGCTAAAATCAGATTTTAAATAGTCTTTTGCATCACTCTTAATGCGACACACAACGATAATGTCAAAACCGGTAACAGAAATGCTGAAAGTATTCATACGATATTCAAATGGAATGTCCAAATATTTCGGCAATGTATAGCAGTCTCTTCCATCACTGAGTTTTTCTTGTGCAAAAAAGTTCTGCACCGCAGCTCAATAGTGCGGACAGTCTGCCTGAAAATATCTGAACTTAGTCCTATTGACTCGTTTAGGTGTAGTTTTCTTTTTCCAAAGGAATCTCCAGAGAAATGTTTTGATACTTGACTGACTCATATGTGAAAATGTGTGTAAAGCTCCTGAAATGTGAAAGAGAAACCTCAATAACATTTTCCTCCAGGTAAGCACTTCCCCATTCATCAAATCTAATTCAGTCTTTGTCCCATCACTCATTTCAATGTCTTATTCATGGAAAAATGAGACCAACACATTTTCAAGGTGATGAGTTCATCAGCAAACAAGTCTGTTAAACGATGTTGCTTCTATATTTAATAAACGTCATTGCCATAAGCACTTTGTTTAATGATCTCATTACGGAGTTATTTGGAAAAGATCTAAAACATCTCCTGAAGGGACAGAACGGATTGGGATTTTTGCTCCTTGGCATTCAGAGCAGGGTTATTATCATTAACTGCAACTAAAACTGAAATAAAAATAAATTAAACCTAAATAGTAATATATATAAAAAAAATAATACATGACAAAAGCACAAAAACAAAATTCCTAAAAGATTAAACAAAAATTTAAATAAAAACTGAACATAAAATTAAAGTCCCTGTAGAGTCAAAATTAAGAATGTGTTTTGAGTTTGTCACACCACAGAAAAATGTGTTATTAGCCACCCAGCCAAATTTGCATGATAAAAAAAACCGGCAAGTACATAAAATAAGCTATCGAAATCTTGAAAAAATGAGCAGTAGTCTCTGCTCTCAAACGTTGGGGGCATGTCCGCTGGCTGCGCTGAAACCACGACCACTTGCGGGAAAGCTGCCTTCGCCACACTCAACTGTCACTGCTACAGCCGGAATGGATCCTTGCACGGTGGGCACGCACACTGCCGATGATGGCACCAGCTATTGGTGCGACGGGAGGATGAAGGCCAAGGCGGGAGATAGTCGATTTGGCCCCATTCACCAGTAACAGCGGATTATCAGTGAATCCAAGTTGTCTCCGACGAAAGTTTATAAAACTATCCCATGTAAAATGATCACTACAGAGGCAGGTTTTGGCGGTGATCCTCAGCTCTCCATCAAGGTGGCTCTTCACAAAATGAATCCACCTCTTCTTGATGTGATCGTTTTTCGGAAATTTAAATAAGGACGCCGATCTGCTTTCCTTCCTCTCGTCCATCTGGATACCCTGCTTGCTAATGTGATAACCTAGGAACTACACTGAGGACTGATGGAAAGAACATTTCTCGGCTTTCAGGAAGAGTTGGAACTCTCTAAGGCGTTTCAGGACCTCCGCAACATTATGACAGTGTCCGGCCAGGCTCCGGGAGTAAATGAGGATGTCATCTATGTAGACGAGCACAAAATGATGAAGAAACTCCCAGAGCACCTCATGCATGAAGTCCTGGAATATGGAGGGGAGGTGACCAGGCTGTATGGCATGACGAGTTACTCATAGTGGCCAGTAGGGGTCACAAACACTGTCTTCCATTCGTCCCCCTCACATATCCAGATGAGGTTATACGCGCTGCGGAGGTCCAACATGGTGAAGACAGAGGCACCGCGGAGATAATCTAAGGCCGTTGGGACGAGGGGAAGTGGATAGCAAAACTTTACTGTAGACTTGTTAAGTGGACGGTACTCTATACAAAGCTGCAAGCCTCTGACTTGCTGACTTGAAGTCAGAGGCTTGCAGAGCTGCAAGCCTCTGACTATCAGGTGCAGCAGGAACACGAATAGTTGGTACCGATTCTTTTTTCAGGACCAGCTTCTTATCAAAACCAGATTTACACTGACCCTCGTTTATAAAGCAGTTTGATTAGCGCAAACATTAGGGCTTGCACAGACTAGTCGAGTAGTCGAGAGATCGACTACTTCAACCACTAGTCGGCGCTGTCGTAAACAATCGACTACTCGAGCGTACATTAACCATAAATTAATTAAAAATGGCGAACGTCACCAGCAGACACCACACATCAGTATTTCATCAAAATGACAAAAATATTGTAATTGACCAACTCTGTAAGGGGCCGTTCACATATCGCGACTAAAAACGCATGGAAAGCGCGCATGGAAACTTTCTCCTTTCCACAAGTGCTTGCGCTCCCATGGCGTCTGTTGTTGCTATGCAACCATGAACTGCGCTCTCCATGATGACGAGGAAGTATCAGCAAATGAATAATTGATTTCTAGCCCTTGCATTAGCTTTACTACTAGATATTTATAGAGATGAGAAATAAAAAGCCGCTCAGTACAGCTATGATCAGCTGTTCGGCCGAGCTATCGTTGTTGTTACGGAAACTGTACGTTCACACCGCCGCCGACTTGAGCGGCAAAGAAGCCACTGTGCCACTGGCACTGAGCGAGCGTAGCGGACAGACAGATC
Source organism: Gila orcuttii (assembly GCA_026230005.1). Taxonomy (NCBI): domain Eukaryota; kingdom Metazoa; phylum Chordata; class Actinopteri; order Cypriniformes; family Leuciscidae; genus Gila; species Gila orcuttii. The sequence goes on along the minus strand of JAPDVR010000005.1, from coordinate 25,647,511 downwards.
GGTGAATGACATCAAACTACCGCAAGAGCGATTCAAAAGCATACGGAGCCGCCAGCTCTCTAATCGCTCTCGCGGTACTTTGATGTCAATCAACGATCTGTCTGTTTTCACAAGCCTGTTTTCATTTTGCCAGGGCACAGGTGCGCCTGGAAAAATGAGCGCGCCGTGTCGCTCCATTATGAGCGCGCCTACATTTATGCGGACATTGCGTCTGAAATGAAAGGCAAGAACGGCCATTTATTTGGCTTTACGGTTACATGGAAATTTAACATGGGGAAATTTTGACATGGGGTTAATTTTTGACTCGTATACTGTACAGGAATATATTGATAATTATTATAGTTATATTCAGATTTACACAGATGCATCAAAGAGTTTAGATAATAGGGTAGGAGTAGCTTTTTTTGTTCCAGAGTTTCATATTTCAACAGCGAAGAGGATAAGTGATAATGTATCAATATACACAGGAGAAATGTTAGCAATTCTGTTAGCAGTACAGTGGATAGAGGAAGTAAGACCATTGAGAACTATTATTTGTTCAGATTCTGCATCATCATTAGTCAGTTTACAGAGCAGTCATTCAGATAGTAGAGCCGATATATTGATAGAAATTCATCAAGCATTATATAGAATTCAAATGATGGGTATTACAGTTATATTTGTGTGGGTACCAGCACATATTGGAATTAAATGAAAAGAAAAGGCAGATAAGGCTGCAAAGGAGGCCACAAAAAGAGAAGACATCGATGTAGAAGTTAACATCAGTAAGATGGAAATGAAGAGCATTATTAAACAGAGTTTGAAGAAAAGGTGGCAAAAGCAATGGGAAGAAGAGAGAAAAGGACGATGGTTTTACAAAATTCAGAGGAAAGTGGGGGAAATGAGATGTACAGGAAGGAAAAGGAGAGATGAGACAATTATATCTAGACTTAGATTTGGACATACAGGACTAAACAGCACTTCATTTAAAATGGGTAAACATAACACCGGCAGATGTGAATACTGTGAACAACAAGAGACAATAGAACACGTCATGATACACTGTAAAAAATATGAGGGAAAAAGGAGGGAAATTATCCAAAATTTGAAAAAGGAAAGAGTACGGTTTGATTTAGTAGAAATTCTAAGGAAAAATTCTAAAGAAAAGTGTTATGGAATTGTTTTTCATTATTTTAGAATAATTAATACGAATGAGAGGAATTAATTTTTTTTTTTTTTTTTAAAGTAAGTAATAGTCATTCAGTTCCACACTCCATACCAGTTGGTGGCAGTAATGCACCATTTCATTGTGTGCCAACCGCCAAAAAACTCTAATAGAAGAAGAAGAAGATGAAGGCCTGGGATGCATCACATCCGACTCCTCCCCTTTTCTTTCATTGACAGTAGCCACAGGTATGTGCCATTAGCATGTAGCAAGTTCTGCTTTTAATTGCTGTATGTGTGGCATTAATGATTCATTGTCGCATTCTAGCTTGTCTTTTCCCCTCTCTGGTTCCTTCGGCTTGTTTTAAGTGGATTCTAAGACTGCTAACCTCTCAGTATCCCTGTATCTCAGCTGAACGGCCGTTTATATGAATACCGTATACCCGTGCCTGTGAAGGGATAATAGAACACATTTCCCTTTCTCGGATTCTCCCTCTCGTTTATAGCGAGCGATTTGTTTCTGCTATAGTTGCAGTCCCGTTCGCTGCTCTGCTGCCATACTGCGAGAATGCCGTATTGTCCAACTAATCAAGGGGATTGTTGCTGTCTGGTTTCTTTAAATTATAGTTTAGTGTATTTTGGGGTTGACGCTCACTGATTTCTTTGTGGAATGAGAATACAACTACTCGTTTGTTCCGTTCGAGCTTGTCTCCCCTATTGTCTGAATTGAGTTAATTTGTTTTCTTTCTTTTCCTATTGTCTTAATATTTGTATATTGTTTGTGATTTGATTTGATATGACTTTATTATTGTCTGTTCTATGATCATACGGTGATACAATCAAACTGTGATTCATTGTAACTATGTTTGAAGTTTGTTTTTGATTTCCTTTTCAGTCGCTGGGGTCCCACTGGTGAAGGGTCTCTTGTGGTGGTGGTGCTCCTCCAACGGTTGCCGTGCAACACTTTTTAAGTGTTTTGGTTGTGTGATCTGAGTGCACGGTGGTGTGTGTGTGTGAAAGTGTGCTTTTGACTAACTAGCTTTGTGATCCCTCCGGTGGTGACCTCAGGCCTGTAAGTTTGTGTATTTTTTTTTTTGTGAGTTGTGCACATATTAGTTATGTAAAGTATTGTGTATGTGTCACTTGTTGTTTTTATTTATTTCGAAACCGATGTCAGCCATGCACTTCTAACGAGCCATCAGATGCTGCCTTGTGCAACAGAGGTCATTTTAATGTGATTTTTCTTTTCTATTTAAATGTAACTTTTTATTAATAAAATGTTGTACTTTTTCATGATACCCACGTTTCCGCCTACCTTTTTAAGAGAGTCGAACCTGTGTGAACTAAATTCTTAGGTATCATTCATATTTCCCGGGGTGAAATTCCCATGGGTGGCGTAGTCGAAATTCCTTGTGTCTGAAACCTGTACTACTTGTGCCACACAAACATAAAAGCATTTACGTTGATCGTTGGGAATATTCCCTTCAAAAATAAAACTCAGCCACTGCGTCTTCAGCGGTTCGAATTAAGGAAGATTAAAATGACTGCTGTGTTCCTTATTACACCCAAGAACAGAACACCACAATCGCTTAGACGCCATTCTGCTCCAGTGTATCAACAATGGCGGACTATGATGACAGCTCGCTCAGGGCGGGTCTGTGTTGAAACGCTGCTGTCAATTATCAATCGTGGGAGGGGCGCCCGAGGCAGGGGAAAACATATAAGGAGATTAAAACAAAAACACTGGATGGATTTGTATCATTATATGATGGTTATGTACAGGCACTGCCAACACACATTTCAGTACAATCAACTTGTAAAAGTGCACGTACCATTATATGACCCCTTTAAGTGTTGAGCATCCCCATAGCACCTGCAACAGAAAATCTCTGGAGCTGCCACTGTGGGTGCACCCTCTTAATTACTTTTCATTTAACAGTAATCACATCACAATCAATGTATTCAAGTGATCACAAATGAAAACAAATACCAGTGATATCACATGTAACTCACACTGAAATAAGTTTTTTTTTTCAAGTTCAACTCTGTCAATCGGAAGATTGATCAGTCTTACATTTTCTAATTGTGCTCCTCAGATGTTTTGAGTCCCATAATAAAATATAAGAAACCAGTTTCTGGGAATGTGTTCTCTTACTTGTCCGAAGAAAAATAATAGAATGGAAAATTATCCTTTCCTCTAGGTTTGTGATCCTTTCAGGGTCAAAGTGGGAGACTCACGATCAATTAGGGAAATCCAACTTGGAAGAATAATCCCACAGAGAAAAAAAACCTGGCCTGTCCATTCATGTGTTTCTTTATTTTTTTCCACAGGCACGCGCAACCAAAATGGCGTTAGCGTACGGCAGGGAACACTCAATACACCATGCGGTCTGACATAACTACACGAGTCAAAATGTAAACTCTGTAGTGCCCGATCGACACAATTACACTGGATCACCCAATACCCTGATGTTACACTCCAATTCGTTCAGTTTATGTGAACTTTGAACAGTTTAAGAAACATATTTTTCTATTTTAACACTCTCATATCAGATCCCATTTCTCCATCACTCTGCATCATCTGTCTTCTAACCTGCACTGCGCAACGCAATCGGTAGGTAAGGGGGCGGGGCTAACAACCCAGCGCTCCGATTGGTTGTTACCCATCTCTGAACTCAATTCAGATATATAGATTTTTATATAAGTATTTTTATGTAGAATTTCACATGTATGAATAATCATATCATTCTATTCAAGCAGCATACAAATAAACAGTGGCGGGCTGTGCATTTCACACCTAGGCCTTCAGTGAATTAATAACTTTTAATAGCGTGGCAGCGCACAGACTCTCTCTAATTGTTCTGAAATTGGTGTTTTTATTTTGCACCGGCAGTTATAGGGTTAATGCGATGAGTTGGGAAAAAGCTGGTAGAAAGTGAGTGAGTTTGGCGTGTGCGTTAGTGTACAGTGGTTCTTGCGTTCCGATTATAAGTTCAGAAACTGAGCCTCTTGTCTTGTCCTTCAAGGGTTACAATAGTCCCTTGTCAGACATTACAATAGTTTGAATGTTTGAAAAAAACATTAGATCATAAATTTACAAGAAAAATTAAGAAGAAAACCCTATTCACCACGGAAAAAACGGGGGCAAAAAAAAGCATTATACTTACCAAAACTACTGATTATGTTTTACACAAAATCCATCCTAATTTCTTTCCTCAAAAAGACTTTTGTTTTTACTCTTTTACCAATTACTCTGGTGTACAGGTTATCTGTGCGTTTCGAGTCTGTCCCGTTGCATTTCTGGCATACGTTTTAATTCACTTTAGGGCTGATAGTGTCTGTTTTTACCCGGACAGATCGAATAGATTTCCGTGACTCTGCGTTAAGCTGGATAAGGCTGAATAAAGGATATTTTCCGGTAGTATTGAACCTGCTAGGGGTCGAGGAGGGAAAGAAACATTAATTTGTGGGTTGAAAAACTATTAAATCTACAGGAATGTTTTTTAGTTTATGCAGTTTGCTACAGATGCGGTTAGCTAGCTCAGCCTCTGACTACCAGTAGCTAATAGTACGCGCTCTGACCATCCAATCAAAGGACGTGAAAATGCTGACGTTATTGCACGCCTGCTAGATGGCCCCGGTGCAGTCAAATCGAAATCTGATTGGCTGATTAAATCTGACTGATTATCTGATTGGTTAAAGCAACGGTTTCATTTCCATTCATTTTAAGCTACAGGCGCCCGCACTGTCGATTCTGAAGGCCTCAATGCAGATTTATTTTACCCTGGCAACACATGATGGCTGAAATATAATTGGATAAAAGCGCTAAAATAAATATACAATACTGGAAGCAGCACAACCAACTAAAAGAAAAGCTGTGAGATTAAGAGAATGGACTATTGGGAATAATTTAACACTCATTCATGGAAAAAATATATTAAAGTGGAAGTCAGTGATTCTGATAGTGTTTAGGCCAGCAGAGAAGGCCTTGCTGACCCTGACGGCCCACCACTGCAAATAAATAATATTTATAAAACTTATTTAACCAGGTTTACACTACCTTTAAGACCATGAACTAACAACTAACATGAATTAAAAATTTGAAATTTATACTTAAAGGAAATTTTTAACCGTTGTTAATATTACAATAGTTAATAAAGATGTTCATGTCAGTCCACATTGCATTACATTATGTTAACAGATGCAACTTTTGATTTTAAAAAATGTATTAGTAAATGTTGAAATTATCATTAACTAAGATTAATGTCGTAGAAGTATTGTTCATTGTTTGTTCATGTTAACTAATGTTAAGAAATGAAATCTTACTGTAAAATGTTACCATTTTAACTATAGTTAGTAGTTGCAGTATTTCATGACAGTAGTTCTAATACTACACCTTGTGTCAAGATGATTTATGACCCTATGATTGACAGGTGGGCGGTGCTAACCTTTGACCTTCCGGAGGATGTTCCGGAGGCCCCTTTGATGTAGGGATTAACCTTTGACCTATCGATCAATCAAGTTGACAGGTGGGGGGGCTAACCTTTGACCTTCCGTGGTCCTCCGGAGGTCCTTTGATGTAGGGATTAACCTTTGACCTATCGATCGATCAAGTTGATAGTTGTCTTTGCCCTATTGACCTTTGTATTATACGTCAAGTTGCCAGTTGTTAGGGTTGATCTGGGTTTGACAGTTGTCTTTGATCCGTATTATGATGGATGATTTTGCCATTTAGTTTTACCCCTATTGACCCCCGGGGACTTTTTGCTTTGGGAAATTCCCTCCACGCCAGCTGTGTCGGGGTTAGTGAGAAAATAATTTTTCTAATGTTACATATAGATTAGAGTTATCTTTTCAAAACAAAAATAAAATCATCTTACCGTTTCAGAGTTGAGGATCTTTTGAAAAAGTTGAAAAGAGTTCCTCTTTTGGAAAGAGTGCCTTTTGCATCTGACAGTCTCTGCGCTAAGTGTGTGCATCTGTCTGTGAGTGTGAGAGACGTCACCCTATTCCTGCATCCCCCTGCTGGGGAGTGAAAGTGAGAAAATATCTCACACTAAGTAGAGTTGAAAAACATTAATTCCTTTAAAATAAGTAAAAATAAAAATCATCTTACCTTTTCAGAGTACTGAAGAATTGGTTTAAAGTTGAAAAGAGTTCCTCTTTTGGAAAGAGTGCCTTTTGCATTTTGACAGTCTTTGAGCTAAATGTGTGTGACACCCGATATCCTGGCATTCCTGAGTACGCTATATAAATGGGGATAGTGAGAAAATATCTTACACTAACGTTGAAAAGCACTGATCTTTAAAATTATATAAATGAAATGGTTAATAAAATATCTTTTCAAAACAAAAAATAAATACATTTTCACCTGGGTTGAAGAAGTAAATCTACCGCCATGTGTCTGGCCTCGTGGGTATAAGGGTTTGATTTAATGGAAGTTGTGAAGGTTTTATGTTTGAACTTTGACACGGGGCTTCACAGGATCTCCCTCCATATTCCAGAGGAGAGGGGATTGCTGAGGACGGTGAAAGTGAGAAAATATCTCACACTAACTAAAGTTGAAACACATTCTGTTCTTTAAAAGTATATAAATGAAATATTTGTAAAATTTACATTTACAAATATAATATTTCAGAGTTTTTCTAATAATGACACATATTTTCACACTAACAGCAGTTGAAAAAGTTGAAAACATTCTGTTCTTTAAAAGTATATAAATTATATGATTATATCGTTCATTTTAAAAATAACCATCTTTTCTAAATTACTGAAACACAGTGCACCAATTAGTTTTGTTTTAGATGAACACAAAATAAAGAAAATCATCTTACATTTTCAGAGAATTGAAGAAGTAAATCCCAACACATCATTGTCCATCTAAGGTATAAATGTATTTACAAAGATGCAATAAGTTTTGATACAAAATATCCCGGAGTGTTTTTCTCCCACACCGGCGTTTTGACACTCTGTGATTCAGAGTGGAGGAGGAATGGGTGTGTGTGTGTGTGTGTGTGTGTGTGTGTGTGTGTGTGTGTTACATGATACCCTCCGCATTGCTGGGGACAGTGAGAAAAATAAAAGAAGATTTCAATTAAGTCTTAATAAAAACGTTGTAATACAGTCGTATCTTCTATTTATCTTTTGTTTAACGGTGACCTAAAGTATAATTTTATTAATATAGTCATAGCCATAATGATTTTTGTACTGTATCCCGTACACCTAAACACGACCATCACAGAAAACAGCATTTTTACATTGTTTTTACATACTGTTTTCCATAAATTAACTAATCTCCATATTTAAATTAAATGATTATAAATATAGAATAATAACAAGTATGTTACTAAAATGAATTCAAACGATTTAAACATAGTTTTAGCTAAATGACTTTTATATAAAAAAGTATATAAATATAAAAATACCTTACATTTTCATAGTGCCGAAGATGTAGTTCTTTATGCAATGATAAAAACAGTCCAAAGTCATAAACAAAGCCCTCCTGGTTCCTTCAGTGATAAACTACAGGGTGAAATGAATGCTTGAGCCCCAAGATGCAGGACAGATGAGCCTCTGGGGTACACTGTCACAGTAAAGTTAGTGTGCTTTCCAGAGTTTTATTCATACTAAATTCATTTAAAAGCATAATATTAAAAGTTTAAATTAGATCTTTTAAAATTAAAAGACTGTTTAAATCAAAGCTTTAACGTTTTATTAAAATTGTATCTTCTATTTATCTTCTTAGAAGACTTATGTGTGATATAAATGATTTTACATAAATTTAACCTAAGGTATTATTTTTACTAAACAGTTTAAAGCAATTTTAAAATTGTAAAGCAAAAACTGTACTTTGGTATCTTAGATCTTATACAAAAATATTTCAAACAGTATCGCAGCAATTTTACTCGTCTTAATTCAAAGCATGATCTTACTTTTTCTACGGTAGCTATGATCTAGTGAAACCCTTTACTGAGAATATACTATCGGTTATCTTCTCAAAATATATATGTAGAACTTTAAAATGTTAGCATTTGTTGATGCGACAGTTTGTCTGTTGGAACAGCCTTTGGGAGAGCTGATGATACTATAGCAGGAAACATGGCCTTTGACCTCCTCCATTTTGGAGGCTTACAGCTTAGTCCTTAAGCGGCTATAGTAATTTATTGCCATGTGTAACCTGAAAAAACAAGAGGTGATAAAAAATGTTAACGATGACCTACCGTGGACCTCATGGCTACGGCTGTGAGAGGACTCCATTCATAAAGAACATTGTGGACACACAGCTCTGACGTTTTCCAAGAGTATTTTGCCCAGCCTCTTCTTTATGAATAGCCAAGACAAATCATTTCTGGACCAAAAACTTTTGCACCCACACTCCTCTTACCACCTCATCAAAAGATATGTCTAAAAGTAAGTATTGTCTTTATAATTCATTGCTACGGTGTTTTATTTAAAAAGATTGTTTATACATAAGGAAAAGACGGTATAATTCATTAGAGTTTTAAACATGCTATTGCTGTTATAGCATGCTTTGTTGCTCTTACACATTGTTATATGTTCTATATCAAATGTCTTTGACGTCATATATGATTCAGAAAAAAAAAAAAAATATATATATATATATATATATATATAATCCCCCCAATCCAATCACAGTTTACTGTAGTTGGCCGCTGCGGGATTTCCATAAAGGACTTTAAAAGAAATGTTTTGGTTTTTATTCAGTTTTAAATCTTATTTAGATTATTTTAGTCAGACATGGTTATATGTGCATAGGCCTATTTAATTATTTAATCTGTATTTTATTCCTCTTCAATTACTTTTTAAATTTTGGTAGGCTACTTTTTAATTCTTCTTTTACTTTGTCTTTGATTTTAACTTTTAGCACTTTGCATGATAAAATTGTTTAAAATGTAAGCTATAAATGGCACAATGTGATAACCAAAATATATAAAAGTTAAGTCAAAGCTATTTATATAGCCTAGCGTTTTTCACAATACACATTCTCATAATTTAGTTATAGATTCTGACGCTGGGCACCGTCAAGCGTCTTCTTTCAGATGGTTCTATATTTATGATATTATGCTCCCCTGAATGACAAAGAACTGTAAACTTCATCATTGTACTCGAATGCACTGCGTTACTGCCTATAGGATGATTGCATGATTTTTTCCATTTAAAATAACATGGTCTTTCCTTTTCTCTCTCTCTCTAGAGACAGCAAACACTGCAGGACAATCGGGCATCCAAGTAACATGTTAGTGTGGTTTATATTTATTTTTAATGAGAAACATTATAGAGTGCAACAGGCGTTTTCTGGAAGTAAAAACACCAGCGACTGTGAAAAAGGGGCGCAAGTACTCTATTGGCTGTATAATGAACTGACAGATATTTTATGTAAACAGGCAAAATCTCTTCATCTGATGGTGGCCATGTGTTTTCGCCTATCATAACTGGTTTAACTCATGGCTCCTCCCTTGAGATCAACATAAATTCTGCCGAATCAAATGTACCGGCAAATTGTAAGTGTAATAAAACAGTTTTACCTCTGTAATGTATTAAATTAATCTTAATTAAGTAGTCCGAGTTAACTATTTGGGACCAATTGGAAATTTGCATTCTGATCTAACAGCGTCATGTACAAATTTGTCATGCTCCTGGATTATTTTACTACACTACATTACTATAGCCTTTTATTTACTGCTGATATTATCAAAGCCACGAATTAACTCAATTCATGGTTCCAATAGTAAAATAAATGAACAATTGACAGATATTTTATGTAAACAGGCAAAATCTCTTCATCTGATGGTGGCCATGTGTTTTCGCCTATCATAACTGGTTTAACTCATGGCTCGCCCTTTGAGATCAACATGACTTCTGCCAAATCAAATGTACCGGCAAATTGTAAGTGTGATACATGAGAAACTATTAAAAACAGTTTTTCGCCTATGTAATGTATTAAATTAATCTTAATTAAGCAGTCGGAGTTAACTATTTGGGACCAATTTTAAGGAAAGTTACATTCTGATCTAACAGCGTCATGTACAAATTTGAAATATTTTTGGTACTATTGAATCAGGTTTTGTAGAATAAGCCATGATGAATTTATCTTATCTGGTGTCATGCTCCTGGATTATTCAGAATTGTAAATATAGCCTTTTATTTTACGGCACTTATTTATTTTACTACAGATTTTATCAAAGCCAAATACTGTCCAAAAGGGGCAACTGGGAAAGAAGAGAAACAGGTCAATACAAGGTTAGATTCAATCTTTATATTCTTTCCCCATTTTCCTTTCCCTGTTTTAATTTTTTAATTTTTATATTCTCAGATCATCAAGGGTTTCTGAAAGCAAACACCAGTCAGTTGGTTGAAAATATGAAGAACATTGATCCAATCATTGACGATCTTGACATGCACAATAAATCAATTGTAAATGTGCGAGCGAATCCAACACGCTGGATGAAGATGAGGGAACTGCTGGACTGTGTGATGAAGATGAGGGAACTGCATGACTGTGTGAAATGTGAAAGCATTGCCAAGGACCTGGTCAATGCTTTGTGCAAGCCCATCATCAAAATGTTTTAACATCGTAAATCTCAATTGTTTGATAAATTATCTAACGATTATACCTAACTATCAACAGTTATATGTGAAACGAGCTCAGTCGCATTAGAGTTGGATTCTTGTTTATACTGAACATTTGAACCGCATGTTGAGGAGCTCTAGTGTTCTTAAATTGTTTACCGCGGTTTCATTTTAACAACACTATCGTAACACTTATCGTATTGCCAGGTGTGATTGTAATGTTTTGTATGGTGTTTTTCTTTACGCTCTCCCCCTGGATATCCGTTTCCTACAGTTACCGGTAATGTTAGTGAACTCTAGGTCTTCTCTTTGCTCATATTCGACAGTATTCACATGAATTGACTTGATTTGAACCATCATCTTCACTTGAGACATTATACTATTCTAGTTTTTAAATAGCGCTTAAATGTATATTTACCCCTTTATGCGGCTATAGAATACCGCACAAGGATCTCTGAAATATTTTTTGTGTAAAACATCTATTTAGGTCGTGTAAAACATCTATCTATGTTTTTAAAAATACACCAAAATAAAGAATTAAGACATCTTTGAGTGACCCTCAAAATCTCTGCATACAACAAAACACAGTGCATCCGTGTACGATGATTTATCAGAAAATTACTTTTTTCTGAATAATCTCACCAAGTGCAGGTGCTTGATAACTATTGAACAACCCTGAATTCGGCTACTCAATGAAAAACTCAATACATTTGAATGCGCTAAAGGTCTATAACTGAACTTTAACATCTTAATAGTTCACTTAAACTCTGCTCAAAATAAAATACATCCTAGCTACTTTCTAAACGCTTGTTACAGAGCTTATTGCGATCCATCCATACGTTTTGAACTTTTAATGTTTAATCAACATTTTGTTGGAAAACATATGGTGGATTTACTCAACTTTTTATGTCAACAGGTTCTACAGGGTAATGTCGCATTTAATTAACATTGTTTATTTCAGTAAACTTAAGTTTATTACATAAGATTAATTCAATGCCATTTAGTTGAATCAGGTTAGCATTCTTAATTTAGTCCAAAACTATTAAGTTCAAATAATCCAATTGTTTCATTTATTTAGGGATTGTGTTCAACAAACTTTACAAATATATCTAATAAGATAACCTTTTACAAAATCTTTACTCGGTAAAGACTCTTATTGGTTTTGTCGCATCCAATGCATCCCCAAAGTAGTTGTTTTTATAATGATTAAAACCGTTTTAATTATTTTTAGTATGGTCTACACTTTATGGTAAAACACTAACATATCAGAAACTCTTTTAAATATAAACATGAACAAGTCAACGATTTTTTATCTTGCTGTTAAAACACATAAATAACGTTTTATTTCAAATTGTACTGTTCCTAGTTTTCTATATTGCTATTTTAATTAAACTCATTTGTGTAATCTCGACTCAAATGGATAAGTAAAATGTTTGAAAAGTATTGAGTTGATTTAACTTCATTTACTAATTATTTTGGTCTACTTAACTGAAAAATGTTCTTTCAACATGACTATATTGAGTTAAGTCAGTTTAACGCAATGCATTGTGTTTGAATGAGAAAGCTAATACAACGGTGTTAAATGAAAATTATTTTTTAAATAAACTGAACAGTATCGTAAAATAATTTTAGGCTGAATTCTCTTGGACGACATGCAGGACATGGTTATTTATGGCGTCCTGATGACGACCCACCGTACACACAGGGGTGCGAGGGCGGGCCCACAATCGCAGGAGTGATAAACTCTACACAGAGACCAGCCTCAGTTACCGGCACACAAGCCGTATTTCCTAACCGCTGTGTATGCCGGTAATGCTGCTAAACCCCGTTTCGACGCTACGGACGGATGCTTCAACGACGTCGGATTCGAAATTGTAAAAAACTGCGGGGGTACTACAACATCTCATTGATCAAAAGTGGAAGGAATTGATCAGAAGTTCCTGTTTGTCTGAGCTTCTTCGACTCACGCTTCAGACCCAAAAACACAAGCTTCCGAGCGTTAAAGCACAAGGCCTGGACAATTGTGCTGTAAGGACTCGCTCACGAGATTCCGGAAACTATTCAAATCTTTCACCATCAAACAGTTTCCTATTTGAAAATCTATAAACCTCTGAAATGGCGACGCAAAAGCTGACGGAGAACGACTGCCCGTCGAGTTCCGGTGATGCGGGACACAAGTATCATCCGGCGTGTGAGTGCGCCACGGGGAATGGCTGTCGTTTAAGAGATACGCTAGACTCTATGTTTAAAGACCATTTTAGAGACCAGATGGTTGACTTGATGCGCAGGATCATCGATGCTGCATGTGATATGGAAAACGATTGTGCGCAGGATACCAAACGTGTCACAAATCTCAAGAAAGAAATGGATGTCATAAGAGGGTTAGTGGGGACATGGACCGATGTGACGCCCATGTTTTTTAACACCATAGAGCCGACCGGTGTAATCCTCAGAAAAGTTCTGGATGTGATGTGTGCATCTAGTGAAGAATTCACAGTCGACGAACTATTCGTTATGTGTACGTTTGTAACAGATCTCTGTGTTTCACTGGTGTCAAAAAATGCCAAAACAGATCTTGATGAAATAGTTCAAGGTCTGGTCAGCTATATCCTAGACCAAGACATGGTAGCGTGCAGAGACTTTCTATTCTGGTTGGATTACAAATAAATGGAGTTATTGTCTACTTTATGTATATGTAATGCCGGTCTATCATAATTTTGTAAAGAAAAATACTGTTGAAATAAAAGATTGTACCACTTAACTCATCATTCTTTGCGACCGTGTCGGAGCTTTGGAGTTTCACAATTTTATAATAAAATGGTATTATAAGTCTTGATACTTGCACATTAATAATTTAATGAATAAATACTAGATGAGAATATTTAAGAGATGAAATATTTCAGAGATCCTATGGATTTCCCCTTCCCATCATGCTGGATAGGGGTGTACAATTTGAAATAAAACGTTATTTATGTGTTTTAACAGCAAGATAAAAAATCGTTGACTTGTTCATGTTTATATTTAAAAGAGTTTCTGATATGTTAGTGTTTTACCATAAAGTGTAGACCATACTAAAAATAATTAAAACGGTTTTAATCATTATAAAAACAACTACTTTGGGGATGCATTGGATGCGACAAAACCAATAAGAGTCTTTACCGAGTAAAGATTTTGTAAAAGGTTATCTTATTAGATATATTTGTAAAGGTTGTTGAACACAATCCCTAAATAAATGAAACAATTGGATTATTTGAACTTAATAGTTTTGGACTAAATTAAGAATGCTAACCTGATTCAACTAAATGGCATTGAATTAATCTTATGTAATAAACTTAAGTTTACTGAAATAAACAATGTTAATTAAATGCGACATTACCCTGTAGAACCTGTTGACATAAAAAGTTGAGTAAATCCACCATATGTTTTCCAACAAAATGTTGATTAAACATTAAAAGTTCAAAACGTATGGATGGATCGCAATAAGCTCTGTAACAAGCGTTTAGAAAGTAGCTAGGATGTATTTTATTTTGAGCAGAGTTTAAGTGAACTATTAAGATGTTAAAGTTCAGTTATAGACCTTTAGCGCATTCAAATGTATTGAGTTTTTCATGGAGTAGCCGAATTCAGGGTTGTTCAATAGTTATCAAGCACCTGCACTTGGTGAGATTATTCAGAAAAAAGTAATTTTCTGATAAATCATCGTACACGGATGCACTGTGTTTTGTTGTATGCAGAGATTTTGAGGGTCACTCAAAGATGTCTTAATTCTTTATTTTGGTGTATTTTTAAAAACATAGATAGATGTTTTACACGACCTAACTAGATGTTTTACACAAAAAATATTTCAGAGATCCTTGTGCGGTATTCTATAGCCGCATAAAGGGGTAAATATACATTTAAGCGCTATTTAAAAACTAGAATGGTATAATGTCTCAAGTGAAGATGATGGTTCAAATCAAGTCAATTCATGTGAATACTGTCGAATATGAGCAAAGAGAAGACCTAGAGTTCACTAACATTACCGGTAACTGTAGGAAACGGATATCCAGGGGGAGAGCGTAAAGAAAAACACCATACAAAACATTACAATCACACCCGGCAATACGATAAGTGTTACGATAGTGTTGTTAAAATGAAACCGCGGTAAACAATTTAAGAACACTAGAGCTCCTCAACATGCGGTTCAAATGTTCAGTATAAACAAGAATCCATCTCTAATGCGACTGAGCTCGTTTCACATATAACTGTTGATAGTTAGGTATAATCGTTAGATAATTTATCAAACAATTGAGATTTACGATATGTTAAAACATTTTGATGATGGGCTTGCACAAAGCATTGACCAGGTCCTTGGCAATGCTTTCACATTTCACACAGTCATGCAGTTCCCTCATCTTCATCACACAGTCCAGCAGTTCCCTCATCTTCATCCAGCGTGTTGGATTCGCTCGCACATTTACAATTGATTTATTGTGCATGTCAAGATCATCAATGATTGGATCAATGTTCTTCATATTTTCAACCAACTGACTGGTGTTTGCTTTCAGAAACCCTTGATGATCTGAGAATATAAAAATTAAAAAATTAAAACAGGGAAAGGAAAATGGGGAAAGAATATAAAGATTGAATCTAACCTTGTATTGACCTGTTTCTCTTCTTTCCCAGTTGCCCCTTTTGGACAGTATTTGGCTTTGATAAAATCTGTAGTAAAATAAATAAGTGCCGTAAAATAAAAGGCTATATTTACAATTCTGAATAATCCAGGAGCATGACACCAGATAAGATAAATTCATCATGGCTTATTCTACAAAACCTGATTCAATAGTACCAAAAATATTTCAAATTTGTACATGACGCTGTTAGATCAGAATGTAACTTTCCTTAAAATTGGTCCCAAATAGTTAACTCCGACTGCTTAATTAAGATTAATTTAATACATTACATAGGCGAAAAACTGTTTTTAATAGTTTCTCATGTATCACACTTACAATTTGCCGGTACATTTGATTTGGCAGAAGTCATGTTGATCTCAAAGGGCGAGCCATGAGTTAAACCAGTTATGATAGGCGAAAACACATGGCCACCATCAGATGAAGAGATTTTGCCTGTTTACATAAAATATCTGTCAATTGTTCATTTATTTTACTATTGGAACCATGAATTGAGTTAATTCGTGGCTTTGATAACATCAGCAGTAAATAAAAGGCTATAGTAATGTAGTATAGTAAAATAATCCAGGAGCATGACAAATTTGTACATGACGCTGTTAGATCAGAATGCAAATTTCCAATTGGTCCCAAATAGTTAACTCGGACTACTTAATTAAGATTAATTTAATACATTACAGAGGTAAAACTGTTTTATTACACTTACAATTTGCCGGTACATTTGATTCGGCAGAAGTCATGTTGATCTCAAGGGAGGAGCCATGAGTTAAACCAGTTATGATAGGCGAAAACACATGGCCACCATCAGATGAAGAGATTTTGCCTGTTTACATAAAATATCTGTCAGTTCATTATACAGCCAATAGAGTACTTGCGCCCCTTTTTCACAGTCGCTGGTGTTTTTACTTCCAGAAAACGCCTGTTGCACTCTATAATGTTTCTCATTAAAAATAAATATAAACCACACTAACATGTTACTTGGATGCCCGATTGTCCTGCAGTGTTTGCTGTCTCTAGAGAGAGAGAGAAAAGGAAAGACCATGTTATTTTAAATGGAAAAAATCATGCAATCATCCTATAGGCAGTAACGCAGTGCATTCGAGTACAATGATGAAGTTTACAGTTCTTTGTCATTCAGGGGAGCATAATATCATAAATATAGAACCATCTGAAAGAAGACGCTTGACGGTGCCCAGCGTCAGAATCTATAACTAAATTATGAGAATGTGTATTGTGAAAAACGCTAGGCTATATAAATAGCTTTGACTTAACTTTTATATATTTTGGTTATCACATTGTGCCATTTATAGCTTACATTTTAAACAATTTTATCATGCAAAGTGCTAAAAGTTAAAATCAAAGACAAAGTAAAAGAAGAATTAAAAAGTAGCCTACCAAAATTTAAAAAGTAATTGAAGAGGAATAAAATACAGATTAAATAATTAAATAGGCCTATGCACATATAACCATGTCTGACTAAAATAATCTAAATAAGATTTAAAACTGAATAAAAACCAAAACATTTCTTTTAAAGTCCTTTATGGAAATCCCGCAGCGGCCAACTACAGTAAACTGTGATTGGATTGGGGGGATTATATATATATATATATATATATTTTTTTTTTTTTTTTTTTTTCTGAATCATATATGACGTCAAAGACATTTGATATAGAACATATAACAATGTGTAAGAGCAACAAAGCATGCTATAACAGCAATAGCATGTTTAAAACTCTAATGAATTATACCGTCTTTTCCTTATGTATAAACAATCTTTTTAAATAAAACACCGTAGCAATGAATTATAAAGACAATACTTACTTTTAGACATATCTTTTGATGAGGTGGTAAGAGGAGTGTGGGTGCAAAAGTTTTTGGTCCAGAAATGATTTGTCTTGGCTATTCATAAAGAAGAGGCTGGGCAAAATACTCTTGGAAAACGTCAGAGCTGTGTGTCCACAATGTTCTTTATGAATGGAGTCCTCTCACAGCCGTAGCCATGAGGTCCACGGTAGGTCATCGTTAACATTTTTTATCACCTCTTGTTTTTTCAGGTTACACATGGCAATAAATTACTATAGCCGCTTAAGGACTAAGCTGTAAGCCTCCAAAATGGAGGAGGTCAAAGGCCATGTTTCCTGCTATAGTATCATCAGCTCTCCCAAAGGCTGTTCCAACAGACAAACTGTCGCATCAACAAATGCTAACATTTTAAAGTTCTACATATATATTTTGAGAAGATAACCGATAGTATATTCTCAGTAAAGGGTTTCACTAGATCATAGCTACCGTAGAAAAAGTAAGATCATGCTTTGAATTAAGACGAGTAAAATTGCTGCGATACTGTTTGAAATATTTTTGTATAAGATCTAAGATACCAAAGTACAGTTTTTGCTTTACAATTTTAAAATTGCTTTAAACTGTTTAGTAAAAATAATACCTTAGGTTAAATTTATGTAAAATCATTTATATCACACATAAGTCTTCTAAGAAGATAAATAGAAGATACAATTTTAATAAAACGTTAAAGCTTTGATTTAAACAGTCTTTTAATTTTAAAAGATCTAATTTAAACTTTTAATATTATGCTTTTAAATGAATTTAGTATGAATAAAACTCTGGAAAGCACACTAACTTTACTGTGACAGTGTACCCCAGAGGCTCATCTGTCCTGCATCTTGGGGCTCAAGCATTCATTTCACCCTGTAGTTTATCACTGAAGGAACCAGGAGGGCTTTGTTTATGACTTTGGACTGTTTTTATCATTGCATAAAGAACTACATCTTCGGCACTATGAAAATGTAAGGTATTTTTATATTTATATACTTTTTTATATAAAAGTCATTTAGCTAAAACTATGTTTAAATCGTTTGAATTCATTTTAGTAACATACTTGTTATTATTCTATATTTATAATCATTTAATTTAAATATGGAGATTAGTTAATTTATGGAAAACAGTATGTAAAAACAATGTAAAAATGCTGTTTTCTGTGATGGTCGTGTTTAGGTGTACGGGATACAGTACAAAAATCATTATGGCTATGACTATATTAATAAAATTATACTTTAGGTCACCGTTAAACAAAAGATAAATAGAAGATACGACTGTATTACAACGTTTTTATTAAGACTTAATTGAAATCTTCTTTTATTTTTCTCACTGTCCCCAGCAATGCGGAGGGTATCATGTAACACACACACACACACACACACACACACACACACACACCCATTCCTCCTCCACTCTGAATCACAGAGTGTCAAAACGCCGGTGTGGGAGAAAAACACTCCGGGATATTTTGTATCAAAACTTATTGCATCTTTGTAAATACATTTATACCTTAGATGGACAATGATGTGTTGGGATTTACTTCTTCAATTCTCTGAAAATGTAAGATGATTTTCTTTATTTTGTGTTCATCTAAAACAAAACTAATTGGTGCACTGTGTTTCAGTAATTTAGAAAAGATGGTTATTTTTAAAATGAACGATATAATCATATAATTTATATACTTTTAAAGAACAGAATGTTTTCAACTTTTTCAACTGCTGTTAGTGTGAAAATATGTGTCATTATTAGAAAAACTCTGAAATATTATATTTGTAAATGTAAATTTTACAAATATTACATTTATATACTTTTAAAGAACAGAATGTGTTTCAACTTTAGTTAGTGTGAGATATTTTCTCACTTTCACCGTCCTCAGCAATCCCCTCTCCTCTGGAATATGGAGGGAGATCCTGTGAAGCCCCGTGTCAAAGTTCAAACATAAAACCTTCACAACTTCCATTAAATCAAACCCTTATACCCACGAGGCCAGACACATGGCGGTAGATTTACTTCTTCAACCCAGGTGAAAATGTATTTATTTTTTGTTTTGAAAAGATATTTTATTAACCATTTCATTTATATAATTTTAAAGATCAGTGCTTTTCAACGTTAGTGTAAGATATTTTCTCACTATCCCCATTTATATAGCGTACTCAGGAATGCCAGGATATCGGGTGTCACACACATTTAGCTCAAAGACTGTCAAAATGCAAAAGGCACTCTTTCCAAAAGAGGAACTCTTTTCAACTTTAAACCAATTCTTCAGTACTCTGAAAAGGTAAGATGATTTTTATTTTTACTTATTTTAAAGGAATTAATGTTTTTCAACTCTACTTAGTGTGAGATATTTTCTCACTTTCACTCCCCAGCAGGGGGATGCAGGAATAGGGTGACGTCTCTCACACTCACAGACAGACGCACACACTTAGCGAAGAGACCATGCCTGTCATGCGCTGGTGTTTGAGAGAGAGAGAGAGACACACACACACACACACACACACAGCAAATGTATATAGTATGCTTCAGGAATGCCAGGATATCGGATGTCACACACATTTAGCTCAAAGACTGTCAAAATGCAAAAGGCACTCTTTCCAAAAGAGGAACTCTTTTCAACTTTTTCAAAAGATCCTCAACTCTGAAACGGTAAGATGATTTTTATTTATTTTAAAGGAATTAATGTTTTTCAACTCTACTTAGTGTGAGATATTTTCTCACTTTCACTCCCCAGCAGGGGGATGCAGGAATAGGGTGACGTCTCACACACTCACAGACAGACGCACACACTTAGCGCAGAGACTGTCAGATGCAAAAGGCACTCTTTCCAAAAGAGGAACTCTTTTCAACTTTTTCAAAAGATCCTCAACTCTGAAACGGTAAGATGATTTTATTTTTGTTTTGAAAAGATAACTCTAATCTATATGTAACATTAGAAAAATTATTTTCTCACTAACCCCGACACAGCTGGCGTGGAGGGAATTTCCCAAAGCAAAAAGTTCCCGGGGGTCAATAGGGGTAAAACTAAATGGCAAAATCATCCATCATAATACGGATCAAAGACAACTGTCAAACCCAGATCAACCCTAACAACTGGCAACTTGACGTATAATACAAAGGTCAATAGGGCAAAGACAACTGTCAACTTGATCGATCGATAGGTCAAAGGTTAATCCCTACATCAAAGGACCTCCGGAGGACCACGGAAGGTCAAAGGTTAGCCCCCCCACCTGTCAACTTGATTGATCGATAGGTCAAAGGTTAATCCCTACATCAAAGGGGCCTCCGGAACATCCTCCGGAAGGTCAAAGGTTAGCACCGCCCACCTGTCAATCATAGGGTCATAAATCATCTTGACACAAGGTGTAGTATTAGAACTACTCATGACTTATTTTATTTATTTCATGTATATTTTCCACATTTTAAAATAAGTAGGTGTATCCAAAAATGTACAGCTTGAATGCATTATAGGTCTCTTTGCATAAAAGCATCAGCCAAATGCATAAATGTAAATGAATAATGCCTGTGATGCCATCATCCTTGATTAGAAATGTTTGTTTTACAGGAATGCTCTAACAACCCAGAATGTTGACCAAACTTTGCAATGCTTTGGCCCTATGGTTTCCCAATAGTCATGCTGATAATGAAGGTGAAGTGAAATGAGAGCCAGGGAGACACACAATGTTCTCAGGAGAGGGAGAGAAAAAGGCACCAGTATTTTAGAATTCATTTTGACAAAGTAACTTCTTAGGGAAGCAACTACTGTATCAGAACACACTGTGCCAGCTTGCAGGGAGATGGTCATAATATTGTGACTTGCTGAGAGGAAATGTATGCCTCTGTGGGAACCTGCCAAATTATGTTTTTTTAGTGTACTACGCCGCAGTGTGAAAAAATTCACATACACCACAAACACAAAGCCTGTCTCTTTAACCTTAGGACTAGTAAAAGAGTTGAGGCCGGCTGCACCAGTTTGCTCTCTCCCTAACATCAGTTCGGTTTGCTCCCCTTAGCAAGGGTGCACGGGTGCGGCTCCATTTCCACCCAATTTTATGGGCGAGGGTTTGGGGCTTTCCAGGAAAAGGAGGTTGTAGCCTGTAATGCTGGTTCAGAAATTTTGCATGCTCCCTCTTATATCTGCTCCAATAACCAGACTGGAATATAGTATCCTTCCATACTTCCTCTTTACTTTCTCTGTTGCTCTCCTATGGAAACTCTAAGGCACTTCTGTGGTACATTCAGGGGTAACCCTTAGAGGCATATGGTGATGTTAGCTTGGTCACACTTTAACCTGCCCTGCTTTCATTTCCCTTCTATGGTCATTGTAGCAAATGGGCCTCCTTTTAGAGGAAGAGCAAGATGAATGGGACTAAGGCACCTAATACTTCCTTAATCTCATTTATATCGCCTCACTATTTATTTTTAGGTATGAAATATTTTCCCTTGTTTTCACCTTGAGTTTTCACCTAAGTTTATTTTTCTGACCCCACTGGTATATATTTTTGGGAAAAAATTTTTTTGGAGGGGGTGGGGGACTTAAGACTTAATATCTTAAGTAATTTTGCTTCTCAAATATATGTCTTGATTTAATCGGTGTTTGGGGTACCAGGGGACCCCACTGGACTTTTCCTTCATTTTTAAAAAGTGTTACCTTCATCTCAGGGGCATGAAACTCTGTGACTTTTTCTATCTAAACATGCACAAAAAAACTGGGCTTGATTTGGTTGTTCTAAACGTGTGTAAAAAAATTTTTACCGTTTAAGGTGTTTGGGGTCAAAATGACCCCACATTGAAAATGAATGGGAAAATGAAAGAAATTACTTTTTTTCATTTTGTTTGTCAAAAAAATAAAAGTAAATCCATTATAAATCTGAAAATTTCTACATATAAACCAAGGACTGGTCCTAGAGCATAAATAAAAAGTGGAACGAACTTTCCATCTCACACACACACACACACACACACACACACACACACACACACACACACACACACACACACACACACACACACACACAAACACAAACACAAACACACAAATGTATGTGACTGCAACAGAGAGCATTTTTACAGAAATTGGCAAATAAAATAAACAAAACTGGCATAAATCTAAAAAAATTGACATTTAAATCAAGGTCTGGTCCTAGAGCATAAAGAAAAAGTGGAACGAACTTTCTATCTCATACACACACACACACAAACACACACAAACAAACACAAGCACACACATGTATGTGACTGCAACAGACAGCATTTTTATAGAAATTGGCAAAAAATAAAAAATCAACTAAACTGGCATAAATCTGAAAAAATTTCACAAATGCAACATGGAACAAGCATGTTCCCTCACTCACACACACACACACACACACACACACACACACACACACACACACACACACACACACATACACACAGAGAGAGAGAAAGAGAGGGAAAATGTGACTTGTAATGTTTCTGCACATGTATGTATAATAATTTGCAAAAGCAGATAATTCAAAATATATCAGACAACGATAACAAATTCTAACTTTGACAAAAATAGATTTTTTATGTATTTCAGAATGTTTAAATATATATATTCACAAAATATATATCATAAAGTTGTGAGGAGAAGTTGAAGCATCAAGAAAAATGAAGTGAAAAAGAAATGAGTCCCTATATAGACCTCTATTGGATATATGTGGTCATTGCACTTTCTCTCTTTAATTATAATTTCTAAAGTTTTTCCACAAACCAGCAGATGTCAGTATTCTATCCCTAACACATAGAGCAATGTCCAAAAATGTCTTGGTTACTTATGTAACCCTCGTTCCAGGAGTACAGGGAACGGAGACGTGTCGTCGGGGGAGTTCCCTGACAAATTGGGATCACGCTAGGGAGCCAATCGCCTTCGAGAGAATTAAAACGACCCAATAGAGATTGGCATGCAAGATTTGCATTCCGCGACCCGCCTACCAGCGCGGGTATAAAGGCGGAAGTAAACATTGCGTCAATGCTTTTCGCTGAGGAGCCGAACAGGGTCCAGTCCTCCGCGAAGGTACAGCAACATGGCGAAGGGACAACACTTCTCCGTTCCCAGTACTCAGGGAACGAGGGTTACATACGTAACCGAGACGTTCCCTTTCGTCCTGGGAACTCCGACGTGTCGTCGGGGGAGTTCCCTGACGAATTGGGATCCCTAACAAAACGTCATGGTGCTGGCCCCTTCCAGCGCCCAGCTAAGCTACCCTGCTGCAGTTTCTTGAATAAGTTGCGGGAGCTAGCAAGGGAATCACACTGCTGTTCCGCAAGACCCGCTCAGTGGATATTGGATAACACTAGGAAAGCGTTCCCCCCAAAAGAAAAAAAAAGGGGGGGGACGCTGCGGAAGCCCCAGCCTGACTGAGGAAGGCCAGGAATACACATATGTACTAGCCCAATAGGATAGTGAAACATATGGCAGTCCCTGAGGTGGTCCCAATCCGAGGGAAGTGGGAGCGTACTCAACAGGGACGACGAACGAGTCCGTCAAGGGGAAGACACGGCTGAACTGCACGTGGCATCATGGGTCACAGTAGAGACCACTGGAAGCACCCAGTCTACTATCAACTCCCTACTAGAGGTAGCAGGCCTCCTGGGCGGTCCGCCGCACCCAGCACCGAGGGGTGATGGAGGAACTCACGAGGCTCACCGACGTAGGGTGCCATACGGAGCAAAGAATGCACGTATCCGCTGCGAGGCGGAGTGGCGTAGCAAGCCGACACAACCTATTCCCTTGACCCACTGGCCGTAGCCAGAACTCGGGAGGAAACAGGTTCCACACGAAGGCTATAGAACCTAGCGAACGTGTTCGGTGTCGCCCAGCCTGCAGCTCTACAGATGTCTGTCAGCGAAGCGCCTTGAGCCAAAGCCCAGGAAGCGGCAACACCTCTAGTAGAGTGAGCGCGCAACCTGGGAGGACAAGGCTCACCCAGAGACTCATACGCTCGGGTGATGGCATCCACTAACCAGTGGGCTAACCTCTGCTTGGAGACGGCCTTCCCCTTCTGCTGGCCTCCGTAACAGACAAAGAGCTGATCTGAGGTTCTGAAGCTTTGCGTTCTGTCAATATAAACCCGCAGAGCGCAGACGGGACAGAGAAAAGCTAGGGCTGGGTCTGCCTCCTCCTGGGGCAGCGCTTGCAGGTTCACCACCTGGTCCACGAAGGGAGTGGTAGGAACCTTGGGCACATATCCGAGCCGGGGTCTCAATACAACGTGAGAAAGGGCCGGCCCGAACTCCAGACACGATTTGTCGACCGAAAATGCTTGCAGATCCCCGACCCTCTTGAAAGAGGCCAAAGCTAACAGGAGCGCTGTCTTAATGGACAGGATATTAAGCTCTACTGTCGACAAAGGCTCAAAAGGAGGACTTTGAAGAGCTCTAAGTACCAGAGCTAGGTCCCAAGAGGGTACAGAGTGCAAAACACGAGGTGGGTTTAACCTCCTAGCACCCTTAAGGAATCTGATGACCAGGTCGTGCTTTCCCAAAGGACTTACCTTCTACTGCATCGTGATGTGCGGCTATTGCAGCGACATACACTTTGAGGGTGGAGGGAGACAGCCTTCGCTCCAACCCATCTTTCAGGAAGGAAAGCACGGCTCTGATCGAGCAAGTTCGGGGGTCCTCCTGACGGGAGGAACACCATTCGACAAACAGGTTCCACTTCAACGCATAGAGGCGCCTCGTAGAGGGGGCTCTAGCGGAAGTGATGGTGTCTACCACTGCCTGTGGTAGACCACCTAGAACCTCCGCGTCCTGTCCAGGGACCAGACATGGAGTTTCCAGAGGTTTGGACGCGGGTGCCATAGAGTGCCCCCTCTCTGAGAAAGAAGGTCCTCCCTCAGAGGGATTGGCCAAGGAGGGGCTGTCGCGAGGAGCATGAGTTCCGTGAACCAAGTCCTGGTGGGACAATACGGCGCCACTAGAAGGACCTGCTCCTCGTCCTCCCTGACCTTGCACAGAGTCTGTGCAAGAAGGCTCACTGGGGGAAACGCATACTTGCGCAAATCCTGGGGCCAGCTGTGAGCCAGGGCGTCTGTGCCGAGAGTCCCCTCGGTTAGGGAGTAAAACCACTGGCAATGGGTCATGTCTGGAGAGGCAAACAGATCTAGCTGTGCGGCTCCGAAGACACTCCAAATCAGCTGGACCGCCTGGGGATGGAGTCGCCATTCTCCTGGAAGGGGAAGCTGCCGTGAGAGCTCGTCTGCCATGCGGTTGAGCGCCCCTGGAACATGAACGGCACGAAGCGACCTCAGATGCTTCTGACTCCATAGGAGGAGGTGGGAGGCGAGTCACGACATATGACGGGAGCGTAGACCACCTTGATGGTTGATGTACGCAACGGTCGCAGTGCTGTCCGTACGGACCAGTACGTGCTTGTGTCTGAGAAACCCCTTGAGGCGACGCAAGGCTAGGCGTACTGCTTGCAACTCTAGGCAGTTGATGTGTCAATGCAGCTGGGGCCCCGTCCACAGACCCGAGACTGCATGCCCGTTGTACGTGGCCCCCCAACTGATGGCAGAGGCATCCATGAAAACCACAGCATGCCTGGAAATCTGGACTAAGGGCACTCCGGCCCGAAGAAACGCAGGATCCGACCACGGGGAGAAGGTTTGGCGACAGTGCGGGGTCACTTTGACCCGGAATGTGCCGCTGTGCCACGCCCACCTCGGGACTCGATCGTGAAGCCAGCGCTGAAGCGGTCTCAGCACTGACTGGACGTGTTCCTCCATGAGGCGCGCAGTCCGGGCGACCGAGTCCAGTTCCATACCGAGATAAGAGATCCTCTGCATGGGGCAAAGTTTGCTCTTGTCCCAGTTGACCTGAAGCCCCAACCGGCTGAGGTGCCGAAGCACCATGTCCCTGTGATCGCACAACACATCTTGCGAGTGAGCTAGAATGAGCCAGTCGTCGAGATAGTTGAGGAAGCGAACGCCTTGTTCTCTCAAGGGAACAATGGCCGCCTCCGTGACTTTCGTAAAGACGTGGGGTGACAGGGCCAACCCGAAGGGTAGGACTTTGTACTGATACGCTCGACCCTCGAAAGCAAACCGTAGAAACGGTCTGTGTCGAGGAAGAATCGAGACGTGAAAGTACGTGTCCTTCAGGTCGATCGCTGCAAACCAATCCTGGGGACGGATGCATTCGAAAATGCGCTTCTGCGTGAGCATTTTGAACGGGAGTTTGTGCAGGGCCCAATTCAACACTCACAGGTCCAGGATAGGCCGCAACCCACCGCCTTTCTTGGGTACAATGAAGTACGGGCTGTAAAACCCGGACCTCATCTCGGCAGGAGGGACAGGCTCGATTACGTCCTTCGCCAGCAGGACATTGATCTCTTTCCGCAAGACAGGGGCATCCACCGACCGCACACGGGTAAAGTGGACGTCACTGCGTCACTGAGGCTGCGTCACTGCTATCCGCAAACTGGGCAGAGGGGAACAGGAATGTTGCCGCTCGGGGGCGGTACACACGGCCATTCTGGCCCTCTTGGACAGGGGAGACTGTGTGCCCACCAGTCTCGGCCGTGGATGACCTGGAGGAGGAGGTAGAAACTGATCTTTTATTGAAAATGTGGGTTTGGGAAAATGTGGGTAAAATGTGGGAACAGAAACAAAACTCAAAACAGGATTTTCTACCCGGCCCTCCCCCGGGGGAAGGAGGTGTGCAGAGGCACCCTCCTTCTGAGCAGCATCCAGGTCGCCCGTCTCAGGAACGCTTCCCGCCTCTCATCTTCCGGGAAGGGGCCGGAGGTGCCGGAGCCGGCTGGGCAGCCCTCTTACGACCAGCCTTTCGCCGCCCAGGGTTAGACTGCTGCCCAGGAGGTGGGGTGGCCGTGGGAGGGCGTCCTCGGCGACGAGCAGCCGGAGGTTCTACGGCCACAGAAGACGAACCGACTTTTTCAGCAGCCCGTCTCCTGTGCAGGACATGCCGTATTGCCTCCGACTGCTTTTGGGCGGCGGAGAACTCTTGGGTGAAGTTCTCCACCGCGTCGCCGAAGAGGCCCCCTTGGGATATGGGGAAGTTGAGAAGTTTGTTCTTCTCCGCTTCCCGCATATCCGCAAGGGTAAGCCATAGGTGGCGCTCCTGGACCACCAAGGTGGACATTGCTCGACCCAGGGAACGTGCGGTGACTTTCGTCGCCTGAGGGCAAGGTCCGTCGCCGCACGCAGCTCCTGCAGCAAGCCCGGGTCGAGACCATGCAGGGGATGTCATGGAGTGCCTTGGCCTGGTGGACCTGCAGCAATGCCATAGCATGCAGGGCGGAAGCGGCGTCTCCACACGCCATGTAGGCGTCCCTGGTCAGACCAGAGGAAAACCTACAGGCGCAGGAGGGGAGTGAAGGGGCACCCCGCCAGGAGGAAGCGGTCTTAGGACACAATTGCATCGCTATAGACCGCTCCACTGGGGGGATTCCCTCGTACCCGTGAGGGAGGAGGAGCGAGGTTGTCTACGTCTGGTCGCCAGAGGGGCCAGCCAAGACTTCCTCAACTCTTCATGCACTTCCGGGAAGAATGGCACCGGAGCGGGTCGTGGGGCAGCAACACGGCCCGCTCCGAGAGACCAATCATCTAGCCGCGAAGGTTCGGGACCCGGTGGAGGGTTCCACGTGAGCCCGACATTCGCGGCCGCCCGTTCGAGCATAGCGGCCATTTCCGGATCCTGCTCAGCAGGAGCCACCACACCCGAAGGGGTTAGTCCCGCTGAGTCGTCACCGGAAGATGAGCGCTCTCCCTCCGATGTCGCGATCGACATCTGATCCTCAGGCGGCTCCCCGAGGGAGACAACCGTAACCGCACGAGGCGGCTCCGGAAGCTCCACCGGAATAGCCAATGGCAATGAGCTACAAGAGGAGTGAGAAGCCGTGAGGACCTTTCACCAGACGGGACGTTCTTCACTGTAATCCTCATCCGCTCACCAACAGGAATCACCGAAGTAGCCGTCTGCCGGACTGAACCGGCAGACGAACTAGACCGGGGATTCACTGAAGGGACTCCCCCATGTTTCAGGGTTCTTAGTCTTGAACGCAGCATCGCCAGAGTCATGTTCCCGCAATGAGAACATGACTCATTCATAAACGGTGTCTCAGCGTGCTTTAAGCCCAAATATGAGAGGCAGTGTTTATGACCATCTTCCTGAGGGAGACGTCGACCGCATCCAGAAACGCATGGGTGAAACGACATCCTGAAAAGGACGCGAACCGCCCGTGTTGCTCTTTTAGAAAAGAAAAAAAAGTGCTCTTTCACATGCCGAGGCACAGAGGGACCACCACGGCAGACACAACGGGGAAACTGCAAGCCCGTGTGCTGCACTCACTCAGTACCAGCCGTTAAAACAGCTCTTTTTTCTTTTTTCTCTTCAGAGAGGAAAACGGCCAGCAGCAGGAAACGATGGTCGCTGAAGCGCCGTCACACCAGCACCAGAGGATCTTTTTCTTCAAAAAGAGGACTCGTTGAATGTTTTATATTTGTTTCTCTTCGGCAAACAGCAGCTCACACAGAGACACACTGGATGGCTCCGAAGCAAAAAGCATTGACGCAATGTTTACTTTCGCCTTTATACCCGTGCTGGTAGGCGGGTCGCGGAATGCAAATCTTGCATGCCAATCTCTATTGGCTCGTTTTAATTCTCTCGAAGGCGATTGGCTCCCTAGCGTGATCCCAATTCGTCAGGGAACTCCCCCGACGACACGTCGGAGTTCCCAGGACGAAAGGGAACAATTTAGATTTAATTAAGATCGTCATTTAAGTGATTTTTTCTTTAAAAAATTATTTTTCATGAGCCAATTTATGGCCTAGTTAAGTAATTGTGCAGTAAATAGGTAAACAACTTCCAAATTTCCACAAAAACACAGCATAAATGTATAGTTGAGAAGTAAATTAAAAAAATGATATATAGTTTTCCATATAAAAATTTATATTTCCTTATGCAATCGCTCTTTAAAAGTTTGGGGTCTATCAGACCCCAAACAACACAATCGTTATCCTTTTTGAACACCGATCTAGGGTCAAGAATATTTAGATATTTGTAAAGGAAAACAAGACAAAAATACTGAGTAAGAAAATATTGTCATGCAGTGTAGCCTCCAAAAAGACATAATGTAAGATTTTTAGATTAAAATATCCCAAAGAGAAATCAGCAATTTTAACCAGGACACAGACCGTTTCCGTGCGTCGCTTGTCAATGTCGTCATATTCGCGTTTCCCTCGTTTTCCAGTTTTACTTTCGTAGAAACCATTGAATCACCAAAGACACTTTAATATATTATGTGTTTTATTAGACAGGTGAGCAACTGTTTGGATACATATCAACAGATAACTAATCATTGTTATACAGCTCAACACGGTTAGTCTTATTGTTTAAATATCGCTTGTTTTCTTGATTTACCACGAGTACCATGTTTTTACCATGCCTCAGAGACAATTTGGTCAAGTGGCTAACATAGCATAATCAGAGAGAGATTTCTCCATCATACAATATATTTTAAAATGAATTACATGTCATTTACCAACACAAGTCATCCAGTTTTTATTAATATTCTAATATCGATTTAGATTACAAAGTGCAACAAGTCTCTCATACCAGCCACAGAGTAAACGTAGAATAACGTTCAAAACGTTCAATAACTTTCAACACACTCAAATATATTTATAATTATTTTTATTTTAACCATGTAAAATAGGGCTGTGTTACTACCCCATATACACAACAAAAAGAGCGGAAGTGGACGACTGCAGTGCATAATAATAGCTCCGCTAGCTTCGAAACCGGTGTGTATCGCAGGTGTCTCTCATTAGCATTTTCTCCAGCGGCCTCGTTCAAATTTAAAACATTGAACATGATTTCTGCCCGAGTCCATTGGATTCCTGTCCATTGGCTGTGGAGGTGAAGACAATAACTCCCATGAATCCATGCTCATTAACTGCGTCATCAAGCTACACCTTTGTTTTGAATAAGCAATCTCTAGCGGTGAAAATTACATATTGTGTCTTTAAACATTCTGTCATCATTTGCTCACCCTCATAAACTGCTAAACTGCTCTGTGTCTGTTGCTAATTTAATTGTTTAAGATTATCCCTTTAATTGATTTATAGGAGCATCCGGCAAACAGAAATACTAAAACAAATATTTTAACAGTCTAAGAATACAATGGTGATCTTACATCACATCTCAAATGATCCTGAACTCATTTTCCCTGTAACAAACACCTTTGAATGCTCATATGTAGTTCCAAGACCTTCTTTCTTCGTGAAACATAAAAAGGAGAAATTTAAAAGGATGTTCCTGCAGCTATTTTCATACAATAAAGTATACAGTGACCAAGTACCGTCCCAGTGACAGCTGGGAGAGTGTAAGGTCAAAAAAAAAAAAAAAATCTCTATAAAAAGCATCATAATAGTTGTTCATATGACTCCAAGTCTTATAAAACATTTTAAAAATATATATTTTAGTGAGAAACAAAGCAAACAATGTAATACATTACATTCATATATTATTACAGCCTGTTCAAACATGCTGAAACAAGCATCAGGTTACCGAACATCATAAGACTGTTAGATTTCCGTCACAATATCTACTGTTCCACAAAAGAAAGTCATGTAGGTTTGTAACGACACAAGGGCGAGTAACTATTCCTTAAAGAGGACATATTATGCAAAGTGCACTTTTATATTGTTTTTAAACATAATTATGTGTCTGCACTGTGTGTACATAACCACTCTATTGTGGTAAAAATCCATCCACTTCGTTTGTTATTTTACCCCCCTAAATCTGAAACAGTGTCTCAAAATGGAATGTACTCCGATGTGACGTCACACTGGAACAGGCCCCGCCCACGACTGGCGATGGAATCTGCCCTATATGGACCCTTTTCACAGACTGTGATGACGCGTTTTAACAGTCATCAGCATCGTTATATTTTCTTTCTTTTTTTTTAAATTTACATTTATAACACTATACTTAGTATTATTTTACCTTTGCATCAAATTACAAAAAATTAGTTAATGCTGACCTGAGGGTGTTTCTAATGCAGTGGCTATGGGAGTGATGGTAAAGTTGACATCTTTCAATCTTATGAAAAGGATCAATTAGCTTAGTTCCTCCCTGAGTCCGCCATGTTTATCTCCTCTCCACAGCATTTAACAGCAGCATTCAAGTAAGAATTTTTTTTCTATGTCTACTAAAGTTATTCAATCAAGAGCAGTGAGTGATTTTCTGTTTTTCTCTTGTTGTTTTATTCATATTAACAGCATTTGCAGCAGTAGGTACTGTATATTACGCTGCTGTCACTTTAATACACAGATCTAATATGCACAAGCAAATTGTTTCCCTGCTGTTTATGTTCACAGACATAGCCAACTCTGTTTATGGGAACTTTGTGTGTTTTTGACATAACCATATGTTTACGCTCAATAAGACATAAAAGAGAATGTCTAGGTTACTATTCCTGCTGATGAAGGGAACGGAGCCGTTACACTGACAAATTGGGATCTTGCCTGAGAGCCCAATCACCTTCGAGTGTAAACTAAACGAGCCACTGTACATTGGTTTGCGAGATTTACATTGTGCACTCTGCCCCACGAAGCAGGTATATAAGGAAGAACACGTGCATTCGTACATTCAAGTTTGAGCTGATGAGCCGAGCTAATGACCCGGCCGCTCAGCGGTGGAGCAGCAATTGTGGTGACGGGTCGTAATCAGGGCTTGACATTAGCACCCGCCAACCCGCCAAATGCGGGTGGATTTTGCTCGTGGCGGGTAACACAGTCACTCCAACTAGCCACTTTGGCGGTTGAATAATTGTAGTCTTTTCAAAAGGCATTTGAAATAAGCCATATTGCAGTGTGACACTACGACACTACAACTCCCATGAGTATTACATGCACACAGTGTTGCCTTGCGCTTGCGCGCTAGTGACTGGCGACGACACAGAAACGAAGAGACAGCTAACATTAGCTGCCCTGCTGGAGTTACGTCGTTGAACGCCGTTGGAGCTATGTGGCGACATATAAAAGGTGTAACAAAACCCGGTGAGCAGACAACACACAAGAGAAAACCTGACGATGAAACCAAAAAGGAAGAAGAGACAAAGAAAAACAAAAGACTTTTCAACGAAAAGTGGAAGTCAGGTCGAGAATGGCTGGTATATGATCCAGCCAACAAAATCATGTATTGCTCCGATTGTAGGGCGTACGGCGGTGAAAAGGTAAAGGGGGCATCTTTTGTGGATGGGACAAGCAATTTTAAAGTCGAAACCGTAAAGGACCATGATTTGTCCATTGGTCATATCGGAAGCATTTCAGGACAGTGGCTACAAAAACTGGTAGCGTGTGGGACAGACGGCGCTGCTGTCATGACAGGGGTCAAGAAAGGTGTAGTTAGCCAGCTGCGTGGAGACAGAGTGGAGATTCTGGGCATACACTGCATGTTCCATCGGCTGGAGATGGCCTACTCCGATGCCGTGTCCCATAACAAGCTGGCAAGGAAAATGAATGACCTGCTGAGCGGCCTGTATACGTTCTATCACAAGAGTTGTGTGAACAGGGCAAACTTAAAGGGATACTTCAGCTCTGGGAAGATGAATGTGTATTTAATAGTGATCATTTATATAGTAGAAATGTGAAATTATTTTTGAAATTGAAGCATTCTAGACTGAGAAAAGGCAGAAAATGTATTTTTTACTCATGTGGCTGAAAGACAACAACTCCCAGAATGCACTTGCTTTGCTGCCCTTACGAGGCCAGGCTAACCACGCCTACCGGTTACAGGCGGCAGTATCCGAAAAATTTCTCCACACATTCTCTAGGCTAATACATACTCTAGTAACAGTAAAGGTTTATAAAAAGAACCACAACCAATGTGAGTTATAACTTTTAACTAAAAAAATAATTAATATTAATTTTACACTCAAAGCTCTTCCAGAGCTTCAGCTGTTTCCTTATATTCATTCATAGTATTGCCCGTCAGGAGCTGGATATCTCTGTCTGATATCCTGGACAACACAGGTGGGCAAAACGAGACGATAGCCTTTACCAAGTCGCTCGTATTGCAGGAACCATTCCATAAAGTGATGGTAGGCTGTTAGGCGATATTGTCTACAAAACAGTAAGCACAACGTTAGCAATGCGAACTATTTGCACATACAGTATACTATCATATATGTAAATATAACAACAATAGCTCAGCTGACTACGCGGGAAGAACATTGTGATAATGCCAGGTGTCCAAACTCTGTACATTACGTCTTGGTAAAAAAAAGAAAAACAAACCAAATAACGTTAACGTTACTGACTTTACACTAAGCCGTCCGTTTGTCCCTGCGGGCTTTGGCTGGCGTTTCCAGTTTATCTCGTCCAGAAGAAAATGGGATCGCTGAAATTCGCGACAGCAATAGGACTCTCTATCTGTTTCCATAGGCGCACAGCGAGAGCACTGACACCACCAGTCCGCCTCAGCTCGAGTCTGGCCGGGCTCGAGTCAGGTCTTGATCCCCTGATGCAGCAGCTGCTCCGGCCGCCTCTTGTTCCTCCATCTCCCGCAACTGTTCATCGCTGTATTGCGGCTCGTACAGGTAGCCGCGAGCATCAGATTCGCACAACAGATCTTCGAAATCCCCTTCTGCCATTTCAACTTCAAAACTAAAGTTACCTTCAGCCATCGTGATTAGCCTACTATACAAACTTTCTACACAGAGCAAGAGCCTGTTAGCTTAGCTTCTACAAAAAGATGGCTGACACATCTTTACACTCTGTGACTGAGATCCCGCCCCATATGGGCGTGGTGAAAACATGCGGAACTAGCTACTAGTACTGGCTGTAGTTTTAAGCCTCTGGCCCAAAAATCCTCCGATGACGCAAAATGACGATTTTTGCGTCATCGGAGGATTTTTTACAGACTAAAAATGCATAAATCTCTCATATCAGGGGGAAATGAGGGGGGGAAGCACAGTAATTCGAAAATACTACTGGTTTTCTACTGATACAAAGCTTAATGCTAAATCCTGAAGTATCCCTTTAAGGGGGAGCTTTGAGGAGATTGGCATGAGGCATCTGATACCGACAAGGATAGGAGGAACCCGGTGGGTTTCACATTTCCGGCAAGCCCTTGAAAACTTTTTGAAAGGCTACAAGGGACTCGTGCACCACCTAAAGCAGGTATAGTAGGCTAGTACAGGTAGGAAAAAGACAGTTATGGTGGCAATATTTCCCAAATGTAGAAATATGTCAGGGCCTGGAAACAGTACAGGAGAAGTGTGTTAGTTTAATGTAGTTGAAGTGTGTATTCATTCATTTGAATAATTACTCTATATTTTTAAATGTTATTTTATACTAATTATATTCTATTCATTTATCATGTCAGGCACAGTCACCTGGAGGAGCTGGGAATGAAACACAGAAGGCAAAGGCCCTAGGGTTTCTCCATATTTTGAAGGATGGGGCGGTCATCAAATTCTCCTGCTTCCTTCGTGACTTGCTGACTCAGCTCAGCAGCCTGTCCCTAAGCTCATGCAGCATTCCTCAGTGACTGTGGCCGAAGTCCATGACTGCCTGACCTCCACCATGGCTTTAATGCTCAAATACAAATCCAGGTACAACCACCAAATAGACTGTATTTATCATTAAATGTACATATTTAATATTATAAATTAAAAATAATCATAATAATATAAATATATCATTATAAGAAGTCACTCAAACTATAGTGTGTGTGTGTGTGTGTGTGTGTGTGTGTGTGTGTGTGTGTGTTTGTGTGTGTCTCTCTCTCTCTTATAATTTGTAGACCTGGGCCTTGGTTGAAGACAGTGCTGGGAACAACCAGTATGAGGGTGTCAGCCTAAAACCATGTGACGACCACTCCCTGAATCAGTCCAAAGACCACCTCATAGACCTGCTGGCAAAGACAATGGACAACAGGTTTGGAGATGTGAGCCATGGGATCCTGCGTGCCATGCGCATTACCAACTTCCGATATTGGCCAGAGGCAGACAGAAATGCTGGTGAACTGGGAGCGTTTTTGTATGCAAAGTCGCCAGACTAATCAAAACATTAAGTTACTGATTTTATATAATTTTGTCTAACACAACGTCTATTTCTTATATCTCTATTATTTTAGATTTTGGGGATTCTGATGTGCAGGACCTCATCACGCACTTTGAACCTGTGCTGCTGAGAGCTGGGGTGAAGGTGGAAGGAGTCCTGGACCAGTGGACTGTTCTTAAGTCAAGGTTGTACCAGGACCCCAGTGTTCTAAAAAACATCTCATGGCGTGAGGTCAATCAACAGCTTGGTCAGGACTGCCTGGACATACTGCATGTGGTTGACCTCATCCTTTGCATCCCTGCTTCAACAGCTGATTGTGAGCGGGGATTTAGTGCCATGAAGCTGGTCAAAAGTGACTGGCGGGCCAGTCTTAAGAATCAGACCTTTTCAGACCTGCTGACTTTGATCCAGTCCCAGCCATCAAGTTGTGGCATGTGGGAAGTCTCCAGTCTCGAAGGCCAGCTTTCATGGAACACAGAGACCAGCAGAGAAAGGATGAATCTGATGATGAAAGCTGTGAGGACATTTAATCTGCTCCTCTCCTTCAATATCACTGTGGCGAGCAGGATGAGGACGAGGGACGTGAGAGAACGACACAAGGCCGGTGGCGTGATTAATGATGAACAACACCTGCGCGACGCACCGGTCTCGTATCTCTAACAGAGGAGCGGAAACATAGGGAAAGGGACGCAACGGAGACCACACCCTACCGGTGAGAGGTTACATGTGGAGTTACACATATGGACTGGCCAACAGGGCAGTGCTACATATGGAAAATCTCTGTGGTTGATTCAGCCTAGCTAGGGTGAAGTCAATACCGAACAGAGACGACAGAGGGGATCTACAAGGGAAAGACACAGTGCCGTGGAAGAATACACATACGGGAATCGCCTTAGGAATCACAACATATGGGACCCTAGCCTAGCACAGTTGCTGATCACCTGGCCGTACTCACGAGTGCTAGGCCTGGCGTTGGACATCTCTGCCACATCTGATTGCTACAGGGTGCTGGAGGAACTCCATCCAGGCTTCGTCAGAACTCACCTGAGGAGCAAGATAAGCGCACATATCCGGTCCTTAGGAGGGGAATGGCTCAGCAACCGAGACTGAGCGGGGCCCTCCCACTACTATCTACTGGTGGTGAGTACACGGGAGGACATTGGCTCTACACAGAGATTATAAAATCTCGCAAACATGTTAGGTGTTGCCCAGCCTGCAGCTCTACAGATGTCTGCCAGCGAAGTGTCATGCGCCAGTGCGCAGGAGGAAGCAACACTCCTTGTAGAGTGAGCTCTCACCCCAAGGGGGCACGGCTTGCCTTGGGTCTGGTACGCTTAGACAATGGCATCCACTATCCAGTGGACCAACCTCTGCTAAGAGACAGCCTTTCCCTTCTACTGATTGATGTACGCAACAGCTGTAGTGTTGTCCATCCGGACTAGTACATGCTTGCCCTGTAGCAGTGATTTGAAGTGGCCCAGAGCAACCTGTACTGCTAGCAACTCAAGGCAATTAATGTGCTAGTGCAGTCGGGGTATCATCCAAATGCCAGAGGCTGCACACCCATTGCACGTTGCGCCCCAGCCAGTGGAGGAGGCATCTGTTGAGACAACAACGTACCTGGACACTTGTTCTAGGGAAACTCCTGCCCATAGAAAAGCAAGGTCTGACCACAGGCTTTAAGTTTGGTGACAGGTCGGGATGATTGTCACCTGGTGCGTGTTGTGGTGCCACGCCATCTAAGCTCTGCAATAGTGAAATAGCTCTGAAATAGTTTCAGTGGGGCCCACATCCTGCCCTTGAGCGAGTTTAGGCAGTTAAGCATTGAGTGTGCACATTCGTTCATGAAATGTGCTGTCAGATTGAACAAGTCCAACTCCATACCGAGAAAAGAGATCCTCTGCACGGGGGAGAGTTTGCACTTTTCCCAGTTGACCCAAAGCCCCAGATGGCTGAGGTGCCTGAGCACCATGTCCTTGTGATCGCACAACTGCTCTGCCGAGTGGGACAGGATGAGCCATTCGTCGAGGTAGTTGAGAATGCAAATGCCGTGCTCCCTCAGAGGGACAAGGGTCACCTCCAAGACTTTTGTGAAGACACGAGGCGACAGGGACAGCCTGAAGTCTGTGTCGAGGGAGAATCGAGAGTGAAAGAATGCATCCTTCAGGTCGATCGCTATAAACCAATCTCGGGGGGGATGCATTCAAAAATGGGTTTCTGCATTAGCATTTTGAACAGGAGCTTGTGAAAGGCCCGATTCAAAACACACAGATCCAAGATTGGTCGTAACCCACCGCCTTTCTCGGGTACAATGAATTAGGGGCTATAGAACTGGCTCTTCGCCAGTAGGACTGCGACTTCTGCCTGCAGGACAGAAGCATCCTTGTCCAGCACGGAGATGAACTGAATGCCCCTGAACTTGGTAGGGCACAGGGACCCAACCTGGAAGGCATAGCGTCCCGGAGTGGTGTCTGAGTGCGCGGTGCAACACTCACTTGGCTCCATGTTTGGCAGGGGGTGCGTGAGAAGGTATCGTGTCCTCAAACCGCACCAAGCTCCCGGCTGGTGATAGAAGAGGGGGATGATAGAGGCAAGGCATAGTGTCACACTCTGCCATCCGCGCCCTCTTGGGACCCAGAGATAGAGGAAACTGCTCTTTTCTTCAGAATTTGGGAACAGAAATAAAACACAAAAGATTCTCCACCTGGCCCTCCTCCGGGGGAGGGAGTTGTGTGATCACATCTCCCGAAGAGCTATTCCCTCCATCTCTGGATTGGCCGTCTCAGGTATGCTGCTTGGCCTGACGCTTGGAGGGGCTGGCAGGGGCTGAGACAGGCATGCCGCTTTCCTGTGGTTGGCACCGCACTGCAGCCTAGGTGGAGGCTCCTGCTGAGGCCATGCAGGAGTGGAGGAGGAAGCCACAGGCAACGAGCTGGTGGGTGGGCTGCAGCCGGCGACGGGGTGGAGCCAACAGCAGCTGAGAATTGCTGGGCGAGGTTCTCGACGCGTTGCCAAAGCGGCCAGCTTGGGAGATGGGGGAGTTAAGAAAACAGTATTTGTCTGTCTCCACCAAGGTGGATATCGCCTGTCCCAGGGAGTGTGCAGTGACCTTCGTCGCACATAAGGCAGGGTCTGTCGCTGTGCGCTGCTCATGCATTAGCCCTGGGTCAGAACTACCCTCGTGCAGCTCTTAAAGTGCCTTGGCCTGGTATACTTGCAGGAGGGTCATGGCGTGCAGAGCGGAGGTGGCCTGTCCAGCGGGCTCTGTTAGCCTTGGGCGTAAACATGGACGAGAACTTACATGGACCTTGGATGGGAGACGTGGATTATCAGTTATTAACCCTCTGGGGACCAAGGGGTTTTTGTGGCCCTTGGGATGTTTTGACATGCACTGACATTTGTGCTTTTTTTCAGTTATTTATAAACATGTTAATGGCAAAGGTGTAAATTCACTCTATATAGCACAAACAGGGCTTCCATAATATGTAAGCAACATGCATGTACATGTTTGTATTTTTGAGAGAATATTATTTATGCAAGGTTATTGAAAAAACTAAAAATAAAAGTTTCTGAAATAAGGCCACTAAACACATATTGATTATTTCTTCACAAGACTTTTGAAAATTGTATCACATAGTCTAGAATATTTGCTCCAAAACTATGTGAGAATCATCCTGACTACTCATTCAGATAAGTCAATAAAGTGTTTTAGAATGTGTATGATGTGTTTTGTTTGAGAAAGCTTTATGCGAAGGGGCGTGATCTCTCATTAATATGTGTGGCATTTCACACCTGAGAAAGACAAAGACCCTCCCATAATGGCCCTATTAGGTGTGCTATCAGGCCATATCATTATGAGGAGCCTTGCACAAAGAATGAGGAGATTTAAAAAAGAATGGCTTTTAGATTGTTTGGATTTATTTACAACACACACACACACACTGCTTAGAATAAGTGAACACACTCATGCTAAAGTTGACTAAAAAGAGGAATAAAAAATCTTAAAATACAGGGTGCATACGTCTGGACACTTCTATCATGCACCCTTCACCATATAGACATGGTTTTATTTCAGTTCAAAGTTCAAAGTTAGAGTTGGAAACATCTTGAAAAGAAAATTGTCTTTTTCCATAAATGTCTTAGTTTGATCATACATATTTCAAAGTTGAGGATTCATTATTTTGATATAGCTTGCATTGGAACAAACACTATAACATCTTAGTTGATTAGTTTATTGACAAAACATACTATATATTTAACATATGAGCAGAAACTCCTAACAAAAGCTTATTTGATGTCTATTTTAGACTAGTCAACGAAATGTTGTCTTTTATTTCGTCTGTAACAGTGCGTATCTGTGTGTTCATTCATTAATTCATTCACACACACACACAGAAACATGATTCACATTTAAACAGTATGCTATTTTTCCGTTTACAGACACTAACGTTATTCTATATCGCGATTAGAACAAAGCACAAGCATAAAACACTTACTTCTCAGCTGAATCTGTTGCTCCTCCTCGTGGTGAAAATAAACCAGCACTTGTTCTGAAGTAGGTAAATGTCCCAGGATTGTTCCTCATATAGCCGTGCAAGACGACAGTAGATTAATCTGACTAAAAAATATAGTGTGTTTTCAGAGTTTATGGGCGTTAACGCGTCTCGCGCGCGATCTCCGTGGGCGTGTCACATTACCAGAATAATGAGCTGAGAGGAAGATAATTAGACCGGCTGACACGTCTCTCTTTTTATATAGATGACATAAACGGAGAATATTTAGTTTAGTTTTGAATCGGATCATTTAAAAGTACAAACTCAAATGTTTCAAACGCAAACGCGTTTCTGGTCCCCAGAGGGTTAACAAACACATTTATAAACCCTTTACAAAGGGAACCTAATATACAGTGTTATAAAACTTTGCTTTGATATGTTTGTAAGTGCATTAATAAAAAAAAAGGAATAGACATTGTAATGTATTGTTCATGTGAATCTGTATCATGCATTACGGTAGTTTATCTGTGTATAGAGCGAAGGTTGGAGAAGCAACGCAGTATAACTGTGAGAGCTAATTCTGAAGCATTCAGCAGTAAAGACTCTGCATTGAAATGGTTGTCCATGTCGTTCCTCTGAACAGTAAAACTTAACAGTGGCGACGAGGTGGTTTCAGAAGCCTCAGTGCATAGAATGAGCAAGGAAAAATCTGAAGAAATCAGTGGTATACAAGAGGAAAGAGATCTGTTTGCGAGTCAAACAAAAGTCCAGCAACAGTCACATGCTGAGCTCGTAGGAGTAGGGCGATATCTAGAGGACTAAATGATTAGAACAGCCACAAAGGTAACAGCTGTTCTTGACATTCACTGCGCGGCATTAATGACATATTCAAAAATAAAGAGAGAAGAAGAGAAAGTCTGAATAATTTACACAAAAGAAAAAGAAAAGGAACATAATAATAAAAAAAAATTAGTGTAGCGATTCTACTCAATTCTAGCTCAAATATATTAGAAGCACTGAAATTCAAGACCTAGGCACTAGGAGGTAGTATTTGAGTCACAACAACAACAACAACAACAACAACACGTAAATCAGATTAAAGTTTTATTGCACAATTTCTTATAGAATATGAAAGTGCAATTTTGTTAAGTAAAAGGAAATTACAATTCAATAATAGTAAATAAACAAAATAAACCTTGGGCCCATAAAAGAAAACCAGGAAAAGAAAATTGTCTTTCCTTTAGCATCTACCCAGGTAGTATATATCAGGGGTTCTCAAAGTCTATATTCAAAGGTCCAAATCAGAATTTTCATCAATGTCAAAGGTCCGAAACTATGGGGGGTTGGATGGGTTTGTTCTGTTTTTGTTGACGGGTGGGGGGGTTGGATGGGGCTTACATGCGCTTCTTGAGGTACGCACGCACATTTGCGCACACACACGTAAGGTCGCTCTCTCCCTCTCTGCCGTGCGCGCGCTACACGGTTTGGAGCTCTCGAGCTCTACATTGCGGGAGATTTGAACTAATTTGCGGGCATCAGGGAGCCGCTATCAATATGCGGGAGACTCCTGGAACTTCCGGGAGACTTGGGATATCTGTAAACGCATACCTCTCTGTCCAATCATCTTTGAAAACTCAATTTTCTTCATCAACTTTTCTTTTCCTGGACAATGACATCCTCCACACCCATTCAAACGCTTACTGCGGTGAAGTGTCGCGTTGCGCCCAATTACGTCAAAAGTCATACGCTCACTGGATGTCATGGCAACTAAATCACTGAGGAAAACTTTGTTTTAATTTCGGACCATCTCAAAAAATAAACAAATGATTTTAACATGTGTTTATCAAAGTAGGAAATCCACACTTTTAATCCCTTACACACAATTAGTGCTCTTGAAATACGAAATGGAGGCGGGTCCGGATTGAATTCCCTCCGGGTCCGGATACGAACCGGAGTCCGGACTTTGAGAACTACTGGTATATATGATCAAAAGTTCTTATCTGATCCTTTTACAGGTTCACTCAGGGAAAAGTTCAATGACTGAAGATCCTTAAATTCACTGAAGCGATAGAACGTAGAAAACGTCACTGGCTCGTGATAGTTTCACTGGCTCGTCATCTTTGATCCAATATCCTTGTGGCATCGAAAACCACAGGGGACGGGAAAGAAAATACCAATCAGAGTTCGTGACTAGGAAGAAAAAAATCAAGAACTCTGTTTCCTCAGAGCATATCATGCATCACATAACCTTTTTAAATACAATGTAAATTAGATGGATTCAACAGAAAAACACAATATTTTGTGAAATACTCAACAGAAATAACCTTTTCCACAGGAGAATTAGAAAATCTCATAACATGTTCTCTGTTTCTCTTAAGACTGCTCATCTGCGTACAGCATCCAAAACCATGGCCACCACTTACGTTAACTCTTTCTTTGTACTTTGGGTGGGTTACACAAGGAAAAGGAAAATGGTCACAATAGGACAAGTACCTAAGTTTGACAGTACCAAATAGCATTTTGATACCTTTTTGGAGAGATTTGAACAATGGGTTGCGGCAAATGAAATTGACAGTAAAAAAAGCAAATGTTTTCCTGAGTGTTTTGGGTTCAGTCGAATATGGCCTCTTGAAAAGTCTAATTGAGCCAGCAAAAGTGATTGATTTATAATACCAGGAAATTACTCTTTCTGATAATTTCAAGCCAAAGCCAATTCTGATTTCAAAAAGCTTCAGATTTTACCAATGCAATCAAAGTCCTGGGGAAACAATATATGATTACATTCTGCCATTAAAACGTCTGGCAAGCTCATGTGAGTTGGAACATTTATGCATGATGATCTCAGAGACAAATTTGTCTGTGGACTTGCAGGAGACTTTTATCACAGAAGGTTACTGTCAGAGAAGGACCCAACTTTCAAGAAAGCCTGCCATGTTGCTCTTGCATTAGAAGTAGCACAAAGGGAAACCAAGCAGCTGAATGCCCAGGCAACCATAAAGGACTTAAGTGTGCATAAGGTGCAACATGTCTGTGGGAGCAGAGAGAAATACAGGGGACAGGGAAATTCTCAGTACAGTACTAAAAAAGGGGTCCAGCAGCAACCTTTTACCAAGCACAAAAGCAACTGTTACCGTGGTGGGAGAGGCAACCACCATCCCACAGAATTTCGTCATCGTAATGAGAAATACCACAACTGTGGAAAAATTGGACACTTACACAACATAAATAATTGTGTATGTAAGAGTCACAAAACACAGCGGCTAGACAAAGCTCAATATGTGTCAGCGGACATATCTGAGAATCAGCGTGCAGTGGATGATAAACTGTTTGAGTTCTTCACTGGCTACATTGCACACGACAAGGTGCATGGCATTTATATTGATCCTTAGCTAAATGGCACAACAGTTAGCATACAAGACACAGGAGTCTCTTTGTCTTTGATCCCAGAAGATATCTATAAAGTCAAATTGAAGGACTGCATGTTGCACCTGACCTCCATTCATCTGGCCTCATACACTGGAGACAAAATACCTGTGTTGAGTGAGATCAAGGTTCCAGTCACATATGACAGACAACAGTGTTCACTTCCATTGATTGTGGTCAAAGAAGACAAACCACCATTGCTCTGATGTAACTGGCTTCAGAAAATATCCCTAAACTGGAAGGAGATCTTCAACTTGAGACATGTGACACCAGTGAGTGTTCTTTCCCTCTCTGATGCACTTGAAAAACACAGAGCTATTTCAAAGGGTATGGCAAAGTAGTGACTTTAAAGCAAAGGTGAGAGTGCAAGAAGGACTCAACCTATCTTTCAAAAACCAAGGCCTGTTCCGTATGCTCTTAAAGAAGCAGTAGAAAAGAAACTTGATCTCCTGGAGAGGAATGGAATTATATCTTGGAAGGAGCGATTTGGCTATACCCATTGTGGTTGTGCCACAGAAAGACAAGACAGTTAGGCTGTGTGGTGATTATAAAGTCACAGTGAACAAATGTATTCTTGCAAAGGAATATCCGCTACCTAACGTAAAGGATCTTTTTGCCACCTTAGCTGGGGAAATCAGTGACCACGCCCATACACACAGGCACAATAACAAAGCCACGAGACAAGAAAGATCCAGTGAAGATACGAACCGTGACACAAGCATAGACCTCTCACATACCAAATGCAAGTCGGAGATCGTAGTGTGAGGGTACATGTGCGTCATCTGCTGTCATCTAATATACAGGACAGAATGGATGATATGGGCAGTCCCATAGCCAATGACTTTGCTTCTGATGTGAGTGACCAGGGCACCTCCATGTGTTACCCAGACAAATTATTTATTTTTTTATTCTTTTTTTTATGCTATATGTTGTATTGTTTTTTATTTATTAGTTAGTAAACTAAACAAAAATAAGAACATTTGGCAACTAGCTAAAAGTTTTTATATTCTATTTTAATTTCAGTTAAACTTCATTTTAGAAGCTGAGCTAATTTTATAGTTTTGATGAATGTTTACAAAAGTCAAACATTACCAAAAGAAATAACATGCCTGTGGCGAGCAGGATGAGTGGTGTTATTACTGGTGAAAGTAAAAGACAGCAGCCCCTCACGGACGACTGTCACACATAATAAAACAAAACATCAAAAACAATCCAGGCCTGGCCTCTCTCGATCTCCACTGTCGTCGCTCCTTCTTTTCTGCTTCCACTCCTCCGTGAGAGATACGAGACCGGTGCGTCGCGCAGGTGGCGCTCATCAGTAATCATGCCACCGGCCTTGTGCCGCTCTCTCACGGCCCTCTGCCTCGTT
Source organism: Gila orcuttii (assembly GCA_026230005.1). Taxonomy (NCBI): domain Eukaryota; kingdom Metazoa; phylum Chordata; class Actinopteri; order Cypriniformes; family Leuciscidae; genus Gila; species Gila orcuttii. The sequence continues at coordinate 25,602,933 of JAPDVR010000005.1, read as the reverse complement.
CTGCTCGCCACAATGCCCTACAAACCTTCATTTTACTTCCTAAAACACCAGAAACCTCTCTGTTACTCTATTCTTCATTCACTCAGTAGTGATTTTGGGCTGTGGTTACCAGCAGTATTAGGCCATGTGGAGACAGCCACTGATTTTTTTTTTTTTGTGTGTGTGTGTGTGTGAGAGAGAGAGGGAGTGAGAGAGAGAGAGAGAGAGAGAGAGAGAGAGAGAGAGAGAGAGAGAGAGAGACAAAGAAAGACATGGAGAGAAAGACAGCAACAAAGACAAACATTAACCTGTTTGAAGTTATTTGGAGAAAGACAAAAGTAAAGAGAATCCAAAATTCAGCGGTTAGAGTGTTGAGGACAAATACTATGCAGAGGAGGCAGCCTCCCTTCATATATAAACCAATCATCCTAGAGATGTAAATTTTGTGATATTAGTTTGAACTACTCCCTCTGATAATCTAGCAGCTACATTAATTATGGAGGGTAGAGATATTTATTATTTAATCGCCATTAATTGTACCAAGCTAGCTGTCATTCAAGCAATACAAATTAGAAATAAAGGAAGACCCCACACCTAAGCTGTACATTGAAGACTACTTTAATAATCTCAACTAAATGGCTGAATGTGCTCTTTTAATGCGGACATTTAAATAGACAGCAGGATGGGCTTTTTTCTTGATAGGTTATAAGGTAAGTGTAATTATAAGTGATAGGTGAGTGAAATTATATTTATATCATCTTTCTATATAGGTGTAATATATACATTTAAAAAAAAATCTGTCAAAGTAACAAAGTGTAGGAATTTCTCCCATCTAGAGGTGAAATTGTATTTTGCACTCAAACGAATAGTGCTCTCTAGCGCCTCGCTTTTTTAAATGCGTGTTGCAACTACGGTAGCCGTTATGTACCAAGAAGCTATGACAACATGTCTTCCAATAGCACTTCATCAAGTTTTCTTTCGGCTGATGAGGTTCATTATTTCAAACAAACTGCAACTTGACACACAACGAACACAACGAACAAACTAATGTTACAGTATGAATCACAGACTGTAAAAAGCATGAACTATGATAATTAGTAGTGATACATGCTGTTATTCACCAACAAGGCTGTTTAGCTTTTAACTATACATGTTCTATAATGCTATATAATGAATTACACAACCAAGCAATGAAAAAAAGCTTGTAATTTAGACGGTAACATTGACTTACCTGTCGAGAAGAAAGCAGGGAACTTCAGCATCCCTTTCAAAAGTCTTTCTCCTTTATTAGCTCTTTCTACCTGGGAAAAGCTATCCCGATATTTACCCTTTTGTTGAATTCGCCGGTCACATTTCCTTTTAAATTAAATTTCGAGGATTCCTTCTCCTGTGGCTTGGCATAAGTTTGATCCTGCATTATGAAGTACCGTGCAGTGCAGCCTTTCAAATTTGCCGTGACAGTGACAAGCGCCTCTCACTGATCTCCTTGTCCGTTTCAGCTGGTTTCAGTCACGTGATGCTGGCACTGAACGAAAATGCATTGTGGAAACACGTTGAGGTAGGTTAGTGCTTTTTGTCCCTCTCTGCTGTTATACTTTTTCAAAATGGTGATTTTTTTCTTGTGACCTAATACATAAAACCATAGAATTTAAAAGGATGTACTTTCTTTTTCACATGATTGTATAATGGGCTTACCATTAGTGAATCAGGGTTAGACAAAAACAACTTTTGGAAAAAGGTAAAAGGTCAACACCATATTGATGATGTATTGACTAATTTAAAAACAAACAAAAATCACACAAATCAGGGTTATGATACATACCCCAAATTTTGGTAAGAGGGAGACGGAGAGAGAGAGAGTAAGTGGGTCATCCAGCCTACAGAGACTCTACCAATCACTGATGTGGAACAAAAAAAAAAGTAGGAAGTGCATGTGCATGCACACACACACACACACACACACAATGGGCTGATGTTCACTGGTTGTGCGTGTGAATTTCAGCATTTCTCTTTGGGACATCAGGTGTGTGATGAGAGGTAACAGGATGATCTCTGTGTACAATGATCTGAACACAAGCTCCACATGTACTGAAGACTCACAAAGAATAATGTTAACATTTAGGCAAGTTTAGGCTTCAGGCTTCATTTTGGTGTACAAACCCGATTCCAAAAATTTGGGACACTGTACAAATTGTGAATAAAAACAGAATGCAATGATGTGGAAGTTTGAAATTTCAATATTTTATTCAGAATACAACATAGATGACATATCAAATGTTTAAACTGAGAAAATGTATCATTTTAAGGGAAAAATAAGTTGATTTTAAATATCATGGCATCAACACATCTCAAAAAAGTTGGGACAAGGCCACGTTTACTACTGTGTGACATCCCCTCTTCTTTTTATAACAGTCTGCAAACGTCTGGGGACTGAGGAGACAAGTTACTCAAGTTTAGGAATAGGAATGTTGTCCCATTCTTGTCTAATACAGGCTTCTAGTTGCTCAACTGTCTTAGGTCTTCTTTGTCGCATCTTCCTCCTTATGATGCGTGTAGCGATTCTTAGCTCAAATAAAGGGAATTTTAACAACTGGTCATGAATATGATCAGTGAATCGACTACAGTTTATAATATCACCCTTAACGGGAATATTTCGCCAACGTATCTGTATGGACAATTCAATACAACGGATTATAATCAATTATCCATACAGGGAGGCAAAATTAGATCAATTTTTATATCAATAATCAGTCACAACGTGTTTATAATTAAATATTAATATATCAATTGTCTCGAATATATCTATTTTCAGGATAACCCCTAATGGAATTAATTTGTTATCGAATGGTTTGTTCGTCCAGCAAACTGACCATATGATCTTTTATCAAATCACAAGAGGAGCTATCCTTTTTATAGACTTTCAAGAGAGACTGTTCTTCTTGGCCATGAAAAACAGCTCTCTCTCGTTCTACAAAAGAAAATACTCTTTAAAGTATCAACACGTTGTAAAGCGTGAAGCTTTGATCGGTTCTTCGGTCATTTCTGACCGGAATTTTTTAAATATTTTTTTTTTTTAAAAACGTAGCTTCATCGGAGTGGTACGAAACTTGGTGACTTTTATGGTACTTGGTATATGAACACACAAAAAAATTGGGGACATGATTTGAAAAGTCTAAGTGGTCGTAAAAAAAATAGTCACACTCGGGACCTTCGGTCATAAATGACCGCCCATAGGAAATGAATGGGAAATTGGCAAAAATATGAAAATTCAGAGTTTTTTTGTGCGTACAATCTACAAATCAGCCACGATGCAGAAAAAAAGCACTCAACAGTCAAGGGGTGACTCTAAAACATCACGAGTGCAAAACAGACACATACACTCTCACACACACATACTTATACACACAAAAACACACGCACACACAAATGAACGTGTGTCATTGAAAAAGCTAATTTTGGGAAATGCGTGAAATAAAAGCAATTATTCATCAATGTAAGGAATAAAAAGCACACAGCAATGAAAGCATGAGACTGTAAGCCATCAAGGTTGCAAAATAGATACACACACACACACACACACACACACACACACACACACACACACACACACACACACACACACACACACACACACACACACACAAACAGGGAAATATGAGACTGGTGAAACTGTAACAGAGAAATGTGAGAATATGTGAAATAAAATACAGTTACAGTTAGTATGTAAATGTGTAAATATAGTTAGAGAAATAAAAAAAGTGTTTTAAATATCATCCTAACTATATTTACATATTATGTGTATATTATTTACATATTCAATGAACAGTAACTCTTATTCAAAAGGCAACAGCAATTATGAACAAAAAACTAAAATAACAGCAAAAGTATAATTGTCAAAAAAAATAGAGAAATAAAAAAGTGTTTTAAATATCATCCTATTTTCCATTTACTTTTTGATAATTATTATACTTTTGCTGTTATTTTAGTTTTTTGTTCATAATTGCTGTTGCCAATTTTGAATAAGAGTTCCCTTTCGTAGTCACTCCGAGTTACGTCGGATGATGGAGAATGGGGGTTTCGCCTAGAAAGCCTATCGACTTCGAGTATTACAAAACGAGCCTATGGCAATGAAATGCCATGGGTCTGCGGAATTTGCATAGCGTATCTCCGCCCCACCGCGTGGGTATAAAAGGAGAGACGCCGGCAAAGGCAGATCATGTTTTCGCTTCGGAGCCAAGAGTATCTCTTCACTCCACAGCTATTTCTGACTTCGCTCTACGAGACGAGCCACTCTCAGGTGTTGGTGTGACGGCGATCTGCAGCGAATTCACATTGCCTGCTTGTCTGTGCAGTGATCTGCCAGTGAGTGTGTTTCTCCCTGCACGCTTCAACATCGCGGAGTTTTTTATCCTCTCACAAAAAGAGCTCGCACGTGGCACGTCTTTTTAAAGACGACTCGCCTGTGCATTTAAAAAAAAAAAAAAAAGAATGGTTGCGGCAGCTTGGTATCGGACTCTGATGGGCATGAGCGTTGTCTAGTATGTTTGGGCTTGATCATACTAGAGCAGCGCTCGTGGATGACTCATGTTCTCTCTGTGGGAACATGACCATCGCGTCATTAAGGTCGAGACTCGGTGAACTCGCAAGAGTGAGAGTCCCCTCATCCACCCCCCGATCTTCGGCTGGTGGCCAGGGTGACCTGAGGGTGTTGGTCTGGAAAAAGGCGCCAACTCCGTGTCCACGCCCCAGCCCCCCCTCCTCAATGACGGTGCCCGCTAGTGAACAGGTGATTCCAACGGGTCTACCTTCTGGTGGCCCGTGTGTTTCATTTGAAGCTACAGAGGATGATACTATGTTTGTAGCAGCTTCACTAGGTGGGTTTGATTCTCTGGAAATGACCACTCGTCACAGCTGCCACCTTCTGGTGTGCATACGGCTGTGCCTGAGTCCGATCCAGAGATGACGGCCATGCTTTCCTAGGACGATTGGTTTTGGGTAAGGCCACCGACCCTCGTCCACGGCAAACCCCAATACCTTCCCTCCAGGACGTGCATGATGAGATCTCGAAGTCCTAGAAGACCCCCTGGTCTTCTCGGGACCGCTCGCTGATCTCATCCGCCTTTCCTCCCCTCGATGGGGCCGCTGCCATGGGTACACTGGGGTTCCTCCGGCTGAACGCTCTGTTGCGATGCTATGTGTCCTCAGAGTGCTTCTTCTCGGCGCAATCCTAAGCACCCGTCCGTGGCCTGTAGTTTTTCGTCTACACTTGTGGCGAGATCCTATAGCGCCACTGGCAGCCGCCTCCCTGCTGCCATGGTCATTCTGCTGGTCTACCGGATCCAGATGCTCATGGTCCTGCACGAGGGCGGGACTGACCCAGGGCTCTTCACTGAGCTGCGTGCCGCCACTGACCTCGCTCCCCGAGCGACGAAAGTGGCCGTACGCTCCCTGGGTCAGGTGATGCTCACCATTCTGTGGCTGAACCTATCTGATGTCGCGCGGCCCCGTCTGTCCGACATTCCCATATCTCAGGTCGGCCTCTTCGGCGGTGCGGTTGAGGACTTTGCCCAACAGCTCTCAACCACCCATGTGCAGACTGACGTTGATTCTGTCCCGACGGCCCCGCCGTCCGCTCAGATCCCTCGGTCTGCCCACCGCCGAAGGCACCCTCCCGCGGGCGGACGCCACAGCCCTCTCCAGCCCCGCCCCCCGCTACATGCCAGGTTAAGCGGCGCTCTTGAGACGGGCTCCTCAGAGATGGGACTCAGTTCTTTCCAGGAGTGGGTAGCAGGACCACTCCTTTCCCCGGTGGAGGGCCGGGGGAGAATCTTTTGTAGCCCTAGAAAGAACCGATACTCCCATCACTGAGCACACAGAGCCGGATGACAGTGCGCGACGCCCCCGGGCCTCGCCGCTCTCATCCCTCTCTGTCACAGTTCTCGGACCGCAGTGTGCGCCGCCCCTGGGCCTCGCCACTCCCGTCCCCCTCTGTCCCAGAGGGCGCGGATGACAGTGTGTGCCGTCTCCGGACCTCACCACTCTCGTCCCCCTCTGTCGCCAGACCCCTGGCAGAGCAGACCCCCGTGGAACGCTGGTCCTTCCCTGGTCTCCTCTGTCAGGGCGCGGAGCTTGGCCACGCCCCCGCACCCGGCCGCTATGCCACCCTCGCCTGGGCTGGTCACTCCGCTTCGCTGCCCCTCCGGGGGGACGTCTGTGGTTCGTATGACCCCGCTGGTTCAGTTTCTGGCAGCTTGGTTAGAGCTCCCCAGCCTGTCCCGCTGGGTCGCCCGAACGATCAGGCGCGGCTATGCGATTCAGTTCGTTCGGTCTCCTCCCCGCTTCAGGGGAGTCCGCTTCACTATGGTCGGTGGCAATGCCCCCATCATGCGAGCAGAGGTTGCTACCTTGCTGGCGAAGGGTGCAATCGAGACTGTCCCTCCAGCCGAGATGAGGTCGGGGTTTTACAGCCCGTACTTCATCGTCCCCAAGAAAACCGGTGGGTTACGGCCGATCCTGGACCTGTGCGTCCTGAGCCGCTCCCTTCACAGGCTGCCGTTCAGGATGACGCATTTTCGAGTGTGTGCGGCCGCAGGATTGGTTTGCAGCGATAGACCTGAAGGGCGCCTACTTTCATGTCTCCATTTTACCTAGACAAGACCGTTTCTCAGGTTTGCTTTCGAGGGGCAGGCATATCAGTACGCGGTTCTCCCATTCGGGTTGGCTCTGTCTCCTCGCGTCTCTACGAAGGTCGTCGAGGCAGCCCTTGTTCCCCTACGCGAACACGGGGTTCGCATCCTGAATTATCTCGACGACTGGCTGATTCTAGCCCACTCTCGAGCTCAGGTTTGCGAACACAGAGACCTTGTGCTCCGGCACCTAGCCCGTCTGGGCCTTCGGGTCAACTGGGAGAAGAGCAAACTTTGCCCCGTGCAGAGGATCTCTTTTCTCGGTATGGAGATCGACTCGGTCGCCATGTCCGTGCAGCTTACGAGCGAGCGCGCACACTCACTGCTGACTTGTCTTCGTCAGTTCGAGGGCAAGAGTGCGGTCCCACTGAAATTATTTCAGAGGCTCCTGGGGCATATGGCATCTGCAGCCGCGGCAACGCCGCTCGGATTGCTTCATATGAGACCGCTTCAGCTGTGGCTTCGCGATCGAATCCCGAGGTGGGCATGGCATCACGGCACGCTCCGAGTTCCAGTGATTCCGACCTGCCATCAGTTCTTCACCCCGTGGAGGAACCTCAGTTTTCTACGGGCCGGAGTTCCCCTAGAACGAGTTTCCAGGCATGTTGTTGTCCACAGATGCCTCTTCCACGGGCTGGGGCGCCATGTGCAACGGACATGCTGCCGCGGGCTCCTGGACAGGACCCCAGCGCCTTCTGCATGTCAATTGCCTCGAGTTGCTGGCAGTACGCCTTGCCCTGCACCGTTTCCGCACGCTGCTCAAGGGTCAACACGTACTAGTCCGTTCAGACAATACCGCTACAGTAGCGTACATCAACCGCCAAGGTGGTCTACGCTCCCGCCGTATGTCGCAACTCGCTCGCCACCTCCTCCTATGGAGGCAGAAGCACCTGAGGTCCCTTCGTGCTATCTACATTCCGGGGGTTCGGAACCTTGCAGCCGACGAGCTGTCACGGTTCCGTCCCATCCCCGGCGAATGGCGACTCCATCCCCAGTCGGTCCAGCTGATTTGGGACCAGTTCGGGGACGCACAGATAGACCTGTTTGCCTCCCACGACTCATCCCATTGCGCCCTGTATTACTCCCTGTCCGAGGGCATGCTCGGCACGGATGCACTGGCGCACAGCTGGCCGCGGGGCCTACGCAAATATGCGTTTCCCCCAGTGAGCCTTCTCGCACGGACTCTGTGCAAGATCAAGGAGGACGAGGAGCAGGTCACTTTGGTTGCGCCGTACTGGCCCACCAGGACCTGGTTCTCCGAACTAGTACTCCTCGCGACAGCACCTCCTTGGCCAATTCCTCTGAGAGAGGACCTCCTCTCTCAGAGACAGGGCACCCTTTGGCACCCTCGTCCCGATCTTTGGAGGCTCCACGTGTGGCTCCTGGACGGGACGAGGCAGGTTTGAGTACCCTGCCACCTGCAGTGGCGGCTACCATCACTTCCGCTAGAGCTTTGTCCACGAGACATCTCTATGCGTTGAAGTGGAACCTCTTCGTCAACTGGTGCTCTTCTCGCTGAGAAGACCCCAGGAGATGCTCGATCAGTGTCGTGCTTTCCTTCCTGCAAGATGGGCTGGAGCGAAGGCTGTCTCCCTCCACCCTGAAGGTGTATGTGGCCGCTATCGCCGCATATCACGAAGCAGTTGAAGGTAAGTCTCTGGGAAGGCATGACCTGATCGTCAGGTTCCTGAGAGGGCGGCTCCTCTCGTTCCCTCTTGGGACCTCTCAGCGGTGTTAAATGCCCTGCAGAGGGCTCCCTTTGAGCCTCTGCAATCAGTGGAGCTTAAGTTCCTGTCAATGAAGACAGCGCTCCTGGTTGCACTGGCCTCCATCAAGAGGGTATGGGACCTGCACGCATTCTCCGTTGACGAAGCGTGCCTGGAATTCGGGCCGGCTTACTCTCACGTGATCCTGAGACCCCTGCCTGGATATGTGCCCAAGGTTCCCACCACTCCCTTCCGGGACCAGGTGGTGAACCCGCAAGCGCTGCCCCTGGAGGAGGCAGACCCAGCCTTGGCACTGCTCTGTCCAGTACGCGCTCTCAGCGCTTACATAGACAGGATGCAGTGTTTCAGGACCTCAGACCAGCTCTTTGTCTGTTATGGTGGGAGACTGAAGGGAAAGGCTCTCTCAAAGCAGAGGTTGTCTCACTGGATAGTGGACACCATCGCTTTGGCTTACCAACAGCAAGGCCGACCATGCCCCCTTGGTGTGACAGCCCACTCCACCCGGAGTGTGGCTTCCTCTTGGGCTCTTGCGCATGGCGCCTCACTGGCAGACATCTGCAGAGCTGCAGGCTGGGCGACACCTAACACATTCGCCAGAATCTACAATCTCCGAGTGGAGCCTGTGTCCTCTCACGTACTCGCTTCAACTAGCTAGTACCGGACCCGCTCAGGTGTCTTCGCTTGCTCGCCATTCCACTCCACGGACTGGATATGTGCGATATTCTCCTCAGGTGAGTCTTCCTCTCTGAAGCCCTGAGTTCCTCCAGCACTGTTGACGCTGCCGCCAGTGTCTATTGCCTGTGCGTCAGCTAGGTGCCTCCGTGTGCATGGTTCCTCCCTTGAGTAACCCCCACATGTCTATTTCCACTGTAAGCCTCCCTGAGCGTGTGTCTTTCCCTCGGCAAGCCACCTTGCCACCCCTGGAGTTGAAAGTTGCCACACCACGGGCTGGTCACTCCAGTGTTCCTCCATATGCAGCCCTCCGGCCATATGTGTGTTCCTAAGTCCTCCCTACGGGTAGGCATTCTGCGGCATATTTCCTCTGAGATATGCTCCCCAGTGTACCTTGGTATTCCTGTGTTAAGTAGGACTCCTTCGTCCATGCCAGTATCACGACAGGGGGATCAGACTTTCGCAAGGCACTGGAAGACAGCTGTGAAGGTGGCGTGATTATACGGGAACCCCCATTCTCCGTCATCCGACGTAACTCGGAGTGACTTTGAAAGGGAACATCTCGGTTACGTATGTAACCCTCGTTCCCTGAGTAGGGAACGGAGACGTTACGTCTCCCGGCCACTTCCGCTGTACCGCTGGGCAGACGCCTGAGTTCAGTCTCGGCTCCTCAGCGAAGACATGATCTGCCTTTGCCGGAGTCTCTCCTTTTATACCCACGCGGTGGGGCGGAGATACGCTATGCAAATTCCGCAGACCCATGGCATTTCATTGCCATAGGCTCGTTTTGTAATACTCGAAGTCGATAGGCTTTCTAGGCGAAACCCCCATTCTCTGTCATCCGACGTAACGTCTCCGTTCCCTACTCAGGGAACGAGGGTTACATACGTAACCGAGACGTTACAGTTCATTGAATTGTACAAAAAATAATTTTAAACCAACCAAACAAACAAAGAACTTGACAAAAAGTCTTTGAGAATCTCTTATTATATATTAAAATCCACAACCTGAAAAAAAATAGGCAAATATGATTTAAAAAAAATATGTCTATAGGCCTAGTCTCTAATTTAACCTGAAATACAGCATTAATTAAAAAAAAAAAAATATATATATATATATATATATATACATTTTCTATTATATTCAATGGGGAAAATGGATCATAATTATTGCATAAATATTCATTATTATCATAAAATTCTCAAAAAACTTGACAAAAATAGTCTTTGAGAATCTCTTATTATATATTAAAATCCACAACCTGAAAAAAATAGGCAAATATGTGCAAAACAACTAGAATTCACAAGCCTTTCTACAGAGAGCTGTAAATCCATCTAGTGGTTACAATATGATATTGCATGATAATTATGCTCACTACTTCCAACAGATGGTACCAATCTGATTTCAAAAAAATATTTCTATAGGCCTAGTCTTTAATTTAACCTGAAATACAGCATTAATTAAAAAAATAATAATAAAAAATATATATATGTACATTTTCTATTATATTCAATGGGGAAAATGGATCCTAATTACTGCATAAATATTCATTATTATCATAAAATTCTCAAAAAACTTGACAAAAATAGTCTTTGAGAATCTCTTATTATATATTAAAATCCACAACCTGAAAAAAATAGGCAAATATGTTCACAACAACTAGAATTCACAAGCTTTTCTACAGAGAGCTGTAAATCCATCTGTAAATCCATGCTCACTACTTCCAACAGATGGCACCAATCTGATTTCAACATTTCTTTTCTATAGGCCTAGTCTCTAATTTAACCTGAAATACAGCATTAATAAAAAAAAAAAAAAAAAAAAAATATATATATATATATATATATATATATATATATATATATATATATATATATATATATATATATATACATTTTCTATTATATTCAATGGGGAAAATGGATCATAATTATTGCATAAATATTAATTATTATCATAAAATTCTCAAAAAACTTGACAAAAATAGTCTTTGAGAATCTCTTATTATATATTAAAATCCACAACCTGAAAAAAAATAGGCAAATATGTTCACAGCAACTAGAATTCACAAGCTTTTCTACAGAGAGCTGTCAATCCATCTAGTGGTTACAATATGATATTGCATGATAAATATGCTCACTACTTCCACCAGATGGCTCCAATCTGCTTTCAAAAAATGTTCTCTATAGGCCTAGTCTCTACTTTAACCTGAAATACAGCATTAATTAAAAAATAATAAAAAATATATATATATAAATAATTTTTCTATTGTTTTCAATGGGAAAAAATTGATCATAATTATTGCATAAATATTAATTATTATCATAGAATTCTCTCAAAACACCAAAGAAAAAAAGAAAAACTATTATTGAACAAAAATACATTTCATTGATTTTACTGGAAATTTTTTTATTTTTATTTTAGGGGTCCAGTCACTTATGACCGTGAAGGTCCTATGTGTGACTGGTTGACGAAGAACCCCAGAACGCGCCGGCGCGTTTTGTTCGTTTTTTTTCACATAGCAGAAAAATAGACTTAAAGTACTACCATCATTTCTGGTCATATAGAGTTAAGAAATATGAGAAAATAATCTGTTAAATGTCTACTTTTTTATGTGCCCACATACAATCGAAATAAAATATTGTGATTTTGTGAAATAAAGAAAATAAACACGGTGTGCGTTCTGCCTCTCCGTCACCATGAACTTTTTTTCTGGAGCACGTCTCTAAACATAAAAAAAAAACAGCAAATACTATTCACCCAGCCATAAGCAATATATCTTTTAAATCATTTGAGTTTGTACTTTTAAATGATCCGATTCAAAACTAAAATAAATATTCTCCGTTTATGTCATCTATATAAAAAGAGAGACGTGTCAGCCGGTCTAATTATCTTCCTCTCAGCTCATTATTCTGGTAATGTGACACGCCCACGGAGAGCGCGCGCTATTCAAACGCAAATATGTGAAGCAACACATTGAGACGCGTTAACGCCCATATAGGCTAAACTCTGTAAACACACTATATTTTTTAGTCAGATTATGATTCGTCTTGCGCTGCTATGAGGAATAATCCTGGGACATTTACCTACCTCAGAACAAGTGCTGGTTTATTTTCACTTCGAGGAGGAGCAACAGATTCAGCTGAGAAGTGTAAGTGTTGCTTGTGCTTTGTTCTAATCGCGATATAGAATAACGTTAGTGTCTGTAAATGGAAAAATAGCATACTGTTTAAATGTGAATCATGTTTCTCTGTGTGTGTGTGTGTGTGTGTGTGTGTGTGTGTGTGTGTGTGTGTGTGTGTGTGTGTGTGTGTGTGTGTGTGTGTGTGTGTGTGTGTGTGTGAATGAATGAATGAACGCACAGATACGCACTGTTACAGACGAAATAAAAGACAACATTTCGTTGACTAGTTTTGGATAAAGTTTTTACTCTAAAATTGACATCAAATAAGCTTTTGTTACGAGTTTCTGCTCATATGTTAAATATATAGTATGTTTGTCAATAAACTAATCAACTAATATGTTATAGTGTTTGTTCCAATGCAAGCTATATCAAAAATAATGAATCCTTAACTTTGAAATATGTATGATCAAACTAAGACATTTATGGAAAAAGACAATTTTCTTTTCAAGATGTTTCCAACTCTAACTTTGAACTATGTATGTGTGTGTATGTATGTATGTATGTATATGTATATGTATATGTATATGTGTATAGTTCTTGCATTCTTTGGGGTCCTTGCATTCTTTCTCACACCTGAATGAAAGGCTCATTACTATGCAGTCATTACTATGCAGGGTCTTTGTCTTCTCAGGTGTGAACCAACTAATTATTCACAAGGGGGTTGGGCAGTTGACGCCCATTCGCATATTGCCTTGGCAAACAAAAAAATGTTTTTCACAATTTTAATCAATCTATTGTGTTATGTGAATGATTAGGCAGTATGATTTTCACATCATTTTGAAGCCAGAACTCGAAGCGACAACATCCATTAGTCAAAAGTCTTGTGGACACATATTTAGTATGTGTTTTGTGGTCTTATTTCAGCAACTTTAATTTTTATTTTTTTCAATATCACGCATAAACATTATTCTCTTAAAAATACAAACATGTACATACATGTTGATCACATATTATGTTAGCCCCGTTTGTGCTATATAGAGTGAATTTACTTCTTTGCCATTAACATGTTTATAAATAACTGAAAAAAGCACAAATGTCAGTGTATGTCAAAACATCCCAAGGGCCCCAAAAACACCTTGGTCCCCAGAGGGTTAAAGGGACTTCATAATATGAGCTCAACCAGAGTCAATAAATGAGTATACATGGATTTAATAAAGGAAACACTACGTATAACGGTGACTAAGATTACATGGAATAAAATGTATATACAACACAATAAAACAATGAATAATGAAAGAGGATGAGAGTCAGAGAGAGAGTGAAAAAGGGAGAGAAGATGAGACAGGTCATGAAGGGTAACAGAATGGCAAATTACCTGGACAAAACCTTGAGAGAGAACCAACAAGGAATCACAATCACCCTATAGAAGGGGTTAAACAAATCTTAATGCTTTGAAAACTCAATAAACTAAATACTTGCAAATATAGCTCTCTTGTTTTGTCGAGAAAGCGTGTGTGTGTGTCCTTGTAAGATGTGCGCGTTCTCTCCTCCTTCAGAGCTGCGCGCGTTCACGTGAAAGGTAGGTGTCCGTTGCAGGTAAAGTTTGCCAGATAATTCAGGCTAAGTTAATTTCACTCGTCGGTGGAAATGAACAAAGGAGAATCCGAAAATGGAAAACAAAAACTTAAAGAAACAAACAAACAAAAGAAAACAGAAGACGAAGAGAAGGCTTGAAGAGCCTTGAAGAGGGAGTTGAAGAAGGCTGAAGAGAAACTAAGCGAGACTAAGAGAGCGAGAAACTGGTGTTCTGTTCTCTTAAGGAAACTCAGTCCACACCTCTTTTGAGTGAAACTGACCAATCGACTTGGAGTTCTGTGAGCGGGAAAATTTGTTCCTTTGTCTTGTCAGACGCTCATTTGCATGGTTTATGAGGCCGTCATTATGAGGCCGTTAGTTTGGTCATTTCACTTCCAAGATGGTAAACATAGTAACATACATTTTATCACAATCTACTATATAGATTCAGCTAAGGCAAACCGAGAGGTTTACATCGATACTAAGAAAGATGTGTCACATACAACAACAGAGATTTATTCCTATAGCTTGAAAATAGGATTTTAGAGTTCAACTAACGCAACTAGAAAGTCATAACTAGGCTATTATGAGCTAGAAAACATGCATATACACAGGAACGTATCATATACAGTTGGCAATAGCCCCTATTCTGAGTTTAATGTAAAAGTCTGTGTGTGTGCGTGTGTGGGTGAAGAAAGGAGCTTGCTCTTCGGCCATCCCCGAAGGCGTTTAGAGTTTAGAAGGCCCCCCACCATTCCTTTCTTGCCGGGGTGGGGGGGTATTGAGCGATACGAATCTGTTTGAAGCTCACGCGTTTGAGTTTATGGCTGTTGGTTTTTCCTCTCGCGTATGCCACAAAAGTGTCAGTGGGGCAATTAGGCGCTGACTCTTTGGCACTCTCACTTGTGATTTAGGTTGGATGAGTCACAGGTTGCGAGCTTTAGATTTGGAAGAGTCACAAGTTGCGAGCTTTAGGAATCTTAGAATGGTTAGATCATGTGAGACTATCCAGATACGCTACATACGCCAAATGTTTTCTATGGGTGAAAGATCTGGACTGCAGGCTGGCCATTTCAGTACCCGGATCCTTCTTCTACGCAGCCATGATATTGTAATTGATGCAGTATGTGGTCTGGCATTGTCATGTTGGAAAATGCAAGGTCTTCCCTGAAAGAGACGACATCTGGATGGGAGCATATGTTGTTCTAGAACTTGGATATACCTTTCAGCATTGATGGTGCCTTTCCAGATGTGTAAGCTGCCCATGCCACACGCACTCATGCAACCTCATACCATCAGAGATGCAGGCTTCTGAACTGAGCGCTGATAACAACTTGGGTTGTCCTTGTCCACAGTTTTCCAAAAAGAACTTCAAATTTTGATTCGTCTGACCACAGAACAGTTTTCCACTTTGCCACAGTCCATTTTAAATTAGCCTTGGCCCAGAGAAAATGCCTGCGCTTCTGGATCCTGTTTAGATATGGCTTCTTTTTTTACCTATAGAGTTTTAGCCGGCAACGGCAAATTGCATGGTGGATTGTGTCCACCGACAATGTTTTCTGGAAGTATTCCTGAACCCATGTTGTGATTTCCATTACAGTAGCATTCCTGTATGTGATAAAGTGGCGTCTAAGGGCCCGAAGATCACGGGCATCCAGTATGGTTTTCCGGCCTTGACCCTTACGCACAGAGATTGTTCCAGATTCTCTGAATCTTTGGATGATATTATGCACTGTAGATGATGATAACTTCAAACTCTTTGCAATTTTTCTCTGAGAAACTCCTTTCTGATATTGCTCAACTATTTTTCACCGCAGCATTGGGGGAATTGGTGATCCTCTGCCCATCTTGACTTCTGAGAGACACTGCCACTCTGAGAGGCTCTTTTTTTACCCAATCATGTTGCCAATTGACCTTATATGTACATTTAACTTTTCCGGCCTCTTATTGCTACCTGTCCCAACTTTTTTGGAATGTGTAGCTCTCATGAAATCCAAAATGAGCCAATATTCGGCACGACATTTCAAAATGTCTCACTTTCAACATTTGATATGTTATCTATATTCTATTGTGAATAAAATATAAGTTCATGAGATTTGTAAATTATTCCATTCCTTTTTTACTCACAATTTGTACAGTGTCCCAACTTTTTTGGAATCGGGTTTGTAAATGAAATTTGCGTACCAGTGTTATAACTATATACATAAAAACTGTTAATATAATAAAATAAACAGGACTGTTGACATCGGAGGACGACCAAAGGAGGCGAAGCCGATGGATCCAAGGGCGCAGACAGAGAGCCAATGGTATTGATCGACAACACCTAGGCGATGGACCTAGATCGACCTAGGCGATGCCATGGAGCCAGAGTGCCCGAGGACTGAGGCGAAGCCAGTGTGACTGAGGACAGTGCTGTAGCTGTAGGGAAGGAGGAACCTGCTGTAGCCGTAGGGGTGGAGAGACGGAGCACACCAGACGGCTCGCAAGTCTGTGGTGGAAGAAGAGTGACGACTGACCAAGTTGGATCTGGTGGGACGAGGGAACCCGGTGGAGCCACAAGGTTGAGGGTCTCTGGTAGAGCCAAAGGTAGGAGGAGGCAAGGCAGAGCTGACAGGTCGATGGGCCGAGGTGGAGCGAAGGAATCAGAGGCCGGAGGTGGAGCCACATGATCCTGACGCTCAGGCAAAGCTGGTGGTTGCACGACCTGAGGCTCCACTTCACAGCAAGACATCACCCGGGGAAGACGAAGGGCTGCAGGCATCCATCAGAGGTGGGGCTGGAGGACTGGCGGAGCTTAGCTGTGATGGTGACAGAGGTAAGCTTGACGAGATCAATGACGGTAATTCCAGTTCCCAACAGATCGATGATACATTTTCAATGCTGTCTAACAACAGCGATGATAAAGAACAAACTGTTCAGGGTGGGATTGGGTGAGAGGCAGGACCTCCGTATCCAGCATAATCAGCCAGTCCTCAGTCTCCACTTCAACCAGTATTCCCTCAGCTGCTGCTGTCGGAGGCTTACATCCCTTGTCAGCCTACGGTTCCAGGGTGATGGTCAGCGCAGACCTCTTTCCCTCTGGCTCACTCATCACGGCGTGCGGTCGCTCTCCGTCTGCGGGGTGTGGGGTGGTGGATTGGGGTCTGGGTCTGGCTGTGTTCTGGATCGGGGGTAGACGCTTTCCAGACACTTGATGACAGCCTCCCTCCAGTTAAGTCCTGTGGTGTCTGGGTGGTCAACTGGGTGGTGGCAGTTTGCCCTGATCCAGAATATTGACTTCAGGGTCTCGGGTGTCATAAGGGCAGGTGATAGCGAGATGACAAAAGTCCACTAAAAAGTCCCAAAAAATGAAGGCTTTGGTGGGCTAAAGCAGCGAATTGAGCTACATAGTTCATATTTAGTTGTGGTCCGGTCAGAAGAACAAGAAGATGATGATCACGATTCAAAGGACTTTAATAATCCACTTAAAAGGCAATCCAAACAGGCAAGTGAACAAAACACAACCTCTAGCATAGATGTGACCAGACAACTGGGAACTGAAAAGACTGCAACTTAAATAAAATATAAATGATGATCAACACCTGTGCAGTGTAAGGAACTTAGCTATATGAAATATTAATAATCAATAATAACTTGTTATGATTAATTATGAATATTTGGGTCAGTTAATTGGATTAACTTGACATGGCTAAATTAATGTTACAATCAATTAATCAGTTCGTCCAACGAACTCTTTTGATTATTAATTTATTCTAAGAAAAGGGTATCTTCCCTGGCCACAGAAGAATAATTATTTCTTAGCATGTACAGCGTTTTGAGCATGTAGCAAGATCAAAAACCGTAAAGGGACTTCGCATTGCAAGCAAATCAGAACCAAATACATAAAAAAGTGCATAAGTTTTATTAACTAAATCATAAACATACATAAACTAAACACACATATATACAGAAATAGGTTAGTGATAGGATGAAATTGGAAACCGGAAGAGGGACTATGAGAAGAACAATCAGAATTTCATTTTCACATTTCATTGAATTGAATACTTGCATTTGTAGTGGGAACAATTCTTGAAGTTGTTGAAAATTGAAGTCGTTGATGGTTCCGGCAGTGTCAAGTGGAAGTTGGTTGAGAGTTCACTATCTCCAGGAACACATGGCTGGTTTGGTCAAGGCCTGGGGCCCTGTTGAGGCCACGCCGAGCACCCAGGAGAAGTGAGGAAGTCGGAAGAGTGGGTGATTGGAGTCGTTGTTGGTTGGAGTCTTTGTTCCAAAACTCCTGAGACTGTCCTTGGTTCTTTGTGAGAGTCTCCTCTCTCTCCTGCCTGATCCCGTATCTGGTTGGATCGAGGCCTGCTGGGCCCTGGGGCCCCCGTGGAGGGGGAGGGGGTTCCCCAGTATCACCAGAAACAGTGTTGCGGCTGGTTGAAAGAACTAAGAGAGGGAGGTCACATGTGGACTGTCTCTAATAAAGCCTGAGAAAGATCCAACCCCTAAGGGTTGACTGGACCAATAAGCAAGGTGAAATGTCCGAGTGGGAAGGTTGCTCTAGTTAATTTACGAGTCTTTGTCCCAAGCGTGGTTATACCTTCATTAATGCTCAGATAGATATAACACATCCACACTGCATGTACATCAAAGTGTGAGTCATTAAATGAGGATTAATTAGGTAGGAGGCATGATACAGGTGAGGTTACATTGATCGTTAGTTGGTTGTATACCAAGGTACATACCATAATATATACATAATAGTTCACGAGACAGTAAACCATTTACATGGTTTCTTTCACAGTTTTATGCATGTTCATTTATAGATCAGTTAGTCTATGATTAATGCAGCAAAGTCTGTTTTAAAGAGGGTTTCTGTCTTCCCCATTGTCTCTCTCTTGTGCACCTGGCCAAAATCCTGTGGAGGTCGTAAAATCTCCTTATCAGCCCGTAACATGACACTGTTTCTGCCCTTGTGTTCGTTCATTTGGGCTGTTAGTTTTGGAGTTTCATAAATCTTTGTATATAATGAATAATTAGTGTGTGTCTGATTGGTCCATACCCTACAGCAGATAAAATTAATCTCCATGACAACTAAAGAATGGTGGGAAACTGAACAAAGGAACATATGTGAATAAAAAAAAAAAACTAAAAGTCCACGAAAACAGAAACTAACTGAAGATAACTGTGACAGACATCACATTTCAAAATATGATTGAATTCTGTAATGGTTCACAAAAAACTAAAGTAAATACTAAAGTTGTGTGTGAGAATCAACACAAATTGTCTCCTCAATACAAAGTTGGCTAGATATATATTTAAGGGGAAGGGAATTCGGAATGGCTTCGAATTTTGAACTAGAGAAGTTTGCGATTCAACCATTGTCGCAACAATTAGACATCTGCCGCAAAGATGATCTGTTTTTGATTGCGGATTTATATCAAATCACAGTTCCTTGTGGTGCAGTGAAACGGGAGATTAAGGAGGTGATTTATAAACACTTGGAGGAGCATGGAGTTTTGCCAGAGGAGAGTGAGTCGGCGGGTGTTGCATTTCGGCTGCCGGTTTCTGCAGGTGCGGGTGAGAAACCCAAATCTGAGGAGGTGGTCAGCATAGATACAGTCGATCTACCTTCTCCGCGAGATCCTTTACTGGCAGTCAAATTGAAAGAGTTAGAGGTGGAGCTGGACAGGCAACGTTACCAGAGTCAGCTGTTGCATGTACGCACAGTTGCGCTTGAAACCAAGCGAAATAACAAGCTCAAGGAGCTGGAGATCGAGCTCAAAACTAAATTACCTGTTCACCCCTCAGCTGTTGATGTGCCTGGCATGAATGTGACTGTGCCATCACCCATCATTGCTTCCACTCCGAGTCCTTTTCCTGCACCTTGACGCAACCCTCAAGTAAGTCAACCTGAATTTGACATTAGTCGACAAATTGCACTAGTCCCATTGTTTCGAAAGAGCGAGGTTGACACTTATTTCACAGTGTTTGAGCAAATCATCGCCACGTTAAAATGACTGCGGAAATGTTTGGCCACTGTTATTGCAATGCAACTCGCCGGTAAAGCTCAAGAAGTCTGTTCAGCGTTAACGACTATGATGTGATGAAAAATGCTGTTTTGCGTGCTTATGAGTTAGTCCCCGAAGTGTACCGGCAAATATTCCGTAGTCATGTAAAAACCTCTAGTCAAAGATTTGTCAAATACCGCAACGGTACCTAAGAACGTTTCTGCTGTAGACAATAGTGAAAGCCCTGAATGTTTTTATTGCCATGAAGTGAGTCACCTCATTGCTACTTGTCCTTTTTTGAAACGCAAAGTTAGTTGGAAAGCAAATCCTTCGAAAAGCATTTCTTTGTATGAACGACAGATTTTGTCACCCGAGCATGTTTTTTTTAAAATACATTAATTGTGTCTACTTTTGAACCGTTTATTTGTGATGGCGTTGTATCATTGAGCGGAACTAAGCGTATCCGCATCCTAAGGGATACTAGCGCTGCGCAATCTTTTATTTTAGAAAGTGTGTTATCATTCTCTAAACAATCAAGTTGTGATTCCGATGTGCTAGTGCAAGGGATTGATTTTGCAGTAGTTAAAGTTCCTTTGCACAATGTGTTCTTGCGATCTGGAATAATTTCAGGAAATGTTAAGCTGGCAGTCCGAGCTGAACTACCTGTGAAGGGTGTAACGATTTGGCATGTAAAAAAGTTTTCTGTCTAGACATCTGTAATAGATGTTCCTAATGTGAATGAGAAAGATGTGTAGAAGGAAGAATTTCCTGATGTGTTTTGCACGTGTGTTATAACACGAGCTCAAGCTCACAAATTTAAGGAGACTGTCAATCTTTCTAATTCCTTTATGTGTGCTGATGATTTTGCCAGTCAGAGAAGGAAGCTGAGGCAGTTGACATAGATGTGTGTGCACTTCCTAATGTTGATCTATCCTTTGGTATGCCACAGTTAATTGAACCACAACGTGTGGATCAACTTTGAGTCACTGTATCGCAGTTACTGTTGAGCCGTCTGTGCTGTCGGAGCATCCTGTGGTGTACTACCTTGAAGATGGTGTACTGAAGCGTAAGTGGACTCCAAGTCATGCAGATAATGACTGGAGCACTGTCTTTCAAGTTGTTGTCCTTATAGACCTTATAGAGAGCAGGTAATGAGTGTTGAGGATGATCATGAACTTTCTGGTCACGTTGGTATTTAAAAAACTTACGATTATTTAGTGAAGCATTTTGGCCTTCGATGAAATCAGATGTAGCCAAATTTTGTAAATCCTCCCACGCTTGTCAAATGGTGGGCAAACCAAATCAAGTGATTTCCCCCAGCCCCAATGAAGCCAATACCAGTGCTGGGTGAACCATTTGAATGAATTCTGATTGACTGTGTTGGTCCATTGCCCAGAACAAAGTCTAGAAACACTTATCTTTTAACGCTGATGTGTGCATCGACCAGGTTTCCTGAGGCAATACCGCTACGTTCTCTCAAAGCCCCTACGATTGTCAAAGCAATTGTTAAGTTCTGCAATACATTTGGAATGCCAAAATACATTCAGTCTGATCAAGGCACCAATTTTATGTCCAGAGTATTCGCAAAGGTAATGAAACAGTTAAAGGGTTAGTTCGCCTATTTAAGACATGAAGTTGTATGGAATCCTTACCAGCACTTTAGTGCATACACACTGACCCACTCTGTAGTCACCTCCCTGGTCAGAGTTCTGGCCGCTGGAAGTTTTTCAAGAAAGTACTCCCGGTTAGTTTCCGGGGCCTCAAAACTGTGCGTTTTTACGTGAAAAAATTATTTGCGTTTCAAAGCTTGATTAATTTAACACACAAAAAACATGCCGGTCAAAATTCATACCTCAGTTTTAATCGGCACTATTTTCTTTCCATTTCTATCAATCCGTGCTGCTGTCAACGTCAACAGTGCGCACGTTCCGATCAGCTGTTCCATAGTGTTTACACAATCAATGTAAAAAGTAGAAAATGAATGATGGTGCGAACTTGTAAATTTCCAGGCTGTGACCACAAGAATGTGCCGGGATCACCGTTCAGATTCCATCGTTTTCCTGTTTCGGATATAGCTACGAGACAGCTTTGGCTGGTTGCCATCGGCTACTCTGCGGGAGCTAAAATATCCAGAATCAAGGATTATCGTGTGTGCAGTGCTCACTTCAGCGAAGACGATTACATCCTCAACCAAGGAGGAAAAAGAAAAAAAATGATTTTAAAGAGTTTTGCTGTACCAGTACCACGGGTAAGCTCTATTTACTAACTTTATGATCCCATGTCTAAACTTGGGTCTAGACATGTTGTCAGCGAGTCGTGCTATCAACAGCTGATCGGAACGTGCGCACTGTTGACGTTGAGAGCAGCGCGGATTGATAGAAATGGAAAGAAAATAGTGCCGATTAAAACTGAGGTATGAATTTTGACCGGCGTGTTTTTTGTGTGTTAAATTAATCAAACTTTGAAACGCAAATAATTTTTTCACGTAAAAACGCACAGTTTTGAGGCCCCGGAAACTAACCGGGTCAGTGTGTATGCACTATAGTGCTGGTAAGGATTCCATACAACTTTATGTCTTAAATGGGCGAACTAACCCTTTAAATATCAAACATCAGGTATCCAGTGCGTACCACCCTCAGTCACAAGGCGCTATCGAATGCTTTCATCAAACATTAAAATCAATGCTTCGAACCTTCTGTGTTGAGCGTGAAAAAGAATGGGATGAAGAGATCCCGCTCTTGTTATTTGCAGTTCGTAATACTACCCAAGCGTCACTCGGGTTCAGTCCCTCTGAGTTAATCTTTGGACACACTGTTCGGGATCCATTGAAACTTTTGCAAGAGCAAATTCTTTCTTCTAGACATCCGTCTCAAACTACCAGTGTTGTAGATTATGTCAGTGCATTCCGCGAGCGACTACACACTGTGTGGGGGTTGGCAAAACGCTCACTTTGTTCAGTGCAAACCCAAATGAAAACTCGCTATGATCAGAAGGCTGTACAGCGTTCGTTTCGGACTGGAGACAAAGTTCTCATTTTACTTCCAGTGCCAGGTTCAGCACTCCAAGCTAAATTCGCTGGCCCTTATGAGATTAACCCTCTGGGGTCCAGAAACGCGCCGGCGCGTTTTGCTGTTTTTTTCCACATAGCAGCAACATAGACTTAAAATACTCCGTCATTTTTGGTCATATAAATAAAATCAATACATGATTATAAACTATAGAGGGTCTTCTTTTTTTTGTGTACACTCACATTAACATTAAAACCGTGTGCTTTTGTAAAATGAAGAAAATAAACAGGGTGTGCTTTCTGTCTCTCCATCTCCGTTAACTTTTTTTCTGGAGCACGTCTCTAAACTTAAACAAAGCTCAGGGAATACTATTCACACAAGCATGAGCAGTATATCTTTATAATCATTTAAGTTTGTACTTTTAAAATATCTAATTCAAAACTAAAATAAATATTCTCTGTTTATGTAATCTATAAAAAAAGAGAGAGGTGTCAGCCGATCTCATTATCGTTCTCT
Organism: Gila orcuttii; assembly: GCA_026230005.1. Classification (NCBI taxonomy): domain Eukaryota; kingdom Metazoa; phylum Chordata; class Actinopteri; order Cypriniformes; family Leuciscidae; genus Gila; species Gila orcuttii. Next base: position 25,579,650 of record JAPDVR010000005.1, on the reverse strand, counting down.
CAGCTCATTATTCTGCTAATGTGACACGCCCACGGACAGCGCGCGCTATTCAGAAGCAAATGATCTGAAGCAACATATGCAAATGTGTCAACGCCCCTCATAAACGCGATAACACAACAAATGTAATCATCAGATTAATTTACCTTTCCGTCTTGTGAGGCTGTGACTGTGAGCAGTAGCCCTGGGACATTTACCTCAGAACATGTGCTGGTTTATTTTCATTTTGAGGAGCGACCGATCTAGCCGAGAATTGTGAGTAGCCTAAGTTTTTTATTCTTGTGCTTTGTTCTAATGTCTGTAAATGCAAAAAGACTGTTTAAATTTGAATCACGTTTCTGTGTGTGAATGAATTAACGGCACAGATGGGCGCTGTTGTTTATGTTTAGCCTACTATTATTGTATACTTTAGTTACAGATGAAAAATGAAAGACAACATTTCGTAGTTTTGGATAGATTATAAAGTTTTTATTCTAAAATATCAAATAAGCTTTTGTCATCCAGTTTCTGCTCATATTTTAAATATATAGTAGGCTATGTTCTGTCAAAAATAAACTCATCAACTAAGATGTTATTATAGTGTTTGTTCCAATGTAAGCTATATAAAAACTAATGAATCCTTAACTTTAAAATATGTATGATAATACTGTAGGATAATACTGAGGAATACTGTAGTAAGTTTTTTTCATTCTCAAGTGAATCGCTTTTCTGTGTGTGTGAATGAATGAACGGCAGAGATGCGCTGTTTACCACAACTCGCAAAAAGACAGTTTAAATTTGAATCGCATTTCTGTGTGTGAATGAATGATCCGCTTTTAGCAAACTATATTGCTATACTGAGATGAGTAAAAATCGACTGAAATACTGTATGTTGAAATAAAATGTATTTGTATAAGCAACGTATTAAACTGCAAATTACCATTTATATTTCTTATATAAACGAAAGACCTATGTTACAGACATATGAAAGACAACATTTCGTTGACTAGTTTTGGATAGATTATACATTTTTCCTCTAAAATATTTGACACCTCAAATAAGCTTTTGTTTGCAAATTTTTGCTCATATGTTAAATAGCCTATAGTATGTTTTGTCAAAAATAAAGTAATCAAATAATATGTTATTATGTGTTTGTTCCAATGTAGCTTAGGCTATATCCAAAGTAATGAATCCTTAACTTTGAAATATGTATGATAAAATGTATACTTTAGTTTTTACAAAGAAAGATGCTTCCAACTGTGAACCAATTTGGTAGAATATATATATATATATATACATGCACCTGAATGAATGGCTCATTAAGTATGCGGGCCCCATTGTCTCCTCAGGTGAACCACTAAATATGCATGATGGTGTTGAAATCGTTGACGCCCCTTGCGCATATTGCCTTTCCAAACAAAAAGTGTCTTACAAAATTTAAATCAATGTATTGTTTTATGTGAATGATTAGGCAGGATTATTTTCACATCATTTTGAAGAAAAAACTCTAGGCAACGACATCCATTAGTCAAAAGTCTTGTGGACACATATTTAGTATGTGTTTTGTGGCCTTATTTCAGAAACTTTATTTTTTATTTTTTTTAATAACCATTCATAAACAATATTCCCTCAAAAATACAAACATGTTATAGTTTGTGACAGCCTGAATAATCTCCCCGTTGATAAAAGTGTCGGTGGGTTGCTGTGACTTTCTAAAATCTATGGACATTTCTTTGGTCTTTTATTGCTTTTGGTAAATTATTGCACCATTCTAAAAAGGAGTCTAAAACTGGCCCATGATCCATCCCGTCCTGTAACAGACTCACTAGAGCTGTGTCATCTGCATATTTTATAAAATGCCTGTTTTGAAAAGTGCTAGTGCATGAATTTGTGTATAAAATAAATAGCAAAGGAGATAGAATACATCCTTTTGGAGAGCCTATGGATGTTATCATCACATCAGACAGAACTGAGCCCACTCTAACCCGCTGTACTCTACTGGTAAGAAAGTCCATGATCCAATTAATAATACCTGAGTTAAGATAGAATTCACTGGCTAAAATGTCTGCAAGAATCTTGGGTTGCATGGTGTTAAAAGCAGATGAAAAGTCCACGAATAGAATCTTAGCATGGGTCTTTGGTTCCCTTTCGTTGTCACTCCAAGTTACGTCGGATGACGACCAATGGGGTTTCGCTTAGAAAGCCTATCAACTTCGAGTATTACAAAATGAGCCAATGGCAAAGAAATGCCATGGGTCAGCGGAATTTGCATGGCGCAACTCCGCCCCACCTCGTGGGTATAAAAGGAGGACGCTGGCAACATGCAGATATGTTTTCGCTTCGGACCCAAGTTAATTCTTCACTCCACAAGCCATCTCTGAACTGTCAGCTTTTATAAGACGAGTGAGACTCTCCGGTGTTGGTGTGACGGCGATCTCCCAGCGAGTGCACACTTCCTGCTTATCTGTGCAGTGGTTTGCCAGTGAGTGTGTTTTCTCCCTGGGCACTTCAACACTCGCAGAGTTTATCCTCTCACAAAAGAGCTTGCATGCGGCACGTCTTTTTAAAGATGCCTCGTCCGTGCACTTCTGGTTGCGGTAGACTCGTGTCTGACTCTGATGGGCATGAGCGCTGTCTAGTGTGTTTTGGCCTACATGACCACATGACCATCGCAACACTACGGTCGAGACTTGACTTAGTGATCTCGCAAGAGTGAGAGTCCCCTCATCCACACCCCGATCTAGTGTATCCTCGAGAGGTACTACTTCGGCTGGTGGCCAGGGTGACCTGAGGGTGACGGTGTGGAACAAGGCGCCGACTATCCGTCCGTGCCCCACGCCACCCTCTTCAGTGTTGTAACCCGCAAGCATTCAGGGGATTTCCGCGGGACCATCTTCGGATGCCCCGCGGGTTTCCTTTGGCGCTCCAGAGGAAGACGCCATGTCTATTGCTGCATCAAGGTGGGCCTGATTCCTCTGGAAGTGAAGACTCGTCACAGCTGCCACATTCCGGTGTGCATACGGCTGTGCCTGAGTCGGATCCAGAGATGACGGCCATGCTTTCCCGGGCAGCCGCCAGCATCGGTTTAGAGTGGACCCCTTCACCCTGTCCCGACCGCTCGCGGCTGGACGATTGGTTTTTGGGTGCGGCCGGCGACTCCCGTCCACGGCCAATCCCAATACCTTTCTTCCCGGACGTGCATGATGAGATCTCGAAATCCTGGAAGACTCCAATGTCTTCCCGTGATCGCTCGTTGATCTCATCCGCCTTTCCTCCCCTCGATGGGGCAGCTGCCCGTAGGTACACTGGGATCCCCCGGTTGAACGCTCTGTTACGATGCAACTGTGTCCTCAGAGTGCTTCTTCTCGGGGTGAACCTAAGCACCCATCCAAAGCCTGTAGATTTTCGTCTACGTTAGTGGCGGAGTCTTACAGAGCGGCGGGACAGGCAGCTGCTTCTCTGCATGCCATGGCCACTCTGCAGGTCTACCAGGCCCAGATGCTCAGGGACATGCATGAGGGTAGGACAGACCCAGGGCTCTTCGATGAGCTCTTCGGGCGACGAAGGTGACCGCACGCTCCCTGGGTTTGGTGATGTCCACAGATGTGGTCTAGGAGAGACATCTCTGGCTGAACCTGGCCGACATGCGGGATGCCGAGCGGTCCTGGCTGCTCGACACTCCCATGTCCCAGGCCGGCCTCTTCGGCGGTGCGGTTGAGGATTTCGCCCAACAGTTCTCAACCGGCCAGAAACAGGCTGAGGCTATTAAGCACATTCTGCCCCGATGGCCCGCTGCCGCCTCCACCCAGCTGACCGGGCAGAGTACTCAGTCTGTTCGCCGCCAAGGGCGCCCTCCTGCAGCTCCCGCCCCTCCCGCCCGGCCCAAGCAGCAGCCTCCACCTGGGGCCGGTCGTGGAGGAAGCCGCAAGAAGGTGCCCCAGCCCTCTACAGCCCCCCCCCCCCCCCCAACCCGTTATACGCCGGGCCAAGCGGCGCTCCAGGGACAGGCTGCTCAGGGATGACTGTCAATTCTCAGGAGATGGTAGCAGGACCACTCCTTCCCCCGGTGGAGGGCCGTGGGAGAATCTTTTGTTCTCCAGTCCCTGCTGCTCACCCTCGGGTGGGCAGGACCCTAATGTGGTTAAAGGAAGAAGTGACATCCTCATCCCTGAGCACACAGAGTTATCGGACGACACTGTGCGCCGCCCCCGAGCCGTGCACCCCTCGTCTTCCTCTGTCTCAGAGTCGGATGACAGTGCGTACCGCTCTCATCCCCCTCTGTCGCCAGACCCCTGGCAGAGCAGGCCCCCGCGGAACATTCGTCCTTCCCTGGCCTCCTCTGTCAGGACGCAGTCAATGACCGTGCCCCCACACCGGGCCGCTATGCCGTCCACGTCTGGGCCGGTCATTCCGCCTCGCTGCACCACCTAGGGGACGTCTTTGGTTCGCATGACCCCGCTGGCACAGTTCTTGGGAGCCTGGCTAGATCTTCCCAACCTGTCCTGCTGGGTCGCACAAACTATCAGGCTCGGCTACGCGATTCAGTTTGCGTGGTCTCCTCCCCGCTTCAGGGGAGTCCGCTCCACTATGGTCGGTGGCAATGCCCCTATCATGAGAGCGGAGGTTGCCACCCTGCTGGCGAAGGGTGCGATCGAGACTGTCCCTCCAGCCGAAATGAGGTCCGGGTTCTACAGACCCTACTTCATTGTCCCGAAGAAATCCAGTGGGTTACGGACAATCCTGGACCTGCGCGTTCTGAACCGCTCCCTTCACAGGCTGCTGTTCAAGATGCAGCCAAACGCATTTTCAAGTGTGTGCGGCCCCAGGATTGGTTTGCAGCAATCGACCTGAAGGACGCCTACTTTCATGTCTCCATTCTCCCTCGACACAGACCGTTCCTACGGTTTGCTTTCGAGGGGCAGGCATGTCAGTACGTGGGTCTCCCATTCGGGCTAGCCCTGTCTCCTCGCGTCTTCATGAATGTTGTCGAGGCAGCCCTTGTTCCTCTACGGGAACACGGGGTTTGCATCCTGAACTATCTCGATGACTGGCTGATCCTAGCTCACTCTCGAGACCAGGTTTGTGAACACAGGGACCTAGTGGTCCGGCACCTAGCTCGTCTGGGCCTTCGGGTCAACTGGGATAAGAGCAAACTTTGCCCCGCGCAGAGGATCTCTTTTCTCGGTATGGACATCGACTCGGTCGCATGATGGTCACTGCGCAGTCACTGCTGACTTGCCTGAGACAATTTGAGGGCAAGAGTGCGGTTCCACTGAAGTTATTTCAGAGGCTCCTGGGGCATATGGCATCTGCAGCCGCGGCAACGCCGCTCGGATTGCTTCATATGAGACCGCTTCAGCTCTGGCTTCGCGACCGAGTCTCGAGGTGGGCATGGCAACACGGCACCCTCCGAGTACCAGTTACTCTGACCTGCCATCAGACCTTCACACCGTGGTCGAACCTCAGTTTTCTATGGGCCGGAGTGCCCCTGGAACGAGCTTCCCGGCATGTTGTTGTCTCAACAGATGCCTCCACCATGGGCTGGGGCGCCATGTGAAATGGACGTGCTGCCGCGGGCTCCTTGACAGGACCCCAGCGCCTTTGGCATGTCAATTGCCTCGAGTTGCTGGCTGTACGCCTTGCCCTGCACCGCTTCCGAGCACTGCTCAAAGGTCTACACGTACTAGTCCGATCAGAGAATACCGCCACTGTAGCGTACATCAACCATCAAGGTGGTCTACGCTCTCGCCGTATGTCGCAACTCGCCCACCACCTCCTCATATGGAGTCAGAAGCATCTGAGGTCACTTCAAGCCATTTATATCCCCGGAGCCCTGAACTGTGCAGCCGACGAGCTCTCACAGCTTCAGCCCCTCCCGGGAGTATCGCGACTCCATCCCCAGTCGGTTCAGCTGATTTGGGACCAGTTCGGGGACGCACAGATAGATCTGTTTGCCTCTCTCGACTCGACCCATTGCGCCCTGTATTATTCCCTGACCGAGGGCACGCTCGGCACGGATGCACTTGCACACAGCTGGCCGCGGGGCCGCAAATATGCGTTTCCCCCTGTGAGCCTTCTTACGCAGACTCTGCGCAATATCAGGGAGGACGAGGAGCAGGTTATCCTGGTCGTGCTGCACTGGCCCACCCGGACCTGGTTCTCCGAACTAGTACTCCTCGCGACAGCACCTCCCTGGCCAATTCCTCTGAGGAAGGACCTCCTTTCTCAGGGACGGGGCACCCTGTGGCACCCTCGTCCCGATCTTTGGAACCTCCACATGTGGCTCCTGGACGGGACGAGGCAGGTTTGAGTACCCTACCACCAGCGGTGGTGGCTACCATCACTTCCGCTAGAGCGTCGTCCACGAGACACGCCTACTCGTTGAAGTGGAATCTCTTTGTCAACTGGTGCTCTTCTCACGAGAAGACTCCCGGAGATGTTCGATCATTGTCGTGCTTTCCTTCCTTCAAGAAGGGTTGGAGCGAAGGCTGTCTCCCTCCACCCTGAAAGTATACGTTGCCGCTATTGCTGCACACCATGACACAGTGGAATGTAAGTCCGTAGGGAAGCACAACCTGATCGTCAGGTTCCTGAGAGGTTCCCTCCTCTCATTCCCTCTTGGGACCTCTCAGTGGTTCTAACTGCCCTGCAGAGTGCTCCCTTTGAGCCTTTTCAATCAGTGGAGCTTAAGTTCCTGTCAATGAAGACAGCGCTCCTGGTTGCATTGGCCTCTATCAAGAGGGTAGGGAACCTGCACGCATTCTCCGTTGACGAAGCGTGCCTGGAATTCGGGCTGGCTTACTCTCACGTGATCCTGAGACCCCGGCCTGGATATGTGCCGAAGGTTCCCACCACTCCCTTCCGGGACCAGGTGGTGAACCTGCAAGCGCTGCCCCTGGAGGAGGCAGACCCAGCCTTGGCACTGCTCTATCCAGTACGTGCTCTCCCTGCCTATGTAGACAGAACGCAGTGTTTCAGGACCTCAGACCAGCTCTTTGACTTTCATGGTGGGAAGCTGAAGGGAAAGGCTCTCTCCAAGCAAAGGCTGTCTCACTGGATAGTGGACGCCATTGCTTTGGCATACCAGCAGCAAGGTCGACCGTGCCCCCTTGGTGTGACTGCCCACTCCACCCGGAGTGTGGCGTCCTCTTGGGCTCTAGCGCATGGCGCCTCGCTAACAGACATCTGCAGAGCTGCAGGCTGGGCCACACCTAACACATTAGCCAGATTCTACAATCTCCGAGTGGAGCCCCCCCCACCCCCCCACCCTCCCCCCCTCTGGGCTGGCATTAATTGCATATTTTCTCTGAGATATGGGATATGCTCCCCAGTGTACCTTGGTATTCCTGTGCTAAATAGGAGTCCTTCGTCCGTGCTAGTCTCACGACAGGGATCTCAGATTTACGCAGGGCACTGGAAGACAGCTGTGAAGGTGGCGTGATTAGACTGGAAACCCCATTCGTCGTCATCCGACGTAACTTGGCGTGACAACGAAAGGGAACGTCTCGGTTACGTATGTAACCCTCGTTCCCTGAGTAGGGAACGGAGACGTTACGTCTTTCCAAACAAAAGTTGGAAATAATTAGCCCATGTTAGTTAGCCCAGACAGCATCATAGTGTTGGCCCACATCTGGTACGCATGGAATCCACATGTACCAGATGTGGCCCAGATCTGGGCCAACACTATGTTACTGTCTGGGAGTTCATGTCAGAATTTTCTAGAGGTTTAGGATTATTCGATTTTTCTGCTTAATTTCAATTGATATTGGGTGTTTGAATTCAGAATGCTGCATTTTTCACGGTATATATCAAACTTTTGTTTGGAATATTTGACTTTTCTTGAAATGACTGAGTCATATATGTATGTACATAATTTGAGTAGTGCTTGTAAAACTGATTATGAGCAGTAATGGTGATGCTGATGCTATCAAACACAACTAACAACGACTTAATATTCTTATCTGTGGTGCTGCATTAAACCTTTGATGACGTGTTCCAATAATCAAACAGAAAGTCATCAAAGCTCAGCCTGCTGTTGGGAGGGACTCAAGGTGTACTTGTCCTTTATTAGATGACATTGAGGAGTGTATCCATATTTCTTAAATGACTGAGACACTCTCTCATTACGGTTTGAGTTCTCATCTTTTGTGCAACAGCTTGTGAGAACTGGACCACCAGGAGGACGGGCGGATCTTTGTCATTCCTCTAGCACCCTGTGGAGCATCATCATGATACTAATGTCTTTCACACATCCCTGCTTAAGATTTTCTCTGAAAACATGATCTCATTCACTCCGGTTATGCTTTCTGAAGGGAAACCCATCATAAAACAGTTAATCGTACAAAGATCATGTACATTTTTAGACGTTTACATTTATGCATTTGGCAGGTGCTTTTATCTAAAGTGACTCACATTTCATTCACGGAATATATTTATATTTATATATATATATATATATATATATATATATATATATATATATATATATATATATATATATATATATATATATAGGAACCATGTTTGACTCCAACCTCAAGTTTGACAAAAACACAGAGTCAATCACTAAGCGGGGACAACAAAGAATCCACTTGATGGGGAAGCTAAATTCTTTCAATGTATCTCAGAGGATCTTATGTAACTTTTATTGTTCATTTATTGAAAGTCTTTTAACATTTTATTTTATCTGCTGGTTTTATGGATTGTCTGTGGCTGCGTTCGGAATCGCATACTCAATGAGTAGGTACTTAATTTCAATAAGTACTTACTTAACGAGCGCTAAAAGAGTAGGTACTTTATAGCCAAATCTCGTTGAGTATGAAATGCGTTCCGGACATCATCCGCCATGTTGACGTTATCATGTGACCTACGACGCGTTATCACAAGCGCAACAACTTAAAAGATGAACGACACGTTTAATTCATCTATCTGTAAATATCTTGATATTTATTAAACTTGCTCATTTTGTGGTATTGTTGAAGAAACAGCTGCCAATTTATTTTGTGAATACATTTAGGGTTGATTTAAGTTGTTATATTTTAAACCCTACTAATGTGACCCACAGTTTTATCCTTATAACGATATTTTTTTTAAGAAACCCCAAAATCGTCATCTCTTGAATGTTGTTAATTTCTTTATTTTATACCCATAAAGTTTCTCCTTTAAGTTAACATCTTTTCTTGATGAATTTACCTCTCGTTTCATCCCTCAGACTTATAACAACAAAACAATTTTTAATGTATTATGAAGAACTATTTAAAGATATTTAGCCTTGTTATTGTTCTTTTTTCCTGTGTATAAATATCATATTATGATGTACACAAACCAATGATCTTTGTTTTCTGTTTTGTCATTATGATTGTTCATTGTTAGATACAACTATGGTTTATAATTTATAAGTTTAAATTATATGAGCGACAGGTGCACTAACATAACATCAGTAACTCGACAGCACAACCTAGAACAGTTTTCCTCGGCGTTTGTAATGTCTGCACAAGGAGACGTGCAGCTGCTCGGAGATCTCTCTTTTGGAGAAAACTGTTGACTTTATACTCGAAAATTGTAAGTATCGCTCCTCAGAATGAATTGCATTGTTAGCCCACCCCAAAACTTAAACAAAATAATATTAAATGCTGACCAATACTTAATTATAGGCTTACTACTTTTTTATATACTAAAAATTATATAATTTAATAAAACAAGCAAAATATAATTTGTTTTTGTCATATGAGTTATTCATGAATACACGTGAACATCTCAATTGTCAGTCAAGCAATGAATTAATGCATACATTAAATAATTATATTGTATATACTGACAACAATCGAAACATGAATAAATGAGTAAAACAACAAATAAAAGTAACCATCACACAATAAACAAATGCATATACAATTCAACAACACACGAAACAAAGCTTTATTCAAACAAGCATGTATTTACAGGTACTGAACCCCACATCCTACTGCCATCTCAACACAGCGGTTCCCATTCTGCGGCTTTATTCTGATGAATTCACCAGAGGTGACCGTGCCTTCGTGCCGGAGCTTGTTGCTGCGCTGCGCTTCACAATCTGAGGCGATAAGGGCAGATGGAGAGATGGAGCGTCTCATCCATGGCACCGTTTCCAGGATTCAGCTCTGGGCTCCGCATCCTCAGTGCTCACACCAGTCTGAATAAAAACATGTTTTGTTACTTTATAGATTTGTTTATTTACAGCACATTTGTCTAATGTCAACAGTGTTGACAACAGTGAATTAACGTTATCCTATAATAATGCCACACATACATCACTCAGATGTCTTTTTCATGTTGTGATGTGCTCATCTGCAATATGCCAATACTTACAATATTTTCCTTTCAGATGTAAATAGACATTTTAAATAAGCGTGTTTAAGATGTATATGGTTATGTAAATCCACTTTAGAGACGTTACGTGTGCTTAGAGCTCCCCTGTTAGCTAGCTATACAAAACATGTTTTTACAGCAAAATCACAACTAACTAACTACTTTACACCTTCAACAGTTAAAACGTTTACTCTATAGTATAGTTTAACACATAAGGAACCGTGTTTACTCACATTTGAAAACCCCCGGCGTCGCTGATCTCCGTAATGTTTGATAATGACGTATGCTCTCGCGTGGCCTCCTGGGATAGAAGAGTATCCATCGGTTGAGCACTCAAAAAGCAGTAAGCCATCCGGGAACTTCTCCCCTACTCTTTTATGAATACTGATGTTTCGAACGTATACTGCTTCCTTCACGTACTGTTTTCGCCTACTATATAGTAGGAAAGTAGGCATATTCGAACGCACTTAAGTCCGAATCTCGCGATAATTAGTACGTCACCCAGGTAATTCTCGCCTACTCTTTTATGATTCGTACATACTTTTCGCTCGCCCACTCTTTTTCCCCTACTATATAGTAGGGAAGTATGCGATTCCGAACGCAGCCAGGCTCTCTTTTGGCGCATGCGCGAGCGGCGACACGGTCTCTTTGCGCGTCTGTTAGCGGTGTTTGTTTGTTTTAGTAATTGTTTCACAATCCATCAAAATTCGACGACTAAAGCAAGTTTTCTTAGACAGATGAACGTTTAGGGCTCAGAATGAAGCCGAATTCAGTTATTTTGCTGGTGATTCTGATTACTTATGCCGCCGGCTACAATCACTACATGTATAGTGGCCAGAAGGCCCGAATCACCTACACACGAGACTTTCTGCTAAATTTTAAATCCCCTGCAACGCGACTTCATTCCTACGACACATCGCTGTTACCACCGGAATGTGTCAGGGGTAACAATGCCAAAGCAAGGAAACGTGGCAGGAAAGGAGGAATCCGGGAACGATTGAAAAGACAGCCCTACAGACAATCACTTCCATCTGTTATGTTCGGCAATGTCCAAAGCCTAAGGAATAAGGCAGATGAGTTGCGGGCCTGCACTCAGTATCTCACTGAATATCGGCAATCCTGTCTCATCTCTCTGACAGAAAGCTGGCTCACGGAGGCGGACCCTGATTCGTCGGTCGACCTAGAGGGCTACATGCTGGTGAGGATGGACCGTAACCAGAACTCCGGGAAAAGGAAAGGTGGAGGTGTGTGCGTGTTTATTAACAATACATACTGTAACCCTGGTCATATTACAATGAAGCATCATATTTGTACGAAGGACATTGAACTGTTAGCGCTTTCCCTAAGGCCTTACCACTTGCCTAGGGAGATACACCAAATCAGACTGTTTGTTGTGTATATTGCACCCTCCGCCGACACACTGGCCGCTGCCACTATGATCCATGAACTTGTAACTAAAGCGGAGGAAGAGGCCCCCAATGCAGCTAATTTTGTGTTGGGTGATTTTAATTCATGCAGTTTAAAGGAACATTTACCCACGTACCAACAATATGTCACCTGTTCTACGCGCAATAAAGCTTGCCTTGACCATTGTTATGGAAACATCCAGGACGCGTTTTATTCTAAGGCATTGCCCGGTTTAGGGAACTCGGACCATAATATGATTAAACTGATGCCTACATATGTGTCCCGCCTACGGCGTGAGAAAACAAAGAAGGTGGAGGTTAAATGCTGGACTGCTGCTGCGATTAAGGCACTTCAGGATTGCCTGGAGTGCACGGATTGGAATGTGGTGACAGACGGGACTGACAACGTAAATGACGCAGCGTTTGCTATCTCGGGGTATGTACAATTCTGTGAGGACACAATCATCCCCAGAAAGACTATTAAGATGTTCCCAAATAACAAGCCTTGGGTTACCCCAGAGTTAAAGCAACTCCTTAATGAGAAAAAGCGTGTGTTTAAATTAGGAGGAAGTAGAGAAGAGAAAAAGATAGTACAGAAAAAGATTAAAAGTAAGATCAATGATTGTAAAGCAGCATATAAACACAAGTTAGCTTGGCAGGGAGTCCAATCTATCACAGGATATAAGCCCAAGAAGCACCCGATGGTAGCAGAGAACAATTTTAATATGGCAAATCAATTAAATAATTTTTATTGTAGATTTGACACATATGATTTTAAAGTCGAACAGAATGAGGCCATTATAGCAGTAAAAGACATGAAGGGTACGGGCATTTACATCCCTATGGATGAGGTCAAATCTTATTTTAGACGTGTAAATCCCCATAAAGCTTGTGGACCTGATGGTATCAGCTGCAGGACACTAATGGCGCTTTTCCACTGCATGGTACGGTACGGTTCGGTTCGGCACGCTTTGGCGCTTTTCCACTGCATGGTACGGTACGGTTCGGTTCGGTACGGCTCACTTGTGGTGCTTTTCCACTGCATGGTACGGTACGGTACGGCTTGCTTCGGCTCGCTTTAAATGGTACCTGGTCTGTTGAGGTTCCAAGCGTACCGTACCGGTACTAAAATGTGACGTAAAAACACTGCAGATCACTGATTGGTCAGACAGAATCATCACTACCAGCGTCATTGGATTTGCGACACGAGACACTAAACCCGCTAGATTTAAATAACCAGCAGTATTTTTTTTTGCTGCCATCAGCCTCATTTTAAACACATTTCTCCGTTTTGCAGTTAAAAACATCCACATGCCGAGAATCAGGAACACCATCCCCTCGATAGGCTCCATTGTTCCTGTGTTGTGCGTTTGAAATGTGGCGCGTTTACGATGATGTCATGGCAGTAGAGGCGGCGCAAATAACGATCAGTCCCATCCACTTTGAAGGGGTACTAACTGCGGTGGAAAAGCAACCGAGCTAAAGCGAACCGAACCATGCCGTACCGAGTCGAGTCGTACCACGCAGTGGAAAAGCGAAGCGAGCCGAACCGTTCCGGGCCGAGTCGAACCGTACCGAGCCGAACCGACCCGTACCATGCAGTGGAAAAGCGCCATAAAGGTGTGTGCTGACCAGTTGGCACAGCCCTTCCATAGGTTGTTCCAGCTGTCACTAGATACAGGTGTCATTCCCAGCCTATGGAAACAATCCCTAATAGTGCCTGTGCCTAAAAACAACAGACCTAAGGAACTTAATGATCTGCGCCCTGTTGCCCTTACCTCTGCAGTTATGAAATGTTTTGAAAAAATAATTTTAAAACATCTTCTTCATGAGGTCTCACCTCTTTTAGACCCGTATCAATTTGCCTATCGTGCAGAGAGAGGTGTTGAAGATGCACTGCTATCTTTGATTAACAGCACTCATGAGCATCTTGAGCATGCTCAAAGCCTGGTCAAGATTGTGTTCATTGACTTCAGTAGTGCTTTTAATACGATCCAACCCCACCTGTTGGTGAGAAAATTAGTGCATTTAGGAGTAAATCCACAATTGATTTTATGGATCTATGACTTCTTGACGGATCGTAGTCAGCAAGTCAGATTTAATTCATGTATATCTTCCTTAAAAATGACAAATACAGGGGCACCACAAGGGTGCGTTCTGTCGCCTATCCTATACACACTATACACCAATAACTGTCAAGCCTCCTCTTCGTCCCACACTTATTTTAAATATGCTGACGACACAGCATTGGTTGTTTTTTTAAAATCGGACAATTCTTCTGTGAGTGGATTTCAGAGGGAATTGCAGGGTTTCACTCATTGGTGTTCTGAGAACTTTCTCGAAATCAATGTGAAGAAAACAAAAGAGATGGTCATACATTTTAGTAAAAACAAAATAATAGTTCCCTCTTCTGAGATTAACTTTTAATGAATGTGCACTGAATAAAACTAAGAAAATGCACCAACGAATGTACTTCCTTAGAAAATTATATAATTTTAGATTAGAAAGACACATTCTTGTAATGTTTTATCATTTACATTTATTCATTTAGCTGACGCTTTTATCCAAAGCGACTTACAATTGCTATATATGTCAGAGGTCGCACGCCTCTGGAGCAACTAGGGGTTAAGTGTCTTGCTCAGGGACACATTGGTGTCTCACAGTGGATTCGAACCCGGGTCTCTCACACCAAAGGCATGTGTCTTATCCACTGCGCCATCACCACCCCTTATAAAAATGACTTTTATACATTATACAAGTCTCCTCCAGAGTGTTCTGTCCTTTGGCCTCATCTGTGTGTTTGGCAAAATGCATGTTAAGGACCAAAGGAAACTGCAGCGCATGATTAAGATGGCCAGCAGGATCATCGGAATCGACCAGGTGTCGGCAGCTCAACTGTACAAAGAGCTTATTTTTAAAAAAACTGATCAAATCCTCAAAGATCCTACTGAAGGAATACAAATTCATTAAATGTTTTATTTAAGTTTCTAATACTATCATATATAAACAGAGAAAGTTCTGTTTGTTGAAGTTAGCAATTCAGGTTAGGATGGTAAATGATATCAGCTGTGAAACAGTTTCCACAAGAGAATCTGGCAAATCCTGTTTTCTCCATTGTAAGTTAAATGAGTCTGATCACTGAGACTTTCTTTAATGGCTCTGGGATGGCTCATGGAACCAGAGTTCCTGGCCACTATCAGCATTTGAATAGTTATGCTGATTCCATTGGATTGGTAATGCCCTCAGAGTAGGGTGTGTTTGTACTACATTTGCATGCTTTGTTTGAATTTGTCTCCACAATCCAGAAGTCCCTCCTCTTAAAATGCCTATAATATACTATGTAAAGTTACTTGAATTTAGACTTGGTGACTACAGCTACCGACAGCTCGTGTTCTCAATAAAGAATCCTGCTGAAGATACTACCAACGTCTCCTGGTTCTTCACTTCTGAGTCTCCTACACTTAAGAAGAAAAAAGGTTTACAACACTACTCACCCTCTACATTATAAATTTATGATAAGCAATAGGTCAACTGGTAGAATTTTACAACAGAGAATTAGAACAGAAAGGTACAGTAAATCATTTGTACCTACAGCGATCAGATCGTATAAGGATCAAAGTACATCGCAAGTTATCATAGTTTTAGTCACTTGATAATATTATAAAAAAATTTTAGTGCTAAATGTTGGATTGTGATTGTCAATTCTGCAGTATTGTCATCTCTTTTTGTGTTTATGTGTTGTTTTTATGTTTTTAGAGAATGTGTTGTGACAAGGGCGCGTAATGAAATGACCACATGAATTTCCCCTTGTGGGATAATAAAGTTTACCTTGACCTTGAGGGACAAGAATAGCCTCAGCAGCATTGTTAAAATCTGCTTCAAGATCATTAGAGTTCAGCTGACAGACCTGAGCTCCCTCTGGAAAAAACGGGTGCTCCAGAAGGCTAGACAGGTCATGAGGCATCCTGACCACGTTCTTAGTCAGGAATTCTGTCTAATGCCCTCAGGACAGCGCTACCTTGCCCCCCCAAGGAAAACTAACGGATATGCAAATTCTTTTATTCCCTCTGCCATCAGGCTTTTGAATACTGTTGACAGCGGCAACTAGATATGTGCCAGGCATCGTAAACCTCTGTATTTAATATTTATTTATTATTTACTTAGTATTATTATCTATTTATTTATTTACTTATCTACTTGAACTTTGGTCCCTGCTTAGTCCATGTATTGTGGCCTGTGGATTAGCTGCTTTGCTCTGGTGCCCAAATGCAGTATGATGTCATTGACAGTGTTTCTGAATGCTTGATTAAGTGTTGTCTTCTTGTCTTGTTGATACGACTGGTAGGCTAAAACTGAATTGCCCTATGGAGATAAATAAAGTTGTTTGAATTTAATTGAGTATATTTTATGCCTTTCCTGGGAACCGAACCCATGACATTGGTGTTGCAAGCAGCATGCTCCAAAATCCCCAAACCCCAAAATTCAAATGAAAGAAAATAGAAAATGATCTTGTATTTTTAGCACTTTAGCATTATTATATTGTATAATATTTTTATTTTATTATTGTCATGCACTCTTATGCATGTGTGTTTGTAATACCTGATTATAGATTATAGACAAACACTAGTAAAGGTACAGAAATGTGCACAATCCTTGTAAGTCCAATGACTAATGCATATTACACTTTATGTAAAAATTACATATTTTGTGGTTAAAAATGTCTCCAACCTAGGCTTATTGTAAAAATGTGACTGTGGTGACATGCTAGCAAAATATTCCACTGCTTCTCTTGCATATTTCAACATTTTCAATTGAGAAAATGGACAATAAATATCCATTGAGGGTGCAAGAAGCACATTCCGTTTTATCCAAAACCGAGAAGCTTGAACCTGGCAACATTTTATTGCTAATTCACTCCTGCATTTAAATGCATTTGTAACTCCTGAAACTTTGCAGTGTTTACATGGTGACCAAACCTGCTTGCGGGCATCATGTCCTCTGTGAAGACGAGACCTTTATTTCCTGATGGAATGATAAACTCAAACATATTCAGAGGTGTGGTCGTTTCTGTCCTTGAAAGCAATTATTACAATCCATAAATATGCTGCGTGCTGTTCACAAACACTATCACATTGAACTGTCAAATGAATGTCGACACACACGGACAGATGCAAGTGAAATGACATTTCAAGTCCTTGTCATCTGCACAGATGCTAAAAGACTTCCCTAATGTGAGCATGAGCTTCGGGTCGCAACCAACATTAAGTCCTCTCTCTACTCTTGGTAATGCATCTCTTTCTGTCTTTTTCTCCTTGTGTTTATGAGCAGATTATTATGAGCTGGCGGGAGAATGTGGGTTGAAGGTTAATGTCTTTTGGCTGCTTGTGTATGTACAGTATGTTTCTCTGTGCTTGATGAGGCAGGACAGCTCACTTCCTCGAGACATGTCCAATAAGGACAAACAGCCGTCTGAGAATCGCTGCGAGACCAATGACACCGGAGCGTGTTTTTCCCCAAGACGCTTCCTGAATTAGAGAGGTTTGTCTCTGTCTGTTTTCTGAGGCAAATGTCCTAATGGCCCATGCAAGAAAAGCCTCCAAGAAAAGCCATCCGCTCATCCTTAATATCACTAAAAAGATATCACTTTTGGCCACTATTGTATATAGCACTTTTTCTGAAGTTCATATTTGTTTTGGTGACATCTAAGGACAGAAGTGATGTCCGTAGGCGATATTTGTTTTTAATGACCCTACAAATCTGATTAAACAATCAAAATATGAGGGAAAATATTTGATATTTTTTAAATATTTTAAAAATAAGAAAATAAGAAAATTGATAAAATTATTTGACATAAAAGACAAACTATATAGCTATAGGTTCTATTTTACAATAATAAAAAAGCATAGACAACCAAAAAGCACACGGGAAAAACATTGACTACAGCATAATCAGTTATTAATATTTTTGCATGCGTTCATAATTTCTTTGTATGACAGCCCGGCCACAAATTATGTAAATGCACAGTTTGACATGCTTTATTGCGTTATCATAAATAAAACAATTAACTCCAAGCACAACTATACAATTATGCTTACAAAATCTGTAACAATTTTTTCATTAATATTTGAATAAAGGGTGAAGCCGGACATCAGTTTTCGCCACCACTGTATAGCTGCAAGCCATCTTTAATTTTTTCATCACAGCATATAGAAAAGAAAAATCCCAAATACTGTATATCTCAATGACTTCTCCAAGAGAGCAATGGGATTAATTACATAGCAAATGGATACTTTTGCTAATCAAATGTTTCTCTTGAGAAAACCAATCCCTATAATTTCACATGCATTTTCTGTAGTTTCAGAGATCTCAAATTATGAGCAATTTGTTCTCAGTACGATCTCAATATGTATCAGAATTTGATGAGAACTTGTTCACAACCTGATTGTTCGGTTTTTATTATGTATTCCCTATTTTGAGACGGAACTTACCGAACATCCAAAACAATGCACTTTGTGCACTTTAAAATATGTGCATAATGATGCATACCCCATTATAAGAATTGTTTAGATTTTTAAGTCAAAACAGCATTTACATTTTTTCAAACATCCATTGGTGATTTTCATATTCACTTTTTTGTTTGACAGACAACTTCAAATATGTAAATACTTAAAAGTCGGGAGACTTTTTTTTTTAAACATTTGTTTACAACATATGTTTGCATTTTAATCTAGACTAAAACATGCTAGCCGAGAAACAAGATTATTCGCTTCATCACCGCCACATTTGTTAGTCCCCCATTGGTTTTGCCATGCTGCCTCCTTTATGGTCTACTTCCTGTCATGTGATTGCTCACATGACAGGCAGACCCATTCACATTTAAAGACCTATCCTGCGTCTCAATGTCCATACTATCCATCCTAAACAGTAGGTGAGATTAAAATAAGTGTGTCCCAAAGCATAGTATGTTGAAAAGAGTATGCCAGAAGTCCCCGGATGGTATCCTATTTCCTGTCGATTTTCGAAGTGTGGATCCGTGCACACTCTAAAGGCTAATATTGCCCACAACCCATTGCGCTTTGGAGGAGGATTCGCGCGTTCTGTTCGTCAGATTGTAGGCTCACTAAGCACACAAAAAGTATTCTTGTCGCTTGATAAACTTATGGTTGAGCCACTGTAGTCACTTGGACTATTTTAAACATTGTCTTTACTAACTTTCTGGGCCACCAAGTTTCAATTACATAGAAGCCTACGGAGGAGTGAGATAGCTCTCAGATTTTATAAAAAAAATATCTTAAAGGGGCATTCGGCAACTATTTCAACTTAATAAAACCGTTTAGAAATCATTTGGATGGTTTAATAACCTGTTCTGGTGAGAATGGTGACTTTCCTTGCGCCCCCCAACGTTCCTAGGTGGAAAACCAACCTTGCAACATGGGGACTAACGTCCCGGTAAGTTGGAAATAGGAAGTCTCGTGAGAAGCGAGAACGAGCGAGAAACACAAACTAACCCTTCAATATGAGGAGAGTTCTCTGCATGAAAGACTCGTGACTGCAGATCAACGTGCAACTGCATTTCTCTTCTATATGGTAGGAAATTAAATTAAATTAAATCTGGAGAATGTTTTAATTGTATGATGTGATAATATGTTTCAAAGCTTGTGTACTCTTTTGCTACACACTCAAAAGTTTCTACTCTTTCTTCACAAAAAGAGTACATTTAGGGCGTAGTATAAGTAGGCGAATTGAGATGCAGCTCTACACACATTAAATGGTTAAGAGGAATAAAAATGGCTAAAACAACATGTAAACCCATTAAGACTCAAATATTTATATATAAACCATCATGATGTATGTTGAGCGGTATAAAACAAGTGTCTTATGTGACAGTAGCCACGTTTCCATTACCCTTCAAATTGTGCAAATTGAAATGCGAATTGAAAATACGCCCAATGGAAACACGTCAATTTCGCAAAAACTCCCATATATCGCTAAAAAATTTATTACAAAAGGAACAGTTTTTGCGCATTTACACGTCACCTGATGTAGATGGCTCAGTATGTTTAGACAGAAGACGAGACAGAGTTTTTTATTAAACTTATAAAAGACAAAAGAATTACGGAAATACTGAATACAAAGAAATGGCACAATCAGGACCTCGAAGCAGATATGTGGGAGAAACACCCAGAAACACCTCATAGGTGGCCAATCCCAAGTATAAGGGGCTTTCCTTGCCATTAATGCTTGGATAATAAGCCTACGTCTCCTTTGATTAAAAACAATGGCTAGTGCGGTGACTGCGATATACGTAAACCTACCAACATCCGTTGACATGGTTTTTGGAACGACTTTTCGTGAGAGGAAAAAAAATTATGTTTCAGTCGCATAACATTGGTGAATGGAAACACGTCATTGTGCAATAGTCTTTTATGAACATTTAGAAAATATCACAAAAGTTTTGCGAAAATCTGTAATGGAAACGCGGCTAGTGTCACAAGCTGAAATTGATTGCAGATTATCAGAAGTCTTCACAGACTTTTGCTTGCCTTTTATCCTTAGCTTCAAGACCTGGACTCAAAGATTTATGATGAATGTAAATTGTACATTAAGGGATTGGGGGTGGTTAGGTGAAACCATAGGTAGTGGGGGCCCCTTTTGAAAATTTGCTTAGGGCCCCCAAAATGCTAGGGGCCTGCCCTTATAAGTTACTGGACTTAAGTATCTTTTTGGCTACTTTGTACTTTGACTCAAGGATCAAAGGATAAGTATCAAGGATATTAGCAAATTATACTCTCTACTCACTTACATTTTTAAATAAGTACATGTACTCTTTATTCCAATACACATAACATTCTGTGTAATGTCACCATTTACAGGACTTTGTAGGTACCATATCTTCTGTGTTTTGCTCTTACTCACTTAAACGGGTCAACAATACTTTCCACGAATAAGAGTGCATTAGCAGGCAGTTTCTCAATCTCAGGTGTTTCATATCTGAGGTGAGGACGGGGCGGCAGCCGAAACCAGCACGTCTAGTGCAAGTAGGCTTTGACTTTTTTAGGCTTTAATTATAGTTCACGAGTTCACACTTACATATAATTTTGAGGGAGTAAGATTTAATGCGTATTTGGCGTGCTGTCCGGAGGGAGGGGTCCGAGCTCGGAATTCAGCCCGAACCCAGAGTACTCCCCCCGTATGTAAGTGATTTTTAGAACTAGGAGTGTGGAGAACTAGGAGTGTGGAGAAGGGGTGGAGGGGGGATGCTGCAAACTGTCAATGGATCGAGGTAAGACTGCTGAGTCTATATGTACCCTCTTATCATTGATTGCTGTCCACTCGTGTTAATTATCTGAACGTGCTCCTCCCGAACTTAGTTAATAAAACTTCACTTCACGAGTTCACACTTACATATAATTTTGAGGGAGTAAGATTTAATGCGTATTTGGTGTGCTGTCCGGAGGGAGGGCTCCGAGCTCGGAATTCAGCCCGAACCCAGAGTACTCCCCCCAATAGGCTAAAGAGCAGAGGACAGCCGCCGGACTAAAGACCCCCAAATGAGTGCCGAGATTGGCGGGCTGGCATCTCGAGAAGGGGCCTGAATGCTTGATCGGGGAGGCCCGTGATGGTGGTTCACTGCCTGGACGGACGGCCCCTGTTTGTCTGCGAACGAGGAGCGGTTGTAGTGTACTTGTCCAGGAGGTTTTCACACTGCATCCGCTGTGAGACCAATGCTCGCTGGATTGAAAGAGGAAAACTAAAAAGAGAAAAGTGAGTGCTTGCCCAGGAGATTCTCACACTGCATCCGCTGTGAGACCAAATGCTCGCTTGAAGGAGAAAACGTAAGTGCTCTACTGGGAAAGCTCTCACTCCGTCCGTTGTGAGATCAATGCTCGCTGGACAGAAAGAGGAAATTGAAAGAGGAAAAATGAGTGCTTGCCCAGGAGATTCTCACACTGCATCCGCTGTGAGACCAAATGCTCGCTGGATGAAAGAGAAAACGTAAGTGCTCTACTGGGAATGTTCTCACTCCGTCCGCTGTGAGACCAATGCTCGTTGGACAGAAAGAGTAAATTGAAAGAGGGAAGAGAAAAAAAAAAAAAAAAAAAAAAAAAAAAAAAGTGCTTGCTCAGGAGATTCTCACACTGCATCCGCTGTGAGACCAAATGCTCACTGGATGAAGGAGAAAACGTAAGTGCTCTACTGGGAAAGCTCTCACTCCATCCGCTGTGAGACCAATGCTCGCTGGACTGAAAGAGGAAAAATGAGTGCTTGCCCAGGAGATTTTCTCACACTGCATCCGCTGTGAGACCAAATGCTCACTGGATGAAGGAGAAAACGTAAGTGCTCTACTGGGAATGTTCTCACTCCGTCCGCTGTGAGACCAATGCTCGTTGGACAGAAAGAGTAAATTGAAAGAGGGAAGAAAAAAAAAAAAAAAAGAGTGCTTGCCCAGGAGATTCTCACACTGCATCCGCTGTGAGACCAAATGCTCACTGGATGAAGGAGAAAACGTAAGTGCTCTACTGGGAAAGCTCTCACTCCATCCGCTGTGAGACCAATGCTCGCTGGACTGAAAGAGGAAAAATGAGTGCTTGCCCAGGAGATTTTCTCACACTGCATCCGCTGTGAGACCAAATGCTCACTGGATGAAGGAGAAAACGTAAGTGCTCTACTGGGAAAGCTCTCACTCCATCCGCTGTGAGACCAATGCTCGCTGGACTGAAAGAGGAAAAATGAGTGCTTGCCCAGGAGATTCTCACACTACATCCGCTGTGAGACCAAATGCTCGCTGGATGAAAGAGAAAACGTAAATGCTCTACTGGAAAAGCTCTCACTCCATCCGCTGTGAGACCAGTGCTCGCTGGACTGAAAGAGGAAAAATGAGTGCTTGCCCAGGAGATTCTCACACTACATCCGCTCTGAGACCAAATGCTCGCTGGATGAAAGAGAAAACGTAAGTGCTCTACTGGAAAAGCTCTCACTCCATCCGCTGTGAGACCAAATGCTCGCTGGATGAAAGAGAAAACGTAAGTGCTCTACTGGGAAAGTTCTCACTCCGTTCGCTGTGAGACCAATGCGCGTTGGATGGGAGAGAGTAGGGATAAGTACATAGTACGTCCGCTGGGAGACCAATGCTCGCTGGACAGAGAAAGAAGAAACCGATGCATGCAACATCCGCTGGGAGACCAATGCTCGCTGGACAGAGAAAGAAGAAACATAGATGCATGCAACATCTGCTGGGAGACCAATGCTCGCTGGACAGAGAAAGAAGAAACATAGATGCATGCAACATCCGCTGGGAGACCAATGCTCGCTGGATGGAGAAAGAGAAAACATAGATGCATGCAACGTCCGCTGGGAGACCAATGCTCGCTGGATGGAGAAGGAAGAAACTGGAGAAACAGAGCCCCTGCGGTAGCAGAGAAGACATCACTGCTGCGACAGTTGAGAAAATAGCCAGAGAAACAGAGCTCCTGCTGGAGCAGAGGAGACATCACTGCTGTGGCAGTGTAGAAATTTAGCCAGAGAAACAGAGCCCCTGCTGGAGCGGAGGAGACGTCACTGCTGTGGCAGTGTAGAAAATTAGCCAGAGAAACAGAGCCCCTGTGGGAGCAGAGGAGACATCACTGCTGTGGCAGTGTAGAAAATTAGCCAGAGAAACAGAGCTCCTGCTGGAGTGGAGGAGACATCACTGCTGTGGCAGTGTAGAAAATTAGCCAGAGAAACAGAGCTCCTGCGGGAGCAGAGGAGACATCACTGCTGTGGCAGTGTAGAAAATTAGCCAGAGAAACAGAGCTCCTGCTGGAGTGGAGGAGACATCACTGCTGTGGCAGTGGAGAAACTTAACTGGAGAAACAGAGCTCCTGCGGGAGCAGAGGAGACATCACTGCTGTGGCAGTGGAGAAAATTAGCCAGAGAAACAGAGCTCCTGCTGGAGCAGAGGAGACATCACTGCTGTGGCAGTGTAGAAAATTAGCCAGAGAAACAGAGCTCCTGCTGGAACAGAGGAGACATCACTGCTGTGGCAGTGTAGAAAATTAGCCAGAGAAACAGAGCCCCTGCTCGAGCAGAGGAGACATCACTCCTGTGGCAGTGTAGAAAATTAGCCAGAGAAACAGAGCTCCTGCTGGAGCAGAGGAGACATCACTGCTGTGGCAGTGTAGAAAATTAGCCAGAGAAACAGAGCTCCTGCGGGAGCAGAGGAGACATCACTGCTGTGGCAGTGTAGAAAATTAGCCAGAGAAACAGAGCTCCTGCTGGAGCAGAGGAGACATCACTGCTGTGGCAGTGTAGAAAATTAGCCAGAGAAACAGAGCTCCTGCGGGAGCAGAGGAGACATCACTGCTGTGGCAGTGGAGAAAATTAGCCAGAGAAACAGAGCCCATGCGAGAGCAGAGGAGACATCACTGCTGTGGCAGTGTAGAAAATTAGCCAGAGAAACAGAGCCCCTGCTCGAGCAGAGGAGACATCACTCCTGTGGCAGTGTAGAAAATTAGCCAGAGAAACAGAGCTCCTGCTGGAGCAGAGGAGACATCACTGCTGTGGCAGTGTAGAAAATTAGCCAGAGAAACAGAGCTCCTGCGGGAGCAGAGGAGACATCACTGCTGTGGCAGTGTAGAAAATTAGCCAGAGAAACAGAGCTCCTGCTGGAGCAGAGGAGACATCACTGCTGTGGCAGTGTAGAAAATTAGCCAGAGAAACAGAGCTCCTGCGGGAGCAGAGGAGACATCACTGCTGTGGCAGTGGAGAAAATTAGCCAGAGAAACAGAGCCCATGCGAGAGCAGAGGAGACATCACTGCTGTGGCAGTGTAGAAAATTAGCCAGAGAAACAGAGCCCCTGCGGGAGCAGAGGAGACATCACTGCTGTGGCAGTGTAGAAAATTAGCCAGAGAAACAGAGCTCCTGCTGGAGCAGAGGAGACATCACTGCTGTGGCAGTGTAGAACATTAGCCAGAGAAACAGAGCTCCTGCTGGAGCAGAGGAGACATCACTGCTGCGGCGGTGTAGAAACTTACCTTGGCAAATTCCTGTGGTGTGAGGCTGAGCGAGGGGAGGAGTAGATTGGGCAGCGCCCAATCTGCAGCGCAGGCCGATGCTCGTTTTCTTGCGCGTTAATCAAAGACGCGAGGAAGAGGAGGTGAGAGATTAAATCCTTGCAGGATTATGCGCATCTGAAGTTTAAGTGGCCGAGCAAGATAGCAGTTCGCGTTTAGAACAGTTTAGACTGTCTGGGAAGGTGGACGAGATCAGAAATATCCTATCGATTTTCTTGTGCAGTGAGGCCTGGAAATCAACTGTATCCAAGTTAATACATAGAATTCAAATGGACGAGGCTGAACCCATGGTTTTAACCTGTGCAATTGGAATCCCGAGCTCAGCAGAAACTGTGCGGGGCTGAGAGCTCGATTATTAGAAGTTTTGAAAATGTTCTTATTTCCTCAGTTTATTTAGTTTATTTTCATCATTTCTATTTTCTCAGTTTATTTAGTTTATTTTCATCATTTCTATGGGTCACATTCCCTGCCGATTTGTTCGTTCTAAATCAGAAAAACCAACAGTGAAGCTGTGGGTTTAAATTACCTACTTCAAAAATAAAAATACATTTATGCTATAACTTAAGTTTCGAAGCGATTTTTGTAAATAAATTCCAGGACAGTGTTAACGAAAGGTTCTTAATGATTCTGTGTGCATTCTGCACGTAATGTGTGACCTACTGTTTACGTGTGAGTTTACGCCACAAGGAAGCATCGCGTTAATGAACGGCAAATCATTATACAGAAACTATTTAAAACGCGTGTTCCCCCGATCAAAAAATTAGTATCCAGATAGCATAACTTGCTCGTGATTCGACAACTGATGCGAAGTTCAATCCGGGACAGAAAAAAGTTGAGCCGAACACTCACGGAGTTGACCCGGAAGACGTTGAGAGTGTGGACTGACTGGGGCTGAATCTGCAGCGCGGCTTACTTAGGGCCTGCTGTGGCGGCCTGACGCTGGAGGAAGGCCTGTTCCTTTGCGTTAAGAGGGCGGCATTGCCTTATTGTCCATTTCTCTATGGCAGGAATTATTGAATGGTCCGGTTTAAAGAAATACGCGGATGTAGATTGCGGACGTAGATTGCGGATGTTTCGCCCGCAGTGGCGAGGACCCGTTTGTTTGGCCTGACGCCCACGAGATAATACCAGAGGATTGCGGCGAAGATTCCTAATTCTGAAGGACGAAAGATTCTTAATCGAACGGGAAGAGCTCGATTCGGACATGTTAGGAAGGTACTGCAGGGCCAAATGCTGCAAACTGTCAATGGATCGAGGTAAGACTGCTGAGTCTATATGTACCCTCTTATCATTGATTGCTGATTGCTGTCCACTCGTGTTAATTATCTGAACGTGCTCCTCCCGAACTTAGTTAATAAAACTTCATTTCAAATAAACATGTGATTGCTCTCCTTGCAATCAGCTATTTATTGTTTTTCACTGGGCTGGGATCTGGGCCGACACTATGTTTCTTTCTGGGGAGCATCTTTGAGCATACATTCAGTCTCAGTCTAAGTAAAGTACTTAAGTACTGTTAAAAGCAGATACTCTATTACCTGGTTTCACAGACAAGGCTTAAGCCTATAGTCCCAGACTAAAATGCATGGTTGTTTAAACTGAAAGTAACTTGCACCGAAATATCTTAAAATATGTCAGTGCCATTGTTTTGTCTCAAGATGCACACCAGTAAAAAATAAATTCTAAGGCACATTTAAAAGTTACTTAAATATCCTGATTTAACTAAAGGCATTATCCTACCTTGATCTAAGGTCTGTGAAACCGGGCCTAAGACTTTTACTTAAGAGGTGAAATTAAAATTGGTAACTTGTAACTTTAATAGTCATTTTCGCTGTAAGGTATCTGTAGTTTTACTCAAGTATGATCATGTAATCTTTACACTTCCGAGGGTATGTCCTATTGTCGCTATTAATTGTTTGAGACAAAGTTGATATTTGTAACAAATGAGAAATCATGAGCTTTAAAAGAGCAAACTCTTAGTAAACCTGCTTAAGTTATGATAAATGTGAAGTTCAGTATGATGTTTTATTAACAAGGTTCGGGAGGAACACGTTCTAATGATCAAACAATCAAGTCATTCCAACCAGCTGTCAGCAATCAATAATCAACAGGTCCACTCAATCAACATGAGTAAGGCCTATAAATATACCTAGTCGACTCACCCTTATTCCTCGACAGTTTTCAGCATCCCTCTACCACCCCATCTCCTCACACTTGCCTGGTTATCTTCCTAACCAGAGATACGGGGGGAGTACTCTGGGTTCGGGCCCAATTTCCGAGCTCGGAGCCCTCCCCCCGGACAGCACGCCAAATACGCATAACAATTTATTCTCTGATCATTCATAAGTGTGAACTCGTGAAATCTGTCCTGTATTAAGATTGTTCATAATAAATGCCCAAACCAGACTGTTGAAGGGCATATGCAAAATCAGTCTCCTCCTCCTCATGTGTGTCCTTGGCTCTGAGCAGATTCATGAATCACAGCATGTGCTGTTTTTGACACAGAAAAGGGGCGTTTGATTTGCCTTTGTGTAACGTAGGCCAGTAAAAGGTGTGCGTGTAAACCTCGTTCTGCTGGCCCCAAGAGGCGCGCTAGCGACTGACGCTAGAGGCTGTGGTCTTTAGCGTCCTTGTTAGCGCCCCTGCTTCCCATGCCGGTTAATGTCCTACTCTGAGCAGGTTGAGTGTAGGACTGGTTACATTTGGTGCTGTGACCTGGATGAGAGTGAGGTTTAGGGGATGAGTGTAACAGATGTAGACCAGAAAGAGCTGTGCGTGTCAACCTCTCTCCCCACGCGAGGCCAAAGAGAAAAACCGAGGGTCAACAAAATTAAACAAAGAGCTGATATTCATCGGCGTTTGTAAAAGATGCATTAAACACCTTCAACATTACTCTAAAGCCTTCTTAAATAGCCCTCTTTTCCCTTTGAGACGCCACTGAGAAATTGATGACATGGGTCAGAGCATTACTATAAACCCACAGGAACTGAAATATGGGCTGATTACTGGTTTGGTGATTATGGTTTTTAAGATGTCAGTTTTTCATGGTCAAAGGCACAAGGAGCATCACCCACAGCACTTATACAGAGGTGCATCGTTTCCACAGCAACTGCCTCTGACACTGCAGTCAAATGGCTGTGTGTGAATGCATTGAATATGGAAACAGAGTCAATAATTTATTGAGCTCTGAATTATGAGTTATATAAAATCAGTATTGCAGAAAGGTTTGTTCTAGAGGTTTCTATCAATAAAACTGAATGGGTACATTCTAAGAAAAGTTAATTACTGTTGCAGTGTGTTGTGTTTAGAGTGAAAGGAAATGTCTGTAAACAACAGATAATGTCCTGTCAGAAAATTGCCAGCACCTTTTCCGTTTTTCTGCAGATTTGTTTCTTAGGGTTTACAAATATGAAGGAAAAGCTATGGCCCGTTTTGATGAACTATTCATAAAAGTTTATTATTTATTAAATGATACGGTCTTACAGGCTCCAACAAAATAATATATTACACATCCATTGTCTTGCTATAACATGAGCTCAGGTTGAGAACTTCAGACATTTGGAGCTGGATTTCAGGTGTCTTAATTATACTAATGATAATACATGGATGCTGTATTCGGCTCATTTTCAAGGGATACAACAACATCACTGCCATCTTGGAAAGGTCAGCATGTTTATGATGGACACGATAGTTTGTGCCATTATCATTATAATTCATTGTATACTTAAAAAAAAATACTTTTTATACATTATATACTTTTTTGTTGCTGGTAAATTTTATTATCAATCTATAATAATGCAATTTATAATATACATTTAAAACCGCTTTTAAAATTAAATTACATTGTACACCCCACTTCTTTAATGTTATCATTGAGATCATCGTTTTAAGCCAGCTCCGATTGCCAAAAAAACGAAGAAAAAAAACCCTTTCTTCAATCTTCTACCTAAATCTTCAAGCCTTCAATCATTATCATTATGAAAGTGTTTACCACTTTTTCTTTTATTATACAAAATCTGCATTAAACTAGCTTTTTTCAACTCCGCCTTCTTCCCAAAATTAAGCATTTCTTGCCTGAAAAATCCCTTGAGACAGCTATCCATGCTTTTATAACATCCCGCTTGGATTACTGTAATTCACTGTACTGCGGCATTTCTAAGTCCCAGCTCGTTCGTCTTCAATTGGTCCAGAACGCTGCGGCCAAATTTCTCAAGAAAAGACGAAAATTCGATCATGTCACTCCCATCCTGCGAGCTCTCCATTGGGTACCAGTCCAATTTAGGATTGACTATAAAATTCTCCTTTTTGTGTACAAATGTCTGCATCATCTTGCCCCAAGTTACCTGTCTGAACTTCTACATTCCTATAGTCCGTCCTGAGGCCTAAGATCTAGTAAGCTAAATATACTCACTGTTCCTCGTACTAGACTCAAAACGTAGAGGAGACAGAGCCTTTTCGGTGGTGGGGCCTAGATTGTGGAACAGCTTGCCACCACAACTTAGAGTAGCTTCTTCCTTATCTGTTTTTAAATCTCTGCTGAAAACCTATTTGTTTTCATTAGCTTTTAATACTTGTTAATGTCTATACTCTGTATGTTATCTATTTGACTTCATTGTTTTCTGTTCTAAATTTATACATGTAGTTTCTTAGTTGTTTTCTCTTTGATTTTTAGCTTATGCCTGTACAGCACTTTGGGCAGTCATGTGACTGTTTTTAAATGTGCTTTATAAATAAATGAACTGAACTGAACAGAAGCTCGCACCACATCTGTCAGTTTACATGCTTGAGTTTGACCTTTCCAATATGGCGGCAATCTCTTCAAGTAGCTAATGCAGAATCGACATATTCATATTTATGGTCTCTTACCATATGCTAAGCGATGAGGATTATTTTGAATGTAAATGTGGTGGGTCTAATTTGTGTTACCACATACTGTGATGAAATCCGTTGTTGTTGTGTGACCAACAAATATTGCTAAGAGCTGATTGTGGCCGTTCATAAAAATAGTGAGAACAACTCAGTGTGAACAATTGTAGGTAAATGCCATGGCAACAGTCAGTAACGTCATAATTCACCCCCCAAATCATAAAGAAATTATATACAAAGTGTACATTTGCATTCTTTAAAAAATTATAGTAATGAGAATTTGGAGGACAGGGTCAATGCACTCCCACTCATACAAGTAGACAGAGGAACTTTTCTCTATTTACAGATATGACGAGACTTGCTCAGGTGAGTGACGCATGTATGCAATTTGTAGTGAAAACCATCCCGACAGATCTAAAATATAAATAATATAATAAGCTTAATATTAGTTCCACATATAGCCAGACCTTCAGATTGACGGCAGAAGGTCTGGACTCCATAGTAGCTGTCATTGGCCAACGACTGCCCAAGACAACATCTGACCGACATGTAAAACAAACAATCACAGTTTGTTTTGTTCTGTTTCATGTTTAGGGGCGTGAAAATAACAGACTGGTGTGTAGAACTCTTGGTATTTTAAAGAGTCTATGCCACGAACTTTACTTACTTCACGTTCTTTTGAAAATCCAGCATTTAGTTGATCCTGATAAGCACTCATTGTCACAGTTGTAAACACGACAGCTTTCTTCTTCCATGAGGGTGTTTGGCATCACGGCATCTTTGTTTCCAGGAGGAATGCTAAAGAACACTACACACACGTCTCCCGCAAAATTCTGTAGAATTCAACCAATCAGATGACGACTTCGAAACTCCTGAAGTGTTTCCAATTTTGTATGCCATATGCATCAGGCGTTCAGCCAGCGGTCTGCTGGTGTGACGTCTGAGGCTGAGACTATCTTACCATAGTAAATCAGGGTAAGACAAAACATGTTTTGGAAGAATGATTAATGACTCATTATTTAAATTTTGTTAATTCTGAACAGAAAAAAAGTTACATAGTGTACCTTTTATATCAGGGATGCCCAGGGCATGTTTCTGTGAAACTCACCCCACAACTTCCTCTGTTAACTCTGAATGTTCAATGATAAACCATGATGATAATAATTGAGTAAGTTAAAAAGCTGCTTTCCTTAAAAATGTAAAACAATGAGACCTTAATTACAATTTCTCACTAAATATATTTACATGACATACAATTTGCCATCAGTGCAATACATAGGAATGTTGCATAAATACCAAATATTAAACTTTTTCCTCTGTAAACCAAAATAAATGAGATGACAGCGATCGATATGACTCTTCTTGTAAAGCAACATTTACCACATTCATACCAGATAAAACAACTTCACAGAAATCATCCTGAAAAACTCAGAACCCGGCCCATAAACACAATCAGATATGATTCAGCAATACTATAAACATGATTCATGTACAGTATGTAGCACGTGTTCATAGTATATACTGATTTTCATACAGATCATGGATTGCTTTTGTATGAATATTTTCATGTAACTTTGGCAGTTTTTTTTTTTTTTAGAATCAAAGTTGTTTCAAAAAATAAAAAGATGATATCAAACAGTCAACAAATGTGATGTAAGCTTGCCTTTCAGAGCCCATGTTCACAGTGATAATTCAGAAAGACTGAAAGCCTATGGTAAAAAAAAAAAGAAAAAAAAAAAGAAACATACAGGAACTAAACCTACGAAAAAAAAGAAAATAACATCCCACCCCTTCTGCCTGGACCGACAGCACTCAAGGTGGTTTTCATTGTTGTCAACGGCTATAAAATTACAAACATGTATGAAGAGATTCGTAGCAGTCATCGCCATTTTTAAAAAATGGTCTCTTTTTAAAGTCGGCTCAAAATACAAAACGTTGGAGGGGAGAGGGTCTGAGCCGATGCCCACAGTTACTGCGAACACATGGGAGAGACGTCACCAAGAAAACGAGACATGCACCACCAGTGCTGTGTGAGAAAGGGTCTGTTACCAAAAATGCAAAAAACAAACAAACAAACTACAAAAAATGGTGTGAGAATGAAAAGACGAACAAAACTGTTACACACTTAAAGAGAGGATGATCTACACCGGACAAAAGAATCGAGCAAATTTAGAAAGATACCAACTTCACCAATAATTCATATGTGTTTTTTTTTTTTTTTTTTGTCATTTGTTTTTTTAAACTCATCATGTTTGGCACTTTATCTGAACAAATACAGGATCTGTTCAAAAAGACTAATCGTCATACAAAACTGTATTCAACGTCTCTTGAACATAACTTTGTTGAATATAATATTTGATAGAGAGCATACGGAAGGTAAACACTTTTGTACGTACTTGTAGTTTAAAATGAACATTCCAACAGATGTTTTACACACATGCACAAAAACAAACACCACCGTCTTGCGTTGCGATATCCCTCCCGGTCTTTTTTTTTTCTTCTCACCGGTTCTTTACGATACTTCCTCGGCTGACCGCATGTCTGATTTGAGACGTACGAACTCTTTGGCCACTTCGTCGTTGGTCCTTTGTGAGAGTATTCTCATGATGGTCAGACCGGTATCGTCCATTGTTACGCTCCTGGCGAGTGGATAGCAGGCGTTCAGGCTGCCCTTTTCGGCCAGTTCTCTGAGCTGCAGGACCGTCAAACCGATGATTCGGTCCTCTCGGGCAAAGCAGTAGTCCTTCACAGAGATGTGAAGCTCGTAGGCCTCTGGGCCATGTTCGTTACTCAGCACGCTGGACGGAGAAGGTAAAAGAACATTTATATCAATACACATCAATGTATTATACACACGTTACGGGTGTTAACTGACTGCGACATGCTGTCGATTACAATTCATCTCATCCCTCGGTTTGTAAAAAAAACTAAAAAGTGTACACATAATCAGGGCCTGATTTATCTTATATTATGACATAGGAAAAATAAATTATTGTGTCTCCCCATAAAAGATGAACTGCTATGGCTATTTAAGACAGTATTGGCTATGACTCAACAACAAAGAAGACAATATTGGCTATGACTCAACAACAAAGACGCTCTTCTCCGCTCCTTAGCCTTTATATACAGTATATAGTGTTTCTCATCTTTAGTAAAGAAAACACTGTACTTATTCAAACAAGCAGTTCTTTATATACCCTAGCATTGCAAACAAGCAGAGACAATCTAAAACAGTGGTTCTCAAAGTGTGGGGCATACAAAAAGCTGAGCTTCTGAGGTAGCCATCAAAAGAGCTAAATTTTTTTGTTTATATAAATTATGTTCTGATCTATTTTTCTTTCTCATTGTTATTTTTAAACATATTTTTCAATGTTTCAACAGCAACACAGATGCCGTGTTTACACTGGATGTAACTGTTATAGGGTGCAAGAGCTAAAAGCAGTCTACACTGGACGCGACAAAGTAACCGTTACAAATCCATTTGTCCTTAGAGTCAGAAATAGCGTGAGCGCTTGGAGTATGTCATAAATAATAGAACAGGGCATCAGTTTATTGTCGGGGGTTTGTCGTGTCACATCGCACTGCATCCAATGTAAACAAATCACTGATTATAATGGGTTTTATTGTATTCTGTCATGTTTGTTCGCTCGTGTCAGGTATAGACACAGTGAAGATTAAATAATTGCTGGTGCTTTTCAAAGCCAATTTTCAATTTTAAGTAAATCATCATCAAAAAAAATTGAATGGGGGCGGCAGATTTTTTTTAAAGGTTTGGGGGGCTGCTCTAAAATGTGTGTGCCACTTCATTTACGATAGAGGCGAGGTTGAGTAATGCGTTTGATGATCCAATGGAATTACAAGGTTTAGTAATAAACTCTTTTCAATACTTTTCATTGGTTTAGGGTGGTAGTCGTGACCTAATGGTTAATGAGTCAGACTGGTAACCCGAAGGAAGCGGGTTCAATTCTCAACACTGGCAGGAAACAACTGAGGTGCCCTTGATCAAGGCACCAAACCCCCAATCGCTCCCCGGGCACCACAGCAAAATGGCTGCCCACTGCTCTGGGTGTCAAGTCAAAGTCGAGTCAAATATATTTATATAGCGCTTTTCACAATACAGATTGTATCAAAGCTGCTTCACAGTATCAATCAAAACAACTTAATGTTTGTTTATTACTGGAAAAAAGACATCCAAGTTTGGTAGAGCTGATCAATGGTATGATTGGTTAATTAATTTGAATATCCCCAACTGAGCAAGCCAAAGGCAACAGTGGCAAGGAACTGAAAAACTCCATCCAGTGACCTAATGGTGTCCTAACACCCCATCAGATGACCCAATGGAGAAAAAAAAAAACCTTGGGAGAACCCAGGCTCAGTCGGGGGCCAGTTCTCCTCTGGCGTTTATGAACTAGAGGCCGAATTTACAGTAACTGTAAGATAAAAAATGTATATGAATGCCTGGCTAAATAGATGCGTCTTCAGTCTAGTTTTAAACTGGGAGAGCGAGTCTGAGCTACGAACAATATCAGGAAGGATATTCCAGAGCTTCGGAGCTAAATGTGAAAATGCTCTGCCTCCTTTGGTGGATCTGGATATCCTAGGAATGACCAGAAGCCTCGAATCTAGTGATCTTAAAGAGCGCGATGGATTGTAAGGCGATGGAAGATCCGTTAAATAGACTGGAGCTAAACCATTTAGAGCTTTATAAGTCAAAAGCAATACCTTGTATTTAATACGGAACTTTATAGGTAACCAATGAAGTGATGATAAAATCTGTGTTATATGATCATATTTTCTTGATCTAGTAAGAACTCTAGCGGCTGCATTTTGGACTAACTGTAGCTTGTTTATTGAAGATGCAGGACAACCAGCTAATAAAGCATTACAGTAATCTAGTCTCGAGGTCATGAATGCATGAACTAACTTTTCTGCATCAGAGACTGATAGCATATTCCGTAGCTTAGCAATGTTTCTAAGGTGGAAAAAGGCAGTTTTTGTAACATATGAAATATGCTTTTCAAAAGACAGGTTGCAGTCTAATGTAACACCCAGGTCTTTTAAAGTAACAGGGCATCCTAAAGTCGTGCTGTGAAAGGTTTTGTGGACGGTTTTTAGAACCGATAAGTATTACCTCTGTCTTGTCTGGATTTAATAAAAGAAAATTACGCGTCATCCAATCTTTTATATCTTTAACACAATCTGTCAATTTGGATAATTTAGCGTATTCATCTGGCCGTGATGAAATATATATTTGAGTGTCATCAGCATAACAATGGAAACTAATTCCATGTTTCCTTAGAATATTACCAAGTGGCAGCATATATATTGAGAATAATAAAGGGCCTAACACAGATCCCTGCGGCACTCCATAGTTTGCCGAAGTTATAATCTTCGGCAAACTATGGAGTGCCGCAGGGATCTGTGTTAGGCCCTTTATTATTCTCAATATATAATAAAGTGTGTATAATCTTCGGCAAACTATGGAGTGCCGCAGGGATCTGTGTTAGGCCCTTTATTATTCTCAATATATAATAAAGATATATATAATCTTCGGGTGTGTGTCCACAGTTTGCAGTGTGTGTGTGTGTGTGTGTGTTCACTACTACTCCTAATGTGTGTGTGCACTAACTTGGATGGGCAGAGGACAAGTTCAGAGTATGGGTTACTATACTTGGCCTTCACATAAATATTTGCAAAACCCACAGAACATTATTTCGCCTCATTGTGATTGAGGCCCCCCCTGGATGTGAGAGCATAGGCACACATGCTTAGGATACCTATGCATAAATCCGGCCCTGCACATAATGCATTTCCAATGGAAGTCATTGTAAGCCATTGGAAACTAACAATGAACAACACTTCTACAGCATTTTGGTAATTCTGCAGAATGTTAATTTTTTTTAAATATTAAATCAAAATTTGTATCTGTTAACATTAGGTAATGCACTCTGAACTAACATGAATAAACAATTAATACATACATTTTTATTAACGAACATTAAGAAAGGATAATACATTCAGTGAAAATATATTGCTGATTGTTAGTTCATGTTAACTAATGTAACTAATATTAACAAATGAGACCTTATTGTAAAGTGTTACTGATATTTATTGCTTACTTGTTACATCCAATATTTTTCAACTCCTGCCATCGCTATGACAAGTTGGTAAACCTGTAACTTTTGCATTATATGCTCAATAATACTGCCAAGTAGTTTTAGGACAAGTATTCCAAAAACTATAATCAATAAACGTATATGATCTCAACAAAAATGCAAGCTTCACATTTCATCTCTCCAGAATGTCTTGCCTCATAGACTTCCTTTATAAGTGCATTACTGTTAATTACATTTTTTTATTTGGGTGAGGAAAAATATTTTCATTATTTCATTATAAATAAATGATTATTATTATTATCATTCTTATTATTATTATATTAACTCTTTCCCCGCCATTGACAGAAATGAGCATCCAAACATTTTAACGATGAATGAAATGAACGGTAACCCCACCTATAATTGACCACTTTAGCTTTCAGATTCATGGCTGACTGTGAATAGAGCATCTCTACAATGACATAAGTAACTGAAAACCTTTGCATAGTGCTTCATTCACGTCACTAGTTCTCTTACGAGAGTATCTCTCGTACTGCGTAATATCTTACGCTATGGGGAAAACCTCTTTTCCACGAGATATTGAAGCAAAAAATTATCCTTAATTTTGAATTAATGTAAAACGCTGTGCAGCAGCATGCAGATATAGGCAGGACGGCTCACGCGCCTATTGGCTGCCCTGCGGCAAACAGCAGCAGCCTATCGAGAGAGGTGCTGCGTGACTTAATCCTATGGAGGAATTTCGCGCCCATTTCGTCATGTCCCGCCAGAAAAGGGCGCAATTTCGCCCTATAAATATAGCTCGATAAGGCTGGTACACTGATTTTCATCTCTTCAGCGAAGCATCACGCATCGCTGGATCCGGAGTGAGAAGCCACGCCGTCTGAGAAAAAGCACACAGCGGGACGAGCCATTGAGTCTGAAGTCGCTGGCATCGCCGCCTTTAGCCGCCGTACATGCTACACTTTCCGGCGTTATATCCTTTTCAAACTGTGTGTGTGTGTGTGTGTTCGCCGCTGCGACACACATTTTTTCACTCTCTCTCTCTGCTAAAAGAGCTGCGTCTTTTTCAAGATGCAAAGATCCTGCGGCTCGTGCCGAGCCACACTCAGCGACGGGGACCGTCATGTTATCTGCGTTTCCTGCCTGGGTGAGGATCATGCGGCTCTCGCTCTCGTCGACGGCAGATGCCCTTACTGTGAGCTACTGCCTATGGTGACTCTGAGGACTCGCCTGGCATCCTTCTCAGAGCCTGCACTTCAGCCCGCTGTAGCGCCGCGCCGTAAAAAGCGCCGTGCTCAGCGTGCTCCCGAGCCTTCTCCTGCCCGCCAAAGCTCACCGGTTCGCCCGCCAGCTTCGCTGGCATCGCTCGAGTCCCTCACCGACGGACAGCGGCCGCCGTCTGCCGCCGCTTCCTCCATTAAGGTCGACGAAATAGCTCCGAGCCTTCTCCAGCCCGTGATAGCTCGCCGGTTCGCCCGCCAGCTTCACCAGCTTCACTCGAGTCGCTCGCTGACGGACAACGGCCGCCGCTTCCGCCATTAATGACGACGAGATAGCTGCATCTGTAGAGAAGGCCAGCTTCAAAACCGCGGCTAGCTTTCTTTACGTTATAAGAAAGCTACCCCGCGCCCCGTGGGCATGCGTCACCGGCGAAATAAGGAAAGAGTGTGTTTTTAGTCCCGCCGAGGCTGGACCAATCTCCGTTTCTCAAACATTTCTCAGCTCCTCTTAGTTTGAGCGGCTGAAAATGTCAATATTGCAGCAATGAGCCTGTTGTATTACACGCACGCCTGCAAACAAACGCCGACACACACAAAACTGTGATGACGCTCTTTATCTGCTCGGGCTATTTTAAGCTTTTGACGTTTCCCACTGTGGCTCAGTGGCGAAACCCAAAGCCTTCGCACTGGAGACCCGTGTTCGAGCCCAGCTCTCGCAGCGGATAAAAATTTAGTCTCGCCGCAGCCAGACTTACACCCAAACTTTTCACTCGTTCAGTTCCAAAAAAAAAGCGACTGCTCCAGTGTATTTTGCAGTAAACAAGCCGGTACCATGGCCCGCTTGCCTGCACACAAATGCCGTTTCCACGGCGACCCAGAAAAATCATGTAAGCAGTGTATTTTCTGGTATTCCGGTCACAGCCGATGGTGTTATGAGTGTATTAAAAATGCCACAGCCCAGTGTTCATTTCTACACACAAACACAGCCCGCCAAAGGGCAGGGCTCGCACAAATGAGTTCGACTCATGTCAATTGTGCATTAATTATAGTGAATGAGCCCACAACCCAGTGCCCACAAACACTACACACTGCATGTGCCACGTTTTCTGTAAAAGAAACCAACACACATACAGTCAGCTAAGGCCCACGGTGTTTAAGTCTCGCCGCGGCCAGACTCTACCGAAACTTCTCGCTCGTTCAGTTCCAAACAATGTGACTGTTCCAGTGTATTTTGCAGTAAACGAGCTGGTACCACAGCCCGCTTGCCTGCACACAAACGCCAGCTTTAAGGCGACCCAGATAAATCCCAAAAAGAGTGTATTTTCTGGAATTCCAGCCACGGCCGATGGTGTTATGAGTGTTGTAAGAATGCCCACGTCTCAGTGCCCATTCCCACACACAGACACAGCCCGCCACAATCCAGGGCTAGCAAAAAAAAAAAAAAAAAATCGACTCATGTCGATTGTGCAATAAATGTAGTGTACGTGCCCACAACACAGTGCCCACAAACACTACACGAAGCATGTCCCACGTTTTTTTTTAAAAACGAAACCAACACATTTTCAGTTGGCGCGAGCCGACAGTGTTCTCAGTGCAGCGAGTGTGCCCGCTATCCCACGCCCACATTCCCTCACAGACATGCCGAACCCCACGGGGCTCGCCCCGCTCGCCTTCTCTCCACATCCCGTCAGAGAGAAGCCGAGCGCGGTCAGGCTGCCCGTTGTGATCAGCGCACCCCCCGCCTCGCACAATATAAACACAGTGTCTATTTCTCAGCACACCGGAGCTCTCCGGCCGCCGCTATATCACGACCAGAGCCCAGATTTCATTCTACCTCTAGCTTTTCATGCAGATGCGTGGGCAAAGCTTCCCGGGGTATCAGAATGGGTGCTGAACACTATAAAAAGAGGCTATTCGCTGCAGTTCGCTCGACGCCCCCGCCGTTGCGCGGCGCGAGTCGAAACTACGGTAAAAAATGAAGTATCTCACCTACTTCGAGCCGAGATAGCGAAACTACTGAGCAAAGGGGCTATAGAACCTTTATCTCAGGCTCAGAGCGAAGGGGGTCTATACAGCAGGTATTTTCTGGTACCGAAAAAAGACGGGGGTC
This sequence comes from Gila orcuttii, assembly GCA_026230005.1. NCBI lineage: Eukaryota > Metazoa > Chordata > Actinopteri > Cypriniformes > Leuciscidae > Gila > Gila orcuttii. The sequence goes on along the minus strand of JAPDVR010000005.1, from coordinate 25,540,559 downwards.
TCAGACCCATTCTAGATCTGCGACGGCTGAACAGAACGCTCACGAAGCGTCAGTTCAGAATGATTACAACCAGGAAAATTCTCGCGCAAGTGCGCCAAGGAGACTGGTTCATGTCGATAGATCTGAAGGACGCTTATTTTCAAATACAAATAGCGTTACGTCACAGGCAATTCTTGAGATTCGCCTTCGAGGGCCAGGCATACCAATACAAAGTCCTGCCGTTCGGCCTGTCCCTGGCACCCCGTACTTTTACGAAGTGCATGGACGCGGCTCTCGCACCCCTGAGACTTCAGGGCATGCGAATTTTGAACTACTTGGACGATTGGCTGATTTTAGCTCGATCACAATCAGAGCTCATAGAACACAGGGCCACATTACTCGAACATCTCGAGAATCTGGGTCTCACAGTCAATTGGGCGAAGAGCTCGCTGTCTCCCAGCCAGAAAATATATTTTCTGGGAACAGTGCTGAACTCGCTATCTATGACAGCGCATCTGTCGCCAGAGCGCGCACAGGACATTCAGCGCGCCGCGAAATCTTTTCGCCGCGGCTCAACTGTCCAGCTCAAAAGGTTTCAGAAAATGCTGAGTCTCATGGCCTCAGCAGCTTCAGTGCTCCAGTTGGGGCTGCTTCGCATGCGCCCACTGCAGCTATGGCTGAAAGCGCGGGTTCCGCCCAGGGCATGGACCGCTGGTCGGTTTCGCCTCCGGGTCGGTCTGAAATGCGTCTCAGCTTTGGAGCCTTGAAAGAAAACCGACTGGTACCAGTCAGGTGTGAGTCTGGGGACTCCCTCGAGCGTGAAGGTGGTGTCCACGGACGCCTCCACCTCGGGATGGGGAGCGCTGCTCGAGGGCAGACCGTTCTTTGGCCAGTGGTCAGAACGGGAAAAGCTCCTACATATAAACTGTCTGGAAATGATGGCAGTCGACAACGCGCTGCGGCGCTTCTGTCCCCAGATAAGGGGTCACCACGTCTTGGTCCGGTCGGACAACATGTCAGTGGTGGCTTACATAAATCGTCAGGGCGGCATCAAGTCCCGAAACCTTTACAGGCTGACGGAGTGCCTCCTGGTCTGGGCTCAGTACAACCTGCTTTCACTGAGAGCAGCGCACGTGCCTGGTCACCTGAATCTGGGACCAGACAGGCTGTCCAGAGACAATGTCCCAGCAGGGGAATGGTCGCTGCACCCGCAGACGATCCAACTGCTGTGGGAGACATTCGGCAGAGCGCAGGTGGACCTGTTCGCGTCCAACGAGAACGCTCACTGTCCGAAATATTTCTCCAAGAGCAAGGACGCGCTGGCCCACGTTTGGCCCCGCTGTCCCCTTTATGCTTCCCCCCCCAATCTCGCTCCTGCCTCAAGTGCTGGAACGGATCAGGGAAAATGGATGCCCAGTGCTGCTTGTGGCTCCGCTCTGGACAGACCAGGCTTGGTTTCCAGTCCTGATGCAGCTGACCAGCACTGCCCCGTGGCCAATACCATTGAGGAGAGACCTCCTCTCCCAGGCCAAGGGCTCGATTTGGCATCCTCGCCCCCAGCTATGGTCCCTGCACGCATGGGCCATCAACGGGTACCCGATATCCTCCCGGAGGGAGTGCTAAACACGATCACGCAGGCAAGGGCCCCGTCTACAAGACGGCTCTACTCCTCGAAATGGTCTGTGTTCTCTGCCTGGTGTCAAGCTCAGGGCTTTTCACCCGTAGACTGCGGGGTCACGGAAGTGCTTTCCTTCCTTCAAGAGCTGCTGGATAAGGGCAGAACCCCATCCACGCTCAAAGTGTACGTGGCGGCTATAGCAGCGTTTACAAAACCTGTGTCTGGCCAGTCACTGGGGAAGAACGACCTAGTCGTGCGATTCCTCAAGGGAGCTTGGAGGTTGAACCCTCCTAGACCTCCTTCAGTCCCGGTGTGGGACCTTTCTACGGTTTTGGAAGCCATGAAAGGTGCCCCGTTCGAGCCAATCCATTTGTCAAACATGAAGCATCTGTCTTTCAAAACGGTGTTTCTTTTGGCTCTCGCTTCAGTGAAGCGCATAGGGGACTTACAAGCGCTTTCAGTAAGCGCATCATGTATGGAGTTTGGGCCTAATGACTCAAAAGTCATACTCAAACCGAGGCACGGGTACGTGCCCAAATCCCTCAACACACCGTTCAGAGCCCAGGTGATTTCCCTGTGCGCTCTCTCGGTTCAAGATGAGGCGGAGGATGCGAGTCTCATTTGCCCTGTCAGGGCACTGAGAGCTTATGTGTCCCGCTCGTCTGACTCAGGCAGACCGAGCAGCTCTTCGTTTTGTTTGGCGGACGTTCCAAGGGACTGGCCGCATCAAAACAGAGCCTATCCAGATGGATAGTCGATGCCATAGCACTGGCTTACACTTCTAAGGGCCTGCAGTGTCCTTTGGGTGTCAGAGCGCACTCCACGAGAGGCGTGGCCTCGTCGTGGGCATGGTATAGTGGCGTTACCTTGCAAGATATCTGTACGGCTGCGGGCTGGGCCTCGCCGTCTACATTTATAAGGTTTTATAACCTAGAGGTTCCCGCCTTACAAGCCAAGCTTCTGTCGGTATAGAATTCAGTGTTATCTGCCCCGCTGTGCCGGCCCAGATGCTGAGTTTTGCTTGTGCATCGCTCACTGAGCGATAACACGGCTCCATGGGTGTTGAATAACCCGTAATCTTAACCAGTTCAGGCTGAACACGTTCACCCTGTCTGTGTGAAACACTATTAACATAACTAGCCCCTATAGGATGCTATTTCATGGGGAATGATGCTTGCAGCCTCTCTTCTCCGACTCTCTGTGAGTCTATGGTGATTATGCACTACATGAGCCCCGGGCTACTGCCCTTGGGACTTTGGTGTCGGATCCCAGTACGCACGGCGTTTTGCATTGTGTTCCCCATAGCCTAAGATATTACGCAGTACGAGAGGTACTCTCGTAAGAGAACGTACTCGGTTACTAACGTAACCTCGGTTCTCTCTAGAGAGGGAACGAGTACTGCGTATCTTGCCGTGCATGCACAGCTCTGGTTCGCTTCGGCGATGAAAACCAGTGTACCAGCCTTATCGAGCTATATTTATAGGGCGAAATTGCGCCCTTTTCTGGCGGGACATGACGAAATGGGCGCGAAATTCCCCCATAGGATTAAGTCACGCAGCACCTCTCTCGATAGGCTGCTGCTGTTTGCCGCAGGGCAGCCAATAGGCGCGCGAGCCGTCCTGCCTATATCTGCATGCTGCTGCACAGCGTTTTACATTAATTCAAAATTAAGGATAATTTTTTGCTTCAATATCTCGTGGAAAAGAGGTTTTCCCCATAGCGTAAGATATTATGCAGTACTCGTTCCCTCTCTAGAGAGAACCGAGGTTACGTTAGTAACCGAGTACGTTTTCAGAAAGCAAAAAAAAAAAAAAAAAAGAAAGTTTGTCCAATACATGAATGTAAATGTCTTCTATGCAGGTATGTCTTGGATCTGATGAGTCTGTAAAGCACCCTTGACAGTAGTACACAGCAACCAGGTCAGCCTTTTTTATCAGCTTAATGTTTAGCATCTATCAGACGCCGAAATCACATTGACAGAGTGAAAAGAGCCACACAGGAGCTTTTTTTATGATTCCACACACAAACTGCTTAAGACTCCATTAGGCTAAAAGGCCCTTAATATCCAAAGATTGGCTTTGATTTCATGTTTTTTTATGTGCGCTCTAAGAGAGGTTAATTCAGTGTCTTTGAGTTTGTGCGGGGCTTCCATCATATTTTACATCGGCTTTGAATGCCATTAAAACGCCAAATGCAAGTCTTTCTTTTGAGCCAACTGTTCTGGAAAGCCTTTCTTAATTATCTTTTTTTCCACAAGGGTCTTTTAGACCTAAAATGAGACTGTCAGAAGTAAATCTTCATGTGAAGGGTTGATTTCTGTGCTGTTGTTCAAGTGCATTTGTGCAGCTTAAAGCCGATAAGTCAATGCCACCGGTGAAAAAAACAGCAAGTAGATGAGACAATTGCTGATGTATAATGCTCTATTTACAGTCAGACATGATTAATTTATTTCACAAGAAAAAGGGGCCCATAACAGGAGGGTTACCAAGAAAAAGTGAAAAGTATGCGTCTGCTCCATGAGCTCCATATAAAATACAACATCTTTTATTAGGTTTAGTTTGAAAATGTGGAACTGTGTGAATGTGAAAGCAATTGCACATAGTGAGTGCAATCAGAATGGCAAATGAATGGCTTGCAATCCGCTGTCTCCTCTGCAAGCAGCAGAAAGCCACCTTCATGCGACGGACATACAGTATACCCAAGTCTCTGCTGTGTATTCTGTTTTTTATCATGCACCGTGCACGCTTGTGATGATGTAAGATGAATGCAAATGCACCAGGGTTCGATAGTCAAGTGACTGTGAAACCAGACCAACGCCGTGGGAGGCGCCACGAACAATCGCACTCGGACTGCAGCAAACGTGCCCAATGCGAAAGTCCTCTTAGGATACTGAGTCCTACGTGATCTTTCAAAAGTACGATTCATTTCTTTCTGTTAAAGTTCAGGACAAAATGACTGAGTGAAATATGTGATTACAGAGGGAATAGTAGTGATCACATATTGAACCATGACTTTATCCAATTATTAGTAGCTGGGATATCATTTTCAGTAATATAACCCTATGGAATTGCCATCCAGCTCTTAAAAACCAATTCTATAATGGTATCGGAAGGTAATACAATGATACTTTGATATACGCTACTGTTCAAAAGTTCAGGGTAAGTAAGAAAGAAATATTTCTATTCAGCAAGGATGCATTAAAATGATCAAAAGTGACAGTAAAGACTTTTATAATCTTACCAAATATTTCTATTTCAAATAAATGCTGTTCTTTTGAACTTTCTATTCATAAAAACAGTAGCACTTTATTTTACAGTCCTGTTCCCCATGTACTATAAACCTATTATAGTAATTAAAATAACTAGGTACTAACCCTGAACCTACCCCTAAACTTAACCTTAACCCATGTAGTTAACTTATAATACCCAGTACTTTCTTAGGTAAGTACACTCTAAGTACATGTACTGTAAAATAAAGCAACCAAAAAAGTTTCAGTTTCCATAAGAATGTTAAGGGTGAAGTATGTACGATTTTTATGTTAAAGGGTAGCTAAACACTAAAACAACTTTTTTTAGTTAAATGATCTGTAAGAATGGAGCTTCATAAATGCTGTTCATTGATTCGAGGTACATTTTTTGACATTTGGGTTTAAAGCGTTTTAATTCTACTACAGGTGCTGGTCATATAAATAGAATATCATCAAAAAGTTGATTTATTTCAAGAATTCAACTTAACAGGTGTTGAAGTTGAACTTGTCTGCTGAAGGAAGCATGAAGTGCTCTGAAAATGTCCTGGTAGACGGCTGCGTTGAGTGAACAGCACAGTGGACCAACTCCAGCCGATGACATGGCTCCCCAAACCAACACAGACTGTGGAAACTTCACACTGGACTTCAAGCATCTTGGATTGTGTGCCTCTCCATTCTTCCTCCAGACTCTGGGACCTTGGTTTCCAAATGAGATGCAAAATTTGCTCTCATCAGAACAGAGGACTTTGATCCACTGTGCTTTATTAAATCCAGAGTCAACGCAGCCGTCTACCAGGAGATTTTCAGAGCACTTCATGCTTCCTTCATTTTCCAGCAGGATTTGCACCTGCCCACACTGCCAAAATAACCAAAACCTGGTTCAATGACCATGTATTCCTGTGTAATTACTGTGTGATTTCATGTAATATTCTAATTTTCTGGGATTTTGATTTTGTGGGTTTCATAAGCTGTAAGCCAGGGGTGTCAAACTCAGTTCCTGGAGGGCCACAGCCCTGCAGAGTTTAGCTTCAACCCTAATTAAACACACCTGATCAGTTAATCAAGTCCTTCAGGCTTATTTGAAAACGGCAGGTGTTTGTGTGTTGAAGCAGGGTTGGAACAAAGCTGTGTAGGGCTGTGGCCCTCCAGGAACTGAGTTTGACACCTGTGCTGTAAGCCATAATCATCAAAATTATAACAAATAAATTCTTGAAATATCTCACTTTGCATGTAATGAGTCTATATAATATCTTAGTTTCACCTGTTAAGTTGAATTCTTGAAATAAATCAACTTTTTGATGATATTCTAATTATATGACCAGCACCTGTATATATGGTGTAAAAACGTCTGAGTGCTGCCCTCTTCAGGTTGAACGGTGGCTACTGCAGTTGAATTTTCCTATTGGAAGTTGTGGTACCCTCTGACGTCAGAGGGTACCAGCTAACCACGCCCTTGCCTACAGAGAGATGCGTCTCAGGTGCATGCCCCCCCTCCGCTGGGCTCTGCCCACTTTTCCAGCATTTTTCAAATATTGCCAGTGGGTGGAGTCAGGCTCTGACCAGGGGTTTAGTTACCCTTTAAAATACATTCACTTAACCCCCGTTTGTTCATTGACTACTATTAGTAAGCCATTCATGGGTTTATCTCCCCCAAAGGTGTGAACATTGAGCCCCTCAGGCACCACTAAAACACTGAAAGCGCTCCACTCAGATCCGTCAATCTCTTTCCAGCTCAACCTATAGCATGAGTTTGGGGTGTGGCTACTGTAGCAGGCAGGCAGAGCCAGAGGAAGATTAGCAGCTATGGGACCATGACTGACACATCACATGGGAAAAGACAATTCAGCTTCGGTTACAGAAGTGCAAGTCAAAATTCACTGCATTTAGAAAGATTAAAGGGATAGTTCACCAAAAAATGAAAATTAGCACATGATTTATATCCTGCAGTCATCCTAGGTGTATATGACATTCTTCTTTCAGACGAATACAATCGGAGTTATATAAAATAATGTTTCCAAGCTTTATAATGGCAGTGAATTGCAGTTTCTGTTTTGAAGTACATAGAAGTGCATCTATCCATCATAAAAGTGCTCCACACGGCTCCGGGGGGTTAGTAAAGGCCTTCTGAAACGAAGCGATGAGTTTGTTTAAGAAAAATATTCATATTTAACACGTTACAAAGTAAAATTCTAGCTTTCGGCCAAACGGCCATACACAGTTTACTTGCGCCTAATTCGCAACTTACGCAACTTGTGACGTCGGAAGTAGCGTAGTGCGTCATGGCGTAGCGTAAATATCAGCAGTACGTCGCATTACTCGCATAAGTTAACTTTACACTTAAGTGGAATCCATTTGTTCGTTTGGCCGGAAGCTAGTTATTTTTATTATTTATTAACCCCCCGCAGCCGTTTTTTTTAATGTATATATATAAATTAAACTCCGATTATATTCGTCTGAAAGAAGAAATGTCATATAGACCTAGGATGACTTGAGAGTGAGTAAATCATGGGCTAATTTTCATTTTTGGGTGAACTATCCCTTTAATCAGATCATGAGCACATTGAAGCGAAAGGAGCATTGCGATGCAACGTGCTTCAGTACCATTCAGCATCATCACGCATTTTATCAGAAGGACCAGTTTACTTTGATGTTTCCAGTGCATAGGTAAGAAGCATGAGTCTCAAGTCTTAAGGACATCAAAGGTTTGTATTTACAACGTGTTTTGCAGCGTTGAGCAATGTAGCCAATCACAAACATATCTGGTGATTTCTTGAACACAATGCCCGATCAGAGGTGTTTAAGTTAGCATTGAACAAAAACTCTGGCATTTTGAGCATTGAGTGGATTCTGAGTTCTGCACACTTGCAAATCATTTCATTGTTATAAACAATGTAAATAAGAGATTCATTGTGTAGTCAGCTTTATTGATTATAACGGAACTTGGTGAGATTGCGATGAACTAAGATGAGTGACCGTTTTTGGTTTCACTTTATTTTTAAGGGTCCCTTTAACACATTCTGTTGACTAAGTAACGTTGTATTAGTAGTAGAGTATTAGTAGTCTGGTAGGGTTAGGTTTAGAATAAGTTGACACGTAGTTATAGTCAACAGAATGTTCAAAAGGGAACATCAAAATAAAGTGTTACCCAGTTTTTTAGTGATTATAAAGGGAGCGCTCTTTGATTGCTTTCTGCCATACCAAATTCCACATACAGTATGTTTGCTTTTCAGTTAAAAATAGCAGTGGTTTGTGAAACCTAGCCACTTTAATTACAAATGATTTATCGGGAGCATTTATGCTCAATATGTGGACGTTTCTAATCTTTCCAACTGAATTTCTGAGATTAAGACATGGATGTCTATTAATTTGTGCTTAAATAGTTCTAAAACTTAAGTCAAGCCCCTTGGCTCTCCCCAACAACTGCGTAATGCTGGCTCTATAGCTTTCCCTTTTGATAGTGTTTCCTGAAGTTACAAATAAAAATAAAAATCGAGTCATCTTTGATGCCAGCCTGTCATTCGAGCCTATTGTGCAGAACACTGTTAAGACCGTGACACTGAAGACTGGAGTAATGATGCTGAAAATCCAGCTTTACATCACATAAATAAATTACATTTGAAAATATATTCAAATTGAAAACAGTTATTTTCAATTGTAGTAATATTTCACAATATTACTGTTTTTACTGTATTTATGATCAAATAAATTCATCCTTGATGAGCAAAAGAGACTTCTTTAAAAAAAAAAAAAAAACATTTAAACAATCTTACAAACCCCAAACTTTTGAACAGTAGTGTATGTGATACTGAACATGGGCAGCACTTATTGTACTATATTTTGCAACATAAAAAAAAATTATGATATTGTCATGGTCTCCCATAAACATCATACTTTTTATATATTTTTGTAAACACCACCTGTTATAAATTATAGAAAGGTTCCAATCCTGTATTATATGAATACTCACTACTGGAATGTTTCATTGAATTTTGGAGACCAGTTGTTATTCTTGGTTTTGGTGCTAAACTTGCGTTTCTTGTCAGCCAGGTGTGGGCCGATGGCGTTGATCTCCACGAAGGGGCGAAACATGGCATTGGTCTGCCAGTTGATATTGTTCACACCCACAACTGCAGAGAAGAAGAGGATGGTCTCGAGTTAGATCATCAAACACTACACTGGTAAGACAGACATTGAAGTCACCATGAAATCAAAATGGACAATACTTCATTTTTTATGGAATATTGCAGTATTTATTATAAATGATATATCTGTGCACATCATTATTTTTTAAATTCATGTGCCTTGTAATCTCTAATCAAAATAACTTCCCCTCCCTCTTGCAGCGACATCTCTTCTCTCCTCTAATGATGTGTTTACTGGCGTGAGGGTGGAACAACCTGTCACTCACAGGAGATCCCCCAATAGCAAACCACAACCATCCAATCAATTCCCCATATACAAAATCAAGTCCCGCCTTAGATTTGTTCTCGTTCCAGAAGACGTTTCAGATATACGTCACAATAGGGAAGAAAAGACTATCTGCCTCTGTTGCTTTAAACTCTCTGATGTGTTTTACTATTTCCTTATCCATTTCTAGAACTGTGTAACTAAACCTGAACTCGACTACCAGAGTGGGTCGTCTAGACTCTAAGATTGCAAAGAGAAATCCAACATGGAACATCCAGACCTGCTCTTTAAAATAGATGCTGTATTATAAAACATCATTATGACTCTAAAATCAGATCAGATGAGGCATGTTTGAAGCTTTTGCAAAATTGCAGACAAGAAATGATAGGGAAAATAGACCGATCAGGCCACATGCTTGATAATTTAATTTAATATTAATGTGCAAAGTTGCTTGGCAACAGTAAACAGCCTACAGATTAATAAACTATAGTGTAATTAATATAATGTATACAATAAATCATGGAGAATAATTATGAATATTATAATGTCTGTTTTGTGATGTGCCTCAAATTCATACATTAAATTCATAATAACACAATGTCACTGGTATTGTTTTGATTAGAAAAGCGTTTTTTTTATTTATTAGAAAAGCGTTTTTTTATGCTTTTTTTTAATGCAACGGGCTAGTTAGCTAGTCTGTTTTATTACGTTGTGTTTGCGGGTCATTAATTGAGCAGGAGCAAACGAATCTCACAATCCAAACGCTTTATCAGTAAAAAAAATTACACAAACTGATTAAATTAATATAAAATCAGAGAGGCAAAGAGAACCATGCCAGTTTTGTTACCTTTGACGCTGACTTTGTGCTCTCCAGTACCGGGGTGTGAGATCAGGTCCACCTGGATGGCAACCTCCCCGTTGGATGCAGTCGTGGACTGACCTGGAATCAGTGTTGAGTCACATGAACTTCATACTGTACGTCACATAAGAGCATGCGTAACATACTGACCCACACACCAATATACAATAAAACCATGGAAATCAGTGGTCAGTTATTATGTTGTAGATTTGTATACGCTGTGATCCAAATTATTATGCAAGTTACATTTTACACAGCGTACATACAGTTTCAGTACAATAAACATTCAAATTTTAGTTTTTCAAAAGAAAGTGTTTGTTTTATTTCTCATCTTTGCAGATAACTGGTGGTATCAATCCCAGACAGGTTTGTTCAGTAGTTTTTCAGATACTTAGGTAAATGTAAAACCTACTTAAAAAGGTTGTTCCACATCATGATGCAAGTCACAGTTCTCAAGCAATATGGGGAGAAAAAAATATCTTTCTGAGTATGAAAAGCATGCAATGTCTTGCAAAAGACATGAAAACAACTAATATTTTGCGAAAACTGAATAGAGATTATCGAACTGTCAAAAGATGTATGAGTGATTAAGAGAACAGAAGAACTCGGTCAGATAAAGGCTTGTTAAGGAAAGTTTCAGTCAAAAATAGGGCTGTCGCAGTGAAGGAATTTCCCATGCGCAGGGCTCTCAAGTCTCACGCATTGGGCGTGAGACACACGCATTTCAACCCATTCACACGCTCACACGCCACACCTTGTATTTCTCACGCTGAGGAGTAAGGGAACTTGTCCCGCTATACAATTAATGGACGAGGCGCAGGCAAACGGAGGGAAGTTCTCTGCCGAGTTCATAGCATCTGTCTCGAGTTATACAGAGTTAAATGCTAGCTACCAGCCAATCAGAAATTAGAATTAGTTGTTTCCGGATAAATTATGTGTTCCCGCTGCAAGCACGTTCGTTACTAGACAACACGCGCACACACGGAGTGGAAGTTGAAAGAGCACGATCTGATGAATGCGGTTTGCGGACATCATTTATTTTTTTATTTTTTTTTAGCATTTTGATTTTACGATTCCTGGGCGATATCTCTTGCCTGTGATCAAAGACAGTGAGAGCTGATGTTGAGGAGTATAGCCAAATTCGTGCTAAATTATTTTTGATGCATTCAAAAACTCTCCAACTGCTTTTAAAGGGGTCATCGGATGCAGAATACACTTTTATATGGTATTTGCAAATAAATGTGTCTTTGCAGTGTGTGGACACATCACCATGCAATGAAAAAAATCCATTCACTTTTTTTTAATCCTCAAAAAGCCAAAAAGTTGTTGCTCATTATCATTTAAAGAGACATGCACCGAAACGGGTCACTGTGAACAGAGCTGTTTTTGAAGAGGTAAAAAGGGTGTTGTTTTACACAACCATTGAGAAATTTTAACCAAAGTATGTTACAAACTTTACATGAAGACCCAAAAGAATCATACCAACTTGTGGAAAATGGGCGTCCGATGACCCCTGTAAGGGTGACCGGTTTGGGTCTTGACATACATGCTCAGGGCAAGTTGTTATGACACAATGTTATGTACATTGAGCACTGATGTTCAGTTGGCTTGTTTGGGGTCAAATTTATTTTTATTTTTCAATAAATTTGTATTTTTTTAAATATAACTATTTATTTTATTTGGATGAATTTGTCTTTTTATCAGATTTAACAATTGTTATAATTTTCATTTGTGCTGGTCAATTATGAACAATAGGCAAAATTGAACTGCTAGCAAACATTGAAGCGAATTTGGTTGGGTCGAGGGACTGCTGCTGCAAATATTTGGGGGGCTCCTCCCCTAAATCTCACTCTAAACTTTTGATAAAACTTGAGAGCCCTGCCATGCGATAATTTTGAGTGGCTCAATAGCGCGATATGTGGTATTATCGCCTTTTATTTATATTTTTTATTGCTATATAAATAAGTGTTACGATGTGATCAGCAGGCATGATAACGAGGACATGTTCAGTAACCAATGAAACCAAAACTAAACAGAGCGTTGAAACAGGAAGTGAAATAAACAGAAGAGAATGTCAAAATAAGGGTCCACATAAATCTGACAATAAGCTTGTTGGGTTATTGTTATATGTAAAACAGTTAGTTCCGATCCTCGAATCTGACTGAACGAGAGGCTTTCTGCTGATATTCCACCAGTATCAGCAGCACTACTCATCTCTGCCCATTCTAGACAGGCTGTCAGTCAGTGCAGTAATATTGTTATGCCACTAGGTTGCGGCAAGGGACTATCTTTGAGCGAGTCATTAAACCGTTAAACCGTTCATTCAACGAACGCGTTCAAAAAAGCTGATTCATTCAAAGATAGATGTAATGAAACAGGCTGTTAATTATTTTAACTTTGAGCTCCACTTTACAAGGCTCAGCTGAGCAGCAATGCGTCGCATGAGCAACGCTGAAGCTGAAGCTTCACTTTATAGAGATCAATGACAATGATTCAATCATTGATCAGCGCTGACGCCATTCATTGGGAATACCCTTAAACGTTAAAAGGATGATACGACAAAGATTTTGCCTTGAACACGGCAACCTTTTCAAGAATATATATGACTTGACCTCAAAGACAGACGAAGGTAACGCACGCGCTCAGTCGATCTCTCTCTCTCTCTCTCTCTCTCTCTCTCTCCCTCTCTCACTCATACACTGTCTGTTTATATTACATTCAATACAGGAGTGATCTGTCTGAATCTATTCCAGTAGATTACTCTTAAAAGAAGAAGGGCATAGCCTTACGAAAAAAAGAAAACATGTGAATATCACGGTTGCTTGCATTCCTCAGCTTTATAAAATCTTATCATAATGGACTTCATGTAGAAAACTTAAATAATAATAATAATAATAATAATAATAAATGTATGATGTTGTATGCCCACTTTAAAATAAAAAACAATCGCTCTTCTCTGGTCAGACTGAAAAAAAAGAATCCTGTCCAGAATCATTCACGTTGACTCTGAACTCCAGTGACAGGGTCTCGTAGCATTGCTGGCCCCCACGGGATACATTTTCACAGGCCTTTTCACAGACAAAGAAAACAAACTTGTCCCTGGAGGGTTTTTTAAAGTTAGTTCAGAAAGGAGTTAGAGGAACCTGGGGGACTGTGGGAGATTTTACGGAATTACTCAAATTACGGAAAGTGAATTGATTACTTCCAAAGCTAATTTGAAGGAGTCAGAGGTCACAGCAAACAATAGAAGCACTTATTAAACTGCGTTGATATTTCTGCATATAACTGAGTTAGACTTTGAGTTTCTGGAGATGAGTACATCATCTAAATCAAGATAAAAATAAACCACTTTACATTTCTCAGCGGGTTTGCACCATTATCACATTATCACATCATCACTGCATTGAAATACAGGACGACGTGCCTAAGAAGATGCACACAAAGGCATCTTGACTACTGTAGCTAGATATCTAAACAACAGGTGCATATATAATGATATACACTCACCTAAAGGATTATTAGGAACACCTGTTCAATTTCTCATTAATGCAATTATCTAATCAACCAATCACATGGCAGTTGCTTCAATGCATTTAGGGGTGTGGTCCTGGTCAAGACAGTCTCCTGGGGGCGGTTGCACCAGCTGTGCGTAAGTTACAACTTAGCCTAGTTTTGACGTATATGGGCACTAAGTTACAACTTACGCACTACTAAATATTTTTCCGTTGCACCATTAAACTTAGTTTAAACGTAACTCTACGTTCCACCTAAATATTTACGGCAGCTCTGCCCATGAATAACGGTCGGAATGAGATGGCAGCCAGATTAGATTACATCGATGAGCTCGTAATTGATAATGAAGAACCGCAAATTCGTCGACGAGTTTTACGAGACCGACATCATCCTTTGGATATTCACGATGATGTCGACATATTTGCTCGTTTGCGCTTTAAAAGGGAGGGAATAATGCGGATAACGGACATGATCGCGGCTGATATTCAACATGAAACGGACCGAAACGGTGCTCTCTCCCCAAGCCTTCAAGTCTGCGTCGCATTACGTTATTTTGCTACTGGATCATTTCAAAACTTAGTTGGCGATTGTATACAAATTCATAAATCTACAGTATGTAGAGTGATCCGCAGGGTGTCACTTGCCTTGTGTCGCCACATGAACAACTACGTGTGCATGCCAAGCATAAATGTACAAAACACAAACAGGCAAAAATTCCATGCCATTGCCGGTTTCCCTGATGTACTTGGCTGCGTCGATGGTACACAAATCAGGATAAAAGCACCCACAGTGGATGAGAATGCTTTTGTGAATAGGAAGGGATTTCATTCACTAAACACCCAAGTCATCTGTGACCCAAGTTTGTGTTTCTTAAACTGCGTTGCTAGATGGCCAGGTTCAAAGCACGACAGCTTCATCCTAAGAAGATCAAACATCTTTGAAAAGTTTGATTCCGGGGAGTATAGTGGCATTCTGCTGGGTGATTCTGCCTACCCACTTAAAAAGTGTCTGATGACACCATACTTAAAAAAAGTTTAATGTTTTGATTTTTACAACGTTTGTTGTAACGTCTTTTTTAAACTTTCAGTTAGTCAAGAATGAGTTTGAAATTCCACGCTGTTCAGACTATTTCCTGTTTACCTATAAGAAGGCTTGTGATTGGCTTAAAAAAAATAGACGTCATTCTATGCGTCAACGCATTACTTTACAGAGAGTTTACGACCTACTAGCTACGTTCTGCCTTACGAACAAATGGTGCAACGGAATAAAGTAAAGAGTTATTTACAAACTAGCTAGTAGTTACTAAGCCTCTAGTGTGGACTTTACGCTCCAGTTTAAGTAAGAACTTACGAACAGCTGGTGCAACCCTACCCTGAACTCCAAACTGAATGTCAGAATGGGAAAGAAAGGTGATTTAAGCAATTTTGAGCGTGGCATGGTTGTTGGTGCCAGACGGGCCGGTCTGAGTATTTCACAATCTGCTCAGTTACTGGGATTTTCACACACAACCATTTCTAGGGTTTACAAAGAATGGTGTGAAAAGGGAAAAACATCCAGTATGCGGCAGTCCTGTGGGCGAAAATGCCTTGTTGATGCTAGAGGTCAGAGGAGAATGGGCCGACTGATTCAAGCTGATAGAAGAGCAACTTTGACTGAAATAACCACTCGTTACAACCGAGGTATGCAGCAAAGCATTTGTGAAGCCACAACACACACAACCTTGAGGTGGATGGGCTACAACAGCAGAAGACCTCACCGGGGTCTCTCCACTACTCATCTCCACTACAAATAGGAAAAAGAGGCTACAATTTGCAAGAGCTCACCAAAATTGGACAGTTGGACAGCACTGGAAAAATGTTGCCTGGTCTAATGAGTCTCGATTTCTGTTGAGACATTCAGATGGTAGAGTCAGAATTTGGCGTAAACGGAATGAGAACATGGATCCATCATGCCTTGTTACCACTGTGCAGGCTGGTGGTGATGGTGTAATGGTGTGGGGGATGTTTTCTTGGCACACTTTAGGCCCCTTAGTGCCAATTGGGCATCGTTTAAATGCCACGGCCTACCTGAGCATTGCTTCTGACCATGTCCATCCCTTTATGGCCACCATGTACCCATCCTCTGATGGCTACTTCCAGCAGGATAATGCCCCATGTCACAAAGCTCGAATCATTTCAAATTGGTTTCTTGAACATGACAATGAGTTCACTGTACTAAAATGGCCCCCACAGTCACCAGATCTCAACCCAATAGAGCATCTTTGGGATGTGGTGGAACGGGAGCTTCGTGCCCTGGATGTGCATCCCACAAATCTCCATCAACTGCAAGATGCTATCCTATCAATATGGGCCAACATTTCTAAAGAATGCTTTCAGCACCTTGTTGAATCAATGGCACGTAGAATTAAGGCAGTTCTGAAGGCGAAAGGGGGTCAAACACAGTATTAGTATGGTGTTCCTAATAATCATTTAGGTGAGTGTATAGTTATACTAGTGTAGATGTATAATGCTGTTAGATAAAGTTTTTAACCCAGTTTAAACGTGCAAAAAAAACTTTTTATCTGTGACCCAGTGTGACGTGTCTGCTGTGTAAAATCCCCAGAGATTCTCCTTCTGAACCAAGGGAGCCCCTGATATCAATCACCTGTTCTGAAAGAAAATTACCTAACTGCAAAGATGAATAACTCCAAACATGAAGTTTGATGAATTATAAACAGTGTATAGGGAAGTAAACACATCCTCACCTCAACACACACACACACACACACACACACATAAAACTGTGTATTAAAGAAATCACATTCTGTACGCAGTCTTTGCCTCAGAAAGAAAGAGAGCCAGGAACTGAAACTGTGTTCGTATTCTTTACTGAACACAGCACAATATATACTGTATGCTATTAAAAATCAGTGTTTGAAGTATGGACCAATTAATGTTCCAAACAGTAGTGTGGTTGTCACATGACCACCATTAGTTGTATGTTTATCTCAACTCAAGTGAAATTCATTTACAGTGGTTACTCAACCAGAATAATACTTTTACCCCGCCGGTAAAATTCGGATCTGTATTTGCTGCCTTTTACCGCTAAGAGGCGCTACAATCACAGACTTTGAAAGGTGTCCATTTATTCTCTCTATTGCATAATCTAACGCCGCGGCTCATTCAGAGCGATTGAAAGCTGGTAACAGATGAATTCAAGTGAAACATAAACGAATTCATAAAATATAAGCAAAAACTATATGGTGTAACAGAGTTTTAGAACTAGACAAATCTCTCTGCATTAATAATAGGATATAAAATGCATTAATAGTCTAATCTAAAATTTACAAAAGCCCCAAATTTGTCCGGGATTTGAACCAGTGTCATCTAAATGATCGAACCGTAAGTTCTACCACTCGGCCATGAATTTAACTCTTTGTGAAATGACCAAACGTTTGTTTCTCCAGTGTGTCCGTTCACATGAGCGAGAAAACGTTTTAATCGTTAGCATATTGTAGACCTTTTACAGTTTTAAAAGATGATATATTATCTGTATGACCAAAAATTACGGAGTAGGCTAGCCTTTTAGGTTCTTTTAGCTGTTATGAGAAAAAAAAAATTCAAGTGAAAGCGCCGCCGCGTTTGTCGAACTCTAGTTCAACATGCCAGAATAAAACCCAATTTTAGAACAATGCGTAGCGCCACTTGGTGTGCCAAAACACTTAATTATTAACATCAATATTTCGTTCAAAAACATCTCAAAACGCTTTGTGACATTTTGAATAGCCGTGAATGTATTAAGGCCACTGGAACCAGGATCGTAGGCTAAGAGAAACGCGCTGCATGTTATCTCTCAATACAGGAGCAGAAGCGCCGGTTCATATTGTAGGCTATTGTTTGTTGTTTAAACGTGCGTGTTGCATATTTTTAAAAATATATAATATATTTGATATGGTGTATTGGTGAATTAGGCTATAGCATTGATTACTGTGGAGGGGGAAATCCCCCACCAGCAAATCACACCTTGTTACACAACCATGTTTTTAAAAACTCTTTCTGTAGCCTATATGGAACCCCATGAAGTTTTTTTAAATTTTTTTTTTAACAGAACTGCTTTTGAAATTACAATTGGAATTATTATACAGATTGATATAAATTCAGTCAATCTGTTGGATAATATTTGTTCCTTTGTGTAAAATGGAAATGCATGGAAATTGTATTTTATAAATAGCCCGTGTTTATTCGGGATTTGAACCCGTGTCATCTAAATTATAGAAACCACTTAAGTTCTACCACTCGACCACGACTTTTCTCACTGAGAATTGCCCAGAACTTCGGTTGTTCATCAGTCAGTGTGCGCACACACGAGAGAAGCGCTCTTTCAATCCTCTCATTCCTCAATAGTTTAGCGTTATTGCACCTAATTTATTTCCACTGACTGCGAGAGAGGCCTATTTTAACTTTTGATTCATAAAATGTTCTGCTCTAAAAGTTTGTTATATGCTGTTTAAATGTAGGCTTACTTTTACTTAATTAAGTTTTGCTTTCGTTAAATTTAACCGAATCTGTTGTAGGCTAAATAATTTTTATTTTTATTATTTTTTGTTCTAAAAGTTTGTTCTATTCTGTTTCGTTTGTTTATTTTTATTTTATTTTTTACATATTCAATCAGTCTCATTCTTGTTTTTTTTTACAAGACCTTGTGCTGTGTTTTTTAATAAACAGATACAAACAGAGATATATAGCCTAATAGTTCGTACAAATAAACTTCTATATGTATAGGCTACTACTATGTACACTATAAATTGTATGATCGTTTGTTTAAATAACATTAACAAAATTGTCTGTCTTTAATTAATAATACAATTATTACTTTAACATGCAGTTTCAGCTTCACCAAATCTTTGTTTGTTTCATTATTATAGCCTACAGAAAATGCAAATAGCTCTTGTTTTAATTTTTCATGTTTGTTGCTTATTTGGAAATTGCCATAGTTGTAGTATTTCATCCTTACTGTTAATTGACATTAGCCCCGCACTTACGTTTCAAAATGCGGCAATTGCGGTTGTTTTGCTAAATGTCCCTTTGCGCCACCTGGCGGCCATTTCGCGAACGACTTTGAAATGCGACTAGTTTATTTTTGCCGCGGTGGATTTGCCGCGGCACGAGTCGCGGCGGTAATAGGCATTCTGGTTGGCTACCTACTGTACTATCTTGGAAAATAATTAGTTTGCCAAAGCCCTAATTGAACTAAGGCCTAATCCTGGCTTAATCTAAACCCAGTCTGTGAAACCGGGCTTGTTAGCAGATCAATAAAATAATGATTTAAGAAGAAGTAATAAAAGAAGAAGCACTGCTTTAGTTAATTTTTCACAGTGGAATAGAAAGTCACATCAAGCAAGTTATATTGTGGGATACAGTGGCTCTGTTCCAAAATCTAGTGAGCTGCCTTGCTGTTTACTGTCTACATAAGCAACTGCCTTTCAAAGTGTTGTTCTTGTTAACTAAAACTAATAAAATTGCTTTTGTTTATTGAAATCAAACTGAAATAAAATTAATATTAGATGAAAAACTTAAACATAAAACGTATAAATGGGAAATGTTGCTGTACCAACTAAAATAAGTTTAAGTACTAAAATTAGTAAAAGTGAAATAAAAGTAAATTAAAGCTAAATAGAAATATAAAAAACTCAAAAACTATTAAAAATGACATAGGCACATTACAAAATAACTGAAAATAAATTAAATGAAAATATAAAAATAAAAGCTAATTCAATATTGATAAATATCAATAATAATATATAAATAATACTAAAATAACGCTGCCTCTAAAGCAGCATGCTGACTGAAATGGAACCTAATAAGTAACCAATTTGGAACTTTCTACATAGACATAATGTGTCCTAAAAGTAGTGCTTGATCTACACTTGAAGCATGTAAGCTATGCAATGCCATACTATATATAATAAGCATAAAAATGCACAGCACACACAAATAACTGTTTCACTGCATGGAAACCTATCTCTCTCTTTCTCTCCCACTCTCTCGCTCCCTCCAGTCCTGACAGGGAGATATATGATGAGGTCTGCCAGGAGCACAAACATGGTCTTACCTTGAGAGGTTTGGGTGCATATATATTTCTTGATCAAGGCATCTGTGGGTTGAGTGTAAAGGCTGAGGGCGTATTTCAAGGACTTGAGATCGGGGCTCTTTTCCAGGAAGGTTTTTTTCAGACCATTTCCACCCGCATGGAAATATTGCTGAACGGAGAAACAAAAGCACTGGTTACTAAAAGAGTCAAACATGCTGCTTGTAGCTACGGATCAGTCATCCATCACAGCCTTAACCTGAAAAATCATCTATTCATTGTGACAGAGCAAAATAATAATATAAAAGAAAAGTTTTTAGCAGTCACTGGAAGGAGAAGGACAGTGTTACTGCAAACAGAAAGACATTAAAGGGTCATGAAATCCAAAAAATTTTTTTTTGAGATGTTAACATATGTACAGGTTGCACATCAATAAAAAGTGGTTATTTTATAATTTTTCTGAGCTATTTTATTCTTCCGGTTTAAAAAGCAAAGTTGAACCAACGTCATGAAAAGTGGTCCAAATTGCAGCAGCCAGAGTTCTTACTAGAACCAGGAAGTATGTCAACACTGCATTGGCTCCCTATTAAATATTGTATACATTTTAAAATCGTATTACTTTTAAAGCCATAAATGGTATAGATCTTTAGCACTTGAGCAAGCTCTTAACGCATTATAGTCCTTCACGTCTATTGGGGTCTCAAAATATCAAAATCGGTCCTTTTCCTATTTAGCGCCCAAACTCTGGAACAGTCTTCCTAGCGTTGTTCAAGGGGCAGACACACTCTGTCAGTTTAAATCTAGATTAAAAACACATCTCTTTAACCTAGCATACACATAAACCACTATCACATTTCTATAAATTCAAATCCGTTAAAGGATTTCTGCATAAAGTAGGTCAACCGGAACCAGGAACACTTCCCACAACATCCGATATATTCAAGAATAAAGCCATCTACACTAATATTAGTTTGTCTGAACCAGACAAGTCCTCTGCACAGACCCCAATGGCCAGCTTTGTCTCCATACAGTGTGATGAATCCAATCGTTAAGCAGAAGGAACTGGATGAAATATTACCAAATTATACCAATCCACAATCTGTTTTCTGACTTGTGATGCAGCCTGGAATGAAACCAAACAATGTTCGTTTGTTGGCCAAAGGAGAACTGGCCCCCGGACTGAGCCAGGTTTCTCCCAAGGTTTTTTCTCCATTTTGTCACCTGATGGAGCTTGGGTTCCTTGCCACTGTCACATCTAGCTTGCTTAGTTGGGGACACTTAATATGCAACAATAATATTGATCTGACTGAACTGACACTATCGGATGAGAACTGAACTCAGCTGGATGATGACACCACTGTTTTCTGCAGAGCTGCTTTATAGTAGAATTTAACTAATTTAATAATTGATGATCTTTATAATGGAACTGAATCAACACAGAACTGACTTCAGCTGAACAATAAAATGATTATTTTTCTTTTTAAAGCTGCTTTATAGCCAAATTTAACTGTTCAATCATCGAATCTATCAGGGTTCTGCCCTCGCAGCCTTGTCTGTGTTGTCTTTGTTTCATGTTTCTATGTTTGTCTTGTGTTTGAGCACATGGCTCTGTCTTTGTTTGTGTTTGCCATGCCTCCTTGTGTCCCGCCTCCTTGTTTCCTGTTACCACGCCCCCTTGTTTAGTCTTGTTTTTACTAATTGTGCTCACCTGATCCTCATGTGCTCTGGTCCCTTTATATTGTGCCTCATTCCCTCATGTCTTTGCTGGTTTGTTTTGTGTGTGTACTTTGTGCGCTTGAAGTTATCTTAACACGTGCTCAAGGTTTTTTTTTTTTTTTTAAACCATTTCTCCAGTATCAGAGTATCCTTGTTGCTAGAGATGGCAAAATGAGGCTTCCTGAACCACTGAGACCTCACAGCCCATTGCTTCACCTAAAGGTTCATTACTCGAAGCTTCATTCAGCATTGCTCACTAGTGACACCTAGCTACTGTGCAAAGAATTAGCAGACAAATTAATAATTTCTGAAACAATGACCTGTGCAGACTTATGTCCGTATGCATACAAACCCCCCTATTTCTTTCATTTATTTATTTATTTATTTCCTTCTCACTGTTAATGTCTGTAACCTTTCATTTACAATAATAAAAAGACCTGAGCAGACATTTGTCCATTGCCTGGGTATAAAATAAAATATGTAGCCTATCTTTCTCTGTCTGAATTTACTTGTGCAGAAACAACTGTCACACACACAGTTAATTAATTATTCATAAAATGTTTGGATAGTGACAGTATGAACAACAAAAGTGACACTGTGTTGAGTGCAGTGCTTATGGTGGAGGGAGTGTAATAAAGTAAACAGCAACAGAATAGTCTGGGGTGGAAAAAAGTTAAGAATTGTTTCAGGGGGGTTTTGTGCAGTGAACTGTTACTAGTTTTAGTGCAGTGCTGTGCTTATGGGACTGGGGATATAGAGGAGCAAACTGCAACACTGCAGTTTGGGGTGGGTGAAGGAAGGATTACAATAGATTTTTATTGAGAAACAGAATTTTTTCAAGTGTGTTGGGGTTTAGACGATTCCTCTTCTTGGACAAAACCTCTCCAGCCTTGGAAAAGATCCTTTCACAAGGAACAGAGGATGCAGGGGAACAACAAGGGCTCAACAAAATGCTTCTGTTGAGCCCAGACAGGGGAGGATCTCCTCTTTCTTGCCGGCTCCATTACCAGGAAAAAGGAAGAGTCGCAAAAAGCAAACAAATCCAAAAGGGCAATCCAAAACAAAAAGCAGTCCAGATCCAAATAATCTTATCTCATTAATATAACAAGACTATAATATAGCTACTATAATTAATAATAACAATATACTATAAGTATTCTAACCTGATATAATGTAATAATTTACAGCCCTAACACATACAGTATATGATTCAATAACGACAATGACAATGAGAGTTCTCGGACTCTCCGACACTACTGCAACTGCTTCTACTACTCCTGACAACACCCAGAAGGTGGCGCGAGTTTCGAACCCCCTTTATCCGGAAGCGACACTCAGACCGAACCGATGACGTATCCACACAAACCGAGGCCTCGTTTGTCATTAGTCACATGATTTTCACGTTAACAACACAAGCCTCGAATCGCGGCTTCATCTGGCACGCCCATTTTTTCTCGACACAAGCTCCGACGCCTTGGTTCAAATGTCACATCACTACTTGTTGCTATTATGTTTTTCTCTTGTCCTATCTTGCTTAGCTTTAGCTCTTGTGCATTATAACCTAGTTTGTGTTCTCTTTTTTTTTTTAATTTTCTTCAGTTCTTATTTTCCTTTTTAAGAGGAAGTCTTGCTTTTCTTTTTCAATTCCAGTTTTTTTTTATTTCTAGGATAATTTTTTTTTTTTTTTTTACTTTTTTCATTAGTTTGCTTTAGTAATATTTATTTCTTTACTTTTTTTTTTCTCTAGTCTTTCATATCAGTTTAATTTTGGTTTTCTTTTTTGTTGCTATGTCTTGTCTTGATTCTTGTCTTATGTGTACTTCTGTGTGTTCCTGCCCTGTATGCAGAGTTACCTGGCCACTGACTCTACTGCCTGACAGCCTGACTGGTACAGCTAACTGCAGTTTCAAGCCTCTACTTCTGTGAGCCTCTACCTGGTAGCAAGACTGGTGCTACATCTGAGATATACATCAAGCTACGAGTTCCTTGTGTTCCTGCCATCTTACTGACGGTCTCAGTGGTCACCCATCCTGCCTATTGTCGCGTCGTCTGCCCTGCCCTACAGTTTGAACTGTGATTCATGCTTACTCTCCCTGCTGTCTCAAGTCTTCAGTCTTGTTAATAAAAACCCCTTGTCTGCTCATTTGTATCTGGGTCCTATCTCTTTCTGAATTGTGACGGAATCATCATTTTCCTGTTGATCACCGTAAATAACTGAGGATAACTCTGAGCAATGATAGTTTTGACTTGGGCATCTTGACTATAATATTTAAACTTCAATCTCAGCCCCTCTGAGCATTTACTGTTTAAGTTTAACTGTCTGAGTTTGACCTAAGCATATTTTTGAATGTCTGATAAAACCTTTATTTAAAGCGGCACTATGCAGTTTTTTTAGCTTAACTGAACAGCTTCGGAGTTATTGGAATGGTTATATGACTTTTTTCGGGTTGAATGGTGGCCGTCTCGCCCCCCCCCGGTGCCTGTGAGTGGAAAAACCGCACTTGCAACTTTGGGCCGGCGGGCCGCCGTGATCGCGTGATATCAGCTCTCTCGATGTAACGAATTGCTTTACGGCACTGCTCACATACACGCATACACGCCCCCATCCAGGATCCGGCTAGCTATAAGAACAACAATCGTCATGGCTAAGCCGGCATATAAGAAGCAGAAAGCTAGAAAAGCATTGTCGGAGGAACAGAGAAAGAGGAAACGGCAGACTGACCGAGCGAGGAGTCAGACACGAGTAAACATCAGACCTGCGTTTTCAGAATGGCGAAAAAAACTAAGAAAGCGCAGTCGGAAGAGTCTAGAAAAAGGTAACGAGAATCTGACAGCGTGAGGAACCGGACAAGAGTCCCACTCGGTCAGGCTTTCACTGTTAAAGTTGATTCCTGCGATTATCATGAGAACAGTTGTCAATATCTCACATAATTATCAGGACATAAATAAGCCTACACATTGTAAATAGTGTAAATGAGCGCAATTTGCAAACTATTATGATAAATTGCAATAGTCATGTCTAACAACATCATAACGGATATTGTTACGAAATAATGCGACGTACATGTAACTTTATTGATGTCATCTGGCATTTAGGCTCAGGTAAGCCTAACGCGGTAGGCCACTTTATTATTATAAAGTGCAGAGGCCGTGAGTGCAGATACGCTCTGCGTGAGTGGTATTTACGACAGTCACGTTAAATACAAGTACTCTACTGCGACTCTAGGGGTCGCTGTTTGACAAAAACGGAAATCCTGCATAGTGTGCCTTTAAAATGCTCCCTTAAATTACAACAACATCATTTGTTATAGAGTTCAGAATGTTCTGCAGAACAGAAATGATCCTAATATCAATTTTATAAACAGCACACAAGACCATGCTATATTGACTGCAATGCTCTTTAGACATACTGTATTCACAATATTGCATTGCCTTGTTTATACTGTTATGCAACATGCACACACAGAAAATTAATTCATTAGAACAAAACGCATGAATTTGAACATAAATGATTCTCAGTGGAAAATCACAGACGCTGCAGGAGGCAATTCAGCAATATTCATACCTCCACACTGTTAATTGAGTTAATCTCTAAGTTACATTGAGACATAAGACCGATACAACATCTGTCACAGTCATCTCCATCAGCTGAACACAATCAGATCAGGGTTAAATATGAGCCCAGAGCTTCAGGCACTGCCACAGAGTTAATGGCATATGGAGATTTCGGACACAACTAGACATTAGTGTGGGGAAGGCTGGCATTTGATCAGATCTAGTTTATTATTCTATTAGCATAAAGGGCGATTAGAGACGGAATGGTGTGGACGGAGCGGTGACGTTTTCATGTCTGATGTGATTGAGATAGATGAGATTTCCACTGAGGAATCAATTGCTCCGGGTCTGTGGAAAGGGCAGGTGTCATTTTCAATGTTTGCATTTAGTTTTTCCCTCACTTAATAAAAATAAATACATAAACGAAATAAAAAATTAAAATAAATAAAAATAAATACAAAATAAAATATTTCATTTGCAAAGCATCATGCATGCATAATAAGCAACATCATGCATGCATAAATAACAACAAGGTTTCATAATAAACAAGAAAATCAAAATATACATTTTAAAAATGATGCTGTCTGTCTGTCTGTCTGTCTATCTATCTATCGTTGGATCTTTCTCAATCATTTCACAGTTTGTGTGATGAACAGTAAACAGCTCCTCATTTTCTAGTGATGAGAGCCTCTGGCTGTGCGCTGGATTTTAATTGAGCCGATGATGAATGGCTGATGTAGTTGGTCGGCTGTATTGATTGGTCAGGTAGAGGATCACTTTTTTTGATTTCAAATGCATGCTTTTTTGATCTTCTGGAGGCCCATTATTTTATCTGCATTATTCATAGAGCTTTCTCTTTTGTGCGTTTGAGATCAGTTGGTGTGTGGTGGTCTTCTGAAATGAGGAGGCAAAGTATCTTATTATTACTGTATCTTAAGAATGTTTAGACATTTCAATGGAAAATGTTAATGGAATTTTTTTAATTTTGCAGTGCATTGATTCATACATATTTAAAAAGACAGTTGATGACAAAGACATCAGACTGTGTTTGTTCTCCTTTCTTTTCATCTGCCGGTGTATCTTTTTTTTTCCACTCACCCATTAATTATTTTTGTCATTAATCTCTTCAGATATCTTCGCTGTCGTTACTTTGCCACCTCAAGCACAGAATCCTGAGCTCATCACTGTGTGCAGCCGTTTCCATTGTCAAAATTTTACTCAAGGCTTTTGTTAACTTCCCTAATTAGCTTCTGTCCTCAGAATACCAATGAGCATAATTCCCACTCCATGACTGATTCGAACAGGGAGGGGCGCGTTTCCAAGGAGACGACTGAATCAATATCTCTGATGATGCATGTATCTGCAGCTCACATGCACATTTACAGCACAACTAAAGACACACACCATTCTAACCGTGTGTGTGTGTGTGTGTGTGTGTGTGTGTGTGTGTGTATATATGTATGTTTGTATATGTGATGCAGGATAAATAGGGTAAATGCTCTCTTACACCGCCCATCTAATCTGGCTGTGTTTCATATGCTTCAACTGAATAATAAACCGTTTCGGGCATTTGAGAAATGGACTTCACATCATCTCTTAAACCGTATACAGGTCCATCTCAAAAAATTAGCATATTGTGAATAAGTTAATTATTTTCCATAATGTAATGATAAAAATTAAACTTTCATATATTTTAGATTCATTGCACACCAACTGAAATATTTCAGGTCTTTTATTGTTTTAATACTGATGATTTTGGCATACAGCTCATGAAAACCCAAAATTCCTGTCTCAAAAAATTTGCATATCATGAAAAGGTTCTCTAAACGAGCTATTAACCTAATCATCTGAATCAACTAATTAACTCTAAACACCTGCAAAAGATTCCTGAGGCTTTTAAAAACTCCCAGCCTGTTTCATTACTCAAAACCACAATCATGGGTAAGACTGCCGACCTGACTGCTGTCCAGAAGGCCATCATTGACACCCTCAAGCAAGTTTTCATGAGCTGTCTGCCAAAATCATCAGTATTAAAACAATAAAAGACCTGAAATATTTCAGTTGGTGTGCAATGAATCTAAAATATATGAAAGTTTAATTTTTTTGAAATGGGAGAATCAGAGCAGAAGAAAAGAGAGAAGCTGATACCTTGATGGTGGGAAGCACTAAATCCATGGCGGCACATTGTCGAGGGGTGAGACTACGGGCTTCCTCCCGTATCACATGCTCCTGAGAGAGAGAGAGAGAGAGGTGCCCTTAAAAGTCAACATGAAATGAAGAATGTTATTTTCTATAGAATATTGCAGTATTTATTATAAATGATTTATCCATGCACATTTTTTTTCTATTCATGTGCCCTCGTAATTTTTAAACAAAATAACTTCCCCTCCCTCTTGCAGTGACATCTCTTGTCTTCTCTGATGATGTGTTTACTGGCGCGTGGGCGGGACAACCTGTCACTCACAGGAGATCCACCAATAGCAAACCACAACCATCCAATCAATTCCCCTTAGACAAAATCAAGTCCCGCCTTACATTTGTTCTGGTTCCAGAAGCCTTTTCACTGGAATATCCATCACAATAGAGAATAAAAGACTATAATGAATTCCATTTCATGCAGACTTTATTCAATTTTGATGAAATACCATGCATAACATGAACATTTAGATTTTGCTGTTTGGCTTCTTCCCTTTTTCTAAAATGCCCAACTGTTTTCAAACTTTCACTCCAGCTTCTCCAGTCAGTTGCATTAACACCAGAACACTGACTGGATGATATTAGGTGGAAGATTCAGGTAAAACTCAAACAAAAGCTCAGGATTTTTGAATTTTGCTAGTGTGCATCATTCTTTTAGTGTCAGTTTTCGCATGTATACAACATTCAGAGGTGAACAGGGCCTTTCCCAGAGAGCTCCTTACCGCTCATTAGAATCAAAAGTGACAGCTCCCAGAAGACTTTGTAGCCTAACCATGATGCAAGACAAGAAGTCAGGCAATTAAACTTCAATTTCATTTAATCACACAGGTCAATGGCGGTGCAAAGTTTAATACAAATAAGCCTGAGAGTGATATCAGGGTGGCGTGTGAGTGAACATTAATCCCACATCAAATCAGAGTAAGTTCATCTGTGTGTGTGTAGGAAGAGCTGATTCTGTCTATTGACTTCTTCCAGTTTAAGGTCACCGTTTTAAAGAAGCAGTCACACCTTTAGCACTTCGACCGAGTGTATTGATCAGGTGTTAAGATGATCTGTACGTCCACTGACAACTCTCTTTTCAGGCCAGTACTCACTTTTAGACTGACCAATAAATCCACAAATACTGAATGCACATTTTGCACAATGTACACTCATTGTGTTTTAGATGTTACTGCACATTTAAAACTTGTCATATAAAGATTTGAATTAAACTAATGGCGCAAACACCAGTACATTGACGAGTGCAAACCTTAGTATTTAAATTACCGGTTAAAGGGTTAGTTCACCCAAAAATTAAAATTCTGTCAGTAATTACTCACCCTCATGTTGTTCCAACCCCGTAAGACCTTCGTTCATCTTCGCAACACAAATTAAGATATTTTTGATTAAATCTGAGAGCGGTCTCACTCCTCCATAGGCTTCTATGTAATTGAAACTTTGTTAAAAAAGTTGTTAAAAACATCGTTAAAATAGTCCAAGTGACTAAGTTTATCAAGCGACGAGAATACTTTTTGTGTTTTTCAATTACATAGAAGCCTATGGAGGAGTGAGATAGCTCTCAGATTTAATAAAAAATATCTTAATATGTGTTCCGAAGATGAACGAAAGTCTTACGGGGTTGGAACAACATGAGGGTGAGTAATTGCTGACAGAATTTTCATTTTTGGATTAACTAACCTTTTAAATTACTGGAATGAAATTTAATAAAAAAATAATTAATAAATTATTATACCGAGTTTGTTCCATTTCTTTCATTACATTCTGCAAAATAATAATAATAAAAAAAATTATAATAATGTATGTTCTTTAACAATTTTATTCCCAAACTGATATGAAAATTCCCAAACTGATATGACATAATTTTCCATAAATTAATAATAGTAATAGTTGACGTGAGATTCATTTTGAAGATTAAAGGATTAGTTCACCCAAAAATTAAAATTCTGTCATTAATTACTCGCCTTCATGTCGTTCCAAACCTGTAAGAACTTCGTTCATCTTCGAAACACAAATGAAGATCTTTTTGATGAAGTCTGAGAGCTTTCTGTTCCTTCAAAAGCTTTCTTTTTATTTATTATTTAAATAGTCTCCTCCCATAAATTTTGCGCCTGAAAGGGAAACTCCTACAAATGCATATGCAATAACGTCAAATGCAAAAATAACTGTCCACACCTTTTCAGTGCTATTTTTTCACTGCGTTTCTTTAGTAAATCCTGGCAGTAGTTTTTTAACGCCGAAAGAGGGTTTGTGCTGGCGCAAACTGTTAGTAAATCTGGCCCTATATATGTATATATACTATACTAATCTGTATAAGCCATAGACTGCAATGCCCTAGGTTTAGAAACAGAGCAGCTGAATTATACACACAGTTACTGCAAGACAGAGAACAGGAGCCATAAAAAGCATTTTTGAGGTAAAGCTGCAATTGACCAGAGATGTTCAATGCATATGAAATGAGAGAGAGGGACAAATGAGATGGAGAGTATCCGCCACTGGACTGTGGAGACATAATCACGAGAAACCCTCCATCTGCCTGATACCTGCTCAGATCCAAAGTGCCCATCCTTCTCTGGACTTAAACTCCTCAGCAGGGCGGATTTAATTACACCAGGAGATCTCTCGCAACCGGGAACGTTTTCCGGCGTGATTCTAGAGAAACTGTCATGATGTAAGCGGGCAGCGGTGGAAGCTTTTGAATGACAGCTACAAAGCCTTATCGTAAGCTGGAAACCATTTTCACAGCATACGTAGCAAAACGCAAGCTACATGAAAGCCCCAAGCCCTGCTGTAATTTCTCAAGGAGGATATCTACTTCTGCTCTGTGTCCTCAAGGAGCACTGCCTTCTAAATCTGACAAAACATAACACTCTCTGTCAGTCGCAGCCTGTTTGCCTTTCCTCCCTCTGTCAGGATGGAAAACAACACTTCAAATTGAACATGCCTCGCTTCTATCTACAATATAATACACAAATATTTGTACTCAGAGGCTTGATTATTAAACCAAGTATCTTACATTTTGGGAGTCATGTTCAAATCAAGCGGCAACATTCTGCACTCTCTCTTGAATCCAACACGTAAGTGACTTAAACTGCAATTCATCGACTGGCCGCTAGAGCCAGGCTCCAAAAAAGAGTCAATCCCATTGACCCCCCATGTTAAAATGCCCAACTTTACAGCAGAAACATATATGTTTACAGCCTGGTACAAAAAGTGGTTTTGGTCTATATAGCTATTTTTGCCCTTCATGAGAACTGTGAGGGGGGTGAATTTTTTTTATAACTCATCCATTCAAATTATATTAAGCCGTAAAGGTGCATAATTAAGGGCATGGCCACTTGAGTGACAGGTGGATTGTCGCTGTCCGTTTGTCTGCTATCTGTTAGCATCTCGTCACCTCAGCTAATCCCGCCTCTCTGCCCATTTCATTTATGGGTGACGTCACGGACACTACGTCCATATTAGTTTTATGGTCTATGGTTAAAACACATGAAGCCATGTACTTACAAGCTCCTGTAATTTTTCAGTGCATTTTCTAAGGCAGTTCATAGTATCAAGCAAAAAGCTTTTTAACTTTTTTTATGGTGCTTTTTGTCATTTTTGAAACTGGGCAGCATTAGTCACCATAAACTAACAATAAACATTATTTTAATTTTTTGTTAACTATTTCTTTAAAGGAGCATGTAAGTACAATTTAAAAACATGTATCAGGGTTCTCAAGTTTTATCAAAAGCTTGGAGTGATATCAAATGCGGTTAGGGGATGAGCCCTAATGGAGCCCCGCCCCCGCCCATCCCCGCCCCCCAATTTTACCCATTGTTTATAATTAACCAGCACAAATTGAAATTATACCAATTGGTAAATCTGATAAATGACAAAGCAATTCATCACACCAGATATACTCTTTAATGTTAGCCTATATTTCAAAATAACAAATATTTACAATTTGTTATATTTTTGTAATTTTTGTATATGTTTTGACAGGATATAAAGTATTACCCAGAGCACTCTGCTTTAATACATGTAGCCTTAATGTAAATAGAAAGACTATTAATACAGAATAATATAAAATTTAAAATAAAATGAAGAAATACATATTCATTCCTTATACCATACCCACTAACATTTCCCTTAGTTTCAGATAATAACGTAAGCTAGCCAAACTGAGCCAAAGCTTCTGGCCTGGTTGCAAAGTAGTTGTAGAGTTTTTGACTGCATCAATAATAATGTATACGATGGGCTATATATTAAATGTTCTAGCCTAAAAATGTTAGACGAGCTTTCTTCCAAGTCTTCTCCATCACGACGTGTGTCCGCGCGATGTTGTTGGTTACCTAGTAACGAACGTACGGTGGCTGAGAATGCTCCGTCAACTTCTGTGTGTTCGCGCATCTATGTTGCCTAGTAACGAACGCAATCTGGCCGACATATGTGCTGGTGGCAGGAAACTTCACTTTGTGTGCCTGCGCCTCGTATACAACGTTATATATAAAGCTTGCAGGACAACTTGGTTGGCATTGCCTTTTCAACGTGAGAAATACACAGTGTGGCGTGTGAGCGTGTGAACTGGTTGAATTGCATGTGTCTCACGGCCAATGCGTGAGACTTGAGAACCCTGCATGTATTACATTTACATTTATTCATTTAGCTGACGCTTTTATCCAAAGCGACTTACAATTGCTATGTATGTCAGAGGTCGCACGCCTCTCGAGCAACTAGGGGTTAAGTGTCTTGCTCAGGGACACATTGGTGACCACATTCGAACCCGGGTCTCTCACACCAAAGGCATGTGTCTTATCCACTGCGCCATCACCACCCCATGTACTTACTGGAATTGTCTCTGCGTTTGGCTAAAAGACTTGTATGCACACAACAAGTGCATTGTATCAAATTATTAATTGAAATGTTAGTACATAGTTGTTAAAGACACTTAATATAAAGTGGGACCCCTGAATTTCTTTACAAAACAAAATCCTCACCTTGAGCTTGGAGAGCTGACCCAGGTCCTTGGCAGCACTGAAAATCATCTGAGCGCCTTGCTGTTAAACAAAAGTACAAAACAAAGAGTCAAAAAGTAATTCACTCCTTTAGGAATGAACTGTCTCAGGAGACATGTCGTTCAGCGAGTGAAACAGAATTTGTTTAGTGTGACTGGCAGTCGAGTCTTTGGGTGGAGATTCAGCTTTTTAAGAAGATGGCCTGGAAGCTCCTGAAGGAAAGTTTTGTTTGTTCCCGTCACTTTCTGGAATATTATTTACAAAAACAATGAGGGACATTGTGCAAATTTATAAATGAAAAATATAAGCCCTACGCTGAATATTTTATTAAATTATTTCAGCAATAAATACAAATATATAAGCTCTCCATTAAATATTTTATTTCATTTTAACTATAAAGTAAAATACATAAGCCTCCATTAAACATTATACATATGTACTGTGTGTGTGTGTGTATGTGTGTGTGTATATGTATATATATATATATATATATATATATATATATATATATATACATACACACACTGACACATTTAAAATATTAAATTTAATTTTTAATTAAATCAATCAATCAATCAATCAATCAATCAATCAATCAATCAATCAATCAATCAATCAATCAATCAATCAATCAATCAATCACACAAAACAGCTGGTGTTCCTTAGTATTTATGACCAGCATTCATATTTGTAGATCCCTTAACCACTAAATAACATTTTTTTAAAGACCAACACCTCTATATACCCAGCTGATGCCCTGGAATTGTCTCTTCTCTCACATTTCCATAAGCTTCTGTTAGGAGCAGATGCAGAGGAGACGACGTATCGTGCGTGTGCGTTTGGCTAAAATACTTGTTACACTTACTGTCTGGTCTGAGAGCGGCGGAAGAACAATCTGTCGTTCAATGGTGTTAATGACAATTTTCCACAGCTCCTTCAGAACCCGTTTGAGAACTGTCTTCTCACAGATCTTAGCAAACAGAATAAGGCTGGAGAGAAAAAAGGGGGATGGAGTGAAAGACAGAAATGCAGCTAGTTACCATGTTTCAAGAAATGTAATCTCGCAGTTCTCTTACTTCTTGTCCAGCAGGTCCATGAGGGGTCGCAGGACCGTCTCTGCGTCCATGGCTGCATTACTCTTGTTCCCTGCGTTTCCTTTAATCTGCACAAGCTCCTGGTTCATTTGTTTGACACAGTCCTCAATCACTGGCTTGAAACTGTGGATAGACGTGTTAAACTAAAAAAAAACATTCATAATCACACGTAACTTAAGATACTATAATTTCATTTGATAATGAAAACATGTTCAACATATTTTTATCATTTGAGCTAAAATTATTTTTTATCATTTTATCATTAATCGTCTGTATGTCTATGATTTTTAATCACGGAAGGCAACATGAAACAAATGTAAAATGGATGCTATTTACTTTGTCCATAAATGTCATAGGTCTAATTATGAATGATTCCTTGAATGATTTCCCGTTTTTAATTTAAATGCATTAACTTTCTTCATCTTTGCTGACGTAATCAAAGCTGTAAGTCAATAACATCATAGCCTATATCATAGTGTTAACATTTCATTTGTTTGAGGAATATACACTCTTTACTTGACTTTAGCAAGTTCATTAAAATATGTAATATATAATGCATTCTAAAAGTTTTTTTTAAAGTCTCCCTGTGATGAAAATCAAGCTTTTAATGTCTATGTGGTGTTTTAAATATGCTTTAAGACTCAAAGTCGTGAGTTAAGATGTGTAAATTCACAAGTCTACACCATTGCTGAGTATTTTCTCTTTAAAACTGCAGTGAACCAAAGACAGTCTCAAAAACACGGTTTGAAATCGCTGGTGTTTCTGACGTCACAAACTACCTTGTAACCAATCAGGCCAACGTGTGATCGTCAACGAGTGGATCTCTGAGCTGGTGTGAGTGAGTGGAGGTGGGGCTAATTTGCATATTCATAGAACCGCGTATACTAAATGTGGCAAGGGTGTAGAGTTATATTCAAGTGATTTTAAGGCATGAAGAATTTTTTTCAAGGAAAAAAACGTTTAAATATGTAATTTTTGTGATCAAAGATGAGTTTTCGGGGATAAAATGATTGACTACAGGGGGACATAAATGTATTAATTATGCCATGTAATGCGCCTTATAATGCATTGTATGATCTCATGAAAGATTATAACCACAGTCATAATACATTATAATACTTATCTGTTCATTGTTACACCTGTAGACAGTATAATGCATTAACACATGTGTTTAAGTATAATGCATTAAAACACGACAAACAACTGTAAATATTATAATGCATTTGGTTACAATTATTTATGAAAAGATATAATGCATTATAAATAAAGGCTTTAAGTAAAGTGTTACCAAAATATAATTATATTTACACCGGCTCAACAATTTTACCCATTGTTCCCTGATACTTCACCTGGAGCCGAAGACCGCGCTGAGCTCATCCAGCACCGTATTGAGCTTATTCTGAAGTTCTTTGAGCAAACCACTGGCCTCAGCATCCAGCTGTAAGAGACACAGTATCACTGTCAGTGAACAGAATATGCTGCATATGACAGGAACAGGAAGTACTGAAGAATCAGAATCAAACAGTAATGCATCTATGAAATATTTAGTTGCATTGCAAATACTAAACTCTTCTGAATTGAAAGTTTATTATACAAAAAAATGCATTTATTATTCATACGCAGGGTCAAAAATTCACCAAGCCAAACAACTGCAAATAAAACTTAAGTTTGAGTGAATAAAACAGTCATTATCCATTTAGTCAGTATTAAAAAGTAAGTTGAATCGCAAAGTAAAAAAAAACATCAGTGACTTGTGTAACTTCTAACAACTTTTACCTTAGTGGAAATTAAAACGTGCATCTAAAATACCGAAAGTTGTTTTTCAAGAAAATAACAAAAATAATGAACAAAATTACAGAGTATTTATGTTTTTGACATTTGCAGATTTACAGAGTGATGGAGACTGACTCATCCTTTACATGATGCAGTGAGTGACACAATGACCTGTGATGTTTGTCAAAAATACGCTAAAAGAGATAAATAATCCCTGTCATAGGGACAAATATTTTTTATTATTTCTGTCAATTAAATATACACATTTTATGACGTCCAACCCTGAGTAGACTTTTCTCTTATTACATTTTAATTATTATTTATTATTACATATAATTATTATTTACTAAATTGTTTTACTGGAGTCAATTTATTTTTGATACGTATAACGTAATGAAACATGTCAAATTGTGCGGACATAATTTTTTGGCCAGGCTGTCAAACAATTTTTTTTTTTTTATAACAAATACAAAAATTAACCAAGTTTAGTGTTTTGTTCTTCCCTCACATTTAAAATCTGAAAAAAATATAACATATTGTCCTCATAATTTGATGGTTTAATCGAACTTGTAGTGTCATTAAAAACAAATATCCCCTCCGAACATCACTTTTGTATACAGTATATGGTTGTATGTTTTGTGTTTATAACACAGGTTCACTTGATTTAGAGAACTGGCTGACAGCTTTGTTTTCGTGCCATGGTTGGGTGATTTTATCTGTCATTGCACAGCGAGCTTTCTGTCAAGCGTGCTCAGCCTCTGAAAAGGTCTTGACTGAGGAGTCGCTTGATTAATGATGACTAACACAGGATTAAGGTGTTAGGGGTTGGACAATGAAACTGAAACACTGGCCAATATTTCATGCCTATATATGCGCGGCCTGGTGGCCAATCTTTACTGATTTTAGTGTGAAGGTTGAATTAGCAGAGCTGTACATAAAATATTGCAATCCAAACAACATAATGGGAGACATATCCGAGTTCAAAAGAGGACAAATTGTTGGGGTACGTCTTGCTGGCTCATCTGTGACCAGGACAATAAGTCTTTGTCTTATAATCGAGAGCTATGGTATCCAGGGTAATGTCGGCATACCACCACGTAGGTCGACCATATCCAACAGGAGCAACTGTCGAAGCAAAAGGAAGCTGTCTAAAAGGGATGTCCAGGTAATAACCCGGATTGTATCCAAAATCATAGAGCTGCCCAACTCACAGCAGAATTTAATGCGCACATGGACTCTCCTGTTTGTCAAGAGCTCCACAAAGTTAATATTCATGGTCGGGCTGCTATAGCCAAACCTTTGGTCACTTGTGCCAATGCCAAATGTCGATTTCATTGGTGCCAACAGTGCAAATCTTGGGCTGTGGACAATGTAAAACATGTATTGTTCTCTGATGAGTCCACTTTCATTGTCTACATTGTGGAGAAGCCACAAAGAGGCTTAACACCCGGGCTGTTGCGTGCCCAGAGAGAAGCACGGGGGAGGATTTGGTTTGGGCTGCAATATCATGGCATTCCCTACTGTGCTTGATGGGTGCATCCCTGCCAAGTATTACCGAACCATGCTGGAGGACCATGTGTACCTAATGGTTCAAACATTGTACCCTGAAGGGGGTGCCGTGTATCAGCATGATAATCCATAAATACACACAGCAAGACTTGCGACAGAATGGTTTGATGAACATGAAAGTGAAGTTGAAGATCTCTCATGGCATGCACAGTCACCAGATCTAAATATTTTTGAGCCACTATGGGGTATTTTGGAGGAGCAAGTCAGAAAACATTTTCCTCTACCAGCATCACATAGTGACTTGGCCAATGTTCTGGAAGAGAAATGGCTCAAAATCCCTCTGGCCATTATGAAGGACTTGTATCTGTCTTTCCCAAGACCAAGTGATGCTGTATTGTCCGCAAAAGGTGGCCCTACACCATAATAATAAATTATTGTGGTCTAAATCAGTGTGGTTTCGGTTTCAGTCCAATCCCTGTAGTTTCAAAGTTACTTACAGTCAGTAGAATGTCTGTTGGGGGACCATCAAAATAAAGAATTAGCAGATATTTAGACTGTCTACTAAACCTCTAATGACTGGTAGTTGATATGTAGTTGCAAAGATACTTAGTAGGATGTCTGAAGTGGACCGTGGAAATAACGTGTTACCAGAAAGTTTTCCTTCCTATGTTTATTAGTTGCATTTTAATGGCAATGTTCTTGTATAACACCATAGCTGTGATTGGGTGAGGCAGGACGTCCATGTAGTCAGGGATGAATGGCTGACTTGTGAATTGTAACAGCGTTTATGGTTCCCGGTAAGGAGAGGGGCGGCCAGATCAATCAATGATGGCTGCAGGCCAATGCTTGTGCAAGAGACCTCATCAGGTTAATGGAGATCAGAGGAGATGTCGTTCACCGAAGAGGTAATGGAGGTAATTCTGACTGATAACAGAAACACAACAAATGCTTTGCAAGTGTGACCCATTAAGAAGGCTTGTTTAAATGAAAAAGAAACGGAAAAAAATAAATGATATTGTGCTTGATGAAAAGTCTATTTTTTTGGAGAGCACCAACACCCCAATTCTCATTACTGTGATGTGAATAAATCTCATTACTGTGATATATACACTACCATTCAAAAGTTTGGTTTCAGTAAAAAAAAAAAAAAAAAAAAAAAAGAAATGTATGCTTTTATTCAGCAAGGATGCATTAAATTGATTAAAAGTTACAGTAAAGGCATTTATAATGATACAAAAGATATTGACTGTTTTTTTTCTATACACCAAAGAATCCTGATAAAAATCAGAAATGTTTCTTGAGCAGCAAATCAGCATATAAGAATAATTTCTGAAGAATCATGTGACACTGAAGACTAGAGTAATGATGCTAAAAAATTGGATTTGCATCACAGGAATAAATTACATTTTAAAATATATTCAAAATTTCAAATTGTAATAATATTTCAAAGTATTTATATTTTTACTGTATTTTTGATTAAGAAATAATCAAAAGCATAAGAGACTTATTTCAAAAACATTAAAAATTTAATAAAATAAATAAAATAATATAAACTAAAATAAAATATAAAATATGAAATAAAATAAAATATCCAGTTTTATAGAAAGTAACACTATAATTGGACGTAAAATATATTAATATTAAATATCAATATATTATCCTTTTTTAGTTCTATGCAACAGAATCAGTTGTAACAGATTTATTTTTGACCAATTATCCAAATAATGTATAGTCCAACAAAGCTTTTATTCTCAAAGCATGTGAGCAGAGCATAACGGGGAGCGCATCAGTGAACGAGAGGGTAGCGTCTTTTTACTAATGTTGCACAGCACGGCTATACACACCATGTTACAGCACAGTACGGCTATTGCAAACAGAAACAAGTCTACTAAATAGAAGTTACATGTTGGCACGTTATTTGAGCGAACTTTGCTTTTCCGATGAGCATGAAGCGGTACATTAGTTGAGTGTTCGCTTGGGCCGGTAGCAATTGAGCTCCGCACGTGCATAGAGCATTGACCAGCAAGGATATTGTCACACCATGCAGTGATAATGGCTAGAGCGAGAGTGAAACTTGAGAACCGAACACTGAGGGGCAGGGCGGGACGGCATCTATTTTCGGCCAAAAAATTAAAATGCCATTTTCGGCGGCCAAAATTTCGGTGCATTCCTAGAATTTAGTGTGGGGGAAAAACATAACTGATACTGGTTTTAACTTTTGTTTATGACCTGGAAAAGTAGCACCAGAAAAAAAAAATGCATTTAATTGGTAAGTTTTACCCATGAGACACAGAAAAGTCAAAGAATGACCTTACTTATGAGAAATATGTATCAAAATGTACACTCACGTAAAGGATTATTAGGAACACCTGTTCAATTTCTCATTAATGCAATTATCTAATCAACCAATCACATGGCAGTTGCTTCAATGCATTTAGGGGTGTGGTACTGGTCAAGACAATCTCCTGAACTCCAAACTGAATGTCAGAATGGGAAAGAAAGGTGATTTAAGCAATTTTGAGCGTGGCATGGTTGTTGGTGCCAGACGGGCCGGTCTGAGCATTTCACAATCTGCTCAGTTACTGGGATTTTCACGCACAACCATTTCTAGGGTTTACAAAGAATGGTGTGAAAAGGGAAAAACATCCAGTATGCGGCAGTCCTGTGGGCGAAAATGCCTTGTTGATGCTAGAGGTCAGAGGAGAATGGGCCGACTGATTCAAGCTGATAGAAGAGCAACTTTGACTGAAATAACCACTCGTTACAACCGAGGTATGCAGCAAAACATTTGTGAAGCCACAACACGCACAACCTTGAGGCGGATGGGCTACAACAGCAGAAGACCCCACCGGGGTCTCTCCACTACTCATCTCCACTACAAATAGGAAAAAGAGGCTACAATTTGCAAGAGCTCACCAAAATTGGACAGTTGAAGACTGGAAAAATGTTGCCTGGTCTGATGAGTCTCGATTTCTGTTGAGACATTCAGATGGTAGAGTCAGAATTTGCCGTAAACAGAATGAGAACATGGATCCATCATGCCTTACCACTGTGCAGGCTGCTGGTGGTGGTGTAATGGTGTGGGGGATGTTTTCTTGGCACACTTTAGGCCCCTTAGTGCCAATTGGGCATCGTTTAAATGCCACGGCCTACCTGAGCATTGTTTCTGACCATGTCCATCCCTTTATGGCCACCATGTACCCATCCTCTGATGGCTACTTCCAGCAGGATAATGCACCATGTCACAAAGCTCGAATCATTTCAAACTGGTTTCTTGAACATGACAATGAGTTCACTGTACTAAAATGGCCCCCACAGTCACCAGATCTCAACCCAATAGAGCATCTTTGGGATGTGGTGGAACGGGAGCTTCGTGCCCTGGATGTGCATCCCACAAATCTCCATCAACTGCAAGATGCTATCCTATCAATATGGGCCAACATTTCTAAAGAATGCTTTCAGCACCTTGTTGAATCAATGCCACGTAGAATTAAGGCAGTTCTGAAGGCGGAAGGGGGTCAAACACAGTATT
Source organism: Gila orcuttii (assembly GCA_026230005.1). Lineage (NCBI taxonomy): Eukaryota > Metazoa > Chordata > Actinopteri > Cypriniformes > Leuciscidae > Gila > Gila orcuttii. The sequence goes on along the minus strand of JAPDVR010000005.1, from coordinate 25,500,501 downwards.
AGTATGGTGTTCCTAATAATCATTTAGGTGAATGTATAAGGACATGAGCATTTAAAAATATCTGAAAACAGGGAGGTCCAACTGACGCAATAGTGGGGACAATAATTAAAGACAGATATGTGTTAAATAATGGCCTAAAACCACTGTAGTAAGTGAAACGTTAATGTTAAGTTATAACTAAATTCATTATATTCTAATTTGAATCTTAATTAGGGAACCATGATGTGAAATTGTACAAAAGATTACTCTTGTATACTGCACACCTGTGGTCTACCTCATATCGTTAATGAGCAGTAACAGACGCTTGAAGGCGGTCAGTTTTCACCCCGAGGCCCTGTTTCAGACTGACGGACAGCAGTGGGAACGCTTCTGCAATCCAAGCTAACTTTGACTTCTGCAATTAATTTTTCTTGGACAGTTTGGGATCTTATATTTATAAATCCATGATAACGAGCCACTGTAATTGCATTTTTCTTTCAGTTTGCTAATTGCTTTGGGAACGGTGGCACTGCCAGAGCATGGCAGGGTTATATTTGGAGCGTTTCGCTTTTGCTCTCTCAGAAGGAGTTGGAGTTTCATGAAGGAAGCAGAATCATATATTAGTCATACTTTCAAACAGCTGCCATCCCTTTTTAAGCACTGTAGCCTGTAGCTTTAATTTCAAGAGAGGTAAGACATATAACCTTAATCTGATAGACCTCTAGCACTCGTACAAATGATCTCACTTTATAAATCTTTCAATTGATTTTGAAGTATTTTATGACTGCCCAGTGATTTTACCACATTATGGAGCGTCTTTCAACGACCGCTGTTGTGATTATGAAACCATACAGATGTCAATGCAGGGACGGAGCAAAGTTGGGAATTGTATTTTGCCAAAAGGGTAAATTTTGATTAAAGCAACATAAAATAAAACAAAACAAACTTTGAGTGCTGGAGAACAGATCAACCCAAACATCAGGACCAAACTAAAACCTCTTGCAGCCTAAACTCTGGTACCCAAATTAACCACAAACATTGCACATGATTAAAAAGCAAGTTGGTGGCTGTCGGTAAAGTTTAGTTCAGCAAAAAAATTAAGATCCTGATAATCCTGTCATAATTAACACGCTTCATGTCATTTTAAACCTGTCACATTTTTCTCCATGGAACACAAAAGAAGGTAGGCAATATGTTTACGCATCTCTTTTCCAAAGGGAAATGATGCAATGCAATAAAAGTGAATAATAATGTTACAGAAAAGTAACATATGTGCTATATTCATTACTTTTGACCAACATTTATCAAATGACTTTAGAAGAGTTGGAATCTGTGCATGGGCATACTGTATGTGCATGTGCATGAGTATTTATGATACTATTTATAATACTTTTAAGGTGCTGTTTATATTTTTGAAGCTCATTCACAATTCATTATTTTCTTACATTGCATGGAAAAAAATATATCATTCTTATCAAATTTTCTTTCTGTGTTCCACAAGTTTGAAACTGCACACTCAAACAATATTCAGGACTTTTTTCTTTGGCAATTTAAATACGTAAATATTAAAGGGTTAGTTCAGCCAAAAATTAAAATTCTGTCATTAATTACTCGCTCATGCCATTCAAACCCGTAACATTCGTTCATCTTCAGAACACAAATGAAGATATTTTAAATAAAGATCTTCATTTGTGTTTCTAAGATATATGAAAGTCTTACAGGTTTGGAACGACATGAAGGTGAGTAATTAATGACAGAATTTTCATTTTTAGGTGAACTAATCCATTAATATCTATGTATTTAAATTGTTTTTGATAGAATTATCTTATTCTCACCAATGTTTCATTTATTTAATCAGAAATACAGTAATATTGTGAAATAGTATTTCAATTTAACATAATCGTTTTCTGGTTTAATCAATTTTAAAATGTAATTTATTCCTGTTATGTCAAAGCTGAATTTTCAGCATCATTACTCCAGTCTTCAGTGTCACATGATCCTTCAGAAATCATTATAATATGCTAATTTGCTGTTCAGGAAACATTTATTATTATTTTATTAACAATGTTGAAAACATTTGCTGCTTAACTTTTTTTGTGGAAACTATGAATACCGTTCAAACATTTGTGGTCAGATTAAAAAAGAGAGAGAAATTAATACTTTTATTCATCAACGATGCATTAAAGTGATCAAAAGTTACAGTGAGGACATTTAGAATGTTACATACATGCTTTAATAAATTTAATAAATCCAAATAAATGCTGTTCACTGAACTTTCTATTCATCAAAACATCCTGAAAAAAAGTTTTTACTGTATTTTTGTTTAAATGAATGCAGCCTTGGTGAGCATAAGATACTTTTTTAAACACATTAAAAAACGTAAATGTTTCCAAACTTTTCACATGTACTGTAATATCGTTAACTAATGTTAACCGATTGAACTTTATTGTAAAATGTTACCAACTATTCCATGATTTTTTTTCTCCATACATTCATGTAATACTTGCGTTTCATTCATGTATGACTGACAAATATGTATCACATTAAGTTCATTAGTTAATGTTGAAACTGCGTAATCCACATGGATTGAAATTTAAATGTAATTCAAATACATACATCTTAAATTTAGGCCTAAATATTTATTTGAGAGCGTGAGGGTGAGAAAATTATGACAGAATGTTCACTTTTGTCTGAACTGTCTCTTTGAAGTTGAGGATTAGCAGCCTCTGTTACTGAAGATAATCATTCTTGTGAGGTTTCATGCCAGGTAACTCGAGCAGGTGCGACATGCTCTTAAGGGGACCGAACAGGAAGTGCAAGTGACAGGAAGTGAGGTGGGTTTCAATGGGTGTGAGAGCACTCGTGCTGCTCAAACCTGGCCAGTAAAACTGATCAACTGGAATGAATTAAGGCCGTACACTACAGCCGGAATTCACAACTGGGAAGCTGCAGAGATCTGGTTCAGTGTCTTCATTCACTGTCATTTAATGCTGCTCCAAACCCGTTTTAATTTTGCACAGAAGACGTACGTCTTACGGGCTTGGAACGACATGAGCGTGAGTAAATGATGACAGGATTCTACCGATTTCTGCAGCTGGTCTGGCTGTAGAGCACTGGCCTATAGAGATGTTAGAGGAAACCTGTCCACACACCTTGCAGAAGACCACAGTCCCTTCCTCCTGGTGCAAGAGCCCAGAGGAGACGGGAATGACAAGAAACAAGGATATTGTCATAGTTGGAGAGGTTTATCACATTTCCAGAAGAGAGAGAAGCATTACAACATGCATGCAAAATTCACAAGGGATGTTAAGTTGCGTTCACATCATGACGGAATTCCCATAATTATGAGGAAATTCATGAGGAATCATTTATTTCTATGGTAACACTGGATGTCAAATGGATCCATGTGTGGCTTTGTTGTTCATGATATCATAATATTTGATCACTACATTAATTAACCTAAATTCTTTTGAAATATGCTGAATAGATTTTTTCCTGATTTTCTGTTAATTTGTTTTTGAACTGTCAATGCTAACCAAACATGCAACAGTGTTTTCTGCATCAACTATTTAGCGGCATGTTCTGCTAATGGATATACAATTTTTGTACGTTTGCAGTCTCAATTGAATGTGATTAGAAAAAATGTCTAGCTTATGCAAAACAATACTTAAGACTATGAATAGACAGCATGTGTTTGATCTGGTTGCGAACAACAAAAACATGCAAACAAACAACCAGGTGTTCGTTTCCGAAAAGCATTGTGGTCGCAAGTTCCATCGCCCTAGTGAAAAAAGTATACTTTCTTGTATTTGAAATATATTCCCTTTTTCAATAGTACATTGCAAATATACTAACAAAAATTGTACTATCTTTAAATATATTAAAAGTATATTAGCATCATGCTTTTACCTATTTTCACAATACAACTTTTAACACACTTAAAATAATTGAATTTAGTATATTTTCTAAAACTATATTTTAGAAAAATATACTTGAAGTGAAAATTCAGTTTATTTTTTAAGTGTATTTATTTGCACTTTATTTAAAATACATTTTAGGTATATTTTAACTGTGTGCTGGAAATGATCATTGTAACAATGCATTGAAAGTATACTTTCAAAATACAGTATACAATAGTATTTGTACAAAGTATAGCTAAGTATTATTTTGTTTATTAACGTGCATTTGTTATTGAATACAAAGTGTGCAATTTGTAGTATTCTATGGTCGGCGTCGATAGCCTCGTGGGCAAGTGCACAGACATATAGCGCCATTGAGCCGGGAGACCTGAGTTCAGTCCCGGCTCATGGACCTTTCCCGATCCCATCCCCCCTCTCTCTCTCCCACCTCACTTCCTGTCTAGCAACTGTCCTATCCTAATGAAAGGAAAAACATCAAAAATAAATATTTTAAAAATAAAAAATAAATATATATATATAAATACACTTATGGTATATTGCTTGTATGTTTCGAAGACTCGTAATGTATTTGTAATGTACTTGTAACACAAATAAAGCACACTTTAATATCACTAATCAAGCATGTAATTAGTCCCTACACAGGCATATACCAAAAGTAAACTAAGTATACTTGAAGTTGTTCCAAATTAGTACACAAAAGTACACTAAATACACTTAAAATTATGCTTTACTACAATTAGTCGTTTCAAAATAGCACACTTCAAGTTAACTAATCATTAACACACTTGAAGTATACTAAATTAGTCTGGCTGCAGGTATACCTAGCATTTTGTTTTTCACCAGGGCGTTATCAGCTTAGTTTAACGAGTCAGTGTTTCTGAAACCATAGATCTAACGAACATTCGCAAACAGTATAGGAAAGTTGTGTAGTTGGAAAGACCTGTGGTTAGAAGTTTGTCAAGAGATTTAAATCACCATTTTTGAAGAGTGCACATGTGCGTACGTGCTCTAGTAAGTGAGAACGAGCCTACGATTGAATCAGGAAATAAAGCAAAATAACTGAGGAAAATAAGAAATAGTCCTCAGATGCCATGGTCATAAATTATAGCAAAACATCAAGCATTAATTCGATCTCAAATAGATTAATTAAAAAAGTTATTACTCCACCATGTGGTTGACATCCTCAACCAACGTGGTAGAACGACCAATTTGCGACAATTCTGTTTCGGTATTATTAATGAATCAAACTAAAAGATTCAAAAAATCTGTCTCAACTCACATTGGTTTGGACCAATTTAACAACCTACTGACTGTATCACTCATTGTTGAAATGATAATTATTGATTGTTACTGTATTTTTTGAGAAGAGTAATTTCTGATTGGTTGTTCATACCGTATTATGTATAGATAAAGATACACATTCACAGTTTTGTCCCAAATAAATGGCCATTTGTTTTCACAGCATTGTTTTTGTTTAGTATATTCTTAAGTATATAATTAGGCCTAATTATTCTTGAAATATAAAAAACCTCATCAATCAAAAGGGAATTATAACCGTTCAGAGGAATCAGAATCGGAACCAGAATCATTCAATTCTAGTCTTAAAGAAACACAGAAAGTGCCCCAGGTAACACTGTCTATGCAATGCCATTTAAAACAGCAATATGTTGATATAGGTAACTAACCACCTGTAACTACTAAAGCCATGAACTTGATGGACCTTCTAGTTACAACTAAACCGACTCATAATTACGGCAATTTGACATGTCATGAACGCAGCTTTCCAGCAAGGGATGTTCTATAACTTATCTCACACAGACAGTTAGTGGGAAAACATTGTTGTGGAGTGTTGCAGTAACATTGATTAGATTACCAACCTGTTTTCCTCCCATAGACTCAAACATCTTCTCCAGCTGAACTCGGAGCTGCTGGATGTTGTTCAAGAGGATACAAGACTGTCAGGAGAAGAAAGATAGACGAGATATTTCATGATTCATCGACTGTCCTCCTTTCCACATGCATTCGGTCTTCAAAACCTTCCACCACCCTAATGCAAGGAGATGTTTTTTACTTGAAGACTTTGTAAATATATAAACACGGGCATTGATTCGTCTGGATGCTGATGATGATGCTGGTCGCTGACATGAGTTTGCACATCTTACTTTCATCAGTGACAGTAAATCTCAAGAATTGACAAAAATGTCATTACGTACTGTAAAATCTATGTCTCCAACTCTTCAGAGAAATGCCAGAATTACACAATTGAAAATTGAAGGACAATTGAAGGAACGCTCATTCCTTATTGAAAATAACTGAAAATAATGCACAACAAAGGTGTTATTAAAGCATAATGTTTCCTTTATATCTTTTAATATTCAGTAGGTTGCCCTAATAATGCATCAAATCTTTTCACTATAATTATTATATATATATATATATATATATATATATATATATATATATATATATATATATGTATATATATATATATATATATCAGTGGTGTGCGGTTCATATAAGCGGCGAATGTTCTGCATAACCAAGCCATTCATGGACTCGCTAATTAACATTAACACTATAAATTACTATAAATTTCCTTGTTTGAGGTGTACCATAAAGCTTACATGATAAAATGTTGGCAATGCGTATGTAACTCTCTGCCATTTATTTATTTTATTTATTTATTACAACGGTAATTTTCTTCAAATCTGCCATTAAGTGATAGTTCCTGCCATTCAGTGATAGATTTGGCACCTACGCTCTGTTATGTATCGTCATCACTGTCCTGCGTTCTCATGGATTTGCCGGCATATGGGGGATTTCATGCACAGGGAAACTGTCCGCAAATCGCTCGCCCAAGAGGAAAAATGTGCTGCTGCTGCTGCCAGATCTCGATCAACGAAAATCACATTGTATTTGATACAAAACAGTGAAAAATAGTCATAACTGAAACTACTTTCATAGTATTTCATTTTCTCCATAAGGAAAATTATTTTTAACAAAAAACTTATAAACTGTTATATATATATATATATATATATATATATACACACAACAGTTCTTTCTGGTTCTTGAATCTGATTGGCTGAGAGCCTTTTCCAGCACACAGTAACAGAACCCTGAGCGTTTCACCATTTGTATCACTCCGCTTGCGGCGATTGTCATGGTGGTCGAGGAAATCCACCATACAAAATGTAGTTTTAAGAGTTTTTTAGGTGAGGATTTAGTTATTTGATTTTGGGAAAAAAAAACGAATTAAACTAATAATTAGAATAAACAAACAACAAAATATACAGTATTATTTCATGTGTGTAAAATGAGATCTGCAATTGAAAATGTTATAAAAAAAAATAAAACATTAAACTCAATGACCAGGTTGATGGTGAACTCTTTAAGATGACCCTCTAACTCACACGGATCAGTTCCTGTTGGCTAGTGTTAAATGAGCAAAACAGTTGACCCAGGCTTGATCCAGGTGAGGGTGTTATTGCAATGCTCTTTGGGTAAAAAGTGTCTGTTACAGTGAATGTCAAATAACCATTGACCAGATTTGTGTTGACACACAGATTACCTAGAGATACGGCAGTCAAAACACTCTGTAAGTCTGAAGTGTAAGTGTCCCAGGATTGGACTGGATGGGTAGGAGTGCATAATTAGTGCAGGGGTCTATAAGCTAATTAAAACAGGCTCTTACTGTCTGCATCGGCACACTTCTTAAAGGTCACATGTCAGCCGTGTGACAAATAGGTGTAAAAATCTGAAACGAAAATATGAAGCAGTTGCGCTAATTGAAATGAGGGAACATCGTCTCAATGACAAGAGCTGGTGATTTCACACAGTCGTAAATTAAATTTAAGACAATGTATATAAACTCTGATGTAGCTGATTTATGGGCATTGGTGCGTTTAAAGATGTAGATATTCTTAGGATGAAGTGTGCTGTCAATTAAGCGATGGATGAGAGACGAGGAGCGGCTCTATCCTTCGAGACAGAACAGAGATATGTCTTTAATTACCGACCGCATGATTTTCTCTCTGTGGTCCTGTCACTGCACTTAAAAGATACATCGGTCTTTCTTCTCACCACAGACGTCCTGCATGCCAAGCTTTTATAAGCATTACATGAAGACATTGTGAAAAATAAGAGGTAGAACAAAAGCTGCTCTGAGTTAGCGCCGTGAATGCTGTCATTTTACACAAAGAAAGGGAAGTTAAAAGCAAAGAGGAAGGAGACGAGGACGCGAGAAGGTCTCGCTCTTTATTTGTCGTCTACATATTGCCGTCTCACAAAGACATAATGCAGAACGCAGCCAAAGTCAAATTTAATGTCTCACTATGGTCTCCAGGTTGTTTTCCATGGCAATGTCCCCAGTGTAATCTGATCAAGCCATGTTCGGACACTTGCAGGGTCATGACTTTAAAACACGCTGACATTTTATGACAAAGCAGTTTTGAAAGTGTGTGTGTGTGCAAACCTGTCCATAGACTCACCACGTTCTCCTTGTTCAGATGGTTGCTGAAGTCTTTGGAGATGATCGCAGCATACTGGAGAAGAACTTTGTTTATGGTCTGGAAAGAGAGTAAAATGTAGATTTAAATATTATAAAGAACAGTACAATTTAACTTTGTGAAAGCAAAGTTGGGTATGTGGTACTGTTATTATTTACAAAACTAAAACACAAATGTACATAAACTACCATTGAAAATGTTGCTGAAATAAGTATCTTATGCTGATTAAGACTGCATTTATTTGATAAAAAATACAGAAAAAACAGAAAATATTGTGAAACATTATTACAATTTGAAAGAAAAAGGGAATAAAACTCTTAATATATTCATAAATATGTAAATAAGTAAATGAGGAGGGTAATGATATGCGTCTTCTCAGGCCGCCGTAATAGATTTCTCGTGTCAAGTTTGCATGAAGTAATCAATGCCTCCTACAAGACCCTTTACCCGCAATCCTGTGGGTGGAGAGCTGGTATCAATCTTTCCCTGTCTCTCTCTTTTTCTCTCTCAGTACATTTGCATTCACAGGAGACATTTACAATAGGAAAATATATAAGCTGGCCTGAAATCTCTTGGAAATGTCATATACAATCTGTTATGTGTATACACTACTGTATATAGTATAGAGTATACACTAAGAAAAATGATCACCATATTGATGTTGTCTGAGTAGATGTGTTAATTTGTGGTGTTTTCCAAGATAAACATCACTATTAGTATTGCTTACAGGTTTAGTGATGTGATCAAACCTCTAACACTGGCAAACATAAAAAAAATGTCCCCACAAGGACAAGGATTTTGGATATTGCCGTTTTTGTAACGTAGAGTATACCTGAACCTCACACAGGCACACACACTGCATTTATAAAGTTATACAAATATATTTCAAATAAAACTTCTATTTCAAATTATCACTTTTTCCACAAAAATATGAGACAGCACAACTGTATTCAACATTGATAATAATCAGAAATGTTTTTAAAAGGTACTGTAGGTTTCCCCTAAAAGAGTAGCACTGTAGTGCTTTCAAAACATTGCTCTATTCATTTGATAATCCTAACTAATATTCACAATTCCTTTCGGTGATACTAGTGGGGCAAAAATTACTGTACATACAACTTGACATTTAAAGAAAATCAAGTAATGGTGCAAAAATACACCCTAAAAAATTTCCAGCCAACAACGGTCTGGATTTATTGGCTTTTCTCCATCATTTGTTCTATTCATCATTTTATGCTCTCAGCTGCCAGGCAACCATATGACAACCTACAGTTAGTGTAATATTGCTTGGCGGAAGAACAGTATTTTTTCTGTGTGTGTGATTATTATTGTTAATTCATGTAATTCTTTATTGAAGATTGGTGCCCTTTATTATACAGCCACCGAGACTATGCAGCTATGATTTACCACATTTAAGGTTTTTTTTTTACTTCGTTTTACATCACAGCAACATGCGAAATCACCAATGCACAGCCTCAAAGGACATACTTTCTATTCTGATGTTGTCTTACCTTTGCAAATCTGCGCATGAAGTGAGCGAGAGCTTGAGGGTTCGGACACTCCAGCTTCTTAATGATCTCAAAGCTTTGGTTCAACTGCGTGAACACATCCACCACCGAGCATGAGAAGAGAGCATGCTCTGATGTCGGCTGGAACTGTAATGATAACACAAAAATCAAAACATTAATGATTATGTCCACCACACAATACAGAGGATGTCATATTATATATGTATATGTAATACATATATTATATATGTTTCTGTTTCCCTTAATTTCAGCATTTACTACATTTTAGAAGAAATAAAAGAAAAAGTTTTACAGCCTAATTCTAACTTTCCATAAAGTTCTAATATGGTTCTTCAATGATCTAGTGATTCAAGAACCCCGGAAGGGCTTCATTAATATTATTTATTTATTTATTTTACTTTCTTTGTTTAAAGAATATGTCACACAAAAATCTAAGTTCTGTCAGCTTTAATTCACCACAATGTCATTCCAAACTAATATGACTTTTCTATGCTCTTTTCCATACAATATACAGTAAAGTTCAAAAGTTTGGGGTCAGTAAGATTTTAATACTTTTATTTGGAAAAAAAAAATGATCAAAAGTGACAATGAAAACATTTATAATGAAAAGTTTTCTACTTCAAATAAATACTGTTCTTTTGAACTTTCTATTCATCATAGAATCCTGAAAAAAAATCTATCAGTGTTTTCACAAAAATATGAAGCAGCACAACTGTTTTCAACATTGATAATAATCAAAAATGTTTCTTGAGCAAATCAGCATATTAGAATGATCATGTGACCCGAAAGACTGGAGTAATGATACTGAAAATTCAGCTTTGGATCACAGGAAAAAAATACATTATAAAATATATTACAAATAGAAAACAGTTCTTTTAAATTGCAATAATATTTTACAATATTGGTGTTTTTACGTTTTTTTTACTCTGTCTTGGTCCTTTTTTTTAATAGTAAAAAATCTTACAAACCTCAAACTTTTTAATGGTTGTGAAAGTGAAAGGAGACTTTTTTGGGGTGAACTATTCAATATTGGTTCTACCTACAACCAATATGCTGAACTGAAGAATCTATCATTAAATATCAAGGAATGATATTGGTTTGTGATGAGAAGATGCTGCCAGCAAGCACTGAAGATGTTTTTAAGAAGACAGCTCTGGTATGATTCAGAGCCTTTGGGAATGCCTGACAACATAACCTATGACACAATTAACCTGCACTTCTGCCAACGAGCATAAGCCTTATAATCATTAGACAATTAACTCAAAGTGCTGCTCCATTAGCATCTTAATGTAGAGCTGAATCTCACAAGACTTGACCCGAGTGCAGCTAAACATCTAAACACAGTTAGCAAACCACTACGCTCATGTAATCTTAGCACTAGCACTGCCTATAAATAAACTCCGGCTCTGCTGTTAACAGTAGGAGGAAAAAACACACATTTTAACACTGTTTTCATTGCTCTGCAACACTAATCTGCATCTGAAAATGCTCATGTGTAATTATATTTGTCAGTGTCACATATCACATTATAATAACGTGGCCGTTCATCACAGCAGTGGATAATGTGCAGGCCAATATTAACAGCACTAAATGGTTTGTGTTTTCACAGCAACCAGTTTCAGGTGAAAGAAATTAGCCTATGAAACCAATCACGCCGGTGATTTGTTTTCGTCAGCGAGGGGAACATTGAGCAGGATAAATGTGTGTTTTTGTACAGCCTTACAGTAACAGCAGCTCATATTTACAGTTCGATTTATTTCACGAACACTCATCAGCCTAATGCTTTCAATTTACCAGTATACCAGCATGTCAGATTCCATTCATCGTGTTTACGTCTGTGCTATGAGAAAAAACACATTGCTTAATAAATTCTCAGCACAAATGCCATACAAGAGAAAAATATCTCCTATCCAAAGAGAGAGCTTATTTAATTGAAATTGTTATAAACTTGTTCAAATGCCTTCAACTTATGTCAGAATGACCGGATTTATGAGATGGACATGAATGCTGAATTGTCCAAAACATTTTGCTAACATTCCTATTAAGTTATGAAAATGTTATTTCTGAATGTTCAAATGTCCAGTATTTAAAATGTTTTAAAAACGTTGTTTATTGGTTGTACGAATGTTAAGGGAACATTTAATAATTTTGCAAACATTATGGGAATGTACATTTTGAATGTACTCTGAAACGAGTAAATACTTTAGACGAATGTCCAACTGAAACATTAACGATGTATAAATAATGTTTTTGTGCTAACGTTGAGAACATTATTGAAGAATTTGAACAAACATTCTATTAAAATTAACATTTGTTCACAATAGTTCACAATAGAAAATTTGTTCATAACTTTGAGAGAAAGTGTGCCAAGGTTGTGAGGACGTTCTCCCGTTAGCTGGGTACAGTATTGTTTTTACTAGTAAAAACTCAGGATTTTGAGCCATGACTTCAGTTTGAAGTGTCAAATAAGAAACATGGCAACTGATATTGATCATATTTAAGTTTAGTCTACATGCATTTGTGTACTGATTATGAATAACAGCAAATAGCTTGCCAGAAAATACTAATTTAAAAGGTTGTGACAGGCTACATTTCTCATTATTATAAGGACAGAATAAGAATGATTAAGAAAAGAAATCAAGAATTAATCATATACCCAAAGCATATCCTTTGCACTTTATTTTGTTGTTGCACTAAAAAGTGTCCCGTCTTTGTTTGGTATGTCAAAAAAGAGGATGAAATAAATTCATCCTGTGCTTTCATTTTATTCTGACAAACCATAATTCAAATAGTAATAGTAAGTAGGAGCTTCACAGGAGCACTTTGAAGGCAGCATACAAGCAAAAGAGAAATGCGGCATTTAGCATTAATGTGACGTTTAGATGGTAACGGCAGCGTTAGACTATTTGCCAATTTACAAATGAAAAGCTCTACTGAAGCAAAGTAACAATACGAAAAACTCACCCCATCTTTTTTATCTCTCTCTAGAGCTCCGTTAACAAAATCCATCGCTACATCTTCATTTTCATCCAACCACTGGATAACAAACGGCTCAAACCACCTGCAGAGAGAGAATAAAGCAGTGTAATAAAGGCTTTGGATGTGAGCGCTTTTGACACCTCAGACTGAAACTGTAGAAAAGAGCCTATCACAAAATGTTATTCTGATCTTTATACATGCTTTTTTTTCACCCTATTTCATCATCCACAAGATGTGAGAAACAAATTATGTGCCAAAGTGAAATTCCTAATTTTTATATGAACCAGGATTATTTTTTAAACTAAAACTATTGAAGCCTTTTAAACACTAAAATTACAAAACTGAAAATAGCTAAAACTGAAGTAAAATAAAATAAATTAAACCTAAATACTGTTATGACAACTTTTATGCAATTTTCAACTTTTTTATAAGTTATACAAGATTCAAATCATTTTTGTAAGTCAATTTAATGTAATTTAAGTTGATTGTACTTAAAAAGTTAAGGCAGCAATTTTTTTTTACAGTGCAGTACTGTATACTGTATAAAAAACATAACATAAAATGATAAAAAAAAATTGAACTAAAATTAAAACAAAAACTGGAAATATAAAAATAAAATCTAATTCAAGAATGCTTGAGGGCACAGTACCGCTTACTCAAATAAACACAATTAAATGCTTTGACTCATACAGATGGGAAAAAGTGTGTTATAGATAAAGAAATACAGTAGAAGAGACTAAATCTGTTTGAGACGTTCAGCAACAGTATAAACATTGTCTCATAGTTCTAAAAACATTTCACTTGCAATAGACAAACAAGTATTTGGTAAGCAGAAATTAGACAAACATATTTTTAAATCAAGTAAAGTGTTGTAGATGACCTGTGGCAGGCAGAATCACACTAATAGCTCTGCTAATGTAATGAACCTGCAGTAGCTGTTTACTTAGATTGAGACGGTTTGCAGTAACTCACTGTTTTTGACAGTAATAAGGGAATTAATATGATGGCATTTAGCTTGCTATCTTAAATATTGATCTGGATTGCTCTATGTGATGGTTTCCTAACCACACATTCACAGATAAGACCCTGATTGCTCAGGAAAGCTGCAGATAGATCTATCTGCGGAGTGTTTTTTCATATAGGTGTAATTTCTACAGCGGTTTCTCATTTGCAGTATGTCCATGGATGTTAGAACGACATTTAGCAGATGTTCTTGACGACATTCATTGGTTTAAATGTACATGCATTACTTTTTCGCAATTTTATCAGATGCTTGTTCACAAATGTGACATTTAAAATGCAATGTTTTCCAGCAGTGCTCTCTCAGACATCTCAGAAACATACGCAGCTTATGATAGGTCCATATCCTATGTGAGACTAGTGCCTAATTGTAAAAAAAATAATTAACATTAAAAAATAAAAAACATGTTCCCAGTAAATAAATAAACAAATAAGCAAGCATCTGGTTAAATGATGTAAAACAGACAATATTCATCTGATCACAATGCCTGTTGCAATTGTAAACTCATAGTGTACTTGGGATGGAAAGCTAACTGAACTATATTAAATGAAATATTATAAGAATAATGTAATATAGTACTTTAAAAGTGAGAAAACTATTATGGGTGTGATAGGAAACACGCTGAGTGGTTTTAACAGCTGAGAGTCAAAAGAAAATCTGAAAGGTGATGAAACTAAGTAGGTGACGAGGACTCCTGTGTGAGAAGCTTTGTCTATTTAATGATCACTTCACATCTGACAGGCTGTACAGTGATGCTGTTCCAGTGTTAGTTTTTATAGCTACTGTAGGAATATTTTTTTGGAATATATTGTTATATTCGTCCCTTTTCCCTTGGCAAATAATTCAGCTTGAATTGTTTAACCCACAAAATCCATTCAGACTTAATTTAGTAATTAATTTCAGTCAGATAGGTGTGTCGTCTAGATGTGGTTTTGTAAACATTATACTTTTTCAAAATTGTATTGTAAATTTCTTACAATCTCCTTCTGACATGCATTTGTAAGATTAGAATGTTCGCCATTTAAAATCGGCATGATGATACCATCATAATATTTAGATACTGAAATGCGAATGATTTTCTCTCATCAATTTGCAAACTGAATTATATTAGTCTATCAAATCTATTTCTTAACCATCTATAGAATCCATTCTAAACCTAAACGCATCTAAAACTTTAGTATTATTCCTTTGCTGCTTTGCAAACACTGGTATTTCCTTCAACAAATGCAAATTCACTTCTCGTGTCACTTATGTTATAAATATGATGGGCAGAGCAGCTCTTATGTGCAGTCTCATTCTCATGGCAAAGTCAATTCTCCTCGAGGTGGTTTTTGATTGACAGCTGTGTGGCTCTTCCCTGATGTCCTGTCCCGTCTGTCATCCCGCCTCTCCACGCTCATAACTCACAGTAATGAATGAGTGACTTTTTGACAACAGACAGCAGCCAATGAGAGGCCAGTGTGCGTCTGCGGATCCAGGACAGATGCATGATGGTTTGTGAATGGATGGATCAACATTCAATGTAAATGTGAACCAGGGGTACTTTCTAGAGGAAGTACAATTCAGGTTTATTATTCGAAAGCATAAAATATATAAATAAATGAAATATGATGAAATTGGAAATTAAATCATGTACACTTTTAAGTTTAAGTTAATGAAAAATGTATAAACCTATAATATATGTAAGGGATAATGTGCATCCAGCCGGTTATTATCACAAAATAAACCTCTACAGAGTGATCAGGACCCCTTATTAAAAAAAAAAAAAACTAACTGAATGTATATTATATCGCTTATTACATGGCTATTAAACACAAAATATTGATAAGTTTAATATTTTATTAGCTCTTTAAAGGTAAAGCTTCTGCAATGAAAAACAGATCCTAGCAAACAGCTTTAAACCTAGATGAACAAAGTTCAAACAAGACGTTTAAATTCCCCCTGCAGTCAATAATTGAATACCTTAAAATGCATCTTTGATAATCAACATGGCGTTTAAATGTTTTTTTCCTCTGAAAATAATTTTTCATGCCTTAAAACAGCTTGAATGCAACTCTACACCCTTACTTCATTTAGTATATGCAGAACCATCAATATGCAAAATAGCCCCGCCTCCACTCACTCACGCCAGCTCAGAATACCTGATCCATTCTGTCAACTGTAGTAAATGCGGCACAATGGCAAGTGGAAATATTGGTTTAATTCAGCTATATATGTTTGAACTAGAAACTGATTCAGAAGAAGAGGGAGAGCGAATTATACAGGCTCGACTACAAGTCAATGTATCGGAATGGTAATGCGTTTTATGTATCGCTCTCTACAACGTCGGACAAATAACGGTAATTTATATAATTTGGCTTTGGCTTGACTATGTTAGCAAACAGCTAATAATGTGTTGCTAATGTTACACAGACCACGTTCACGTTCGCCATCTCAGTCAGACAGCTGCCTTCTAAAAATCAGCATCCTTAGAAACGCTTTGAACATCATAGAATGTCAGTGGAAAAAAGCTCCGTCCTGCAAATTGACGGGATCAGTTACATGTTTGTGGTTTCCGACCGCGTTTTTGAGACTGTCTTTGGTTCACTGCAGTTTTAAGGAGAAAATACTCAGCAAAGGTGTTGACTGAAGAATTTGTACTTGGTTTGTCTTAAGGCCAATTCACACCGCATAGTCAGACGCCGACAAAAACTTACAATCAAGTTAGCCGTTGGATTTAGAATTTTATGAAAAACTAGAATGTACATTTCCTGAAGAAAATGTGAGTGGGTGCTTACAGTGGCAAAACTCGCCACTCGGTTGCTAGGATAGATGCTACAATGTTGTACATGATTGCATAAGAGCCAACAACCATCTATACGATGTTGTGGAGCTGAAATATTGCTTCTATATGTTGCAATATGGTTGCTAGGTGGCTCTAAACGGTTGCTAGGGTGTGGTTACACAGTTACCATGGTTATATTTACAGACTTGGTAATACTTGGTTTCCCAACCGAAACAAACGAGCCAAACCAATTCTATATGTAATGTTCTGATGCATAGATATAGGTCTTGCTAAACGGTGGCTAGAGTACTATGTTTGGTTGCTATGGAATTGCTTGGGAGCTGCCAATGATGAAACTCCAAAGGCTGCTTGTCAGTATGAATGATATAAACCAACTGCCATGCCTCTGTGACATTCAGATTGGAAGATATTCTTCATTGAATTTTGGTTGCTAAGGTGCTCAACAATGGTTGGTAGGGCGGGGCTAGGAAGTGTTGAGGTGATTCATGATTGGCTGTTTGCTGCCCCGAGTCAAACGAGACCACCCTCATGTTTCTATGACACTTCTATCCAAATATATCCCTTTGATCTCTTTCAATGGACGTCTATGGAACTTATTGCTAAGGTGCTCTAAAAAGTTGCTAGGGAGTGGCTTGATAGCTTCACAATGATCCTGAGAGATTGATTGGTCATCTGAGTAAAATGAACCCGCACCCTTGTCTCTATGACACTGTGATCCAGAGTTATGTTCAATACAACATCCCTATGCAATTTACCTTAGTAGGAGAAACGCATGCATTTCATGGGCCGTCCTACACCATAGGAAGTCAATGGGGAAATTTTGGAGAGCCTGCCAGCCTCTTCAAATGTGGTAAGTTCTGCGAAATCCTCGCTCTGAGCTATGAAACGTCAAATTTTTTCAATGTTAAATCTATGCCTTTTTTTTGGCCCGCGGAGCGAACATCGTACCCCCCATCGCTTATAAAAGTCATAGCACACCTCTCTTAAATAGGCTGCATGTTTTGACACCTCATTCATGGGTCTGTGACAAAAACTGCGGAAGGAGTAGTGTGCCGAAAAAAAAGTGGAATAAGTTTGAGCAATAACAATAGTGAGTGCCTTGCCTTTGGCAAGCACCCACTAATAAGTGTCATGTTCACACTGTCCCAACAGACACCGACAAACTTCGAGTCAGACTGTCTTTACATGTCATTTTTCAACAAAACGAAAGAGGTTGTGGGTGAAGCTGTAGTTGCTGCGACGAGAAAGACAAGGCGCCTACTTGAATTTATGCAGAAAACTGCAGTTGATCTAGACAAACTGTTTTATTAGAAAGATTCAATCATCCAGCTTCGATATTTGTCCACTGTTTATTATAAAATTCGGTTACAGTGACGGGAGAAACTTAATGTATGTCAGAAGTGCAAAATAATCAGTAACTTATGATAATTTGAATAGAATAACAACATGCATTGACATTCAGTCATGTCTGCTGCGGTTTATTTATGTTCACATAGCTGCACTGAACAGCGTCTATTATGGTTTTTAGTCCAAAAGTGCATATACTTGGAGAAATATTGATACATTTATATGCGCTTACTTCATTTTTATTTGACAGAATCATCATTTATATTCATTATCCACTGATTTATGCAATCTGATAATCATTGGCGGCTTCCTGTGCTGTCTGTCTGTGTTTACACTTCCCAGAGAAATGTTTCTATGCATGAAACATGAAGCTAATAGACACACACTTACGATAGTACAGTAGTCAACATTTGAAGTGGATCAAAAAAGTTAATCAAAGTTGTCCTAAGACAAGAACGGGTATTGTTCAAAATTCATGTATGACTTTGATGAAAGGTTTTGATCCACTTCAAATGTTGACTACTGTATATGGTTTGTGTGTGATTTTCATGAGGTTTGGGGTATTTTCATATCAATAAAGGATGTTTACATTAGAGTACGTCAGAGTTTGTTGGAAAATCATCACTGCTCAGACATTCCAAGACCCGACAAATGCCGATTGAACATATTTAGTTGGGTGAAAACAAACCCAGACCAATGCCAACAGGGAAATCCAGACGAACGTGTCTGTTGGTGTTTGTTGGCTTCTATCTGTGCAATGGCCTTTAAAGCGTATTAAAACACCACATAGACATATAAACAACATTAAAAACGTGATTTTCACTAAAGGGGGACTTTAAGGGATAATGCAGTCTTATCACTTATTACACAGCTTTTCACCACATAAATGATGACGTGGACATGAAATATTGATGTGAGAAGAAACCATTATAAAATCTTACCTGTTTATTATCTAATGTCCTATTAACAGTATACAAAGCATTAAACAACAATTTTACCATTACCTACTATTAATATTGAAATCATCTGGTTTTATTTTACAGTAAATACAGTTGATAACTTAGGCACAAGATGGCAATGGCTGTATTTGAATGAAACGTGATATGAGAGACATGAAAGTAGCACCGGCCCTCAAATACCTGAATGAGTGGAATTATAAAGCGCTGCTATTGACGACGGTCAGTATCGGGGAATATCTGACATCAGAATGTCATGACTGACCAATCAATCAAGCATTTTAGAGACCCGTGTAATAAATAGATATTATTTTAATATAAACACAAAAATATAGGGAAACACTTTATTTTAGTGTCCTAGTGACACGTGTCACATGCAGTTAATATAGTAACAACTATAAATGATCCATAATTACATGCAACTAACCCTTAACCAAACCCTAATCCTAACCATAACTCTACATGTAGTTAATTAATATTAATCAGTACTTAAATGTATAATTACCCTTAAAATAAAATGTAACCTGTTTCATTTGTTAACATTAGTTAATTAACTACATTAGTTAACATGGACTAAGTATGGACAAAATATTCTACAGCATGTTTTATTCTTAGTTAATGTTAATGTCAACATTTACTAATACATTATTAAAATCAAAAGATGTATTTGTTAACGTCTCGGTTACATATGGTAACCCTCGTTCCCTGAAGGAGGGAAAAGAGGCGTACGTCGTGACCGACGAATAGGAATCTCACTAGATAGGCCAATCTACTTCGAGTGAAACTAAACGAGACAATGCACATTGCAATCATTTGCATCAGCTGTTTAGCCTCACAGCGCGGGTATATAATGAGCAGCACTTCACTTCAATGAGATTGCACTTCAGTTTTTTGCTGAGGAGCCAAGCCTGATAAGCTGGCCGCCCCGGCAAGCAGCAGCAGATGTGGCGACAGGACGTACGTCTCCGTTCCCTCCTTCAGGGAACGAGGGCTACCATATGTAACCGAGACGTTCCCTATCAGTCGGTCGCTCTTACGTAAGTCATGAGCGACGAATAGGAATCCCTACCAAAGCGACACAGCTGCTGCACCCCATCCAGCACCCTGTGCAAGCCTCTACCCTTCTTGCCTGAAAGGACGATAGGATGAGGCTTACACAGAATGAATCTGTCACTGTTGTTCCGTGATAACCCATACAGTGAAACATTGGATAACACTGGGAAAGCGTGCCCTTTCTGTTAGGAAGGACAATGCTGCGGTAGCAACTTTCTTCAAGGAGTTGTGTGGGAAATACATATGGGCTAGCCCGAAGGTTGTACTACATATGAATACTGAGCCCAAGGGAAAGACACAGGCTTCCGATAGGAGCAGCCGTGGAGAAAGATACACATATGGGATCCCCGTAGGGACACACATATGGGACCCAGCCTAGACCCGGTTCTCAAGGATTCAGTGGATAAAGGCCTGGCACCGGACACTCTGCCATATCCGGGCCGAGGGTGTTGGAGGACTCGACAGGTTTTTCACTCTGGAGTAATAAGGGTGCACAGTAGGGTGCAGCAAGCCGACAGAGCCGGACCTCTCAGTGCTTCTACCCGTTTAGGGTGAGAACACGGGAGGAGACCGGCTCTACACGTAGGCTATAATATCTAGCGAACGTGTTAGGTGTCGCCCAGCCCGCAGCTCTACAGATATCTGTTAGCGAGGAGCCAAGTGCCAGCGCCCAGGAGGATGCAACACCTCTCATGGAGTGAGCATGCAACCTGAGCGGGCAGGGCACGCCTTGTGCTTGGTAAGCCAAGGAGATGGCATCCACTATCCAGTGGGCCATCCTCTGCTTGGAGACAGCCTTTCCCTTTTGCTGGCCTCCGTAACAGATAAAGAGCTGGTCTGAGGTCCTGAGACTTTGAGTTCTGTTCACGTATAAACGCACAGCGCGGACGGGACAGAGCAAAGTCATGGCTGGGTCTGCCTCCTCCAAGGGCAGCGCTTGCAGCTTCACTACCTGGTCCCTGAAGGGAGTGGTAGGAACCTTGGGTACATAGCCAGGCTGGGGTCTCAGTACTACGTGGTTGTCACCCGGCCCGAACTCTAGGCAAGATTTGTCAACCGAAAATCCCTGCAGGTCCCCTACCCTCTTGACAGAGGCCAATGCAACCAGCAGCAAAGTCTTCATGGAAAGAAGCTTTAAGTCTACTGATTACAAAGGCTCAAAGGGAGCATCCTGAAGTGCTCGAAGCACCAGGGAAAGGTCCCAAGAGGGTTAGGAGGGGGGTCGAGGAGGATTTAATCGTCTCGCCCCCCTAAGAAACCTGACGATCAGGTCGTGCTTTCCTACTGTTTTGCCATCTATGTGGTTATGATGTGCTGAAATAGCTGCAGCATGTACTTTGAGCGTGGAGGGAGACAGCCTTCGCTCCAACCCTTTCTGCAAGAAGGAAAGCACAGACCCTATCGAACATCTTCAGGGTTCTTCTCGGCAAGAAGAACACCACTCGACGAACAGGTTCCACTTCAGGGCGTACACACGTCTCATGGACGGTGCCCGTGCATAAGTGATGGTGTTAAGTACCTCTGGGGTAAGTCACCTAGAACCTCCGCGTCCCGTCCAGGGTCCAGACATGGAGTTTCCAGAGGTCCGGACGCGGGTGCCATAGGATGAGTCAGAAGATCCTTCCTCAGAGGAATGGGCCATGGAGGGACTGTCACGAGGAGCATGAGTTCTGGGAACCAAGTCCGGGTGGGCCAATAGGGAGCCACCAGAAGGACCTGCTACTCGTCCTCCATGGCTTTGCACAGTGTCTGCGCAAGTAGGTTCACTGGGGAAAACGCATATTTGCGGAGGCCCCGGGGCCAGCTGTGTGCCAGTGCGTCCGTGCCGAGGGTTCCCTCGGTCAGGGAGTAAAACAGCTG
Source organism: Gila orcuttii (assembly GCA_026230005.1). NCBI lineage: Eukaryota > Metazoa > Chordata > Actinopteri > Cypriniformes > Leuciscidae > Gila > Gila orcuttii. The sequence goes on along the minus strand of JAPDVR010000005.1, from coordinate 25,478,564 downwards.
GCAGTGGGAGGTCTCTGAGGAGGCAAACAGGTCTACCTGAGCCTCCCCGAACTCTCTACAGATCAGCTGAACCGCCTGGGGGTGGAGTCGCCATTCTCCCGGGAGCACAGCTCGTGATAGCTCTTCGGCCACACGGTTGAGCACACCGGGGACTCCTGCCCGCAGGAATGAGGGGTCTGACCATAGGCTGAAGGTCTGGTGGTACGCCGGTGTGATTGCCACCCGGTGAGTGCCGTGATGCCACGCCCATCTCGGGACTCGGACGTGAAACCAGTGCCGAAGCGGTCTCATATGAAGCAGGCGGGGTTACTGCTGCTGCTGCTGACATATGCCCCAGGAGCCTCTGAAAGAATTTCAGTGGGGCCGCCGTCCTGCCTTTGAACGTGTTCAAGCAGTTCAGCACCAACTGAGCACGTTCCTCTGTGAGGTGCGCTGTCTGTGCGACCGAATCCATTTCCATGCCGAGAAAAGATATCCTCTGCACAGGGGAGAGTTTGCTCTTTTTCCAGTTGACCTGAGAGAGGTACAAGAAAGGCTCGTCTTGACTTCACAGTCTTGATAGAAGGCTTCGAAGTGCTTGGCTCCGAAGCAAAAAGCTGAAGTGCAATCTCACCTGCTGCTCATTATATACACGCGCTGCGAGGCTGAACAGCTGATGCAAACGATTGCACGCCAATGTGCATTGGCTCGTTTAGTTTCACTCAAAGCAGATTGGCCTCTCTAGCGAGATTCCTATTCGTTGGTCACGACGTACGCCATAGTGACCATCGGTAACGACTGAGACAAATCAGACTCAATTATTTATTATAGTTAACAAATAATATTTAAAACTCACTCTGGGATCTGTGGTCCCATTCCCCCAACAAGGGCAAGAAGGGTCTTTGGTTACCATGACTACGATCAGATAATTTGGTTTTATTGCTGATAAAAATGTGATCACGTGGTCCAGACAGAGAAGACAGAAACAGACTTTAAAACAAACTTTGCTGCATTAATCATAGGCGAACTGATCTATAAATGAACATGCACCCCAGTTGTGCGTGAATGAAATTGTGTGAATGATTTACTGTTTTGTGTAGTGTTTTTTAACTCTATTAATTTTTATTTTTGATACTGTGTATTTTATGATAGAACCAAAGGTCAATGTAACCTCACCTATACCATGTTTGGTCTCTATAAATTGGTACTTTGAAGATCAAAATGACTGTGTACATGATAAGTCGATAACAACAACATATTAGTATTACAAGAATCTTTCATAGTTTCTTCATCAGCAACCAATCCAGCTGCACATGCAAATGAGCACGCTTGAAACAAAAGATCCATAAACCAAATTCTCCCGAAACACTACCTTTCTTATTGGTCGAGCCAACCCTGAGAGGTGGGACCTTTCTCAGGCTTTAAATTGCACCTCCACAAGCCCTTCCCTCTCTTGGCCTTCTCTCGTACGTTGAGGTTGCTGTCCTGCGGGGCCCCACCAGGCCCCAGACCCCAGACCCCAGGGCAGCAGGCCTTGACTCACAACCAGCCATGTGCTCATTCAGGAGAGAGAGGACTCTCTCAACCACAACAGAATCAAGGACAACCTCAGGAATTTGGCACAACATCTTCATTCAACGCAGAAGAAGTCCATCGCAACTCCCACCATTTGCTCTGCGTGTCCTCTCTCAGGCCCAGGGCCGGCAGGCCACAATCTGCACTCCAGCCATGAGAACAGAGTCGAACTAATCATGCAAGTTCATCATATCTTCTTCATCCAACGGAGAAGAAAATGATTGCAACTTCAACATTTGACACTCACGGAACCATCAACAACTTCAATTTTCAACAAATGTATAGCTCATTGTTAGGTAATGTTAGTTAATACATTAACTAATGTTAACAAATGTGACCTTATTGTAAAGTGTTACCAAATATAGATTTGGTTGTCTAACAGCTTAAAAAAAAAAAAAAAAAAAAAGATATATAACAAAACACAAATTAAAAAATAAATGAGTTGTCGTATGCACATAATTAAATAATGTATAACAAGCAATGTGCATGAAGATATGATAGTGCAAGGTATAGACCTTATGCGCCAGAGAAAAGAGGGCGCCGCCATCTTTAGAATATTGTCTTTGAACTTCCGTTTTTGAGGTCGCTCTGTATATTTCTATGGCATCGCTGTCCAGGAGTAATTAGCTGGTGAAGTTGATTTACTTATTGTAGAGTTAACGAAAGTTATCATGAGCATTGTAATGTTTATCGTAAGCATTGTAAAGCATATGTCTTAACAAATAGACCTGGGAATTTTTTTAAACGAGCCGTTCATTCATAACTATGCAAGATCGCTGTGAAAATACAGACCGGAAGTCAAAAGACAACGAGCTCAGCGCTGAAAAGGGGCGTGGCTACATAAGGTCTATAGAGTTCCAAACTGTGTAAACATCAAATGGAATATGATTTATTTATTTTTTACATGAAAGGGGAACTTGACTCCTCATTTTAGAAGACACTACAAGTCAATGGTTTTAATACTATAAGAGAACAAGAGAGGAGGAAATAAACATGGGATACTTACAGGGAATACTCCGGAGGAATTCCCTTAAAGGCAGGCAGGTCTCTGACGTACTCGTTGTGGAACCATTTGACTTTGAAGTGCAAATTCATGTACTCTGTGCTCTTGCATAGACGATGCTTGTCATGTTCTGCAAATGAAAGGAAAAAACATGAGACATGAGTCATGCATCTGGTTTGAGACACAGTAACATAGTAACGTATTAAGCATTAGTGTCTGAAGACATTCCACAAACTCATCGGTATGTAACAGGGTTATTATATAAAATAAATATATTATAACTAAAATAACACTGTAACCAAGAGGACACCACAGGAAAGAAAAACATCACCACTGAGATGTATTTAATATCTCAACTGTTTTTACAAGACAATGAGATTAAATGGAGAGCATATAGACTCACAAACAAACAAACGTTTCACTTGGAATAAAGTGTTGTGCACAGCTGAATTGTTCACAATAAGAACATACTGTACTGTATATTAAGCAAGTAAATGTGACAGTTTTGATTTCATGTTAACTTTAATAACCCCCCCACCCCCCCATCCCCCATCATCCTGCTTGATTTGTCGGACAGCAACCGGAACGATCTGTACATTTGCTGCGGTGTTTTGTAAGTGCACACGGCCACAGCAAGTACAGCTTATCCCAGATTTATCAGAAAAGAAAAAAAAAAAAACCTGCCCACCTGTGTGGACACAACGCGGACAGACGACAGTCTCAGCGGCCTGGTGGGATGGCAGGGGAGCTGTGATATAGACTCTGACATGCCACATAATAAAGGTCAGAGAGGATTGTGGGTAAACTACAGCAGCTAAACAGCAAGTGGATTCAGGAGACGACAGTCTGGCAGCCATTAGAGGAAGCACAGTGAAGTATAGCTCAGAAATGACAGTAAGGGAGAAGGAGAGTAGTTTACTGTAATTCCTGCAGTTGTCAAGCGCAGGGAATGACATGCAACTACAGTGAGGAGAGATGTCAGCAAATATCCAGCGTAACCTCTCACTCCCAGTGTAAACATGAGGACATATCACCTCTGACAGACATGGAGGACTTTATTGACTTAATCACAGTAGTGCAGCGCAGGGCTGTAAGTAAAAATTGACATTAAAGAGGGGGGATATCATAAACGGTCAAATTGTCCTCCCCAATTTTTTATATTCTTGATGCTGCTCTGCTGCACTCAATTACGAACCGCTCTGTTTGTGGTTAGGATGACAAAAAGTTTTACAAGTTAAATACTGTATTTACCTAGTTAAATGCCCTAATCAAACAAAAGAAAACTCAGCAAAAAATAAACTGTTATGGTCCGATCTTCTGTCAGTAACCCTATGTAAGTTGCGCAACGAGGGAGAATTCCAAAATATAGTCTTTTAATAAACCATAGGAGGGTATCACAGAAGGCAGGCAAATCCACACACTAACATAAGTTACACATAGGCTGCGTTTACACTTGGAATTAACATGCGATCACTGTGATCCGATCAAACAGATCGGATCAACCAATCAGGACATGGCGCGTTTACATTTGTGCACATTATCCTCTGTATCTGGATAACCGATCGGATTTCTGTTTCCTGCATAATATTTTAGGTATGTGGCACGACACCAGATTAAGAGTAAAGATGATACAAATCAAACAATTTCCCAATTGCTTTCACTCACTCACTTTACTTTCCTATGCAATCTCCAGTCTTAGATCAAATCAAGTTTTTTGAACGAAGGAATACTTCCAGAGTTGATCATACAAAAATAACTGGGTTGAACGTTAAACAAGTCACATCATCGATCATCTGGGTTTAAGGTTTAGCGTGCAATGACTATATTGACAGAAATTGTAGATTGATAAACATGCTGAAACAATAAAAACATTCAATATTTAATATTCAATATTTAAATTCCGATTATTCCTCTAGCAAAGCAGCGTGAAGCTCTTCATTAAGATCTCATGACTGACTGTGATTGTACAGGCGATCGCCTCGTTCAGATAATGTTGCACAATTAAAATGAAAAATGACACACATAGTACCATGTAAGTCTAAATAAACTGTTTTAAAGATTGACGTTTATTGTAAGGTTCAAATAAGTTTAACTTCTTGTCTAAACTGCGTCTGGCCATTATTTTCTGACAGTCACGCGGGGAGACTGGGCGGGGATTTATATGACGTCCACCTGTGAATGCAGACACGATGGCTGGATTGCGTTTACATTACACTTCGACTACCTCCGAACCTGGACACGCTGATCGGATAAGGTGGCTTTTACACTGGGCTCGTTTGCTGCGGTCCGAGCCCGTGCGCGATTGTTCCCGGCGCCCCCCGCAGTGTTGGTCTGGTTTCACACTCAACTTGATTCTATCGAACTCTGGTGCGTTTGCGTGTGCATCTTACGTCATTGTAAACGTGCACGGCGCATGATATACAACACGACGCTGGTCAATATATTGTGTTTTTTATTAATTTGGTGCTATTATTCATAGCTGAGTAAACAACGCAGGTTTAACTGTGTGTGTTTCACATAAGCTGTCTTTCCGCTGCTTGCAAATGGACTCTTTTGAGGAGACGGTGGATTTCCATTAATTTGTTGCCCTGATTGCACGCACTATGCGCGAATAGGCTACATCATCATAGTCTAAAACGCATGCGCAGGATACTTTACTTCCTGAACAAGTGCGCACCCGAGTCCTTGTTGCTTTCACATAAACGCGAACCGCAGCACGGTTCGGGAGCAACCGAACTCAGACCACCTCCTCCAGGTAGTCTCGGGTTCGGTACCCCAGTGCGCACCCGCCCGGGTCCCATGACAGCGTTCACATTAGCGATTTTTCATGCGAACCGTGCCCCGTTCCGAACTAAACTGCCAGTGTGAAAGCCCCCTAACATTCCGATCAGAAGTGCGTACACTTGTCTTTTCAATGTGTATGTGGACAACATCCGGATACAGGTCGCATGTTAATGCCAAGTGTAAACGCAGCCATAGAAGAGATCGGACAAATGACTGAAAGACACAGGGAGTATAGATACTAAAACAAATGAGATAAGTGATAAATAGGGCACAGGTGAATAACATTGCTAATTAGACAGACCGGGGAAAACTAGGTCACAGGGACTGAACCAAAACACACAAGACAGAGCATACATGTAACAATACCATAATATTGCCGCAAATGCCTTTGCAAGCAGCGGAAAGACAGCTTATGTGAAACACACACAGTTAACCTACGTTGTTTACTCAGCTATGAATAATAGCACCAAATTAATAAAAAACACAATATATTGACCCGCGTCGTGTTTTATATCATGCGCCGTGCACGTTTGCAATGACGTAAGATGCACGCAAACGCACCAGAGTTCGATAGAATCAAGTAAGTGTGAAACCAGACCAACACTGCGGGGGGCGCCGGGAACAATCGCGCCCGGGCTCGGACCGCAGCAAACAAGCCCAGTGTAAAAGCCCCCCGAGTAAACAACGCAGGTTAACTGTGTGTGTGTTTCGCATAAGCTGTCTTTCCGCTGCTTGCAAATGGACTCTTTTGAGGAGACAGTGGATTTCCATTAATTTGTTGCCCTGATTGCACGCACTATGCGCGAATACACTACAGACTCACTCTTGCTCGTATCCAGGGTAAATCTTCATCCCTTACGTGTGTTTTATTTAACTAAATACATCATAATCGGCTAAAACGCATGCGCAGGATACTTTACTTCCTGAACAAGTGCGCACCCGAGTCCGTGTTGCTTTCACATACACGCGAATCGCAGCACGGTTCGGGAGCAACCGAACTCAGACCACCTCCTCCAGGTAGTCTCGGGTTCGGTACCCCAGTGCGCACCCGCCCGGGTCCCATGACAGCGTTCACATTAGCGATTTTTCATGCGAACCGTGCCCCGTTCCGAACTAAACTGCCAGTGTGAAAGCCCCCTTAGTAAGAACCATATTCAGTAAACATGAGCAGTAACATGATATTATGTCATATAACAGTAGCCTAATGATTAAGGTTTCATGACATCTTACCTTAACATGCAGTACACAGCTACAGACCACCTTCTCAAATATTCACAGTACGATTTAAAATTCAACCAATCTGACTGTGGTTGTCAACACTTAAATGTAAGTGTCAGTAAATAATGAATTAACGCAATAGATCATATCATTCATCACTGCACTGTGAAGTTCTGATTTCAAGCCCTTCGGCTGAAGTGATACGCTCACGTTTCTGCCCTCCATCCAGTGCCAGACCTGCAATGAGGGTCACTTGAACCAAAACCCTGATCCACCTGAGCTTTTAATAGCTTTACCAGCCAAACAATCGCCCCGCTTGCCATGGCAACAACAACCACTGAGTCTGAAAGCAAAGATAATTATTCAAACTGCTGCTTATGCTGATCTTTAATTGTTGCATATGGCTTGAAAAATTTGCTGCATTTATATAAGATTCTACTGAAAACTTCAGACATAATTAAGCTGCTGCTATCACAATGGCCACATGAGACAAATCACTAAAGTCAAAATTAAACTAGTTAATTTACTTACCCTAATACAAGTTTCTGGTTATTTTAAATAAAAATAAATTCAACGAAACAATCCCATTAAATCCTGATAGATACAATCCATTCCTGTAAGAGTTGTTATCGTTAAATACAGCTAAAACTTAAACTATTCAAAACATTAAAATATAAATATTAGATGAAAAACTTATTAAAAAACTAAATGAAAATGAGCAATGTCGCCTAACTAACTGATTTAAGTTTAAGTAAAATTACTGGAAACTGGAAATTAATAAAAAGCTTAAACTGAAATAAAAATAAACCAAATAAATATATATATATATAAAAAAAACGTATAAAATAAAATATAAAAACTTTTGGGAGTAAGTAAAAGTAAAAAAAAAAACCTATGCAAACAATAATATATATATATATGATTATTTTTTTACAGTGTACATAACACTATGTCACGGTTGGTAGATCCGCTGTCTCATTCTGGTCTGGTGTGTTTGTGTGTGTGTTTGTTTGTGTGGGGGGGTCTCGTTACACTGATTGTTTCATGTGGGCGTCACCGCTGATTGTCATTATCAGCGGCAGCTGCAGATTATCTACCAGCCTATTTAATGCCCTGTCTTTCGTCTCTTGTTTGTCAGATTGTTGTTTGATGCTTACCGTGTTCGTTCCTGTGTTCCTCGTGTTTCCCGTTCTCTGGATACGGATTGGTTCACTCCTGTTCTCACCGTCATCTCCTTCAGCCACCTCAGGATTGGCCATCTCAGTCCCTACGTCACACTCTCCTGCTGTCTGTGTTCCTGGTCTCTCTCTCTCTCTCTGTGAGTGACTGCCTGCTTCCGCTGAGTACTGCATTTATGGATCTGAGTTTCCTGAGTAAAAAACACCACTGCACTTGCTATTGCTTCCATCCTGTTTATCATTACACACTAAGGGGGCTTTCACACTGGCAGTTTAGTTCGGAACGGGGCACGGTTCGCATGAAAAATCGCTAATGTGAACGCTGTTATGGGACCCGGGTGCCCCTATCCTCTGGCCGGCCGGCCGGCTCTATCTGATATCAAAATTCAATGAAGATGGACGCCGCAAAGATTGTCGCAGACGAGCTGAACCGTGGCAGTTACACCGAAAATGTTTTCGCCGCACTTTGTGGGCTCGGGAAACTGAACCGGAGGTATGAGCGCGGCGCGCGCGCCCTCGGTTCTTGAATACGGCGGCTCGGCTCGCTGACAGCGTCGGCATATGTGACGTCCCGATTGCTTTGAATGGGGAACGCAGAGCCGGCCCGAGCCTTTTGGGGGCCCTAAGCAGAATTTGATTTGGGGGCCCCCTCCCACTACGCGGAGTCACCTGTGCTTGACCATTATTGACACAAATATCACGCAATAATGATACATTATAAATTAATACAGTAAGGTTATGTATTAATACAAAATAAATACTTAATAAAAAATAGATAGCCTACTTAAATAAAAAAGTTTTAACTTTTACTTTACTCTTTTACTAACTCTTTGAAACTTCTTAAAACAAACTCTCTCAAAACATATCAAATAAATTATTTGCTAAAATAATGACAAAACTGAGAAATCAGAAAAATGAGAGCAAGGGTTCCACAATGACAATTATTGTTGAAAACTGTAAAAATATTATTATTTCTCAACTGTCTCAATACAGTGTAACTGTCCTCAAAATCTTTTTTTTTTATCATTATTATTGTAACAGACTTTGTTGGATTGTACATGACAGAATCCAACAAAGTCTGTTACTATAATACCGGTAATGATGTACTGGCGCTCGTTGCATGTGTGTATGCAATGTATTTTTCCCCTCATGGCTTGCCGTAGATAGGAATGGGTCAATTGCTGCACAGAACATACCGTAAATAATCATGCAAACATACTTTTATCTTGCTCTTTTTTTCTCCTCCTCTGTCCTTTTCTTCTTTCTATTTTCGGCACCAGAGGGATAGCCTACGTCCTTTTTTGTGACATGGCTTAACATTACCGTGACTATGCGCAGTTGCGCACGAATTGTCTATGCATGCGCGAGGTGTCTAGATTATGCGCATGACTTAAACGCTGGCAGAGACACAGCAGCAGTTGTAGGCAGGTATATTGATCATAAAATCAGAATTTTCTTGTCTTGAATTATTCACTCATTCATATTTATTCATTAATTTATGTCACTTGTTTAAGTTATCTAAATTTTTTTTTTCGACTCGATTGGGGGCCCCCTGGTGGCCAAGGGGCCCCAAGCAGCCGCTTAGTTCGCTTATGCCTCGGACCGGCCCTGGGGGAACGTTTTCTGAACAGGGAACAGACGTAATGGACTGGCAACAATCTCCATAGAACATGAACTGGCACAGAGAATCGAAATAGAGGATGCAGTTAAGACCTTTGCTGCGATGAAGGCCTTCTGTGCGCTTCTGAAACGTAAGTTAAGCTTCATTTGCTCTTTAGTCGTTATTTAAGATGCTGAACCTGCTGATGATATAATGTGCTTGCGGACGTTTCATTTGTGTGTGTATACGCACATAAGAAAGTGGTGTAAAGAGATTTGCAACAGTAATTTGAGGAGGTGAAATATGATTATTTGGAAAATTCCTGTCATGACTGTTTAAAGAAAAATGCCAGCAGGCATTTGCCTCCTGCATAAACTTTAATATTGTTCACATTTTGGGCACACGCGCGTTGCACACTATTTGCGTTATATGTAGGCCTATGGCTTATTGGTCTTTGTGTGTTGTTGCTGGTTTTGCGTTATATGTATATGGCATATTGGTCTTTGTGTGCTGTTGCTGGTTTTGCGTTATATGTATGGCATATTGGTCTTTGTGTGTTGTTGCTGGTATACGTTGCAAATAGAGGGGCAGCACAATTGTTTTTCACCTAGAGCGGCAGAAGTGCATTCGCCGGTCCTGGGGGTGAGTTTCCATAAACATTAAAGTTTGTCGTTTTGTTTTCATTCTAAGAACACGTACCCATTATCTCATGTTTAGTCTGTTTAGACCTTCCATACCTACCTATTGTTATTAGCTAGCTCAGGAAAGAAAAAAAAGCTGTAAAGCATAGGGGGGATCTTTACAGGGGGTATGGCTTATCTAAATGAGATGTAAATGAGCCCTATTGTCACTCCTAGGAGCAGAGAGAGGTGAGAACTGCACAATCTTTAGAGGCCGTTATCTATCCTTTTAGCTTTAAGTGCCTACCTTCAAATGGCCACAACTTCTCCAAATATGATCAGATTTCCACGTGTTACACATCGTTGGAAAGCTTGGAGACTACACTTTTAGAATCAATGAATACTTCAAAATGCCCCAGAACCGACTTGTGTCCCTAATTTCCGTGACTGGTCACATATTCTCCTTCACTGTGAAACACATCAAATTATGGAAGATAAATGAGATGAATGCATCTACAAAGTCCCGGCTGACATTATTTCCTGATGAATATTTCATTCTGAAAGTTATGGAAGTCATTGTGGAATGTTGTCATTAACATGTTCTGGAAATGCAGAGCTAAACTCCAAGACTTATGATAGAAGGAGTCTCGGTTGGTTTAGGCAGCTCTGCATTTCCATAATGCTTCATATGTTTTCCAAAACCCCATAATGAATGACATTAATAACACCTGCTTATGAAGCACGTCTGCATGAATTATTAAAATGAATGACTAACTCTTTTGGCAGCTCATTGTTTCTTGCAACCTCGGAGAAGTTTAATTCCTGAATTGTGCAGCTGTTTGCCATACCGTGGAATTACTTGTTTATCTTAAAGAAACCGTTATTTTTCTCAGGGAACAGTCACCTCGAGGCTAATGTAAGGGATATCAGATAGCGTCACACTGAGTGACTTGCTCTTCAAGAAAAAATATAACATCCCTCACTTTAACATCAAAGCATTCATAATCCATAGTTCTGGAGTTTTCCACCACAAAGAGCGTCCTGATAAACACCTGGCTCTGCAGCCGTGTGTCACATGCTCTTCTGAATGTTGCATGAAGAATGAAGCTGAAACAGAGAATTTACACTGCAAGTCTTAATGCACAGATCCAATCTTTTGACCATATCCGATTTTTTTGGCCTCCCTGTTTACATTCACTTTAGACAGGACTGGAATCCGATATCTGTGTTTACATTAATTCCCGCCCAAAATAATTTTCGGTGATCGTTTTACTATGCACATGGTAGACCCTGGCTTTGAATGCCCGTGCTATTAAAATTATTTATTTAATTCATGTCGGGTGGTCATGACTATTTGCCAGCATGGACAAGATCACAGCTGTCATGACTCATGAATGTTTTGCAGCGCAAAATCTGACGGAACAGGTGTATATAGTCAGGAAATAATTTTGTTTATCTACAGCTCAGATCTAGAATTAAATAAATTTGAAATAAAGTAGCCCTGTATTATAATTTTTCAACGAATTCTCCTGAATTTTAATGAGCTCCTGAATGTTTCTGTTCACGCAATTTCGTTTCTTTACAAAGATAAATATAAAGTTCTGTAGCGTCTGGACCAATCACACACACACACAAATTATTCATTTTATCTAATGAATAGTCCGGCAAACTCACTCTCCCAACAAAGATCAGTGTAACTTCCCCAGAAACTAAGATCCCAATGAAGCTAACACCACTGGCAGAACTCGGGGTCCTGTTACATAGATAAGGATTTTTACAACCTCAAAAAGGAAATTCCTGAGAGATGTGACACTCACTTAATTCTCCTGAGAAAGAGAAATAAACCCTGTTAATCCTATATATTCTATATATATAACCACTTGAGAAATGTATAAACATGTATCTAATTTTCACATCTCATGATTTTCCTTCTGATGTTGTTTTGGCCTATGTTTTCTTTTAAACTCTAATGGGTTTATGTTTCAGACTTTGCATACAAATATGTGTGGCATATTTGGTCTCTATAAACTCCAATCTTCGTTCCCCATTTGTTAATTTACATTACATTTTGCTAACTTTGTGACGCATGGGTATTTTAAGAATCTTGAAGATTCTTTTCTTAAACACCCAATGAAATTACAGATTCAAATGTGCTATATATATTCCCTGTCTGTGTTAGTATGTGTACGGAGTCGTTACTTTATGTCCTCACACTTCTGTGTCCTTCCTTTGCCTGAGTCTTGTTTGCGTTTTATGTTTTGGACTGCCTTTGTGGATATTGAACCTTGCCTGGACTGGATGACTACGAGTTTGGATTGCCCTTTAAATAAAAGACTGCTGCTTTTGGATCTTCTGTCCCCCGTGTGTGTTCATGACAGAACGACTCCGTACACAACACAGACAGGGAATATACACATATCTAACAAGACTAACACAGAACAGCTGGGAACAATGATTACGGGGAACAGCTGAGTGCAATGAACTGATGAGTGACAGTGACAGACAGAATGCTGGGAATTGAAGTCAAATGTGAAGGACACCGTGAGAACGAGGACCTCTAGTGATAAACCAGGGAACACAACCAAACACTGTGACAATTGGCTCACACACCCCCAGAGGGTGTGACATCTTCACCCTTTTAAAAATCACTGATCAAGATCAGTCTCTCTCTCTCTGGACTCTCTCGTCTCCCTGGAAGCTCTTGGCTTTTTGACTCCCTTGAGTCTCTTAGTCCTGATGTGAAGATGCTGCTAAACTAGAAGTTTCTAAGGACCCCAAGCTTGTGCCAGGCTGCGGCCTTGTCTTTGCATTCACCAAAGATCCTCTGACTTCAACTGGTCCTCTCTCATCAAAACAACATCAGCAAAGATCAACGGGAGCCTCAACAAATTGCATCAGGACAGTTTAATTCAAATGGGCGAGACATGCAAGTATCAAACTTAGTCTCATTATTTGATACATTAAGTATCCTTACACCTTTTAAAGGACGTGTTAGAACTAAACTGACGGTTTGCTCAAGGCTGTTGATCTGCTGAATTTCAAACAATGCTATAACATCTTGCTTTCCTGTATTCTTCTTCAACTCTCTTTCCCTTGGTAAACTGTATGTATGTATGTGTATGTTAGAGTAGTTTAAATGTTTAGTCTAGTTAATAAAGTCTTGTTCATATCACACGTAAAGTTGTCCGTGTCTCAAGCTCATATTCGGAGTCACTAATCATATCGATCTTAACTACTTGCTCTTAGTAGTACTTAGTAAGAAAGACATTTCCCATGCCCCGGAAACGTACATTTCTATTAATTAATTAATAACCAATATTGAGGGTTCACAGAATGAACTGAGTAATTGGTTGTAATGTTAATGTAGCTACATCAAGTTAACCCGATTAACTGACCCAAATATTCATAATCACTTATAACAAGTTATGATTGGTTATTAATATTTCATAGAGCTAATTCGCTACAGTTCCCATCTCAATAAAAAGCTGTGAGCGAGCGCTTACAGGCACATCTGCCTCATAATACAACATTAAAAAGCTATCTTTGTGAATAAACGTGTCATCCTCGCCTTGTGGTGGCTTGGAATTCAAAGGGGAATCGGATATGCGTGTTCAGACGTAGGTCGGATGTCCATATATCTGATTTAAAACCACATTTTGAAGTGCCTCAGATCGGATGCGAAAAAAAGGGATCTGCAGATTTGTGTTTACACGTGTGCAAAAAATCTATGTGAGTAAAATATCTGATTTTTTGTGCCAGTGAAAACGCAGCCTAAATCTGTCAATAACAGATCCAGATTACATTTCACTCCAAGAGATGAAAATTCTACAGTCTCTAACTGTAACTGTACCTATGTGTGGTGTGAAGAGGTGGATTGAGAAGATGTGATGCGCTCTGACAGTGTCACTTTAATCATTGTTCCCGAAGGCTAAAGCGAGTGCTAGTGCGGTGTGGTTCAGGGGCGGCAGGAGAAGTGTATGCAAGGCTGCCCAGAGTGTAGTCCACCCACACTGAGAGCCAGCACACCTCCGGCACATGTCCTCCCTTGAGACAAGCCCTTATTAAGCCAAGAACTCAAACAGCATGGGATATTCACACAGGACAAATAAAAACGTAATTTTCCGGCAATCAATGTTTTCACTGTAATACTGGGATGGGTGATACCACTTATTTTATTTTCAACCCAATACCTTATGAAAAATAACCATGGTGTTACATAAGTAAAATTTCAGTAATCATGTTTTTTTATTATTATTACCATGGTTTTACTATAAAAATAGTATGGTTCATGTAGTGGTAGTGGTACCTGATTTGTTATCTGTTAACAAATGTCTTCACACCGGGGTCATCCCCAACAGCCTGAAACAAGCTTCGGTTTTGCCTCGACTTAGAATTGTCAAATCAAAATTAGATTTTTTGAGTAATTACCGACCAATTTCAAATTTACCCTTTATTTCGAAAATTTTAGAAAAGTGGTTTTGAGTCAACTTCAGTCTTTCTTGAATGATATTCATGAGAAATTTCAGTCTGGTTTTAAACATCGTCACAGTACTGAATCTGCGATTTTAAAAGTCATGAATGATATATTGCTTACCACCGATACCGGGCAATCTGTGGCTTTGGTCTTGCTAGATCTTAGCTCTGCTTTTGACCTCGTTGATCACAATATTCTCATTTCTCGTCTTGAAGCGTGTATGGGTTTTCGGGGTACGGTGCTACAATGGTTTCGCTCATATTTAACTAATAGGAGTTACTTAGTCCGTATTGGTCAACAGTGTTCGTCCAAAATGAAATTGGGGTCTGGCATTCCCCAGGGTTCTATCCTTGGCCCGGAACTGTTTAATTTATATATGCTCCCCTTGGGTTCTATCTTAGCTAGACATGGGGTTTCTTTCCATCTGTATGCCGATGACACTCAAATTGACTTGCCTTTGAAGCGTGATGACTAGTTTGCTTTAAAGCCAATATTGGACTGCCTAGAAGAACTAAAACTCTGGCTTGCTAGTAACTTCTTGAGTCTTAATGAGAGTAAAACCGAAATCATTTTGTTTGGCTCTAATGATCGTAGTACTCATGATTTTGATCTCCAAACAATGTACCATATAGCACCACCTGTGTTCGGAAATTGGGGGTCTGGTTTGATAACAATCTTAAATATGATAAACAGCTAAGTGTTAAGTCCTGCTTTTTTCATCTCCGTCTTTTAGCCAAGGTTAAGCCTTTCTTGTCTGCTAAGCATTTTGAGATTGCCATGCATGCATTTGTAACATCCAGATTGGACTATTGTAACTCCTTATACATTGGTGCTCCTCAGAAATGCATCACTCGTTTACAATTAGTCCAAAATGCAGCTGCACACCTTCTGAAAGGGAAACGTAAATTTGAACACATTACACCAGTTTTGATTTCGCTTCATTGGCTACCGGTTAAATTTAGAATTGATTTTAAATTTCTGTTATTTGTTTTTAAGTCATTGCAGAACCAGTCTCCACAGTACTTATCTGAATTACTTCATCCACCCACACAGTCAAGATCACTCAGATCGGGGGACTCTATCTTACTATCAGTCCCTCGAACTAGACTTAAAAATAGGGGTGATCGTGCTTTTGCAGCCATTAAGCTGCAACCTAAGATATGGAACAGCCTACCGGCTTACATTAGATCTGCCCAATCATTGTCAGTTTTTAAGTCTACTTTGAAAACGTATTTTTTCTCAATTGCTTTTAATATATTTTGATGTGTGTTTTATGCTTACATTTTTACTTGTATTGTATGTCTTTTGGCCTTGTTAAGCACTTTGGTCAACGCCAGTTGTTTTTAAATGTGCTATACAAATAAAATTGTATTGTATTGGTAACCATGGTAAATGTGTGGTTACTGGAGTTTTACTACAAATACTATAGATGAACTGTCTAAAACCATGCTTAATTTTTGTAAAGGGCTGCCAGAGACAGGCTGTTGTGTCCCTAAAGGTAAAACTTTTATCAAATAACAACACTATCCATCTGAATTTTTAATGATCAATTTAAATTGATTGTTTTTGAAAACAAAAACAATTTTGTTTTTGTTTTTGCTAACTTCAGGTGTAAATCTTCTAGTAGTATGCAGAATTCTGTTAATGTTATCCTTCGCGGCATAATGCCTTATGGAAGAACTTATAATTATAGATGTAGTCATGCTGCTTGTACAATAGATGTATAACTCAAACATTGTATAGTTATCTCTATAAGCTTGCGACAATATATGTTTGATGTGGAATGTAGCCACAAGCTCTTATCTCAAATGCTGCAATTTGCAATGTCCATATTACTGACTGTATGGTTGGAAATGTAATTCATAAACAAGTGCACGCTCGTGGTTGTGTGTGCCTGGGTATGAAAATTATATACTTGAATTTTTGCATATCTTGTGGTAACTTTATAAACACAATATAAATTGTTAAATGCAGTGTTATTAGTTGAGTTACAATTGGGAATACAATCGTGAAATCCATGAGTACTGAGAGTATTGAACATAGGGGTAGGCGCACATAAGCATTTCTTGCTTCAGCCTACCCCTTCCATTTTTGTGTAATCTCAGACTTTTGTAACAAACATGATTGTGAACAGCTCAAATAAACAAACAAAAATAATGTAATTCCACAAACTAGCCTAATTATAATAAGTGTTACATATAAACTACTGTTCACAAGTTTGGGGTTGGTAAGATCTATTAACGCTCACCAAGACTGCATTTATTTAACCAAAAATACAGTAAAAAACAGTAATATTGTGAGATATTACAATTTAAAATATCTGTTTTCTATTTGAATATATTTTAAAATGTATTTTATTCCTGTGATGTCAAAGCTCCATACTCCAGTCTTCAGTTACACATGATCCTTCAAAAAGCATTCTAAGATGCTGATTTGCTGCTCAAGAAACATTTCTTCTTATTATCAGTTGAAAACAGTTGTGTCACGATTCATGAATTCTCTGCCTTCTTCATGTCTTATGATCGTGTGTGTGTGGTCACCGATCACTACCGCTGATCAGCAGCGTCAGCTGCATCTAATCAGCGGTGCCTATATATGCTCACTGTTTTTGTCTTGTTTTTGTCAGACCGTTAGGTATGTCCTGTGTTGGTTCCCGTTCTGTTCCGTGGCGTTCTTTGTGGTCTTCGTTCCCTGGATGTTATTCCCCGTGTCTTTCCTACCGATTCAACTCCTCACTCTTCCGGATTCTGGATATTCCTCACTGAACATCTTCACCTGCCTGGTTGCCTATCGAAGTCCCTGGGTCACTTGCCCAGTGTCTGTTTACTTTGTGTTTTGTGTGCATCTGACCGTGATCTGTTTATTCTTAAATAAACATCTTTCCTGCATTTTGCTTCCAGTCATTTCCTGACAGAACGATCTGACCAAGTATGGAAGCAGCAGGAAGCTCCGCGTGCGGTCTGGAGGATTTCATCAATCGCAGTATCGCTCGGATGGATTCGCAAGAGGAGAACATTAACAACACTGGAAGGGCGGTACAAGCATTAGTGACGCAGGTGTCCGAGCTCACCCAACAGCTACAACTTCTGAGAGGTCCCGCTGCGCCACCCACACCGCCCGTTCAACCCAGACCACCTGAGTCGCTCTTCCAGTCGGAACCTCGACTACCAGTACCAGAAGCATACTCAGGTGAACCTCATTTCTGCAGAGCCTTTTTGACCAGGTGCTCTATGCACTTTTCTTTACAACCCCGGACCTTTCAGAACGAAGGAACTAAGGTGGTATTTGTCTTGACTCTGCTGACTGGGAGAGCGGCGTTATGGGGATGGCGGTGTGGGAGAATCAAGACCCTTGCTGCACCTCGTTCCAGGCACTCGCCAAGGAGATGAAGCGGGTGTTTTACCGTTCGATGGCGGGAAGAGAGGCGGCAAGACTCCTCACCAACCTAGAACATGCAAGCGCTCGGTATCCGACTACTCCATTGAATTCCGCACGTTGGCGGCTGAGTGCCAATGGAACAAGGAGGTGCAGTGGGATATGTTCCTGCATGGGCTGGCTGACCGTGTTCAAAGGGAGATTTATATGTGGGATCTTCCTACAAGTTTGAGCGGACTTATCGATCTGGCGCTGAGAGTGGATGCACATATTTCCAGGATTGGAGCGTCGGGGTACTTCAAACTGACTGCCTGGTGGCATTAAAGCTCTACAGGCCAGCAAGAGGGACACGGTCAGCCAAACCAACGATCACGAGCTCATGCAGGTGGGTAGGGCTCGGCTTTCCCGGGAGGAGAAGGAGAGGCGGAGATCCCAAGGACTCTGTCTGTACTGCGGGGGAGCGGCCAAGGACTCTGTCTGTACTGCGGGGGAGCGGGCCATTTCAGTAACACCTGCCCAGTAAAAGGCCAAGCCCGAGAGTAAATCTGAGGCTACTATCGGGTGGGATCTCTGCCGAGATGACCTCATCACCATCATCCACGCTCCTCCCGGTAAGACTAAGATGGGCAACCGGTACACACACCTGTCAAGCTTTACTGGACTCTGGAGCTGAAGGGAATTTTATTGACAGTAAGCTAGTTCAGAACTTTAATATTCCTGTTCATTCACTCACTCGCAAGATATCTGTTCACGCACTCAAAGGACAAGAACTTCCTGATATTTCACACACCACTGAACGCATCACAATAATCACCTCAGGCAATCATACCGAAACTATACCGTTTCTCATCATGGACTCACCATTAGCTCCCATAGTCCTCGGCCACCCCTGGCTTACCGAACATAATCATTGGGTGGATTGGCGCCAGCACTCCATTTCGGCATGGAGTACCCAGTGTTACGAGACTTGTCTTGTCTCTGCTTGTCCGTCTGTACCTGTTTCTGTGTTTCAGGAGGAGGCAGGGGATTTATCTAACGTGCCCGTCGAGTACAAGGAAGTGTTCAGTAAGTCCCGTGCTGCTTCTCTCCCTCCTCACCGTCCCTACGACTGTGCCATAGACTTAGTGGCAGGTAAGTCTCCGCCTAAAGGCAAGTTATACTCACTCTCTGTCCCAGAGAGGGAGGCCATGGAGAAATACATTTCTGATTCTTTAGCATCAGGGTTCATCCAGCCTTCCTCTTCTCCAGCAGGGGTGGGGTTTTTCTTTGCGAGTAAGAAGGATGGGTCCCTGAGACCTTGTATTGACTACCGAGAGTTGAACAACATCACGGTGAAGAATACTTATCATTTGCCGTTGATGTCTTCAGCTTTCAAGAGGTTGCAGGGAGCATCAGTCTTCACTAAGTTGGATTTACGCAATGCTTATCATTTGGTTCGCATCAGGAAGGGGGATGAATGGAAGACTGCTTTCCAGGGGGCACTTTGAATATTTGGTCATGCCTTTCGGCCTGTCCAACTCCCCAGTGGTCTTCCAGGCACTCGTCAACGACGTGCTGCGAGATGTGGTAGATCAGTTCATATATGTCTACCTGGATGACATATTGATTTTTTCATCTTCTCTTCAGGAACATGTGCAGCACGTCCGAGTGCTCCAGCGGTTGCTAGAGAATGGGCTTTTTAAGGCAGAGAAATGCGATTTTCATGCACAGTCTGTTTCCTTTCTAGGATACATCGTCTCATCTGAGGGAGTACGTATGGATCCTGAGAAGGTTAGGGCTGTGGTAGATTGGCCAAGTCCAGACTCCTGTAAGGCCTTACAGAGGTTTCTGGTGTTCGCCAACTTCAATCGGCGTTTTATTCGCAATTTCAGCCAACTAGCCGCTCCTCTGACTGCCTTGGCCTCCTCCAGAACTACGTTCAGGTGGTCTGATACAGCTGAGGCTGTATTTTCCAAACTTAAAAGTCGCTTTGTTTCGGCTCCCATCTTAGTGGCCCCTGATCCGTCACGTCAGTTCGTGGTGGAGGTCGACGTGTCAGAGGTGGGGTTAGGCGCAGTTCTTTCCCAACGTGCTTTCACAGACGACAGGATTCATCCTTGCATGTTTTTTTCTCATCGATTATCCCCTGCCGAACGTAACTATGACATTGGTAACTGTGAGTTGTTGGCAGTCAAGTTAGCATTGGAAGAATGGCATCATTGGTTGGAAGGGTCGGGGGTACCTTTTATCGTCTGGACCGATCACAAGAACTTAGAATATATCAGAATCGCCAAAAGACTCAACTCCAGGCAGGCTCGGTGGTCTCTTTTTTTCACTCGTTTTGATTTTTCTCTTTCGTACTGCCCGGGTTCTAAAAACATCAAACCCGATTCTTTATTGGGCATTTTTGACCGTTCCGAACGCCCGTCTACTCCCGAGTGCATTTTACCGGAGAGCCTATTTGTCTCCACACTCACATGGGAGGTCGAATCGAAGGTCAAGAAGATATCGAAGATAGAAGAAGATAGAAGATATCGCCTCCGCCCGGGGGTCCACCAAATTGATTATTTGTGTCGGAGGAGTTATGGTCTGACGTCATTCAGTGGGGGCATTGTTCCAACGTGGCATGTCATCCAGGAGTAAATCGGAACAGTTTTTTGGTCAAGCAACGATTTTGGTGGCCATTAATGGCTCGTGACATCAGCAGTTTTGTTTTGGCTTGCTCGGTTTGTGCCACTGGTAACACCTCCAATCGACACCCAGATGGGTTACTCCAACCGCTGTCAGTCCCTTCGAGACCCTGGTCCCACATTGCGCTAGATTTCATCACCGCCCTCCCAGCCTCCCAGGGCAAGACGGTTGTTTTGACCGTAGTGGACCGGTTCTCGAAGGCGGCTCACTTTATCCCCTTGCCTAAATTATCCTTTGCCAAGGAGACAGCAGTGACTGTTGTAGACCACGTGTTTCGCTTACATGGCCTCCCGACAGACGTGGTTTCCGACAGGGGGCCCCAGTTTGTGTCCAAATTTTGGCGAGAGTTTTGTAAATTACTGGGGGCGACTGACAGTCTATCTTCTGGGTTTCATCCCTAGAGCAATGGTAAAACTGAGAGAGCCAGCCAGGATTTGGAGAGAATGTTGCAATGTTTGGTGTCCAAGAATCCTTCCTCCTGGAGTCAGCAACTCACAATGGTGGAGTACACTCACAATTTGTTACCAGTGTCATCCACGGGCCTATCTCCGTTTGAGTGTAGCTTAGGTTACCAGCCACCAGTTTTTCAGAGTCTGGAATCCGAAGTCGCGGTCCCCTCTGCCCACGCTTTCGTCCAGAGGTGCCACCGCACATGGACCAGAGCCCATGAGACTCTGCTCCATTGGGGGCACGCACCAAGGCTACGGCCGATCGCCACCGGTCGAAACCTCCCGTATATACGTCGTCGGTCAAAAAGTGTGGCTTTCTACCAAGAACATTCCTTTGCGCGCCGTCTCGAATAAGCTAGCTCCTAAATTTATTGGCCCATTTGCTGTCACCAACATCATTAGTCCGGTGACAGTCCGACTCAAACTTCCTCCTGCGTACAGGAGAATTCATTCCACTTTTTCCACATTCCACTGTTTTATTCTCACATTAATCTGCCAGTCCCGGTTCCCCCTCCGTCTTGTAGATGGGGAACCCACTTATTTGGTTAATCGTATTCTGGACTCGAGACGGAGGGGATGAGGATTTCAGTACCTGGTGGACTGGGAAGGTTACGGTCCGGAGGAGAGAAGGTGGGTGCCTGCTAGGGACATCCTGGATCACTCTCTTATCGATGATTTCAATTGACAGGTAAGGGAGTCTGGGAACGCCAGGCGGCGTTCCTAGAGAGGGGGGGTGTCACGGTTCATGAATTCTCTGCCTTCTTCATGTCTTGTGATCGTGTGTGTGTGGGCGTGGTCACCGATCACTACTGCTGATCAGCAGCGTCAGATGCATCTGATCAGCGGTGCCTATATATGCGCACTGTTTTTGTCTTGTCTTTGTCAGATCGTTTGGTATGTCCTGTGTTGGTTCCCGTTCTGTTCTGTTCTTCGTTCCCTGGATGTTATTCCCCGTGTCTGTCCTGCCGATTCAACTCATCACTCTTCCGGATTCTGGATATTCATCACTGAACATCTTCACCTGCCTGGCTGCCTATCGAAGTCCCTGCGTCACTCGCCCAGTGTCTGTTTACTTTGTGTTTTGTGTGCATCTGACCATGATCTGTTTATTCTTAAATAAACATCTTTCCTGCATTTTGCTTCCAGTCGTTTCCTGACAAGTTGTGCTGCTTAATGTGTGTGTATATATATATATATATATATATATATATATATATATATATATATATATATATGTATGTGTGTGTGTGTGTGTGTGTATATATATATATATATATATATATATATATAATTTTTTTTTTTTTTTTTTTTTTTTTTTTTTTTTTCAGGATTCTTTGATGAACAAAGTTCAAAAGAACAGTATTTTTATGAAATTGATTTTTTGTAACAATATAAAAGCCTTAACTGTCACTGTGATCCAATGCATCCTTGATGAATAAAAGTATTAATTTCCTTAAAAAAATCCTACTGATGTCAAAACTTTGAACGGCTGTGTACGCTTTCAATGTGTTTATTGTGAAATAACTTCTGGTAGTTTCTCTGTCATCTGATAAGCATTGTTTTGGGCTTTGTTTTCAAAACCCATTGTGAGCCTAAGCTGATCGCAGAGACCAGTGCTGGCAATGGTTTGATCTACTTATGCTTATGATGCTTTTGGGAAATGCAGCTCTATTTAAACAAGCACTGAGGCCCCATCCACGCTACTACGTTTTAGTTTAGAAACGGAGACCTTTTGCTACGTTTGCACCTCCCGTCCAGACTAAAACGGAGAAGTTTAGGAACGCTGCCGACCCCGTTTTGAATCTCAATCTCCGGAGGGCGTTTTAGTGAAGACGGGTCAAAACGGAGGACTTTAGAAACGATGGCGCAGAGGCTTACGCTCGACTCTCTGATTGGGTGTCATACAACGGAAGAAAACATACAACAACAGCCTGGAGTACCAGTTACGTTAGTGCAAGTAAATTCTGCATTTTACAATGCTATAACTGCCTACATGCGCTGGAGGCAAGCTATTATTTGAGTGATCAGTGACAATTCCTGTGTGCAGCGGCAGTATCGACCGTACATGGAGCGTCGGTTTTGGGTTAAGCCGGGAAGAACCAGTGCATGGTTGGATCATTTTATCAATGAATTTGTGGTTCCTGAGGAATGGTGCGAAAACTTTCGAATGTCCAGATCGGCACTTATCAACCTCAGCGAAATTTTCCTGAGGAATAGTCAATCTGATTCCTGTTTACACGTTTTAATTCTCCGTTTCTAAACTAAAACGCAGTAGTGTGGATGGGGCCTGAGAGAGAAGTGCTCTTGTTTCTATTTAACGTTTCTTCATACGTTAGACTTCATGCAGCGCTGGGCAGACCGATCGGTGGCTGACTTGAAGCAGTGCATGTCGGTTATAAATTTTGTCTGACTTGAGACAGCGCCGACGCCACGTCACTGTGACATACACCATCAAAATACCGCGAGAACGATTCGAGAACAGACGGCTGACTCAGCAGACACAGCTTGTTGATGGACTCGATCAATGCTTTGATTATCGTTATAAATCTGATCCAGACCTAGGGCCCTATTTTAACAATCTAAGCACAAGGTCTAAAGCGCATGGCGCAAATGCACTTAGTCCGACTCCACTTTTGCTAGTTAAACAACGGGAAAAATGGTCGGTGCACCCACATCATGGACTAAAAGGATTGTCTTTAAAATAAATAGACAAGGAAGTAAATTAATTCAAGCATATGTTAAAAGCAACAAAGCAACATTTATGGAAGTTGAAACCCACATCCCTGCAAAAAAAAAAAAAAAAATATATATCACATTAAATACCACCCTACACTTTAGATCTCATATCGATTTTTGAAACCAATTCTAACTCAATCCTAACCTCAAATGCCTTTCAAACAAATGCTATCTGTGTGCTCTGGAGCAGGAGGCATTGTGGGTATACATTATGGGCTTCTCTCAAGAGGACAGATGTGGGTCAGAAGGGTTTGAAGGGCTTTAAGAACAGCTGTTCACATCAACGATCGCAGACCCACGTAATAAAACCTCAAGGAGGAAATGCAATAAATGCAAACCATGAATGCTTATCTCCTCTGGTATGGTTATCAATTATAAATACATTAGGACGTGTCATCTATTCCTGATGGTAGGCACAATTACTCAAGCGAAATGAAAAGTACAGCAATAATAAGATGTGATAATGAAATAATAAAGTGAACAGAGCTCATCAGCAGCTCAAACTAATTCGCTTTATAATACTGCTTCACTCTTCTCTCCTTAGTAATGATGCACATGCACACTCAACAAACCTCGCAATCATCTTCAAAATGAACACACATCCCCAAAGTATGTGAATACATAAGATAATTTGGTATCACTTTATAATACGGTTCAGTCATTATTAAATAATTACACAAGAACAAATGAGTAACACAATATTAAATATAGTTCACCCCAAAAATTTAATTCTTTCATACTCACCCTCATGTCGTTCCAAAACAGTAAGGCTTTTGTTCATCTTCAGAACACAGATGAAGATATTTTTTTAAAAATCATGAGCGATTTCTGTCCCTCCGTTGACCGCTACGCAACTACCACTTTGATGCTTCAAAGGCTGCATTTACACTTGGCATTAACATGTGATCCCCGTGATCCGATCAAGCAAATCAGATCATAAGCCAATCAGGACACGGTACGTTTACACCTGTCCACATCAAGTGGCTTCTGTATCTGGATAACAGATCGGATCTCGCATTCCCGCAAAAAAAGAGAAAAGGAAAAAAAAGATGGCTCTGGTGCAAAGTTGACCTGAAGTGGTGGGTTTTCTTTTAAAAACAGTTTTCAGTCCGGGGACATTTTACAAATCTCGCAAAATGAGGAGCATGAAGAGGCTGCAAGTACTAATAATGTGGATAGAAGCAGTAATGGAAACGGTACAAAGAAACGTAAGGTCCGAGAACTTTGCCAGCTGTGGTGGGAAAACTGCGCATTCTTTACAGAAAATGAATGGTTCTGCACCTTTCGGGTGTGAAGGCAAACATTTCAGTATATTTGCGATGTACTTCGCACTCGACTGTATCAGCTCTCCCACACAGCTCTCAGTTCCGGAGAGAGGAGGGGGAATAATGACAGCGGGCAGGGTTTTGTGTGATGTCCACCTGTGAATGCAGACCCGATGGCTGGATTGCGTTTACACTGAGATCGATCACAATGCGTCCTCGACTACCTACGAACCCGGACACGCTGATCGGATAACATTCCGATCAGAAGTGCGTTTACACTTGTCTTTTCAATGTGTATGTGGACAACATCTGGATACAGGTCGCATGTTAATACCAAGTGTACACGCAGCCAAAATGTTCATAGAGATCATAAAACTAATCCATATGAATTGAGCAGTTTAGTCCAAATTTTCTGAAGACACGATCGCTTTATATGATTTATGAATTAGTTAGTAATAGAACTCAGCTGAATGATAGTTTACTATTAGATAATCAATAACTAATATTTTTTCATACCTATCAGATGACTACTAAGAACTACTATAAACAAGTTCATATTTAATGTGAATAATGCATAATGTATAATTAATTCTAAAGTCAAGATCATGGTAACCCACTAGTAATGACTCGAGTATTACCAAAGCTTTTAGAAGGAATTACTAATTATTTGAAACCGTATTCTAAAGTGTAAAGCTTTAGAATAGATAACTCCCTAGTAATGACTGAAGTCATTGTAAGCTTTTGAGGTTTTTGTAAGGTTTTCGATTGCTTCTGATGGATTTGTTAACATACCACATGGATTAATTTCTTTCTGCTGACCCCAAACCTTTAAACGGTGTTGTATAAAACCCACTTTATATAAAAAGCTGGGTGATAATACGGTTATATGTTATGACAAAATAAATAATCAGGCAAAAAAAAATCAAAATAAGTGCCTTTTGAAAATTTTTCCAATCAAGTACAAATGGGAAAACGTACCCACACTCTCTCTCTACGTCTATCCATTCTCTCTAGTTTTTGCTTTAGATCAATTCCTCTGAAAACGTATTTCAGACTCAGAGAAAAAACTGAATACACACAATATTACAGACAAAGAGCACATGATTCATAAGAAAGAGTCTCTGATTCATCTACAGTGGGCACTGTAGAGGTCTGAAGGATCTCATTATCTGCGCTTCATTATTTCAGTTCAGTGCCTCATAAAAATGAAGCAGCAGTGTCGATCAGGACTTTCTCTGAGAGGAATGTATTGATGAGGTGAGGCGGTGATATTAAACACCAAATGAAATCACTGCTTTAATTTCACACTTCCATTCGAGCCCAATCCCTGCAGGGATATGTTCGTTTTAATGCAAATATCTTATAGGTGTATTCATGTCATGTGCCTCATTTCCCCTTATTCAAGATTTGAATTCAATTCCACACTGGACGCACACTCTGTTGAACTGCTATCTTTATATCAAAGTTTGTTTTCTAATCATTCATAACAACAAGAGAATGTTCAAGAAATTCCAGGCTTGTCTTTGACATACACTGACAGATGGAGACAGGGGCTGACGAGCTAAAAAACAAAACAACAAAAAATGTCTACTTACTAACACAATATTCTAATAGTCATAAAATACATAAAACATAATAAATCAAATACAGTGTTTAAATAATAATAATTAATAAATACATATAAAATGAAATATAACATAATAAATTAAAATTAATAATTAAAATCAGAATAACAAAATAGAATTTAAAGGAGGAGTCATGAATTGAGAAATCAAATTTTCCTTGATTTTTTTTTTACATTTAAGAGGTCATTGTTATATAAAAATATTCAGTAAGTTTCAGAACTCAAAACTTCCTTGTTAGTCCAAAAACAGCTTTTATTGATACCAAGCTCAGAAAACAACATTATTACATTATTTCGTTTTTAAACAAGACACAATTCGACGCAGGCTTTTCAGAGAGACTGAAAATAAAAGATGATGCAGTGCCAACTGTGTTAGATCCGACAGTAATGTTGCAACACAGAAGTGTGAGTAACAATGGGTCTCATTCACTAAGCATGCGTACAGGTAAAACCTGCGTAAGAACATTTTTACAAACAAATCAAACTTTCATACTAAAATGTATCCTAAATGTACAGAAAAATTTTACCACACGTACGCAAAAAGAACTTTGTGTGGCCCTATAATTGTGTTTATAGAAGTTGTATTTCATCTCAACACAACTGTTATTAAAAAATTAATAAATGATACAATTTAATTTAATCTTAATCTTATTATATATAGTGAAAGGGTAAGAAAAGCTGCATTATAGCTTCAGCTGCAAGGTTTCTCTGAATAACGCAGATTTACGCATATATACAGCTGACTAATGAGAGAAATCTGGGTCTGTATAAAAGTAGTTTGAACAGGTTTTGAGAATGACACACTTGGCATTCCTCGAGGATCTGGCAAGAGCGCGTCTGCAGAAAGCGGCATGTTTGATGCAAATGACTAACTTTGTGCATGCGGCCGCTCATTTAGAATATGCCAAATTCATTAACATTAGAACAAGATTAAGAGCAAAATCATGTGCGTACACACGTGTTGTTATTTTCTGTGGCAGGTTCTCCTGTGCGTACAAATACATAATAATCCACACAATCATTAGTGAATGAAACCCAATGTATTTACCATGTGTCACTAATTGCTTTGTCTGATACAGATCGTTTGATGTGTTATCATATGTATTTATACCGTAGTGCCACAGCCAAACTGAACAGTTGTGATAGTTGTGATTTGATGTTCTTTCCTTTGTTTCAGCATTTATGGGGTTAATGAGTTGGGTTATCGGATATGGAAGAAAGCACGTTTAGAATGCTGCTTTTGTCATGGTTTTATTCTAAGCCATTCACTGTAATCCAGAATAAAAGCTTCAGTAAGCAACATCTGTTTTGTATGGAAGCTTGTTTCCGCCACAGAATGACAAATAGAAAAGGTAATTGCGACTTTTTATCTCCCAATTCTGACTTTTTTTCTCACAACTGCAAGTTTACATCTCGCAATTCTGACTTTATTTCTCAGAATTGCGAGATATAAAGTCAGAATTGCGTGAAATAAAGTCGCAATTGCGTGTTATAAAGTCAGAATTGTGAGATATAAAGTCAGAATTGATTGATATAAAGTCGCAATTGCAGGTTATAAAGTCAGAATTGCGTGATATAAAGTAGCAATTGCGTGTTGTAAAGTCAGAATTATGAGATATAAACTCGCAGTTCTGACTTTTTCTCTCAGAATTGCATGTTTATATCTCGCAATTATGACTATAATACGTAATTGGGAGATATAAAGTCAGAATTGCATGATATAAAGTCGCAATTGCGTGTTATAAAGTCAGAATTGTGAGATATAAACTCGCAATTATGTGTTATAAAGTCAGAATTGCGTGATATAAAGTTGGAATTGCAAGAAAAAAAGTCAGAATTGTTAGTTTTTTTTCTCGCAATTCTAACTTTATAACACGCAATTGAGACTTTATTTCATGCAATTCTGACTTTATATCTCGCAATTCTGACTTTATAACACGCAATTGCGACTTTTTATATCACGCAATTCTGACTTTATAACAAGCAATTGCGACTTTATTTCACGCAATACTGACTTTATATCTCGCAATTCTGAGAAATAAAGTCACAATTATCTTTTAAAATGTTTTATTCTGTGGCGGAAACAAGCTTCCATAGTTTTGTCATTAGGGGTGTCACGATTCTTCAAATCCTCGATTCGATTAAGTTTTCGATTCTAAGGTCACGATTCGATTCGATTCTCGATTTAAAAAAAAAAAATTAAAGCGCAGATTGCTATGCAATTTTAAGACTACACGTTTATGCATTATGCAATATAAATTTGTTCACAATGTACACTACACCATTGCCAAATTTAAAATATAACAAAAACAAGTAACATCATAAATGTAACAATAACTTTATTAAGTCAAGTGGAAACTTAAGAGAAACTAAATGGCAGGTTACTTTGCTTTTGTAACTGCAGTCTTCTATGTTCACAATCACAAGGAGCTTGTAATTGCATTTGCACGAGTTACTTGGAAATTTAATTCCAAATGAAGACGGGAGAGTAGTTTGTACAGTTGTTGGTTTGACCGACAAATCTATATTTTTGGGCTGTCTGCGGAGATGCGCAGCCATGTTAGTCGTGTTGCCAGTGGACGAATATGGTACACGCACATAGCAGAGCTTGCAAACTGTGGCTTTTTTGTCGACAACGCGAACGTTGTCAACATACCGCACTGCAAATCCAAAATACCTCCACACCGGCAACTTCAGAGAAGCAGGAGGGTGTTCAAGTTCCGTTGATGGGTCTTCAATATCTGCAGTTGCCATGGTGTGTCAGTTAGAGGACTCGCAGCCTTTCAACAGGTGTTTTGTTTTCCGCACCGTGATGAGTCGTTCATCATGAATGAGTCATTCATCATAAACGATCTGTTCATTGCCTCTGTCACGCGACAAATGAACAAAAGACTCGGAAGGTAAAGTAATTATTTGTTCCCTGTAGTGTAAATTATTTTTCACTGCATTCATTATGTACATCTTCTTAATGTTCGGGGAATTTGCATGTTAATAGTATAACATTTAAAGCCCCTGAAATGACTAGAAAAAAAGTTTAGTTAATTTTGATGAACGAGATTGAACAATAGAGTCTGTACAACGATCCGAACTTTCCATCACGGACGCGACATGGGGCGTGGCAGTATCGACGATACAATTTTTTATTTAGATTTCGATACCATTGAATTTCGATCGATTTCGATTTAATATCGAAATCGTGACACCCTTATTTGTCATCAGTAAGACTGTTACGGGACGTTGTTGTAGAGGAATCACGAGGAAGACGAGGAGAAACAGGAATTTATTTAAACTAAACTTAGGAGTCACAACACACGTCATAATATAGATGCAAACGGTATACATCAACGCAAACGAGAACGGACCGTAACAGAAGAACGGACCATGACAGCACCATTCAAAATGGATGAAGTGGGTCAGATCTTGTGCTCTATTTATCAGAATGGCCGTAAGATTGAATCCTACCTCGAGGAGTTTGTGGAGTACAGCCATCTAACTACATTAACTGATCTGCAGCTGATGGACTTATTTTGGAGTGGATTAGACTCACACTTCACCTCATGGATGCCACCGGGAAATCCCAACATGACCCTTGAATGGTATCTGGACTCCGTGTTGAGATAGTGTGGCTCACCGTACATAGTCAGTACCATTATGTCACCCCGGTTCACGGCACTCCATGATCCCAGCCCAGAGCCTTCCCCGCTGGTCCCGTCCAGCCCAGAGCCTTCCCCGCTGGTCCCGTCCAGCCCAGAGACTTCACCGCTGGTCCCGTCCAACCCCGAGCCTTCACCGCTGGTCCCGTCCAGCCCCGAGCCTTCACCGCTGGTCCCGTCCAGCCCAGAGCCTTCACCGCTGGTCCCGTCCAGCCCAGAACCTTCCCCGCTGGTTCCGTCCAGCCCAGCGCCCTCACCGCTGGTCCCGTCCAGCCCAGCACCCTCTCGCTCTCGGAGACGGAGGAGGAGAAAGAGGACTTCCCGTGTCCCGCAATGCCCGGAGATCCTTCCTGAGCCTCCTGTCAGCCCAGAGGCCGTCTCCATACTCCTTGCCCTGCCGGCGCCACTCAAGCTCCTGGGCCTGCCGGCGCCGCCCAAGCTTCAGAACCTGCCGGCACCGCCCAAGCTCCAGGCCCTGGCAGCGCTGCCCAAGCTCCTGGCCCTGCCTGCGTCGCCCAAGCTCCTTGCCCTGCCGGGGCCACCCAAGCTCCAGGCCCTGCCGGCGCTGCCCAAGCTCCAGGCCCTGCCGGCGCCGCCCAAGCTCCAGGCCCTGCCAGCGCCGCCCATTCCACACCCTGGCAACCAGCTACGCCCTGGTAACCTACTCCGCCTGGCAACCTACTCCTCCCTGGTCCCCTGAACTGCCAGCTCCACCCTGGCCTCCTTCACGTCCTGCTCCGCCCTGGTCTCCTTCACGTCGTGCTCCGCCCTGGCCTCCTGCTCCGCCCTGGCCTCCTGCACGTCCTGCTCCGCCCTGGCCGCCTGCACGTCCGGCTCCGCCCTGTCCTCCTGCACAGCCTGCTCCGCCCTGGAGGCTTCCTGCTCCAGACCACGCCCTCCTCAGCCTCCAGGCCCCCCCGTACTGTAACAGTGTGACTCTGTGTTTCCCCCCCTTTTTCTAGTTTTTTGGTTTAGTCCTGTTCAGTTTTCCCCCTCCTCGTTTGTCTTCAGTTGTCTCACCTGTGTTTAGTTAATTATCTTCATCCATATCACCTGTCTCCTATTCATTATGATCATCAGTCTCTGTATTTAGTTTCCCTCAGTTCATTCAGTCTTTGTCGGTTCTCGTTGATGTATACCGTTTGATGTATGACGTGTAGCGACTCCTGAGTTTTGTTTAAAGGGCACCTAGTATGGCCCTTTTTACAAGATGTAATATTGGTCTTGGGTGTCCCCAGAATGTATTTGTGAAGTTTCAGCACAAAATACCCCCCAGTTAATTTATTATAACCATTTGAATGTGTCATTTTTGGGGCCTGTTTTGAAACAAGCTGTTTTGAGGCAGACGACCTTAAATGCAAATGAGCTGCTAATCCCCACCCTGCCGCTGGATGTGGGCGTAACTTGCATAACTATGGCAATTAACAGTCGGTAGAACCATAATGGGCGAGAGTGATAGACCCGCAATTGTGTATGGCGTTCGGCCATACATGTTTGAACCAGAGTCCGACCCAGATGACGAAGAGACTCCGGCTGAAGAAACACGATCGAGAATGGACCAGGATGTCTCGGAATGGTTATTTGATACATTTATGAACTCATTGCGTTGTCATCGCTGTGCAACACACACACAGACACACACAAACTATGGGTCGACCGATTATCGGCGCCGATATTGAGCATTTTTATGGTTATCGGTATCGGCCATTTTCAAAACCGATTTGCCGATAAAATAATTTTATTTTGAAATGCGCTATATTTGGCTCTAACGCAGGCATCTCTGTCGGAACTCACCACTCTGTAGACTAGACCAATGTCCCGCACATCTGATTTGTTGGGAGTCACGAGTCCGGCCAATCAGCGCAAAAGCTGAGGCACTGAAAGTGTTGCACTCTCACACCGAGAGCACTCGCTGACTGGAGCTGCTTCACTGATCACGCATCAGTCTCTCAAAGTTAAGACAGCAGCAGACTTTGCTGAAGTAGCAATACTTTACTACACTGAAGTTGCAAAACACCTCAATATAACAGGGTCCTGTGATTTCCGCGATGCAGAAAACACGGAAGGAATCGCGGAATCCAGTCATAAAAACGGAATTTAATGTATAAAGCGGATCGTCACGGAATTTGTCAACTTCTTGATGAATTAATAAAAGAACAGGTCAGTACAAATCAAATCGGATGTCAAACCGCAAACCGTTATTTAAATATGAATCCTGCGTGTCTCTAAATGAATGGCGCAGACGCGTGATCATTACCACACACACACAGGAGCACGCGTGACGCTTGCGCTGTTTTCAGCCTCAGCCACATCATTATATGAGGACATGATTGCATAAACATCATCTCCAGAGCCGCTTAGTCACTTCATGAGCTTAATGCTTCAACTGAGAAAAGTTATCGTCATATCCATAGGGTCATATCATAAACACACAGAAACTCAAAGATCTCAACGGCAACCCGTCAAAATAAAAGTTCGGTTTTTCATAGGGCCCTAAAAATGTAATTTGTGTTAAACTGTAAATAAATTGAATTGTTTGATAATTTCAATTAATTAGAAATGCTTTTTTTATTAGTAAAATTTAATTTTGCCATTAAAATAGTCTTTAAGTTTTACAAAATGTTTACAGAATGCTGCTGGGTGCTCCCTGAATTTTTTTATAGTTATTATTATTAATAATGTTATTAATAATTTTATTATTAACAGTTCTCAGATTTAAAAATATGATTAAAATCATTTAAAGAAAGTTTTTGTAAAAACCCTTTGTTATTCTTAATTTTGACTTTAAATTACATTTTTACACCAGACATAGGCTATATCGGTTCAAAATATCGGTTATCGGTCTACTTGATCTGTAATAATCGGTATCGGCATTGGCCCTGAAAATCACATATCGGTCGACCCCTAACACAAACTGTAATAACGTTGACGCAAATGTTTGAAAACACCTCAGAAATCATAAAATGCACTTACTTCTTCAGGAATTGTCGTTGGATCGCGAACACTAGGCAACGATCCACCCTTGAGGATTAATTTTGTAGCAAGACCTGCTTTGAATTGACCGCCGTTCAAAAAACAGTCACTCTCAAAATGATTTGAGCAAACATAAACGTACTTCGGGAGTGTAAGAGGCGCATTTCCTTCATAAATAAAATCCACCCACTGCGTTTTCAGTGGCTCTGATGTCGGAAGCAAGTGCAAACAACTATGCGAAGTATTACAGCCCACAACAAAACACTTATTTTTCTTAGGAGGCATTTTCTAGTAGGCAGCACAAATCTTCAGAACAGCGGTCCGGCTGTTGTTGAAACAACAATGGAGGATCAGATCACCGAGGGAGGGGTCTGCCTCAACCACACTGTCAATCAAACCCCTTTCCCATGTTCTACGTCACAAAAAGCTGAATCTTAGAACAGCTCATTCTGAGAGAGTGCATATGAATTATTGAGATTGTAAAAAAAACACTGGGTGGATTTTTATCATTCTAGGGTGGTTTTGCTCACACACTGCCAACACACATTTATGTTCAAACAGCATGTAAAAGTGAATTTTGCATAATAGGTGCCCTTTAAATACATTCCTGTTCTCCTGTTCCTCATCGTCTTCCTCGTGATTCCTCCACCACATACCGTAACAAAGACATTACAACACATTTCATTTTATTTAAAACATGACACTGCAAATGACAATGTATCCGATTTTTACTTTATCGAAAATTATGAATTATGAAGAGCCTATATATTACAAAAAAAACCTGTAAGTCATCCTTTGTCAATTATAACTGTGGTAACTCCAAATACTTATTGAAATATGCTTTCAAGTTTTGAATGCGGCACGCCTGATATATCAAAACGGAGTGTTTGAAAGAGAGGGTAAAAAACAGGATAGAAAATAGCTTATTACTTCTTAATTTTTTTAATTTATCTAAAAAATCTTGATAACATTATAAGTGGACCTCAGAGAACATTATATAAATAAAGCTATAAAAAACAGCACATGACTCCTTTAAAATTAAAAACAAAAATATATTGAATAAATAAAATAATAATTGCATTATTAGTAGTAGTATTAATATTAGTTAATAATAATAATAGTAGTATTAGTTTTATTATAGTGCCTTTAAGCATTACATATTTTAAATACTTAAACCGCTGTTTAACAGAATATGTGCAATTTTTCAGATATTAAATTTATGTTTTGACAGATGAGACATTTCAAACACACACACACACACACACACACACACACACAACCCTGATGAGTGATGATTGACTCCAATCATGTTTCACAAAGACTCCCTGGAGTGGTTTCAACACAACAAACCTATTTATTTACATTGATTACACAGACTATCGCACGCACGCACGCACGCGCACACACACACACACACACACGCATGTGTAGTAATTGACAGACAAACACACTCCAATCACTGGTTAACACTAATCACCCCCTGCAGATGATCTCTGAATCTTCAAGTTCCAGTGTGCCACACAGCTAAAACCAATTGGACACAGCCGGCGTCACACTGTCAACAGATTTCATTTAGTTTGGAGGTCGTATCCAACTTACAAAATGTCACACTCTGATACAGAAAACAAAATTTATTAAAAAGTGTTGAAACTCTTAAAGGAAGAGTTCAACCAAAAATGAACTTATCATTTACTCAGGGCTCATATCTCATTTGAGATTGCAGACAAAACATTGAGTGGTCTGAGTAACTCAGTAGTGAGTTGTTGTGTCAACCCAGAGGCTGATAATTCACAGAACCAGAAAATAAATGCACCACATCACCCTCTTCTGAAAAGTAAAAGCTGCTTTTCTGCTGTTCATGGAACATCAATCCCTGAGGTACTGAAAACAAGTAAAAACAGAAGTAATTTCCTTTAACAGACTCTTTAAGAGACTCTACAGTCTCCTCAACTAACACCCAAACCTATAAACTCACTCACATTGAAAGAGTGCAATCAATAAATAAATAAGAACAAAAACACATTGACAGTGGACTATTCTCTACAAGAATAAAAAAATAAAAAAGAAAAAAAAACATTGACAGTGATCTGAATAAGAACTTGATGAAAAAGCTAAATAAAAAAAAAATAAAAAAAATATATTGAGAGTGATCTATGCTGCACAAGAACTTGATAAAAAGGTAAATAAAAGAAAACAAAAGAAAAGAAAAAACATTGACAGTGATATATATGCTGAACAAAAATATGCGAAATAATATATATATAATCTGTGATTATTTTATGTTATTATTTACACACGCAAACACACAAAATTATATATATATATATATATATATATATATATATATATATATATATATATATATATAAATTATAACATAAAATAATCACAGATACAGTGATCAACGCTTCACAGGAACTTGACAAAAAAGCTATACTTAGACTTTTTCTGTTTTTATTTACATTTACGGGTAACTGGTAAATCTGAAACCTAAACGAAAAAGTAGCGTTTTTGCTCAGAACGAACCAATATTTTTGAAATTTCTAATTTGAGAATAACAAATAGCCTACTTTATTGCTCGATAATAGGATAAAAAAAAACAGCACTAGAAATGTTGTAATTAAAGAAATTAATCTGGAAAGAAATAATGAAAAGTGTCTACAAGGGCGATAAAGAGAAAAAGAAAATGAGAAACATATGAAAAACGTACTCGGTTACTCACGTAACCTCGGTTCCCTGAAAGTAGGGAACGAGTATTGCGTAGCAAATACGCAGTGGGGGGAAACTCCTTTTCCTCGAAATATTGAAGCAATAATTTAAAACGCAGTGCAGCTTGTACAGCGAAACACAGCAGAGCGTCTAGCTCACTCATTGGCTGTGCTGCGGCAACTGCACATCCAATGGCCGAGCGCCTCAGACGCACGAACCAATCAACTGACTTGGCGCCGAATACGTCAGAGCGCGCCTAAATGGGCGTGGCCTAAGCCTATAAAGATCGCTCATTTCGGCCAATATCTCAGGTTTAAATCGACTGAAGCGACACACCTGACAGATTGCAATAGTGCGGCAGGCTACGCAATACTCGTTCCCTACTCTCAGGGAACCGAGGTTACGTTAGTAACCGAGTACATTGCCTTTCAAGAATGG
The DNA here is from genome assembly GCA_026230005.1 of Gila orcuttii. Taxonomy (NCBI): domain Eukaryota; kingdom Metazoa; phylum Chordata; class Actinopteri; order Cypriniformes; family Leuciscidae; genus Gila; species Gila orcuttii. The sequence goes on along the minus strand of JAPDVR010000005.1, from coordinate 25,442,241 downwards.
TCACTTCGTATTGCATAGCAAATAAGCAGTGGGGACGCAATGTAAAACGCCGCACATTAGCAACTGGCTGAATAACTGGAGCCTAGGGACACCCCGAGGCTCGACAGAGCAATAAGTCTTCCCAGTATAGTAACACTAACCAGACAGAGTCGGGTGTCATGAATAAAAGCTGGGCTCATAACAGTCCTAGAACTACTTGTGCTTATGGACAGTAACATGCTAGACAGATAAAAATCAGACACCGTCGGGTTAAATATCATACTGAGAGGACCCTGGCCTGCAGGCAAGGTACCTCCAGATTATAAAATCTGACAAACGTGGACGGCGAAGACCAGCCGGCCGCCGCACAAATGTCTTGAATTGGCACACCACTGGACCAAGCCCATGAAGAGGCCATGCCTCTTGTGGAATGGGCCTTAGCGCCTGGGGGACAATCCTGGCCCACCGAGGCGTATGCCAGTGAGATGGCGTCCACTATCCATCTGGATAGCCTCTGCTTCGTGACCGGAATCCCTTTGGTGTGGTCACCAAAGCAAACAAAAAGCTGTTCTGACTGCCTAAACGGCGCAGAATGCTCTAAGTATTTTTTTTAGAGCCCTAACGGGACAAAGTAGATTAGCCTCCCCGTCATCCTCTGACGGTGGAAGTGCTAATAAAGTGATAACCTGAGCTCTGAACGGGGTTGAGAGCACCTTAGGTACATAACCATGCCTTGGCTTGAGAATGACTCTGGAGTCATTTATCCCAAATTCCAGGCAGGAGGGGCTCATGGAGAGCGCCTGTAAATCCCCCACTCGCTTGAATGATGCCAAAGCCAGCAGCAGAGCAGTCTTCAGCGAAAGAGGCTTGAGATCAACCGATAATAGTGGTTCAAACGGGGGGCCCTTCAGGGCGCCAAGAACCGTGGAAAGATCCCACGCCGGTATAGTAGGAGGCCTGGGAGGGTTTAACCTCCTGGAACCTTTTAGAAAACGAACGATAAGGTCGTTTCTCCCCAATGACTGGCCAGCCACAGGAGCACGGTGAGCTGCCATGGCTGCCACATATACTTTGAGCGTGGATGTAGAGTGACCCGCATCCAAAAGCTCTTGTAAGAAGGAAACCACCACCGAAACTTTGCATGAGTGGAGCTCAAAATGTCTGGCGGCCATGAGACCGAGGAGCCTCTGAAACTTCCTGAGGGGGGCGCGTGCACCTACCCTGAAGGAGGCTACCAGCTGTTGTATAGAGAGCGCCCGCTCTGATGTGAGCCGCACTCTCATTGTTACAGAGTCGATAACTGTGCCCAAAAAGATTACATTCTGGCTGGGTGACAGTTTCCCCTTGGAAAAATTGACCTTGAGACCCAGATCTTCCAAATGGCTGAGTATCATAGATCTGTGCGCCAGTAATTCGGTCCTCGACTGAGACATAACGAGCCAGTCGTCGAGATAATTCACTTCGTGAATGTACGGGGTGCTAGGGACAGACCGAACGGCAGGACCGTGTATTGATAAGCCTGCCCCTCGAAGGCGAATCTCAAGAATGGCCTGTGGCTTGGCGATATCTTTCAGGTCTACCGTAAAAACCAATCCCCCGGGCGAACCTGCGTTAGGATTTGTTTGGTAATTATCATTCTGAATGGCCGTCTCATGAGGGCTTTGTTCAGATGTCTCAGATCTAATATGGGGCGGATGCCGCCATCTTTCTTTGGTACAAGAAAATAACAGCTGTAAAACCCTGACTGACTCAGCGCGGGGGGAACCGGCTCGATCGCCCCTTTTGCTAGCAGATTTTGCACTTCGGTGTGAAGTATGTGAGTCAATTATAAATGGGGACCGGATACCCGGATGTTGTGTGTTTGAAATATACTCTTTTTGTGCTTTATTTGGGTCGCTGTAAAAACAGCGTTTGTTTGTAGGGACGTGTGCAGCACAACGGGCCCATTGACGACAGTATGGAAAACAGGGAGCTGCGAGTTTTTGACGAGCTCTTTTCGAGGGAGGTCCGGCTAGTGCGAGACTCAGACCCTCTCTCTTCCCCCCCATGGCTAGGAGGGCTTCGGCGGCGCGGAGTCCAACACAACGCGTGGTCAGGGACCCTTGCGCCAGGGCGGCGGTTTGCGCTTAGCAGACCTAGAGCGGCTTCGGTTATCAGCCGCAGGGCGGGGCTGAGGTAACCAAGGCGCTGGTTTCACCGACCGCGGGAGCGGAGTGCTCTTCTGACGGCTTGAGGCAGAGCTGGAGCGTTTAGGCAGGAAGTGCTTCACCGCTTGTGAAGAATTCTGTGCCTCCGTGAATCTCTCGGAAAAACCTTTCCCAGCTGGGCCAAAGAGGCCGGTGCACGAGATAGGAGAGTCGAGGAACGCCGTTCTGTCCGCCTCCTTGATGTCCGTGAGTTTTAGCCAGAGGTGGCGCTCCAGCACGACGAGGTTAGCCATACCCATGGCCGCAATGAGGATGGCCTGGGCGGTAGCCTTAGTAGCGCGCAGCGCTAGGTCTGTGGCACTGCGCAGGTCACGGAATGTCTCAGGGTTCGGGCCAGACTCGTCCATTGTTTGGAGAAGTTTGGCCTGAAACACTTGAAGTAGGGCTGAACGATTAATTGCATTTGCGATAATATCGCGATATGATGAAATGCGATTTTGTAACCGCAAAAGCTGCGATTACACTGGTCACTTGACACGCGAGAGAAAAGCAGTCTCCAGATCAAGCATCAACTTGGCACGCTACGCATAGGTCTGGCATACAGGAAAGAACCGTTTATTTTTTATGTTGTGTTATTTATTCTCTCTCCAACAATTCTGGATCGATTCAGAGAATTTCGGAATCGAGTCTGAGCTTAGTTTTTAAACACAGATGCGTGATGACGCTGCGCGTGCTTTAGAAACAACCGTATTCTGCTTGCTTCTCATTTCGCGCTCTCTCTCTCTCTCTCTCTCTCACACACACACGACACCGCTCGAACCTTCCGAAAAATAAGCTTTCATAAAGTTCGGGGTTTAAGCGAATTACAAGGACAGTCGCGGGCTTCATTGCACAGGTTTTGCCGCTTTGATGTTACTCTTGCAGTGCGCGGTCTTGGCCGCCGGAATTTTCCTTACAAATGCTCCACAAAGGCATTATTTATATCTTTTGGAATGCAGTTGTCTTATATATTAAAAATATGAAAATCACTGAGAAAGCTGCTTTCATTTTAAAATACGCGCGCTTTGTGAAGAGCGCTCGTGCATGTGGCTGTGAGTGACTCATTGGTTAAATGTACTTGCATCTCAAAATGCTTTTGACGCGAAATGAATGTAAACACGGTCAGTTATATCTTAAACCAACAGGACAAACCATATTTACAATTTCAAAAGAGATATGTGCATTAGTGTGAATGCAGCTTATCGTATAAGGGGAAAATCACTCCAGCTCTTGAATGTAAAACGTTCAGACAGCCTACTTTTAAATACTGAAAGCACTCTTTGTTTATTGCTTGTATTGTTTTTTTTTTTGTTCCTCTTTATTTACTAGCTTTTATATTTTGAAGCTATATTAGTTTATATCCCATTTAAAATTCTTAACATGTAATTGGTTTAATTAAATGTGCTTATATATATATATATATATATATGTATATATATATATATATATATTTAAAGTGTACATATACATAAAAATATACATATTTCAAGTGTTATTAAGATTCATTAATAAGAAAAAAATTAGATCGGATCATGAGCTGCCTAAAGATTCCCATCCCTACTGTACAATGATTTATTCCTTGTCTTTGTCGACTTATACAGAAGGTAAAGAACTTAAAGTAATCGCATATTAAATCGCAATATTGGTTAAAAAAATCGCAATTATATTATTTTCCATAATCGTTCAGCCCTAACTTGAAGCACCGCCATGGTGTGCAAAGCCGACGCAGCCTGACCGGAAGCGGCAAAAGCGCGTCCAGCGAGGGCTGAGGTATTTCGGCAGGGCTTAGAGGGTTGCATCGCGCTCAATCACAAAATGCACTGCAAATAAGTAGAGGCAGCTGTCACATCCATTGTTTGTTTTACAAGATCTTGCAGAGACAGTTGAATTCGGCAGAACTAGTCGTAACTCACCAGTTGCTAAGTGTGTTGTGTAGTGGACTGAATCAGGTTTATGCTACTCTCTGACTGTCAAAGACTACAATCTGCTCCAGATTGCAGTTTTTCAGGGTGTCCCCAGCTTAAGGGGAAAATATAATCATCATTTATCACATACAGCAATCTGGGACTCAAACAGAAACAAGTTAAGTCAGTCTCATGAGGGTTAACTTTTCATATTTTCCAGAGGCCTTATAAATGTTTTCATATTTTCAAAAGCAAAAGGAGAATATGTAGTCATTAGTTGTTCCTGTACAAAAACAAACACCCCCACAAAAAACCCGGAGAGCTAGAGGGTCTCGGTCAAGAATCACACCGACATCCTCACAGGAGAGTGTCACGGATCTATTGAGATTTCATTGAGATAAACAGTGAATCGATACAAGCAACACCAGAAAAGATTTACGCCATGTCGCAGGGTCCAGCTTTGTTAAAAGAAAGTCTTACAGATTAAGGTTGCTAAACATGAAGATTAACACCAGGCTGATGTGAGTCAGCTGAGAAGAGTCAGTGAAACTGACCTCTTCATTAATGGCTTTGACCAGTTTAATGTTGATGTTCACACAAATCAAAGCATTTTTCCTCTGTAACGTCCTATCTGCAAGGTCACGGTCAGGCCGAGCTGACATGCTGCCGCCCCGTTTGCCGTTCTTATCGGGACGGGAGATCATGGAATTAGAAAAGAGAAAGTGCAGAGAAAAACTGAGACACAAGCTGTCACCGTCACACCCATCCATTCCCGATCCTGACAACAAAACCTCAGGTTCTGCAGTGGCCACAAGTATTTGGGTACTTAAAGTCACCATGAAAAATTCATGGAATATTGCAATATTTATTATAAATGATTTATCCTTACACATCATTATTTATTTATTTTTAATTCACATGCATCATAATCTAATCAAAATAATTGCAGCGCCACCTCTTCTCTTCTCTGATGACATGTTTACTGGCGCAAAGGCGGGACAACCTGTCACTCACATGAGATCGACCAATAGCAAACCACAACCATCTAACCATCCAATGAAGTCCCACCCAAAATTTTTGGAATCTGAGTTGAGCTGAATAATGACACTATTTTCTTCTGAAGAGCCACTTTACAGCTGAAATTTAAGTTCTTTCATAATGGATGAATTTTGTAACATTAACATTTCTTTTCCTGTTTATTACAGTAAAGCTGCTTTGAAACAAAACAAGCTATATAAAGTGTTCAAATACTATCTGGACCCACACTGTGTTTCTAACCACTCTACAAACATCTCCATAGTTCACCGACCTCCTATTCTGTCCATGGCTGCTTATCGACCTAGTACATTGGACTGCAACTACTGTTTTGGATTTTTCACAATTTAGTGGTCTTGAACTTGTGGCCTAGACAACATACACAAACTAGACCACCTTTGAGGACTCTAAGCTTTCAACTGTGAACAATTTCACAGCTCAATGAACAATTTTCACAACAATGGTCTCCCTCATGCCCCAGAAAATAAAATTCTTCCATGATATCACTCCCTGATCGACTCGAGTTGTGTGTCATGAAACAAGCCCATTGAGGAGCCAGATGACACTTCAGCACTGTCCTGGTTTACAAAATAAAAGAAATGTTTAATTAAAGGAATTGACATTTATTCATCCTGATGTGGTCCGTATGACTTATTTTTTTCTGCAGAAAAAAAAAGACCTTATGCAGAATGTTTGCATTACTCTTTCCTATATAACGGACAGAAGTTGCAAACATTTTTGTGCACAATGATCTAAATTGTTCTGTTTTCTTACACAAATATATTGTATGACTTCATAAGACTTGGAATAGAGCACATAGGTCATATGGACTACTTTTATGATACTTTAATGGTACTTTTTTTTTTGCATGAAAAAGAGCAGCATGAACAATCTGTAAACATGTCCTTTGGTGTTCCACAAGAAAAAAAGACATATGGGTTAAAGTTTAACGGTGCATTCACACGGGGCGTTGGCGTTAACCCTTCTCATTTATTTTGAATGGGTGACGTCATGACATCACGTTGCCCAACTGAATTGTGGGTTCCGTTGCGTCACTGGCGTTGCTCGCAGCAGAAGTTAAAAATGTTTTAACTTTTCAAGTGCCAATGCAGGCGTCAGCCAATCATATCGTCAATCGAAATACCCTAGCACAGACACTAGCCAATTGCATACATGCAAAATGAAAAAGTAATGTGATTGGCTGTTGTCACTATGAAGGTAGCGCCAGCACCAAGCTTCAGACATGCCCTTCATCAAGTGTGACGCCCCGTGTGAATGCAGCGTGAAAGAATTTTGATGACAGAATTGTCATCATTGGGGAAAATATTCATTTTAAAGAGGTAAAATGTCAAAAATCATCCCTTCATATACATGTACTGTGACCTCTTTAAGTCTGCAATTAGCAATAGATTAAGCTCATCTCCAGTCCTGTGTTCAACGAGTCTCTCGCTCAGTAAAATTAGCCACCTTCATCTTCCAGCCGACTGGCCTCAGGGCACCGAACAGGAAATACATCAAAGTCTCTATTAGGCATGAAACACAAAATATTTGGTGACAAACCACTCTTGCGCTTCTAAGTGCTTCTGGGTAAGAGTTTATAAATGACATGGACGCCCTGAGCAACAATGAATTAAACAGGTCAGATAGAGTTAGTTCCGTCCATTTGGAACAAGTGACCCCTGGAGGATGATGGGCCAGTTTTATAACTCTACATTCTCGACTTCATTATGTCCTTTTAGCATGCAAATAGACACACTATATGCACACGAGTTGGTAAATGTTAGCAAAAGGACACAGCTGATACTGTAGGGCAGGGGTATTCAATTAAAGTTCCGGAGGTCCGGTCTCTATATTTCCTTCCCAGTGGAGGTCAGGGCAATACTTTTTTGGAACAGTTATTTCCATCGAGGCAGTCGTAGTACTTTGTAAATAAAAGAAATAACCTAAAGACTCAAAATAGTCATAAAAGATGAGAATCTTGGGCCAGAGAGCCAAAACAGTGGTGTCTACGAATTTTTACCAAATATTTACCAAAAAAAGTAAAGATTTTTCCCAACCGAATATGAATAAAGGATCAATTTTTTTAACAGGCTGTATTTTTAATTTTGTTTTATTTTACATTTAGACACCTTTGTGTATGGCACATAGAAGGCCTTGGGACTGAGAAAACCTGGGGTGCAGGGTTTACCTCTTAAGAAAAGTATGGACCATTTTTATTTTTTGCAATAAACTACTAAAAACAATGTACATAACCTAATAATCAAAACTCTCATTATGAGGACAAAACAAAGTTAACTAGAAATTTAAAAAAAAATTGTCTTCCCTTGCCATCTCTCAATAATTTTCCAAAATCTAACATAGTTTATTATGAAATGCTCTTTGTTGATTAATAATGCTTAATGTATGGGGGAAAAAAACGTCTAAAGACGCCACACATTAACATGTCTCAAACCTGGTTTAGTCAGTCATCTGTAAGACAGATAAAAATAATTCCATTAGTTGCATTCTCGTTTTCGCACTGTTTTAGAGAAAGTATCTGTTTTGCTGCTCAACGAGTTCTCTTACGAGAGTACTCTCGTACTGTGTAATATCTTACGCTATGGGGAAAACCTCTTTTCCACAAGATATTGAAGCCAAAAAATGATCCTTAATTTTGTATTTATGTAAAACGCTGTGCAGCAGCATGCAGACATAGGCAAGGCGGCTTGCGCGCCTATTGGCTGCCCTGCGGCAACAGCAGCAGCCTATCGAGAGAGGCGCTGCGTGACACCACATCCAATGGGGGCAATTCGCGCCCATTTCGTCACGTCCCGCCAGAAAGGGCGTGGTCTCGCCCTATAAATATAGCTCGATTAGGCTGGTACAACTGTTTTTCATCTCTTCAGTGAAGCGCACGCATCGCTGGATCCAGAGTGAGAAGCCGCGCCGTCGACATAAGCCTTCTGCGGGACGAGCCCTTGAACCTGAAGCCGCTGGCCTTCACCTCGCCGCCTTCAGTCGCCGTACCTGCTACGCTTTCCGGCGTCAATATCCTTTTACTCTGCTGAGAGTGTGTGTTCGCCGTCACGACTCACACTCTCTCTCTCTTTATCTAAAAGAGCAGCGTCTTTTTAAAGATGCTTCATTCCTGTGGCTCGTGCCGAGCCGCACTCAGCGACGGGGACCGCCTTTTCATCTGCGTTTCCCGCCTGGGTAAGGATCATGCAGCTCTCGCGCTCGCTGAGCGAGCTATTGCCATGGTGACTCTGAGGACTCGGCTGGCATTTTTTCTCCGAGTCTGCACTCCCGCCCGCTGTAGTGCTGCGCCGTAAAGCGCCGTACTCAGCGGGTCCCCGAGCCTTCTCCAGACCGTGAAAGCTCGCCGGTTCGCCCGCCAGCTTCACCAGCTTATGACGACGATATAGCTTCATCTGTAGAGAAGACCCCACGGCTAGCTTTCTTTACGTTATAAGAAAGCTGCCCCGCCCCCCGCGGGCGTGCGTCACCGGCGAAATGAGGATAGAGTGTGCTTTTAGTCCTGAAAATGTCAATATTGCAGCGGTGAGCCTGTTGTATAACACGCACGCCTGCAAACAAACGCCGACACACAAAGAACTGTGATGACGCTCTCCTATCTGCTCGACGCCCCCCGTGGGCGTGCGTCACCGGCGAAATAAGGAAGGAGTGTGTTTTTAGTCCCGCCGAGGTTGGACCAATCTCCATTTCTCAAACATTTCTCAGCTCCTCTTAGTTTGAGCGGCTGAAAATGTCAATATTGCAGCAGTGAGCCTGTTGTATAACACGCACGCCTGCAAACAAACGCCGACACACAAAGAACTGTGATGACGCTCTCCTATCTGCTTGACGCCCCCCATGGGCGTGCGTCACCGGCGAAATAAGGAAGGAGTGTGTTTTTAGTCCCGCCGAGGTCGGACCAATCTCCATTTATCAAACATTTCTCAGCTCCTCTTAGTTTGAGCGGCTGAAAATGTAAATATTGCAGCAATGAGCATGTTGTATAACACCCACTCCTGCAAACAAACGCCGACACACACAACTGTGATGACGCTCTTTATCTGCTCGGGCTATTTTAAGCTTTTGTCGTTTCCCCCTGTGGCTCAGTGGCGAAACCCAAAGCCTTTGCACGGGAGACCCGTGTTCGCGCCCAGCTCTCGCAGCGGATATAAAAAAAAAAAAAAAATTTTAGTCTCGCCACAGCCAGACTTACACCCAAACTTTTCACTCGTTCCGTTCCGAGAAAATGCGACTGTTCCAGTGTATTTTGCAGTAAACAAGCCGGTACCATGGCCCGCTTGCCTGCACACAAATGCCGTTTCCACGGCAACCCAGAAAAATCATGGAAGCAGTGTATTTTCTGGTATTCCGGCCGATGGTGTTATGAGTGTATTAAAAATGCCACAGCCCAGTGTTCATTTCTACACACAAACACAGCCCGCCACAGTGCCGGGCTCGCACAAATGAGTTCGGCTCATGTCAATTGTGCATTAATTATAGTGAATGTGCCCACAACCCAGTGCCCACAAACACTACACACTGCATGTGCCACGTTTTCTGTAAAAGAAACCAACACACATACAGTCAGCTAAGGCCCACGGTGCTTAAGTCTCGCCGCGGCCAGACTCTACCGAAACTTCTCGCTCGTTCAGTTCCAAACAATGTGACTGTTCCAGTGTATTTTGCAGTAAACAAGCTGGTACCACAGCCCGCTTGCCTGCACACAAACGCCAGTTTTACGGCGACCCAGATAAATCCCAAAAAGAGTGTATTTTCTGTAATTCCGGCCACGGCCGATGGTGTTATAAGTGTTGTAAGAATGCCCACGTCTCAGTGCCCATTCTCACACACAGACACAGCCCGCCACAATACAGGGCTAGCACAAATAAAATCGACTCATGTCGATTGTGCAATAAATGTAGTGTACGTGTCCACAACACAGTGCCCACAAACACTACACAAAGCATGTCCCACGGTTTCTGTAAAAACGAAACCAACACATTCTCAGTCGGCGCGAGCCGACAGTGTTCCCAGTGCAGTGAGTGTGCCCGCTATCCCGCGCCCACATTCCCTCACAGACATGCCGAACCCTACGGGGCTCGTCCCGCTCGCATTCTCTCCACAACCTGTCAGAGAGAAGCTGAGCGCGGCCGGGCTGCCCGCTGTGATCAGCGCACCCCCCGCCCCGCACACTGCAAACACAGTGTTTATTTCCCAGCACACCGGAGCTCTCCGGCCGCCGTTATGCCGCGGCCAGAGCCCAGATTTCATTCTAAATCTAGCTATTCACGCAGATGCGTGGGCAAACCTTCCCGGGGTATCAGAATGGGTGCTGAAGACTATAATAAGAGGCTATTCGCTACAGTTCGCTCGTCGCCCCCGCCGTTGCGCGGCGCGAGTCGAAACGACGGTAAAAGACGAAGTATCTCATCTACTTCGAGCCGAGAAAGCGAAACTACTGAGCAAAGGGGGTATAGAACCTTTATCTCAGGCTCAGCGCAAAGGGGGTCTTTACAGCAGGTATTTTCTGGTACCGAAAAAAGACGGGGGTCTCAGACCCATTCTAGATCTGCGACAGCTGAACAGAGCGCTCACGAAGCGCCAGTTCAAAATGATTACAACCAGGAAAATCCTTGCGCAAGTTCGCCAGGAGGACTGGTTTATGTCAAATCTGAAAGACGCCTATTTTCAAATACAAATAGCGTCGCGTCACAGGCGATTCTTGAGATTCCCCTTCGAGGGCCAGGCATACCAATACAAAGTCCTGCCGTTCGGCCTGTCCCTGGCACCCCGTACATTTACGAAGTGCATGGACGCGGCTCTCGCACCCCTGAGACTCCAGGGCATGCGAATTTTGAACTACTTGGACGATTGGCTGATTCTAGCTCGATCACGATCAGAGCTCATAGAACACAGGACCACATAACTCGAGCATCTCAAGAATCTGGGTCTCGCAGTCAATTGGGCGAAAAGTTCGCTGTCGCCCAGCCAGAAAATCTCTTTTCTGGGAACAGTGCTGGACTCGCTATCCATGACAGCGCGCCGTGAAATCCTTCCGCCGCGGCTTGATAGTCCAGCTCAAAAGGTTTCAGAAAATGCTGGGCCACATGGCCTCAGCAGCTTCAGTACTCCAGCTGGGTCTGCTTCGCATGCGCCCACTGCAGCTGTGGCTGAAAGCGCGAGTTCCGCCCCGGGCATGGACCGCTGGCCGGTTTCGCCTCCGGGTCGATCTAGAATGCGTTTCAGCTCTGGAACCATGGAAAGTAACCGACTGGAGTCAGTCAGGTGTCAGTCTGGGGACTCCCTCGAGTGTGAAGGTGGTGTCCACGGACAACTCCACCTCGGGATGGGGAGTGCTGCTCGAGGGCTGACCGTTCTTTGGCCAGTGGTCAGAACGGGAAAAACTCCTACATATAAACTGTCTGGAAATGATGGCAGTCGACAACGCGCTACGGCGCTTCTGTCCCCAGATAAAAAGTCACCACGTCTTGGTCCGTTCGGACAACATGTCAGTGGTGGCATACATAAATCCCCAGGGCGGCATCAAGTCCCGAAACCTTTACAGGCTAACGGAACGCCTCCTGGTCAGGGCTCAGCACAACCTGCTTTCAATGAGAGCGGCGCATGTGCCTGGTCACCTGAATCTGGGACCAGACAGACTGTCCAGAAACAATGTCCCAGCAGGAGAATGGTCGCTGCACCCGCAGACGATCCAACTGCTGTGGGAGACATTCGGCAAAGCGCAGGTATACCTGTTCGCGTCCCACGAGAACGCTCACTGTCCGAAATATTTCTCCAAGAGCGAGGACGCGCTGGCCCACGTCTGGCCCCGCTGTCCCCTCTATGCTTTTCCCCCCGTCTCGCTCCTGCCTCAAGTGCTGGAACGAATCAGGGAAAACAGATGCCCAGTGCTGCTTGTGGCTCCGCTCTGGCCGAACCAGGCTTGGTTTCCAGTCCTGATGCGGCTGACCAGCACTGCCCCGTGGCCAATACCGTTGAGGAAAGACCTCCTCTCTCAGGCCAAGGGCTCGATTTGGCATCCTCGCCCGCAACTATGGTCCCTACATGCATGGGCCATCAACGGGTACCCGCTAACCTCCCGGAGGGAGTGTTAAACACGATCACACAGGCGAGAGCCCTGTCTACTAGACGGCTTTACTCCTTGAAATGGTCTGTGTTCTCTACCTGGTGTCAAGCTCAGGGCTTTTCACCCGTAGACTGTGGGGTCACGGAAGTACTCTCCTTCCTTCAAGAGCTGCTGAATAAGGGCAGGACCCCATCCACGCTCAAAGTGTACGTGGCGGCCATAGCAGCGTTTGCAAAACCTGTGTCTGGCCAGTCACTGGGGAAAAACAACCTGATCCCAGTACGCACGGCGTTTTGCATAGTGTTCCCCATAGCGTAAGATATTACGCAGTACGAGAGTACTCTCGTAAGAGAACGTACTCGGTTACTAACGTAACCTCGGTTCTCTCTAGAGAGGGAACGAGTACTGCGTATCTTGCCGTGCATACACAGCTCTGGTTCGCTTCGGCGATGAAAACCAGTTGTACCAGCCTAATCGAGCTATATTTATAGGGCGAGACCATGCCCTTTCTGGCGGGACGTGACGAAATGGGCGCGAATTGCCCCCATTCGATGTGGTGTCACGCAGCGCCTCTCTCGATAGGCTGCTGCTGTTGCCGCAGGGCAGCCAATAGGCGCGCAAGCCGCCTTGCCTATGTCTGCATGCTGCTGCACAGCGTTTTACATAGATACAAAATTAAGGATAATTTTTTGGCTTCAATATCTCGTGGAAAAGAGGTTTTCCCCATAGCGTAAGATATTATGCAGTACTCGTTCCCTCTCTAGAGAGAACCGAGGTTACGTTAGTAACCGAGTACGTTTCTGCTACTGTTGTTAAAATAACCACGTCATCTGCAGCTCTTAATGTGCGGAGCGGAAAGGGCCTTGAATGAAGCACTTTTGGCTCTCTAGATAAAATATTATAGATATAGCTCTGAAAGATCATTACCATAAACAACCCTGAGTGTTTGTGGTGTGAACCGCTCCGTTGTTTTGACGCGCTGCTTTAGTATGTAGAAACGGTAAAATGGCGCAATTATGTCCGGTCTGCCATTTGAATAACACTGGGTAGGCTATATGGAAAGGAAAGTTCTGGACAAGTAAGCGATTTGTATGCTGAGAGCTGTAATGAGAGTAAATGCAAACATTTAATCTGTTTCATGAAAAACAGATTAAAATTTTAAACACAATTTACATGACTTCAGAAAACAGATTTCATCAGTTAGATTAAATGAAACTAATTAAAACTGTAATGCAGCCCTTATTTAGCCAGTTAAGCTGCCACTCAAGTTTGTGTCACGATTACAAATATTTCAACTCAGGCAGGAGATTTCTGATATTAAAACTGATGAATGTACAATACCAAACAAAAGTTTATTGTTTTAAAGAAATTAATAATTTTATTCAGCAAGGATGCATTAAATTGATCAAAAAAAGCCTAAAGATTTATCATGTTACAAAAGATTTTTATTTCAAATAAATGCTGTTCTTGAACATTCTTTTCATCAAAGAATCCTGACAAAAAAACCTATCACCACAAAAATATGAAGCACCACAGCTGTTTTCAACATTGATAGTAATAGGAAATGTTTCATGAGAGAATGATTTCTGAAGGATCATGTGACACTGAAGACTGGAGTAATGATTTGCATCACAGGAATAAATTGCATCTTAAAATATTAAATATTAAATAAATATTACTACTTTTTAAATTGTATTTCTGAACAAATAAATGCAGCCTTGGTGAGCATAAGATACTTAATAAAAAGAGACATTAGAGACAAAAAAAATCTTACTGACCACAAATGTTTGAACAGTACAGTATTTGTTCCCCTGAACATGCTTACATTCAACTATGTAATGCACAGTGTTAAAGGGGTGGTAAAACACGGTTTAACTTTTCTAACTTTAGCTAGTGTGTAATGTTGTTGTTTGAGCATAAACAACATCTGCAAAGTTACAGCGCTCAAAGTTCAAAGCAAAGGAAGATATTTGCTTTTAAAAAAATAAATTTCTAAGGACTACAGCAAACAGCCGGTTTTGGACTACACGACATTCCATTGGATATGCTGACGTCAGCATATCCCATTATTTACATACACCCCTCCTCCGAGAATACTTAATAAGCGGGGCGAGGCCATTTTATATTGCTGTTTTGGAGATGAGTTGTCGCAATGCCGTCGAAACGCTGCTGTTATTTTCATCCGGATTGCAGGTCCACTTTGTTCAGCCTTACTAGGGTCGCGGGAGTTAGGGATCAATGGTTAAAATTTATTTTTAACTCGGTCCCTCATAATTATGACCCAAATCTCGCTCTCTGTGCTGCACATGTTACGGAGGAAAGCTTCCACAATCTTCGAGAGCTCAATGCAGGATTCGCACAATGGCTTGTCCTGAAAGATGGAGCAGTTTCAACTTTAAAAACAGAAGCTGTTGTTTACGGGCCACAACCTGTAAGTATGATTTATTTTTCGTCTAAGTGTTTTCCTGTAATAATTCGTATTGTTAATTGTACGTTGTAGCAAGGAAGTAAACAAATGACAACGCTGTTTGGTCTCACTCTCGCTCTGGTTTGTTATATGCTCATTCATACTTAATGTTATCTGACAAACACCTAACGTTATCCGACAAACACCTAACGTTACAAACTTTTTTTTAATCTCAACAGCGAACTTGGAATTAGTGTAAATTATTCTTTAATTTAGCTTTTATGTTTATCTACATGATTGTTTATCTACAGGCATGCTAAACATGGTTCTGTGTTTGATTTGGCAGCCGATGTTTAGTGTTCGTTTTGGGTTAATAGTTCTGTCGACAGATATTTGTCTACAATCGTTCTAAAAATACAAAAGTAACGGTGGCATGCAGTCAGAAATGATCACTATAGATCCGCAGTCTTTACTCAAAAAAATTCATTTGAGGACTGTAGTATAATTTGTTAGAACGATTATATGAAATTCTTGTTTATGAAGCTTATTTTTTTGTAATTCTATAATAATTAGTACAATTAAATTACAGCGTATCTAAAAAGTAATGAGAGAACAACAAAAAACAAACCTTTCTGAAACATCGTTTAACAACCGTTCTTGAACAGGTTCTGCTCGATCCTCTTCACGAACATTCTCTGGGTCCGACTGACGCCATTGTTTATTATACACCAAAGCACAAACTACCATGATAGCAAACTACCGGTAAAGGCAAGGGGCGTGACGTTTCCGGAAAACGTGCAATAGACGGTTAGCGAATAACAACACACTGGGCCAGCTAACCAATCTAAGCCCATTGCGTAGTTTTGAGGGACTGGCTTCATAGAACCCGGAAACCATCAGACCGTTTTTACAAGGAGGGGAAGAGCAGTGTAGAATAAAGGTAAAATATATGAAAAATAATGCAATTTTTAAAAAAACGAAGCATGAACACGTTACAGTGCACCCCACAAACACAATCAAGCCTTCGAAAAAATGCGTTTTACCACTCCTTTAACTATAAATAATCCATTTGTAGACTGACTTCCTGAATAACTAAGAATTAATAGCACCGACTGATAGTGATTCACTAAAGGAGTTATGCAAATCAGGTAATGACAAGCAAATAAAATCTGTGCATGAAACCAATTTGCATGGTGCAATTCCCATCTGGCAGGTCGGTTCTGAGTGTTAGGTTAATTTACTGGAACTGTATAGCATCAGTCCGCCACTGCTATCCAAACAAACGGCTCTTTTAAATGCCAAAAATATGTTCATCTACACTGCATACACAGATACATAGTTAGTTATACATTTTTCTCCATCATTTGATCATCTTTTGATGAATTTCTACTCCCCTGATCAACAGAAATGTACACACAGACGTCTCCTTTTTTAATAGATTGTGGATGCCAACAGTGCAATCTATAATAAATTTACAGTATATAGAAAATAGGCATTTTTGCAATGAATGACAACAACTTAACACATATTTATGGCATACTCCTTTTTTTTTGCTGAATTTATCATCTGGTTGAAGTAGATTGGTGCAAGATTATTGAATAAAACTGCACTGAATTTTTTTAGCCTTATGTTAGATCGCAATCGTCCACAACATAACCGACCTGTGAGATGGGGAAATGCACCATGCTAATTATGGTCAGCGCACATTTTATGCTGTTACCTGATTTGCATAATTCCTTTAGTGAATAAGGTACTAAAACAGAAAGCACATGCAAATATTCTGGAGTAGATTCCCTCCTCAGTATTTCTGTTTGGTGCTGCCATTGGTGCAGAAATTACACACTTCACCTTTAAAGCTCTGTAGAAGGATTCAGACACACATACTTATACTCCACACTATCGGGACGAGCCTGATGCCATATGTAAATCACTCTGGGAGGAGTAGATAGGTGCTCTCAGAGGTTTTATCTTAAGGGTTCATTGCCTGGCCAGATTAAGTGAGAGACAGTGACTATACTGGGTGAGAAATAGTTCACATGCAACCATCTCCTGGAGATGATCGAACACCTCAGCTTGATCTTTTACAGAGAACATTTAATGCTTATGCTCCTTGTTTTGTTTTTACAGTTGTTCCTGTTTTGTTTGCATCTTATTTGTCATGCAGATAAAACAAATTCAAATTGAAAGCTAAAAAAGCCAGTCAGGGGTTTTATCTAAGAGAAGATGAGTTTGTCATGTGGGCGTTTGCTTTGCACAACTTGTAGGGTTTTCATTTGAAGCTTTTTGATTCTTCTGCTGCAGGGCAAAAGCATCTGTACACACACACACACACACACACACACACACACACACACACACACTCCTGCTGTGTTGCTGGTGCGTTTCTGATGCGGTTATTCGTGTGCAGTGGCTCTTTAAAGGCTCCAGACATCATTTGTCCAACAGACACTTGTCCTACAGAAATCTTCCAGCTGTGTGGATCAGTATCTCATTAACATCAGCAATCTACAGCACACTAGGACACACAAGTTGATACATAGTGCTGTTTACTAAGTCATCACTATTACTAATGCTCATATTTAGTAAGTGATTTTAAAGTGCCCCTATTATGCTATTAAAAAGTGTGTTTTAGAGGACTCCTACAATAGGATTTCATGCATCCAAGGACAAAAACCACCCATTACACTAATACACTAATTTGCTCATTATATACATTGCAATATAAGCTCTTTTCTCACATTGTCTGAAAAAGTTCTATAAAAGATGGGTCTCTCTAAATCCCTACCAAACTCTTCAAGGTTGTTTGAGGATGGGTCAAAGTAGATTTTGTTCACACTGAAGACCATGGGCATGTATTTAGCTAATTTGTTACAAACCTACGTAGGTTCAAGCAGGAAGTTAGACTGGAATTACTGACAACTTTTTTCAGGCAGTTCAGAATCTGTTCTTTCTTTTGGGACAATAATTGCATTTATCTGCACTTTGATCTTTGAATCTTTGCAGACCTTTTACAATCACAAACAGCTATATAACACACTACATGAAAGGTAATATTGAAAAAAGCATAATATGGGCACTTAAAAAAAAAAATCCCACATACTTACATTTAAGGAGGGACCCATGCCATAACCAGAAACCTGTACTAACAAGCAACCAGCCAGAACACTTTAGCATCCATCTAGCAATGCTCTAGCAAATCACACAGAACAATCTAACACTCTGAGGGCATGTTTTGCACAAGATTTTTTCTTTTTAAAAAAACTGAATGTAGTTATCGCTCACTTCTTAAAGTACTCGGTTGTTGTTCAGCTACTGGAGCACCTAAGCTGAGTTGTACAGCTGTTCACCTGATGTCTTTTACATAAATGAACAATATGTCACACCCTATCAGAGAGAAAGATATACTATATAAACAGAGAGACAGGGATTGCTGGTATATGCAATCGTTTCATATGCATGTTTACAAGATATGAATAAATCATGTAAAATATGTAAAACACATTCCAAATGTTCATGTATAGACTTCATGGTCAGTTCTGACATGTCAATGTGTGAAATTATTTTACACAATGAAAACAATGAAAAAGGAATAGTTCCCCCAAAAATGAAAAATTGTCATAATTTACTCTCTCAAGTTGTTTTAAACCTGAATAAGTTTCTTTGTTTTGTTGAAAATAAAAGTTATTTTGAAGAATGAGGGTAAACAAACAGTTGCTGGTCCCCAGTGTATAGTTTTTTCTCCTATGGAAGTCAATGGGGACCAACTGTTTGGTTACCCACATTCTTCAAAATATCTTATTTTGTGTTTAGCACAAGAAAGCAATTAATACAGGTTTGGAACAACATTAGATAGTAAATAATGACAGAATTTTCAGTTTTTGGTGAACCATCCTTTTAAGGACAAGCGGCAGCATGTTTACTATTACGCTACTAATTACGACTATTACAATACAATCTAATATACACGCATATGACACGCACCGAATTTTATCTCAAATGTTTGCTTTCACTTTAGACATAACCAACTCTGTTTATGTAAACCTTGTGTGTATTTGACAGAATTAGCACAATGAGACTCTAAAGATAACTTAGTCCAGTAACCAGGCGCTGTTTGACAGGCTGTTAGTTCCTGCGCTTCGGGTGTACACGCTAAGAAAAGCGCACGTTAGAACAGCGCATCAGCACGGTAATGAAATGTTTAACCAGCAAGGCTTTAAAGCACATGCAAATAATGAACTTATGTGAATTGCAGTGTCCCGTACCTCATGTGTATGTAGCCTACGTCGGGTTGTACAGTATGTTCAGATGGACATCTGGACAACTGATAGAATGCAACAGGGCCGGTGCCACGGGGCACAACACTCCAAAAAAATTGAAACAAATTGTCAAATAGGCACTATAAGTCGCATATTTGAGGTCCAAACATTTACATTTTTGGCTAAAAAAAAAACTTAAAAAAACATTCCATTACTCAATAACAGTTGTAAAACTATATTGAGTTTGCTCATCCACCATTGACACTCGCTGTGAGAAATGCTGCCACTCAGTACAGATATGGCAGAAACAAGCAGAGTAATACAAATTGTTAAAAAAAAAAAAAGGAAAAAAAGTCGGCACACCATGGCTCCAAAAATGTGAAAAATGTAATGGTAGACTCACACACAGGTGGTAACGTTTCGAGCACGTAGGCTCTTCGTCAGACAATTAAAAGTTAACACACCACACCTTTATACTACATTATACAAATTGTGAAATGGTTTTTGAGTGATATTAGTACAATATTGCATGGCTGGAAAAGGCTCTCAGCCAATCAGATTTGAGAACCAGAACTAATTAACTGTTGTGTTTTTGTATTCAAAGGTGCATTGTGTAATATTAAGGGGGATCTGTTGACAGAAATGCAATATAATATACATAACTATGTTTTAAAGTTGCAGTAGGGAGTTTTGAGAAAATGTTGACTTAGCCTGAAAATTTGAACAAGCACAACTTCCAGGTCCAACCCCCTTGCTCTCTGCTGCGCTACAGCCCTCCCTCCACAGCTCCTCCCCCACAGCGGAGCCTGCCGTGAACGCGCAGACTAGTAAACAGGACCACCGATGACGGCAGATTATAAACAGTTATGGAACATTCACTAATAGGGACGAAACATCAACGATATGCTTTACATTGACTATGGCCTGCCCATACTTTGACTACAAACTTGGTCCTCAAATCATTATGTATTTTGCAATACATGTAACTTTATAACGTTGCACTCTTTCTATAAGTTATAAATAGCTAGTAAGACAACGTTAAAGGATTAGTTCACTTTTAAAAAAAACTTTTGCTGATAATTTACTCACCCCCATGTCATCCAAGATGTACATGTCTTTCTTTCTTCAGTCGAAAAGAAATTAAGGTTTTTGATGAAAACATTCCAGGCTTTTTCTCCATATAATGGACTTCAATAGGACACAAACGTTTCAAGGACCAAATGACAGTTTCAGTGCAGCTTCAAAGGGCTTTAAACGATACCAGACGATGAATAAGGGTCTTATCTAGCGAAACGATCGGTCATTTCAAAAATAAATAAAAAACTTTAAGTTTTATAAGCACAAATGCTCGCCTTGCTCTGTTCTGTGATGCACGTTCGTGACTCTCCTGTTTGAACTCGTTCATCAAAATGAACAAATCTTTTTCGAATCATTTCGTTCGTTGAATGAACGAAATGACTCCGAAAAAGACTCGTTCGAAATGAACGAATCTTTTTGCGAGTCATTTCGTTCGTTGAATGAACGAAATGACTCGGAAAAAAGATTCGTTCATTTGGATGAACGCGTTCGAACAGGAGAGTCACGAACGACGGTACGCGCTCGCGCTGTGCAAGAGAGGGGTGATCAGCGCGTACACGAGCGTGATTGACACTGCTTAGACATTCCTCCTGGCTCTGATTGGTTGTTTCTGACCGGGAGCGGTGTATTTCTGCAAATGGCAATAGGACCACAGGGAGGAGCCAAAGGAGCTCGATTTTTTCCACAGATTATCTGTCTCATATTCTACTGTGAGGACATAATGACAGTTTTAACAAATATTTGTTTACAAAAGCTACCTACTGGAGCTTTAAGTGGTGTATAAAGACCTTACATAATGAACTGTTATGTTTTTAATACCTTAGAATGAGCCATTTCTATCTACATACACCGCGGTCCCCTTACATTGAAATAGCCATTTTGCGCCATCATGTTTCTACAGTAGCCCTAAACAGACAAACTACTACAGAGCGCGTTTCATCACTATGTTGATCTATGTGCAAAGAAGCTAGCTAATGTCAGCAAATAAAACACTGACACGATGAACAAGTAACAATAATATTCACAATAACATATCGTTTTACTGAAAAATTAAGTAAACATAATTTCTTTGTAAAGAAACCTTATTGCTTGGCTACTCTCTGCTGTCTCAGGCGACATTCAAACGACATTCATATTTTATGACCCAGTGCAGAATGAGATCAATACAATATGATTATTTGTATTGTATACGGTGTGGCTACAAAACAAATGGAATCAGTATTTTTCGTATCTACTGTTATTTGAGATTCTAATGAGAAAATCTAAACATAAATACAGGTTTGTGTGTATGTGTGTGTGTGTGTGTGTGTGTGTGTGTGTGTGTGTGTGTGTGTGTGTGTGTGTGTGTGTGTGTACAGTAAAATAAATACAATCTACATCTCCTTATCTGGCGATTCCTCTATTTTCATAATATCCAGCGTAACTCCAAAAATGTCCTTTTCCTAAGCAGGTTTCCAAATGTTGAGCCAGAAGTTGACTTTAGGCATTTCAAACAAACAGACGAATGTGTGTGTGTGTGTGTGTGTGTGTGTGTGTGTGTGTGTGTGTGTGTTTGTTTTTATGTGCCTTAAAGCAAATGCTTTTTGGCTCACATCAATGTCAACGTGTCAACACAAACTAATCTGGATTATATTCAAATGAAAGAGATTTCTGAATGTGCCCTAAAGAAAAACACAAATGAAAAGAAAATGAAACTGCACAAAGGTTTGTGCTTTTCTTTTCTGTCACATCTCATGGCAACATGTCAATCCATATTAAAAAGAAATGACAGCAAAGGCTGGGAGGTGTGCAGCATGTGTGTGTGTGTGTGCGTGTGTGTGCGTGTGTGTTTGTATACACGTTTAACCTACATATAGGATAGTAAAACCTGAGGTCACCTACGTTGTGGGGACCACGAGGGAAAAGGATTAATACTAAATGCTTATTTAAAAAAAAAAAATTGTGAAAGTTTTCTGTGATGGGTAAGCTTAGTGTAGGGAGATATAATATAGGGTTTGTACAGTAAAAAAAAAAAAAAAAAAAAAAAAAAAATTATTGTCTATGGAAAGTCCCCACAAAGATAGCAAAACTTGTGTGTGTGTGTTGGGGTGAAATCCTTAAGTTATCTTGACACCTTGTTCCTATGGCAACCTAAAGATGGTTCAGTAACCTGTGAAAGACTGAAGGATTGTGTGTGAACCAGCATATGGTCTGCTGTCAAAGGCTGTGACACACACACACACACACACACACACACACACACACACACACACACACACACACACACACACACACACACCTCCATTAAGAACATAAACGGTGTGTGAATGTGCAGACACAATATCATTGTTAATTTTTGTCTTTGGTAATATCTGCAATTCACTGTGTGAAAGATTGATATTGAGCATATATTATGTTTTTTTTTTTTTAAATCGTTATTTAATTACGAAAAAACACCAAACATCTGAAAAAAATTTGTGTAGCCTTATGTCAAAACATACTGGATAATGGAGCATCAAAATAACCAGCTATATTTAAAAAGACAATAAAAAGTTGATCACAAAAAAACAGTTATTACAGTGAAAAGATTGATTCTATAAAAATGCATATAGAGGATAAGGGAAATGAATATCTGTGACAGTAAATCTGGGAAAACATAAATTTGAAAATTGCAATTCCAAATTAAATAATCAAATCAAAATGAAAACAACAACAGC
This sequence comes from Gila orcuttii, assembly GCA_026230005.1. Taxonomy (NCBI): domain Eukaryota; kingdom Metazoa; phylum Chordata; class Actinopteri; order Cypriniformes; family Leuciscidae; genus Gila; species Gila orcuttii. Next base: position 25,419,620 of record JAPDVR010000005.1, on the reverse strand, counting down.
AAAATACCTTATACAAAAACACCAATAACAAAAAAATAATATGATAATAAAATGTTGAATAATTATTCAACCCCCAAATGTCAAATTTTTTGCAGAATCTTTTATTCTTTATCACCTCCAATAAACGCTGCCTGTAAGTGCTTGGAAGCTTCTGTCAACCTCTCTACTGCAATCTTGGCCCATTCCTCACTTGAAAAAGCTTCCAGATCACTGATAATCTTTGGTTTTCACGTTACCACAGCTTTCTTCAAATTCCACTAAATATTTTCAATGATATTTAAATCTGAAGACTGTACAGGCCCCTCAAAAACATTCTACGACTGATCCCTGAACCAAGCTTAAAGGGGTCCTATTATGCCCTTTTACGAAGTCTTGATTTTGCTTTTGGGTTGTAATAGAATATGCTTTCAGGCTTGATTGTTCAAAAAAACATTTTTTACATATTTTACATTATTACAGCTCCTCTCTCCCAAGTCTGTCTGAACACGTCGTTTAGTTGCGGTTTCGACGAAGCCCCTACTTCCGAAATACGAAATGTGCTGTGATTGGTTAGCTGGCCCAGGTTGTTGTGATTGGCACCTCTTACACGCATATTTGGGAAATGTTACACACCTTTACCATAACCACGAGCTCTACTCAGATATATATATTAAGGATTGCATCAATTTCAAACTAATTCAAGCCTGATTCAAACTTAAAGTGTTGTTTATATGTCTATGTGGTGTTTTCAATATGCTTTAAGACCAACCATGTGCAAATTCATAAGTCAACACTATTGCTGAGTATTTTCTCCTTAAAACTGCAGTGAACCAAAGACAGTCTCAAAAACGCGTTTTGAAATCGCTGTCTGATCCTCAACGAGTGGATGTCTGAGCTGATGTAAGTGAGTAGGGGCTGGGCTAATTTGCATATTCATATAACTATGAATACTAAATGAGGTAAGGGTGTAGAGTTACATTCAAGCTATTTTAGGGCATGACAGATTTGACAAGAAAAAAAAAAGTTTAAATATGTAATTTTGGTGATCAAAGGTGAGTATTAAAGGATAAAATTATTAACTACAGGGGGACTTTAAGACTGTTAACAAACAAGAGGATAGTCCAGAACGGATTTCAAGCAAACACAGATTTCGCAGGACGTTTCAGAGTGGTATGTTTGTTTTTTGTAATTTTCTTATACATTTTAGATACAATGTTATACACCATTTAATCATGATATTTTGTCAGAAAACTATAGTAATACAAACAGTAATTGATCACAAAACCAAGGTTAATTTTCCTGAGGGGAGGTGAACATCCTTAAAAAAGCTACAGTAAACTCTACAGTTGGTAGTCAACCAGAATGCCTATTACCGCCGTGTTTACCGCTGCGGCAAAGCCATAGCGGAAAAAATAAATCAGTTGCATTTCAAAATCGTTCGCGAAATGACCGCCAGGTGGCGCAAAGGGGCAGTTTGCAAAACAGCTGCAATTGCCGAAAGTGGAGTTGAAGTCATAAATTAACAATAAGAATGAAATACAATACAATGATGGTAATTTCCTACAACATGAAAAATCAAAACAAGAGCTATTGACATTTACTGTACAATAATGAAACAAACAAGGATTTGGTGGAGGTGAAACTGCAGGGTGAGATTATAAAGTAATAATTTCATTATTAAATAAAGTCCAATCAATACGCTCACCGCGCTCTCCCAGCTAATTAGGTGCTGAGACATATCAAATCAAAAATGCAAAGGTCTGCAATCTAAATTTTTTCTATTCTTGACAGGAGATATTGACAAACGTTTCGGCTCTTTGCCTTCGTCAGTGTGACAGTTTCACTTATTCTCAATGACTATGTAGAAAGCATGCTGCAGATCTTCAGGTGATCGTTATCATGATTGAACAATCAAATGATTAGTCCTCAGACTTCAGTTTAAGTTAATCTGAAACTGTGAACAATTACTCACTGAACAGTTCTTTAAAAAAAGATTTATTATTATTATTTCGACAAGAATGAGGCTGGTTTAATATATAAATAAAAAACAGAATAGAACAAACTTTTAGAACATAAAAAGAATAAAACTTTTTTTTAAATATTACAACAAAAATGGTTAAATTTAACAAAAGCAAAATTTTTATATGTGAAAGTACATTTTAAACAGAATAAAAAAGTAATAAAACTTATATTGGAAATATACTTATACTTAATTGGAAATGTTAATAGAAAACGCTACTACAAATAATAAAACATACTTACAAGTTGTCTTAGTATGTAAGACATACAACAGATTGTCCCGACAAAGTGGGAACTGCTCCATTTCAGGAGAAGCTTTTGTGCATAGCTGGCATTGTGGTTCTGGAAGCTGTTCTCCGTCAAATGTGCAGCACACAGATAAACGTGTGGGTTATAATGTTTAGGAACAGTGTTCAAAATATATTTAATCCACTCTAAGTTTGTCAGCCTTAGGAAGGTCAAGCAAATGAGTTTTGGAAACGGGGTGGACAAAACAGCGTCTCTTTGAGATAGCGACAACACTGTCTTCTCTAGCACAGTTCAACCAGGCCTAGCACCTTTTTTGCGTATTCAGTGGGCGGAGATTATTTAAATGAGTAACATTATGACTTCACAAAGCCCGGAAAAAACGTGTTGTACTCCAAACGAGTCATTTGTTGTAGTTCTTAGAAAGTGGATTCTGTTCAATGAAATATCTCCCTTTGGAGAGGACTTTGAGCTTTGTAACCTTGCAGATCTTAATTATGCTCAAACAGCAACATTACACACTAACTAAAGTTGGAAACGTGAAAAAGAATAATAGGACCCCTTTAAGTAGATAGAGATGGCTGTCCTGCAGGAAAGTCCATTGATCATCAAGCTTCAGTTTCTGCACCGAAGCCGAAGGCATCACCTTCTTTATATATATATTGTGCAAAACATGGAGTTCAAACATGGAGGTGGTCCAGTCTTGTTATGGGAGTGCTTTGCTGTATATATATATTGTGCATAACAGGAGGCCTCCCTGTGTGGAGTTTGCATGTTCTCCCTGTGTCTGTGTAGGTTTCTTCCGATTTCCCCCACAATACAAAAACAAGCAGTATAGGTACAGTACATGTAAATTGGAGATGCTAAATCGTCCATAGGTGTGTGTCTGAGCCCCAAGCCATGTAAAGGGGAGGGTTGGGGAAAAATAAACAGCAAGAAAATTAATTGACAGTCTCTCACGTATGGAGTGTCCAAGAACCCATATAATCACCAAGACTCGGATACGACTGAAATGGTTAATAAATGAATGAATGTAAATATTTTATGAAAAGAATCAGATGATGATCCTTCCTACACACAATTAACATCTTGTAAGAGCTTCTGTTAATAAAAAAAATCTTAAAAAAAAAAAAAAGAAACAGATGATTCCAAAGGTGCACTATAAAACATTGTGAATATGTATTCTATATACAGGCTTCATGAAAGTCTAAACATTTAAAAGGTTGACTATGGTTTTGGGCTAGGTAGTTCGCTTAGCTTTATTTTAAAAACAATATCCTCACTGAGATGCTCAGAAAATGTGTGAGATTCAATCAGAGGGAATGACCTTTAAATGCTCTACCATCAAGTGTGTGTGTGCGTGTGTCTGTGTGTGTAGGACAGAATAACCTTGCAATTCATTAATCTTTTACTTTTAAGAACAGTTTTGTGTGTGTTGTTTTTGTTTTTGTGTCACAGACTTTGACAGCTGACCATCTGTGGTTCAAATCAAATTTCACAGGTGAATCTGAATCCTGGAGAGTTTGTTCCAAATATATCTATGAAACACAGATACCACACTGTCCTACTGCTGTCAGTCACAAACAACATCCATAAAACACAAATTTAAACCTTCCCATGATCCAATCACATTTATGTCCCCCAGACTCTCACCTGCTTCCTCTAAAACACTGAACTCCATCAAGACATTGTCGTATTATAACTTCAAATATAAGTTTGATGAAGTATGAAGACATACTCTAATGTTTACAATAAAAATCTTCCATTTTATTCCACCCAGATCATTTATAGAAATCATTGATTATGACATCACAACAACTCATCTAAATGTGGGTGAGTGTGTGTTAATATCAACACTAGTTCTTAGAGATTAGTCAATCCCAACCAACAGATTATTAACATAATAAAATCAGAACCCAAAACACCAGAGAGTGGGCGAACAATGGTCACAAAAAACTAAATTACGATGTTTTGGTGAAAAAACAAACAAACAAAAAAACCTTTATACATATTATTTGTAGATGTATATCTAGACTGCATGACAAAACCAAAACAGTTTTTCTCTTTAAAAACGTGAAAGAGCCTCCAGAAAGAACAGAAACACCTGCATCACTTAAGATGTTTCTCAGACACTCAGTCCAACCATGATGTAAAGTAATCTTGAGTTTTGCTAAAAAAGAATCGATATACAAAGTGAGTTGGATCTCAGATCCAAACAGACCCAGCTGAAACCACATCAGAACAAAACCATGCCACCAACCCCATAAAGAGATGGTAAAAACTGGAGCAGGAGTTACTCACCCTCCATTGCGTACTTCATATCCATGGCGAAGAGGTTCCACATGATTTCAGCACTAATTCTACCCATATTCAACTCTTGCGGGAACCTAAAATGAAATAAAAACAGACATTGTTACAACCATACAGCAGTCTGCTCAGCAATTCATTCGTCCATCAGAGTCCTGATCTTGTGGTCCGACTCTTCAGAGATCTCAAGACCGCAAATAAATAAATACATAAATAATGTACTTTTTCTTTATTTCAGTTCTTGGATAATATGTTTTGGTCTTGATCTGAAACGCGAGAGGTCTAGTATTGTTTTATGTCTTGGAGTGGTTGTAAAAGGATCCTGTCCTATTTTGGATGTGTGCATTTCACATGTGAGCACATTCTGTTAATGAGCACCAATTTCACTGTGCTACCCATCACACAGGCTGTTTCCATGGCAACCACCACCATACCATATCACTGAGTGAAGTGATCAGTTCTCTACTCTCCCCCACTGCTCAAAAGCAATCTCAGATCAATCTAGACTAGGCTCAACTCTATTTAGACGTGGTTTAATTGCTTAGGATGGACAGAAGGAGCTATCAGAGATGGACACATGTGGATGCAGATGAACACAGAATGATCATGAACTAGAGAAAACCTCTCTGTCCACTTTCTTTCTTTCTCTCTCTCTCTCTCTCTCTCTCTCTCTCTCTCGCTCTCTTTCTAATAGTGATGAAAGGGACGTGCTCCTAACTGAAGTCATTTACTACGTTTCATTTAAGCGTCTCTCTCGGTGGCTCTTTGCTCTGAGAGATTCAGTGCTGTAAAAGATGAATTTAAGACTTTATTCATAATGCACAAAATTCCAATTTAATTTTCACATTTTTAGGACTGATTGTCATTTTTTGATCCATTTGTTCAGATAATGTAGTCAGTTGCAGTAGCTATGACTTAAATTTCCGTCATTTACAGCAATTACCTCAATAGGCAGTTAACCGGAAACACCTGTGACCATGCCTTAGACGCTTCTTAAGAGATCACCAACTGAGCCAAGGATGGAGGGAACTTTGCCTTTGGTTTTTGCTTGCGTTGTATTTTGTTACTTTTTGCATTTAGATTTCAACTTCAACATTGCATTGCACTTTCAACCATGCATCTTGCTTTAAACTCTGATCCTGCTGATGAATACAGAAACAATATTATTTTCTTTAATTGTTTTCATTCTATTATTTAGTCTTGTCATATTTTTGTAGTAAAATAAACATTACTTTTGAGCTTACAATTTGGTTTACGTGTGTCCCTTGTTTTTGTTGCTTCCCTTGAGCCAAGGGTCGTAACAAATTGGGGGCTCGTCCTTGCTTAGGTTATTTGATTGCACTACATTTTTGGACGTTTATAGTTTGATAATTGATTATTTGTTGGACACACGAAAATGTATTTGTACCTAAGTCAATTTGTTCACCGTGTGAAATTACCAGTTGGTAAGTACATGTGCAATATTGTTTTTTGAACGTGAGTTTTCTCTGATAGGTATAGCAGCATGTTTCTTTTGAGACGTGTCGGATTTGTTATTTTTGTGTAGTGTTGTGGTGAAAGTGGGTCGTAGTAATTATCTCGGGAGCACATCCGTGGTGTTGAAGGCGTCGCTGGTTTGACCAGTTGCGTTTTTCGCCCAGCGGGCTACAGTGCATAAATACCCCCCACCGGTAATCGCATGAAGACTAGGGTTGAGTTAGGTAGAGGTACTGGAAGGGTATGTAGAGGGAAAACTCTCGTTATTTGATTACACTGTGTTGATTAAACTGTTCTGGTGATTTTAGCATGGCTGATATTGATGAGTTTGTTAGTTCACCTTCTAATGGATTTTTGGACAGGTGTACTAAAGAGCAATTATTAAGTATTGCTGAACGTTATGAAATTGTGATTAAAGATAAAAGGCTCAAAGAAAATGTTGAAAAAGTTGCTTTGAAAATAAAGTTGATTGAAAAAGGTTTCTAGACACCGAGATGGAGGAATATGTACCAGTTGCATCTGAATTAAAAAGTAATTTGTCTTTTGAACCGCAAAAAGAGCTGCTACTTTTAAAGATGGACCATGAGAAGTTAAAACTGTGTTCTGAACATGGTAAAATGGAATTAGAAAAGGCAAAATTGGATTTGGAGTTTCTCAAGCTCAACCTGATGACGGAAGGTAACCTTTCTAGTTCTGGTCAGGAACAGAGTGTGTTGTTTTCAATCAATTCAAACCTAAAACTTATTCCCAAATTCAACGAGGAAGATCCTGATACTTTCTTTACTCCATCGCATGGCAGAATTAAGGAACTGGTCAGATCATAATCGTGTTGCGCTGCTACAGTGTGCTAACTGGGAAAGCAAAAGTACCATTTTCTTCATTGTCGGTTGATGATTGTAAAGATTATGATAAAGTTAAAGGAGAACTCCGGGCAATTTTTAAGTTAATCTTGATTGTTATACCTTTAAAAAAAAAAAAAAAAACGAACCGGATTGGTGATTGCAACACGGAGCTGTTACAGCTAATGCCCAGAGCTCCAACTCCGCTAAAACGGCAGTTAACGGGGCATATACATAAAGAGTGTCTTTGTGCCTCTTAATAGACACAAAATGCAATTAAAATGTCTCTCCAACATGGACAGGGCCCTTACATGTGAACAAGATACGTTTAACAACTTAGCCATTGTTTAAATTCACCTAAATAGTGTTTTAGACGGCTAGCTGTAGTCTCGCGCTGAAGTCCCGTGGGAACTCGTAGCCGGAAAAAAGTAAACATCTCTCCTCAAGCCGTGTGTGCCCAAATGGAAGGATAAATAAAGTTTACATTATCTCCACAGTGGTTGCACCCGTCTTCGTCCACTTAATGGCTTTTTTCTTCAACCGGCCTCGCTGTGTTGTGTCTGTGTAGTCATCCTTGTCAAAGTGTTCGCTGCATATGCAGTAATCTTTAGCGCGTAGTACTTGTATGGGAGTTTGCACATCAAGTTGAAGTACAACTAGCCACAACTACAGAATCTCGAGGTCATGGAAAGGAAGACGATGAAAATTTAAGTTCTTGTATTTTCGCATTCTGTTGCCACAATTCGGAACGGCACAAACGCGAACCATTTCTTCTACCTTTCTATTTACCTTTATCCGGCTACAACTGAGTTCACACGGGACTTCAGCGCGAGACTACAGCTAGCCGTCTAAAACACTATTTAGGTGAATTTAAACAATGGCTAAGTTGCTAAACACATCTTGTTCACATGTAAGGGCCCTGTTCATGTTTGACAGACATTTTAATTGCATTTTGTGTCTGTTAAGAGGCACAAAGACACTCGTATATGCCCCGTTAACTGCCGTTTTAGCTGAGTTGGAGCTCTGGGCATTAGCTGTAACAGCTCCGTGTTGCAATCACCAATCTGGTTTGTTTTTTTCTATAGACAGTACTCACAAAGGTATAACGATCAAGATTAACTTAAAAATTGCCCGGAGTTCTCCTTTTAAATCTCTAATTTTAAAAGCATATGAATGTGTACCCGAAGCATACAGACAGCGCTTTTGATTGCAGAAAAAAGCCCAGTTGCAAACAAACTTAGAATTTGTGCATGATCTGAGAAGACACTTTAATCATTGGTGTTCAGCATTAGACATTAAAACATTGGAGGATTTAATTAATTTGATGGTGTTGGAACAATTTAAAAATTCAGTCCCGAGCTGTATAGCTATGTATATTAGTGAGCATAATGTTAAAACGCCAGAGGAAGCGGCTATGTTGGCCGATGATTTTGTACTGATGCACAAAACCACTTTTGTTGATTGGCATGCTCGTGATGTTCAGTATATAAAGTCTCCGTCTAAGTATAACTGTGTTTTCACAGGAAATTTGTGACCCAAGCAAGATTTGAAATTACTGTCATAAGAAAGATCTTTGGAAAGTAGATTGTCCTGTCCTTAAAAATAAATCCAAACATAATGCACAAAGTTCACATGCTAAGCCTTCTGCTCTTGCGGCACCAGTTCTGTCTTCAGGGAGTGAAATTGTTGAAAATCAAAAACTTGATGTTGATTTCTCTTCTTATGAGTTCGCCTTTTATTACAGAGGGGCGTGCATCCCTCGTTGGAGAGAAAGAGGAAATCCCTGTTAAAATCTTGCAGGATATTGGCGCAATGGATTAATTTATCTTGGAATCAGTATTGCCTTTTTCCTTGCCGTCTCATACGGGTGAGAGTGTTAATTCGTGGAATAGGACTGAATACTTTGTCTGTGCCTCTTCATAAGGTAAGGCTTCAGTCCATTTTGATTCAAGGTGAGGTTGTAGTGGGAGTACGACCAGCTTTGCCAGTTGAGGGGTTCCATATTATTTTGGGAAATGGACTGGTAGGTGAACCTGTGTGGGCTGATACTTCAGTGTTTCCCATAGTGATCACTGATAATAAAATCTGAAACTGAACTGAGTTCTTTGTGTCAGGATTCAGCGTGTGTCGTGACTCGTGCAATGAAACGTGCCAATAAGGATGAAGTGTGTGATCAAAAAGAGATTAATTCTGTTAAAGTCTGCACTAAGTTGTTTATGCCTGATTTGTCTGCTTTGTTTTTTCCTGTTTCTGCAGAGGAATTAGGAAAAGAACAGCGGACTGACTCCTCTTTGGATTAACTCTTCCAGAGTGCTGTTCTTCCGGTAGAAGAGTGTAACATTTCCCGTGGATATTTCGTTCACAATGGAGTGTTGTTGAGAAAATGGAGTCCTCACAAAGATTTCGTTGGGGATCCTGTTTTCCAAGTAGTTGTTCCTTCTAAATTTTGACAAATGATGATCGAAATTGCGCATGATCAATTAGGTCACTGGGGGTGCGTAAGACTTATTGCGATTAAGCCTGTTGCGGTTTATTTTTTTTTTTTGGCCGCATTTAAAACGAGACATCTCTGCTTATTAAGAGATGCAAAACCTGCCAATTAACGAGTAAACTGAACCAGGTTTTGAAACCTGCTCCGTTGAAACCAATTCAGGCTACTGGTGAAACTTTCGAGCATCTTGTTGTCGATTGTGTAGGGCCACTTCCCCGTTCGAAGTCTGGTAGCAGTTATTTATTTAACGTATGTTTGAACACACGTATCATGCACATACCCACTGCGTACCATTACGTCTCGTTCTATTGTGAAAGCTTTAACCCAGTTTATATCTGTTTTTGGGATTCCAAAAATCATCCAAAGTGATCAAGGCTCAAATCTCACTTCGTATCTCTTCCAGCAGGTGTTAAAACAGCTGCACATTAAGCATAATCAATCTACTGCGTATCATGCACAAAGTCAGGGTGCATTGGAGAGATTCCATCAGTCGTTAAAGACACTTCTCCGTTCGTACTGTGTACAGCTGGATAGAGATTGGGAAGAGGGTTTACCATGGATGATGTTAGCTGCACGTGAAGTAGTGCAGGAAAGTATGGGTTTCAGCCCTAACGACTTGGTCTTTGGCCATAATGTTCGTGGACTGTTGTCTGTATTTCAGCAGGTTGGTAAAGCTGTAGAGCCTCCTAAAAACTTGCCGTCATATGTTTTGGGCTTTAAAAACCGACTCATCCAGGCTAGAGAACCTGCTAAATTAAATGTGGGAAAACATCAGAAAAACATGAAGCAATTGTATGATCGTACGGTTGAACATCGAGTGTTCGTACCAGGCAATCTAGTTCTTGTCTTACGGCCTATTGTATCTTCTCCTTTTCAAGCCAAATTTGATGGCCCATTTGTTGTACAATGAAAATTGACTGATGAAAATTATGCCGTCTCAATGCCATCGCAGAAAAAGTCAGTTAAACGGTGCCATGTAAATATATTAAAACCCTATTATGAAAAAGAAACCAAACCTGTAGAAAATTTGACATCTTTGCATCCAGCACTTTCAGCCGTTTCTATCGGTGGGGGTAATGTGAGTTTGGTGGGTGAGGAAGAGGAGACCATTTCGCCCGATGATTGTGTTTTTCGCGGCCGTTTGAATAATTTCGAGTCATTGCACAACTTTTTTTTTTTTTTACTCTCCAGTTTACTCTCAGTCATTTATCTCCTGTAAGATGCCAGGAGTTATGTGATGTATTGTGTAGTTTTCCCGAATTATTTGATGATGTGCCATCGCGTACAAATTGGGTTGAACATGATATCGATGTTGAGGACGTGAAGCCTATTAAGCAGCGTTTTTATCGTGTTGCACCAGAGAATTGATGGAGAGGGAAATTAAGTATATGCAGGACCACGATATTGCAGTGCCTTCATTTTCTGATTGGGCTTGGGAAAGTCAGACGGTACTGTAAGATTTTGTACGGATTTCCGTTAAGTTAACGCCTTTTACTGAGCAAGCCATCCAGAATTTTCCTTCCCCAATGACAAAGAAAGAGCTCATGAGGTTTTTAGGGTTGGTAGGATGTTATTGATCTTTTTGTCGCAATTTCTCTACTGTGGTGGCACCGCTGACAGACTTGTTAAAGGGTAAGACAAAGTTTTTATGGTCTTACAGTTGCGAGTTGGCTTTTGAGAACGTAAAAACCCTGCTGTGTTCAGCGCCCGTGCTTATGGCTCCGTGCTTTGACAAACCTTTCACGCTGCACGTCGATGCCAGTAATGTTGGAGCTGGAGCTGTCCTTCAGCAATCTGATGTGGACGTAGTAGACCATCCAGTTAGTTTCTTTTCGAGAAAGTTTAACACATACCAACATAATTATTCTGTAGTCAAAAAGGAAGCGTTAGCCCTTATCTGGGCCTTGCAGCATTTTTCTGTTTACATTAACTCCTGTGCACCTATTGTGATATACGGATCATAATCCATTAACCTTTCTGAATTCTTTGCAGTGTCTGAATCAGAGGTTGGTTCGGTGGTCCTTGTTTTTGCAATCCTTCTGTCAGGATATTCGACACATACCAGGATCAGAAAATGTCGTAGCTGACACGCTGTCACGCGCTCCTGATGCATTTTGATCTATTGGATTTGATATGTTATTCCCTTTTGGCGTTTTTGGGAGCTGTCTTTGGTCCTGAACTTGGGTGTACACGATGCCTGTTTATTGAGTTTTGTTTTGTTACAGGGATCTTTGTGGGAGTCCCTGTCTTATGGGGAGGGGTGTGACGACCTCTGCTGTTGGTCTTGGGAATTGCAGTTTGGTACCTGAGCCCACTAATTACCTCAATTGGCAGTTAACTGGAAACACCTGTGACCGTGCCTTAGACGCTTCTTAAAAGATCACCAACTGAACCAAGGATGGAGGGAACTTTGGTTTTGCACTTTGCCTTTGATTTTTGATTTTTTTTTGCTTGTGTTGTATTTTGTTACTTTTTGCATTTACATTTCACTTCAACATTGAATTACACTTTCAACCATGCATCTTGCTTTACACTCTGATCTTGCTGATGAATACAGAAACACTCTTATTTTCTTTAATTGGTTTCATTCTATTATTTAGTCTTGTCTTATTTTTGTAGAAAAATAAACATTACTTTTGAGCTTACAATTTGGTTTACGTGTGTCCCTTGTTTTTGTTGCTTCCCTTGAGCCAAGGGTTGTAACAGAGGCTTTACTGTAATTTACATATTCATGCATACACACATCATTATAATTACATTGGGAAAGAGTGAATTCATATGCAGCTTGATATTTCAAATGTGTTGCATTTTTAATACAGAAATCCAATTCCAAAATCCTGATTTAGTTGGACTACTAAACGTGTTCTGTTTGGACTACAGCAAACTAATAAATCAGTTTTTGCTGCCTGTTGAAACAAAGCAGCGCTGTATTGATATTCCTTCAACACTCTTGCTCACTGCTTGCTCAGAGCTTGTTCTAAACCTCTAACCTTCTGTATTATACTTATGCAAATAACTTATTCATACTTTATTTTCTAGAATAAGTGTCAATGTACCTTCTGATTTTGTAAACCTTATCTTAAGAAATGCAAGATAAAACTTTGAAAATCTCACACTGACTTGATAGAATTTTCATCAATCAAAATATGATGTCATTGTAATATTTGCATACTGAACTGTGATTGGTTTGTTGCAACATAATTTTGCAATATGTGTTGATTCTTGCATGCAGCGAAGTAACTCTGATGCTGAATTTCATCCTAAATATAAAAGATACCTAAAAAACTGCTCTGCCCTATATAAAGACAAATCACAGGAACAACATATTGTCTTCCTTTGATAAAACTGAGTTTTTCTTAGACTGTGATTCGTCCATTGACAGACAGGTTTGGCTCAACTGTTCTCGGATTCAGAGAAAACAAAGTGTGAATACTGACATTAAATCAATAAAATCAAAACACTCAAAGTAATTTTTTCTCAGATTTTAGTGTTAGTGTTTTGTCTTTGTAAGGCAGTGTGAATCCTATCAGTTTTCATTTTCATTGTGTTAAAGGGTAAGTTCACCCAAAAATGAAAATTATTCCATGATTTACTCACCCTCAAGCCATCCTGTATAGGACTATCTATTTTTAGCCAAACACAATCGGAGTTATATTAAAAAAATACCCTGAATGGTTTCATACATTTTGAAGTCCAAATCCATCCATCATAAAAGTAACCCATATGGCACTATATTTCATTTTTGGGTGAACTAACCCTTTAAGTCTTCTGAACAGGAACACACACACACACACACACACACACACACACACACACACACACACACACACACACACACACACACACACACACACACACACACACACACTGCAGTCGCTCTAGTTGTATAGAGATCATTAGAGTCCAAACACAGTATGTGCTATTTTTCTTCACTCCACATGGATCGAGAGACGAGACCAGAACTAATGACACTATAAGTCCAGTAACATCTTCCTTACACACTTCTGCAAAAGGTGTGATAAAAGATAAGAGAGTGTTGAATAAACAGAAACGCTTGAAGCAAAAGAAAAATTAATTGAGGGATGGACGATTCTTCTCTGGGTTTGTCGAGGATGCTGAATTATTCAAGTCTCCTGCCTGCCTGTGAATTTCTGAAAAGAATCTGCCACATACACACACACACCACATATTGCATTTCATTTCAATGTATAAACATGTTCAGAACATCCCAAAATCATCTGTCCTAATACAGTGGAAAACTTTTATTGCAAAGACGTTGCTCTTTCATGTCTCGATTTTCCAAAGGAATTTGTTATGTTTAATTGAAGTATCAACTTGTCTCAGAGGTTTGTCCCAAAATGAAAGTGCCCCTATAATGCAATTTTAAAAGTTCCTAATTGTGTTTTGGAGGTCTCCTATTGTCACAGTTCTGTTATGTTTAGACTTTTAGGCCCTGTCCACACGAACACAGGTATTTTCAAAACCGCAGATTTTTCTATGCGGTTTGGCCGTTCGTCCACACGCAAACACAGTATCCGGTCACAGAAACTGAACTTTTTAGAAAACTCCTGCCAGGGTGAAGATTATTAGAAACTCCGGTTGTAGTGTTGTCATGTAGATGGTGAAACCAGAGATTTTGGCTTGTGACGTCGGTAACCAAACAGTTGATTTTTTTTTCCTACTATGGAAGCCAATGAGGTCCATCAACTGTCTGGTTACCAACATTCTTCAAAATATCTTCCTTTGTGTTCAGCACAAGAAAGGAATTCATACAGGTCTGAAACAACTTGAGGGTGAGTAAATGATGACAGAATTTTCATTTTTAAGTGAACTATTCCTTTAATCGATCCAATTGGGCTCGATCCAAATGAAACTTCGATTGGATTGGAAGGGGTGGTTTATTCCTTTTCTAATCCTATTGAGAGAACATGTAAAAACTTGATCGGATTAAAAAAAAAGAAACTGAAAAGGACATGCAATGACATAGAAATGGCGTAACGACATTTGGCACGTGGAACGAGCTGCAGTTGTTGTTGAATATAATGTCATTAATGACTGTTGTGATATTTTAGAATTCCCCAACCACTCATCGTCTGTGAAGTGGAGCAGAACTACGTCCCATCAGTCCTCACTTCATACTCTCAACCACAGATGCTGGAATGAGGCGTTTTTTTACGGTGGCCCAGTAGTGCACAACACAACTAATTTAAAAAGCATACATAAGTTCACAACACAATTAAATGAATCCACAACACAACTGAAATGAGCCACAACACAACGGACAATGTACAACACAATGGAAATAAGCCACAACAGAACGTAAATAAGCCACAACACAACAAAATAAAGCCCAAACACAACGAAACACAACGAAATAAAGCCACACCACAACAAACGCAACAAAATAAAGCTGCAACACAACAGAAATAAGCCACAACAGAACGAAAATAAGCCACAACACAACGACATAAAGCCACAACACAATGACATAAAGCCACAACACAACTAAATAAAGCCACAACACAACAAAATTAAGCCGCAACACAACGAAATAAAGCCGCAACACAACAGAAATGCTCCCAACCACTAGAGGGCTCTCGGAGCGCAATAAAGTTAGTTCCCTTTCGTTGTCACTCCGAGTTACGTCGGATGACGACGAATGGGGTTTCGCTTAGAAAGCCTATCAACTTCAAGTATTACAAAACGAGCCAATGGCAAAGAAATGCCATGGGTCTGCGGAATTTGCATGACGTAACTCCGCCCCACCTCGTGGGTATAAAAGGAGGAAGTCCGCAACAGCAGTTTATGTTTTCGCTTCGGAGCCAAGTGTATTCTTCTCTCCACAAGCCATCTCTTAATTGTCAGCTTTACAAACGAGTACCTCGAGTGTTGGTGTAACGGTGATCTACGGCGAGCGCGTGCTTCCTGCTGATCTGTTGCAGTGGTCTGCCAGTCGGTGCGTGTCTCCTCGGGTGCTTCAACACTTGAGTTTTCTCTCACTAAAAGAGCTCGCACGCGGCACGTCTTTTTAAAGACGGCTCGCCCGTGCATTTCAAAAAAAAAAAAAAAAAAAATGAATGGTGCGGCAGCTTGGTATCGGACTCTGATGGGCACGAGCGTTGTCTAGTATGTTTGGGCTTGATCATGCTAGAGCAGCGCTCGTGGATGACTCATGTTTCTCCGTGGAAACATGATCATCGCGTCATTAAGGTCGAGACTCGGTGAACTCACATGAGTGAGAGTCCCCTCATCCACCCCCCGATCTTCGGCTGGTGGCCAGGGTGACCTGAGGGTTATGGTATGGAACAAGGCGCAGACTATGTGTCCGCGACCCCAGCCCCCCTCTTCAATGACGGTGCCCGCTAGTGAACAGGTGATTCCCACGGGTCTACCCTCTGGTGGCCCGTGTGTTTCATTTGAAGCTACAGAGGATGATATTATGTTTGTAGCAGCTTCACTAGGTGGGTTTGATTTTCCTGGAAGTGACGACTCATCGAGTCTGATCCGGAGATGATGGCCATGCTTTCCCGGGACGATTGGTTTTTGGGTAAGGCCGCCGACCCTCGTCCACGGCAAACCCCAATACCATTCTTCCCGGACGTGCATGATGAGATCAGGGACCGCTCGCTGATCTCATCCGCCTTTCCTCCCCTTGATGGGGCCGCTGCCCATGGGTACACTGGGGTTCCCCCGGCTGAACGCTCTGTTGCGATGCTATGTGTCCTCAGAGTGCTTCTTCTCGGCGCAATCCTAAGCACCCGTCCGTGGCCTGTAGTTTTTCGTCTACACTTGTGGCGAGATCCTATAGCGCCACGGGACTGGCAGCCGCCTCACTGCATGCCATGGTCATTCTGCTGGTCTACCTGACCCAGATGCTCATGGACCTGCACGAGGGCGGGACTGACCCAGGGCTCTTCACTGAGCTGCGCGCCGCCACTAACCTTGCTCTCCGAGCGACGAAAGTGGCCGTACGCTCCCTGGGTCAGGTGATGCTCACCATTCTGTGGCTTAACCTGTTTGATGTGCTGGATGTCGCGCGGACCCGTCTGCCCGACATTCCATATCCCAGGTCGGCCCCTTCGGCGGTGCGGTTGAGGGCTTGCCCAACAGCTCTCAGCCGCCCATGAGCAGACTGACGTTGGTTCTGTCCCGACGGCCCCGCCGTCCGCTCAGATCCCTCGGTCTGCCCACCGCCGAAGGCGCCCTCCCGCGGCTCCCACCCCGCCCGTTCACCCGGGCCGGCTCTGGGGGCCGCGTACGGACGCCACAGCCCTCTCCAGCCCCGCCCCCGCTACACGCCGGGTAAAGCGGCGCTCCTGAGACGGGCTCCTCGGGGATGGAGCAGGCTGAGGTTGACCTGTCCCGACGGCCCCGCCGTCCGCTCAGGTCCCTCGGTCGGCCCAATGCCGAGGGCGCCCCCCCGCGGCTCCCACCCCGCCCGTTCACCCGAGCCGGCTCTGGAGGCCGCGGTCGGACGCCACAGCCCTCTCCAGCCCCGCCCCACGCTATACGCCGGGTTACGTGGCGCTCCTGAGAGGGGCTCCTCAGAGATGGGACTCAGTTCTTTCCAGGAGTTGGTAGCAGGACCACTCCTATCCCCGGTGGAGGGCCGGGGAAGATTCCTTATTCTCCAAAGAAATGACTCTCCCGTCTCTGAGCACACAGAGTTCTCGGACGACACAGAGCGCCGCCCTCTAGCCGTGCTCTCCTCGTCCCCCTCTGTCCCAGAGGTGGTTGACACGGCGTGCCGTCCACGGACCGCTTCGCCCCTGTCCCCCTCTGTTGCCAGACCCCTGGCAGAGCAGGCCCCAGCGGGACGATCAGCCTGGTCCTCCCCTGGCCCCCTCTGCCAGGGCGCGGTTGCTAACTGTGCCCCCACACCGGGCCGCTATGCCGTCCACGTCTGGGCCAGTTACTCCGCTTCGCTGCCCCTCCGGGGGGACGCCTGTTGTCCGCATGATCCCGCTAGTTCAGTTCCTTGGAGCCTTGTTAGAGCTTCCCCGTCTGTCCCGCTGGATCGCGTGCACCATCAGGCTCGGCTATGCGATTCAGTTCGCACGGTCTCCTCCCCGCTTCAGGGGAGTCCGCTCCACTTTGGTCGGTGGCAATGCCCCCATCATGAGAGCAGAGATTGCCACCCTGCTGGCGAAGGGTGCAATCGAGACTGTCCCTCCAGGCGAGATGAGGTCCGGCTTCTACAGCCCCTACTTCATTGTCCCCAAGAAAACCGGTGGGTTACGGCCAATCCTGGACTTGCGCGTGCTGAACTGCTCCCTTCACAGGCTGCCGTTCAAGATGCTCACCGCCAAACGCGTTTTCGAATGCGTTCGGCCCCAGGATTGGTTTGCAGCGATCGACCTGAAGGACGCCTACTTTCATGTCTCCATTCTTCCTCGACACAGACCGTTCCTTCGGTTTGCTTTCGAGGGGCAGGCATACCAGTACGCGGTCCTCCCTTTCGGGCTGGCCCTGTCTCCTCGCATCTTCACGAAGGTCGTCGAGGCTGCCCTTGTTCCCCTTCGGGAGCACGGGGTTCACATCCTGAGTTATATCGACGACTGGCTGATCCTAGCTCACTCTCGAGATCAGGTTTGCGAACACAGGGACCTAGTGCTCCGGCACCTAGCTCGTCTGGGCCTTCGGGTCAACTGGGAGAAGAGCAAACTTTGCCCCGTGCAGAGGATCTCTTTTCTCGGTATGGACATCGACTCGGTCGCCATGTCCGCGCAGCTTACGAGCGAGCGCGCGCAGTCACTGCTGACTTGCCTGAGACAATTTGAGGGCAAGAGTGCGGTTCCACTGAAACTCTTTCAGAGGCTCCTGGGGCATATGGCATCTGCAGCCGCGGGCACGCCGCTCGGATTGCTTCATATGAGACCGCTTCAGCTTTGGCTTCGCGACCGAGTCCCGAGGTGGGCATGGCAACAAGGCACGCTCCGAGTACCAGTTACTCCGACCTGCCATCAGTTCTTCACCCCGTGGTCGAACCTCAGTTTTCTCAGGGCGGGTGTCCCCCTGGAACGAGCTTCCCGGCATGTTGTTGTAACGACAGATGCCTCCACCACGGGCTGGGGCGCCATGTGCAATGGACATGCTGCTGCGGGCTCCTGGACAGGACCCAAGCGGCTTTGGCATGTCAATTGCCTCGAGTTGTTGGCAGTACGCCTCGCCCTGCACCGCTTCCGGGCGTTGCTCCAGGGTCAACACGTACTAGTCCGTTCAGACAATACCGCGACTGTTGCGTACATCAACCATCAAGGTGGTCTACGCTCCCGCCGTATGTCACAACTCGCCCGCCACCTCCTCCTATGGAGTCAGAAGCATCTGAGGTTGCTTCGAGCCATTTTCATTCCCGGAGCGCTGAACTGTGCAGCCGACGAGCTCTCACGCCTTCAGCCCCTCCCTGGAGAATGGCGATTCCATCCCCAGTCGGTTCAGCTGGTTTGGGACCAGTTCGGGGACGCACAGATAGATCTGTTTTCCTCTCACGACTCGACCCACTGCCCCCTGTATTTTTTCCCTGACCGAGGGCACGCTCGGCACGGATGCACTGGCACACAGCTGGCCGCCGGGCCGCAAATATGAGTTTCCCCCAGTGAGCCTTCTTGCGCAGACCTTGCGCAAGGTCAGGGAGGACGAGGAGCAGGTCATTCTGGTCGCGCCGTATTGGCCCAACCGGACCTGGTTCCCCGAACTTGTACTCCTCGCGACAGCACCTCCCTGGCCCATTCCTCTGAGGAAGGACCTTCTTTCTCAGGGACGGGACACCCTGTGGCACCCTCGCCCTGATCTCTGGAGCCTCCACGTGTGGCTCCTGGACGGCTCGAGGTAGGTTTGAGTACCCTTCCACCAGTGGTGGCGGCTACCATCACTTCCGCTAGAGCATCGTCCACGAGACACGCCTATGCGTTAAAGTGGAACCTCTTCGTCGACTGGTGCTCTTCTCACCGAGAAGACCCCCGGAAATGCTCGATCAGCGTTGTGCTTTCCTTCCTTCAGCAAGGGTTGGAGCGAAGGCTGTCTCCCTCCACCCTTAGGTCTATGTTGCCGCCATTGCCGCACACCATGACCTGGTCGAAGGTAAGTCGGTAGGGAAGCACGACCTGGTCATCAGGTTCCTGAGAGGAGCGAGGAGACTAAATCCTCCTCGCCCTCCTCTCGTTCCCTCTTGGGACCTCTCAGTGGTTCTAACTGCCCTGAGGAGTGCTCCCTTTGAGCCCCTGCAATCAGTCGAGCTTAAGTTCATGTCAATGAAGACAGCGCTCCTGGTTGCACTGGCCTCCATCAAGAGGGTAGGGGACCTGCACGCATTCTCCGTCGACGAAGCGTGCCTGGAATTCGGATATGTGCCCAAGGTTCCTACCACTCCCTTTCGGGACCAGGTGGTGAACCTGCAAGCGCTGCCCCCGGAGGAGGCAGACCCAGCCTTGGCACTTCTCTGTCCAGTACGCGCTCTTCGCGCCTATGTAGACAGGACGCAGTGTTTCAGGACCTCAGACCAGCTCTTTGTCTGTTATGGTGGGAAGCTGAAGGGAAAGGCTCTCTCCAAGCAAGGTTGTCTCACTGGATAGCGGACGCCATTGCTTTGGCGTACCAGCAGCAAGGTCGACCGTGCCCCCTTGGTGTGACGGCCCACTCCACCCGGAGTGTGGCATCCTCTTGGGCTCTAGCGCATGGCGCCTCGCTAACAGACATCTGTAGAGCTGCAGGCTGGGCGACACCTAACACATTCGCCAGATTCTATAATCTCCGAGTGGAGCCAGTCTCCTCTCATGTACTCGCTTCAACTAGCTAGTACCGGACCCGCTCAGGTGTCTTTGCTTGCTCGCCATTCCACTCCACGGACTGGATACGTGCGATATTCTCCTCAGGTGAGCTTCCTCGAAAGCCCTGAGCTCCTCCAGCACTCCTGACGTCGGCACCAGTGTCTCTTGCCTGTGCGTCGGCTAGGTTCCTCCCGTGTGCATGGTCCCTCCCCTGAGCGACCCCCACATGTGTATTTCCACTGTAAGCCTCTCTGAGCATGTGTCTTTCCCTTGGCAAGCCACCTTGCCACCCCTGGGGTTGAAATTTTCCACCTGCGGCTGGACACCCCAGTGTTCTCCATATGCTTCCTTCGGGTCATATGTGTATTCTCTAAGTCCCCCCCCTCTGGGTTGGCATTATTTGCATACTTCCCCTAGCTTGGGATATGCTTCCCAGTGTACCTTGTATTCCTGTGTTAAATGGAGTCCTTCGTCCAGTCTTGACAGGGATCTCGATTTACGCAGGGCACTGGAAGACAGCTGGGAAGGTGGCGTGATTAGACTGGTAACCCCATTCGTCGTCATCCGACGGAACTCGGAGTGACAACGAAAGGGAACGTCTACGGTTACGTATGTAACCCTCGTTCCCTGAGTAGGGAACGGAGACGTTACGTCTGCCTGCCACTTTCCGCTGTACCGCGGGGATCGCCTGAGCTCAGTCTTGGCTCCTCAGCGAAGAAACATAAACTGCTGTTGCGGACTTCCTCCTTTTATACCCACGAGGTGGGGCGGAGTTACGTCATGCAAATTCCGCAGACCCATGGCATTTCTTTGCCATTGGCTCGTTTTGTAATACTCGAAGTTGATAGGCTTTCTAAGCGAAACCCCATTCGTCGTCATCCGACGTAACGTCTCCGTTCCCTACTCAGGGAATGAGGGTTACATACGTAACCGTAGACGTTTTCCATACCACTGTTCTATAGAGTCAGCAGTCTAAAAAAATATATCAACACCACGATTAGTTTTAACAGTATGTAGCAAACCATTGTATATATTTTCTTAATTAATATTTTTTTTTTAATTCACAATCACCTACGTGCATTATAGCTGCATATTTATGCTCTAGGATGCTTTGACGCACTACCACAGAGCATGATTCCTAAGGGAAGTCTGCCAATTCCTCCAAGTTGTTAAAACGTATAATTTGTAAAATTAATTTGTTAACAATTGCCAGGAAAACTAACTTTATCGCGCTCCAAGAGCCCTCTTAAGGTCAGGAACATTTCTGTTGTGTTGCGGCTTTATTTCGCTGTGTTGTGGCTTTATTTCGTTGTGTTGTGGCTTTATTTCATTGTGTTGTGGCTTATTTCCATTGTGTTGTGCATTTTTCGCTGTGTTGTGGCTCATTTCCGTTGTGTTGTGGCTTATTTCCGTTGTGTTGTGCATTTTCCATTGTGTTGTGGCTCATTTCCGTTGTGTTGTGGCTCATTTCTGTTGTGTTGTGGATTCATTTTGTTATGTTGTGGCTTAATTTCGTTGTGTTGTGGCTTAATTTCATTGTGTTGTGAACTTATGTTTGCTTTTTAAATTTCGTTGAGTTGTGCACTGGCTACAGTCGTTTTTACTGCTTGACAAAAATAACAATATGCCACAGTGGTTCATGTGCTCGTCATCCTAATCAAGACCTGAAATAGATAAATATTAATTCTGCTCTTTAAAAAAAGAAAAGAAGCAATGTAGGAGAATAGTATGTGCAAACAGCAGGAAATGCTATATATTCCTGCAGTATAAGCATGTCTAAAAAATCAATTCTGATTAGAAGCTTGTGACATAAAAACGCGCACGTCAACCCGATCGCTTTATTTATACGTTCATGTACTGTAAACACTACGGTCGGATTCATCCGTGAATTCATTCCGTCAGATCATTTGACCTTTGAAGAAGTTAATGAAAAATGGTTGAGTTCATACTTTTGTTTGCAAAGGTGTCTTGGAAATTCCGAGCACAGATTGAGATATTGCTGAGCTCTTTATTAGGGCCCAAGCCCTGAAAGGGCGCAGAGCCCTATTGTTTTCCTTAGTATTATTATTATTAGGGCCCAAGCCCTGAAAGGGCGCAGAGCCCTATTGTTTTCCTTAGGATTATTAGGGCCCAAGCCCTGAAAGGGCGCAGAGCCCTATTGTTTTCCTTAGGATTATTATTTTTTTCTCTCTTTTATTTTTCTTACGACTATTCGGGCACTTTTGGGGCCCTTAACGTGTCCGAAAACTCTTGAAACTTTGCACGCGGGTCAGAACCCGCGGCCATCAGGGTCGGGCTGAAGATGGTACCCGGGCGTGGCAGGGGGGCTAGACAGCGCCCCCTGGAACGGGGTCCGAAAACTTGGTCCATAAATCAAACACGCTTGCATGTAAGAATATGAAACTCGGTACACATATAGATCTCATCGGTTCATATATACTTCATACTCTTACTTTTTACCCCAGCCCAACAGGAAGTCGGCTATTTAGTGTTGTTTGTAAAACGCATGCAATGGAATTTAAAGTACTTCTCCTAGAGAATTCAAAGAAATGGCTCAAAACTCGGTCAGCATGAAGTCAAGACATTGAGGATTAAAAATTGCCAGGGGATTTTTGATATCTCGAACGGTTTGGCCGTGGCGAGGAAACGAAATTATGGCGAGAAAAATTAAACAGGAAGTGTGTTATAACTTCAGCATACATTAACTGATCTTGATGAAACTTCAGCAGTGTGTTTGCTGTAAGAGGCCGATCACATGGATGTGACTATTGTAAGTCAAAGTTATAGCGCCACCAACTGGCAGCAGGAAGTGTGTCACTTTCAAAATGCTTTGAAATCACCCTCATATTTTTACCCGATTTGCTTCAAACTTCATCTGTATAATGTAAACACATTCCAGATGTAGACCTGTGAAAGGATTGTTTAATATCTAAGATAATGTTGCCATGGCAACGCATCAAACTTTAATATTCTTGTTTTATGCCTTTGAGACTCTTAGCATGCTTGAAATTGCATGAAACTCGACAGACACATCTCATTTATTAGCTAGTAGACACGTGTAAAGTTTGAGAAACGGGCGTGGTGAGGGGCTCAGTAGCGCCACCTTTAGTCAAAAATGGGGTATTAGTTTTACCTACAGTAACAAAAATCGGTATGTATATTGTTCTCCTCGAGCCGGACAACTTTCTAATTGACAGTCATTAGCTCCGAACAACACGAAGTCAGATATTTTGGTTTGAATGTGATTTTCAGGAGAATTTTCTCCCTCCCCCTCCCTCTGTCTCTCTGTGTGGGGGGTTTGGGGAATTTGACTATTATTTTAATGGTGTTCAAGGTTTCAGGGGCTTTTGGGGCCCTTAACGTGCTTGAAAACTCTTGAAACTTTGCACACAGGTCAGAGCCCACGGCCATCAGGGCCGGGCTGAAGCTGGTACCCGGGCGTGGCAGGGGGGCTCAACAGCGCCCCCTTGAACGGGGTCCGAAAACGTGGTCCATAAATCAAACACGCTTGCATGTAAGAATATGAAACTCGGTACACATATAGATCTCATCGGTTCATATATACTTCATACTCTTACTTTTTACCCCAGCCCAACAGGAAGTCGGCTATTTAGGGTTGTTTGTAAAACGCATGCAATGGAATTTAAAGTACTTCTCCTAGAGAATTCAAAGAAATGGCACAAAACTCGGTCAGCATGGAGTCAATACATTGAGGATGAAAAATTGCCAGGGGATTTTTGATATCTCGAACGGTTTGGCCGTGGCGAGGAAACGAAATTATGGCGAGAAACGTGAAACAGGAAGTGTGTTATAACTTCAGCATACATTAACTGATCTTGATGAAACTTCAGCAGTGTGTTCGCTGTAAGAGGCCAATCACATGGATGTGACTATTGTGAGTCAAAGTCATAGCGCCACCAACTGGCAGCAGGAAGTGTGTTACTTTCAAAATGCTTTGAAATCACCCTCTTATTTTTACCCGATTTGCTTCAAACTTCATCTGATTAATGTAAACACACGCCAGATGTAGACCTGTGAAAGGATTATTTAATATCTAAGATAATGTTGCCTTGGCAACGCATCAAACTTTAATATTCTTGTTTGATGCTTTTGAGACTCTTAGCATGCTTGAAATTGCATGAAACTCGATAGACACATCACATTTATTAGTCAGTAGACATGTGCAAAGTTTCAGAAACGGGTGTGGTGAGGGGCTCAGTAGCACCACCTTTAGTCAAAAATGGGGTATTAGTTTTACCTACAGTAACAAAAAACGGTATGTATATTGTTCTCCTCGAGCCGGACAACTTTCTCATTTACAGTCATTAGCTCCGAACAACACAAAGTCAGATATTTTGGTTTGAATGTGATTTTCAGGAGAATTTTCTCCCTCCCTCTCCCTCTGTCTCTGTGTGTGGGGTTTGGGGAATTTGACTATTATTTTAATGGTGTTCAAGGTTTCAGGGGCTTTTGGGGCCCTTAATGTGCTTGAAAACTCTT
Source organism: Gila orcuttii (assembly GCA_026230005.1). Lineage (NCBI taxonomy): Eukaryota > Metazoa > Chordata > Actinopteri > Cypriniformes > Leuciscidae > Gila > Gila orcuttii. The sequence goes on along the minus strand of JAPDVR010000005.1, from coordinate 25,394,997 downwards.
GAAACTTTGCACACAGGTCAGAGCCCACGGCCATCAGGGCCGAGCTGAAGCTGGTACCCGGGCGTGGCAGGGGGGCTCAACAGCGCCCCCTTGAATGGGGTCCCCAAAACTTGGTCCATAGATCAAACACGCTTGCATGAATTAATATGAAACTCAGGACACATATAGATCTCATCGGGCCGAACAACTTTCCCTCGGTCAAGTTTTACGCCAGCCCAACAGGAAGTCGGCTATTATGGGTTGTTTGGAGAACGCTTGCTCTGGAATTTGAAGTACTTCTCCTAGAGATTGCATCCGTTTACTGCCACACTCGGTCACCTTGAGGTCAACACATTGAGGATGCTAAATTGCGGACGGATTTTTGATATCTCGAACGGTTTGGCCGTGGCGAGGAAACGAATTTATGGCGAATAATGGAAACAGGAAGTGTGTTATAACTTCATCATACATTAACTGATCTTGATGAAACTTCAGCAGTGTGTTCGCTGTAAGAGGCCGATCACATGGATGTGACTATTGTGAGTCAAAGTTATAGCGCCACCAACTGGCAGCAGGAAGTGTGTCACTTTCTAAATGCTTTCGACAAAAGTGGGGGGGTTAGTTTTATCTACAGTAACAAAACTCGGTATGTATATTGTACTCTTCGAGCCGGACAACTTTCTAATTTACAGTCATTAGCTACGACCAACAGGAAGATATTTTGGTTTGAATATGGATTTCAGATTCTGAGTTTTTAGCTACTCCTCCTAAGTAGTTTATTTTATTCACGCCAAACTTTTTCAACATGATGAAAATACATTAAAGATGCTAAATTGTGAACGGATATTGAATATCTCAAACGGTTTTGCTATGGTGAGGGATTAAATTAATGTCAAAAAAAAGAATCAGGAAATGTCTTATATCTTTCTAAAATGTAATTATACACCATTTATTTTTATATAAAATTATACAAATATTAGAACTAAACCCATTTTATTCATTTTTTTCAATTAAAGAATTATGTTTAAGTTTAAAAACAGCCAGAATGGTTGTTTAGTCAAAAAAAAATAATAATTCCAAATCATACATAGTGCTATACTGCCCTCTTGTGTTCAAAATCAGGTAGGCCTATTAAATTTATATATAAATATTAGGGATGTTATTATGGGAATATTTTCCCACCGGTTAATCAACGTGTGACACCGCTGGGAGCTTTAAAATCGCTAACTTGTAAGTGGAAGTAAAATACAGATGTCCGCACAAGACATTAATAATGGTGCAGAGTAGAGCGAGCTTTTTCAATTAATTCCTATGGAAGCAGGAATGAACTAAACAACGTTTACTCTATAATATATTTTTAATAATATATATGCATATTATTTTTTCTCCAAAATATTCATATAACCCATATATGTATTTAAATGTATTGTTTGCTTTAAATTAAATTAAGATTGTATATTTGGTAATTTAACCTAAATGAATTTAAAATTAATGTGCTATATTTCAGATCAATACAATCAAAGTTTTCCTTCATTTTAATCAACACTAACTTTATTCTCATCTGAATTATAAATAACTTATTTCTGTATAAAATAAAAAATCCCGAATAATCCAGACCAAACAGAGCGCACTATTCCTACAACATCATCAGTGCTGAAGCGGAACTACCAGAGCCTTCGGCAGATAGCGAGCAGATGCAGCATATGTGTTGTAACGAGGCAGGGTCAGGCCAGGGGGATCCATTTGCAGCTTTTTATTAAGAATGGTCAAGACAGAAAGGGTGAGCAATGGCAAACAGGGCAGGGCAGAACAGAAAAGGCAGAGACAAACCGGGTTGACAGGCAAAGGGCTGAGGCAGGCAGCAAGAATCAGAGTCCAATAAACAATCCAGATTGGGCCAGGCAGAATGTAGTCAGCAACGGTAAACAATCGGTCAAATACAGAAATCAAACATGGGAAATGATGGCCGGCAAAATCAATATAAGTGGCTATTCTGGTTCACGATCATAGGCCCTGTCCCACATGGCACACTTCATATGAATTTTCAGTCTTGTGTACTTTTTTTATGTGTCCGTAAAATCCATGAGACCGTCTGTAGGGTGTCTCATTTGTCATTTTAGGTTTCAGAAGGTTGCTCACGCATACTTTGTGGTTGATATGTGCCCTCTATGTGCACTTTTGCAGAGCCCACACTGATGCAAGCTCTACAGCACACTTCTTTTCGACAGTCAAAGCAGGGCTACGTTTTTGTACGTCGTGCACAATAACCCTAAAGGCACCAGGGTGGCGGTGTCACCGGCTTCTTATATATATATATATATATATATATATATATATATATATATATATATATATATGTATATATATATATAAATATAGCTGCGAGCAGCGATGAAGGGCCAAAGCTGGCGACACCGCCACCCCGGTGCCTTTAGGTAACTAAAGGAACCGGGGTTGCGGTGCCACCGGCTTGGGCCCGTAATCGCTGCTCGCAGCTATATTTGAAATTATCTTTATTAATTTCATTGCTGTCTAGGAGAAACAACTGAGATATCAGTTTTCTTTCCTGTTTGGTAAAAATACAGCAAAATATGATACATTCTGATGTCTTCACAATGTGTGTGTTGTGATACGCACTGGTTAATGATGGGTGTGTAAGCCATTCTGTCCTCATCTATAACAGACACCATCAGCGTGATCAGTTTTGGCCAGAAGTCCAGGTTCTTGATGGACGGACCCTGTTCCTCACGTGGCAGATCCTGCTTCTTAGCCTGGAAACACAGAGAAACAGAAGTTTATTACAGATAATGACACAATTTCTCCTTCTTCCACGTGTTTAAAGTTTGAATAATTTAGTCCGGATAACTGATGTACTGAATCTGAGTACTCGGCACTCTGGTTAAGTGTTTTTGCTTCATAAGACTTTTTATTTGGTGCGAACACGAACACACACACACACACACACACACACACACACACACACACACACACACACACACACACACACACAGAGAGACAGAGAGAGAGAGAGAGAAAGAGAGAGAGAGAAAGAGACTGGACTCTGATTAAAATAATTTATACTCAACACATTCGTATTTAGTGTTTCCTGCCCTTTAAGCTTATTAATGTCTTCATTAATTATGCAAATCCTGAGTTCTGCAACAATTCCAGCCAAATCATTAACTAAAGCTGCACTCAAACAGTCAATGTTTGAGATCTAGGACAACAGCATTTTCTAGCATGTGTCGAAATACATGCAATAGTAGACTAGTCTAGTACAATAGATTACTTTCTGTTTGGACTGGTAACCACTCACAACAAGCTTCAAATAAGCTAAAACAACTGAAAATCTAAATAATTATATTAATTTATTTATTTTTGCCATGCTCTAAAATATTTTATTAGGTAGAAATTGTAAGAAAAAATATTTTATCCTTAATCCTTATACCGTAAATCACGAACGACTCGAAAAGTAAATGTAAATTCATTGGATAATAAGAGTGGGATCCTTGAAAAACATTTAAAAAAAATCAGGAACCCTGAAATTGAATTATTTTTATTTTTATTAATTTAGTTGCTTAATTTAATAATAAAAAAAAGTCTTGGAAACAAAACTGTGTCATTACTGTAGATGTACCAGAGGAAACCTATTAGCCTATTAATCAAAATGACATGGCAGCCAAGTGGAACCGGATGTTTTACGAATAAAAATATAAATAAATAAACAAACAGAATGGCCATCACATACAAGGAACGAGTCAGACCTAAATTCAAGGTTACTAAAATGCTGCTTAAAAAGCTATTTGGCTAAGGTGATTTCAAAGGTGGAACAATTCAATTTTGATGAAGGATTGCAAAAACAAAGAAAAAAAGAAAAAGTATGTTTACTCAAAAAGGCTACCAATCTAAGGTCACAAAAAAGATTCATGAATTGTGCATAATAAGACCAGGAATGTGTACTACGAAAGTAAGTGTTTCATTTTTTTCTAATTTCCTTGACATTTTTATTCAAGTTAGCCTCCCTATACCTCCTCAAACACTTAACAGGGGTTTTGTCTTGCTCTATGACTGCATTTCTGCCATTTCTCATAACCTCAGAGAGATTGACAGCTACAGCAATATTGTTTAACAGCAAATAACCTGTGAAACATGCACTTCATGTATTCGACTGCATTTTTATTCAAACAGCATATATCTACAGAACTTGCTCTCAAAATTTCCTTGACTTTTATAAATGGCAACACCAAGGTGATGGGTTCGATTCCCAAGGAATGCATGAACTCATAAAATACAAATCTTGAATGTATGTTGTTTTGGATAAAAGTGTCTACCAAATGCAGAAATGGCAATTCAACTTTTATTGAAACATTAAAAGTATTGAAATAACATAAAAATCACATGTATCATTCCAAACAGGACTGACAACTGTGGTGCTATATGAATGTAGCCCAAATCCAAAGGAATCATCATGCATCCTAACATACGATTTAATGTGCATCTTGAGTGCTCACATGGCTGTAAAGACATCAGCCACTACATCGCTGGAATTACAGCATCTCTTGGCACACAGGTCAGAGTTTATTCTGGGGGGAATGTTTGTTTATCATGGATCTGGATGGTAAAATTAGTACTCTCACTTCCCTCCTCTTGATTCTCCCACAATGCACTTCTGTCTAACATCAGTCCAGGTTTATTTGATGGACAACTGGGCATTATGCCAGGCTATTTTTGGGCATCTCTCTGGGCTATTTTCCATGGCAAGACAGTAAAACGCGAGATGCTTTAGAATTCTCCTGCCACTCTGCTTCTAGAATTAGATTCCAGTAGAATTGTGGGAAGTGTGTGAGCTGTCCATGGTGCTAAAGCATTATTCATGGTGCTGAAATAGGTTGCGTTGAGTGTTACAAATCTTCAGTAGCTCTCAGTGGCATTAAAGGGAGCAATATATATATTTTTTAATCATTTTTAAAATTGTCCAATTTAAAAAAAAAAAAAACTTCTTTGTGGGGGAGGGGGGGCAGAACAGTCATCATTTAATACATATAATAAACTCAATTAAATTCTGAAGTTTGTCAGGACAGTACGATTTTTAAAATAACTTTAATTACATTGACATACATACAAAAATTTAGCTTTGCATCTCAGAAATAAATTGCATTGTAAAACATATTAATATAGAAAACAGTTAATTTAAATAATAATAATATTTCTAAATATTAGTGTTTTTACTGTATTTTTGAACAAATAAATGCAGCCTTGGTGAGCATAAGAGACTTATGTAATGTAGCTAATGTAGCATGCACTAAACATGCTCTACCGTGTGTTTCTGTACAAGAGTAAGACATTTTTCCTCCTTTTCTCACGCATGGCACTTCCTGTCAGGCCACAGCAGTGAGTGTGTCAACTTAACTTGATTCAACATGCTAATAAGACTTGCATATGTACAGTATGTGTCTCTACATTTACAGTAAATCTAACAATAATGTATTGCATGCACATATTCTAAAACCTAGTTGGAGCCTAAAAAGTGACTCATAAGAGAGTTTCACTGGAGATCATGTTGACGTCTGTGTTGTGTTTATGGGTCTGTATGAGGCATGTGAGCGTGCGAAACACAGGTTTAGAGAAGGGAAAAGGAGCTCCTTGGGGGCGTTGAGTAATATGTGCTGAATTAGATTAAAACAATAAGCAGGACTACTGCGATCAGGACACAACACCGGCTCACGCTCCTCTACTGCTCTGTCTTTAGAATTAAAGAAAAGTCTGTCCTTGTTTCACATTTACATATGAAAGATGAGGAGTAACATGTATAGTGCTAAAACACAAGAGAACTGACTCTTGTAACTGCAGCAACCCCCAGCAACTACATATCAACGCCCTAGTAACTCCATAACAAACCTTAGAAACCATAATTACTGTACATGCCATAGAATCTGCATTACAAACACATAACAATGCTCTAATAACAGCTTAGCAGCCCCTAACAACCACACAGCAACACCCTAGTAACTGCATAGCAATTGTTAGAAAACATCTATAAATGTCATAGCAATTGCATAGAATTCACATAGCAATGCACTAGTAACTGCATAGCAGCAATTGTTATAAATCATTGGGGGTGTAACAATACTGTGCCTAGCATAAGTGAACACACCCATGCTAACGTTGACTAAAAAGAGGAATAAAAAATCATCTCTAATCTCTAGGTATGGTGAAGGGAATGTGATGATGTGGGGCTTTAATTCCAAAGGCCAAGGGAACTTTATCAGGATGCATAGTATACTGGATCCATGAAACAACTGGCCTTTAAAAATAAAAATCTGCCTGTCTCTATGGGAATTTAACATAGGGGTGTCCTGACTTACGTAACCTTTATTTTAAGGAAGAACATTTATTTATTTACGATACATTATTCATTCACAAAGAAAACTGGTGTCCTTAAAGGTTGGATTTTTCCAAATTTTTTAAATTAAGGCATTAAGATCAAATTCCAAAAGATTATTTTTTATTCCTCTTTTTAGTCAACTTTAGCATGGGTGTGTTCACTTATACTATCCACTGTATATCGTGTCACAATATATCGCAATACAAAAATGCAACAATATGTATCGTTTATAGTAACAATATTTCTTCAGAAAATGTAGAAGTCTAGTTATTGAATTCATTCCTCCTGATGGCTTGTTTGGATCATTTAACTTTACTTTGATCGTGATCTTTATTTGCTCTTTGACTGTGTTGGTGTGTCATATCTCTTATGCAAGTTCACATCAACAATGACAAGTAATACCACCCAAATCTACTGAGACAGGAGTGATATCATCACTACGAGACAATGGACGACACACACACACACACACACAACCATGATGACACCCTCTCTACACAAAGACTATTGCTGAATTCCGTACCGCATACTAACATACTAATCTTACTGTTTTTGCCATAGAAAGATGTGGGGTAAATAGTAAGAGTAGTATGCTAAAGTATGCGGTTCCAATTTCAGCATATTGCTCTTGCAGCTGAGTCACTCCACCTAAATGCGAGATTAAATAAGGGATGGATATTCCTCAGGGCATGTGAGTGAGCATATGTGTGTGTGAGTGCTAGCATCTGATGTTGTAAGAGAACTGATTGTTGAGAAACTGAGGATCAAATTCCAGGGCAGAAGAATAAGAAGGAAAGGCATATTTTATTCTTATTTATAGGGCATGTGTGTCTATGGGTTGTATATTTTGAATTAAAGATGAGATGCACTAATAACTATAATTTAGTGCCGTCAACTGATTAAAAAGAAAACACGGATTGCAACGGGATAAATTAGAACAGGATTTTTCTAGATGGTGAAAAGTGGGCGGTCCGGAAGTAGGAATCTGACGCCCATTGGCTGAGGTGACATCAACTGCAAAAGAAAGCTATTTCAGAGCAAATGATTATGCATTAATGATTACAAAAGGCAAATCTCTGTCTCTGGAATAGTGTGCTCTGATAAATCACACACAAAAAGGAAAGAAATAGAACAGTAAAACATTATGATATAAACCCTTTCTAATTTATCCGGTTGCAATCCTTGTTTCACGTCGGATAGCTATGAAAAACTAATATACTGTATCTCCACACAAAAGAGTGTGATGACATGAATGGAGATAGCATAACCCATAAGACAAAAGGGAATATTGCCATAACACACACACACACACACACACACAAACACACACACACACATGATTACCAGTGAGATTGCCCATCATTACCCCTCCACACTGGACTATTGTCATTCCCTATTGAAACTACATTTCCCATAACTCTCTGCCTGGACTCATCATCCCTAATTGCATCCACCTGTGTCTCATTACCTTGTTTTACTCACCCTATAATAGCCTGGTTTTCACATTCATTCCCTGCAAAGTCTTGTTTAGTGTCACTACAGCATTTCTGAGTGTGTTTGTATCCTTTTTCTCCCGTGTCCTGGTTCTCTTGATTCTCTGCCTGTTCCCTCGGATTTCTCTCTTTGCCTCAGCCCTGATATGTTCATTAATTGTTTGTATTGTTTGTGTATGACCCTTGCCAGTTATCTGGATTACGTCTTTGGATTACCCTGTTCAATAAATGCGGCATTTGGATCCTCAACCTTTGTGTCTCAGAGCAGTTCGTGACACACACACACGCGCACACACTCTCTCTCACACACACACACACACACACACACACACACACACACACACACACACAGGTTTTCATGATTTATTGGAACTTTCCATAGACAATGATTTTTATACTGTACAAACTGTATCTATCTCTTTACATTTGCCCTAAACCTAAACCTACACATCACAGAAAACTTTCTGCATTTTTACATTTTCAAAAAAAAAACCCATCACTTAGTATGATTTATAAGCAATTTTCTCATGGGGACCAAAACAAATTCAGCAATATTATCATCTTTGTGGGGACATTTTGTCCGCATAACGTAGAGTAGACCTGAACCTCTCTCTCTCAAACACGCGCACACACACTCACACACACACACACACACACACAAACACACACACACACACACACACACACAAGATTGGCGCTTCAGTGTGCTAATCCTCCTGAGAGATTGACCCTTCACCCCCCCCCCCCACCCCCTTCGCTGAAGATGGACCACTCCAAATGCTCTCTGTCTTCTCTGTGTGGTTATTTCTGCCTTCAATAAAATCACAGTGTTTGGTGATTATCTCTAAAATGAGGCCCTGCAGCAGGTTTGGAGTCATTTTTTAGCCTGAGCTCCAAAGATCCAGATCTTACATCAACCCTTATTTTACTGCTCAGAGGTTGCTTTTTCATTGCTCATGAGACTAAATTCAACACAAAACAGCATTTTACTATTCTTTCCATTTTACCAGACTTTGGTATCTTCGCAAATCTGAGCACAGTTTGAGACATTGTTGAGATGTCTTTTGAAACTTTAGAGAAAACACAAAGACATGTCATACACCTCTACTTAGAAGATAATCTGCATTTAGCATAAAAATAAAACATTCATTACTTAAATGTATGAATTTGTTGTTGGTATGTTTTTGACAAACGAGCCCGTCCCCATAGGCAGGTTTTGTCTAATTTATATGGCTATAGAAAAGTAATCATATAGAGACACTCTGCTCAAAGTAATTAGATGTAAACTATCTCTCTATAATTATATAGACCTCTGCATATCACTGTAATTAACTCTTAGCTTTAATTAAAAGGTGCTTTGAGGGCTTCACTTTATTGTGGGTTTCTGGTGGTGTTCTTTTAGGTGTGAGTTTAGCGTACACCGTGTAAATCACAGCTACCTGTCCTGCTAATTACTACTTATGCAATATGTGCAATTTATTTCAACATCACTTTGGTAGGAAAGTGCTTTTAATAAGGACATAAATGAAAATGTAAAGTGGTAAATGTCTCTCTTTCTTTGGTAGCCTAGATTGGTGAATCTCATGAAAACAACAGACCACGTCATCAAAAAACAGGTAATATATATGTGTAATATATATATATACAGGTCCTTTTCAAAAAATTAGCATATTGTGATAGTTCATTATTTTCCATAATGTAATGATAAAAATTAAACTTTCATATATTTTAGATTCATTGCACACCAACTGAAATATTTCAGGTCTTTTATTGTTTTAATACTGATGATTTTGGCATACAGCTCATGAAAACCCAAAATTCCTATCTCAAAAAATTAGCATATCATGAAAAGGTTCTCTAAACGAGCTATTAACCTAATCATCTGAATCAACTAATTAACTCTAAACACCTGCAAAAGATTCCTGAGGCTTTTAAAAACTCCCAGCCTGTTTCATTACTCAAAACCGCAATCATGGGTAAGACTGCCGACCTGACTGCTGTCCAGAAGGCCATCACCCTCAAGCAAGAGGGTCAAGTCAAGTCAAGTATATTTATATAGCGCTTTTCACAATACAGATTGTATCAAAGCTGCTTCACAGTATCAATCAAAACAACTTAACAAAGTTTGTTTATTACTGGAAAAAGACATCCAAGTTTGGTAGAGCTGATCAATGGTATGATTGGTTAATTAATTTGAATATCCCCAACTGAGCAAGCCAAAGGCAACAGTGGCAAGGAACCGAAAAACTCCATCCAGTGACCTAATGGTGTCCTAACACCCCATAAAATGACCCAATGGATAAAAAAAAAAACCTTGGGAGAACCCAGGCTCAGTCGGGGGCCAGTTCTCCTCTGGCATTTATGAACTAGAGGCAGAATTTACAGTAACTGTAAGATAAAAAATGTATATGAATGCCTGGCTAAATAGATGCGTCTTCAGTCTAGTTTTAAATTGGGAGAGCGAGTCTGAGCTACGAACAATATCAGGAAGGCTATTCCAGAGCTTCGGAGCTAAATGTGAAAATGCTCTGACTCCTTTGGTGGATCTGGATATCCTAGGAATGACCAGAAGCCTCGAATTTAGTGATCTTAAAGAGCGCGATGGATTGTAAGGTGATAGAAGATCCGTTAAATAGACTGGAGCTAAACCATTTAGAGCTTTATAAGTCAAAAGCAATACCTTGTATTTAATACGGAACTTTATAGGTAACCAATGAAGTGATAATAAAATCGGTGTTATATGATCATATTTTCTTGATCTAGTAAGAACTCTAGCGGCTGCATTTTGGACTAACTGTAGCTTGTTTATTGAAGATGCAGGACAACCAGCTAATAAAGCATTACAGTAATCTAGTCTCGAGGTCATGAATGCATGAACTAACTTTTCTGCATCAGAGACTGATAGCATATTACGTAGCTTAGCAATGTTTCTAAGGTGGAAAAAGGCAGTTTTTGTAACATATGAAATATGCTTTTCAAAAGACAGGTTGCAGTCTAATGTAACACCCAGGTCTTTTACTGTAGCAGATAAAGTAACAGGGCATCCTACTATGTTAAAGTCGTGCTGTGAAAGGTTTTGTGGACGGTTTTTAGAACCGATAAGTATGACCTCTGTCTTGTCTGGATTTAATAAAAGAAAATTACGAGTCATCCAATCTTTTATATCTTTAACAGAATCTGGATAATTTAGCGTATTCATCTGGCCGTGATGAAATATATATTTGAGTGTCATCAGCATAACAATGGAAACTAATTCCATGTTTCCTTGGAATATTACCAAGTGGCAGCATATATATTGAGAATAATAAAGGGCCTAACACAGATCCCTGCGGCACTCCATAGTTTGCCGAAGTTATAATCGATTTTTCTCCATTTAAGTAGACGAAATGGTAGCGGTCAGATAAGTATGACCTGAACCAGCTTAATGCTTGTCCTTGAACACCAGTGTAATTTTGTAGTCGATCTAAGAGTATTGTGTGATCTATAGTATCGAACGCAGCACTAAGATCAAGTAAAACTAGTACTGAGATACAGCCTTGGTCCGAAGCTAAAAGTAAATCATTTGTGATTCTAACAAGCGCAGTTTCAGTGCTATGATGTGGCCTGAATCCAGACTGAAACTTTTCATAGATGTCGTTTTCTTGCAAGAAAGAGCCGAGTTGAGCGGACACAGCTTTTTCTAATATTTTTGACATAAATGAAAGATTCGAAATGGGTCTGTAATTTGCTAGGTTATTTGGATCTAATTGTGGTTTCTTAATAAGAGGTTTTATTACTGCCAGCTTGAACGTTCTTGGAACATGACCTAAAGATAAAGATGAGTTAATAATATTGAGAAGAGGCTCTTCCACTATAGGTAACACTTCTTTCAGTAGTTCAGTTGGTATAGGATCTAATAAACATGTTGTTGTTTTAGATGAAGTGATAAGTTTATTTAACTCTTTTTGTTCTATGGTTGTAAAGCATTGTAATTGTTCTTGCGGGGTGTTAATTGCGGCCGAATTATAAGGCGCGAGCAAAGATCGAACGTTTACGATTTTGATTCTGATGCTTTCAATTTTCTCGGTGAAGAAGTTCATGAAATCATTACTACTAAACTGTAACGAGGTATTTTGTTCAGACGACGTCTGTTTATTTGTTAGTCTAGCCACGGTATTAAATAAAAACCTTGGATTATTTCGGTTGTTTTCTATTAATTTGCTGAGGTGCTCAGCCCTGGCCGTTTTAAGTGCCTTTTTATAAAGTGACATACTGTCTTTCCACGCGATTCTAAAGACCTCTAAATTAGTTTTTTTCCATTTACGCTCTAAATTACGTGTTTCTCTCTTTAAAACATACGTAGTATTATTGTACCATGGTGCTATACTTTTTTCTCTGACCTTTTTTAATCTAATGGGTGCAACAATATCCAATGTTCTAGAGAGAATGGTGCTCATAGTGCTAGTTAGTTCGTCTAATTCATCTGTTTGTTTGGGTTCAGGCAGCAGCTGAGACAGATCAGATAAGCTATTTGAGAAATGATCTATGGTGGATGGACGAATTGTTCTACCTGGTCGAAAACGTGGCGCAGCTTGACATATTACAGTAGTGCGTAATATGCAAGTTACCAAGTAGTGGTCAGTGACATCATCACTTTGTGGAATGATATCTATATCGGTTGGATCGGTTCCATATGATATAATTAAATCGAGTGTATGATTAAGACGATGAGTTGGTCCGGTGACGTTTTGCTTGACCCCGAAGGAGTTTAATAAATCTGTAAACGCAGCCCCTAACGCATCATTTAAATTATCTACGTGTATGTTAAAATCTCCAACAATTAATGCTTTATCGACGTTGACCAAAAGATCTGATAGAAAGGCAGCAAACTCTTTTAAGAAATTGGCGTAAGGCCCTGGAGGTCTATATACGGTAGCCAATGCTAGAGATAATAGGGATTTTTTTCTTACATCTAAGAGCGTAACATTTAGCACAAGCACTTCAAACGAATTAAACCTATGACGAGTTTTCTGAGTAACATTAAGGATATCTCTGTAGATTGTTGCAACACCGCCGCCACGACCGATCAGACGGGGCTCATGCTTATAACAGTATCCTGGCGGAGTATACTCATTTAGACCGAAATAATCATTTGGTTTAAGCCAGGTTTCAGTAAGGCACAGAACATCGAAATTATTATCTGTGACCATTTCATTTACAATAACCGCCTTAGGTGTGAGCGATCTAATGTTTAGAAGACCTAGCTTTAGAAATTGTTTTTGTTCACTAATAGCGAGATTTTTTGTTTTAATAACAATTAGATTTTTTCTAGATCCCGCAGTAGATTTATTATTTGATTTTAGTAAACGAGGAATAGACACAGTTTCTATGCAATGTTCTACACTAGTATTAATATCAATTAAATTGGTGCAGTAGAGACTGTGATTTGGATTTTTGGTTACTAGTCAAATGTTATTTAACATCTTGGAGATGTTATCCGACAGAAGATCTGCCCCGATTCTACTTGGGTGTAAGCCATCAGCGCGGAAGAGCCTTGGTCGCTCCCAAAACAGATTCCAATTATTTACAAAAATCAGTTTCTGCTCATTGCACCATGACAATAACCATTCATTTAGCGCAAATAATCTACTGAACTTTTCATGCCCTCGTCGGTACGTAGGAAGCGGTCCAGACACAATAATCGATGTTTCAGGCGATGTGCTGCGTACCGTATCGATAAGGCTCCTAAAGTCTTTCTTCAGAACCTCCGTCTGTCGCAGCCTAATGTCGTTAGCTCCCGCGTGCAGCACAACAGCTCCGACGCGCTCGTCACCGTTCAAGATCTCAGTTACCAGTGATATCGAGAACACGAGCACCAGGAAAGCAGTGACTGTGCACCTTACTTTTACCTAACGTAGCGTGGACGTGTCGGACGGTGGAATCGCCGATGATCACAGCATCGCGTTCCGTTTCGCGAAGAGGGGAGAAGCGGTTCTGAGTGGAGATCTCGAAAACCGGGAGGGGCGAAAAGATTCTTGTCCTGGCACGCGGCTTCCGCGGAACCACCCAGGCTTCGTGGTGGTGTGTTGGAGCCGGAGTGAATGAAATCATGGCTGATCGTAACCTGGACGCTAGGGACCAATGCTGAGAAACGCACGGAGTAGACGAGGTCAGCGTCAGCGGATTACTAACGTTAATCACTGATCCGTGTGCATCAGCGCGTGATGTTTCAAGAGCTAAACGACGGTCTCTCAGCTCAGCTTGTCTCTCTAGAAGGTCACGGATCTGCTTTTCTACAGCTTCTAATTCAGACTGCACCGCGAGCAATTCAGATCTGTTCTCATCTGCACCAAAAGGTAGACAACATACACCTGACATATTCGCCATTTTAACAGATGGACAGTAAGTTAGCAATGATGCAACCAGTGATGCTATTAATATTTATACTAATTTATGACTCAAGTCTTGGGTAAAAACCGTCTTTTTAGTGGTATGGGTGTAATGTAGACGCACGATAGACGGGAAAACAAACAAACTCACAGCAGGCAACGAGGCTGACAAAAGCAGTCGATCGCAGGGCGAACAGCAGTGAAGCGGTGTCTCGCTCTACGACCAACAACCAATGTTCAAACCGTATTTGCGCAAACAAACAATCGCAAACAAACAAACTCACAGCGGGCAACGAGGCTGACAAAAGCAGTCGATCGCAGGGCGAACAGCAGTGAAGCGGTGTCTCGCTCTACGACCAACAACCAATGTTCAAACCGTATTTGCGCAAACAAACAAATGCAAACAAACAAACAAACTCACAGCGGGCAACGAGGCTGACAAAAGCAGTCGATCGCAGGGCATACAGCAGTGAAGCGGTGTCTCGCTCTACAACCAACAACCAATGTTCAAACCATATTTGCGCAAACAAACAAACTCACAGCGGGCAACGAGGCTGACAAAAGCAGTCGATCGCAGGGCGAACAGCAGTGAAGCGGTGTCTCGCTCTACGACCAACAACCAATGTTCCAACCGTATTTGCGGTTCCAGCCGTATAATGGCTTGAGACGCGTCTGGCCAACAGTCCGAGTTGTAATTATGAGTTAAATGATGGTTCAGAACAGAATAAAGAGAGAAATACGGAAAAACAGAAGGAAATACGAAGCTAATACGAGGCTTAGACAGTCACGAAGCAAACAAACTCACAGCTCACAACAGGCAGCGAGGCGGACAAAAGCAATCGAGCAAAAGCAATCGGAAGCCAAGACACAGAAAGAAATTTCTGAACAAATAGGCTGTTCCCAGAGTGCTGTATCAAGGCACCTCAGTGGGAAGTCTGTGGGAAGGAAAAAGTGTGGCAAAAAACGCTGCACAACGAGAAGAGGTGACCGGACCCTGAGGAAGGTTGTGGAGAAGGACCGATTCCAGACCTTGGGGGACCTGCGGAAGCAGTGGATTGAGTCTGGAGTAGAAACATCCAGAGCCACCGTGCACAGGCGTGTGCAGGAAATGGGCTACAGGTGCCGCATTTCCCAGGTCAAGCCACTTTTGAACCAGAAAGAGCGGCAGAAGCGCCTGACCTGGGCTACAGAAAAGCAGCACTGGACTGTTGCTCAGTGGTCCAAAGTACTTTTTTCGGATGAAAGCAAATTTTGCATGTCATTCGGAAATCAAGGTGCCAGAGTCTGAAGGAAGACTGGGGAGAAGGAAATGCCAAAATGCCTGAAGTCCAGTGTCAAGTACCCACAGTCAGTGATGGTCTGGGGTGCCATGTCAGCTGCTGGTGTTGGTCCACTGTGTTTTATCAAGGGCAGGGTCAATGCAGCTAGCTATCAGGAGATTTTGGAGCACTTCATGCTTCCATCTGATTTCATTTTTCAGCACGACCTGGCACCTGCTCACAGTGCCGAAACCACTGGTAAATGGTTTACTGACCATGGTATTACTGTGCTCAATTGGCCTGCCAACTCTCCTGACCTGAACCCCATAGAGAATCTGTGGGATATTGTGAAGAGAAAGTTGAGAGACGCAAGACCCAACACTCTGGATGAGCTTAAGGCCGCTATCGAAGCATCCTGGGCCTCCATAACACCTCAGCAGTGCCACAGGCTGATTGCCTCCATGCCACGCCGCATTGAAGCAGTCATTTCTGCAAAAGGATTCCCGACCAAGTATTGAGTGCATAACTGAACATAATTATTTGAAGGTTGACTTTTTTTGTATTAAAAACACTTCTTTTATTGGTCGGATGAAATATGCTAATTTTTTGAGATAGGAATTTTGGGTTTTCATGAGCTGTATGCCAAAATCATCAGTATTAAAACAATAAAAGACCTGAAATATTTCAGTTGGTGTGCAATGAATCTAAAATATATGAAAGTTTAATTTTTATCATTACATTATGGAAAATAATGAACTTTATCATAATATGCTAATTTTTTTAGAAGGACCTGTATATCCTGTCGATTGTCTAGCCCCTCCCATCTTGTTACCTGATTATTGATTAATTTGCCCCACCTGTCCTCCCCACTTTACTTTTGCATTTTTTTAAATTCCCTTTTTGTTTGGTGGTTCACAACTGTAATAAATAAATATATATTTTTTAATTTAAATCAGCATTAAAAGGTAAAATTAATATATATATATATATATATATATATATATATATATATATTTTTTTTTTTATGAATATTACAATACAATTACAATAAAATAGTAAGTATTAGTTTTATCATTAAAACATAATTAAATATCATTAATTATATATTATGGAATGTAATTTATTAAAAAAAACTGTGGTTAACTGTCGGAAAATAATAATAAAATAGGCTGATACAATAAGCTTAATTTCTTTGTGCAAAACCTTATTTATTTTTCTTCTTTTTTTGGAAAGTCAAATAGATAATACAGTGCCTCACATACACAATCATTCATAGATGGTTGGATAAAAGTTAAAAAACATGTTTTAATTAAATCTTACTACTCAAACTTGACATTTCTCTTGCCATAGTCAATCAATACTTTCATATTTACTTTTTATCACTCTGAATATTCTGCCAGTTGTTCTGACTGAGTGCGTCTCATTTTATTTCCACCAACCTTGTTTCTTTGTTCTTTTTCAGCCTCCCTCTTTCTCTCCCTCTCTCTCTCTCTTTTCTATGGATCTCCTTCATTCACATCACACTAACAGGATTTTGTTGTTTCCGACCCCCCCTTGCACGTGTCTTAAGAGCTTTTTGACATGATTATATAACATACCAACCCACCTCTTAGTGATGCCGCTATATTTTATATATAAGACATCCAGAGGAAGAACATTCAATGTGCCCATTCCTGTAGCACCAAATAAAAGCCTATTTTCCTCTTCAAGGGGCCGTTGCCTCAGTTAAAGAAGAAGATGGGTCAGTTCTGCAACTAAAAATAAGCCTCTCCACTAGCGAGAGTGAAACTCTGGCTCATAATTTTAGCTGCGTTCTGTTCGGGGAATCCGAGCTGTTATTTAGGGCTAATGTAAGTTCTCTGGGCGCTGCTGATGAGTTACACGTTTTAGTTCAGTCGCTGTGGATGAATGTGTGTTTTCCAGTCCTGCCATCGAGAGCTCGATGAACGTATAAACACAGAAACACTCCTATTTCTGCAGGATATGATCAGTGTTAGTTTACTATTGCTAAAAAATTATTTATGGTTAAAAATAGCTTTTGTTAAATTAAAAGAAAGCAGAAATAAAAATAAATAAGTAAAATAAAATATTAATATTCTTGAAATATTATATTTTTAAATATACTTCATTGGCAACTAACTGAAATAAAAGATGAAGTACCAAAATTAAGTTAAAGCTAAATGGAAATATAATTAAAAAATGAATAAAACTAACAAAACCACAACAAAATTACAACAAAAAACAATTTAAATGAAAATAAAAGCAAATACATTTATTAAAAAAATAATAATAATTATTAGCATTTTAAATAAATATTACTAAAATAATACATGGATGGTATTTTTTCTTTTTCCATATAATAGCGATCCCAGAGAACATAAATAAAGTGGAAAAACTGTGCTTAACTGTCATACAAATAATCACCTTTTGCAAAAAATTTAAATGGTCCTAAAAACGACTCGGTTACTAACGTAACCTCGGTTCCCTGAGAGGAGGGAACGAGTATTGCGTAAGTAGCTTACGCTATGGGAAAACTCCTTTTCTCGAGAATATTGAAGTCTTTATGTAAAACGCATTGCAGCTGCACAGCTGACAGCAATGAACGAAGGAGCTCGGTCATTGGCTGTGCTGCGGCAACTTGCTCGAACCAATGACGGGGCGACTCTGAATGCACGACCAATGAGCGCGCTTCGCGCCCGCGCGCGTCAGAGCCCGCCAAAATGGGCGTGGCCAAGCTATATATTGGGCGCCCCGTCATGAGAGTTCTTTAGGTTAAAACGACTGAAGCGAACTAACCAAGCACAAGCACGGCAGCTTACGCAATACTCGTTCCCTCCTCTCAGGGAACCGAGGTTACGTTAGTAACCGAGTCGTTCCCTTTCGAGAGGTCTCTCCTATTGCGTAAGTAGCTTACGCTATGGGAACACCATGCAAAACGCCGTGCGTGCTGAACTTCGCCTTATGATAGCCAGAGGCAGGTGCCTGAGCTAAAAAGCAAAGTTATCATCCAACTAGCCGGCAGAGGCGAGCTTTATATGTGGGAAAAAATACAGAGCGGCTAGAAGGCGCTCAGTGTGACACAAGCACATACATAATCTAGATACGAACTCGCAGTTCAACTAGCATTATGCTGATAGCACATTGGAATGCAATGTCGGGACCTGTAGGTTGTAGAATCTGATAAATGTGGACGGTGAGGCCCAGCCTGCCGCCGCACAAATATCCTCGATCGGTATCCCGCTCGACCATGCCCAGGAAGAAGCCACACTCCTGGTGGAGTGTGCTTTGACTCCCCAGGGGCATTGAAGTCCCTTAGCTTCATAAGCCAGCACTATAGCTTCGACTATCCAGTGAGAGATTCTCTGCTTTGAAACGGCGGAACCTTTCGTACGGCCGCCAAAGCATACAAACAGTTGTTCTGTCTGTCTGAATAGGGCAGAACGCTCCAAATACACTCTGAGAGCCCTAATGGGGCAGAGTAGATTAGCGTCGTGTTCGTCTGCTGGAGACGAAAGCGCAGTTAGGGAGATAACCTGTGCTCTGAAGGGAGTGGTGAGCACTTTAGGAATATACCCATGTTTCGGTCTAAGGACGACCCTGCAGTCGTTAGGTCCGAATTCTAGGCAGGCAGCGCTTGTTGAAAGCGCGTGCAGGTCGCCCACTCTCTTGACCGAGGCGAGTGCCAGCAAGAGCGCCGTCTTGAGCGAGAGCTGTTTAAGGTGCACGGTTCGGAGTGGTTCGAACGGGGGCCCTTTAAGAGCGTCTAGGACCGTAGCTAGGTCCCAGATCGGCACTGAGGGGGGGCGTGAAGGGTTCATCCTCCTGGCGCCCCTTAGGAAACGAATAATTTGGTCGTTTCTTCCCAATGGATGTTCCATTACAAGGTCGTGTGACGCTGTGATGGCAGCCACATATACTTTGAGCGTGGAGGGGGTGCGGCCCGCCTCCAGAAGCCCTTGTAGGAAAACGAGTACACTCGTAATCTCGCATGTTACAGGGTTCAGGCCCTTGGTATTACACCAGTCACTGAACACTTTCCATTTATGGGCATATAAGCGTCTCGTGGAGGGGGCCCGCGCCTCAGCGATGGTTTTTAGTGCTCCGCTCGCGAGGTTTCTGGGAACCCGTTGAGGGGACATGCATGAAGGGCCCACAGATTGGGGCGGGGATGAAATATCATCCCGCTGGCCTGACTGAGGAGGTCTGGCCTCAGTGGAATCGGCCGTGGTGCAGATTGCATTTGCATCAGATCTGGAAACCATGTTTGGTTCTTCCAGAGTGGGGCTATCAGCAGCACTGTGTTTTCCTCCTCTCTGACCCGACTGATGACCTGTGGCAGCATCGCGATCGGGGGAAAGGCATATAAGGGGCGGCTCGGCCAGCTCTGGGCGAGCGCGTCCGTGCTTTTCGTGAAGAAAAGAGAGCAGTGCGCGTTCTCCTTGGAGGTGAAGAGGTCGATCTCCGCTTTGCCAAAGGTTTTCCATAACCACTGAATCGTCAGAGGGTTGAGAGCCCATTCTCCTGGGAGAATCTTGTCTCTGGATAGCATGTCTGCCCCCTGGTTCAGGGCGCCTGGCACATGCGCTGCTCTCAGCGAGCGCAAGTTGTGCTGGGACCATAAAATGAGTCTCCTGGCCATTGAATGCATGGAGCTCGACCTGAGTCCACCCTGGCGATTTATGTACGACACTACCGTCATGTTGTCCGTTCGGACCAGGACGTGTACGTTTTTTAGATGTGGGAGCAGGGCTCTGAGAGCCAAAGCGACCGCTTTCATTTCCAGACAGTGTATGTGTAGGCGCTTCTCCGGGTTTGACCAAAAGCCGGAGACAGGCCTGCCCTCGTAAAGGGCCCCCAACCTATTTTGTAGGCATCTGTCGTTATCATCTTTCTCCTTGTGTTCACACCCAGACTCACGCCTGACTGGTACCAGTCGGCGGCTTTCCAGTGCGTCAGGGCTTTTATACAGCCGTGGTTCGCTCTGATTAAAAAGTGGCCCGAACACCACGCGTGAGTAGGGACGCGGCTCTTGAGCCAGCGTTGGAGAGGGCGCATATGCAACAATCCTAGCTGGAGTACGGCCGATGCTGAGGCCATGAGACCGAGCATCCTCTGAAACCGTTTGACGGGGGCGCGCGCCCGCTCTGAATGATGTTGCAAGGCGCCGGTGAGAGACGCGCTGTCATTTGCATCGAGTCTAGAACTATTCCCAGGAAAGAAATCCTCTGGCTGGGAGATAGTATGCTTTTTGCAAAATTGATTCTTAGACCCAGGCATTCTAAATGGCTGATAATCCAAGATCTGTGTGTGTTATTAGCTGACTCTCTGATTGTGCTAGAACCAGCCAATCGTCGAGATAATTCAGTATTCGCACTCCCCTTCGTCTTAGGGGGGAAAGTGCTGCATCCATACATTTCGTGAATGTACGGGGAGCCAGGGACAGGCCGAACGGGAGTACTGTGTACTGGTATGACTGTCCCTCGAAAGCGAATCTCAGAAACGGCCTGTGATGAGGCGCTATTGGAATGTGAAAGTAAGCATCTTTCAGATCCACTGAGAGAAACCAATCTCCTGGGCGCACTTGCGCGAGGATATGCTTGGTTGTTAACATTCTGAACGAGCGAATCATTAGTGCTTTGTTCAGGTGTCTGAGATCTAGGATGGGGCGGAGACCGCCATCCTTTTTCGGGACGAGAAAATAGCGGCTGTAAAAACCTGTCCCGCTCAGAGAGGGGGAAACAGTTTCCACAGCGCCCTTTTCTATTAGTTTGCGCACCTCGGTGCGTAGAAAATGTGAACACTCTTTTCTCACTTTCGTCTCGACCACAGTCGTAAAACGTGGTGGTCTGCGAGCGAACTGGAGCGAGTATCCGTGCTTTACTATATTCAATACCCATTTCGGCATATCTGGAATGTTTTCCCATGCCGCTGCGTGTACAGATATGGGCTGAATACAGGCTAGGGGCGGGGCGCTGTGACGTAGGGACCCGGCTAGCGAATCGCCTGAGCTCGTAGCTCTCAGAGGCGCGTGTGTGATTACAACAGCGCGCGCTGTGTTTTTAAAACTCGCAGCCTGAGCTGAGGTTGTGTTTGACACTGTAAGGGCAGTGTTTATAAGTGGGGATGCATAAACAGTGGTAGGCACACGCGTCACTTTTATAATGTTTCCCGCTTTTACTGGGGATGAATTTATAACTGTGTGAACAGTGCTTGTGTGTAGTGGTGCGTACATGACCGTAGGCACGTGATCTACATTCATGGGAAGCGCAGCCTGAGCTGGGAATGAATTTGGCACTGTTTTGACAGTATCTGGGAATGCACACTTTGTGGACATGTGAACCCTTAGTGATGCAGGCAGAAAAATACTCTTTTTGTGTTTTCTGTGCGTCGCCGTAAAAAACGGCGTTTGTTTGCAGGTGAGCGAGCTCTGTGACTGGCCCATTGACTGCTGTATGGACATATCCAGCCGCCTGTAAGGGGACTGGGTAATGTTTGAGCTTTTGCAGAGAGAGTGGTTCGGCTTTTGGCGGTCTCTGTCTGCTCTGCGATGAGCTGGAGCGCTTTGGCAGGAAATGACGCATAGCTTGTGAAGCGTTCTGGGCCTCAGTGAAGCGTTCGGCGAAACCTTTAACCGCCGGTCCAAACAGCCCGCTGGTGGAGATAGGCGCATCGAGAAATGGCGCCTTATCCGCGTCCTTCATTTCAGTCAGAGTCAGCCACAGATGGCGCTCGAGAACAGTCAAATTAGCCATAGCACGGCCGATGGACTGGGCGGTGGCCTTCGTGGCTCGCAGAGCTATATCAGTCGCGCTGCGTAAGTCCCTGAAGGCTTCGGGTTCGGGGCCAGACTCGTCCATAGAGCGGAGAAGCTTGGCTTGGAACACTTGAAGTACCGCCATTGAGTGAAGCGCTGATGCAGCTTGGACGGCGGCGGCGTAGGCGCGACCGGCGAGAGCAGCGGTAGTGCGGCAGGGCTTCGAGGGGTGGGAAGCTTTGGCTTTCCATCCGGTGGTGGAGGGCGGGCAGAGATGATTGGCCACGGCCTCCTCGAGGGGCGGCGTTCCCTCGTAGCCTCTTTTCTTCGCGCCGTCCACTGAGGAGAGCGAAGAAGAAAAAGAAGGCTTTAGGCGCGCAGAGTGGGGGGCTTTCCACGACTCGGTGAGTTCGTCGTGAACTTCCGGGAAGAAGAGAGAAGGCCTTTGCCGAGGAGCCTGCTGGCGCCCCTGCAGAAACCACTCATCCAGTCGGCTCCGGGTTGGTTCTTCGGGAGAAGACCAATCGAGCCCGAGGTCTTCCACGGCCTTAGAGAGGACACGGATAATCTCAGTATCCATAGTGGAGCCCCCGCTCGTGCTAGCTAGCGTCGACGGGGCGGGGTCGAGAGTGGAGCCCGGCCAGTCGTCCGATGCAGCGTCGATGGACAAGCTGTCGTCCATTCCCCCGTCGTCCTCGGACGCGCCGAAAGTCACAAGGCCCACCGCTCTGCTAGAGGGGTGTGGGTCCGGCTGGGTGAACTGAACCGGCGGTGGGGAAGGCAAGAGCGACGGTGAAGCACGCGGAGACTGGCTCGGCGTGACGTCCCTGAGCTCAGGTTCAGGAAGCCTCTGTGAGCGGCGCTTTTTCTTAGTGCGCGGCTCAAACAGAGGGGTGGCGATGGGCTCGTTCACGGCGAAAGCGGCGAGGCGAGCCCGTAGTGCGGAGAGACCCAGGTCATCACATTCCGGGCATCCGCCCTTGGTCAATGCAGCTTCTGCGTGGTCACGGCCCAGGCAGCGAGCGCAGATGATGTGACGATCCCCGTCCGGGAGAAGGTCTCTGCACGACGCGCAGGAAGGCATTTGAAACAACGCCTTATTGGAAAATTGCTCTTTCACAAATGTCGCGGGGCGGACAGATGTAAAATACTTGCGTATATGGCGCGCCGGATGGCTCAGTAGGAGGTGCTTGAAGGCGGCTGAAGGTGCCGACGTCCTCGTAGCAATCCCGCTGGTATGCTTTTCCACGGGGGCGAAGGCTTCCAATAATCCGGAGGATCCAGCGAAGAAGGTGTTCGCTGAAGGAGATTAAATCTAAAGAACTCTCATGACGGGGCGCCCAATATATAGCTTGGCCACGCCCATCTTGGTGGGCTCTGACGCGCGCGGGCGCGAAGCACGCTCTTTGGTCGCGCATTCAGAGTCGCCCCGTCATTGGTTCGAGCAAGTTTCCGCAGCACAGCCAATGACCGAGCTCCTTCGTTCATTGCTGTCAGCTGTGCAGCTGCAATGCGTTTTACATAAAGACTTCAATATTCTCGAGAAAAGGAGTTTTCCCATAGCGTAAGCTACTTACGCAATAGGAGAGACCTCTCGAAAGGGAACAGGATTCATTTTCTGTAAGCAAAAAATAATTGTATAAGTCTTAAATTATCGCTCTTTTTTTGTCCAGAAGAAAAAACTATTTTGTTTCTTTGCAATCTGTCAAAAGAAACAGGATGATTTAGCTAAACCTACCATACTGATTGAATACAAGAATAAATTGATTATTTGTAGATGAAAACGTATTTGACGCAGGAGAAGTGAGACGTCTCTCTTTTGCAAACAAACAGAAACTGATATGAATAAACTGAATCCCTCAGTTTAGAGATCTGAGTCATCTGCCATCGCCAGGGGAATACCTTCAGGAAGACACACGCTCAAAAAACTCAGATGCATTAAAAAGATTTAAAGACTGTGCCAGGAAAACTTTGGAAGAAGCACTAACTATCAACCCAGCAAATACTCATTTCCAAACACCTGAAATTTCCTTAATGCCTGAAAGTTGCAAAAAGCCAATTCATCAGTTCGAAGCATGTTATTTAGTTAATTTCTGGTCATTTTTGTGTGCATCAGATGGATATGTTTTAAAGTAACCTGCAAAAGGTCCGATTTTCCTGTAGATTAAACAGTAAATGTAAATAATGTGAATGAGTGTAAATGTTGAGCAGCAGCAGCACAGAACTCATCAAGCTGCCAAAAATGTTTGTTTTTTTCAGGATGAATGAGACTTTGGAGCAACAAAAACAAGTATGTGGGAGATCAGCCCAAAAGGTGCAGTGCTATTGAACTAAAAAAAGTAAGGGTGCTTTCACACTTGCATTTTAGTTGGAAACAGGGCACAGTTCGCATGAAAAATTGGTAATGTGAAAGCTGTCATACAGACCAGGAGGGCTGAACTCGAGACTATCTGTAGGAGGTGATCTGAGTTCAGTTGCACTGGAACTGTAGCGTGATTCGCGTGAATGTAAAGGCTCGGACTCAGGTGCGTACTTGGAAGTAAAGCAACCTAGGAAAACATTTTAGCCAATGACGATGTCATTAGGTCAACAAAACACATGTAAGGGATGACAGTGGTGATGATTTACCTTGGATACGAGCGAGAGTGAGAGAGAGTGGAAAAAATGAATGACTTTTTAAATACATCAGCTAAACATTTCTTTAAGGTGACATATCATGAAAATCTGACTTTTTCCGTGTTTAAGTGCTATAACCGGGTCTCCGGTGCATCTACCAACCCAGAAAACGTGAAAAGTGACAACCAGTAACTTTGTTTTGGTAAGCCTTTCTCTGCAAGCATGTCAAAAAATAAGCCGCTCCCCTTAATCGGCACGTTTCCACCCACGGCACCGCCATTTGGTTTTCGCAAGTGACAACAGTGTAACCAGTTCTAACACAATGGCAGAAGTTTGAGCAAAGCATGCAAACTGCTCTGTCGTTGCTGCACAGACAAGCACAGAACAGTATTGGACCAAAAAATGTCACAGCTGTCTTAAGACCTCAGGGAACTGTGTCAACTTGTGTAAAAGTTAAACATGACGGTAAATGCAAGTCAATGACATGAATCAATGTAACTCCACAACAACTACATAAATGTATCCACTAACCATTCAGAAACGCCCAGGTGCTTCTAAAAGTTGCAACCTCTTCCTGAGTCTCTCCGTGAGGCTTCACTTGCTACTGATTATTTCTGGGATTTTGGATGATTTTGTTCACACCCAAAAAGGGGCAAATTTGAC
The DNA here is from genome assembly GCA_026230005.1 of Gila orcuttii. Taxonomy (NCBI): domain Eukaryota; kingdom Metazoa; phylum Chordata; class Actinopteri; order Cypriniformes; family Leuciscidae; genus Gila; species Gila orcuttii. The sequence goes on along the minus strand of JAPDVR010000005.1, from coordinate 25,369,480 downwards.
AAGCTATAATAAATGATCTGGGGGGTACTTTGAGCTGACATTTCACAGACACATTCTGGGGACACCATAGATTTATATTACATCTTGTGAAAGGGGTCATAATATGTCAACTTTAAATAAAACCATTTATTGTGGGTGTTCAAAAACAACACAAAGCTATCATATGGCTTTAGAAGACTTAGTGGCTTATTGGAATATAGCACATTAGTCATATGAACGACATTTTTATCACAATTCTTTTTGTGCTTTTGGGGGTTGACAAACTCTGGTCAAGATCTAGAAAAGAGCAACATGAATATTCTTTATAATAGTGACATAATGTTGATGGGTTTGGAACAACATGAGGGTTAGTACATGATGACTGAATTTTCATTTGTGGTGAACTATCTCTCTATATACACTAAAAACCAATGAAATACGGACACAGGAAAAAGTCTGAAGCACATCTAGAGAAAACAACCAGATTTTAATGACACTTTGAGCGAGCGTGACATCGGTCCACACAGCAGATCCCTGTGACGGAGAATTCTGGGGTCAACGAATCAGATCATGTTGTGTGTGAATGCGTGAATGCCCCTGCGCTGGTGTGTGTGTGTGTGTGTAATGTGGATGGACCATGAGAAATTTCATTGTTGTGTCTGACTGGAGGGATCAGATCGAAGTGACATTGCAATGAGAGACTCGCTATACACACAAACACATCTACAGCATCAGAAATAGTGTCATAACACTGCATGTACTTTACAACAGGGGTGAGAAGAAACGCTTTCTTCCAGCGAGGAAAGACTGTTCTCTCTCTGTTTCTGCACACTAACGCTATCGATGTGATAGCACACACACACACACACACACACACACAAACACACACACACACACACACACACACACACACACACACACACACACACACACAAACACACACACACACACACACACACACACACACACACACACACACACACACACAAACACACACACACACACACACACACACACACACACACACACAAACACACACACACACACACACACACACACACACACACACACACACACACACACACACACAAACACACACACACACACACACACACACACACACACACACACACACACACACACACACACACACACACACACACACACATCATTTGTCCAGAAACACCACACATCACAGATGTTACTTCTTAGAAAATGCATTGCAAGAGTGTCGTCTAGTTGTACATATTTAACAAATCTCAATTCTCAAGGCACAGATTGAGTTTTCTTCAACAGCATGTGTTATTATTCAGGTCGCCGCTATACACTTCAACACCAGGGCTCGACAATAAGGTCGAACAGACGTTCTTCTGATACTTAACAGATTGTCAATGGACTGATCGGGCCAGTGCCACACGTTTTTTCATTTACACATTTTTTTTAAGTCCTGCCAATTTCTATCCATCTATCCACCCACCCATCATTATTTATTTAGCAAAAATCTAAACCACCAGCCTAACCAGGCCATTAGAAACATCCTTAGTGTTGAGCACTGATCACATGAAGCCTAAAAGAGAAAATAGAAAACCATAGAAGAGGACAGTTTGTGTCAATGCCCACTAAAGCGCACCTTGTTGAAACATTATCTGCATTCATGTACTTTAGTATGATTGTGGCTCCTTTCTTAACCCTGCTGGTTAGTCTCTGCTCTTACCTGGTCCAGTAGCTGGTTGTAGAGCTCATGGCAGTTGTCAAAGATGTATTTGTATGTGGAGTCCAGACATGCCTTCACACAGTCTTTAACTACCATACTGGCTCTAGGAGGATTCTGCAGCTCCTGTACCTAGAACACACACACACACACACACACACACACCTCAGAATTAGTCAAATACTAACACACACATGCTTAAAATGGTTAATCACAACTTATAAAATCAGTAATCATGATGTATGCAGTATGCCGTTTCTAAGGTATTCTGTGTAATAGTTTCTATGGCTTCCTAAAAAGTTTTCAGAGTATTGCCATGTTAATGCTATGTTTGATAGTGATGTGGTTGCTAAGGTGTTTTTTAATATAATGTTATATCTATTAGAATCCACACAGAATACTGGAATCTACAACCATTCAGGATCCAGTTGCAAAAACATAGCCATTATGTTAAGACAACAGGTGTGTCCCAATTTGCAATCCCAATTCTACGTCGTTTTGTAGTATAAATGGTGCGAGCAGTGTTAAATAACCGGATGATCGACTTATTTAACCAAAAACATGAAGTGTGGAATGTTGGACACTTCATGCACTCAACCGCCGCAACTTTAATTACATAGTGGAGGAGGAGAGGCTATCAGTCTCCGATGTTGAATGACAAATCATTTTATAGTTCATACAATACAGGATTGATAAGTACATACGTAGTGTATAGTGCGTCACTTGGGACACAACTTTTGTCTTTAGATCTAGTATGACCCACTACCCAGACAGCAACATAGTGTCGGCCCAAATCCGGCCCACATCTGGAATGCATTTGTACCAGATGTGGGCCGGATCTGGGCTGATACTATGTCAACACTATGTTGCTGTCTGGGTAGCAGTTAGTCAAGAGGCAGTCAGTCTAACTTTTTGGTATCAAATTAGGCCAATCTATGTTTTTGTGTAACTGATTTAAAAAGTTATGAACATTCATAAAGAAAACAATTTGATGACTAACTGGTAAGACTAGCCTTAGCGGTTTATGCAACCGCTCCAGAACTCTGTAGCAACTGCATAGCAAAATAGCATAGCAACTCATACTTACTACTTACTTAGCAACCATATAACAATGCCCTGGCAACTACAAACAACACTTCTGCAAACACATAGTAACTTGCTATGTGGTTACTAAGGTGTTGCATACTGCTTCAAGAGTCCAAATGTTTTTGTTCACTATAACATTAGTCTGATCACTTAGTAAAATACCAGTACAGCTCTACTTAATAACAAACTAGATTTGAGGAATCATTCATGGAGCACAAATGCTTCAGAACGAGCTAAAAGTCTCATACTTTTTGCCATTAATTAGAGAAGACAAACACAAACACACACACACACACACACACACACACACACACATTTTTCTCTCTATTTCTCTGCTTTTCTGCTAGTATATTTTGGACTTATTTCTTTCCTTGTACAGGAGCCGAAGAAGATACTGAAAACACTCCCTCAGAATATGTAAAATAACATCAGAATATACATTAGAATGCACTTCTTTTGCCTTATGTAACTAACTAATATGGCCCACTCATCTGCCTGTGCCGTGTTGGTGTTTCTGAATGCGGACGCTAAGGGGAGAAATAAACATCACCCCGGCATGGGCACTCTTCCATTACCCATAATGCATTGTGACAGTTGGAGTTTTCATTCTCTGCCTAGCGGTGTTCTCTCAGTGGGCGGGGCTTCCTCTGCCTCTTTAGCCGCGCTTCACTGATTTGCCTGCTCAGACCACTCTAGCTGTCAGTCATTAAAATGACGAAGCGCTTTTTTATCAGATGCAAGGCATGGCTAATGAGCTGACAGCGCTAGGTGTGTATGTGTGTGTGTGTGTGTGTGGATGTGACATCATCTCCTCATGCCTCAGTCTACTCTGTACGACTCAATCCTTAATTCTCGCAGTTCACAGGCAATCAAATCTGCATGTGGGTCAATGACAAAAAAAGAAAATCAGGAGATGATGACAATTCTTATAAAAATACAAGCCAAGTAGTTAGATTATTTAAATATATATTTTTTATATAAATTAAGAAACTTTAAGATAAGAAACTTAAAATCCTGAAAATGTTTTTCTTGTCATATGAAAACAAAATGGCTTCCACCAAGTCAGTTACATAAATTAGCAGTTAAAGAAATTATTTCATTTATATAATAAAATATAACATATTAATACAAAAATATAATTTATATTATTAAAATAAATGTATTATATTAATATATATATTATATTTATATATGTACATGCCTTATTCATTCATTCATTAATATATGTTCTTATAAACTATAAAATAATATTTTCTTAAATATTAATAATACAAAAAACACTTCAGTACAGTCCTCGTTTTTAAGAATTGCATTTTTAATGCAGCTTTTAATACATTCATTGATCCAGATCAAAATAAAAATGAACATCATCATTGACCCACATACAGTTTTGAATAAAACATTATCTATCTACATCAAAGACCCAAAACATATTCCACGCAAGTACACAAACGCTTCTAGCTACATAATCTTGATTCATGCCATTGCATTCTGAAATGTGTCAGGATGATATTAATAATGCAACAAGGGCACAGTTTATGGGTTAATAATATAATGTGGTTTAATGGCACAGACATTTGAAGGAAACTTCAAATTCGTGTCTGTGTTTGCGTACTGTGTTTGTGGCCAATGGCTGTCAATGTCTCAGCAAGGACTAAATTTGACAAAACGAAATAGTAAATGTGTGCACGTCTATGTAAATGAACTATAATAGCCTGGGAGGAGAAAGGAAGGGAAAAAAATCAATCACTGTTTATTATTTGTATTGGATTTGATGTCTTTTTTACAACTCATATTGAACTGCAATTACAATAGTCAGTCATATATTAAAATGCCTGCAAACGGCACAACAGAGAATCAAGCTCAGTGAACTAACAGCAGGGGCAAATCGTGGCTGTGATCTCATTTAAAGTATGTCTACTAAATAAAATAGTCTGGTTGGTTCCCCTTAAACAACCTAAAGCTCTGAGTAGTGTGATTTTACAAGCACTTTTGCTCTGAATACATTTCCAGACACAGACCAACAGCTAGAAATCAGTATATTCTTTATGACTTTTCAAAAAAGGCAGGTATTGTCTCACTCAGAGCTGAGCTATAAGTCAAAGATGTTTTTATTGCCACGAGACCCCCAGAACAAATGGTTCTTGTTATTGTGCTCAAATAAATTTGACTCAAGTACATATTCCAAGAGCCAAAATATTTTTTTATTTCGTGCAAACAAATGAGAAATCATTGAAACCCTGCAGCGCTGGTGAAAAATATTTCATTACAGACTGCAAAAGTGCAGCTTTATATTCGCAGCTGATGAAGCAGAACATAGATGAAAACAATCAGAGAGTATATTCACTTTATCTGTGCTCGCTGAAGTGAAACACATCAGAACTCTCTCAATGCAGGACTCTTTTCAGGAAAGCTGAGATTAGCAGCTCATTACACTCGAGACAATCAACACGAGATCTGTATCAGAACGGCTGTGAATGAATGAGTGAAATATAGAAATTCTCAATCGGACAAGTCAAGAACTTGTCAGGGTCATATTTCAGCCCCAAAATATATTAGCATAAAGAAAATGAAACATATTTTTATGGCTGTTCAGAGATCTTTTTTCATTGTGGCTTTATTTTTCATGGCAATTATACAATTACACCCTAAATTACCATTATTGTAGGCTGGACGATTAATCAAAAAGTAATCGAAATAGCAATTCATAACATCTAACCGGTTATTTCGTTTTCTTAAGCTTGTTAATACTTTCCCCTTAAAAACATACTACTGCGTGTGTAGTCACGTGAGTTCGCACCATCCAGTCAGCGGCATAGAAGCAACATGGAGGAAAACTGAAACCTGGAGGAAAACTGAAACCAATTGTATGTGTTTTAACTTAAGGCTTGTGAATTTGAACATTCAAGCGATTCAGGCGACCCGAGTTCGAGTCCTGGTTCAAGGTTTGGGCTTTCTCAAGCTAACATCAAAGTTTGTTTTCTTCAAATATTGTAAAATAAAATAAAATATCCCACCTTTAATAGTTGATCATATTTACAGTACAAACCTATGAACTATGTAATCGAGGTAAAATGTTCAATTAATAGAGATTTTGAGGTCATATCGTCTAGTCCTAAGTGGGAACGCCAATGAAAACTTCATATCCGTTTATGCCGTGGGGGAAAACAAACTATTCGAATTAACACGCGTAGACCTTGTTAGGTGCTTGATCTTTTCTCTTTGTAAAGATTACGACTGAAGTTAAAAACCCTGATCTAAAGTTTTATATTCTGCTGAATAAATAGACGCTTCGTGTTTCGGTTTAACTGGTTACTGTGTTAAGTTGTGACCTTACGCCAGACGTGAAGCCTGTGCAATACGCCCATTACAATTAAATATTTGCACTACATGATGCTGATATTATTGTAGAGATTAAAAAACAAGGAATTTCATTGCTATTTAATGGTAAAAGTTTGTTTAACAAAAACCACTATAAACTCATACTTGATATAAGACTCATACTCAGGACTCGAACTGTGATAAGAAAAGCAGTCAGCTTATCGTGTACAAATTGATGTAGGAATAATTCAAAAATCTTCTTTGTTTTATTATGGGAAGAGCTGGACTCATGTTAACTTGTGCCTCAGGCTGATATATAGTCACATTACATTGTATGACACTGAATGACATTTTCTCATCAAAATGCATGCTGCTCCTCCAAATATTACACAACATAATAGCCTACTTAATAAATCACCCAGTCTTTCGATAAAGATGTTTATTCAGTGTTTGTGAGTTTAATGGATTTAGAGATGTATTACATTCATTTAACGTTTTAGAACAGAATCTTGAGCTATGAAATGGATATTTTTCTGAATATACCGTGAGCAATGCAAAGGGCGTTTGTTTATGTATACGTTTGTTTGGGATAGAATAGAAATACTATATTATTTCTAGTTATTATTTGCAAAGTATTTACAGTATACATAATGTATATACAGGTCCTTCTCAAAAAATTTGCATATTGTGATAAAGTTAATTATTTTCCATAATGTAATGATAAAAAATAAACTTTCATATATTTTAGATTCATTGCACACCAACTGAAATATTTCAGGTCTTTTATTGTTTTAATACTGATGATTTTGGCATACAGCTCATGAAAACCCAAAATTCCTATCTCAAAAAATTTGCATATTTCATCCGACCAATAAAAGAAGTGTTTTTAATACAAAAAAAAGTCAACCTTCAAATAATTATGTTCAGTTATGCACTCAATACTTGGTCGGGAATCCTTTTGCACAAATGACTCCTTCAGTGCGGCGTGGCATGGAGGCAATCAGCCTGTGGCACTGCTGAGGTGTTATGGAGGCCCAGGATGCTTCGATAGCGGCCTTAAGCTCATCCAGAGTGTTGGGTCTTGCGTCTCTCAACTTTCTCTTCACAATATCCCACAGATTCTCTATGGGGTTCAGGTCAGGAGAGTTGGCAGGCCAATTGAGCACAGTAATACCATGGTCAGTAAACCATTTACCAGTGGTTTTGGCACTGTGAGCAGGTGCCAGGTCGTGCTGAAAAATGAAATCAGATGGAAGCATGAAGTGCTCCAAAATCTCCTGATAGCTAGCTGCATTGACCCTGCCCTTGATAAAACTCAGTGGACCAACACCAGCAGCTGACATGGCACCCCAGACCATCACTGACTGTGGGTACTTGACACTGGACTTCAGGCATTTTGGCATTTCCTTCTCCCCAGTCTTCCTCAAGACTCTGACACCTTGATTTCCGAATGACATGCAAAATTTGCTTTCATCCGAAAAAAGTACTTTGGACCACTGAGCAACAGTCCAGTGCTGCTTCTCTGTAGCCCAGGTCAGGCGCTTCTGCCGCTGTTTCTGGTTCAAAAGTGGCTTGACCTGGGGAATGCGGCACCTGTAGCCCATTTCCTGCACACGCCTGTGCACGGTGGCTCTGGATGTTTCTACTCCAGACTCAGTCCACTGCTTCCGCAGGTCCCCCAAGGTCTGGAATCGGTCCTTCTCCACAATCTTCCTCAGGGTCCGGTCACCTCTTCTCGTTGTGCAGCGTTTTTTGCCACACTTTTTCCTTCCCACAGACTTCCCACTGAGGTGCCTTGATACAGCACTCTGGGAACAGCCTATTTGTTCAGAAATTACTTTCTGTGTCTTACCCTCTTGCTTGAGGGTGTCAATGATGGCCTTCTGGACAGCAGTCAGGTCGGCAGTCTTACCCATGATTGCGGTTTTGAGTAATGAAACAGGCTGGGAGTTTTTAAAAGCCTCAGGAATCTTTTGCAGGTGTTTAGAGTTAATTAGTTGATTCAGATGATTAGGTTAATAGCTCGTTTAGAGAACCTTTTCATGATCTTTCATGACCTATCTGGTCATTCCCAAATTTAAATATAAAAAGTTCGGAGGCCGGTCATTTGCTGTCCAGGGCCCTAAACTGTGGAACGCTTTACCAACACTCCTACGAAGCATCACCGTGTTGAGTGTTTTTAAATCACAGTTAAAAACACTTCTGTTCAGACTAGCTTTTAACATGTAATCTTCGACTCTGGCTGATATTTGTGTTTTGTTTTGTTCTTTCCCTTTTTTCTGTTGTCTATTGATGCTTTTACTGGAAAGCGCCTTGTGCACCTTTTGGCTGTTGTAAGGCGCTATAAAAATAACATTTGATTGATTGATTGATATGCTAATTTTTTGAGATAGGAATTTTGGGTTTTCATGAGCTGTATGCCAAAATCATCAGTATTAAAACAATAAAAGACCTGAAATATTTCAGTTGGTGTACAATGAATCTAAAATATATGAAAGTTTAATTTTTATCATTACATTATGGAAAATAATGAACTTTATCACAATATGCTAATTTTTTGAGAAGGACCTGTATATATATATATATATATATATATATATATATATATATATATATATATATATTAGTGCTGGGCAGCTATTAAAATTTTTAATCGCGATTAATCGCATGGTCTTCTTGCGATTAATCGCATTGTTATGCGCAAAATTGAATAATGACTTCTAAAGTAGTTTATTGCGCACTTTTGATTTAAATGTACTGCTATATACACAAAAGTGCAATAACTTTAAACAAATAAGGTGCTTTTATACCAGCAGTATTCCCTTTACACAGTAATCTCAAATCTCAACCTAAACATTAATGTAATCAAATCAAATATTTAAACAAAGCTATTTGCTACTGCCAGGGCATTACCTTTTATCTAGTTTGTTAAAACGAGTCCAGTTTTCTTGTTTTTTTTCTGAACAGGTATCAACAGGTATCTTTTATCAGGGAGCAGCAGTCTATGTAGTAGTCAGAGGTCATGATCACTACTATATAAGTCGACCAACGTTACTTATAGTAGCTTAGGTTTGGTCATGCCATGGTTTCCCACGTAAGATTCCATTAAACAGAAAAAAAAAACAATTTATACTTTATACTCACGCTGTTGCTGTGTAGCGCGCGTACACTTCGGCGTACCCTGACGTGCACCTCTCCAAAAATGTAACGTCAATTCTACGCGTACCGCAAGCGCTGTGATTGCTACAACCGCTCCTCGGGTTTCACATGCTCCCTCTGCATGTGTAATTGCGCGTCAACGCGGACAACGACGCAGAGATATAAATGAAAACCAACGCGTAGACTATAGCGTATTGTCTTCGGCGTAAGTCCGACGCAGAAGTATAAATCAGCCAAGAGTGAGGTGAAGTGGTCGAGCACAAGGTGCAGCGACAAGCGGGTGCGTTCCTGTGAAACTGTTGCGGTCATGCTCGCCTCACGCACGCGCCCGCGCGTTGCCGAAGTTGGATGGTCTATAACTTTTTATAAAGGACGCGCAGCACAAATCATTAGAAGAGAGACTGATCCTCGGCTTGCTGTTAGTGAGTTTCCAGAATCTAAATAGTTATTATCTATAGGTTTTATAGGTACTATCCATAGAGCGCCTGTCATTCAATCGCGGAGCGCAACCCTTTAACTGTTCACCAGAGAGAACCTGCCTCTCTCCACTGCTTGTTTGGGTGGGTTATTTGCTGGCTGACCAACATCCCACCCCTCCTGTGATCATGGTTTGACTGTAGGCCTATGTGTATTCAGAGCCAGTGAGCAACGGACTTTCAAAATAATAATAATAAAAAAAACTGCGTTAACGTGCGATAAAAAAATTGTCGGCATTAATTAATAAATGCGTTAACGCGATAATAACGCGTTAACTTGCCCAGCCCTAATATATATATATATATATATATATGGTAGTGAATTCACACTGGTGTATTGAGAATTAGAAATGGGGAAGAATTATCGGAGAAAGTGTGCTTAATTGTCATGAAATTAATAATAATAATAATAATAATAATAATAATAATAATAATAATAATAATAATAATGCAAAAAAAATACATTTCTTATTTTTCTTATTGGTTTTGGAGCAAAATATAACGTACTTGGTTACATACGTAACCTCGGTTCTCTCTAGAAGAGGGAACGTGTATTGCATAAGCTAGCTTACGCTACGGGTAAAGTAATCTATTCTCGAGATATTGAAGCCAAAAATTATCCTTAATTTTGCATTTATTGTCAACGCAGTGCAGCAGCCAGCAGACCTAGAGCAGGCCATCTTGTGTGCTCATTGGCTGCCGTGCGGCAACTGCTGCAGCCTACCACTGAGCCTGGCGCGTGACGTCGCGCCCTCTACGCATCACAGCCTGCCAAAATCTTAGCGTATAAAAGTCGGGCTCAGAGGCTGCGTCACTGTTTTTCATCAGCTGAAGCGAAATCGTTCGTGGCGCCTGCACGGTCGGGTTACGCAATACTCGTTCCCTCTTCTAGAGAGAACTGAGGTTACGTATGTAACCGAGTACGTTCTCTTACGAGAGGTTCTCTCGTATTGCGTAAGCTAGCTTACGCTACGGGAACCCATTGTCAACGCCGTGCATGCCCAGCTTCCACTTCATGAGTCCCAGGGGTCCCGGGGAACATAGATAAGTGGGAAACAGGTGGCCAGCAATGCGGGCCAGCACATGTTATAAGCACATACAGGGTATACAGAGCAGCGTCGCCGGTCCATATAACTATTCACCATATAGTGCAGCTCAACCAGGAGAGCTAACGTCGCGTGAGAGTAGTCTGCGCATGATCATCTGGGCAGGATAAACACCGCTCACACTGACAGAAGTCTAGCCTGCAAGGTGGGAACTTCCAGGTTATAAAACCTAACAAATGTGGACGGAGAGGCCCAGCCTGCCGCCTCACAAATGTCTTGAATGGAAATTCCGCTGGACCAAGCCCACGACGAGGCCATGCCTCTAGTGGAATGCGCCCTGATGCCCAAGGGGCATTGCAGACCTTTAGACTCATAACCAGATGTGATAGCTTCCACTATCCATCTGGACAGGCTCTGTTTCGAGGCGGCAAGACCCTTGGTGCCCCCACCGATCGAGACAAAGAGCTGTTCCGAACGCCTGAAAGAGGCGGAGCGCGTAATGTAAGCCCTCAGCGCCCTGACGGGGCAGAGGAGATTAAAATCACCCTCATTATCGGATGCTGGCAGAGCCGAAAGAGAAATGATCTGCGCTCTGAAGGGGGTGCCCAACACTTTAGGGACATAACCATGTCTTGGCTTAAGGATGACTTTAGAGTCATTTGGCCCGAACTCAAGCTGTCAGAAAAACGGTTTTGAGCGAGAGGTACTTTAGATCCACGGAGTCTAACGGTTCAAAGGGGAAAGCTTTCAGGGCCTCCAGGACCAATGAAAGATCCCATATGGGAACCGACGGGGGTCGCGGGGGATTCATCCGTCTAGCTCCTCTAAGGAAGCGGATGACGAGCTTGTTTCTTCCTACTGACTGGCCGCGCGTCGACTCAGCGAACGCTGCAACGGCCGCCACATAAACTTTAAGCATGGATGGGGACCTGCCCTTATCCAACAGCTCTTGAAGGAAGCCAAGCAACCCCGGGACCCCACACGTTCGTGGGTCTAGATCTCTATCAGCGCATCATTTGGAGAACACCGACCATTTAGACGCGTAAAGCCGCCTCGTAGAGGGAGCTCTGGATTGCGTAATCGTGTTCATCACTCCTTCTGGCAGGACAACGGGTATCCGTTGATTAACCATACGTGCAGAGACCAGCGCTCTGGATGGGGATGCCAGATTGAGCCGTGGGCTTGAGAGAGGAGATCTCTCCTCACCGGAATCGGCCAAGGGGCTGTGTGAGACAGCCGCATCAGCTCCGGGAACCAGGCTTGATTCTCCCAGCGTGGGGCTATAAGGAACACCCAGTGGCGCGTTTCCCTGATCCTCTTGATTACCTCTGGTAACAGAGAGATCGGAGGAAAAGCATAAAGTGGAAGGCTGGGCCATATTTGGGGAACATGGTTCCTGGACAGTTAGTCTGGACCGTCATTCAAGTGGCCTGGCACATGCGCAGCTCTCAGCGAGTGCAGGAGGAACTGAGACCATACAAGAAGGCGTTCTGTCAGATGGCAGAGGCTTCTGGATCTGACACCGCCCTGACAGTTTATGTAGGACACCACAGACATGTTGTCCGAGCGGACTAGCACATGGTGGTCCTGTATGAACGGGAGGAAGCTTTTGAGCGCGTTCTCGACCGCTATCATTTCCAGACAGTTTATGTGGAAGCGTCTCTCTTGGTCTGACCACAGGCCAAAGACTGGTCTGCCCCCGAAGACGGCGCCCCAACCTGAGTTGGAGGCGTCCGTCGAGATGACATTTCGGTGTGAGACAGGTGTGAAACGCAGCTCTGAGTCACTATGATTCGTCTGTCGCCTGAAACCTGGTGAGGCACTTGGGCGTTCAGCCGGCGTTGTAGCGGGCGCATGCGCACCAGGCCCAGCTGAAGCACAGCCGCAGCTGATGCCATACAGCCTAGCATCCTCTGGAATGTCTTCAGAGGTGTGATGCTGCCTTCCTGGAAAGACGCGGCCAGGTGTCGAACACGGCGCGCGCTGTGTCGACAGGCGGGCCGTCATAGCCACAGAGTCCAGTTCTATTCCTAGAAAGGAAAGTGACTGACTGGGCATTAATGAGCTCTTGGTCCAGTTGACCGTGAGGCCCACGCTTTCCAGATGGCTGAGAAGCACTGTTCTGTGAGATAAAAGTTCTATCTCTGACTGTGCTAAAATCAGCCAATCGTCCAAATAGTTCAGATTTTGCAGCCCTTTCACTCTCAAGGGTGCGAGAGCCGCATCCATGCACTTCGTAAATGTACGGGGTGCCAAAGACAGGCCGAACGGGAGGACGGTGTATTGATGCAGAGGTTCGGACCTTCGGGCGAATTTGCGCGAGGATTTGTCTGGTCGTAAGCATTTTGAACGGTCGTCTCATGAGAGCTTTGTTCAAATATCTCAGATCTAAGATAGGTCTTAGAGCTCCGTCCTTCTTGGGTACGAGAAAATAACGGCTGTAAAAGCCTGACTCGCTCAGAGAAGGAGGTACTGGTTCTATGGCCCCTCTGCACAGCTGCGCGGAGTAGATGCACTACATCCGCTTTCACTTTCGTCTCGGTCCGTGTTCAAAAGCGAGGGGGACGGCGAGCGAACTGAAGCGAATAGCCCTGTCTTATTGTGCTCAGCACCCATTCTGACACACCTGGAATAGCCTTCCATGCTTCTACATGTATAGCTAGGGGCAGAATGGACTCTGGGTTCCGATTGCCACACTTTGCGGGCTCGGGAAACTGAACCGGAGGTGTGTGCGGGGCGCGCGCGTGCCCTCTGATCTCGGGAACGGCGGCTCGCTGACAGCTGTGACTGTCTGTATCACTTGAGATGACCCGATTACTGGGAATGGGGAACATTTTGTGACGATATTTAATGCGAGCGGAGCCTGGGGCGAAGTGTTTGTCAGTAAGCGTGAGCGCTCGTGAGCGGGCACGTGACTTACATTCATAACTTGGCCGCTGTGAGGCTGTTGCCGTGTAACAGAGCGGCAGCGAGTAGGTGTGAGCACAGATTTGTGCGGCATTTGCCAGCTGTATGAGAGTGGGCTCTGTGAGTGTGAGAGACACGGGTAATGTGCTTGCGTGTAGGGGTGAACACTGAGATGTGGGCACATTTGCTACACTTAGAGCACCACGGCATGAGCTGGATAACCAGACATTATACTCTTGAGATTTTGTAGGCGAGCGGGTTGCATTACCGGCTCGTTGGCTGCCGAATACATCGCGGCAGTAGCCTTTCTAAGGGGACTGACAGGGCGAGATTTTTCAATGGTGGTCCGGCCGCGGCGGGACTCAACCATCTTTTGAGAGATTTGTCTGGGTCGCCGTAGCAACGGCGGTTGTGTGCAGGCGAGCGGGTTGCATTACCGGTTCGTTGGCTGCCGAATACGCCGCTGCAGTAGCTTTTGTAGCCTTCCTGGATCGAGGAGGAGGCGGAGTGATGAGAACTCGACCACTCCTCGCTGTCCGATGTCAGGATGTAACAGCTGTCACCTGGGTCCATTCCTTCAGCTTCGTCCCCTGAGGCGGCGGCAGTGAGGGCCGAAGCCGGCAGCTGCGCGTCCGGGAGGGGCGGAGAAGGAGAGAGAGAAGCTGGCGGGATGTAACGTAATCCGGCGAGCTCTTCAGTGTGACCTCAGGCTCCGCTCGCTTCTGTGAACGGCGCTTCTTCTTGCGCGGTCCAGAGGGCGGGGTGACAGTATCCACAGCGAAGGCCCGCAGGGTCGACTGCGGAAGCGCTTCCCATATTCTGGGCCCAGGCAGAGAGCGCAGATCACATGGCGTTCTTCGGCGCTGGGCGGGGCTCTGCACGAGCCACAGGAAATGCGACGCATTTTCAGAAAAATGCCTTGTGCTCTTTTAGAAAGTGAGTGTCACAGCGGCTAACCCTCACAGAAAGCAATAGCATTAAAAGGATATTCGTCGCCGGATGGCGTAGCAGGCACGGAAGGCTGAAGGCGGCGAAGACGGCCGGCTTCCTCAGGCTCTTTCCTCTGTGTGCTGGTTGCTGGTTTCAACGGCGGCGGCTTCTCTCATAGTCCCGCGATGCGGAGAGCTTCGCTGAAGATGATGAAATCAGTGATGCAGCCTCTGAGCCCGGCTTTTATATGCTAAGCCACCCCCATTTGGGCCCTCATTGGGCGTGACGTCACGCGCCAGGCTCAGTGGTAGGCTGCAGCAGTTGCCGCACGGCAGCCAATGAGCACGCAAGATGGCCTGCTCTAGGTCTTCTGGCTGCTGCACTGCGTTGACAATAAATGCAAAATTAAGGATAATTTTTGGCTTCAATATCTCGAGAAAAGATGACTTTACCCGTAGCGTAAGCTAGCTTACGCAATACGAGAGAACCTCTCGTAAGAGAACTATGTTTCACATCATAAAATTATGATGTGAAAGGAAGTTTAATGAATAGGATTTTTTTTCCCCATTTAATATATTTGACTACTTAATGCAGGAAATAATTAGAAAGTCCTTCACACTGAATAACAACTGCAATAATGTTTTGACTGCCAAGAAAGTCACAAAACCCCCTGATAGTTTCATTCATATTTAGAGTCATAGTGTGGAGTCACACTGCTTTAATTTTAGTTAAAAAGCCCACATACTTCTCTCTATGTGTGTGTGTGTGCGTGTGCGTGTGCGTGTGTGAGTGTGAGTGTGAATGTCGTACCTTCATCCTGAAAAAGGTGATGCTCGTCAGCAGGTCAACGGTTGATTTTAAATCCTGGAGTCTCTCTGGATTTCCAGCAGGGAAGTTATCCTGCAAACACAGAATAAAAATCAGATTATATTTGAAGGTGAAGACAAATAGATTAAGATTATAGTTGTGGCTATATATTTGATGAAAAGAGGCAAGCGAAAAGACAGCATAGCTCAGAAAGATGGACTATATAGGTCTATATTTTGGCATAACAGAAAAATAAGTTGTACCAACCTGCAAAACATGTAGTTTGTACTTACACAAAGATCCCAAATAAGTACAGATTATCAAAATTTAGATGATAGATGTGGCTATAGGCTGATTTTAGTTTATCGCATTAGAGTTTGATGTTCCCAGCTGCTAAATTAACAACAACTAAAAATCCCCAGTATAGGTAGGTTTAGGATTAGGTGTGGGGGTGGGGTTAGGATTAGGGGGTGGGGTTAGTATTAGGCAATCAGTTAGCAGCTTCAACGAGGGAGGGGGAAATAATTTGCCAAGAGTAAAAATTCGGCAAAACACTGGTTCCAAATGTCCAAGAACCATGGATTCGATAATGATTTCTGCTTATTGATTCCTGTGTCAGCATTTTAATGTGATTTTAAATCATTCAAGGGCAAGACGCGAAAGAGAACACAATTTGGTACTCTCACACTGTTTTCTGTGCTCCAAACACATCTGAAGTGCGTGCACAAAAAGCCGCCTCTCAGATAGTGTGCAAATACTGAATTGAGTTATCTTTCGCATCTTGTTGCACTTGAACGGAAAAAAAAAATACAAACAAAATTATGTCAAAGGGCCTATTCACACCAGGTCACCTGGTCAACAGTTTGCTGAAGAGATACTCAGCTGCTCATCTGCGGCGATGCGTGCTGCAGTAGCACTGTCATATCTGAATGTAACATGACGTACATAGCCTATAACACGCTCTCACACACTTGTTTTTTAGCATTGTTGGGAGGAGTAAAACTTACATATGTAGTTCCAACAACCAGATGCATTTAGACTTGTTCAGTTTTGACTGGAATGCATCTCAGACCACCTCCTGAAGTGGTTTGAGTGATCGGATTTAAATCCACCTCAAATGCGCTTCGGAGGAAATCGCACCTTTTTTTTTTGCGATCGGATAGCTATCTGATCAGAAAAAAAGCATGAAGTGACCAGGTGTAAACAGGCCCAAAATGTCATCGTAAACAGTCAGTTTTATCTCAAGTGAACGTAAACCGTTGAGGAAGAAAACATGTAACAGTATATTTGATCTGTGCATTCGGTCTTAGTAACATCAGCCTAATATACCTGCTGCCGTCTGTCATTAATGTTACATGAACTGGAAACACAGGCATTGATTTAACCCTCTGGGGTTGGTGGTCACGCCGGCGTGACCAGCTCACTTTTTTTCTTATCAGTGCAAAAGAGACGGAAAATACTCTGTTGATTTTTATCTTACATATAAGTGTTATACATCATTCAAAACTAATGATGACATTAAATGTCTTCTTTTATTTGTGATGTTATTAAAAGAACAAAATATGTATTTATGGTATTTCTAATACATTTATTTGTTCTTATTTTATTACTGAGTGTTTACTTGTCTTTAATAGTGTTTGAAATTTATATCAGTTAGGCTAGCTATTTTTGCTCTGGTTCCTGTGTAAGTGTTCTTTAGGCTACTGATTTTTATTCATAGTATTCAGCTGCAACAGAATGTTTTGCAAAAAGACAGAATAAATATGTTTGACTTTTTTTTTTTTACCTTATTGAAATCAAAGACTAGATACAATTCAAACAATACCCAACCTTAAACACAATCCTCTAATGAGCATAAAAATTGCATATAGCAAACATAAATATGAGGTAAAACATAAGATCAGTTTGCATGCAAGTAAGATCTGACTGAATAGCTGTTTTTTCTGAAACATTATGATAAATATCTCTAGATGGTGGATGTTTCACCTGTTCATATTTCAAATGGCCTTTTACTCTAGTTGAGGAGCTTTGGCAGAGATGGATGGTTAAAAACATGTCAACATGAGTCATCTTCATTAACCCAGCAGCATTATCCAGCAATATTAATAACCAAAACGTGTTCCATCGTCATGAGCATCAATGACAAAATATATCATAATTTAGCAGCATGAGCAAAATCCGCAACAGGCAGAGAAAATGTGCTCTTGGGCTGTAAAGCTATCAGCCTGCCCGCTCTAGCATGAAGGAACACAGAATATTTACACTGTGAGAGGAAGAGGCCATGCATGTGCGGACGGTCCCGAACACAAAACGAGCTTGGAGAAAACGAATGCCGTGGGAACCTCTGCATCTTTGCATTATGTTCTGTCGGTTTGCGCTGATGGCAGCTAAAACAAGTTATAAAATGACACTGAGTTTTGTGACGGCATGGTTATGCAATAGTTATGACTTGATTTTGTAAGAATGAGAAGAGACTCCTTTGGTCTGAGGTACGCTTTTCGGCACTTTTATCAATGCAAGAGCACCAGACGTTTCTGTACTTCTTGGCTGGTGTTTAACCGCAGCTTTCTAATTATTCAGAGCGAGTAATGGAGTGCTGGAGCTGTTTGTCAACAACCACCACCAAAAAACAAAGACAAATCAATTTAGGCTGTTTTCACACTTGCTTTGATTCCACGTCCCTCCCTCTGCTGCCGCAGGTCTTTCCTCACAGTATTTTTGGGTTTGAATTGCGGTAGTCCTAGCAGCAGTTGTTTATCAATGCATCTAGTAGCAAAACATATTTTTTGTGAATTTTTGTGAACAGTGAATTAAAAACAGATTTATGGGTAAATATAGACATTAACCTTAGCTAAGATTAATGAGTGCAGTAGAAGTATTGTTAATTGATTGAATACAAATTCTATGCCATCAATATTTCTTTACAACTGCAAATAAAAACAGATTATTTTCATACTAGCAAACTACTTGAGTTCACATGAACTGCCCACCATATAAACTGAAATCTTTGGTGTACTTCAAAATCTCTAGTGTGGAAAAAAAATTGCCATGGGGTGTCTGAAATCAGTGTCAGGAAAAAATCCATCACGGTTTCCACAAAAACATGGAGAGCAACAGTTTTCAACATTGATAATAATAATAAATGTTTCCTGAGCATCAAATCAATTTCTGAAGGATCATGTGACACTGAAGACTGAAGTAATGATGCTGAAAATTCAGCTTTGCATCACTGGAATATATTACATTCAGATCAAATAAATGCAGCATTGGTGAGAATAAGAGACATCTTTCAAAAATATTACAAAATCTTACCGACCCCAAAATTTTGAAGGCTAGTGTATGATATCTGTGAACAAACTAATTTAATTTCAGACAGATGGCTACAATAAACTGTTGCAACACATTGGGCACATGGAGGATTGTGCGATCAATGTTTTCCATGATAAAGTTATTGTTTTGAAAGCGCATGGAATGGTGCCAGATTGAGCAGAAAGCTTCTAGTGTTTTCTGGAGTTCAGTGTGATTTCAAGGCTTTTGGAGAAACGTATAATCCTGTGCAAGTGTAGAGGAGATAAGTCTGCCTGAGGTTTATTGAACACAACTATGATGTAGACAAAACAGACGCAAATGGTTTAAATTCATCTAATAAAGCAGAGGCTATAAGCACTCTGGAGGAACAAAACCAGCATTGGCCAAATCCACACGAGCAACCGAAAAACCAAACTCACTTTTTCTCAGAATTTCATTACAGTCAAATCCACAGAGCGCTGCAGATCTGGAGTGTATTACTGTCAGGACATGTTGCCTGGAAGCTGACGGCCAGATTGCAGCAGGTAACGGGCACTGAATTCCCTGGATACCTGCCAGTAGAGTGTGTGTGTGTGTGTGTGTGTGTGTGTGTGTGTGTGTGTGTGTGTGTGTGTGTGTGTGTGTGTGTGTGTGTGTGTGTGTGTGTGAGCTTCCTGTCAATGCTTTCTAGCTCACACACAGGTATAGACGGACTGCACATCTACGAGAATGCCACTGACTTAAATATGTGATCTGACTGCGAAAGCGTCCTTTCAGAAGAAACAAACTGTCAGACTGAGAGACATTTTCCCTCGTGACATATTTAGAGACACAATTAGTATAAAAGCAAGGTCAGCGCGAGTCAAGAACAATCTTTGATTTTCTGAGACACTTTCTCAAATCGTTGCTTTGTGCGTGTATAAATGGACCTTCTGTTCAGTGAAGAGCTCGTATAGGCGTTTGAATATCTTTGTAAATTAAGGTATGGGATCACTAAAAGTGATGGAGGGGTCAAATTATCTCCATGGCGATGAATAATAGATGAGTGTTTTTTCTTTCTGATGTCTCTGAAATAGAAAATCTATCTAGAGCAGCGTAGCGTCTGAGAGATGTATATGTGCTAAGATCTTCGGTTTGACGGTTGTGCTTTAACTCACCCGATACTTTGAGAGGTCGATCCTCAGAGAGTTGTGAAGCTGATCCAAGAGTTTGACAAACTTTTCTCTCTGCAGAAAACCAAAGTCACAGAAAGCAGATCAGTAATGCATCCTGTCATCCATCTATTATTTTGTTTGTGCATTCATCAGTTCAATCATTTATCTATCTATCTGTCCATCCGTCCATCCAACAATCCATTGTCTGTCCATCCTTCCAACCATCCATCCATCTATCCATTCATTCATACATACATCATCTATCTGTCTGTATATTCATCAATTCAACCTTCCATATATCTATCTGTCAGTCTGTCTGTCTGTCTATCCATCCATACATCCATCAGTACATTATAGATTCATTCATTCATTCATGCATGCATTCATTCATTCATCCATCCATCTATCTATCTGTCAGTCTGTCTGTCTATCTATCCATCCATCAATACATCCATACATTCATCCATCTATCCGTACATCCATTCATTCATTCATCCATCCATCTTTCTGTCTGTATATTCATCCATCCAACCATCCATCTATCTATCCTTCAGTCTGTCTGTCTGTCTGTCTGTCTATCTATCATCCATCCATCCATAAGTACATCCATTCATTCATTCATTCATCCATCCATCCATCCATCCATCCATCCATATCACCCATCCATCCATCAATACATCCATCCATCCATAAGTACATCCATTCATTCATTCATTCATTCATCCATCCATCCATCCAATCATCCATCTGTCAGTCTGTCTGTCTGTCTGTCTATCTATCCATCCATTAGGGGTGGAACGGTACATGTATTCGTATTGAACCGAATCGGTACGGGCGTCACGGTTCGGTGCATGAATATACACGGAGAATACACGGTATAAAAATAAATAAAACTCTAAATAGCGATAAATTTCGCTCAATTCGCGTTTGGTCTGAACAGACTGCGATGTCAATATTGCAATGCTGAAGTGTGTGTGCGCGAGAGGCGCGGGCGCGATCGAACTGTGTGTGTGTGAGAGAGAGAGAGAGAGAGAGAGAGAGAGAGAGGGGCGTGATCCAACTCTGTGTGTGTGTGTGTGTGTGTGTCAGAGCCGGTCCGAGCCTTTTGGGGGCCCTAAGCAGAATTTGATTTGGGGGCCCCCTCCCAATACGCGAAGTCACCTGTGCTTGACGATTATTGACACAAATGTCACGCAATAATGATACATTATAAATGAATACAGTGAGGTTATGTATTAATACAAAATAAATACTTAATAAAAAATAGATGCCTACTTAAATAAAACAGTTTTATTTTTTACTTTACTCTTTTACTAACTCTTTGAAACTTCTTAAAACAAACTGTCTCAAAACATATAAAATAAATTTGCTAAAATAATGACAAAACTGAGAAATCAGAAACATAAGAGCAAGGGTTTAACAATGACAATTATTGTTGAAAACTGTAAAAATATTATTATTTCTCAATACAGTGTAACTCTCCTCAAAATCTTTTTTATTATTATTATTGTAACAGACTTTGTTGGATGATTGTACATGACAGAATCCAACAAAGTCTGTTACTATAATACCGGTAATGATGTACTGGCGCTCGTTGTATGTGTGTATGCAATCTATTTTCCCCCTCGGGGCTTGCCGTAGATAGGAATGGGTCGTGCGCACTTGGTACTGGAGTGTCGCGGGTTTTTGTAGTTAGTGATCTGATGTGTGGTATAATAAAGTGGAGAAGAGTTCAAACTGCTATGTTTATTATTTATTCAAACTGCTACCCTTACACCTAGAAGGTTAATTTCCCCTGCGGCTATTTTCTCCCACTTAAACCGATACCGTGACTATGCGCAGGTGCGCACGAATTGTCTATGCACTCGCGAGGTGTCTAGATTATGCGCATGACTTAAACGCTGGCAGACACAGCAGCAGTTGTTGGCAGGTATATTGATCATGAAATCAGGATTTTCTTGTCTTGAATTATTCATTCATTCATTCATTTAGGTCACTTGTTTAAGTCATCTAAAAAAAAAATATATATATGTAAACTCGATTGGGGGGCCCCCTGGCCACGCCTCGGGCCGGCCCTGGTGTGTATGTGTGTGTGTGAGAGAGAGAGAGAGGCACGGGCGCGATCAAACTGTGTGTGTGTGTGTGTGTGTGTGTGTGTCGAACTCTGTGTGTGTGTGTGTGTGTGTGTGTGTGAGAGAGAAAGAGAGAGAGAGAGAGGCGCGGGCGCGATCGAACTGTGTTGTGTGTGTGTGTGAGAGAGAGAGGGGCGCGGGCGCGATCGAACAGTGGAAACATAAAAACATACTACGTCATTTCGGTCATACAGGACATCATTCAAACGGCAAAGTGTTTACATATATTTGTGTACACTCGCAATAAAACACAACATTGTGCTTTTGTCACACTCTAAACTCTTGTCAAACTGTAACCTACAACTGTCACCCAACCAAAATCGCGCGCACACACAGAGAGTTTTATTTTTCAGTTACACATTCTACATTGATAAAAAAAAGAAAATCAAATGTGTTTTTTAATGGTAGTATTATTTTATACGGAAATCAATTATTTATAATCCAGATGAGAATAAAGTTAAGGAAAAATTAAGGAAAACAAATAGGCTATATTGATCTGAAATATAGCAAATTAATTTTAAATTCATTCAGGTACAATAACCAAACATATCGCAAGGTATTTTTGTCTTTTTATTAATTTAATTAATAAACTAATTAAATTATATAAAACTATTGTCAGTGCACTACAAATAAACTGGTTCTATGCCCTAATAAAACTTATTTAAAAAATACAAGGCTTAAGACATATATAAAAATGCCTTCTGCATTTTTGTTTTGCTTTTCACTCCATTGTACCGAAATCGTACCGAACCGTGATGTCTGAACCGAGGTATGAACCGAACCGTGACTTCTGTGTACCGTTCCACCCCTACCATCCATCCATCCAAACATCCATCAATACATCCATCCATTCATCCATACATCCATCCGTACAGCCATCAATACATCCATTCATTCATTCATTCATCTATCCTTCAGTCTGTCTATCTGTCTATCTATCCATCCATCCATTTATCTGTATACATGTCTGTCCATCCATATGTCCATTTGTTTGTCTGTTTGTCTGTCTGTCTATTTATCAATCCCATGTATCATTCACCCATCCAAAAGCAGTGAGACTGACAAACCCCAAAGTTGGATGCTGCGAATCGGTCGGAGGCCGAGATGTTAGTGGTTGCTGTTGTTGTGTGAGCGAAGTAGGCATTGATGTTGGCAAGCAGGTTACTCATCACCGCGGGAACACCGGGACACATGTACTTGGATGAGAGACAAGAGAAATGACTGAAAGAGAGAGAGAGAGAAACAGATGTTAGATTCGGTCATAAACACACTCATGAGCAGTTTACCATCCATAATAATGTATATTTCATATCTGATTCCTGTGAATTTACTTCCCTTGAGCATTGATACAACAACGTCTACGGTTACGTATGTAACCCTCGTTCCCTGAGTAGGGAACGGAGACTTTACGTCGGATGACGACGAATGGGGTTTCGCTTAGAAAGCCTATCAACTTCGAGTATTACAAAACAAGCCAATGGCAAGGAAATGCCATGGGTCTGAGGAATTTGCATGACGTAACCCCGCCCCACCTCGTGGGTATAAAAGGAGGAAGTCCGCAACAGCAGTTTATGTTTCTTCGCTGAGGAGCCAAGACTGAGCTCAGGCGATCCCCGTGGTACAGCGGAAAGTGGCAGACAGAAGTAACGTCTCCGTTCCCTACTCAGGGAACGAGGGTTACATACGTAACCGTAGACGTTCCCTTTCGTTGTCACTCCGAGTTACGTCAGATGACGACGAATGGGGTTACCAGTCTAATCACGCCACCTTCTCAGCTGTCTTCCAGTGCCCTGCGTAAATCGAGATCCCTGTCAGAGACTGGACGAAGGACTCCATTTAACACAGGAATACCAAGGTACACTGGGAAGCATATCCCAAGCTAGGGGAAGTATGCAATTAATGCCAACCCAGAGAGGGGGGGACTTAGAGAATACACATATGACCCGAAGGATGCATATGGGGAACACTGGGGTGTCCAGCCGCAGGTGGAATATTTCAACCCCAGGGGTGGCAAGGTGGCTTGCCAAGGGAAAGACACATGCTCAGAGAGGCTTACAGTGGAAATACACATGTGGGAGTCGCTCAGGGGAGGGACCATGCACACGGGAGGCACCTAGCCGACGCGCAGGCAAGAGACACTGGCGCCGACGTCAGGAGTGCTGGAGGAGCTCAGGGCTTTCGGGGAAGCTCACCTGAGGAGAATATCGCACGTATCCAGTCCGTGGAGTGGAATGGCGAGCAAGCGAAGACACCTGAGCAGGTCCGGTACTAGCTAGTTGAAGCGAGTACATGAGAGGACACAGGCTCCACTCGGAGATTATAGAATCTGGCGAAAGTGTTAGGTGTCGCCCAGCCTGCAGCTCTGCAGATGTCTGTTAGCGAGGCGCCATCCGCTAGAGCCCAAGAGGATCCCACACTCCGGGTGGAGTGGGCCGTCACACCAAGGGGGCACAGTCGACCATGCTGCTGGTATGCCAAAGCAATGGCGTCCACAATCCAGTGAGACAACCTTTGCTTGGAGAGAGCCTTTCCCTTCAGCTTCCCACCATAACAGACAAAGAGCTGGTCTGAGGTCCTGAAACACTGCGTCCTGTCTACATAGGCGCAAAGAGCGCGTACTGGACAGAGCAGTGCCAAGGCTGGGTCTGCCTCCTCCGGGGGCAGCGCTTGCAGGTTCACCACCTGGTCCCGAAAGGGAGTGGTAGGAACCTTGGGCACATATCCGGGCAGGGGTCTCAGGATCACGTGAGAGAAGGCCGGCCCGAATTCCAGGCACGCTTCGTCGACAGAGAATGCGTGCAGGTCCCCTACCCTCTTGATGGAGGCCAGTGCAACCAGGAGCGCTGTCTTCATTGACAGGAACTTAAGCTCGACTGATTGCAGGGGCTCAAAGGGAGCACTCTTCAGGGCAGTTATAACCACTGAGAGGTCCCAAGAGGGAACGAGAGGAGGGCGAGGAGGATTTAGTCTCCTCGCTCCTCTCAGGAACCTGATGACCAGGTCGTGCTTCCCTACCGACTTACCTTCGACCAGGTCATGGTGTGCGGCAATGGCGGCAACATAGACCTTAAGGGTGGAGGGAGACAGCCTTCGCTCCAACCCTTGCTAAAGGAAGGAAAGCACAACGCTGATCGAGCATTTCCGGGGGTCTTCTCGGTGAGAAGAGCACCAGTCGACGAAGAGGTTCCACTTAAACGCATAGGCGTGTCTCGTGGACGACGCTCTAGCGGAAGTGATGGTAGCCGCCACCGCTGGTGGAAGGGTACTCAAACCTACCTCGAGCCGTCCAGGAGCCACACGTGGAGGCTCCAGAGATCGGGGCGAGGGTGCCACAGGGTGCCCCGTCCCTGAGAAAGAAGGTCCTTCCTCAGAGGAATGGGCCAGGGAGGTGCTGTCGCGAGGAGTACAAGTTCGGGGAACCAGGTCCGGTTGGGCCAATACGGCGCGACCAGAATGACCTGCTCCTCGTCCTCCCTGACCTCCCAAAGTCTGCGCAAGAAGGCTCACTGGGAAAAACGCATATTTGCGGTCCGGCGGCCAGCTGTGCGCCAGTGCATCCGTGCCGAGCGTGCCCTCGGTCAGGGAAAAATACAGGGCGCAGTGGGTCGAGTCGTGAGAGGCAAACAGATCTATCTGTGCGTCCCCGAACTGGTCCCAAATCAGCTGAACCGACTGGGGATGGAGTCGCCATTCTCCAGGGAGGGGCTGAAGCCGTGAGAGCTCGTCGGCTGCATAGTTCAGCGCTTCGGGAATGAAAATGGCTCGAAGCGACCTCAGATGCTTCTGACTCCATAGGAGGAGGTGGCGGGCGAGTTGTGACATACGGCGGGAGCATACCACCTTGATGGTTGATGTACGCAACAGTCGCGGTATTGTGTGAACGGACTAGTACGTGTTGACCCAGGAGCAACGCCCGGAAGCGGTGCAGGGCAAGGCGTACTGCCAACAACTCGAGGCAATTAACATGCCAAAGCCGCTGGGGTCCTGTCTAGGAGCCCGCAGCAGCATGTCCATTGCACATGGCGCCCCAGCCCGTGGTGGAGGCATCTGTCGAGACAACAACATGCCGGGAAGCTCGTTCCAGGGGGACACCCGCCCTGAGAAAACAGCCAGTCGTCAATATAACTCAGGATGCGAACCCCGTGCTCCCGAAGGGGAACAAGGGCAGCCTCGACGACCTTCGTGAAGATGCGAGGAGACAGGGCCAGCCCGAATGGGAGGACCGCGTACTGGTATGCCTGCCCTCGAAAGCAAACCGAAGGAACGGTCTGTGTCGAGGAAGAATGGAGACATGAAAGTAGGCGTCCTTCAGGTCGATCGCTGCAAACCAATCCTGGGGCCGAACGCATTCGAAAACGCGTTTGGCGGTGAGCATCTTGAACGGCAGCCTGTGAAGGGAGCGGTTCAGCACGCGCAAGTCCAGGATTGGCCGTAACCCACTGGTTTTCTTGGGGACAATGAAGTAGGGGCTGTAGAAGCCGGACCTCATCTCGGCTGGAGGGACAGTCTCGATTGCACCCTTCGCCAGCAGGGTGGCAATCTCTGCTCTCATGATGGGGGCATTGCCACCGACCAAAGTGGAGCGGACTCCCCTGAAGCGGGGAGGAGACCGTGCGAACTGAATCGCATAGCCGAGCCTGATGGTGCGCGCGATCCAGCGGGACAGACGGGGAAGCTCTAACCAGGCTCCTAGGAACTGAACCAGCGGGATCATGCAGACGACAGGCGTCCACCCGGAGGGGCAGCGAAGCGGAGTAACTGGCCCAGACGTGGACGGCATAGCGGCCCGGTGTGGGGGCACAGTTGGCAACCGCGCCAGGGGAGGACCAGGCGGATCGTCCCGCAGGGGCCTGCTCTGCCAGGGGTCTGGCGACAGAGGGGGACAGGGGTGAAGTGGTCCGTGGACGGCACAGAGGGGGGCAGAGGGGGGCGAGGAGAGCACGACTTGTGGGCGGCGAGAGCTTGTGTGTCGCCCGAGAACTCTGTGGGCTCACGGAAGAGAGGGTCGTTTCTGTCTTTAACCACTTTAGGGTGCTGCCCACCCGTGGGTGAGCAGCGGGGAGCGGAGAACAAAAGGTTCTCCCCGGCCCTCCACCGGGGGAAGGAGTGGTCCTGCTACCATCTCCTGAAAAACGACCATCTTCCCTGAGCAGCCCGTCTCAGGAGCGCCGCTTGGCCTGGTGTTTAGCGGGGGGCGGGGCGGGAGAGGGCTGTGGCGCCTTCTTACGGCTTCCTCCGCGACCGGCCCGGGGTGGAGGCTGCTGCGTGGGCCGGGCGGGAGGGGCGGGAGCCGCAGGAGGACGCCCTCAGCGGGAAACAGGACGAGGCGTCTGCCCGGTCGGCTGGGTGGAGGCAGCAGCTGGCCGGCGGGGCAGAATGTGTTTGATGGCCTCGGTCTGTTTCTGGGCGGTTGAAAACTGTTGGGCGAAGTCTTCAACCGCACCGCCGAAGAGGCCGGCCTGGGACAAGGGGGCGTTAAGCAGACGGGTCCACTCCGCGTCCCGCATGTCAGCCAGGTTCAGCCACAGGTGTCTCTCCTGGACCACAGCTGTGGACATCACCAGACCCAGGGAGCGCGCGGTAACCTTCTTCGCCCGTAGAGCGAGGTCGGTAGCGGCGCGCAGCTCATCAAAGAGCCCTGGGTCTGTCCTACCCTCGTGCATGTCTCTGAGCATCTGGGCCTGGTAGACCTGCAGAGTGGCCATAGCATGCAGTGACGCAGCCGCCTGTCCCGCCGCTCTGTAAGACTTCGCCACCAGGGTCGACGAAAATCTACAGGCTTTGGATGGGTGCTTAGGCTGGCCACGAGAAGAAGCACTCTGAGGACATAGTTGCATGGCAACAGAGCGTTCAACCGGGGGGAGCCCAGTGTACCCACGGGCGGCTGCATCATCGAGGGGAGGAAAGGCGGATGAGATCAACGAGCGGTCCCGAGAAGACAACGGGGTCTTCCAGGACTTCGAGATCTCATCATGCACGTCCGGGAAGAAAGGTATTGGGGTTTGCCGAGGACGAGGGTCGGCGGCCTTACCCAAAAACCAATCGTCCAGTCGCGAGCGCTCAGGACAGGGTGGAGGCCTCCACTCAAGCCCGATGCTCGCGGCTCCCCGGGAAAGCATGGCCGTCATCTCCGGATCAGACTCGAGCACAGCCGTATGCACACCGGAAGGAGGCAGCTGTGACGAGCCCTCACTTCCAGAAGAATCAAACCCACCTTGTGATGCTGCAACAGACATGGCATCATCCTCTGTAGCTTCAACCGAAACATGCGGGCCACCAGAGGGTAGACCTGCGGGAATCGGCCGCTCGCTAGCGGGCACCGTCATTGAAGAGGGGGGCTGGGGTCGCGGACACATAGTTTGTTGTTCCAGACCGTCACCCTCAGGTCACCCTGGCCACCAGCCGCAAGACGGGGGTGGATGAGGGGACTCTCACTCTTGCGAGTTCACCGAGTCTCGACCGTAATGACGCGATGGTCATGTTCCCACAGAGAGAACATGAGTCATCCACGAGCGCTGCTCTAGCATGATCAATGCCCAAACATACTATGCAACGCTCCTGCCCATCAGAGTCCGATACCAATCTGCCGCAACCAGAAGTACACGGGCGAGGCATCTTTAAAAAGACGTGCCGCGTGTAAGCTCTTTTAGTGATAAAACTCAAGTGTTGAAGCACCCGGGGAGAAACGCGCCGACTGGCAGATCACTGCAGCAGATCAGCAGGAAGCACGCTCTCGCCGTAGATCGCCGTCACACCAACACTCGAGGCACTCGTTCGTGAAGCTGACAATTCAGAGATGGCTTGTGGAGAGAAGAATAAACTTGGCTCCGAAGCGAAAACATAAACTGCTGTTGCAAACTTCCTCCTTTTATACCCACGAGGTGGGGCGGAGTTACGTCATGCAAATTCCGCAGACCCATGGCATTTCCTTGCCATTGGCTCGTTTTGTAATACTCGAAGTTGATAGGCTTTCTAAGCGAAACCCCATTCGTCGTCATCCGACGTAACTCGGAGTGACAACGAAAGGAAACAAAAAGTTACTCCTGAAAAAAGGCTGTTTCCTAAATGCCTCATAGATGACTTCTGTACTGCACAGATATAATATTACTGAAATACTGATTAAGAACATGATTTTTTTGCAAAGTACAAACTGAAAATGAAGTATATTTTTGGTCAAAATATTTAGTAAATTTTACTAAGTAGTAATAATAAACATAACACATGTAAATTATTATTTGAGGTATGCACACATTAATGTCACATGTCAGAATTAACAGACAGCACAACACAGATCTACTCATGTGTCGAGCCGCAGGGCAGTGCAGGAAATTGCTCAGCAATGTCAGCCACTGTTAGAGGAGATTCATTAAAGAAAGATATAAGAGCGAAAACGAGATACTGTAGGAGAAGAAAGAAGAGAGACATCGACTAAAAATAGCAGCAGGCCTGCAGGGCTTATACTACACACACACAAACACACACACACACACACAGTGCAATACAGCTTCTCACATGTGCACTGCTCTCACACACTCACTCACATAATACAGTACTATTTGTTTTGTTGAACATTTCACATAAAGAAACTGTCCATATAAACACATTTTTCTCTTTCTCCTTTTGGTATATAATAATGTATGAATGTAAATAATTTATGTAGGCTTAATACAGCACACATGTATAATAAATAAACAAATTTGATAAAGCAGCAAACTAAAAATATTCTGGATTAAATTACTGTCAAACGGCTCTAAACAAATGATTCAACTGGATCTTAAGCACCAAACAGACCACAAGCCAGCCATTTGTTCAAGATATACACTAAATGAAAAAGAACACAGAAATCTGTCCATGTGAAAGTTCATTTGTACACACTTGCATACACAAATGTTGAACATACCCCGGTATTAAAAATTGTTTATGGTAAAAAATACAATTAAATAAAAATTAAATAAATAAAATAAAATAAATAAAAATAAAAAAAATAAAATAAATAAATTAAGTTGAAAAATTTAAATTTAAAAAGTTAAAAAGAACTAAACTTATTCAAACTAAAATTTAAATGAGAATATATGTAAAGCTAGTTACGTCACATTACAGTGTAATTAGGGGAGAGCCGGGACGATTGAAACGCGGGACGGATGAAACATTGAGATTTCCTTGAAAACCACTCACGTTATGTACGTCAAATTTCGTCAGCACGTACAGCACGCAATGCCAACCAGACCTGCGAAAACGACTCGGTTACTAACGTAACCTCGGTTCCCTGAGAGGAGGGAACGAGTATTGCGTAAGTAGCTTACGCTATGGGAAAACTCCTTTTCTCGAGAATATTGAAGTCTTTATGTAAAACGCATTGCAGCTGCACAGCTGACAGCAATGAACGAAGGAGCTCGGTCATTGGCTGTGCTGCGGCAACTTGCTCGAACCAATGACGGGGCGACTCTGAATGCGTGACCAATGAGCGCGCTTCGCACCCGTGCGCGTCAGAGCCCGCCAAGATGGGCGTGGCCAAGCTATATATTGGGCGCCCCGTCATGAGAGTTCTTTAGGTTAAAACGACTGAAGCGAACTAACCAAGCACAAGCACGGCAGCTTACGCAATGCTCGTTCCCTCCTCTCAGGGAACCGAGGTTACGTTAGTAACCGAGTCGTTCCCTTTCGAAAGGTCTCTCCTATTGCGTAAGTAGCTTACGCTATGGGAACACCATGCAAAACGCCGTGCGTGCTGAACTTCGCCTTATGATAGCCAGAGGCAGATGCCTGAGCTAAAAAGCAAAGTTATCATCCAACTAGCCGGCAGAGGCGAGCTTTATATGTGGGAAAAAATACAGAGCGGCTAGAAGGCGCTCAGTGTGACACAAGCACATACATAATCTAGATACGAACTCGCAGTTCAACTAGCATTATGCTGATAGCACATTGGAATGCAATGTCGGGACCTGTAGGTTGTAGAATCTGATAAATGTGGATGGTGAGGCCCAGCCTGCCGCCGCACAAATATCCTCGATCGGTATCCTGCTCGACCATGCCCAGGAAGAAGCCAGACTCCTGGTGGAGTGTGCTTTGACTCCCCAGGGGCATTGAAGTCCCTTAGCTTCATAAGCCAGCGCTATAGCTTCGACTATCCAGTGAGAGATTCTCTGCTTTGAAACGGCGGAACCTTTCGTACGGCCGCCAAAGCATACAAACAGTTGTTCTGTCTGTCTGAATAGGGCAGAACGCTCCAAATACACTCTGAGAGACCTAACGGGGCAGAGTAGATTAGTGTCGTGTTCGTCTGCTGGAGACGAAAGCGCAGTTAGGGAGATAACCTGTGCTCTGAAGAGAGTGGTGAGCACTTTAGGAATATACCCATGTTTCGGTCTAAGGACGACCCTGCAGTCGTTAGGTCCGAATTCTAGGCAGGCAGCGCTTGTTGAAAGCGCGTGCAGGTCGCCCACTCTCTTGACCGAGGCGAGTGCCAGCAAGAGCGCCGTCTTGAGCGAGAGCTGTTTAAGGTGCACGGTTCGGAGTGGTTCGAACGGGGGCCCTTTAAGAGCGTCTAGGACCATAGCTAGGTCCCAGATCGGCACTGAGGGGGGGCGTGAAGGGTTCATCCTCCTGGCGCCCCTTAGGAAACGAATAATTAGGTCGTTTCTTCCCAATGGACGTTCCATTACAAGGTCGTGTGATGCTGTGATGGCAGCCACATATACTTTGAGCGTGGAGGGGGTGCGGCCCGCCTCCAGAAGCCCTTGTAGGAAAACGAGTACACTCGTAATCTCGCATGTTACAGGGTTCAGGCCCTTGGTATTACACCAGTCACTGAACACTTTCCATTTCTGGGCATATAAGCGTCTCGTGGAGGGCACCCGCTCCTCAGCGATGGTTTTTAGTGCTCCGCTCGCGAGGTTCCTGGGAACCCGTTGAGGGGACATGCATGAAGGGCCCACAGATCGGGGCGGGGATGAAATATCATCCCGCTGGCCTGACTGAGGAGGTCTGGCCTCAGTGGAATCGGCCGTGGTGCAGATTGCATTTGCATCAGATCTGGAAACCATGTTTGGTTCTTCCAGAGTGGGGCTATCAGCAGCACTGCGTTTTCCTCCTCTCTGACCCGACTGATGACCTGTGGCAGCATCGCGATCGGGGGAAAGGCTTATAAGGGGCGCCTCGGCCAGCTCTGGGCGAGCGCGTCCGTGCTTTTCGTGAAGAAAAGAGAGCAGTGCGCGTTCTCCTTGGAGGCGAAGAGGTCGATCTCCGCTTTGCCAAAGGTTTTCCATAACCACTGAATCGTCAGAGGGTTGAGAGCCCATTCTCCTGGGAGAATCTTGTCTCTGGATAGCATGTCTGCCCCCTGGTTCAGGGCGCCTGGCACATGCGCTGCTCTCAGCGAGCGCAAGTTGTGCTGGGACCATAAAATGAGTCTCCTGGCCATTGAATGCATGGAGCTCGACCTGAGTCCACCCTGGCGATTTATGTACGACACTACCGTCAAGTTGTCCGTTCGGACCAGGACGTGTTCGTTTTTTAGATGTGGGAGCAGGGCTCTGAGAGCCAAAGCGACCGCTTTCATTTCCAGACAGTTTATGTGTAGGCGCTTCTCCGGGTTTGACCAAAAGCCGGAGACAGGCCTGCCCTCGTAAAGGGCCCCCCAACCTATTTTGGAGGCATCTGTCGTTATCATCTTTCTCCTTGTGTTCACACCCAGACTCAAGCCTGACTGGTACCAGTCGGCGGCTTTCCAGTGGGTCAGGGCTTTTATACAGCCGTGGTTCGCTCTGATTAAAAAGTGGCCCGAACGCCACGCGTGAGTAGGGACGCGGCTCTTGAGCCAGCGTTGGAGAGGGCGCATATGCAACAATCCTAGCTGGAGTACGGCCGATGCTGAGGCCATGAGACCGAGCATCCTCTGAAACCGTTTGACGGGGGCGCGCGCGCCCGCTCTGAATGATGTTGCAAGGCGCCGGATGGTGAGCGCGCGCTCCAATGAGAGACGCGCTGTCATTTGCATCGAGTCTAGAACTATTCCCAGGAAAGAAATCCTCTGGCTGGGAGATAGTATGCTTTTTGCAAACTTGATTCTTAGACCCAGGCATTCTAAATGGCTGATAATCCAAGATCTGTGTGTTATTAGCTGACTCTCTGATTGTGCTAGAACCAGCCAATCGTCGAGATAATTCAGTATTCGCACTCCCCTTCGTCTTAGGCGGGAAAGTGCTGCATCCATACATTTCGTGAATGTACGGGGAGCCAGGGACAGGCCGAACGGGAGTACTGTGTACTGGTATGACTGTCCCTCGAAAGCGAATCTCAGAAACGGCCTGTGATGAGGCGCTATTGGAATGTGAAAGTAAGCATCTTTCAGATCCACTGAGAGAAACCAATCTCCTGGGCGCACTTGCGCGAGGATATGCTTGGTTGTTAACATTCTGAACGAACGAATCATTAGTGCTTTGTTCAGGTGTCTGAGATCTAGGATGGGGCGGAGACCGCCATCCTTTTTCGGGACGAGAAAATAGCGGCTGTAAAAACCTGTCCCGCTCAGAGAGGGGGAAACAGTTTCCACAGCGCCCTTTTCTATTAGTTTGCGCACCTCGGTGCGTAGAACATGTGAACACTCTTTTCTCACTTTCGTCTCGACCACAGTCGTAAAACGTGGTGGTCTGCGAGCGAACTGGAGCGAGTATCCGTGCTTTACTATATTCAATACCCATTTCGGCATATCTGGAATGTTTTCCCATGCCGCTGCGTGTACAGATATGGGCTGAATACAGGCTAGGGGCGGGCCGCTGTGACGTAGGGACCCGGCTAGCGAATCGCCTGAGCTCGTAGCTCTCAGAGGCGTGGGCGCGCGCTGAGCAGCTGAGTGAATGGGCGCGTGTGTGATTACAACAGCGCGCGCTGTGTTTGTAAAACTCGCAGCCTGAGCTGAGGTTGTGTTTGACACTGTAAGGGCAGTGTTTATAAGTGGGGGTGCATAAACAGTGGTAGGCACACGCGTCACTTTTATAATGTTTCCCGCTTTTACTGGGGATGAAGCACGCGGAGTGACGCGTGACGTCACTGAGCTCAGGTTCAGGAAGCCTCTGTGAGCGGCGCTTTTTCTTAGTGCGCGGCTCAAACAGAGGGGTGGCGATGGGCTCGCTCACGGCGAAAGCGGCGAGGCGAGCCCGTAGTGCGGAGAGACCCAGGTCATCACATTCCGGGCATCCGCCCTTGGTCAATGCAGCTTCTGCGTGGTCACGGCCCAGGCAGCGAGCGCAGATGATGTGACGATCCCCGTCCGGGAGAAGGTCTCTGCACGACGCGCAGGAAGGCATTTGAAACAACGCCTTATTGGAAAATTGCTCTTTCACAAATGTCGCGGGGCGGACAGATGTAAAATACTTGCGTATATGGCCCTGGTCATAGGCAAACACTCAATATGACTAAATCACTCAATATGACTCAAGGAATAAATGTAAGAACTAATTGTAAACGGATTTGTCTGTCTTCTTCAAAATAGCCTATTAGAAAGATTTCGCAAAATGCGCAAAGGCTTATTGCCGATTGTTTATTGGGCGACAGAACAAAAATGTTAATATGAACCTTAAAATTAAAATAAATGACAAAATATGTTTGTAACAATATGTACATAAGTTACTTGTCAGGTATTGTTCATAAAAACAAGAATTAGATGAATAGTTACCGTTTAAACTGTTATGTTTCATCCGTTCCACCCCTGTGTTTCAATCGTCCCGCTCTGGAGGGACGATTGAAAAAGCCCAACTCCCATTCAAAGTAAATTTTTACTTAAATCATTCTATGTTTCTACCGAATAACACATGATACTAAGAGAACACATATGTGAGTTGTTGATCACACACACAAAAAAAATCTATCTGTAACTTTATCTTAGAAAACAACGTTTATCTGAAAAGTGTTTCAACCGTCCCGGCTCTCCCCTATATCTTAAGTACTGAGTAATATAATTAACAACATGTACTTATTACAGGGTTAGGAGTAGGTACAATATACAATAGTATATAGGCCTATATATAAATACCGGTAATATTAAAATAACATGTTTATTGTGGATAGACCACTATAATTTCCACTCCCTGAAGCCACACCCACTTAAAATAACCCACATATTAAAGCCCCGCCTACTTAAACCAACCCACAGACTGAAACTGTAAAATGAATGCTCTGTTTTTACCTTGGTTCTTTGTGTTTTTGGTTCTGTCTTGTTTTACCCGTGTGTCCTGTCAGCTGACCTATTTTTCCAAGTCTGTGTCTGTTTTATTCATTACACCTGTCGTCCAATTAATTAGCTTATTAGTTCCCTCATTTGTTCTAGTATTTATACTCTGTGTTCTTGCAGTCCTTGTCCTGTCTGGGGTTTTCCTGAGTATTTTAGAATTAAAGACTGTTTCTTGGATTATTCCTGTCGTGCGCTTTGTTCAGAACAACTACCCGTGACAGAAACCACACTCTCTGATTTTTTTTTATTTATTAAGTTTGACAGCCTCCTCATTCGCTTTTCTTGAATAAGGATTTGACCAAACTCATATAAGCATGTGTAAGAATGGTGATGTTTGCTTTAGTAAACACCCCTGATATTATTACATCTCTGTTTTTTACAGTAAGTCTGCAAGAAGAAGACGTAGGTCGTAAAGACGTGACACAGTACATTAGTACCTGCAGACATTGATTTGGACCTGATTAGTTTTGATAGCGTGACCTCTGAGCCGGAACGGCCCATCATGACACGCACGGGAATGAAGAACCATTGTGCCTCCAAGAAAAGGAGAAGAGTTATCCCTTCCTCCATCCATATTCCCTCCTCCCTATTTCAGACGTGATTGAAAGATGCTCACGGCTAAATCAGAATAAATTATATTTGATGGAGAGTGTTGACTTCCTGTTGCCTGGTAACCGCTTGCTTTCCTTTCAGCCTATGACCATTTGCTCTTTCCTCATTTCTAAAATCCTTGTCTTGCTGCTCCAGTGGTCTGCAGAGCTTTGCTGTAAATCAGAGAAATAAAACTTGCCAGCAAGTATTGACTCGTCTTTTCTCTCTCTCTATCTGCTGTCCTCTTTAACCTCTGCGGACCTCCCTCCAATCCATGTCTTAAATTCCCACGCGACGTCAATATCTGGAATATCATCTGGTAATGAGTTACTCCTGTGATCTGTGTTTTCATTATGGTTGAGAATCTTGGATTGTTCTTATTAAAGTTAATTTAACCCTTAAATGCATGATGTTTCACCAATCATTATTACACATTCGGGTCTTTAGCGACCCAAATCTATATCTAACACGGATGGATCTCTACCTGACGCAATAATATAAAACTCTCCTGATATTAGAGTAACAATTGCAGAAGAATAAAATAAAGTATATTTTATAATCTTTTGGAGCTTGGAAGGTTTCAGTTTGAGCAGATGTTTTATACCATCATCACTGTTCTCGTCAGAGCTCATTTCCCAGAACATTCAGCATCCGGCTCATATTAGCAATCTCAAACATATTCTCAAAATTATCATTTTCAACATCTTCAAAATCATTTTGATCGCTGACAGCTTCTTCACCAGATTCACCATCAGACAGTGACACTAATATTTGACTGCGTTCAACACTCCCTCTGCAGTAAATCGCTGCGCCATTTCAAGTTTTGCTGATGATACTCCTATTCTTTTGTTTTCTGTCTGCGGTAACTTTGAGTGAAATGTTGCTTCATCATTGCCACCTTGTGGAATACAGGTGAATTGCACTTATTCAGTCATCAAAGATTCAATTATAGTCGTGCAGAAAAAAATAATTACACTGTTACACCTTGGGTAGTTAGCGACCCTATACAACTTTTACAAAAAATTAATGGGAAAACAGGCATTCTTTAATAAAAATAAAATGTGTTACATTGTTTACAATGAATTGATTGAGGAATACTAAAGGTGATGATACACAGGGCAACTTTTTGAGCAATGTTGCTGGGCAATCTTGCCGAGCGATTGTTGCTTGGGCACTTTCCCATTGAAAATGGGCAATAAGTTTCTATCTGGATAATTTAGATCGGTCGTGGGCCCTGAGTCTCATTTGGTTGCCCGTTGACGGCAACATTGCCCAACAACATTGCTCAAAAAGTTGCCCTGTGTATCATCACCTTAAGAAGGTTGATGTCTAACTTTAAAAAATGAATGATGAGGAGGGTAGTGAAAGATTTCCAAAGACCCGAGGTATGTGTTTAAGGGTTCAAAAAAACAGTATAGGACTTTTTTAGTTCTGTTAGCAGTTCTTCAAAGTCTGGGAAGCTACTAAATCCATAGCACCACAGCAAAATAAATTATATGTTATCTGATTTTACAGTCTGAATTAAATGCAATAAAAGAGAAAGTGTGCCAGAAAATAATGCAAAAACACAATGAGCATTCTACTATAGTATGATCTTCTCTGGTTACATGCAACAACAATGTCCGAGTTGAAGAAAAGTGACTCTGATGTGTTATTAGTTTGAATCAGTCTAACGACTCACTGAATTAATTCTTGACTTTCAATGAACTTAAGTCATTATCATTTTTGACAAATATTTTTTCTTAAAAGTAATAAAAGAATATAATTGTTACGGCACTGGATTTGTTGAGGGTAAATCAGACTATGAACCAGAATTGATCAGTTCCTTACATTCCTAATGACAACTTGCAGTTCAAGGTACAGCATTTATAGTTTTGTTGTAAAAAAATTATGCTTATATAATAAACATAACTTATATACTTATTTTGATAAGTAAATCAAAATACTTGCCGAATGCCCCTTTAAAGTTTAACCTGAAGAAGTGACCTCACTCATATGCAGCAGATATACGTGCAAAATAAAAGTGTTTGCATTAACTGTAGAAAGTTCATTAAAACACAATTTCTCATACATAAACAAACTAGAACACTATCTACAAGGTGGTGCTGAATGATTTCATGAGGTGTATAAATAATTCTACATCTAATCATTTAGGCCAGTTCCCCTGATTCAGTACCGAACACTCATTGCTGGAAGACTATCATTTATTGAATTAATCAATATCCATTATCCTAAAACAGAAGCACAAATCAGCAGATGCTTTAAAGGTCAGAAATCGACCAAACAGCAGAACCTGACGTTTCTCTGAATCAACAATAAATACTCTAGACGTAGGATCCAAAATGT
This sequence comes from Gila orcuttii, assembly GCA_026230005.1. NCBI lineage: Eukaryota > Metazoa > Chordata > Actinopteri > Cypriniformes > Leuciscidae > Gila > Gila orcuttii. The sequence goes on along the minus strand of JAPDVR010000005.1, from coordinate 25,331,319 downwards.
ACACTCAGCTTGTGCCAAAATGTATTTGGAGTCATTTGCCAGTTAGCCAGTAACTTTATGTATTTAATTAATTATTGCCTGCAGAAAGGCTGTCTTCGTGGCACGAACAAAGTGAATAACAAGTCGTACAATTAACAAAAATATATATAAAACATTTCAGATTTAGATTCTTGAAAAAAAAATTGAAAAAAAAAATATTCAGATGCTTTTTTTAAATACACCAGTTAAACATTTCTTTGAGGAAAAACATCTGTTTACCTTAAAAATATGTTTAACAGTCATAGGAGTTTTAAAAGAAAGGCATGATGGAATAAATAAATTATCATTTGTAAATCTTGAACGATCTAAATGTAACAAAGTTATTAAAAACGGCAATATTACATTGAACTGTTTGAAAAGCTAATCTGACTCTTGCTGATGTACGAGATGTGCCCAATTAATGATATTAACAATAAATTAACAATCAATTCTGTTTAAATTAAATGATTTGCAGTGGAAATTTTGTGCTATTATTATTATTTAACAATTATTTCCCCCTTAGAAATCCATGAATGTGTGTGCAATATTCCTCACATTAAGCCACCAAAACAACAACATGAGGAACAAAATCACAGTGTGTTCTCACATGTCAGGTGCATTTTCACATGATGCAAAACAACAGCTAAATAATACCATCTGAATGACCCTATAAAAGAAAAAAAAAAGAAAAAAGGAAAATTATATACACATATATATATTTTTCAATAGAAATAATGCAAAAATAATATGTTTTTATGGCCAGTAATTTATCTCTATTCACCCACCGTTGGCAGGTGCGGCGAAAAAAAAAAATGCTGGTCCCTGCTTTAAAGTCTGTTTAAAATGTGCAAAGCAGGGTAAAGATATATTGTTTGTATGCAAAATGAGATTACAATGTGAAGTTAGAGCTTCTTTATGCATTACAATCATCTAAACTGGAGCTGTCAGCCTCTAGAGGCTTTGCTGAAACATGAAGAGAATAACTGCAATGGCAAAGTCAAACACGACACACTTTAAGACTACTTACAATCCAGAGAGACCATTTGTTATTTTCTGCTCAAATCTGACCTTTTTGTGAGGTTGTCACATGATCTGTTAAATGTGGCCCAGGTCTGAACATGTGAAGCTCCTGAACTGACCTGAATGAGTAAAACACCCTGACATGTTCATTAGCAGTAAACTACAGTAATGATAATCAATAGAAAAACTGCAATGAGTCTGTCTAACACCTAACCGCATGTCATTTATATATGGCTTAAACCTCCCTACACTCTCAAACTTATATATTTGGACTGCAAATAGACAACCGTTCAAAAGTTTGTGGTCTGTAGTATTTTTCTTCTTTGATGAAAGAAATTACTTTTGTTCAGAAAGGATGCATTAAATTGAACAAAAGTGACAGTAAAGACATTTCTATTTCAAATAATTGCTTTTAATCTTTGTTTTCATCAATGAATCCTGAAAAAAATATCAATGTTTTTACAAAAATATGAAGCAGCACAGCAACTGTTTTCAACATTGATAATAATAAAACATGAAAACAATTATGACGAAGGCAGCAGGGATTCATGCACAATTTACTTGTCTCTTATACTGCAATGGTATGGTGCATCAAACCCAGATAAAATAAAAATAAAAATGAGAGCGTGAGACAGAGAGATAGGGGACATAAACTCCAGATGCAATTACGAGAGTAAGGGCCCTCAGAGAAGAGTGGATACACATCGGGGGCCCACATTAATTACAGTGTTCCAAACGGCCAAAACAGAGAGAAAGACAAAGTGTGTGTTAAGGGTGAGAGGTTTTCACTGGGAGCCTGAGCAATTCTAGTAAACAGTGTGATTTATAAAGCTATCGTGTGCATGTATCTGTCAGGTGTGGGGTTGAGGAGATGAAGCAAGGACTCAATTGCAGGAAAAATGGGTTTTTATTAACTATTAAAAATAAAAGCAAATGCAAACAAAACTACCCCGTAGGGGAAAACAAATGACTTGACTTGACTGACTTGACTGACTTGACTGACTTGACTGACTTGACTGACTTGACACAAGGGGTAACACACCAGGTACATACGACAACGAAACAGCACAGGACTGCAAACACAGGGAGAATAAATAGGGAGACCAAACAAAGGAGTAATGAGGGAGGACAGGTGGGGCAAATGAATCAATCAGGTAACGAGGGAGGACAGGTGGGGCAAACAAATCAGGTAACAAGATGGGAGGGGCTAGACAATCAACAGGAGAGCACATGGCACAAGGAAACATGACAAGCCATGTGCTCACACCAAACATGACTTGAACACAAGCACATGGCCAGTAAAACAAATCACCAGCCATGTGCTCACACAAAACAAGACAACATGAAAGCACACAGCTAGTGTAAACAAGCTGCGTGCTACACAGCACAGGACAAAACATGAGTGTCAGGGCTCTGTCACAAAACCAAGAAATACACAAGTCAGAAGTGACAGATCGCTGACACTACCCCTCCTCTAAAGGGACGCCACCTGGCGTCCCTTACTAGGAACACCACAAAACAAGACAGGAACAAGACATAAAAACTCACCAACAGACAACACAAGACGGGTAGATCAAAACACAGAGACAAAGTGGGGAGGGAGGGAGGGGAGCCAAGACAGAGCCAGCATGACAGTCCAGGAAGTTTCTATAAGGGACCAGGGAGGGACAGGAGGGTTGAGCCAGGGAGGCTCAGGCGGGTCTGAAGTCCCAGCAGAGGGCCATGGCGGGACAGACCAGGCAGGCTCCAGCGGATCAGGAGTCCCATCAGAGGGCCATGGCGGGATAGACCAGGCAGGCTCCAGCGGATCAGGAGTCCCAGCAGAGGGCCATGGCGGGACAGACCAGGCAGGCTCCAGCGGATCAGGAGTCCCAGCAGAGGGCCATGGCAGGACAGACCAGGCAGGCTCCAGCGGATTAGGAGTCCTATCAGAGGGCCATGGCGGGATAGACCAGGCAGGCTCCAGTGGATCAGGATTCCAGGCTGAGGGCCAAGGTGGACCAGGCGGATCTGAATACTTGGCAGAAGGCCAGGGTGGGTCAGGTAGCAAAGACTGGGTTGGCAGGACAAGACATTTGGGTGACTCTGGGATGGCCTCCGTGCTGGCAACGGGCTCTGGGACAGCCTCCTGGAGCTTGGGCGGAACCAGCATGACTGGCAGCATGGACGGAGCCGGCAAGGCAAGGCGCTTGGGCGGCGCCGACAGGGCAAGGCGCTGGGGTGGCGCCGGCAGGGCAAGGCGCATGGGCGGCGCCGGAAGGGCAAGACGCATGGGGACGGCCTCTGGGCTGACAGCAGGCTTTGGAACGACCTCCGGGCCCTGTGGTAAGCAGGAAGACTTCATCCTTCTCTGTTTCCTTGAGCGAGGCGGCGATGCAGCCTCTTCGGCCAACACTGGGGGCGCTGCAGCCTCTTCGGCCAACACTGGGGGCGCGACAGTGAAAGTGGATGGCTCTGGGAGCACCAGACTTCTTAAGACGGAGGAAGCCTTCCTTCTCTTCCTCCGCTTACGTCTGCAAGGCGATGGTGTGGAGATTGCTGCCTCAGGGGGAAATGCAGCATTCACGGCCACCTCCGGGGGAAATGCAGCATTCGCATGCGCCTCAGGATAGGTGGCAGATGAGGTGGACCCGTTCTTCCTCCTCTCTCTCCCCGAAAGAGTCATCGGAGGACTGGGGACCTGCCAGCTTGTGAGGTGAATGGGAGGTGGGCCAAGAGGCGGGAGACCACCCTCCTCCCCACGGTGGTATACAAACCCCACAAACTGCCAGAAAGACAATATCCCCAGCATTTCCATCTCCCAGGCGCTGACCGGCTCATTCAGACCGCTGTTAAAAATGTCCTTAAGCGCAGTGTTGTTAATGTCGAGCCCCTCCGCAGTGAAGACAAACTGGTGGGCAAACTCCTTTACTGTAGACCTCCCTTGACGAAGAGAAAAGAGCTTGCCATAGCGTTCCATCGTCTGACGAGCGGAGGGGAAAGGGCTGGGAGATGGGAACAGGAATATGCCCATTCTCTGCTGAGTCCTCTAGTGGCTGTTTCGTTCTGTCAGGTGTGGGGTTGAGGAGATGAAGCAAGGACTCAATTGCAGGAAAAATGGTTTTTTTTATTAACTATTAAGAATAAAATCAAATGCAAACAAAACTACCCCGTAGGGGAAAACAAATGACTTGACTTGACTGACTTGACTGACTTGACTGACTTGACTGACTTGACTGACTTGACACAAGGGGTAACACACCAGGTACATACGACAACGAAACAGCACAGGACTGCAAACACAGGGAGAATAAATAGGGAGACCAAACAAAGGAGTAATGAGGGAGGACAGGTGGGGCAAATGAATCAATCAGGTAACGAGGGAGGACAGGTGGAGCAAACAAATCAATAATCAGGTAACAAGATGGGAGGGGCTAGACAATCAACAGGAGAGCACATGGCACAAGGAAACATGACAAGCCATGTGCTCACACCAAACATGACTTGAACACAAGCACATGGCCAGTAAAACAAATCACCAGCCTAGTGTTGGGCGATATGCTCCATTTTCATATCGTCCTATCGTCAGCCTGGGAGATCGGCGATACACGATATTATCGTGAGGGGGCGGGGCTTACTTATTTGATTATTAACTTGATTATTTACTCATTAATTTGCTTGTTTTATTACTTCATTTTATACGAGAATATTTTTCTATTTTGCTAGCAAAGGTGGACTGTTTATTACTAGGCTAGATCAGGTTATTTCCCGGTACATTGAGGTAAAAAAAGACCCTAATCATTTTTGTATCTGACTCGAGTATTTCAACATGTCAGCGGGAAATTTACGGACACACATGATCCTCTCATGCCGTTACAGATCCAGCATTTTGACTGTACTTCTGCACGAGATGAAAACACGTTTTAATAATTTCTAAGATCAAGAAAGAGTCGGAGTTTGCAATATATGTCCTCCCAGTGCTCTCTCTGTCTGGATGCACTTCACATATGCGCACTTCAGTAAGCCCAAAGAACGCGAGTTAATGTGTTTTAAATGCTACGAGAAATCAGAGTAAGGGGCAGAAATTTAGCTGAGTCGATCGGTTTATACTAAAACTTATGACTTGACTCCGATACAGGAAAACAGGTTAATGCGTTTACATGACCACATGCATTGTCAGTTTATTCAGAATAATCGTGTTAGAACGTGCATGTAAACGCGATCATTCTCTGAAAGTGAAAGTAGAAACGGACTGATCGAGCTTTCAGCATCTGTTGCTGCATTAACGCCGCGTTCTCTCAGAGACGACGTTGGATATAACGGTATAGCGACTAAATTTACTGGCTTAATATTTCTCTTGTGGACCTATATGATGACAGTGAAAAAATTAGAAGAATATTTCTTGTTAAACAAGTGTTTGAAGCTGCTTTTGATTTTCATAGATGAGTTGTGCTGTGTTCGTGAACTAAAGACTGACCTATATAATTTTAGTGATATTATTATTATAAATATTTAATTGTATTGTTTTTAGTGTTATTAGTGTCATTAAACATTTTGTTAATGTGCTATGGAAACAAAATACTGACGAACAATGTTGTTCGTACGATGCCGTTTTCATCTTGGATCTGTATAAGATATGCGTGCGTCTGTTAAAACAAAGCACTCAATTTGTGACAATTTGTGAATGGATCAACTTGCAATTCAATTTTGATGTGGGATGTAGGCCTAGTTTTTTATTCTGTTTTAAAAACATTTTCTTAGAGGTGTCCTCATACGCGCGTGTCGGTGTTGTCGCAAGTGTTAGGCTATATGTGGTGATGTCGTTATGAATTTAGGCAAGGCAAATTAATTGTAGTTCCTAATATTAATTTAATAACAATACTAGCTTTATAATAATACTACTAATAATATTTTAATACGTTCATGGTAAAACGAGCCAATTATCGTATTGATATCGTCAAAGGCATCTGCCATCGGCGAAATCTCAGACTATCGTCGATACACAATACTATTGTCTATCGGCACAACCCTACACCAGCCATGTGCTCACACAAAACAAGACAACATGAAAGGACACAGCTAGTGTAAACAAGCTGCGTGCTACACAGCACAAGACAAAACATGAGTGTCAGGGCTCTGTCACAAAACCAAGAAATAGACAAGACAGAAGTGACAGATCGCTGACTTATGACCATAAGTCATCGAAAGACTCAGAGTGATCCAACACGAAACAAGCCTTTCATAAATTCCTGTTCAAGCACAATCAGCACCAGTCATGAAAAATGCCAAGCGTCATCTTTCAAAAGCACTAAAGACAGACAAAATAAATACAGCAAATACAGCAAATGCAGTGAGCTATTGGCTGCTTTCTGTTAAATACTATGCATTGCATCACATGTCAGACTTATTATTCCATAAAAGACACTTAAAGCAACACTATGTCGTTTTTCAACCTTCATTATTTATTTCAAAGACCCTTGAGATGGTACATCGACTTACAATAGGTTGAATAACACGTCTGCCGTAGCCTGACAGTGTCTGTATCGCTTTTACTGGCACTATGTAACTTCGGGTTTCGGGTAGTAACCCGAGCACAAAAAAAACTACAAAATTCGACTGCTTTACGGCATACGTCACTTCCCCCACCACCCCAACTTCCTCAAATTCTGACGTGAGAGCCCAACTAGCGTTTGATACCTGTCTGTATGTTGTTGTCATGACCGAAGCAACAACTAAAAGGAAGAAGGCAAAGGTTTTGTCAGAGGAGACTAAAAGAAGAAAAAGGGAGAGTGACAAATTAAAAGACCGGACGAGGATCACTATTGGAGGGAGAGCAAGACAGTTTGAAGACGGTGAGAGTGTGTGCGCACGCGACCGGCTCTCTCTCTCTATGCTTGTTCTTTCAGTAACATGCACGCTGTCACAAGCGCAGCAGTCAGTCATCTATAAAGTGTTTATAAATTTATAAATAAATCAGGGAGTCAGGGAGCTGACTACCGCGCGAAATGTAAAAGCCTGAATAACATGGCCTGGCCATGTTACGGAATCTATCTGGTCCTCCATTTATCTTCATGAATCAAGTAATGCTAGTAGAGTAGCGAATTATCAATCTGGTAGCTACACTAACATGCTAGTTTACGATGGTTATAATAAATAATCTTTCAGGATAACTATCCTAATGTCTGCAGGCTGATAATCATGTTTGTTTATTTATTTTTCTGGTGAAAGTGTCTTGCCTCAGGCTATAATGCAATCGATTTTCAAATTTGCAGATTCATCTATGGTAGCTTGATATTATAATATTGACGATATATGGCTATTACCTACCACACAAACATTGAATTGAATTAGCATATCCGTTATGTAAAACAGTAGACAATAGGCTACTATAATGACGCTGGCTTGTAAACGTGAGCTACGCGATCTTTTGACGTTTGAAAAAAATAAAACCCATGAAATTATATTCATATGACATGCTGAAATATATGCCAATGTACCTGGGATGAAGACATTTCACACGCAACGCTGGCAGTCTGTCCGCGAGAACTCAAGACAGTATCGGCTTGTCAACAAATGCACACATGTGTCCCCTGGTGTAACCATGACAGATTTTACGACAGTAGTAGAAGACAATACTGTTTCCCAACTGTAGGGGGACCCCGAGAGCAAAAACGGCATAGTGCTGCTTTAATATCCAATAATAATATTGATTTGACAGCACTGACACTATTGGATGAGGACAAAACTTAAATGATATAATATAGAACAAAACTGAACTGAACTGAGCTGAATAAATACACTATTGTCTTCTACTGAACTGCTTTATAGCTGAATACAATTTTCATAACTGTTCCATGATTTATTCACTTTTCACAGTTATTGAAATGAACCAACACTAAACTGACTATCTATTGTCTTTAAAGCTGCAGAATTTGAATTTATCTCATATTTGATGAAGTTCGCATCACTGATTCTGAAAATTCCTATTTATTTTTGTATTATTATTTGTATTATTGAAGATGCTTTGAAACATCATATTGTGCTATATAAATAAAGGTGACTTGACTGACTCGCAATCTCCAAAAAACAAATGAAGCATCAGAAACTGAAAGGGTTCTTCACTCACGTCATAGCCTGGTAGATGGACTCCACACCAAAACGCATGGCAAACTCATCCACGATCTCCTGCGACACGTCGTCAAAATAAACCTTCCATGCATCGTCGCCTTTGACTTCTGGGATCTTCACGACTCCACTGTTCTTCACCTCCGTCAGGTAGTGGAAGAGATTCTACACAGGAACATAAGAGTCACGAAGAACCATGTTATTTCAAGAGATAAACAGAAACGGGAAACCCGTTTAGGGGCCAGGCACCGTGCATGGACTGCAACAACATTGCTATGGAATAGATGTCGAGAAATATCAACAGCACAGCCAACTTGGAAAGGTTAACATTTCAGGGTGCCAAACTACTGTCATCACACCGACAAAAATGCCACAACACTGTGAAGCCAATGGTGGTATAAAACCAGCAAGACATGGGCCAGATTCTACACAAACATGTGTAGCTGAAAGAGTTTGCATTCATAAGAACGTTGGATTCTAAAAAACAATTCATAATGCAAGACAAATATGTGTTTTGGCGGATCTTTAACTTTCTAATATGGTGGGTATACGTTTTGCTGAAATCAAATTCTGTTGTTAATTTATGTTGTAAAAGTTAGTAGACCACATTTTAATATAATATAATATAATATAATATAATATAATATAATATAATATAATATAATATAATATAATATAATATAGGCGTGAGTACTAATGAGCATCATCTAAGTGACACATCGGTCTCGAGTCCCACGAAGGAGCTCCGGAAGGATAAAAGGAGTGATGTTGTTGTTTTAGTTTATTCAGCAGTCATCCGTGAGGGGCTGCTGGTTTATTTTCGTTTTGTTGTTTATTTGGTGATTTAAGTTTTACGTTGAACATTTGCCGGTTCCTGCCTCCTTCCCTGTACACAAACCTTGTTACAGTAATATAATATAATATAATATAATATAATATAATATAATATAATATAATATAATATAATATAATATAATATAATATGGGAACACATAAAAATAATGAAATATGGTATATGTAATGACAAAATCTAAATATAAAGTTTTGTGAAATTAATGTATTTTAATTATAAAATAATTAAAAAAATCAAAGTGTCAATTTGTTTTGTTTTTATATATAGTTTTTTTTATAATTGTATTACATTTTATCGTGTTTTACAGTAAAAATATCATTCTAAAAGTACATTTAATTTGCAAAAATGTTACTCGTAGAAAAATACAGAGAAAAAAGTTATTTATCCCATTGTTTTTTGCTATATTAAGCACAAATCTACCAATATTTTATGAGTATTAAAGATATTTATGTATTTCTACTGGAATTTTTTTTTACAAATTTTTTTGCAGTGTTTTGTAAAATGCAGTTTACACATACCTCATGTAAACATGTGTACTGCCCATGAGGCGGAGCCACCTTCTCTTCTCCTTTCATCTCAACGCTGATCTTCAGCCTGATGGCCCCCGACACCATCGACTTATCCGTACGCTTCTCTGCAGGGAGAGATGACAACAAGGGCAAGAAAGGTGAATTGAGCATGTGAACAGAAGATAGATAAGACAAGAAGAAATAGAAATAAGACGAGTGAAATATTGAAGAGTGCTGGAGCTGCAGAATTTCCCTCCTCTCTGACCCTGTCAATAGCACATGTGTAATGCAGCTGACCTCAGAACAGTGACCTGCAGACAGACACACACTAAATCTCATCAGTGTATGGCCATGTTTCTTTACAAATGGTCAAACTACAAATGTAAGCAGGCCAATGAGCACTGAAACACTAGAACAGACGCCAAATTTAGAGTATCAGCCTAAGCTTAAAGTTTAACGTCAACCATTGTACTTTTGTACTTTGGTATAATATGCACGATGATGAATCGTGCTTCAGAAACGCTTTCCCCGCCACTGACATAATTTTCTGTAATTTATGAGATAACTATGGAAGCTTGTTTCCGCCGCAGAATAAAATATAAAAAAGTAATTCCGGCTTTTTATCTCACATTTCTGACTTTTTTTCTCACAATTGCGAGTTTACATCTCGATATAAATATAATATATATAAAGTGATATAAAGTCGCAATTGTGAGTTATAAAGTCAGAATTGAGTCATATAAAGTCGTAATTTAGTTATAAATCAGAATTGGCAATTCTGACTTTATAACACGTAATTGGGAGATATAAAGTCAGAATCGCATGATATAAAGTCAGAATCGCATGATATAAAGTCGCTATTGCATGTTATAAAGTCAGAATTGTGAGATATAAACTCGCAATCCTGAGGAAAAAAGCCAGTCTATTTTTCCTTAGAATTGGACTTTATAACACAACATTGTGAGTTTATATCTCGCAATTCTGACTTTATAACACACAGTTGCGAGTTTATATCTTGTTAAAATGTTTTATTCTGTGGCGGAAAAAAGATTTCATAGATTTTTTTTGTTTTCCATAGAAATTTCTGGCTTTCCGCGTATTCACTGTTATACGGTAGGGGGCACTATTACGCATCTTTTGAAAGAGTACAGAATCTCTGGTTCAAAACAAAGGCAAAAAAGAAGCAGAAACAAGCAATAAAACATTGCTTATGCAAGTTATATTCTTTGATAAAAACGTGATTTGCGCAGGTTTTTGTTCTAAATGTTGCATTTTTATGAAACTTACCCACATTCAAGTGCTGATAAAAAAATGAATAAATGAAGCTGGAATAAAATGTTTATTTGTAGTTTAAAAGCAGAGGCTCTGTTCTTTCTTTTGATATATTGCATGTTCAGATATTGCTGGCAGTGATTTGCAGTCCACTTGAAATTTGATATTCGGCAGCTGCTATTAAAATAATAAAGGAAAAATGGCACTTTGCAGATAATACTCCTCACATCTTGTTGTGTCACTTAATTGCTCTAATTGATGTCTGGTCCGTGGCCGTAGTGGCCAGACAAACTCCCATCTGGAACTTTCTCACATCTCGATGTGGACAGATGGAGAAGGACAGCACAGATATCAGCGGTTCAGTTTAGCCAGAGTCACAGCTCGAAAAACGCATGCTTCTGCTCCAAGCCAAGGAAAACAATCCAACACACAAACCGTCAATAAAATCAGAAATGATTCTCTGCGGAACAATGAGGCCATCTGCAACTTTTCTTGAGAAGTATTAAAGGGACAGTTCATCAATAGCGAAGCTAGAATACCTATACAGCACAGGATGAACTTCTTTTATGGTGTGTTTTTGTGAGATTTATCAGTAGTGGCTCCAAAAAATGATATAATATATTTTTTTAAGTCTTGCTCTGACAACATATTTTTGACAATTAAACATTTTGGTCCAACTTTATATTAAGTGGCTTTAAGTATTATGTACTTACATTGAAAAATATGTACAGTGTAATTATTGTATTCATGTTGTATTGTAAAACACTTTTGCTGCTATTGAGGTGTGATACAGGTAAGGTTAGGGGCTGGTGTGGTGGTATGGGTAGGTTTAAGGGTAGGTTAAGGTGTAAGGGAAGGGTAGACAGTGTAATTACAGCAGTAATTACATGCAGGTATTTTTAAAATACAAGTACAGTGTAAAAACATGTATGTACGCAATAGGTCCATTGTATCAAATTATTAGTTTCAATGTAAGTACATAGTACTTAAAGCCACTTAATACAAAGTGGGACCAACGTTTTTAATGTAAAAAAGCAACCTAATTGTCATTGATTTTTGGGAAAACTAAAAAGTTTTTATATAAAAACAAATTCTCATTAATTATATATATATATATATATATATATATATATATATATATATATATATATATATAAAAAGATAATAAATAAATAAACCAACAAACAAACAAATAAATAAATATTTATTATTATTATTATTATAAATTCATTTATTTATTTATTGGGTTTTTTGTTTGTTTATTGTTAATGATACCTTTCCATTTTGGTGAAATTTTTGATCGAAGAGGCCCATAACATACCGAGATTATACCAGACGTCCATCTCCCCGCTCAGCATCCGCACCTCGATGATAGTCTGACCCAGAAAGTCATCAGATTCCTTCTTAAAGTGCTGCTTCACTCTGGACTTTATGTCGTCGTCTTCATCCCACACACGAACTTTTATACGGTCTGTGGCGTTATGGCATTCACTGAGAATAGAGAGAAAGGAGTGTTAGAAACATTTCTCCTACAATTTCAATTTCTCATGAAAATTTGATGAGAAATGTTTGTGCTCGAGATCATTTGATTGCAATCCGTTGGTATCTTGGAAAATCTGAGCATAGATCTCTTCTGAAAGATGTTTTTTTTTTTAGAATGTGAGAACCAGGAGACCTAAAAATCTTTTTGCTAACCATATAATATCATTGCTGCTTTCTAAGAAAAACAAATCTGATATTAAAGAGATCTCATTTGAGATTTTTCTTTCTCCAGACAGAACACTATTGACTTTATTTAAGAGTCAATTTACCTTTGAGGACGTCCCCAAAGGGAAGTATTTTGTTATTTAGCTGACATCAAGGGACAGTGTTGTCCCTAAAGTATAGCCAAGAAAATCCACACACACACACACACACACACACACACACACACACACACACACACACACACACACACACACACACACACACACACACACACACACACACACACTAACACACACACACACACACACACACAGAGAAGAGTCGCGAGCTGCTTGCTGAACTGCTTTTAAAGGTCATATGCTCCACTGAATCTCCAAACAGGGCACTTAGCCTCCTGTGGTCCATCTCTATGTCTTTCTCTCCGGTGGAGGGTTGATGTGAGAGACAGACGGGCTCACAGACAGACGTTACGCCTGCAGACAGACGCTCCACAGATGCAGTCAACGCACCACAGCCTCACAGCACTACAGAACAGCACAGCCCCGAAACACTTCCAATCACATCAAATCATACTGACTGACATGATCCTAAGGAGAAAATATAAATATCATAATATTACAAGAACGGTAAGAGTTTTGTACAATGATCGCTGTGAGGGCCAGACAAATCCTGACACTGTTGCTTTATATGGAAGAATCAGGTCTGATCATTTACCTGTCCTTTTAATCAGTTCATTCTTGATGACATGAACTGATGTATTGGAATTCATACAGTACCATTCAGTAAGTTTGGAGTCTGTCAGTAAGGGGTCAGTTCATTTTAAGGAAATTAAAACTAAGTGGCAGTAAAGACTTTAATAAAAGTACAAAAGATTTCTATTTAAAATAAAATGCTGCCATCTGAACTATCTATTCATCAAAAAATCTGAAAAAAAAAATGTCAGTAAGATTTTCTTTAAAGAAATTAATATTTTGATTTTGCAAAACAGCATTAAATTGATCAAAAGCGAGAGTAAAGTAATTTATGATGTTACAAAAGATTTCTATTTCAAATACATGCTGTTCTTTTGAACTTGCTATTCATCAAAGAATCCTGGAAAAAAAATCCCTGTTTCCATAAAAATCACAACTGTTTTCAACTTTGATAATAATAAGAAATGTTTCTTAAGCAGCAAATCAGCATAATAGAATGATTTCTAAGCAGATGAGACTTCTTTCAAAAACATTTAAAAAAAATAAATACCAACCCCAAACTTTTGAACATGCACTGAAAGAAAAAGATTTTTTTTGTTAAGCTTTTGGAAGGTCAAAGATAGACGTCTCTTCACAAGAACAAACGGCCATAGAAAATTACACTGAAATGGATTCAAAATGTGAAGGAAAATGCGGAGTAAAGAAATTCCCAGAAGCACAAAGATTTTTGCACAATTTGCACTTTATTATATTAAGTATTACATAAAAATAAGTACATTTTTTTTGCTGTGGAAATATACAAATTATCTCAAAATCCTCAAGTATGTAGAAATGAAGCACCTACTCCACCCCATGTGTCCTCATTAACAGTCTCTGCAACTAAATCTGAAATGTATACATTTTATAAATTAGAGAAATGATCCCAGGTTCTGCTGTTCTTTGAAGTTTCTTTGAAGCACTAGAAGGTTTTAGTTTAAAGCTAATCCAGAAAGTGTGCTAATATACAAATGAGACTAGCTAAATGGTGCAACTTTTGGGTGGAGGAGCTGCTAAAGAGAACTGGATCAATGTCACAGATTTACTTCTATGTGCCATTGTGTTTTAAAGCACATGCCGCATGCTAAAACGCTAGGACTTCTCAATGTGGTGTTAGAAAAGAAAATACACCACAACAGAAAGCTCAAGATCAGAGAAATTTATAGTGACTCTTCATCAGCAGTTATAAAAAGACATACTGTGGAGACTGTTTGATGAATTTAATTTGCTATTATGACAGAGAAAGACTATCAACCTGAGAAAACAAATGCAAGGTCTTCCACTATCTCTCAAATGCTTTTCTCTCATTGAAAAAGTTTAAACAGGTGATCCAGCATCTTATAAGCCCTGGAGTCTCTCATCATCCTATAGATATTTATCATGAGATTTAGATGAAGAAATGCACACACTGAAAGCGACAGAGCGTTTTCCCACACACTCTCTCATTCACATAGTTCTGAAACTGCAATGCTGCTGCATGAAAATCCACATCTTACTGTCTTTGGAAGGGTTCAAAATTTAACAAGTGCCAAATGCGTGAACAAATAGGCTTTGGCAAGAAATAAAAGGCCATTTGGCCAGACTCCTCAGAAAAGTGTAAACACTGTGAATCCTTCAAAAGATTTCTCTATTTGTTTGAGCATCCCGGCCGACAGACACAGCATTACTGATTCAACCAATAGCAGAGTTATGTTAATTCAACCAATGGCACAAGGAGGGCATGTTTTAAAATAGTGCATAGGTGCCCACCCCCTATTTCAGCGGTGTTGGTCCCGGAAGTATTTTTCCCATAAGGATCTTAAAATGTTTTTGTTAAAGCATTATAAGCCAAGAACCAAACCAACCAGCTGTGTGGTGATTCTGTCACGGCCGGGTGAAGCAGACAAGGCAGTAGGATACATTTGCAGTATAGTTTAATACACAAACTCAGATACACACACGAAAACTCAGGAACAGGAAACAGGACTCGGGAACTGGACAACCAGCCACATAACATTAAGAACTCAAAGACTGCACGACACACACCGACTTAAATACAAGGGTAGACAAGCTAAACAAGAAAACAAGAGGGTGTGGCTAATGGGAAACACCTGGGAACACTAATAACATGACAGATAGCTGTAACACATGAAACAAGACAAAAACATAGACTAAACTCATAACAGATTCACAACATTACAGACTTGATTTGAAGACAAAAAAAAAAAGAAAATTGGACAATAACGGTATAAGACTGTGTACTGCGTAATGACTGTAATGGCTTTACTGTGGGAAAGAACTACAATCCCATGAAGCACAGAGTAGATAATTAAATGTATATATTTATATGTATGAATATATATATATATATATATATATATATATATATATATATATATATATATATATATATATATATATAAATGTATATATTTATATGTATGAATATATATATATATATATATATATATATATATATATATATATATATATATATATACTGTAAATAAGTTTAAGTATTTATGTCATTTGCAGTGTGTCATGGGAGAGGCCGTTCCCTGCAAGCTCTTTTGGCTCTTTTTGATTTGAGGCCTGCAACTCTCTGATTGGTGGAATTTTTGCACAGCATTATGAGTACTGCAAAAAACATTTTACCACAAATTCCACTGTTAAACATGATTATTTTAAAAAATAAGTTGAAATAATGCGAATTTATGGCTTCAAGAAAAGCATATATTATCAATTAACAACCTCATACTGTAGCTCACAAGAGGTCAGTAAGTTATTGTTAAAAAACTATTTCCCAATGGATTTTTAACTCTGGAACCCTACTGTTGCACTCTATAAAGACACTTGAGGCTGTGTTTTATAATGAATAGTCACGACTGAAGGGGTTACAGGCCCTTTGCTGCTTGTTGTGTCTTAACAGCACCCTTAGTGTGTAACTATATTCACAATACAGCCAGGCCTCTCATTCATTATTGCTCAAGGAATACACAGACAGTAATTACCTGTCATATTTCTCATTTCTCATACCAGTGCGAGGTCGACCACTTACACTGTACAACAGCAAGAGAGTGTGATCTCTTCTTTAATATTATCTGAACTGTTTTTACTCAGTTTCAGCTCTATATTCTTACACCACACTCTTCTCCTTTTCTTGTACACCAGAGGTGTCAAAGACACATCCCAAGGACCAGTCAAAGTCTATGGACGAGCTCAATTCAACCCACAGGATGATTAGAAGTCACATGTAAAAATATAAAATAAAATAATAAAATATATAATTTATATACCACACTATGTTACAGCACAGCAGGGCTGTAATGAAATGAATGTAACACAGATGATATGGATGGATGGATGGATGGATGGATGGATGGTCCTTGTGATAACAGTATGTCAGGCAGAAAATCCAAACGTTTGCCTATCATCCATCGACCTCAAATATGGCTTATTCTTTGAAACATACAAGTATTAGCAGCTTTTTTTTCACGACACATTCATAATCATTACTTTTGTCGGTGCGCTGTGGCAAGCTTTAAGCCCAATTTATACTTATGCGTAAAAAACTCACGCCGTAGCTACGTCGTAGGCTGTGTGTAGCACATGTAGCCTACGGTGTACCCTGACGTGCACCTCTCCAAAAATGTAACAACGCATCAATTCTATGCGGACCGCAAGTGCTGTGATTGATCTGCTAGAATCCCTCCCTCGGGTTTCACATGTTCGCATGTGTAATTGCACGTCAACGTGGACAACGACGCAGAAGTATAAATCAGCCTTTATGTGTGCGCTTGAGTGCTGATTAGGCTATGTAAAGACAAATAAAGCTCATTATTATGATTGTTATTCTAGGCTCCCAATTACCTACACGTGCGATTAGTCGACTAATCGCTTAAATGAACGACTAATAGTTGACTAGAAAAATCTTTAGTCGAGGGCAGCCCACATAGATAGATAGAGATAGATATATATATATATATATATATATATATATATATATATATATATTTATATATATAGAGAGAGAGAGAGAGATGTAGCCATTACTTTAAAAAGGGGTTTGATACTGCTGTTTTCAGCCACTCTCGTTTTCTCTTTCTAAACAGCTTCACTGTTCATCTTTCATCTCATCATCTTCTTGGTTGGCTCCAATGGGACTTTTAACGATTGGTGCAGAAAGCTGTGGGGCAGGGAAGGGTGAACGAGGGGTTGGCAGACCAAACCCTTTAGAAAGGTTTCCTAAAGAAGCTTTCATACCACCATCAACATAAACTTCCCATAATGCTTAGGGGCCATCTCCTCAAGCACCCCGGGACTGTCAGATTTCGACATGTCACAGCAAGCGCACTGGTCGGTCATGTAGCCTTTAGAATCAGTGCATAACTTCCTCTTTAAATGCATGACATCAGTGGAGGAAGTAAAGCGTGCATTACTCAGAGGGGATTTATGATGGTACACCACTCTCAGAGCAGCCATCGACACCCATTAACATTGTCATACAGTACATAAGAGTGGTTTGGGTGAAATGACCATGAAACACCCCTAATGGATCCCACCCAACAACACTACAGAATCAGCAACATATCTACTGGTGTTTACTGAGACAAGACTCACTATTACTGCAGCTCATAATTAGCCTTTAAACAGTGATTTAAACAAATGCATGACTAGGGATGAGAAGAGCTCAGCTCCTTCAGTATTAAGTAAGAAAAAAAGAAAAGAAATGTAATGTAAATATAAATATAAACTGCTGGGGGATAAAAACATTGAATATGTGTCAAAATATTTTATCCATGCATTAAACCTTGCAGTGTAAACTCAGCCTAACAAACCTGCCACTGTCTATTATGATAATTAATTTTAATTGAACAACATTATAGACAAGAAAAAGAAAAACACACACTGCTTACTCCATTGTTCCTAATTGTGTGTATATATATACAATATTATATATATATATATATATATATATATATATATATATATATATACACACACACACACACACACACACACACACACATATAGTTGCTGTGACATAAAATTGTGAATCATACAATTTTAAAAATCATAAAAAAAACTAAGAACCTAGCAACAACCAAGATATAAGCAAAAATTCTAGTCTAGAATTCTGTTCACAAAGACGATTTGAAATATGCCATATATAGCCACAGTGTAAAAACATGCAAGCATATGAGAGGGAACTGTGTGGCCTTTAGCATACAGAACAATCCATTAAAGATCCTAAACCCTCTTCCATAGGCGGAGGCTGATGATTCTCTCAGGATTAAGATCGCAAGCTCGGATTGAAATGGAAAATTAAAGTGGGCGATGAGGATTAGGGGTCACGTATGAGACAACTAGACATAAGATATACAAGCTGCAACTCTAATCACTGTCTTCAGTAATCTAGCAATCCTCCCTTACGGCAACAACACATCCACACATTCAAGCTAAAGTTCAATACAACAGCAAGGAAAAACAGATCACTCCAGCGGCGATGTCTGCCGACAGGATTCAGCAGTTTCATGTTTAAGGCATCAGCAGTGCTCTCTTGTATGTAATACAGGCTGAAAATCGGAGTTACTTGGTTTTTACTTGGTTCACCGCATTTGTGCTGTTTTCTCACCATATGGTATGAAAATGGGCTGGGCAGTTTAACAGTAGATAAAGTAACATGGGGTAATACAAAAAGTACAGGATGCAGAGTAGCAGTATACAGAATATTGAATCCGAATATATGACTGTCACACAGTTATTCAACATATTGTTCAATTGAATTTTCAGTAAAAATACTTCTATTGTGATATACCAGTACAGTCATGTAAAATTACTTTTTTTGCTCCCTTTCAATTCTATCTATCAATCTATCTATCTATTTATCTATCTATCTATAGGTTTGCTACATTTTGATTGGGTCTTGGTGGACTAACACAAACAAACTGTCCAACGGCATCAGATAAAGATGCTATGACAATAGCCAGACACCTCTTAGAGAGTAAGAAGACAACCTCTGGAGCCAAGCCCGGGAAGGACAGGACTTCTCATTGGTCCACATGCAGTTTCTGCCCTTCACCTATCTAGAGACTAATTCCTAAGGTTTTGGCCTCTGACCACCATAAAATTCATCAGGACCTCCGGATGCAGCTGTAGGGGCTGAAACAAAGCGATGCCACAATGATCCATCCAAATCCATTCATAACCATGTTTGGAAACTGATTTTAGACTTTAAAACTGATGTAAACTACACACATCCATTTCATACTTATTCAGAGAAATAAGTTTTCTCAGTGACAGCTATTTGTACAGTGTAACATCTTACACAAATTCAGCTGTAAATGTACAAATGAATTAATGCATTACAGTTCGTTCTTTTTCCAGCTTCTTTGGACTCTATGTGTTTAGAATATTGCCAACGATATTCTAGTGGTGGTTTGGAAAGTGAGAAATGTATCGGTAAAACTCTAAAGACACTTCAAAGACTTCTAACTGTGTACTTTAAACAAATGAGTTCCACAGGGGAAAGAACTGATGCCAGCAGTCAATCACAGCACTGGAATGGAAAAGTGCCAAATTGCAATCTTCTCCTCATCGGAAAGGGATAAAGGTACACTTTCAACAGACACTCTTCTGGGTCTCAGTTCTGCAAAAGTGAGACAGCAACAGATACATTCAAGTTCTGAGTCTCCCATCCAATGGGATATCAACAGCTACAGTACAACCACATTCTTAGTCGCGGCCAGCAAGGGTGAGACTGTAACAGATCAACCATGTACCGAGTCTGCGGCCTGTTACAAGGAAGGCAGCAAAAGATACAAGTTCTGAGTCTCTGGCCTGCAAAAGTGAGACAGCAACAGATACATTCAAGTTCTGAGTCTCACATCCGGTGGGACAACAACAGATACGTCCACGTTCTAAGACTCCAGATAGGTTAGTAGACGAGATGGATGGAGAGCGCGGCTTGCTTGCTTGACGTCACTACTCCTCCAAAGATTTTGTGATGTCTGAAGAATGGAATCATTTATGATGGTTCTTTCTACGGCACAAAACAGCACAAATCAAGCACAAACAAAAGGCACCGTTTTGGGGCGATTTGGACGGCATGTGGTGGAGAGTGACGTCACTGTCCCGAATCCAATGTGTTATTTCTAAGGAGGGGGAAAAGATATAATGTTCATCGTAACGGCACAAACCGGCACAAATCGAGCACAAACGAACTGCACAGTTTTGCAACGATTTAGACCATATGGGGTGGACAGTTATGTAACTGTACTTAAAAAGTAAATTTTTATATGTTTAAGAGGGGATCGCAGTTGCAATGTTTCTTTCAACGGCACAAACAGCCACAAATCGAGCACAAACAAACGACACCGGTTTGGTGCGATTTAGATGACGTGGGGTGGAGAGTGACGTCACTGCCCCGAATTATATTTGTTATTTCTAAAAGAGGGGATATAGATACAATGTTAATTTTAACGGCACAAATCGGCACAAACCGAGCACAAACGAACAACACAGTTTTTGTGCGATTTAGAAGAAATGGGGTAGAGAGTGACGTCACAGCTCCCGAATTAAATTTGTTATATCGGCGAAAGGAAAATAGATACAATGTTTGTTTTAACGGCACAAACCAGCACAAACCAAGCACAAACGAATGACACCGGTTAGGAGCGATTTGAACGACATGGGGTGGAGAGTGACGTAACACAACCAAAAAAATAATGTTCAATATTTCAAACACCAAACCAGCACAAACGTTCGTTTTTGCGGCACAAATCTGCACAAACCAATGGCATAGTTTTGGAGATTATTTCGTTTTATGGGGTGCCAACTTCCCGAAGGTCTCATTCGACCATGAGGAATGTAAATATCAATTAAACAAACTTCTTTCCAGAGACCTTGGGAGTGTTGTATATTATCAGTATATGATTTTCTAATTCACATAAGAGGTAATATAGCTGATGTTAGTTAATAACAAATAATCTTTCATTTATTTGTTTGATGCATAATAAGGCTTTTCACCTGAATAGTTTCAGAGAAACAACAGTTTATCTTTCCATAAGATAACATAACTTCCGTAGATACACTCAACTTAATCACTTGTATTTTATGTGTCTGATGCACTTTATTCCTTTATCATTCATGATATTCATTCAGAAGTTGTGTTAGTTATTCTTGTTTATCTTTTTGGTAATAAAATCTATTTTATTACACCTTTGTGCTGATAATACAGAAGAGGTTTTACAAGTTAACGATATCAATCACCAATCTTTCAGATAAATCAGCTGACCAACTCCCTCCAGTTTACATTCATTCTCTCACACTGCCAAGGTAAAATAGCTTGACTGGTTCCCTGACCAAAGAGAGGGGGAAGTGGTCATCTGAAATACTCATAACCACACCTTAAGTGATGCGTGATCCAAAAATGACAACGTCAGCTCTGACGTAAGTACCAATTACAGTATCCATCCATCCATCCATCCATCCATCCTTCCATAACTATGTCTGTCCGCAAGTCAAATTTCAAAGCTTGTTTTTCAAAACGTTTGGTTTGTTTTGACAAGCTTTGCTTTTCTAGTTAAGAATTTATGGTTATGAATGTATTTGAAATTTTGCATCCTGTTTGCTACCTCAATTCAATTAATGAATTGGAATTTAAAAGGCATTCTCAGTTCAATTCTGAATGATGAATGATGTATGTTGGTCACACCACTCACTCCTCTGAACACACCACAGCTTGCAAAATACAGCAGTGTGATGAATAAGTGCATTGATCTCATAAAGATGACATCAGCAAAACCTTAATGAAAAAAGCAACTAATAATCAGGAACAACCATAAATACACAAATGGCACAAGATATAAGGTCTCTGTCCAGATTGTACAACATTTCCACAGTCAGGGTGCTCATGTAGATATTAGGGTTCTGATTTATTGGGTTTGTGCATCATCAGAAACATCAAATCCTAACAAAGGTTTATGAATGGAGCAGGGCAGTCTTCACTATAATGTGACACCCATGATTGCAGAAGCCTCAAGGATATACCATCAGGAATATGAAAAGAAATGGTCCCATGAGAGAATGACAACACCAATGGGAATACAAATGATTTCCATTACTCCTCATTTATGACCCTTTTCAAACAAACTAAAAAGCTCCTTTGAGTATCAGCAAAAAAGGCAAAGATACAGACTCGTAATAGAAGGGCTCCACAGAAAATGTCAAATTAATGAAAGGCTACTTTGAATAATTCATATGCCATTTGAAATTTCGTTTGTGATTGAGTGGCAGAAATGTTGTGAAATGGAAACTATGTCTCTGCCCTTTGAGTTCAACCTAATATTAAAAAGCTTCATTGCATAAGAATAATCACATAAAACCATTTTCATCTCTACCAGCTCATGCAGAGAGCCTGATATTCTAGAGCAGTGGATATGAACTTATGGGTCACGCCCTAAAAATGTGCCTCAGGTTTGTTCTGATGGGTCGTGAAAGGCAAGGGAAAAAACTATGTTGAATGCCAATTTAAAACAGCAACAAACCATATAATCATGCATCTAAATTATCTGTATTTTAGGTCAAATTCATCTGTCACGTAATACCAACATAAAAATGGTCACGATAAACGATAAAAGTTTTTGTTGAACAAAACATGTGTTACACTGTTGGCAGCAGAGATTTAAATGATTTTGATGATTGAATTATTATTATTTTTTATTATTATTATTTATTTGAATGATTATTATTATATTATTAACATTAAATCTCAATGTCTTAAGGATATTTTTTGTATGATACATCAGTATTGATTGCTCTGCAAATTGATTTCCAGTGTAGAAATCTGGATCCTGAAGCAAAACCAGTTGAGAACCACTGATCTAGAGCATCAGCACAATGTTAGCTAGTCTTGTTTAAAAGACAGAAGGAAGATAAACAGAAAACATATCTGTTTTCTGTGAGACTCACAAGAAAAACTTCTCGTCCCAGATGGGGTTGAGATTGCCGAAAACAGTTTTGGTCCTGCGTTTGGTCTTTCCCACTTGTACTGTGACGTAGGGGTCGCTGGAGCCCGTCTTGTCTTTGGCTTGCAAACCTTGAGCACATAAAACTAGAGAAGGGAGACAGAAAAAAAAGACAATGTTTTGCAAATTGTGTATTATAAAAGAAAGCAAAAACATTTGCATTGGAGATAAAATGCTATTTTCTTAAGATTTGTCTATTGTCAGTTTGTTTTTGTTTATTTTTTTTGTTTTATAAATCTGCGATTTTTAGTCATAATTTTGAGATATGAAGACAAAGGTTTAAAGATTTTAAGTTACACTGATGCCAGACGCTTCGTAAGACCACAATCCATCCTTGAACATCACTCAAGTCGTATCTGAATGTGCGTATACATATGGCACCCTAACTAATAACTGCAATAATGCAACATAAAAACAGTGTGTAGCCTGACTGTGGCACTAAAATCAGTCAATGGGGATACCATTCGTCACAGCAATAGTAGTTCACAGGAAGCTCTTGCCTCATTAATTATGAACGAGCAGGGTGCTAAATTATTCAGGGAACATATATCCTTGGGCTTGGAGACAGACAGACATTGGTGCAATGTCACCGGGCTGGTTGAAGAGGGTAATATAGTCCGAATAGTTTAGCTAGAATGAAAGAGCGATGGCATGTTTGTGTTTCCAGAGGTGTGTTCACACATTGATTGCCATGTTAGTGTGTCTGACAGTGACGGTCATATTGGTTTTGGGGTCATGGCACAACACTCTCTCACTGGGATGGATGGATGGATGGATGGATGGATGGATGGATGTAGATAGATAGATAGATAGATAGATAGATAGATAGATAGATAGATAGATAGATAGATAGATAGATAGATAGATAGATAGATAGATAGATAGATAGATAGATAGATAGATAGATAAGTGTATGCTGCAGTCAAACTAAATCAGAATGCAAAGAGACTAGTGTTGAAACTCATGATAAATAAATCATTGCATGAATACTTTCTAAAATGGGAGTTTCGACCGTACGCCAGGATAAATTAAAGCAGAGCTGTTTTTCTCTCTTTGTTCTATTGACACTCTGGCAGTGTTGTAAGCTTGGCAATAATTCACAGCCTCTGTTGACCCTCAAAGTCAGGTGAAGGAGCAACACTGATACGGACACATATAGGAGCAAACTTGACCTGGCACCGGCTGAACTAATACAGTGGCTTCTGGAAGATAAAATATAACCGAAACATAGCAATATGAAGATATACGTCATGCAGACGGACAGAAACTGTTCTTTATGACTCAGAGAGACGGATGCGACTGCCTATGTTTCTGTCCACAGCAGATGGTTGTTGTCGTCTGGCGTTTTAAGCTGTCAGAAAACAAGCAAAACTCTCGGCACATTTCCCAAACTAAACTGAGCAGCATTTCCTCCCTGTAGGGTCTGATCCAGCCACAGACGCAGAGATGCACGACTTTAAGGGTGAATCTCATGAAACTTGTCTAGAAGATGCTACGCCAAAACTTTTTTATTATTTTTTTTTATTTTTTATAATTGTATAACTTTATAGTAATACTTCTATATAAACTGAAATTAAACTTGTCAAGAACATGCACAGGCCAAATTTAACTGCAAAAATAATAATAATAATAAAAAAAAATTGTTTATTTGACATATTTTGTATACATTTTTTATAGAAAATGAATTAAATGTAATTATATAATATAGTGTTTTATTATAATAATAATAATAATAATAATAATAATAATTTATAATTAAAAACACAGTGTGTTCATTAGTGTGTTAATAATTTGAATATTATTACAATACATAATTAAGATATAATAAACCAACAGCAATTCAATTCTGAATCACATTTTGAATCAATCAATCAATCACTCAATCACTCAATCAATCAATCAATCAATCTATTTGCCACTTGTACATGCATTTTTTTTTATATATTTTATATGACAGTGAAGCCTACTTTTGGACCACTAACATTTGCATGCACTTTGACTTTATCATGGCACTTAAAAATATTTTTAATTTTCGCATGAAATATGACCACGTTCTAGTTAGGTTATGTAAGATTTGCTCATGGCTTACCCGTAATGGTGATTTTGGCAGACCACTTGGATGTCCCCTCCAGTACGGCCTGTTTGGCTGTCTTCAGCTGGGTGATAAAGTCTTCCTTCGTGAGCAGAAACATCTCCTGAATCAACTCGAACACCTCGGGTCGGTTCTTCTCCCTGATTTTCATCCGTTCCTTCATGGCCATGATGATGTTTTGGGTTTTGTCCTCGGCTCCATGTTTCGAGCTCTTCTCTACTGCACCTATTGAGGACGATGAGATTTACATGTGATCTTACATAATCTCTGATGATAAGAGCAGCAATTCCAATTTCTATACTGTCCGGCCTAAACAGTATATAAGATAAAGTGAAATGCATCCTTAAAGGTGCCTAGATGGTGTATTATTTCTGCTGGATTTTGAAAGTATGCATTCATCTGCATCTGTGCATGCTTTATAAGACAATATTTCTCACAAAAAAATTATTTGGAAAAATGTAAGATAATGATTGCCATTTTCAGCAGTATAAAAATGGCAGGGGATGTGAGAACAGGTTTATAAATGTGTGAATCTAAGGAATGGAATTATGCATGTATATAATCAGTATGCAATTATGCATATAATCAAATCCTGAATAATTTAACACAATGCTTTGTAAATGATGGACATTCCAACTCCATAGAAATCTAAGGAATTGTCATAATGAAGATTTTATGATGATGTAGTTTGTCTCAATACTGGCATACTATCTTACTTAACATGTGCTTTGCCATCATCAGTAAAGTACAGACTTCAAGTGCTTAGTATAGTATGCAAATTTACTACCAGGTCAACATGCATATAAAAAGTGGGCATGCATATAAAGCATCTTTCAGAACTACTAGCCATTTAGACTAAAAATTCTGAAGTGAATATAGTATTGCACATCCCTAGTGTGCAGCCCCGAAACAGATGATTATAGATGATTCATTGCCGCTTGAAAAACGTATCTCTCTGCACACTATTAAAATGAATCATTCATTCAGATGCATCATAAATATCTTCCAAATGCTTTATAAGAGTGTTCAAGAGGTGCTGGATGTGGGAAATAAAACTCTCTCTGAGAGAGACGGTTTACTGGTGTCTCGCCCTAGATGTCTTTCCTTTCATGAACCATGCAGAGAGAAGTGATGCACCAGTCAAACCAAACGCTCAAATACACTCACATTCAAAACACACACATTCTAAATATGATGAGTTTGATGGCTCGTTTAGTAAATCTCTTTCTGTACAGGCCTATTTGCGTCTCTGGCAGACAGCCACATCTGTGAGGTTTACTAGGGAACTACATAGATCTCACACACTTTACCACTCATCTGAGAGCTTATACTAGTGTAGATGGTTATTCTGTTAGTGTCGAACAATAAAATGAACAGCTGCCAAACGCAAAATGTCAGAGATGAGAGCTGCCACGGTATGTGACAGACAGACAATGGCGTTACACAATGGCGAACATTGCTCATGCAGTGTGATAACTTTAACATTTTCAGAAGAAAATATGTGAAAAAACTCACCATCACAATGCAAAAGTGTCTCTATGGAGTGTTTTAAGCATTTACATCTATTACACCCATTTTAATGCAAAAGTAATAGTGATGTTTGACTTAGCAAACACCTTAGTGGTTTTAATGGTGATTAAACAACCTTTGCATTGTCTACATTGTCTGAATTAGACAGGGCTCGCAAATGTGAGTGAAATCATCTTTCTCTAAGAAAGATGTGTGCGAACTGTAAAATGTATTAGTAGCATGTGTGCGAGGAAAAAAAATGTCTTGTTTTCCAGTACAAATATCTAAACATTCTCAAAACAAGAAAATGTTACTTGAGAAGCAAAATGACAAAAGATGTTAAGTCTCGTTTCTGAAAAATGTATCGGGATTAAGTTTGAAATTAAATTAATTATGCCAATTAAGTTTATTTTTCTGACAACATTGGGAATTTTTTTTTCTTGTTTAAAGCTTAAAATCACTTAATTTGGATACATTTTCCAGAAAGACTTAACATCTTTTGTCATTTGTAGTGAATAAAAAAAGCGGGTCATCAGTTTTAGGAAACTGAAGTTCATAAAATCCTAAATATCTAAATGTATTAATTATAATTTTAAGATGTCTTAAATTTGACGATGGAAAAACAGATCTACTGTTAATGAATTATGGCAATGTTCACTTTATGGTGTTTATATTTTAATGTGTTGTAGATTGTTGCAAGATGGCATATTTTATCTCCATCTTTTTTAATGAATAGCTGGCAAAAGTAAATCAAAGACGTTTCAAAATAAGAGTCCCGTTTCTTTATAACTTAAAGTATCGCCATATGCATAAAGACTTTGCTGTTTTTTCCTGGTTATTATTGGTATTATGGTTACACAATACACTGTATCTGTGTTATAACTTTTGTTTAACTTCCTGTCCTGTATGCCACGTTTGTAGTCTTAGTTTTTAACGTTGAATTGTTACTTGATTGAATCGACAGGTGATCCTAGGAGTCGGTAACAACTATTTTATCTTGTAAAATGTGCAGCGATCAGTACACAGAGTATGTGTGATCGCGATTTGGAAAGTGAAAGTAAAAAGTGAGTACGCATTCAAAAGCAATTTCAATACCCCGCATATTGGTAGCGCTCCCTGATGCCCGGAAATTATATTATATACAATATAATTACCCAGCTATATAATTGCGAGAGAACGCAAAAGCATTGAAATATTTATCCCTCCCATCTCATATTTTTTTTCCATCACCATGTCCCTTTAGGGGGCCCGTAGAATGTGTAGTTTCCTTTCCGAAGTGGGCTGTATTTTGAATCATGGACTCACGTTGGAGACAGTCTGCATTCAGGAGGTCCTGGCATTTCTCGTGGCATTTCACCCCGCATTCGCTGCAGCGCATGCCCTGCCGGGCGATGCCCCAGAGCAGACCCTCACACTCGTGACAGTAGGTGGGTGCAGTGGCCGTCCACACCTCGAAATTATGGGGTGTCGTGGAGGAGATGGGATAGATCAACGCTTGGAGAGTCTTTCTGAGCACATGCAGTTTCTGAGAAAAAAAGATAAAGTTTACAGCAAAAGGTAACAAAGATACACAATAAAAAAATAATAATTCAAATCAATGGAGGCCGTAGAAAAAAAACGAGCATTTGCACTGATCACAGGATTCGATATGCACATTATTGCTGTGAACAAGCATGGTTTAAAAAACAGACTGGAAATCTACAGTTTATTATTGCAGCTTTCAGGATAACCTGTGTTCAATGGATTGCTGAGTAATTGCCGATTGCCGGTTACTCTACATACGAATGCTGGATACTGGAAAAGCAAGCTCATGCAAAGAAGTTTCGCATTTTGGTACCAGACACGGTCTTATTATTGGGAGATGCGAGGGTCCGTGGCTCTACCATTGGAAAAAGCTTAACGGCTAACTTGGATCACGTGTGCCTTGATAACCAATCACGTTACAGCCTTGGCGTCATTGAATTTCATTCAAAGTTGTGCGACAGTAAATCAATGTTTGTGGCTACTATAGAAATGAATGAGAAGTGCCGTAAACTGAATCATACCTGTCGCACAATTTTCCTTGTCTTCTCTTATAAAACAGCATTTTTGCGGTGTAAACCGAAAATTAGATCAATCCAAAAATAATGTTTAAGAGCAAACATGTCGAAGATTAGCCGATTTATTAAATGATAAGGTATTTCCTCACAAAAGCGTTTTTTATTTCAGCATAATGAAGCCTCTCCTCCATTGATATCCATTTAAAAAAGGCCTCTTGTCTCCTTCCCTGCGTACCGCAGCGTTAGCAGGTGTTAAAGGGTAACTAAACCCCTGGTCAGAGCCTGACTCCACCCACTGGCAATATTTGAAAAATGCTGGAAAAGTGGTCAGAGCCCAGCGGAGGGGGGGCATGCACCTGAGACACATCTCTCTGTAGGCAAGGGCGTGGTTAGCTGGTACCCTCTGACGTCAAAGGATACCACAACTTCCAATAGGAAAATTCAACTGCAGTAGCCACCATTCAACCTGAAGAGGGCAGCACTCAGACGTTTTTACACCATATATTGTAGAATTAAAACACTTTAAACCCAAATGTCAAAAAATTATTCGAATCATTTCGAATCATCAGCATTTATGAAGCTCCATTCTTACAGATTATTAACTAAAAAAAGTTGTTCTAGTGTTTAGTTACCCTTTAAGCTTTTTTTGGCTAAGGCTTACCTTGGCTTTGTTGGCGCATTCCAAAGTTAAGGACTGTATTGGGGTCCCGTATTACTGTATTGTATTTGGGATTGGGACTGTATTTGGTGCATCAAGTTTCATCAATCCCAATCACCAGCAATATCACTGTAAATATACGGCAAATATTCGATATATCACCCAGCCTTAGGAAAGATCTAATTTTTAAATGCACAATGTCATTAAATATTAGTCAAGTATTAAGAGAAGTCATTCAGATTCATCTATATGATATGTAATTCAAGATCTCCACTCCTCTTACAAAACACTCCAAAAAGTACAGACGCCTCAGTCAGCTGGTGTTCAGAAAAATCATATTTTTTTAAAGATGTCATGCTGATATTAATTTCTGTAATTATAGAGCACATATTAAGCCCATAGTGTTTTCAGTCTGTCCCTGTTCAGACTAAACAGGTCTTTAAAATCTGTCAAGAACATGTCATATTTCCCCCCAAAATTAAGAGTTGTTGAATACAGCACACAATTAAAGCTGCAAGCAGCATTTATCCGTGTTCAAGCAGTTAAGGCCTTTAAGGCCTTTAAGCACAAAAGCATCAAAAGACATTACGTTTTATTTAGCATACATTTAACCACTGACACTGGAAAAGACCATTTACAGCCAATACAAGCAATTTACCATAGGACATATATGGTTTTAAAGCTTTTTAACAGTTATAGCGCCACCTATGGTCCGATCTCCATGAAACTTTGCATGCTTCTTCACCATGTTAAACGGTCTAGGAGTTATGCACAATTTAGTACTTTTGGTTGCTGTACCGCCACCTATGGGCCAATCGGGGTCATACTCTGATAGGTTCTCCCCAAAAGTGTGGCCTACCATCTGGCCGAGTTTCAAGTCTCTAGGCCTTACGGTTTGGGCTGCACGATGCGTTTTAGGGGAATTTTTTTTTCAAATAGCAATTACAATAGGTTTTCAGCACTTCGTGCTTGAACACCTAATAATAATGAGACCTTTTTGACAGTTATAGCGCCACCTATGGTCCGATCTCCATGAACCTTTGCATGCTTCTTCACCATGTTATGACACATATGCTCATCAATTTTTGTGAAGTTCTGAGTTTTCCTTTAGGATTTATAGGCTTTTGACTATTTTGCCACGCCCCTTTTCTAAATGACCCTGTTACAGCCACCCAAATGCAAAATTTAAACTTTTTTCGATAACTATTGATCTAGAGAGTCCAGAGAATAGGCCTAGATTGGTTTGGCTCCGATCGGGCAAAAAACCAGGGACTAGTTCGCAAAAGTAGGTTTTGGACAAAATCCGACATAACTTTTTTTTTTTTGCTTAAATCGAAATCGGAGATATACATCTTGTCCGTTTTGAAGTCCGTCTATGAGTTATGCACAATTTAGTACTTTTGGTTGCTGTAGAGCCACCTATGGGCCAATCGGGGTCATACTCTGATAGGTTCTACCCAAATTGAAGCCTACCATCTGGCCGAGTTTCAAGTCTCTAGGCCTTACGGTTTGGGCTGCACGATGCGTTTTAGGGGAATTTTTTTTTTTCAAATAGCAATTACAAAAGGTTTTCAGCACTTCGTGCTTGAACACCTAATTATGTTTATTTAATATTTTGCATAAATACAAAGATACATTACAATTACTTGCATTTAGAATTAAACCATATATTGTTTTTTTTTCACATTACATTAATAAAAATAGAGGAAGAAAATGTCCTTGTTAAAAAAAAAACATGTTGTTATAGTTAATTACAACTAAAACCATAAAAAACATTTTCATTATAATTAAAATTATTACTTTTCTTAAAGTCACCAAGAAATCAAAATCGACCCTATATTTACTTTGTTAGTGCACAAGTCACTACTAGCGCATTACTAGTCTTGTGGTAAACAATTCATCCATGAAACTTTCTTGAATTTTGTCTTCATAATCTTTAATCAAAATCTAAAAAAAGTAATTCCCCTCTGGAATTGCTTTTATTCTCTAAAGACATCAGTGTGACAGCTTGGGTAGAACATCCCCTCCAATTGTCCGCTTGCTGCAAACTTTTGACAGCAAGCTGAATGGAACGCCTACTTTTCTAGATCCAATCAATTCCCAGTTGGAAAAAATAAGCCAAGCCATCTATTTTTCTCATTCAGTATTCAGTTTCACTCGGAAAATGTGTCAATACTGAAGTAAAGTCGGTCACAGCTTCCGGTTAATGTGGACCACGGAAATAAAAGTTAATAAAAAACTATACAGACGTTTAAAATAATAATAATAATAATAATAATGACAAAAATTTAAATACAAACAAAATTATTAAAATATAAAAAAAATCTCAATGAAACTAAAACTATTAATAAACAACATCACAATGCAAAAAAGGAAAAAATAGGAATGGTCCATAAAATAAGCTTCATTTTCTGTAACCAAAAAATTCCATCTATCTTTCTTTAAATTTCGAGGTCATGTTCTTGACAGGTTTCATTTAATTTAACTATTTTGTCAATAGTTTGCATTCACGGGCAAAAGTGGTGGAGAGTATCATAGGAATCCTTTGAAAGAGCAGAATCAATGTGTGTGTCCTTTTACAGATGGATAAGACAAAGAGAAAGTGGGAATGAAGGAGAGGTGAGCTGGTGATGCACAGCGCTCTAAACTGATGTTTTCTTGTTTCCCTAGTGCACTTTTGCTGATGTGTGTTCTCTGCTCTCCACCCACAGAGTCATTACGTTAAGAGCTGCTGAGAACTACAGCCTTGTCCAAATGGTGTAAACGTAGAAAAAAAAAGACAGTATAAAAGTAAATGTACTGCAGAGTGAAAATTCAGGCTAATTAGCCAAGTAAACCAACAGATAAAGGGAGAAACTTCCTTCACTGATCTCTAAGGGGAAATTTAGACACAAAACAGCAATCCAATGTGAAGTGAAAAAATAACTGAATGCACAATTGAAACCGAAAGATTAATGGCAGTTGTCCTAGTTATATAAAACACTTAAAGGGGTCACATTATATATTTGGTCAATTCATTTTTTTCCATGAGGTCCACTTATGATGTTAGTCAAGGTTTAATGCACCTTAATTAATTTAATTATGACTATTTTCCACCAGGTCTCGAACATTTAGAATAATGCAGGTTGTTTTTTTAAGAATAAGATTTTTTTTTTAAATCCTAAATGTAAGATTTCTGTCTTTGAATTGTATATAAAATTTCCATCCATTTGGATTACAGTTTTAACAAACTAATACATTTTATGTATTATACATTATGTATTTATACATTTTAAATTTGATGTATATTTGTCAGTCATGCATAAAAACTGGTAAGAAACCGTTTTTGTATGCAATCAAAATAAATTATGAAATAGTTTATCCATTTTGGATCTATTATATTTAATTTGAATAATAATTTTTTTAATGCATTTATTTCAATTGCTTAAAATCAGCATAAATTGAATACATTTCAAAATTCATTTTTAAAACAATTACATTTATTCAGTTAAAAATGAAAAAGTATGAAAATATGGTCTAATCGCTGCTGCCCGCCAC
This sequence comes from Gila orcuttii, assembly GCA_026230005.1. NCBI lineage: Eukaryota > Metazoa > Chordata > Actinopteri > Cypriniformes > Leuciscidae > Gila > Gila orcuttii. The sequence continues at coordinate 25,298,266 of JAPDVR010000005.1, read as the reverse complement.
GTGCTTGACTCCTGCTTGACTGATGGCTGATTTCAGGCCAGCGGTGGTAATGTTACGCAAATGAGGAGGATTAACAGCTGGCAAAAACGGAAAAAGACTTTCCAATTTAATCTAGCAACTCCAGAGCAACTAGATGAGTTACCCTCAGAATTAAACACTGGGCTATCAGCCAGAGAGAGAGAGAATATTCATGGAGTAATCGCTCACGCTGAACAAAGCGGTCAGCGCTATCACAAACTCCAGCAGAAATGAGGGACGGAGGAATTAAACCATCTGTCAAACACACAGCCGTTGACCCACAAGCCTCACAGCATCTTAAACAGAAAATGAAAATACTAACAGCATACACACTTAAAAAAAAAAGGTTCCATAAGGGGGTGGGATTCACAATGATGCAATAGAAGATATATTTCTGTTTCCCTAAACAACCAACAATAACCTCTTATTTTAGTTTAAAGACCATTTTAATAATCTGAAGAATCTTTTCCACTATAAAGAACCTTTTGTGGAATGGAAAGTGTCCATAGATATTCTTCATGGAACGGTCAATGCCAATAAATAACCTTTATTTTTAAAAATAAAATTTGAATTTGGATAAATAATGACACAATTTTCACATTATCTGCTTGTCCTTTGAGAAGCATCAGCCAATTAAACAATTGGAAGAGTACTAAACACCCGGAGCTCTCAGCTTCCAGACCCACTGAGGACACGTCTTTGGTTCAGATCTGTTTCTGTGCTGGAGGCCACAGCTGGTGCTGGAAATGTGACATGTGATTTCACATGATCACTGTGTCTGGAGACACTTGTATGGATCATATACACAACCATTGAGGTCAGTAAGTGTATTTGTTTGTTTGTTTGTATGTAAAGAAAATAACACATTTATTCAGCAAGGATGCATTAATTTGATCAAAAGTGACAGTAAAGACGTTTGTAATGCAACAGAAGATTTCTGTTTTAAATAAATGCTGTTTCCTTACTATTCAACGTTCTATTCATCAAAGAATCCTGAGAAAAATGTATTACGGGTTCCACAGAAATATGAAGCAGCACAACTGTTTTCAACATTGGTAATAATAAGAAATGTTTCTTGAGCAGAAAATCAGCATATTAGAATGATTTCTGAAGGCTCATGTGACACCGAAGACCGGAGTAATGATGCTGAAAATTCAGCTTTGCATCACAGGAATAAATTACATTTTAAGATATATTCAAATAGAAAACAGTTACTTAAATTGTAATCATATTTCACAATATTTCCATTTTTTACTGTATTTCTGATAAAATAAATGCAGACTTGGTGACCATAAGCTTTCAAAGACATTAAAAAAACGTACCGACCCCAAGCTTTTGAAAAGTAGTGTATATGTCAGCTACTAGAGGTATAGAAACATAAGGAACTACACAGGTTATCACACTATCAAGTAGAGTTAGTTATTTTTAGGCTTCATATAATGAGAAAGCACTTTTGAAATAAGAGTTTGTAACTTCCTCCAGAGGACCATTTATTGAAACCAAGCCAAAAAAAGAAAAAAAAGCTTGCAAGAAAATACTATTCCAAAGCAGCAGAACATCTGTTACGTATAGTAACCCTCGTTTCCTGAAGGCGGGAACGGATACGTACGTCGTGACCGACGAATAGGAATCTTGCTAGAGAGGCCAATTCTACTTTGAGTGAAACTAAATGAGCCAATGCACATTGGTGTGCTGCAATCATTTGCATCAGCTGATTAGCCACGCGGCGCGGGTTAAGGAGTTATGTGGAGATATACAAATGGACTAATCCCAAGGTTGTACTGCATATGAAATACTGGGTAACTTAGCCCAAGGGAAAGACACGGGCTTCCATTTAGGAGCAGCCGTGGAAGAAATACACATATGGGATCCCCGCTAGAGATGCGCGGATGGGCTATTATTTCATCTGCAACCGCTTCACAAAACTCATCATCCGTCCACCATCCATCCGCACCAACGTTTTTTGACCAATTTTCAAAGCCGCACCCGCCCGTCATCCATTGAATGTTTTAAGGTCTATGGGCGATGCAAGGCGATGCAAGGCGCTGATGACGCGAGCCGCGAGGCTAGAAAGCTCTTGCCTGTTCTAGAAAGGATACAGATGTACTTTTCGGATGTAGGTAACAATATTTAACAATGTATATATTTTTTTCATTTGATTGGTTCAACGGCCCCCCGCCCGAATTTAATTAAAATATTATTTTCATCACGTGATCCGCCTGATACGCGGATACGCGGCTATAACCGCCAACCGTGCATGTCTAATCCCCGCAGGGTCACACATATGGGACCCAGCCAAGACTCGGTTCTCAAAGATTCAACGAATAAAGGCCTGGCGCTGGACGCTCCGCCAAATCCGGGACGAGGGTGTTGGAGGACTCAACAGATTTTTCACTTTGGAGAAATAAGGGTGCACAGTAGGGTGCAGCAAGCCGACAGAGCCGGGCCTCTCAGTGCTTCTACCCATTTAGGGTGAGGACACAGGAGAAGGCTACACGTAGGCTATAATATCTAGCGAACGTGTTAGGTGTCACCCAGCCTGCAGCTCTACAGATATCTGTTAGCGAGAAGCCACGTGTCAGCGCCCAGGAGGATGCCACGCCTCTCGTGAAGTGAGCATGAAACCTGAGCTGGCAGGGCATGTCTTGTGCTTGGTAAGCCAAGGTGATGGCATCCACTATCCAGTGGGCTATCCTCTGCTTGGGGACAGCCTTTCCATTCTGCTGGCCTCCGTAACAGATAAAGAGCTGGAATGAGGTCCTGAGACTTTGAGTTCTGTCCACGTACAAACGCAGAGCGCGGACGGGACAAAGCAAAGCCAGGCCTGGGTCTCTGAAGGGAGTTGTAGGAACCTTGGGCACATAGCCAGGCCGGGGTCTCAGTACTACATGGTCTGGCCCGAACTCTAGGCACGATTCGTCGACCGAAAATGCCTGCAGGTCCCCTACCCTATTGACAGAGGCCAGTGCAACCAGCACCAAAATCTTCATGGAGATAAGCTTTAAGTCTGCAGACTGCAAAGGCTCAAAGTGAGCATCCTGGAGTGCTCGAAGCACCAGGGAAAGGTCCCAAGAGGGCATAGAGGGGGTCAAGGAGGGTTTAACCATCTCGTCCCACTAAGGAACCTGACAACCAGGTCGTGGTTTCCTACTGTTTTGCCATCTATGTGGTCGTGATAAGCTGAAATAGCGGCTGCAAGAAGGAAATAATTGAGACATGAAAGTATGCGTCCTTCAGGTCGATCGCTGCAAACCAATCTCAGGGACGGATGTATTCAAAAATGTGTCTCTGCATGAGAATTTTGAATGGTAGCTTGTGGAGACTCCGGTTCAAAACTCGCAGGTCCAAGATCGGACGTAACCCACTGCCTTTCTTGGGTACAATGAAGTAGGGACTGTAGTACTGACCTCATATCGGCTGGAGGGACTGGCTCTATCACGTCCTTCGCCAGTAGGACTGTGATCTCCGCCCGCAAGACATGGGCATCGGCTACTCTCACTGTAGTGGAATGGATGGCCCGAAACTTGGGGGGATGCCGGGCGAACTGAATCTTATAGCCGAGCCTGATGGTCTGAATGAGCCCGCGAGACGGACTGGGGAGCGCTAACCAGGCTTGCAGAGACTGTACAAGCGGGACCAAAGGGACCGTAGGCATACCCGCAGTGGGGCAGCGAGGTGGAATGCAGGGACGCGGCTCAGGAGGCTCTCTCTGGGAGGTGGCCTGTAGCGGTGTCTGAGTGTGCTGTGCAACACTTACCTGGTTCCATGGAGCAGGAGGCGACTTGGATGCGTTCCTGAACTTCACGCTGCTCCCCGCTGGCGATAGAAGAGGTGGATGAGAGTGGTGAGGATTCTCTCCTCCCACTGCTCTCCAGGCCCTCTTCGGACCCAGAGATGGAAGAAACTGCTCTTTTATTGAGAATTTGGGTACCGCTGGTTTTAAGGCCAGCGGCGGAACACAAATAAAAGGGAACAAAAGATTTTCCATCCGGCCCTCTACCGGGGGAGGGAGCGGTGCGGTCACTATCTCTTGGAGAGCAGTCCCATCCATCTCCGGCTTGCCCGTCCTAGGGCCGCTTACCCCTGGCTTTGCCACCCCTCTTGGAGGGTTCCACACAGGCCCGATCCTATTGTCGGCCCGGGAAAGCATGGCCATCATCTCCGGGTCCGACTCGGGCACCGCTGTCACTCCTGAAGGGGGCAGCGGCGCCGAATCATCATCCGCAGAGAAGTCTGACCCACTCTCCGATGCAGCGATTGACATCTGTTCATAATGGGGAGCGCCAAAGGAAACAACTGGTACACACCTCGTGGATGGTCAAGCACGTTCCGTCGGCGGGTCAACTGGCTGCGGAGCGTGAGAGGGATGAGGGTTCCTAGGGGGTTGGTTCCCCGAAGGAAGCACGCTCACCGTAACCCTCAGATCACCTGCACTACTGCCTGAAGAAACCCTCTGTGGAGGGTTAGATCGCAGCAGAGGCGCAGGAACTCCGCCCCTTTGCAGGAACAAGTCTCGACCGTAGCTCCAAGATGGTCATCTTCCCATAATGGGTGCCTGACTCATCCACGAACGCTGCCTCAGCGTGTTCAATGCCCAGACACGCGATACAGCGCTCGTGACCATCCCGTGATCCCAGGTAACGACCACATCCAGAAACACACAGGTAGAGTGACATCTTTAAAAAGACGCGCTCTACCCGTGTAAGCTCTTTTAGGGACTGCTCTCCTTGGTGCTGAAGCACGCAGGGGAATGGTCACAGCGAACACGGACAGGAATGTGCACCTGTCGTGCGCTGTCTCTCGCGCAGGCGATCTTACAAGCCATAAGAACAGCCTTTCAGTGCTCTCACGGCACACCTTACCAGCTGTAAAAACAGCTTTTTTGTTCTGCTCAAATTTGAAAACAGAAAAGACAGAGAGAGAGAGAGAGAGAGAGAGAGAGAGAGAGAGAGAGAGAGAGAGAGAGAGAGAGAGAGAGAGATTGCCCACTGGAGAGGTCCCGTTGAAAGCTCGCTCGTAACACTCTTAGTAGAGAAAACAGCATCGAAGTGCTTGGCTGCGAAGTAAAAAGCTGAAGTGCAATCGCACCTGCTGCTCATTATATATTATATACATAGCGTGGCTGAACCACTGATCTATATAGAATGACTGGATAGCTCATGACGTCATAAACAGCCACCGCGCCGCTATATTGGTATTACCCAGTGAGCTCACGCGTTCTATTGAATCAATAGGAAATTTTATGATTTGACTGAGAAAACATTGCCTAACAAGACAACGTTTTTAAATGTAAAGTCTCCCTGAACATTCTTACAACGCAAACATCCTAAGCATTTAAATGGTATTTGTTTAAAGTCAGAAATTTTACCTGCTTATTAAAAATTGCTTTGATACCGGGGAGTGGAGCGAGTCTGTCTAGGCTAACAGTATGGCAGTAATGAAGTGTTTTATTTTGTGATTTGCCCTTTGAATGAAGAAGAAGCTTACCTCCTCGTTAAAATACGTTTAAAATATAATATTTAATTTTTAAGTGTAAATAAAACAATGAAAGATTTGTCACTGAAGAAAAATTCCTTATAGGCTATGTGTACTTAAAATATAGCTCTTTCTGATTGTGTTTTATAGATCAGTAGTTTGTTCATATAAAGTGTTTGATTAGTTGGCAAGAAAATGTTCAGGAAATGCATAATACAAATTGTATGGGTTAATGTAACCCCTTACACTGCACACGTCTGCGGCGCGTTACGGCTGCGAACTCTAGTCAATGCATGTGTTTACACCAGCCGCTTCGCTAACGCCTGTTTCACACACACTCCGTTTGCAGTGCATATTTTTTTCCGTACCCATGTTAACAGGCTAGAGCGTTCACACTGGATGTGTTCCATGTGCGGTGCGTATACAGCAGTGCAGAGATCGTTTCCGCACCGAGTGTATTTCTGCTTCTGAAATAAAGTGAAAGCGCATGGTTCGTGGTCAAACTGAACACGGATTGACATGAAACTATAGTAAATAAATGCATTTAATTAAAGTATACTTATATTTTTCACAGTCGTTTTCTTTTTAATTTTTAAGCCCGGGGTAATTAAAGCAAGGAAAACTACACAGTAGGCTACCTCTAGCCTGGCTAACGTCAGACCGAGTCTCATTGAGACGTCGGTCAGGGAACCACATGTTAATTTTCACGTATTTGAGGCGTGGTTTACGAATGCCCAGAGCTGTTTATTGGGTCCTACGAATGTCTATCAAATGCGCCTGTACGTAGCTCATAGCCAATCGTTTCAATTATACCAGATGACGTATGTAGAGCGACAGAAATTAGACGAGGAAGAAGACGATGGGTCAGAGATTTAACTAAACTACTTAGAACAATATCTAAGGCTGCATCGAAAGGTAACTGCGCGTCTGCTGCCATGTTGGATCCATAGGTATAAACAAACTGCTTCGGTGTGTCGCATAGACGTCGTCATTGTCTTGCTGCTCCCTCCCCGTTCTGTGATTGGTCCCCTCGCTGAGGCGAAAATCTGGTCCATGGAATCCAGACTGCCTAGCAGCGTGAATAAAATCGCGCTGCGCGCAAGGCAGCATGGGGAAACCCAGGCTAGGCTACCTTAACAACGGGACATAATGTGGATGTAGCCTACTCGTCTCTTCGTGGAGGTGGAAAAACAAGTTCTTAAATTGTGGTCCACAATATTTCTTGTAAAAAAAGATTTAAATGCAAAAGAAAAGGTATGATAGAGCTGTTTTTGTCAATTGTATGTTTTAATTTAAAATGTTTGCGATGGTAACATAAGGCATACATGTTTTGCCACTTGCTTGAGCAACTTAATTTATAACGTTAAATCTATATAGAAGTAATGCATTGAATACTACGTTATTTTAAGTGTATTGAGTTTAAACTTGAATAGTCTGTGAAAGAATGTATACCTATAACTGTGTACAAATAGAATCGCAATGTTGACACTTTTTATATTATTTTATAAAATACGCTGATATAAAAATAGTGATTTGAAATAAAAAATAGAGAATAAATGTTGTGTTTGTGGTAGGCTACAGCCGTAGATCAGTTGCACACTGCAAACGCAGCATATGTGAAAGCACAATAGCGCGTGCTGCTTCTGCGCCGCACACGGAGTATGTGTGAAACAGGCGTTAGTAACGGTAAACGGACTCTGCACGAAGCTCTTTTGAAGCTGTCAAATGGTGTCGCTATTGGACACTTAATTGTGATTATTACTGCTCTGAGATTTCTTATAGGCTACTGTTAACTGTTTTATCGGGTTTTTTTGTTTGTTTTTTTGAAGAAGCATTAGCCTATTCTTGCCTCGGAGAAAACAACACGGGAATAGCGACAATTGTACATATAAATTACTACTTATAGGGCTTGAATTACAACCTGTGGGCAGTTTTTCTACATCCTTTTGTGAACGTCGTTTTACACTTGTATGCTGCACAGCGGGTCATCTTAAAGTGCGGTCAGAGCTACCAATCTCTGTATAACGGCCGTTGGAGCCCTCTGCTGGTAGGGAATCGTAAGATGGCCACTCGAACACTTCCGGTGGCTTCACTGCCTGATGGCAGTTTAGAACGTCATGAGCTATCCAGTCATTCTATATAGATCAGTGGGCTGAACAGCTGATGCAAATGATTGCACAGCAATGTGCATTGGCTCCAGTGGCGTAACTTTGTTTTAAAAAGTGGGTGGCACAGGTGTGTGGGTGGGTGGTACATAGTATACAATAGTACATTGTGTTTAATTTGTTGTTTAATGACATCTAATATATGTAGTTAGTGGCGAGAATTTTCACGTGAATAAATACATAGATCCGACTGTTATCCCCATGTACTTTAATGGTCCAGTGGCAGAACTTTTGCCAAGCATGTCAGAGGTTCTGGGTTCTAATCCGCACTAAGTAGTATAGTTCTTTTTTTCCTCATCAAAACCGATTGTTTATTAGTGGTTGTATATCAAGCAGGGACACGTTTTTTTGTGCATTATGTTTTGTGATTTCACCGTAACGAATAGAGAGTCTCTCTGCAACGGATTGAAGCGTGGCTGACCTTTTGATACAATGCAAAGAATGAGAAGCTGCATGGTTTGCAATATAGTATATCATTTAATTTTAACATTTTGAACTTATAACTTGTTTACAATTTATTATTAATTAAAAACCCAAGCCCTACAGTATGACATCATCCTGTTACTCATATCCACGGATCAAAAAAATTGAACATGCAAAGAGGCCATTTACATAGAAGAAACTATGAGTCAAAGACAATTTAAAAACTAAATTATTAATGTTTTTGGCACAAAAACACTTGACTAACATTATAAGTGGATTATAGGGGAAAGCTGACTAAGGTGTTTCACTGAATAATGTCACAGACCAAATCAAAACACTCTCTGTTGATTATTCTCCTTCTTTCCGTCAATGTTGAGGAGAGTTCTCGTGATATAACAGTTTCTGTCCTTGTTTTAAAAGTGTTTTCTTAAGCATACAGGTCCTTCTCAAAAAATTTGCATATTGGGATAAAGTTCATTATTTTCCATAATGTAATGATGAAAATTAAACTTTCATATATTTTAGATTCATTGCACACCAACAGAAATATTTCAGGTCTTTTATTGTTTTAATACTGATGATTTTGGCATACAGCTCATGAAAACCCAAAATTCCCATCTCAAAAAATTTGCATATCATGAAAAGGTTCTCTAAACGGGCTATTAACCTAATCATCTGAATCAACTAATTAACTCTAAACACCTGCAAAAGATTCCTGAGGCTTTTAAAAACTCCCAGCCTGTTTCATTACTCAAAACCGCAATCATGGGTAAGACTGCCGACCTGACTGCTGTCCAGAAGGCCATCATTGACACCCTCAAGCAAGAGGGTAAGACACAGAAAGAAATTTCTCAACAAATAGGCTGTTCCCAGAGTGCTGTATCAAGGCACCTCAGTGGGAAGTCTGTGGGAAGGAAAAAGTGTGGCAAAAAACGCTGCACAACGAGAAGAGGTGACCGGACCCTGAGGAAGATTGTGGAGAAGGACCGATTCCAGACCTTGGGGGACCTGCGGAAGCAGTGGACTGAGTCTGGAGTAGAAACATCCAGAGCCACCGTGCACAGGCGTGTGCAGGAAATGGGCTACAGGTGCCGCATTCCCCAGGTCAAGCCAATTTTGAACCAGAAACAGCGGCAGAAGCGCCTGACCTGGGCTACAGAGAAGCAGCACTGGACTGTTTGCTCATTTGAAAGCAAATTTTGCATGTCATTCGGAAATCAAGGTGCCAGAGTCTGGAGGAAGACTGGGGAGAAGGAAATGCCAAAATGCCTGAAGTCCAGTGTCAAGTACCCACAGTCAGTGATGGTCTGGGGTGCCATGTCAGCTGCTGGTGTTGGTCCACTGTGTTTTATCAAGGGCAGGGTCAATGCAGCTAGCTATCAGGAGATTTTGGAGCACTTCATGCTTCCATCTGCTGAAAAGCTTTATGGAGATGAAGATTTCATTTTTCAGCACGACCTGGCACCTGCTCACAGTGCCAAAACCACTGGTAAATGGTTTACTGACCATGGTATTACTGTGCTCAATTGGCCTTCCAACTCTCCTGACCTGAACCCCATAGAGAATCTGTGGGATATTGTGAAGAGAAAGTTGAGAGACGCAAGACCCAACACTCTGGATGAGCTTAAGGCCGCTATCGATGCATCCTGGGCCTCCATAACACCTCAGCAGTGCCACAGACTGATTGCCTCCATGCCACGCCGCAATTTCTTTCTGTGTCTTACCCTCTTGCTTGAGGGTGTCAATGATGGCCTTCTGGACAGCAGTCAGGTCGGTAGTCTTACCCATGATTGCGGTTTTGACTAATGAAACAGGCTGGGAGTTTTTAAAAGCCTCAGGAATCTTTTGCAGGTGTTTAGAGTTAATTAGTTGATTCAGATGATTAGGTTAATAGCTCGTTTAGAGAACCTTTTCATGATATGCTAATTTTTTGAGAATTTTTGGTTTGCATGAGCTGTATGCCAAAATCATCAGTATTAAAACAATAAAAGACCTGAAATATTTCAGTTGGTGTGCAATGAATCTAAAATATATGAAAGTTTAATTTTTATCATTACATTATGGAAAATAATTAACTTTATCACAATATGCAAATTTTTTGAGAAGGACCTGTATATCTGACCTTTCTCCTTTTTAATTCTTTGAGACCCGTCGAAGGCTGTTTGGAAATAGGTGCATCTAAAAGAGTAATTGCAGTGCTGCTATTCTTTAGAGGACTGCTAGTGTTAGATTAAGGTCGATTGGACTGTCCCGCTGAACCCCAACTTTGACCTGTTGTTACGAACTACTCTGAGAAGAGGGTTGAGATCCAAACGCAGCTTTATTTGAGGGCAATCCAGAGGCGTAATCCAATGTACAGGCAAGGGTCATACACAGACAGGCAGTCCAAAACAGATAAACAAAGAAACAAACAAAACAGACAGGGACCAGAGGCAAGAGAGTAATCCAGGGAACAGGGAAAGATATCCAAACCAAGAGACAAGAAAACCATAAGAATGCTCAGAAATGCAGTGTAACACTTGTAGGGTCTGGACCATTCAGACACACACTAATTATTCATATTCACTATATTTAATCAATATAAAGGTCTATGAAACTCTCCCCCAAAACTAACCTCACAAATGAAGTTACTTTGTCAGCCGGGTGGCCGGTTACAAAACACTTTAAGACTGATAACAGACTTTTACGACCTCAAAGGAATGTGGCCACATGCGCCACATGCTCAAGAGAGAGAGACAATCTTTAATTAAATAAACTTTGCGGTATTACTCTGATCTATGAAGGAACATGCCTCACAGAAACTGTGATGATTTACTTTCTCATGTACTATTAGGTATAACAACATGCTATGTTTGATTGGGGTGTATGTGGTTGCACAATGACCCAACTGTCAATATAACTTCACCTGTATCATTATTCCTACCTAATTAATCCTCATTTAATGACACATACTTTGATGTACATCACCTTCTCTTAGAATGCAATTTGAATTTGTTATGTCTATTTGAGCTTGAATGAACAGTCTAAGCACGCTGGGGACAAAGACCATAAATCAACTAAGAGCCGCTTCCCCTCTTGGACATGTCACCTTACTCATAGGTCCATTCAAACCTTAGGGGTGGTTCTTTTTCAGACTATATCAGAGACAGGCAATAGTGACCGCCCTCTCTTGGTTTTTCCATCCTGCCGCAAACACGGTCTCGGGTGATACGGGGAAACCCCCCCCCTTCCCCCTCCATGGGGGCCAAGAGGCCTTCCAGCAGGCCTGGATCCCAACCAGATCCGGCCTCATGGAAAAGAGAGGAGACTCTCTCACAAAGAACCAAAGACAATCTCAGGAGTTTTGGAACAAAGACTCCAACCAACAACGACTCCAATCACCCATCCTTCCGACTTCCTCACTTCTCCTGGGTACTCGGCGTGGCCTCAACAGAGTCCCAGGCCTTGATCAAACCAATCATGCGTTCCTGGAGAAAGAGAACGCTCAACCAACTTCCACTTGACACTGCCGGAACCATCAACGACTTCAATTTTCAACAACTTCAAGAATTGTTCCCATTACAAATGCAAGTATTCAATTCAATGAAATGTGAAAATGAAATTCTGATGGTTCTTCTCATAGACCCTCTTCCGGTTTCCAATTTCATCCTATCACTAACCTATTTATGTATTCATGTGTGTATGTTGTTTAATTTATTTATATTCATATAAATATCTATATTTAGTTAATAAAACTTGTACATAATGTATTTGGTTCTGCTTTGTTTGCAATACATTGTCACTTTATGATCACGGTTTTTGCTACTGGCTCAACGTGCGGTATATGCGAAGAAATAATTATTCTTCTGTGGCCATGGAAGATACCCTTTTCTTAGAATAAATTAATAATCAAAAGAGTTCGTTGGACGAACTGATTAATTGATTGTAATTTTAATTCAGCCACATCAAGTTAATCCAATTAACTGACCCAAATATTTATAATTAATAATAACAAGACATTATTGATTATTAATATTTCCAAAAAGCTGAGTTCCTTACACACTTAAACAAGACTTCGTGGTGAGTGAATGAACATGGTATAAATAGACAGACTAACAGGATGAGACACAGGTGAATGCAATCAGTGAATGAGGTACAAGTGAATGTGATCAGTGATAAGTGATGGTGAGTCCGGGCAGTGAGTTATGGGAAATGTAGTTTGTGAGTGATAATAGTCCTATCTGGAGTGCCCTCTGGTGGCTCTCAAGGGCACTCCAGCTGGTGACTGTTACATAGCCCCCCCTTTAAGGAGCGGATTCCAGACGCTCCTCAACTTGTCCAGGAGGGAGGTGGAGCGGAGGCGGACCTGGGGGCGGGATGGAGGGCCAGGCCCGTGGAGCGGAAGAGGACCTGGAGACTGCGGTGGAGCAGGCTGTGGAGGCGACCAGGGCGGAGCAGGCTGTGCAGGCGACCAGGGCGGAGCAGGCTGTGCAGGCGACCAGGGCGGAGCAGGCGACCCATCGGGCGGCCAGTGCGAAGCAGACGACCCATCGGGCCAACAGGCATTAGCTCAGGAACAGACACCGGCTCAGGAAAAGACACCAAAACTGTAACAGCCACAAGAACAGACACAAACACCAAAACAAACACTGGCTCTGGCGCTGGAACAGGCAACACAGACTCTGGCTCGGGAACAGGAACAGACTCGGGCTCCGAGGCGGCCATCTTGTCCGTAGACACTGGCTCGGAGGCAGCCATCTTGTCCGTAGACACTGGCTCGGAGGCGGCCATCTTGTCCGTAGACACTGGCTCGGAGGCGGCCATCTTGTCCGTAGACACTGGCTCTGTAGAAGTGATGTGAAGCTCCTCAGGATCGGCAGACGTGACTTGGACAGTCTCTGGATCGGCAGACGTGACTTGAAGCTCAGACATGTCGTGGCTGACGTGAAGCTCAGGCTGGACGTGGCTGACGTGAAGCTCAGGCTGGACGTGGCTGACGTGAAGCTCAGGCTGGACGTGGCTGACGTGAAGCTCAGGCTGGACGTGGCTGACGTGAAGCTCTGGCTGGACGTGGCTGACGTGAAGCTCTGGCTGGACGTGGCTGACGTGAAGCTCTGGCTGGACGTGGCTGACGTGAAGCTCTGGCTGGACGTGGCTGACGTGAAGCTCTGGCTGGACGTGGCTGACGTGAAGCTCTGGCTGGACGTGGCTGACGTGAAGCTCTGGCTGGACGTGGCTGACGTGAAGCTCTGGCTGGACGTGGCTGACGTGAAGCTCTGGCTGGACGTGGCTGACGTGAAGCTCTTGCTGGACGTGGCTGACGTGAAGCTCTGGCTGGACGTGGCTGGCGTGAAGCTCTGGCTGGACGTGGCTGGCGTGAAGCTCTGGCTGGACGTGGCTGGCGTGAAGCTCTGGCTGGACGTGGCTGGCGTGAAGCTCTGGCTGGACGTGGCTGGCGTGAAGCTCTGGCTGGACGTGGCTGGCGTGAAGCTCTGGCTGGACGTTGCTGGCGTGAAGCTCTGGCTGGACGGTCTCTGGGTCGTCGTGGCTGACGTGAAACTCAGGCTGAGGGGATACTGTGGATTCACGGAGTTCCTCATCTACCACACCCACCGTATACACTGAACCGCTTAACAGAAGGGCCAGTTCAATATAGCTCTCCAATGTCCCGTGAGGCTCATGCAAGGGCATGAATGAACTGAGCGGTTCTGATAGCCCTCCTCGGAAGAAGATCATCAGGCATTCCTCGCTCATAGAGGTGAAAGATGCCAGCTTGATAAAATCTTCTACGTACTCCTCAATCAAACGATTCCCCTGACGGAGACACAGGATTTGGACTGCTGTGTCCATGGCTGGTATTGCTGCTGGATCTGGGTGTGGCGAAGTCTTCTGTTACGAACTACTCTGAGAAGAGGGTTGAGATCCAAACGCAGCTTTATTTGAGGGCAATCCAGAGGCGTAATCCAATGTACAGGCAAGGGTCATACACAGACAGGCAGTCCAAAACAGATAAACAAAGAAACAAACAAAACAGGCAGGGACCAGAGGCAAGAGAGTAATCCAGGGAACAGGGCAAGATATCCAAAACCAAGAGACAAGAAAACCATAAGAATGCTCAGAAATGCAGTGTAACACTTAAACAAGACTTTGCGGTGAGTGAATGAATGAACATGGTATAAATAGACAGACTAACAGGATGAGACACAGGTGAATGCAATCAGTGAATGAGGTACAGGTGAATGTGATCAGTGATAAGTGATGGTGAGTCCGGGCAGTGAGTTATGGGAAATGTAGTTTGTGAGTGATAATAGTCCTATCTGGAGTGCCCTCTGGTGGCTCTCAAGGGCACTCCAGCTGGTGACCGTTACACCTGTCCATTTATCACTCGCTAACGCTACCTTCAACACGTGGTAAAGATTGTCCTATATAACGTAGAGTATATGTACCTGTACATGTATATGTAATATAGTGTATGACTTTCATTCTATGGGCAGAAAATCAATGAGACATTATTTAAAATATCTTCTTTTGAGTTCAACAGAAGAAACTCAGACAAATTTGGAACGACATAGGGGTCAGTAAATTTACCCCTTTTGGGTGAACTACCTCTTTTAAGCTTTCTATAAAATATGACTTTTCAGCTGTTTTATGAGGCAACAGCCTTCTGTGACCACACTACATCATTCTCTACAGCCTAAACCCATGAAGCACTGTGAACGACAATCTTCCGATGTTCTTAAATATTTGTGTGTGAGTATATATATATATATATATATATATATAATTATATATATACAGTTGTGTGCAAAAGTTTGGGCACCCCTCTGATGCTGCATAATAATTTGCTGTCGTTCTAAGAAAAGATAGTGTTATGCCATTCAATTTATACAGAAAGCTGGATAATGTGATGTTTTTCAGACACAAGTGTTTTGCACTTTTTTAATTGCATTGATTTGAATAAATATGTAGTCCCTTAATATTGATTGACTAATGCTCAATGAACATTAGACTGAAAACACAGGTGCAACTATGTGCAAGAATATTCAAATTTTTGAATATTCGATCTGTAATTATTATTCAAAAAATAAAATACTATTCGAATTTTACTACGTTGCTTTGCTGGCCATTAATGCAGTGAATCCATGATAATAATAACAATAATAATAATAATAAAAATAATTAAATAACTGTTAAATAATTAACAGTTATAATTAAATGCACTGGGTGGCGCTGTGGAGCATGTTTAACAAGTGGATGGTATTTTATTACATAATGTCGTCGTCTGCCTCGCGAAGTTTATTATATATTACATTATGGAAGTACTTTTAATCAAAGTAATGAATGAAACATCATATATTATGAAATATCATAATATCACCACCACAATGAGAAATCACATGAAATCCAAACAGCAGTTGAGGAAAGACAGCTGTCCATCACTACATCACGACTGCAGGTAAGCGCAGCTGTAGCGCGAGTGATCAGATATGATATCTTCTGATAGCAAAATGATTTTGAGACAAATACTTCCTTTAAGTTTCGTTGAGGGAGACAGGTTTAAAAACAGAAAACCCAAAGTGCTTTTAGAAACTTCGCTTAGCAAACCGCTATCTTTGTGTCTCTGCAACGTCTGTCAGCGCAGCGCGTTTTCTCACTCGAGCATCTGGATATTATTGTTTTTCTTAACATGAACGTGAAACAATATAAACACGATAACCATATGCTGACTCGAGTGCATATGTAGTCTACGTTCTGTACGATAACGGATATTTTTCCGTTCGACCTGCTTGAGCTTAAATGCTTTTGTTCTTTATATTTCTTGTTTACAAATATTGTTTAATGTTTTCAACTAAAAGAAAACCTTAAGATATATAGTAAGCTTGATGTGTATATTGCCTAATTGTAAGCTTGTTCAGAAATGGCAACAAAAACTTTTTTAAAAACTTAAACTTAAAAAAATAACGGCTTTCTCGTTAAACGTCAATTAAATAAACGAATATTCGATTTTTATGAGTCCAAATATTTGAATACAATTCGATTAAATTTTTGAAAAATGCCCATCCCTAGGTGCAACCAATCATGAAAAAGGATATTCAAG
Source organism: Gila orcuttii (assembly GCA_026230005.1). Classification (NCBI taxonomy): domain Eukaryota; kingdom Metazoa; phylum Chordata; class Actinopteri; order Cypriniformes; family Leuciscidae; genus Gila; species Gila orcuttii. Next base: position 25,282,108 of record JAPDVR010000005.1, on the reverse strand, counting down.
GTAGCTAATTGCTAGTTGTGCTTATATCTTTGATTTTCTACTGGAAAGTAGCAACATGGGAACCTCAAAGAACTCCCTAAAGACTTAACAACTAGGATAATTCATCAATATGAATTAGGATAAGGATACAACAAGTTATCACAAAGGTTTAAAGTCTATATCTCCACAATCAGAAATTTAGTTATAAGATGGAAGGCTACAGGAACAGTCCTTGTGAAGGAAAGATGTGGTAGCCTGGGAACAATATCTGAAGGCAAGCAAAGGTACTGGAACCCTTGTCAAAGTTGGTTGTTGCATGGGTTTTACCCAGTATCAGCAGATTCTTTTGAACAATGTTCAATAATCATTCAAGAAGCTGAAGTTACACCGGGATTGGTTGATTTAAGCAGGACAATGATCCAAAGCATTGTTTCAAATCAGGGAAAACCACAGACACAGATAGTATGTTCTAGAATGGCAATCCCAGTCCCCAGAGTTGAATATCTTAGAAAATCTATGGAATGATTTGAAGTGGGCTGTCCACGCTCGGCAGCCATCAAACCTTACTGAACTGGAGACATTTTGTAAGGAAGAATGGTCCAAAATACCTGCAGTCAGAAATCAGGGACTTATCAGTGGCTATAAGAAGCGTCTACAGGCTGTTATTTCAGCAAAAGGAGGCTCTACTAAATATTGATGTGATTATTCCATTGGGGTGCCCAAATTTCTGCACCTGTCTGTTTTTGTTGTGACTCATATTGCTTTGTATCTGTTGATTAAATAAATGTTATTTCAGAACTGAAATGTTACTGTTTACATTGGTAGGGCTGTAGTACTCGAGTCCTGTCTCGTTTTCTTCGGTCTCGGACTTGTCTTGGTCTCGGCCTCTGGTCTTGCCAAACATGGCTTTTGGTCTCGACTGAGTCCAGTTGTCTTTATTATGTTCCCAGTAAGCACACATAAAAGCCGTTTATTTGCTCTGGTGTGAGTCGTGATCGCACCAGAACCAGCCAGTTGTCGAGATAATTCAGCACGCGCGGAGTCTCAGGGGAGAACGTCCATGCACTTCGTAAATGTACGGGGTGCTAGGGACAGACCGAACGGCAGAACTGAGTATTGATAAGCCTGCCCCTCGAAGGCGAATCTCAAGAATGGCCTGTGATGGGGGGCTATCTGGATGTGAAAGTATACGTCTTTCAGATCCACAGTGAAACACTGCTATTATGAGGTATCACCATATGTCATCATTCTGTTTTCTTTAGATTAGAAGATTATATGATATCAAGGGGAATGTCTATACTTAAAAATCCTGGGTGTTGTGACACTGTTTTTGCTTTTAGATCAACAAATAATAACCCAAAATGATTGTCTTGATAATGTCATGCATAAGACTTTTTTTTCCTGTCCTGGACTCGGTCTTGACTCGGACTCGAACCTCTTTGGACTTGGACTTGACTTGGACTTGACTTGGACTTCACTTGGACTTGGACTTGACTTGGACTTGACTTGGACTTGACTAGTCCTGGTCTTGGACTCGACAAAGATGGTCTTGACTACAGCCCTACCATTAGGTATATATTGAAGTTGCTGCATCGAAAACCCAGCAGATTATAAATTGAAATTATGATAATTATCAGGGATGCCCAAACTTATTTGAACATTTCGCAATAAACATAAAACAGTTTAGTTCTATATATTTAATCAATATATTTAAATCAATAGTTTTATATTTCTCCCGTGATTTTGTTTAGAATATGTAATTTGCAGTTCCCTATTTTAAGCAATTAAGTTAACAGGCTTGTAACTTTGCCTTTTTGTCTGATTTCCAAATACTTTTAGATTGTTGAAGGTTGTGATAATAATGTTGTGATTCACCTCATAGCTGGGTGGTTTGGTTTACGGCTTATAACTCTTTAACGAAGACATTTTAAAGTCCCTATGTGGAAAATGAATAGGAAAAATACACAGATGCATCATCAATTACACACCTAATGCACATCCAGGTAATTTTGTTGGTAGATAAAAACACAAATAAATAAATAGGAAATTCCCCAGCATGTTCCAGTTTGTGTCTGAATGCACATCGTGTTATAATTAAAATGATATACTCTCCAGCTGAAATACAATCAGGTTTGTCGAGTAAATTCCTGCATCTCAGTGTCACAACAGAGCGCTAAACATCACATCACACAGTGTCATTCTGGGCTGTTTGTACAGTGGATCAATTAATGGGAGGGAAGATGGTCTGGATAAAAAGAAGAGTAATTATTCTTTATCGATTAAGATGTTCTTTCATCTCTCAGGTTTTTGGCCCCTTCGTCAAATTAAAGTACGAGAATACAATTAAAACTGGAATCATCGATCAACACCCAAATAATCAGAAAGCATCTTAATGCTTTAAACACAAATACAACAGCAACATCCTCATAATGGCCACACTCTATTTGACACTGACGAATGCTGTTTTTTTAGCTTTCTATTCAACAGAGAGAAACCTAAAGAAATGGTTTCCACAAAAATATGAAGCAGCACTCCTGTTTTCAACACTGACAATAATAAGAAATGTTTCTTAAGCAGCAAATCAGAATGAAATTATAATTGATTTCTGAACAATCATGTGACACTGAAGACTGGAGTAATGATGCTGAAAATTCAGCTTTGCATCACAGGAATAAATGACATTTGAAAATATATTAAAAGAGAAAATAGTTCTTTTAAATTTTTATAATATTTCACAATATCACTGTTTTTACTGAATTTTGATCAAATAAATACAGGCTTGGTGAGCAGAAGAAACAAAATATTAAAAAAATATTACTAATCGTCTTGTGATTGCCTTTTACAAAGTCAAATCAATATTTATTGCGCAGTTATTTATGTACTTTGTAAGCAGCAGTGTATTAAGTCAATGAAATAAATATTTGTTGAGTGTCTGCTTTGCATCAGGCTCCTGATCTCACTGTCAGGGTTTATTTTGTGACAATGATCAAATTGTCAAGAATATCATTAGAGATTTTAAATAGTCAATTTTTGTCTTGAATTGTTCTTGCCTCTGGGTATGGTGTGTGTTTGCAGATGTGTGTGTGTGTGTATTATTTGTGACTTTATGCATGAGCGTTACATTAGTGCCACATGATCGCTCCTCATTAGACGCTAACTAGCTGCTTACAGATTTATTTGTACATGAATCTGTATGGTAAAACCGCTGTGCGTGTGCTGTACACATCTGTGTGTTTAAAACTCACCAGCTCCTCATTGTTTAGAGTTGTTCTGTTCACGAGCCCAAACGCAATGCCTGCCTTTCGAGCAGCCAATGTCTGAAAGGAAGAAAGGATATATTGAGAAAGAGCCAGAGTGAGGGAGGATGATAAAGACAACGCTCAGGAACTGAATCAAATGCTACAGGGTAAAAATCTGTTGTGTTGGGCTGAATGTTATCATGTGGGATAAGACAAAACCTGATTGCTCAGGCTGGGAAACCACTTTCACCTTCAAGCAGATATTCACCTGTTACACAGAACGCACCTCTCAGAAAGCTTTTAATTTTAGATTGAATAGAAGAACTATATGAACATGTAGGCTGTATTCAGCTCTGTGTAATATGCTTTCATTTCATTAGGTGTACTGTGATTTTAAGAGATTCGGAAAGCAGGAATTACTTTCCCAATAACAAAACAGACAGACAAGGCCCATTGCTCACATTTCAGGAGTGCAAATTAATAACTAGCCTACTGAAAGCCACATATACAAATGTTAGGTAAAATAGCCAATTTTAACATGACAGCATGTTTTTCTACTGCTATACATTTCTGGGATACTATTTTTCTGCATGCAATGCTGCCTTAGAATTTGACAATACCAAAATATTATCAGAGTCTTCACATCTATCAAAATGCTTAAAAATACTGTCTATGTGGATGGCTAACTAGATTTAGAACATAGCAGGCATTTTCTTTCATGAACACTGAACAGAATTATGCATATTCTGAAACATTCTTCATTTTTACATCAAATAAAGCAAGCTATATTCTGAATGTTTAAAAAATGCAAATAAACATGAAAGCATGAATAAATAATAAATTAAAAATAAAATATAAAAATAAATAAAAATACATAAAATAAAATATGAATAGATAGATGGATAGATAGATGAAATCACCCAAATGAAATCAGTTTCACATAAGCTTACACTGCACCATAACTTCATGTCTAATGAAGCTAGAACAAATTAAAGTGAACCTTAAACATATTTAGTGAGTACAATAATGTAATTTGTATTCTTTCCACACACACACACACACACACACACACACACACACACACACACACACACACACACACACACACACACACACACACACACACACACACACACACACACACACAGGGTCTCTTAGGCAGATAAGAATACTTCTGCTGCCTTCAGCTGACTACTGTAGATGAAGCTATTTAAGCAGACAAACACTGGATTCAGACGTGCATTCATTAAATGTCATTAAAAATGCAAGAAACTTACCAAAGCCTAGAGTGTCCAGGTGCAGGGAAAAGCAGACAGACATTAGACATTTAGTGAAGGTGAGCTGTCATTCACATACAGTAAAGCACATCTCTTTACGTCATACCTGCCGTCATGCAGAAAATCAGATCGAGAGTCTGTCTAAAGCGCAGAGAGAAAGCTGCAGAGGTGAGGCTCAATCCTTAAATAACTCACCTCTGACATGCAGCAGAAATTTATAGTTCACTCATGCATTTGCTGTCCAAATGTTTGGTAAAGATACTGAATTGTGCCCTGACATAGTCCTACTGCCTGCGAGTATTGTTGCCATTACTGCTACAAACAGACAAGACCAGACAGCATGTGTTAAAGCCAGCTAAAAAAAACACGTTCCAAAGAGTTCAGGACAGAGAACGAGAGAAAGAAAGAGCCAATGCGGGGGAAATGGGACACTACAGAGCCGGTCAAAAGTCAAAAAGCCACGATTAGCCATATCGAGATCAGCAGGCTTGGACAGCGGACCATACTGGACTCGTCTTTACCATCTGACCCTGAACCTGATGGTGGTAAAGATCAAGCGGGCTGCTAACGCCCCCTTAAAGCCGGGGTGCATAGGAAAATAGGGTAGATTTGACCTCTACATGAACGTCAAGTGTTGATGTAAGTCTCAACATGCACTTGAATTGCTGAGGGTTGCTGCAGGCAATGGAATGGTAGTCTGAATTTTGGAGGAATTTTTCTCTGAGGTCACGTGACCGACTGTCGTTGCCCTGAAGCAATCACACAGCCAACAAGGGGACAGAAACAGACGACAGAGGCATGATGGGATAGACCAGATCGGACCCGGTACAGCACTGACTTCATCCACGCTGTAAAAGGCTTAGTGGCGCACATCACTTTTACATGGATTTAAAAAGGCACACAGTTAAATCAGAAGTCAATGAAGTCCTCAGATATATTTTTGGGTAGAGTTGTCAACATTTCGGTTTCGAATGCATCTGCTATCGATTGACTGAAAACAACCATTTTGAAGGGAAATCTGACAACTCACGGAAAAATATCACCCATAATCAATATGGGCCCAAGTGGGAATGGACCACAGGACACGCCAAAAAAACAAAATAACAAACTGAACGATGACCCGTACTTACCAAAATAGGGTTGGTTTTTAATTTCATGCAAAATATGGACAGATACAGCATCAACATTTGTCCTTCAGAAGAGGAACATTTGCACAAAACTCAATGTAAGAATCGATTAAGAAAATTTGCTCTAACAAAAATCAAGAAGAAATGGAGACAAAGACATGTAGACAGACTGCAAGAGCTCAAACAAGAAAAAAAAAAAGAAATCCTTTGAAATGTTAACAAATGCAAAAATATGGATAGAAACATATGACATACTACATAGATGCTGTGGATCAATCATTCGCCTAGAGTCTCGTAAATTAAATAGAACTTAATTATTAATATACGAGCACTACACATTTAAAGACAAGACAGATGATTTGAACTCTGCAGATATTGTGGAGAACACCAGGTGAGTGACCTACTTTTACTCTGGTGGAGCGTAAAACCCTTAAAATAGCATCAAAACATAAACACGTGTGCGCCTATATCTTTCATGTGCCCTGCTGACAGTGTTGGATTGCAAATTCGGACTAGTGACCGTGTGCACGGTGGGTCTGATAGGCTAATACAGTCTTCTACAGCTCCATCAGTCAAACATAACCGTGCCGGGCATGATTACTCACCAGGTCTCGGACAATAGGCATGGTCCTCTTGCGACGTAAATCTGGCATGCTGTCAATGCCATAAAGTATACTGCCAACCCTGGGGATGGAGGCAGATTTAGAGTCTATTAATACCATAATCATGCTGTACGCTATGAAACATTACCCGGATAAAAAGCAGTCGGCTGATTTACAGCACTGGCAAATGACATGGGATGGGCAGAGGGGGGTGGGAGGAACAGGAAGTCCATCATAATTGCTCTTGCCTCACACAGACCCATTCTATACATGGATAGAATACTTGGTCAAATTGGGCCAACCAAAGCACACTCCACTGGGTACTGTATTCCACAATGAAATATGCTTAACTTATTAATTTATCTATATACATTTTTAACATCATCTTCTTCACTAATTATTTGATCCGATTTTAAAAAAAAAAGTTGTATTTAATGCTATGCATTTAATGTATTTGATTGGATTAAAAATGCAAAATATATTTTCAATTTCCAATATGATATCTATATGCTCAGATAAATAATGCTTTTAATGTCTCCAAATTGAGTTTTTATTTGATTGGACTACCAAATATTAAAGATAACTGTACACAAAATTGCAATTAAAAATGTCAAATAAATATTTTCAACATAAAATTTGGATGAATGCAATGCAATGACAATTTAGCATGCAACTGTTTAAAACGTTTTTTCGTTGCATAATGTATACCGTTTCACGTGGTATTTTTAAAAATCAAAGGTGGTACACACATTCTACACAGAATACATTATGCTTGTATTGTGTGAACATAGGCGAAATAGATCTGGAGAATAACTCTGCATGTCAATCATTCTAAAATACACACATACACATATGAGAGTTTAGATTAGTTCAGGATGTTCTCATACTGCACATATCTATAAACACACAGGTCTTTTTCAATCATGCAGAGCCCAAAGAAACACGTTTGTCTTTGTTAGGAAGACAGTGACATCATCCATGCTTAATGAGAACGGCCTTTAATAAGCATAAATGCCAACAGTGCAGGGTATATTTATTCATTTTTGACAGCTCATTACCAAAAATTAAATTCATCCCCACTACATTCATTAACCTGGAGACATACCATTGCAAACAATTAACACTAGATCAGGTCCCAAGAAAATCCACAAATAACATTCCATGCACAGTCTTGCTCTTCTGCCTGCGGTCTATCAGAGAAAAATAATATCAGCGAGTGTGTGTGTGTGTGTGTGTGTGTGTGTGTGTGTGTGTGTGTGTGTGTGTGTGTGTGTGTGTGTGTGTGTGTGTGTGTGTGTGTGTGTGTGTTTGTGTGTGTCAGTGATAAATGGAAGACGAGGAGACCCAACGGCTCGAGAGTCCGAGGCAGCAACTCACTCACTCACGTACACTCACGCACACATACGCACACACACGCACACACACGCACGTATCTAACACCTGTAAGAGTGTAACTCTAGACACACACTCCTGTGTATAATGGTGTACAGATCAGCTGTCTTTATTTCCCCTGTGTGTTTTGCTGTTGAGTATGTCTATACTCACCCTCCGCCAGTCAGCCCCAGTTTGGCTGGGTCCAGGATATTGCCACAACCCTGTCAAACAAGAAAACAGCCTGCTGATGACTTACACCGATCAATAAGACACTGTACTTAAGTACAGTAAGACACTGTACTTATTGTATAATTTACCTGTACAGTAAATATAAAACATGGTCACAAATAAACAGACAAACAGTGACAAACGTGTAAATATACAGACAAATACATTGCAAAAAATAAGATCAGAAATTATAGATCTACCTATCCATCTGTCTGTCTGTCTGTCTATCTATCTGTCTATCTATCTATCTATCTATCTATCTATCTATCTATCTATCTATCTATCTATCTATTCATCCATCCATCTCTGTCGTGTCTGTCTCTCTACCCTTATACCAGGGGAAATATCAGTGGTGTTCTTATATATATATATATATATATATATATATATATATATAAATCAAAAGTAAATTCATTACAACCAAGTATAAATATCATGAAGTTAGATTTTTTTAAGCATTTTTGCATTTATTCAAAAATAAAAACTAAAGGCAGTAACAACTTAATTAAATTTGGTAACACTTTATTTTAAAGTGACGTAGTTGCACGTTACTACATGTACTTACTATAGTAATAACAGTAAATTATGCAGAATTACAAGTAACTAGCCCTAACACAAACCCTAACCGTGACTCTATAGTAGGGCTGCCCCCGAATAAAGATTTTTCTATTTGACTAGTAGTTGTTCATTTAAGCCATTCATCGATGAATCGCATGTTCATATTAATTTAATTACTTAAATATATACCAAGGAGAATACTAAACTATGATGAGCGTTTAATATAGGCGTAATATGGTCTATTCCGTGCTCGAGCGCATGCATAAAGCTTGCCGCAAAGCACCGGCAAAAGTAATGATAATGAATGTGTTGGAAAAAAATAGCAAGGAGACATTTTCATTTTTTATTAATAAACTAGTGTTTTCTGTGGTGGTTGGAGAGATGAAGTTGATGATGATGACTCGCAATCTCCGCAGTATAGTGAACATGCCTAGAGAAAAATGTAACTTTTAAACGGATTACATAAGCAGAGAGTATTTCTTTTTGTTTTGAATTGGTTAATTTAAAAGTAGAAATTTCAAGCTTTCTATAGATATATTTCTCATGTCTGTGACTGTGAGGCAAGTAGCCTATACGCGGAGTTTCAGTTCATTTATGTGACATGTTCATGTAAAGTTGCTACGTACACGTGTTCAAATGATCCGTCCCTCATGGACTGCGTGACTTCTCTTCTAGTTCACCAACGTTAAGTCGACAATTGGGGGGCAGCCCTACTCTATAGTAAGTGCATATAGTTAATAAATATTACTAAGTTATTATTTTAGTAAGTACAATATAACTATGTCACCTTGAAATAAAGTGTAACCATATATTGTATTTGTGAGTTTACTTTTTTTTTAATTAGTCTTCCCATCAACACCATCATTTTGTTCATTCAGACTGATTCGTGAACGTGCACGAAAACAAGAGGTGGGATTTATTGTACGAACCAAACGTATCCAATCATCTTCAATCATAGCTCGAATGAGGCATTGCCTCCTCTCACGTGACTTTCCCTCATTCATTCTCAATTACCCCCCACCAAACCCACCACACGCTTTAGTGGGTCTGTTAAAACTCAATAGGCTCAGGGGAGGCAAAAAAGATACGGCGTCCCACTGAAACTTTACCTGCTGGTATTGCTGTTGGACAGTGTTACTTAAGAAAAACAAGTGATTTATACTTTTTATTTGGATTATATCATCCAATTTTTTGAGGAGGCACTGCCTCCCTTGCCTCCTCAGAGGAAACGCCCCTGTTGTATACATCTACTAATTTATCTATACATCTATCTGTATATCCATCCATCAGTTTATCCATCTATCGAGCCATTTACCCATCTATTTATCTGTCTATCTATGTTTTTTCTATCTATCTGTCTATTTCCCTATGTCTCTTTGTATACTGCTTATTAACATCACCACCAAGCAATTAAAGAGAACACTGGAAAAACATGCAGCATATATTATGTAAATTCAGAAATGAACAAACACACACAGAAATGGGTGAACAATTATATAAGTAAAGAAAACACAAGAAGACCTCCGTGTCCAGAGCAGTGCTGTCTGCAGAAGAGAAGCAGAAAGACAGAGAGGAACATTAGAAATAACAGCATATATCGACATCTTTATCTATAAATAACTGCACACACTTATAATGACTTGTGCCTAATGGAGCCAAACAAATAGTGCCAGCACAGCTCATTTACGATATCTCAGTCAGAGTAATCTCTGATACACACACACACACACACACACACACACACACACACAACCTTGAGCCAATATATCATGTTTCTCTCATACTACACTGGCCATATATTAATGTAAAAGCCTGCGGTACCCGGCACAGAGAGACTGCTTATGTTTATTTAAATACACTTTCAGACAATCAATATCCAAACACAATATCTGCCAAATTATGGGCAGATTCAAACCTCAGAGATGAGGTTACACTGATGACCATTACTGACCCTGATTTCTCATATTACAGTAGATAATCCATAAACTCCTTCCCCTGCTTCAATTCGTCTCATTCTCCCTCAAAGTTCACCTCAGACGCTTTAATGTCACTCAAGTGTTTAAATGTAATGGTGATGATTAGTTCAGCTTTAGTGTGATAGCTTCACGGCTCACTGGACCACGAACAATAAAAGTAAGGCTTCAGAGACGTCAGAGGTCAATAAACGCACAAAGACGCCTAAAGAACAGCCTTGGAGCTGAAATCTAGCTGGTTAATAAAGTGAACACGAGCATGGTCGACAGAGTGTTGATCAAATCTTTCGTGTTGGTAAAAACACTAAACCGAGGGCCAACCAGTATATATTTGGGTGTTTAAATGGCCTGTACCACAAAGTACCCCCCCCCCCCCCATAATATAAAAAAATATATAGCCTATATATGATATTTCTTAATTATTTATTTTGATATGGAGGCATGTTTTTATAAGATTTAACATTTAAAAATAAATAAAAACAGTTCAGCTTCAACGCAATTTTGAAGTCAATGTATTTTTTTACCACTATTAAGACCTGTAATCCTATTTTGAAAATGAAAAATACTATATTACAATAATAAAGAATAATGAGAATGACACTGATATTCATAATATTTTCAATTATTTTTAATTGTGATGCTGATTGCTGTCATATATATTTTATATTTTATTATTTTTATTTTGTTTCAAGTCAACAACAATCAAACTCACATTTAGGTCTGGAAAAAACACTTTTCATCATTCATGATCCATTCCTGACAGATAAAACAAGTCACTTCCCACATTTTATCTTGCAGAATATCCTGTTTCACTCAGAAATATGACACATTACAGAAATAAGTTGGATTATAAATGAAAAATCACATTTTGACATTGAAAGAACATTAAGTTTGGAAACACTTTATAATAATGTTTCATTAGTTAACATAAACTAAGAATGAACAATACTTCTATAGCATTTATTAATCTTAGTTAATGTTAATTTTACTAATACATTATTAAAATCAAAAGTTGTATTTGTTAACATTAGTTAATGGACTGTGAACTAACATGAACAAACTATGAACAGCCGTATTTTTATTAACTAACATTAGCATTGATTAATAAATACTGTAACAAAAGTATTGCTCATTGTTAGTTCATGTTAGTTAATACATTAACTAATGTTAACGGATGAGACCTTATTGTAAAGTATTACCAAGTTCTTATTCTGATTGATTTTAAATATTAAACATTCTTTACATATTCTTTACAATATTCTTTACAAGATTTTTTTTTTTAAATCACACACTGAATGTCCAATGTCTGCAGAATATATATGCAGTGAGGGATTTCTCAGATTAATTAAATTTCCTATTAGATTTCTTGGTCAGTGACAGATGAAATTAAATTAATATTTTGGCTGGGGTTCTCAAGAGCATCGGTATGTGGGAGAGGTGACAGAAAACCTTTTTTACTCATTTGGATCAATGGTCTGTTTCCACTGAGCTCTGGCTAAATGCATTACTTTCATTAATAGTGGCTTTCAGAAAACTAACTGAAGGTAGAAAATCTTCTTTTAAAGACATACAAATTGCCATTCACCATTTAAATGATACAACTAAAATAACATGTCATATTCCCTAGTTAAACAGAAGTATCAAATACTGAAACGTGTTATATTTCTGACTAAATATAATGAAAAACATTTATCCTTTTTCCTTAGGCACTGATAAATAGTGCACAACAAGACCAAGAACATTTATTGAAGTAATGTTCATGTCATCTCAACACAATATGAATAGTCATTTGTAATGCACTTTAATTATGCATTCCATAATTTGATGTATTTCTGAGTGAAACAAGCTTAGGTGAAGTGATGGAGCAAGTTGTTACTTTTTGATGAAATAAAAAAACAAACAAACTTTTACATTTGAATAACGTGCGCTGATGAATCATTCACAATAAGACCAGCTACAAATATGAATAAAGTAAACAGGGTCAAATTAGATTTTCTTGACTTTCATGTCCATCTCTATGAAGAATATTCATAAGACAGTCATAATCCTCGATTACTGAGATGCAGTGCAAATGTAAAGCATTGAAAATCTGGAGCAGAACTATATTTTTCTGGATTTGAAGAGCCAATAAAGATATTACAATCTTAAAATATTAATTCCTAAACACAGCGAGGAACGGATATCTTTTCTACTGCAGATTGAGTAAAAGCAAAGCTTCACACATCTGCAAGTGGCAAAAAGTATTTAAATATCCACATGTTTTTACGTCAGTCCTCTGTGAGTGCTGTGATCTAAATACAAAATAACAGAGCTGGCTTACAAACAGCATCAGCTGACCTCGTTGGGTCATAGCGGAAGAAATAAAATTGATATAATAAACACGTGAAGTGAGGACTGCCGGCTCGTACAGCTAGCCTCCGAACAAGACTCATATAAGAGTCCCAACAACACTGACCTGGTTAGCAAGCGCCCTTGGGAGGAGGAATTAGCATGTGAATGCAGTTCAGGCTAGAACTAAATGAAGATTGGTTTGGCAGAAAGAACAAATCCTAAGAGACCGCACTGTAAAAGACTCCTAAAACGTGCAGCCTGAAGAAGACTAAACCAAAACAGCCATGACACTCGGAGACACTCCATGACAGTTCCTCATTTTATGCAAATGATTTCTGATCAGCACTCTTTAATTAGTCGAGGAGAAAATGAGAGCTGAGGAATTAAATTGGCTGTGTGAAAACAAGGAGCTAAACACCAGCACCACTGAACTGAAGAATATTTCTGTGCACAGTTTTCATCAAGGAGGATAAACCTGGAGAAAGCGAATCATTAGCATTCCTATTTTAAGCACTGTCAACAGAAAATCATAAAAACATTTTTTTTTTTAATTATATTAAAATTATACCATGGTCTGTCTGAATACTTGGTAGTTCCAAGTCAGTTTAATCACCGTTCTATGAATGCGCTGCTTTCATTAAAGCGCACACACATACGTCACTCACACAGAGAGATTGGAGATCACCCTGCACACACACAGAAACAGGAGCACAGAAACTTCTTGTCAACACTGCCCTGCCACTTTTATTAGCAATTAAATTTGCACAGCTTCATTGCTAGTAGAGAAATGCTGCGCAGATGCAGGTAATTCACAAGCACATCCCTCTTTCTCTCCGTTCAAATAAATGTTATAATTCAATCAAATAAATCTTACTGCACTACTTTATCTGTGTCTGATTTAAAGTGGACAGAATGCTAGATGTAACGAGAGGTAGCTGATGAAAATAACCGTCATTTTACTCTTCCAGTCAAATTTAGTGCTGCAAACATCAATGACAGCTTTAACTTGTCAATGCTGACAAATAACTATGGTATAAGTGGGATAATCCACAGCTAGCTGTGCATTAAACAATTTGAATGCACTCCACAGAAGCAACCGCCTCCACATCATGCATTAAAATCGTTTAATGCACATACATATGTATGTCACATGTGGATGCAGGTAGGCAGAGAAGATAAGTAAGGGATAATGTACATCTGGCCGTACATCTAATGTACATAGCACTGGTGACTTCAGTGACCCGAAGGAGCCTACGTTATCTGCTTTGAGCGGTTGTTATCTGGGAATAACTTACCGCTGGATGGCGCTATTTGACCAATCAGAATCAAGTATTCCACAGAGCCGTATAATAAACCAAAATAACTAACACATAGGAGCATACAAAAATGCAGGAAAATGAAAACTGCTAAACAAAGACAAGAACAGACAAATCAGAACACAATCTGAGGGCTATAAATACACAGTGAAACCAAATGGCTTAACATGGAGCAGGCTATACAAATTAATCAAACAATGAGTCACCATAGAAACAACTGGGAACTTGTTTTAAACCATAGAAAAAAAAAGAAAAATACAGGAAACAGAGCTACAAACTTAAACTCCAGGAAAACTAAACTGAAACTGAAACTATGCGTGACAATATTATATAAATAAAATATCTAAAAACTGCATATATATAGTCCAAATTACAGGTCAACAAGTGCCTAGTCATAAAAGGGAAAGCCGTAAAAAATAGCGCTCTCTTTATAGGGTGAATGTTTTCTTTTTTATTATTATTAAAATGAAATGCTCAACATGTCCTGCGCACCAACTTAGTGTCAGCAGAACAGTCTGTTCCTTCCCTTATTATGCTAGTGCACAGTACAACACAAACCTGAGTCTAATTCACTGCCAGTCCAGTTTAATCAGGTGCTAAATGCACATGATAGTGATGCAATCCAAGTATTAAAATGAAGTCATTGTGCATTTGGGTCAATGCCATGCCGTGCATATGTTAAATAATTTGATAAATTCATGACATGCATTATTTTATTAAGGTTTGTATATATCTCTCAAATACTAATAAAATAGCTACTTTCAAGTGAGAGTAGTTTGGTACACTTTCCATGTCAGGTGGTACAACCAATGTAAATGCTATTTTAACAAACTTCTTTATTGTATTTAAACATTACACATAGGTGTCTTTAACTATTATTTACAGTACTTGTCACAGCTGGATGAGTTTGAGCAGGATCTATATGCAGCAGTAAAACTTTAATAAACAATCAATCAAAATAACAAACACTCAGGAGATTATTAGCACACAGGAACAGAACAACCAACTTAAATAGACATACCAGCAATAGACATAAGAATCGACAAGGAACTGAACTGAACAAGGAATATATACAGACTAAATAAGTGAAATAACAAGGGGCAGGTGGACACAATAGGCTGCTAAGGTAACTAACATGTACACACTAGGAAATGAAGGCTGCATTTGAAATCACATACTTCCCTACTATATAGTAGGTGAAAAAAAGTAAGTGACAAGAGTAGTATGTCAGAATTTCCAGTACTCATTAAAAGAGTAGGCAGAAAGTACCCGGATGACCGACTACTTCCAGCGCGATTCTGAAGTGTGCATACGATAGACACTTTACTATCCCAAGAGGCCATGGGAGAGGATTTGTGGACAGGAGAGGATAAAGGATGTAACTGATGCAGGTAGGTCACGTTATAATGTCCGGATTACATTCTTACTACACACATTCATACTATATAGAACATTATTTTTAGCAGTCACAAAGTAAGTACTTATTCAAAATAAGTACCAACACAAGAAAGTATGTCATTCCGGAAGCAGCTTAGGTCAACTAAGGAAGATAGGAAATAAACACAGAAACTAGGAACACATAAAACTAAACCAAAAACAAACCTGACAGTACTCACATAAAAAAAATTGTTTGGTACGATGTACTTGTCTGTGTTGTTTTGCAAAACTCTTGTGATGCTATTGAGGTGAGACACGGGTAAGGTTAGGACATGGTTGGTGGTATGGGTAGGTTTAAGGGAGGGTTAATGGGTTAGGAAAGGGTCAACAGTGTAATTATGTGTCATTTAAAAAATTAATTACAGATGTAATATGCAGGCATTTTTTCAATTTCATTTCAATGTAAAACATATAAGTGCATTGTATAAAATTATTAATTTAAATATTAGTAGGCTACATGGTAGTTCAAGAACGACACAAGGAGCGGATTAAAAATGATCCGGCTGCAAGAGAAGCGTATCTTGCAAAAAGAAACGAGATGATGAATCTTGTTTAGTAGTCTCAACTGACTTAAGCTTATGATTCTTTTCGTATCAATATAAAATACGACTCTGTTGTTATTCAATCACAATCGATTACAGTTTATCAAACCAATCCATTGCACTGTAGCCTATTCAAGTTTTGAATGTGATTTATTCTGTTTTTGATCAATTTACTACTTTTACTTCGATAGAGACTGTTGTGTTGACTTAAAGGGGTGGTTGATTGCGATTTCACTTTTTTCATTTTAAATAGTGTGTAATGTTGCTGTTGGTGCATGAACAGTATCTGCAAAGTTGCTGCGCTGAAAGTTCAACGTAAGCAGAGATATCGTCTTTTAAAAATCAGGAAGTTTAATGCCTACAAAAACGACTCAAATGGGACTACAACGATACTTCCCGGGTTTTATACGTAACTAACCCATAATCAACCCTCCCTCCGGAATATTCAAAAAAGGGGGCATGGCCATATTTCTGCGGCTTTAACGAAGAGGAAGAGTTATAGTGGAGAGCAGTATTAGCCATGCCGTCGAAAGTGTGTTATTTTCACCCAGCTGTCAGGTCTTCTGTGTTCGGGCTTCCTACGGACGCTGTAGTTCGTCAACAATGGCTAAAATTTATGTTTGATTATGTTCCTGAAAATTACAATCGTAATTTAGCTCTCTGTGCTGCGCATTTTACGGAAGACAGCTTCCAGAATCTTCACAAATTCAATGTCGGATTCAACAACAAACTGTTACTAAAGCATGAAGCAGTTCCAACTTTAAAACCAGAGGCAGCAGTTGTTGGGCCACAACCTGTAAGTAAGACTTAATAATTTTAAATGTATTTGCATGTATAATTTTAGACGTAATGCTTTACTTTTTATCAAGGACGTAAACAAATGCCAGCACTGGCTTTAGTAGCCACTTAGTTATGCTATTTCGTGTGTCTATGACAAATGCGTACAAACATTTTGGACCTGAATTTGTAATTATGTACTAATTTTGTAAATGTATTTTCCATTTATACTTTATGACGTAATTTTTCGATTTGATCAAGAACGTAAACCAATGCCAACGCTGTTTGTAGCTAGTTAGTTCTTTGCTATTTTGTGTGTATAACACAAACGTGTAAAGTTAAAAAAATTATATGTAATCGCAACAGCAAACTTCAGCTGCTGTTATCAGATGTTTTCACGTTCTGTTGGCATTTTAACACAGTTGCCACATGTACACCTAAAGAAAACATACACCGAGTAAACTAAGTTTTGTGAATAGATAAACGGTTGTTCATTATATCGACAAAACAATAACTTTAAAAAACGGTATTACTCAGTCATTTATTCAGTTATATTAAATATTTAATCAGGAGAAAACCGTATCTCAAAAGCTAACAAGCAGCAGTAGCATTTTCAAGTAACAGCATATCGAAATTCTTATATAATAATAGTAGAATAGAATAATAATGATTCAAAAATGTACCATTCAGAAACGTTTTGTAAGAGCCGTGTTTGGGGAGGTTCTGCTTGACTCTCTTCATTGCCGCTTTCTGGGTCTGATTCTGGCTCAAACTGATACGGCAGTATTGACACCATTATTTACATTTGAC
Organism: Gila orcuttii; assembly: GCA_026230005.1. Classification (NCBI taxonomy): domain Eukaryota; kingdom Metazoa; phylum Chordata; class Actinopteri; order Cypriniformes; family Leuciscidae; genus Gila; species Gila orcuttii. The sequence continues at coordinate 25,264,538 of JAPDVR010000005.1, read as the reverse complement.
CGGAGCACATGCAGCTTTCGCCGGTAAAGGTAATGGGCGTGAAATTTCCAGACTACGTGCGCTACGCAGTTTAGCCAATTGCAACACACCGGCCCAACTAACCAATCTGAGCCCATTGCCTGTTTCTGAGGGAGTGGTTTCATAGAATCAGGAAGTCAACCGGTCGTTCAAATGACAGAGGAGAAAGCGGCTTACAACAAAGGTGAAATTTATGAAAAATAAGGCTTTAAAAAAAAAAAAAAACACGAAGACATGTTATATTGCACCCCATAAACACAGTCATGCAAAGAAAAAAAGCCGTAAACCACCCCTTTAAACACTTGTTGTATTTGTATTTTATTTTATATGTAATGTAAGTGAAGAGAAAAATCCAGTATTCAGCATATTCTAGTGCACATAAACACATTGTTCCTGACTTAAAATATGCATTATATCAATTTTGAAAAGTTTTTTATCCTTTTTTTAATCTTTATTTGTCATTATCCCATTTGCATCATTATCTGATTTGCATAATTCCATAGGTGAATCTATCTCTTAAAATAACACAGAGAGCCCTGCACTCTACATTCATTTATTCAATGTAAAACATCAAAATGCAATCTTTTCTGGAATCCATGTGTTGAATTGTGTGCCAATGTCAAATTTCATTGTAATGCCTAAAAAATGATTTGGTTTGTGATTTGTGGCTTGTGATTTAAGGGAATCAGAATCCCCTTAAGTACACAGAGCATCTGGCTGTTAGCGTGCAGCATGAATGAGCAGCCTAAATACAGTATCCTAACAGTACTCAGCAGTGCGGCGTTGGGTTTGCCGTGTGCTGTGACTGTGAGTCTCACATCTAGGTCAAGAGCGTTTTCAGTGTGAGTAAGACTGGGTGGAAATTCCCTTGATTCCTGACTGACTGTAAAAGAAACTCTGCTTTTGTGGGGTAAATTTTAGAATAGTGTAGAGACATACAGTTGAAACAATTTCAGCTGTTTATGTTCAATTAGCATGTATTGTGTAAACTGACTATGAAAACACATGTTTGAGAAACTACCACTGGAAATAAAATAAAATGCTAAAACTGCTAATAAAACATGCTTGCGGTTATTTAAGGAATATTTCACCCTAGATGAAATTATACGTGTGCGCATATTCAAATGTGGTGCATCACATTATAAGACTTGCAAGAAGAACCAATGCAGTTTGTTGTCATTGACATCAACCCTGGCCTGATCTGAAAATGCACATGAACAAATTGGATTGGAGAGAGCCATGTAAACATCCATCAAATTGTCTTTTTATTGTTCCAAGCTAGAAAAAAAAACCTAATCGGGGTGTGTAACGACATGAGTGAGATTAAATAATGTAGGGCTGCAACTAACGATTATTTTAATAATCGATTAATCTGTCGATTATTTTTCGATTAATCGATGAATCAGATATAAAAAAGCATTAATTTCCAACCCTTTATTCTAAAACAGAACTGACAGTGCAAAAAATCCAGTGCAAAAAAATGGACTAACACAAAAAACATACACATGTATGCTTTACATCTGCCAAATATTTAGGCTTTTTAAAAATAAAGTGCACAAAAAGATGTATTTTTTTTTTGTTTAAAGGGACCTGAGCTGTCAGAACAATAAATAATTTATAAAAAAATAAAGAAAAATACAAATCAGAAAACTTAACAGGATTTCTTTGAATGTCAGAACTTGTTCTCTACACTACACTCGCACACACTCACAAACTCTCACACTCACAAATGCACACACTCACAAACTTGTTTTTTGTCAAAGATGTTATAATCTTTAACAAAATGTTTGACATTATTTGACAAGCAAATTCACACAAAAGACAAGTCTCGCGCATGGATATTAGGTAATAATAATAATAGCAATAATAATAATTATAACAGAAGATAATAAATCTAGTCTATCCTAATATTAATTATAAATACTATGTATATAAAATATAAATACAATATAAAATAATATAAAAAAACAAATACAATGGATTGACCACCTCCTATGGGGTGTAAGGTATTTTGCAGCTCATCCTTTCCGAGCATATAGTGAAGTCATTTAGAGTAAAGATTGAAAAATTCAGTGCTGCAAATTGTGGAAAAAATATTCCTCTTGTAGTGGTACTTGGTTGGGACAGACAAGAAAGTGTTTTCATCTTCTGTCTATCTGATTCAAATCACAGTCTGCTAATTCAGTGGTAAGAATTTAATTGTTGTTTTTATTTATATTGTTGTCCATTTATCGAACTTCCATGCCTCTTATATAGTAATTATATATTCCTATGTAGCATGTACCAATTTACTAATGCTCAGACACACTCAGTCTCTCTCGCGCGATCTCAGACACACTTGGTTTCTCTCGCGTTTGCGGAGTTCTTTTATATAATACTTTATATATACTTTTAATAATCGATTTTTATCTATTTTATCGATTCGTTGTTGCAGCCCTAAAATAATAATAAGAACATTATTATATGGGGGAACTATTCCTTTAAAAAATAAATGCTTAAATATAAATAAACATCTTGATGTTGATTTGTTTCTCTAAGATTAATGAAGGCCACAAAATTTGAAATTCACCTTCACCTGAACACTGATATGCTGGACAACCACACACACAAACACAAAATCAATCACCAATTCTAACCACTCAACATCAAAAACTAGTAATCATCATCCTGTCCATCAGAACAACCCTTAAATAGTGTCTGGGTATTCAGGAACCAAGACCTGAGAAAGACATCATTTATGGACAATGGTGGACCTCAAATGACTCAATCAATGGCTCACTGACCGAAACCTAGACTAAAATCCTATAAGAAACAAATTTAAACAACTATGTATAAGCAATTCTGTACATTTAGGATATAAAATACAAATAACTGGTTGGATCGTACCTCCTGCCAGGATCTGCTGTTCCAGCTCAGCCATCTGCTTCCTGTAAGCTCTCAGTGCTGCCTCTTTGAAGGTGGGACGTATCCTTTTTTTGGGTGGTGCTTCCTGCACAGGAACCTCTGTAACATTTTTGTTCTCGTCCTCTTGTTCTACAGTCTTTTCTCCCTCATCTGCTCCCTTTGTTTCTGATGTTTCTTGAACCTCCTGCACCTCCTCTTTGCCTTCCTCCTGTTCTTCAATCTCTGCTTCTGGTTCCTCGGTTACTTCCACATAATCCACCAAACTTACCTCATATTCTGCTGTGTCTTCAGTCATGGGATTGTCGTCATACTCCTCACTGAATTCCTCATCATATTGTTCATCAAGGCTGCAGTCATATTCCAACACAAGGTTACCATCTTGAGAGATGTCATATTCTTGCGAGACATTGTATTCCTCTTCTTGGTACTGTTCCTCAGCCTCGTTGGCATTTGTTCTGTTTTCCAAATTGGCTAGCACTTGTTCCATCACCTCAACATAATGTGTCTCATTGTCCACAGGTTGTTCAGTAGATTGATCTTCATCTTCTGCCTTGTAATAGAAAGGTTCTGTGTAGACGTCAGAGTCAATGGTTGTGCTGGAGCTGTTCGCTGTGGACTGGGACATGGTTCTGAACCTGCCCATGAATGAGGTGTTGCTTGGTTCTTCAACCGGGGCGCTGGTGCTTTGGGGGCCTTTATTCCATACAAAATCCAAAGCTGACTTTGCTCTTTGCAGGGTGGATCCAAAACCTCCAAAGCCAAAGGATTTTTCACTGAGGTCTATGCTAAGCCTGCTACTCCATGATTTGGGGACGTCCTCCACCTTCTCATTTCTAATCTCACTCTGGCTCCGGTACATGGCTGAAGATTTCTGGCCCTGCTGGAGGTGGTTCACATCTTGCCGCTGCAAAGTGTGTGGAGCTGATTCAGGCTTAGCTTGGATCTTCTTGGTCTTGGGCTTCTTTTCAGGTTGCTGTTCAGCCACAGGTCTAGGTACTGGTTTTGCTATGGGTTCAATCACAACCTCTGGCTCTGGCTCTGGCTCTGGCTCTGGTTCTGGCTCTGGCTCTGGTTCTGGCTCTGGCTCTGGCTCTGGTTCTGGTTCTGGTTCTGGTTCAGGTAATCGCTGTGCCATTTGTTCTTGTTCTGGTTCTGGCTCAAGATCTAGCTCAGGTTCTAAAAATTCAGGTTCAATATCTATATCTTGGTATTGGCCTGTCTCAGGAGTGCTATCTAGTGTCAGAAAGGTCTCACCTTCAAATTGTAAATCAACCTCAAGGCATTTAGTAATTTTCTCAGGGAAACCAGGGTTAGCTGCAGGGTCAAAGGGACTACTGATCTCAGAGATTATGTTCTGCTCAGTTGAAGCATCCAAACCGGAATCAGTACCTTGTTCATGGTGATGCCAATCTTTCCATGGTGAGAGGTCACCCTGCAGCGACAGCTGAGAGCCACTGTAATGGCTCCTGTCCCCTGATATACAAATGAGACCATTACTCACACCACTGTCAATTGTCTCAGTGGTTTCAACTTCATTATGCTCCACATAAGGTCGTTCTTGGCTCAGAGTTTGACTGGGAGGACTAGCGTACCAGGAGGATGCCATGTCTTCTTGCTTCCGTTGCCAAAGTTCTTGATCTGAGGATGAAAGCAAGGAGCAGCCATTGACTCTGCTGAAATACTGACTCTCTGAGAAATCCTCAGAGTAAGACTGGCAAAGTTTAGAGCAGTCAGATTCAGACCGACTGAGTTTGGGAGTGGAGTAGTCGCTTTGAGAAAGCCATCCAGGTGTTATGTCAGAATAGTAGGACTTACTTTGCTTGTCGTGGTCATCGTAGGCTGTATTATCCGCATAGTGCACAGAATAGGCAGAGTCATCGGCCATCCTTCGGTGATCATGAGACTTTTTCTTGTCAGATTTACTTTTTGGGGGTGGTTTGGACACAATTGGATATTTGTTCTTGTTTAATTCATCAAGCTCTTTGTCACTTTCCATGGAGTCCCAGTCATCACTTTCAGCCTTGTCTTTGGCTGAGACCTTGATGTCCATGCTTTCATATGTCTGAGAGGAAGCCATTGGCTTGTCTCTCTTTTCTTTTGAATCATGTACTAAACTATCAGTCGAGATGGATATTCCAGTTCCTTTAAGCTTATAACACTTTTTCAAAACTAAATCCCTGTCTTGTGGGCTTGAAAATATAACTACAATTGGTCGAGGTTTAGCATTGTAACATTCTCTTTGTTGCCCTAGTCGATGGGCCAGTTCAATTTTAAATGTCTTCCGTGCTTCGGCAAACCCCATTTTCTCTTTCAGGATTTGATAAATAAGCTCTTCTGTTTTTTCATACTTCTCCTCAGGCACATTTAGAAATCTCAGAGCAGCTTTGTTGGTCTGTTGGCTAATTTGTTTGATGTAATCATGGATGTCTCGAGTCTCACGTCTGGACTGCACAAAACCTGTTCGGAGCTGCTCGATTTCACTCTGCACCACCTCCACGCTGCTGGAGATCTCATCAATGGAGCTTTTGAGGGCGTTAACGTGCCCTCGCAGCTCTGAGAGCTCAGACTCAATCTGACTGATTCCCTGAAGTTCTTTGAAGATCATCTCCATCACATCCTGAGTCTGACTGATACATCCCGTCGAGCTGGATCCCGGCTCTAGGGTAGTGGTTTTCTGCTGTCGGCCAGCCCGGTCTAGAGATTTGCTTCTGATGCCAAGAGTCTTTCTCCAGTTGCTGGCCTCTGAGTCTGAGGACACACATTCTTGGCTCTTCTTCCATTTCCTCAGCTTTTTCAGTGCGCCCAATCGAAGAGTTTGGAGACTGCTGCGCTCTCCCCGTTCTCCCTCCGAGCTGCCATCAGAGGGCGCTAAACTAATCAAACTCTTCCTGTTCCTTCTTACAGGCATTGTATAAGCTTTTTGTTCATCGAATCTATGGACAGGTTTTGCCTCGTTTAGAGAGTCAGAGTAATCACTATCAATTGACAAGACCTCATGAAATTCATTATTGTTCAGAAAGAGGGCATTTTTTGGCAGACCATTGGCAATTGCTACACGGTAACTGAATGTTGGCGAGAGAGAAGAACAGTCGTTTTTTCCATCATCCTCCTCAAGAGATATATTGCGTGCCGACGAGCATTTGGAGATTTTTTTAACTGTGCTTTTCAGTGTGGTTGAGAATGTTGGGTTCCGTGCTTGCAGGTCAGGGGACGTTTTCGGTTCTTTTTTGTTTTCGCTGCTCTCTTTCTTCTTTGTGGCAGTTGCCAGTTTCTTTGTAAACATTCCTTTGCAAATCTTTACGATGTAAGACGATAGCTTCTTGAAATGGGCAGAAACCATGGAGGGCGATGTTTCAGCAGTTTTGCACTCTGGATGCAGTGAAGCAAAACTGGTCTCAAATCCAGCTGTGCTCAACGGGAAACACGCAGACACTTATGAATTTTGAAAGTCAACCCTGAGGTATAAGAGGGTCTAGAGAAGAAGTGACCTCAGATGTGGTTGTTCTGAGCAGAAATGTATGCACATCCTCAGTGAGGGAAATATTCAAGGGTGTTCTTCAGAAGAGGCCTCATATCTCTGAAAAAAAGAAAAAGAAAAACATTTTTTCAGTTAGTTTGCACTGAAGGTCAATATGTAAAATGCATAACGCTACACTGTACTGCACGATGAATCACTGAACAATTCTTCAAGAGCCCCAATTTAACAGGCCGTTTCTCATGAGGCTGTCAAATCCAATTCAGCTGAGCTAGACATGTCACGTTTTGGGAGTATTGAGGGAACCTTCTTATTTATACAAAAAACAGAGAAGACTCTGTGCCACAATAGTATTGTTTTGGAGAGCCAATAATCCCCTAAACATCCTAACATGAATGCCTGTGTTTATATTATTGTACAAATCTATGTATTCCTAACAACAAGCTTCAAAATGAGAAGTACGCAGTTTGTTAGCTGTATCATGATCAATGGCGTGTCTGTTTAGTATGGCAATATAACGTGTCTGTTTAGTATGGCAATATAACCATTAATCATCATGTTACACCGCTGTAAACTGGCTTTTGCCACATGTAGTATCCCAATAATCCCTACTACAGGCAAGGTACCTACATAATGAGCACAGCTGAACAGTGCAGTTCAAATGCACTAGAAAACACTATATGATTATTAACCTGAACAATAAACTTAATTGTAAAGGACAAGACCCTCTATGCAATGGGAAAGAAGTGGCGTATGTTTGAAAATCAATCATTCAGACAAGAATGGTTTAGTCTGGAAGCTCATGTTATTCATAAATGGAGGTAAAAGGTGAGTAATAAAGTCATTATGCATCACTCTACTAAAGGCTCCACTTGTTGCATCTAATTAGATACAGTTAAAAAAATCTATAGTTACACATGTTAATTTATAAATATCTGTCAGTGAAAATAGCAACACAAACATAGCAATAGTCCTCTGTATGGAATTAGATCGCACATTTGACCTATAATGCAGAACAGACCAGGTGACAGCCTGTGTGTGTGTGTGTGTGTGTGTGTGTGTGTGTGTGTGTGTGTGTGTGTGTGTGTGTGCGTGCGTGCGTGCGTGCGTGCGTGCGTGCGTGCGTGCGTGCGTGCGTGCGTGTGTGTGTAATGTAATAATGTACATTATAACTAATGTAATTATAACCAAACAAAGCTTGTACACTAACTCAAACATTATTGACCAAATCACACATAATTTGACCATCAGTACTTTTGTCTTGTTTTTGACTAAAAATATCTAAACATCCTTAAAACAAGATATGTATGTTTATCAGGTAAATTGATGTAAATAAGATAAAAAAAGGCTTATTTTTTAGAGAATTTTGATCGTTCAATTAGGTTTAATTTGTCCCCCGCTGGTGAAAACAATCCCATTTTTTCTTCTTGTTTTAATCATATATCTTAATAGATCCATCTCAAGATTTCTGCATAGCCCAAGAAAAAAACTACAAAACATTTTAATTTCAAGATCAAAATTATTTGAAAACATCTGATCTAAACTGTAATAAGTTTCTAAAAACAAGACAAACATTTCGATTAAAAAAGGTTATTTTCTGCAGTGCTCACTCCTAACATTATTTTCTAAAATTACATTTTTCATATAAATAAAGTTTTTAAGGATCATTTAGATTTTTGGCATAATTTTTACTATCTATTCAACACAACCAAACCACTCAATAACAGACGCTAGAACATGGAAGCCAAATGTCACAATCACCAAACTCTCTGATACTTTTAATTAAACTAAGTATTTGGCTGGTAAAACTCCAGCATACGGCATGATTAAGACTTTGGACCTAATGACATTTGTCAAGATAATTTCTGATGTCCACTCAGAAAAAAGTTTAAACTGGGCAGTGGAAGCAAATGCTGAGACCAGAGGTTTCTAACTTCCTTTTCCAATTAATTTATTAGCTCTTCTGTGATTAATGGCTAAAATCACTGTCTCTTTATTAAGCTATTACAGCATTACAGAGCTCAATCAATCAATCTACTGAAAAATACAGATGAGACAATTAAATTTGGTTAGAGTAACTGCAGTATTTCCACCACACCCCCAACAGGTATCAACTTCTAATTTACAGTGCTAATCAAATTTCACTGGATATGGTGTAAATGAAAAATATGTTTTTGAAACATGAACTGAAATTCATGTTGATTCAGAGTCACATTATTTGGATAGCTAATGACAAATAAGTGTTTCTGCCTAACGAACCTATCTGCATACCCTAATTGACCAAATGTATATGACACCATCAGCTACAAATGAACATCTTGCTATTTGAGCTACACCATAAAATCAAGCATACAGCTATGCAATTATTTCAAAATGACTTTGTGCACAAAGCGAGGTCTATAAAGATATGGTTTACTGACTCTGGTGTGGAAGAACTGAACTGATTCACTAATGCTCTCATGTCTGAATTCTGAAAGAGGGCAAAACCCTGCATACATGTTCCAAGATCTTGTGGAAAGGAGAGTTAAGAAGAGTTAAGCCCTTAGAGATGACCAACACCCTACTTATGCCAATTTCTCAACAAATGATCTGAGCTGCTATCGACATTCATTTTATAGCTTTATATGCTTCTTATTAACTAATTTGTAGCCTATTTATTTTTATTTCATTTAAGCAGTTTAACAAGGTGTTTTAAGTTCTGAATTATGAAAGAGCAACCTCTGAGCAATAACATTTTACTTTCCAGTTCCACAAGTTAGAATACAAATTCATGTGAATTGCAAACTGTGCCATTCACAACAACAAAATCTTAAACCAATTTTGTGCAGATCCACGTGTGGAAAATGGGTTTCAGAACACTGCTTTCACTATCCAAATGGAACTATAAAGTGAAACTGACTCAGGTGGTCGCCAAATGCCTGATTGTGAAAGCACCCTCTGAGGTATGTGCATTTATTTATATATATATATATATATTTATTTTTTTTCAGTCATTTATTAGTTTAGTTCATGTATTATGTAGCTGCTCCAAATCATTGCGCTTGACAGCGTGTTGTTGAATGCTTCATAATGACAGGCAGCTCATTAGCTACTCTCGCTTTCTCTCTCCCGAGGAAAGACGATCTCATGTGTGGCCGGCGGTGAGCTTGAGATGCAAAAGACATGGATTATCGATCCAATGTAGACGCGGGGCTCTGACCCCATACCTCACATACAGACACTCCTCTGACAACCTCAGCCCCTCCTGATGCATATTTAAGATAGAGAGAGAGGGATGAGAGACAGCGAGAGAGTGAGAAAGAGCCCCACCCACTAACACAATTACAATCCGTTGCTCATCTCACATTCAGTCATTACCCCGCTAAACCTCGGCATGCACAGATCCCTGTCCACATACGCTCTTTAAACCTTAAAATCGCATTCATTTTAAAAATGAAGACGGCTGACTTTGATGCCCCTTGACCGAGAAGATGCTGGATATCACTCATCAGGGATTCTGTCCCGGCATGCATGCATGCATGCATCCATGCATGCATGCATTAAACAAACGCTAAGCGCTATGCATGCTCTCAGTGCAAGCTTTAGCTGAGAAATGCAACAAATCAGAGCTGCGGGAATTTGAAAGCTCTCTCGATGATAATCCAGCGAGTGCTTTAATCATCCCTCTCTGCCTGCGAGAACATGCCACCAGATGTTCATCAGAGAGAAATGAGCTGATAGCAACAACGGGCTGAAAGCATCGGACGTACCTCCGCCCCCTCTTCCCAGAACAACGCACAAAGTCTAATGACAGAATGTTAAAAAGTGATCCACGGATGCATGCACACACGATGCAGCAAGCAAATGCATGATCCATTCAAGTGCATTTTAAGGTTCAAGACGCAACAGCTTAACTTAGTGAAGTAGACATACATACCCTCTCCGACAGCGCGTAAAATCCATCCACTACAGCACAGGAGCGTCCAACGAACTCTTAAACGTCCTGCCGTGAAGCACAGAGCATCCTCTGACAACGTAAAAGCCCTCAGTTCCACGTTCTGCTCTCTCCACGATCCATTCCTCCCTCGTCGCCTGCTACAGCGGCTGTGCTCAACTCAACCTTGGAATGAAGTCTGGCACGGCGGGCGCATGCTGTTGCAAATCACGGAAGGATCCTGGGTAAAAATCCCCTCCTCTCCGCCAGGCTCTCCCAGACGGAAGTCGCAGTGCTCCGCTGGGCAGCAGACGGTGTGTCTGGGATGGTGAAAGCCCCCTGTCTGGATGAACGTGTGTGCGTGTGTGAATGTGTGCTGAGATAGAGCACGAGAAGCCCTTAGAGGAGTGCAGCCCTGAGCCTCTCTCTCACTCAAACAGAAAGAAACGCACAAAGCCGCTGCTGCGATTCACAGACCTGCACACGTGACACGAGAGAGAGAGAGAGAGAGAGAGAGAGAGAGAGAGAGAGAGAGAGAGAGAGAGAGAGAGGAGGATGGGAAGGGATGGGACACAACAGGAAAGGGGGTTGAATGTGTTTGTGTAACAGAATCTAAGATTGACTTGCAGCTATTAAACCTGCACTCAACATCTTGCTCTCTTTCTCTCATTCAGTCCATTTCATTCATCCTTTAACGTCATGTTTTCTAAGGTAAGCATCCGTAGTGCTGGTGCTCATAGGGATTTGAACAAACCTCTAACATTTAACATATTAAAGTTGAGCGTGTGTCGTCCCGCAGTTTTTGTGCTCCAGACATAGGCTACATTATTGCTTAAATCGTGTGTTGTTGAGGAGAGTGTGCGGCCACTTTACTCTAGGGGTGTAAAGATACCCTAATGTCACGATTCGATACATATCATGATACTGAACTCACGATACGATATTATTGCGATACTCCAAGACATAGTAAAAGGTTAAAGGACAAGTTTGGTATTTTACACTTAAAGCCCTGTTTTAAGATCGTTTCTGATTAAATAGAACGGTTAAGATTGAATTTTGGACAAATGCTGCTGTCCCGAGAATTTTAGGTTTCTGTGTTAGCACCCCACAATGGTTTCATAGGGGCACTGGAACATTATCATTCATAAAACGCACTAAACTTTAGTTTACAAAGACGTGAAACTCACCGAGTGGTCTGGGGTGTTCACTGATATGCTCACACAAAAATCGCTGCAAAAGATGCTTTCCAACAGGTTTTATCGTAGTTTTTGTCCAACTCCATTGACTTGTATTGGATGTTCTGTGAGGTACGTTATTACTCCGCCGCTGGGAACGGAAATGGGGTTGTTTGTATTCTTTCTGTAGTCTTCCAGTCGCAGTATCGTAGGGTACGCTATCCAAACATTGGCAAAGGTGCATTATCGCCACCAACTGGGCTGGAGTGTCTATTATTCAAGCTCTCAACGGAAGAATGTCCGGTTGTGAGGCGTTTGGAAAAATAGGTCCACAGTTTTACAATGAATGGTAAAACACCTGTTGGAAAGCATCTTTTGCAGCGATTTTTGTGTGAGCATATCAGTGAACACCCCAGACCACTTGATGAGTTTCACGTTTTTTTAAACAAAAGTTTAATGCGTTTTATGAATGATATTGTTCCATTGCCCCTATGAAACCATTGTGGAGGTTGGGGGGGTGCTAACACAGAAACCTAAAATTCTTGGGACAGCAGCATTTGTCCAAATTTCAATCTTAACCGTTCTATTTCATCAGAAACGATCTTAAAACAGGGCTTTAAGTGTAAAATACCGAACTTGTCCTTTAACAAAAAAATATACTGTTGATTAAAATGCTAAATTTGGTATTAAATTGTGGGTGTAAATGAATAGGCTTAGGCTTGGACTTGGTGCTGATAACCCAATGCACTGGACAATGGTGACGCCAGAATAAAAATATTCATGATTCTGAAGCTGAAAATACAGAATTATTTTAAACGAACATGCTTGCACTCTGTCACTGACACGATATATTTAAAATAATGTAGGCCACTTTTTACTGGTAACATAAGACATTTGGACCCACAAATATCCCCCCATTGCATTATACATTATATTCAACATTATATATAGCAGTTTAATGTAGTACTGACTCTAAAACTTTGAAAACTTGAAATGTTATTTTGGGTGAACTACCATAATACATATTGTTGAATTTTTGTATTGCGATATATTGTGACATGATATATTGTTACACCCCTATACTTTACTGATCAGATGCACCATTTTCATTTGCTGAACCATAAAACAAGTGGAAAAAATAGCAGACGCACACTGAAGGAGGATCAATCACCTTTAATCCACTAGCAACCACCTAGCAATGCCCTACCAACCCAGAACACTCTATGCAACCATCTAGTAATCACAAATAACACTGTAGCAATCCTAGAATAATCCTATTAGCAATAACCTAGAAACATTATAGACTGTATGCACCAGAGAAACATCTTTAGACATCTTTAGAATTTTGTGTTTGAACTTCTGTTTTTGCGGTAGCTCTATATATTTGTATGACATCGCTGTCGAAGAGTAATTAGCTGGTGAGGTGGATTTACTTATTGTAGAGTTAATGAAAGTTGTCATGAGCATTGTAATGAAGAAGATGTCATAACAAATGTCCGCTGACTGGGAAGATTTTAAATTGAGCAGGTGATTCTTAAAATCCGTAAGATCTTACCTTCATGTAGTGGAAATACAAACCGGGAGATGGAACACAACGAGTGCAGCGCTGAAAAGGGGCGGGGCTACATACAATTGTTTGAGGTAGACTCTGTGGTAGACTTTAAAGGGTAACTAAACACTAAAACAACTTTTTTTAGTTAATGATCTGTAAGAATGGAGCTTCATAAATGCTGTTCATTGATTCGACTACATTTTTTGACATTTGGGTATAAAGTGTTTTAATTTTCAAATATATGGTGTAAAAAACGTATGAGTGCTGCCCTCTTCAGGTTAAACGGAAAGCTCCTGAAGTAGAGGTACTCTGTGACGGAACTCTGTCACGCCCTTGGTGCGAGCTCACCACACCCTTGGCAGGTATAAAAGCATCTGGTTCCGTCAAAACTACTGTAGCGAGTCAGGAGTTGGAATTACGAGTATTGAAAACGATCAGGATAGTTTTATATTTGAAAATCAACAAACAACAAATAAAACAAGCAGCTCTATGCACTTTTTAAGGCAAGATTCTATTCTGTGGCATTTCCTTCTGACCGTCGTCAATAGCAACGCATTATAACACAGCGCAAATCCATGCATCACAACGGACGCGCTCTCTCGTTTCATTCAAATACAACTTGCCGTCTTGCGTCTCCGTTTTTGATTGTATTGAAAATGAAATCAGAGTTAATCTATTGTTTACAGAGTTTGATAATATTGTTGTGATCATCTTGTCTGGACGATTGTTTTGTACGCTGTACAAAATGGATTTATACACAGGTAAGATTTAAAACATTAATGCGAACTTTTCTTCGTGGAAGCTTCACGTTTTGAGATAAAATATTTCAACTCAAAACAACATTTTGAAGTGTATTGCACCGACTTTTTTTGTGCATGTTCTGCAGACAGGGTGACCATCATTGATTAAGTTTCCCTCAGGACTTTTGTAAAAGCCAAAATATGACCACACCTCAGATTTGGTCCTCTTAAAAGGCAGAAAAATCAGGTGAAGGTGGGGAAGAAAAGACTTCAAATGACCGCTCTGTTGCAAAGCTACTTGCGTCACTCCAGTCGCTCTCCATTTTAGAGTCTGACAGCAGCAGCTGTCAATTAATCCGTCACTGCGGGTCTCAGGTGCACGCCCCCCCGCTCAGCCCCGCCCTTGGTTCGTCCCCTCTATCTCTGCTGAGCTCTGCCCACTTTTCCAGCATTTTTCAAATATTGCCAGTGGGTGGAGTCAGGCTCTGACCAGGGGTTTAGTTACCCTTTAAATCAACCCTCAAGAAGACCATATCAACTGGACAAAAAACAACATTCAGAATGCATTAGCAATCACATCGCCCTAGTAACTACATAGCAACCACCCAAAACACTCGTGGTGACCACTAATAGGCCTAACCCAGAACAACCTAGAACAGCCTATATATTATATTATTTAAAATATTATAATACAATATTTAATTTAAAATAAATAAAACTATTAAAAACATGTTTGTTAATAAAATCAAGTTTCATTTTTTAGCGCCATTCACATAAAAATCACGCAGAACAGTGAACACCACAGAAAACAATTAGCAACACCCTAGCAACCACCTAAAATATTTTTGGACCATTTGCACAGGCAAACCTTTCTTAAGAAAACAAAATATATCATTATATCATATGCATGTGTGTCACTCACAACTTCCAGGAGTAAAACTGCAATGACACCCTAATACTCTACCGAATATTTTAAACTCACCATCTGGACTTTCTGTAAGTAGTAGGCCTATAGTTAGTGATCTTTTACATTCTCTCTCATTTGTTGTGTCCTTGTTGAATATGATTATGATTTCTGATTCATTTAGAGCCGATAGCTGAGAGCTCTGCTCGCTTAATTTAGCCTCTGCGCTATTTCCAAAGCTTTTATTATGATTTCTGTATCACTCAGGAAACAGGGGATGTGTCATGTAATCCCACAAATAGCCACTAATTTGTCTCGCCTCCCAGCTAAATTGCCTTCCAGACTATTTTTCCCTGTGTTACAACAGAAAATGGGTGTGTGAGTGAGTGAGATAGAGGGAGAAACCCATAGGAGAAAACCGAAAGAAAATGAACTGGAGCCAGAAGGAAGCATGAATGGAGACTGAATTTGGGATGTTAATGCAAAACACGGCTCTTTGTCGCCCCCTAGTCTAGACACAACTAATCGACAAACATAGGGGGCAGAACTAATCCACAGCTGTTCGTCTACCAAAGGTTCTTTTTCTGGCACAAAAATAGCTAATTATTCAGGCTAATGCTCTGCTTTACTATAAATGTGATGTTCGATCAGTAATAATCTCTGTGGCATATGGACATACCCATAAAACACACAATTTCATAATCCTGTTCATAAAGTCAACATGCAATTATATTTGCAAACCATTTTAAAAATTTGTCAGAAAATTATCAAGAACTAATAACAAATCTCTTTTCCCCTTTAGAATAACATGCACAGATGAATAATTTCAAATAAGACCATAAATGCACTTTAGGAAAGTACATCAAGTCCATTTTGATTTGATTTTCTATCCCACCAAGGGCAAATATTCAGCGCAAACAAGACTTTAAACTTAAAAGAATCCGTACAAACCTATTCACACCAGGGACAAAATTAATTTGACAAGCGCAGAGGACCTGTAAGTCTTCCCCCATTACCCCCCCCCCCCCCCCCCCCCCCCACCCACAAGAAAGACACAAGCTTCTCCAGGGTCATGTCTCCAGATGTGGTGTGGATCTGACAGCTTTTCACGTTGCTAGACTCCAATTACAAGGACCATAAAGTAGTGAGATTAAAATCAATTTCATCATTTCATTACATCAACTGTATGATAACTGTGCAACTCTATTATTATCATTATACTGCAATATGTTCTTATATCGCTATCTATCAAGTCTGTTTTTGTCAGACAGGTCATTTTAATGGAAATTAAATTTGTATTATCCAATGGCTTGTATTTTACAAGCAAATTTCTAGGATATTACAATAAACGAATAGTTCAGCCAAAAATGAAAATCATTTGTTCACCCTTATGTCATTCCAAACCTTTCCATGCAGTTATACTAAACAGAGAGCTTCAAGCTTCAAAAAAGGATGCAAAAGCACCATAAAAGTGATTAATTATTAACAGTTTGAGTGTTCTGCAGTTATTTGATAGCTTAGTGTGAAGAGAAGAAATAAATTTAAGCCATTATTCATTGATAACCAGCTGTTGACCTGTGAATAAGTGAGTCTGTGAGTTCGTTTTGATTTGTGAATGAATTTAATTTAGACCCATTTTGTGAATGTTTCATTGAAAATATGTATTTGTTTACGCATAATTTCACTCTCTTTAGGGCCTAGCTATTCCTCACACAAAGCCATCGTATTACATAGCTAGTCATATGGACCACTTTTAAAGGGGTCCAATTATGCTTTTTCACTTTTTCAACTTTAGTTAGTGTGTAATGTTGCTGTTTGAGCATAAAAAATATCTTTAAGATTACAAAGCTCAAAGTGCACTCCAGAACCTACTGTAAGAGAGTACAATGCCAGCTATGCACCAAAGCTTCTACTGAAAGATGGAGCAGTTTCCACTTCTGGTTGTTTATGGATCACAACGTGTAAGTACAGTATGTCCTATTATTTGTAGTTGTGTTTTCTATTAACAGTTACAATTATAAGTTTTATGTAGTTGCTATGATGTAAACAAAGGGCAAAGCTTTGCCTCCGCTAGCCTGCTAACTGACATTACAGTATTGATGTAATGTTTACTGTAGCATTTGTAAGCTCTCGCTTTTGTAAGACTGTTCACCGCCTCTTAGGAAAATTATCCATGATTTTTGTGATTGATTACTGTGTGTATTAGATCATTTTCTGACAAATATGAATAAATGGTGGGTAACATTGTGATCTATCAGAAAATTACAAAAAAAGCATACCACTCCTGTGACATCCTGTAGAGATCCGTGCTTGAAATTCATTCTGCACGATCCTCTTTTTTGTTAACATTGTCAGGGTCTGAATCGGGCTCGAATTGGTTTGAAATTGTGGGCATCCTTAAAGGAATAGTTCACCCAAAAATAAAAATAAGCCCATTATTTACTCACCCTTAATCCATTCTAGGTGTATATGACTTTCTTCTTCAGACGAATACAATCGGAGTTATATTAAAAAATGTCCTGGCTCTTCCAAGCTTTATAATGGCAGTGATCGGCTGTATATTTTTTGAAGTCCATCAAAGGGCATCCATCCATGATAAAAGTGCTCCACATGGCTCTGGGGGGATAATAAAGGACTTCTGAATCTGAATTATAGATCCAAGATGGCGCCGCGGATGGCTGCCGCGGTGTGTTGCTCTCCAGCTATTGTGTTGTTTTTGTTTGTTTGTTCTGCGTTTAGTCATTCTTTTCCTATCAGTTTCACCAAAGACGAACTACTGGACATTAGGAAACACACACCAGATAACTTTTCTACAGTTTTTGATTATTCGGACGTCTTGCAGGACATTCTCGTCGGAGGGGCAGCGTTGTTGTTCAAACGCGCGGTCAGACGCAAACGCGGGAAGCGAGCCGGCGTGCTGGTTAAACTCCGCGAGCGCGGCCTGCGCACTGCACTCCCCAGTATTCATCTCGCGAATCTCCGATCCCTTCCTAACAAAACGGACAAACTTCTTCTCCTCACCCGCACTAACAAGGATTTTTTAAACTCTGCTGCTCTGTGCTTCACTGAAACCTGGCTGAGTGAAGCCATACCGGACAACGCAATACATCTGCCGGGCTTCCAGCTGTTCCGAGCGGATCGCATCGCGGAGCTAACGGGGAAAACAAGAGGTGGTGGATTGTGTTTCTACATTAACGAAAGTTGGTGTTTAGATGTAACAACACTGAGGAAGATGTGCTCTCCTAATTTAGAGGCACATTTCATAAACTGTAAACCTTTCTACTCGCCTCGGGAGTTTTCCTCTTTCATTCTCGTGAATGTATACATCCCTCCAGACGCGTGTGTGAGCGCGGCGCTACAACAGCTGGCTGAACAAATAGCTGAAACAGAACAAAGGTATCCTGACTCTCTTTTAATCATTCTTGGGGATTTTAAGAAAGCAAATCTTTCCCGTGAACTACCAAAATACAGACAGCACGTTACATGTCCCACCAGAGACAGTAATATACTGGACCACTGTTACACCACAATAAAAGATGCGTATCACTCCGTCTCACGAGCAGCTTTGGGGCTCTCTGATCACTGTTTGGTTCATCTCATACCGACCTACAGGCAGAAACTGAAATCAGTTAAACCTGAAATAAGGACTGTAAAAAGATGGACTAATGAAGCAGAGCAGAATCTACAGGCCTGCTTTGATTGCACTGATTGGACTGTTTTTGAAGCTGCTACCAACGATCTGGATGAGCTCACAGATACTGTAACATCATATATAAGTTTCTGTGAGGATACATGCATTCCTACCAGGACATTCTTATCATTTACTAATGATAAACCATGGTTTACTGGGAAACTCAAACACCTTCGTCATGCCAAAGAGGATGCCTACAGAAGTGGGGATAAAATCTTGTATAACCAGGCCAGAAACAGACTGACAAAGGAGATCAGAGTTTCTAAAAGAAGCTACTCTGAAAAACTGAAAAACCAGTTTTCATCCAACAACCCATCATCAGTCTAGAATGGCCTGAGGAACATCACCAACTACAGGTCACCATCCCCCCGATCTGTGGACAATCAACACCCGGCTGATGATTTAAACTCATTTTATTGCAGGTTTGAAAAGCACTCATTCACACCACACACCGGCTCTGACCTGCACTTCACACATTCACCATCACCTCCTGCACTCCCATTACTCCCCCCTCCTGCCATCCTACCTGAGCTTAAGGTCTGTGTGGAGGACGTGAGCCGAGTCTTCAAAAAACAGAAGACTAGGAAAGCCTCAGGCCCAGACGGCATCTCATCTGCTTGTTTAAAAGCCTGCGCTGAACAACTGGCCCCGGTCTTCACGCAGATCTTCAATAGATCATTGGAGCAGTGTGAAGTTCCCTGCTGCTTCAAACGCTCCACTATCATTCCTGTCCCCAAAAAACCCAAAATCACTGGACTTAATGACTACAGACCTGTCGCTCTCACGTCTGTGGTCATGAAGTTGTTTGAAAGACTGGTGTTGGCCCACCTGAAGGACATTACTGGACCCCTGCTGGATCCCTTTCAATTTGCTTACAGAGCAAACAGGTCTGTGGATGATGCAGTCAACATGAGACTGCATTATATCCTGCAACATCTCAACGAACCAGGGACTTATGCAAGGATCCTCTTTGTGGATTTCAGTTCGGCCTTCAATACCATCATGCCTGGTCTTCTCACAGCCAAACTGTCCCAGCTCTCAGTACCATCCTCGATCTGTCAGTGGATCACCAGCTTCCTGACGGACCGGCAGCAGCGATTGAGACTGGGGAAACACGCATCCAGGACTCTCACCACCATCACTGGCGCCCCCCAAGGGTGCGTTCTCTCCCCACTGCTCTTCTCCCTGTACACTAATGACTGCACTTCTAAAGACCCCACTGTCAAGCTCCTGAAATTTGCCGACGACACCACTGTCATCGGTCTCATCCGAAACGGTGACGAGTCTGCTTACAGACTGGAGGTTGAACAGCTGGCTGTCTGGTGCAGTTATAACAGCCTTGAGCTGAACACGCTCAAAACAGTGGAGATGATCGTGGACTTCAGGGGGAACAGCCCAGCACTCCCCCCACTCACCATCATGAACAGCACTGTGGAAGCAGTGGAGTCATTCAGGTTCCTGGGCACTTCCATCTCTCAGGACCTGAAATGGGACAATCACATTGACTCCATTGTGAAAAAAGCCCAGCAGAGACTGTACTTCCTTCGCCAGCTGAGGAAGTTCAACTTGCCACAGGAGCTGCTGATTCAGTTCTACTCAGCCGTCATTGAGTCTGTCTTATGCACTTCCATCACTGTCTGGTTTGGCTTAGCTACCAAATCAGACATCAGGAGACTACAACGGACAGTCCGGATGGCGGAGAGGATCATTGGTGCCCCCCTGCCAAACCTCCAGGACCTGTACTCTTCCAGAGTAAGGAAGAGAGCAGGTAAAATCATCACAGACTCCACTCACCCTGGACACCACCTGTTTGAACTGTTACTGTCAAGACAGCGACTCAGATCACTGGCCACAAGAACATCTCGGCACAGGAACAGTTTCTTCCCACAGGTCATTTCCCTCCTGAACAGTTAACACACCTCCCAAGGCATATGCCTTAAGTGCAATACTCCCACTGTTTAGTGCAATATCCAACAACTCAGGTGATACTTATATGTAGATTTATTTATTTATAATATTCAAAACACTGTAAATATGTTCATAATCTGTAAATCTGAAAATGTCTATTCCGACTAAACCCAACTGTGATACTTTTATTCTCATATATTTATATTTTTATTTTTTATTCTTATAATTTGTAGTATTATGTTTCTTGTTGTATTTGTATATGTCCACTGGAAGCCTCAGTACCAAAACAAATTCCTTGTGTGTGCAAGCACACTTGGCAATAAAGCTCTTTCTGATTTCTGATTCTGATTCTGATTCTGAAGTAAGAAAAATATCCAATATTTAATTTTTTTTCGACTAAAATAACTAGCTTCCAACAGACGACCGTACGCATCGATTTACAGTGAAAGAGTAACCCTTGACCTTGACGCACAACTTAATGACGAACGCGGAAGTGCAGAGGATAGAGCAAAACAAAACACCAGTCACGAATTAAAAATCTAAAACGACAATTTTTAAAGAGAAATGTCGGAGGAGCTTGAGTTTGTTGCCCAGCCCTGTTTGTTTGAACCGCGAGAGGCATCAAAGCTTACACTACTCCAATAAGCTTGTTAGGCTATTTTTAACAGTTAGTTCCGATCCTCGAATCTGACTGGACAAGAGGCTTTCTGCTGATATTTCACCAGTATCATGGTCTTCGTCTCTGCGCATAGACAGGATGTCACTCAGCACGCAGTTACATTGTTATGCCAATAGGTGCCGGCAATAGACAGTCTTTGAGTGAGTCATTAATATTCATTCAACGATCACGTTCAAAAACGCTGATTCATTAAAAGATTGATGTAATGAAACAAGGTGTACATTTTTTTTTACCCTTCAAATTGTGCAAATTTAAATTGCGAATTGGAAATACGCCTAATGGAAACACGTCAATTTCGCAAAAACTCCCATTTATCGTAAAAAAGTTTTTACGCTCGCATGAGGTGTTTTTTCAGGCAATTCGAAAAATAAATATTTCGCAAAACTGCAATGGAAACAGTTTTTGCGCATTTACAGGCAGGTGCTGCCAGTTGCACCAACAGGGCTTTACTAAGCCTGGTCCTAACTGCTAAGTAGGTCTTAGTTAAGACCAGTCTTTAGAGTTGACCTAACATCGGTTGCACCAACCAAACTTAAGCCTAGGCTTAACTACGCCTGGTCTTAGCGATGCGCGTTCATGTGAATGGCCACGGAACTATTGTCATGTCAGCTGCAAGAAATACTGGAAGCAGAAGCGAGTTACAACTTTAATTGAAGAATAATGATAACAGTTCCAGGGAATAAACACAGTGCAGCCGATGGTGAGTGACGCAGGGACTTAGATGATCAGGATCCGTGGAGAGGTGCAGTGAAGAGGTGAAGACAACGAAGACTCAAACACACACGACACGGTGATGATGACGATGTGGGTGAAGGCGACGAAGAACAGGAACATCAGGCGGGACCGAACACAGGAACACCAACATCGAGGACATCAAGACAACGATCTGACAATGATGAGGAAACAGTGGTAAGAATATATAGAGTGGTGAGATTGATTACAGCTGGTGTTGAAATGATGATCAGCTGGAGCGGATCAGGAGTGCCAATCATTCACGCCCACACGCACGTGCAATCATACAACAACATAAACACGAGACTAGAAGAGACCAGCAAATACCTCTACCGTGACAACTATAGCGGTTGCCTAGCAGCGTGCGTTGCTGGGGTTACGTTGTAAACTATCTTCCGCTGTTTGGTTAACTTGTAGCCGTTTCAATGGAGGATCAAAGAAAAAGGAAATGAAATTTCACCGACATTGAGATACGAAAGTTAATAGAGCTGTACAGTCAGCACAGACACACACTGACTGCCAAGCAATCAAACGCAATAACTAACAAGAAGAAACAAACAACATGGAGACAGATAACGGAAGCGATTAACGACTGCTCTGACTCCGGCTGCCTTCGGACAGAGAGCGATGTAAGGAAAAATTGGAAAGACCTCCTGAGCAAAGCAAAAAAAGATTTTTCTTCAAAAAAACACCACCCGACCAGCGGGGGTCCTCCCCCAAAAACTACGTACCATAATTGTGGATATCTTTGGAGAGGATTCCCCGGCTTTTATTGGTTTGGTCGGTGTGGAAAGTGGCGGTACCGACCTAGAAACTGCTGTCTCTCCAGAGATGGATGACGACCACTCAAGCGAGAGTGTGAATTGTGACGGTGTGTAGCCTATATATAAGAGTAGCCTACAATAACAGTTTTAGTAGTTGTCAGATAACAGTATGCCTATGACAGATTCTCTGTATTTTCAGACTCGATAGAGGCGCCAGTCACTCCACAAAGTTCGTATGAAGGCAGCAGCAGTGCACCGCCGGTGAAACGGAGGAGGAGGCTGGATAATCTGCAGCAGACACTTCTTGAAAAAGAAATTGTTAGAGTGGAGGCTGAAACAAAGAAATTACAGACCGAGCAGGAAAAGCTGGAACTTGAAAAACTAAAAATATCGTTAGAAATACAGTTGCTCCAACAACAGATAAACAGGTCATCTTCGCCTATTTCTGAAGAGGATGGGCGGTCTTTTGTAATTCTGTAAATAAATTATGGCAAATTAATAATAAATAAATGAATAATATATATAAATAAATAATAAATAATAAATTAATGGCAAATTGTGTGCCATGAATCAATGACAATTATATGTAAATTAAAAAAAAGTTTATTATAGACCTACTGGACTTTCTTTGTGGCTTATTTTTTATGGTTTACAACCTGCAGATAATTAGTAGAATTATTTTAAGTTAAGCAATAGTTAACATTTATAAAGCATTAATAATGGGTTAGGGTCGACACCTTCCTCCGGCACCGGCTGATGGTGTTGCCTAGGGAGAGGGATCCTCTTGGTGACACAGATGTGGAGGACAGTGCACGCTGCTATTACGGTGCAGACTCGCTCAGGGTGCATCCGTATCTCTCCATGAAGACAATGAAACCTATAAAAAATAGTTAAAGGGGGGGTGAAACACTCAGTTCCCTTTCAAGGGAACTTCGAGCTGCGTCGAACGCTGTGGGAACGCCCCTGCGTTGTGCGTCATGAAGCAAGTATGGAATCAGCCCAATGGAGAGACGGAACGTCATAGGCGGGTGACGTCATCGACCAGGAAACTATAAAGCACCCCAAAAACACAAGCGCATCAGCTTCTGTGCCTTCAGTCGCGCTATATGTGAATCTGTCTGAGTGTAAACACTGTGTCTGTCTTTAGTATTTGCTAGGCAGGAGTTATCACATTTACACCACACAAACAATTTTGTATGAGAGACTATGGTGAGCGAACAGCATTTAAGAAGTGTGTTCCTCCCTGCTCGCGCTATCTAACGGGCGGGGATACACACGTTCTTTGTGTTGTTTGTTTGGGAGTGCAGCATGCCCAGTCAGCTCTCGAGGGGGCTGGCTGCGAGCATTGCGAGCGTCTGCCTTTATGGACGCTCCGCTCCCGCTGAGCGCTCTTTGAGGAGAGTGCTCGGTGCGCGCTCCCCGCGGTTCGAGTCCCGCTTCTCCCGAGGCTGAGCGGCGACGCTTATTGTGGGGATCGCAAATGGTTATTTCAGCGGGGTTAGAGACGGGCTCTGCCTTATCTCTGCCTTTACCTGTTAGATCCAGTGTCTCAGTCCCGGTTCGGAAGCACGCTCTGCGGTTTCTTCCGCCCGGGCTGAGGCACCAGTACTGCAACTATCTAAAAAAAAAAAAAAAAAAACTGAGAAAGAGAAAAAAAAGTAGTATTGACGAGGGAGATGTGGAGGACTCGACACCCCACACTCCCGAAAGCGAAGAGCTCATGGAGGTTCTCACTCGAGCTGTATCAAAACTAAGCATTGAGTGGCCAGTGGCTAGGCAGGAGTATGTTATTAAATCTAAGTTAGATGAAAGATTTCTCCCTTCCCATGTGCAACCTCCACGCTGGTGCTTGCCGTTTTTTTCATGATCTCCATACTGAGGTGTCGAGATTATGGAAGAAGCCGGCTTCTAATAGAATTTTTAGCCCCCAATCATTTATATATTCCGATTTAGCGGGGGCTAGGTTTTTTTTTGGCAGAGTGGAAAAGCCTTCCAAGAATATCTCAGTGGGTCCTGCAGACAGTAGTAAAAGGTTATGCGATCCAATTTAGGTGTCGTCCACCGAAACTCAGAGGGGTTCTGCCCATAGTGTGGGCCCCGAGCAGGCTCTGGTAATGGAACAAGAGGTGAAAACGCTCCTTCAAAAGGGGGCTATAGAACGGGTTCCTCCTCCCAGTTTGGAGCTAGGTTATTACAGCCGATATTTCATCGTTTCAAAGAAGGATGGGGGGTTGCATCCAATTTTAGATTTGCGCCTATAAAAACGCTCGGTAGGGAAGCTCAATTCAGGATGCTCACTATCAAGCAGGTCGTGTCACAAATCAGGTCCGAGGGCTGGTTTGTCACGATAGATCTAAAGGACGCTTACTTTCACATTTCCATCCTTCCACAACACAGGAAGTTCCTGAGGTTTGCCTTCGGGGGTGAGGCATTCCAATATAGGGTTCTTCGGGTTGAGGCTGAACGCGAAGAAAAGTGTTTTATCTCCTTCTTAGGAGACCACTTTTCTGGGCGTCGTTTGGGATTCGGTCATCCGCATCGCTTCGATTCTTCAGCCTTGAAACAGTAAAGCTAGGCCAGCTACTCACTGTAAAGCAGTTTCAGATACTGTTGGGTTTGATGGCGGCAGTGTCCAACGTTACACCTTGGCCTGTTGTACATGAGACCGCTGCGGTGGTGGCTCAGGACCAAGGGATTCTCCCCGAGGGGAAATCCACTCCGCACGATCAAAGTCACGCGGCGCTGCCTTCGTACTCTGGTTTTGTGGAAAGAAACTTGGTTCCTATCTAAAGGTCCTGTGCTGGGGGCTCTTAGTCGTCGCGTAACGCTAACAACGGATGCTTCCCTCACAGGGTGGGGGGCAGTCATGAGTGGTCGTCCAGCCCAAGGTCTGTGGCAGGACCATCTACTATCATGGCATATAAATTGTCTAGAGATGTTGGAAGTGTTTTAGGTTCTGGTTTCTGGTCCCATGGGAAGTTACTATCACTGAGAGCAATGTATCTTCCTGGGTATTTGAATGTGGTAGCAGACTCCCTGTCGAGGCAGGGGCCTAGGCCGGGGGAATGGAGACTCCACCCCCGAGGTGGTGGAGCTCCTTTGGTTAAGTTTCGGTCGCGCCGAGGCGGACCTATTCGCTTCCAAGGAGATATCGCACTGTCGTCTGCGTTTCTCCGTCAGTCATCCAGCCCCTCTGGGGTTGGACGCTATGGTGCAGCCGTGGCCGAGGTCACGTCTGTAAGCTTTTCCCCCGATTGCTCTGCTACCAGGAGTTCTGGGGAGGGTTCGCCGGGACGGGGTCAGCCTACTATTAGTAGCCCCGTTCTGGCCGGCCCGAGTTTGGTTTGCGGACCTGATTTCTCTCCTGGACGGCTCTCCTTTGGAGCTCCCGGTCAGGAGGGATCTACTGTCTCAGACTGGCGGCACAATATTTCACCCCCACCCAGAGTTATGGAAACTGTGGGCTTGGCCTCTGAGGGGGCCCAGCTCTTAGATTCCGGTCTCTCAACCGAGGTTGTTGAGACCATCCTTCACTCCAGAGCTCCATTCACGAGGAAGCTATATGCTTTGAAGTGAAAACTTTTCACTTCTTGGTGTGGAGAACACCTTCAGGACCCAGTTAACTGCCCAGTGGGTGCAGTGCTGGAATTCCTGCAGGAGCGTTTCTCCACAGGGTTATCCCCCTCCACACTAAAGGTGTATGTGGCGGCACTGGCTGCTTACCACGTCCCTTTCAGTGGAGTTTCTCTTGGTAGACACCCGCTTATAACTTGTTTCCTTCGTGGCTCTTTGAGGCTGAGGCCAGCAGTTCGTACGAGGGTGCCGACCTGGGATCTGGCCATTGTATTAGAAGGTCTTTCCCTAGCTCCTTTCGAATCTATCAAAGAAGTTCCTGAGAAGTTTCTCACTCTGAAGTCTATCTTCCTTCTTGCTATCTCCTCATTTAAAAGAATCGGAGATTTGCAGGCTCTGTCGGTTGCACCCTTGTGCCTGGAATTTTCGCCTGGTATGGTTAAGGCTTTTCTATACCCTAGGCCGGGTTATGTTCCTAAGGTCCCTACTAATGTTGTTAGACCTACAGTTCTGCAGGCTATCTGTCCTCCTCCATTTCTGTCGTCAGACCAGGAGAAACTTAATTTGCTCTGCCCAGTGAGGGCGTTAGACGCTTATGTCCACAGAGCTGCCCTGTGTAGGAAATCAGTACAATTATTTGAATGTTTCGGGCCACCCAGGAAAGGGTGCCCTGCGTCTAAACAGAGAATGAGCAAGTGGGTGGTCGAGGCTATCTCACTTGCTTATGAGTCGGCTGGTCAGCCTTCACCTTTGGCTGTACGAGCCCACTCTACTAGGAGTATGGCTGCTTCCAAAGCTTTATTGTCAGGAGTTTCCCTGAGTGGTGTTTGTGATGCGGCTGGATGGTCTTCACCGCATACGTTTATTAAGTTCTATGATTTAGACTTAAGCTCTACCCCTGGGGCGCAGGTGCTCTCGTCCGCTGTGCGGTAGATCTCACATGACGGTCACTTGCTCCTATGGCGGCGTGGGTATTCGCGTTCCCACAGCGTTCGACGCAGCTCGAAGTTCCCTTGAAAGGGAACGTCTCGGTTACGTATGTAACCCTAGTTCCCTGAGAGGGAACGAGACGCTGCGTCGTTCCGCCATACTCCCGGCACTCCCGTTAGCACTTCCTTCAGGCCTATCAGAAGCTGATGCGCTTGTGTTTTTGGGGTGCTTTATAGTTTCCTGGTCGATGACGTCACCCGCCTATGACATTCCGTCTCTCCATTGGGCTGATTCCATACGTGCTTCATGACGCACAACGCAGGGGCGTTCCCACAGCGTTCGACGCAGCGTCTCGTTCCCTCTCAGGGAACTAGGGTTACATACGTAACCGAGACGTTTCAGTCAATCTCATGTTAATCTTGAGTACCTATAGAGTAGTATTGCATCCTTCATATCTCCAAAAAGTCTTTAGTTGTATTATATTTATAAAAGAAAGATAGGCTGTACTGAGTCTTTCCGGAAAAAAACGAGCGGGTGTGGGCGGAGCTAAATAATCACGAGCGCGCGAAGCTTTTGCGTTGAGAGCGTCTGGAAGCTGTGACATCCCAAGACAAACCATGGCTAACAATCAGATTCAGCCATACATTTTTGATCCCGAATCAGATCCCGTGAGATGGGCAGTGAAATGGGGGAAAAACACAAGGTCTCGAGAGTTTTTTAAAAGTAGAAATGATTTGAACTTGAGCGCAGTGTTTTTAGAACACCATGTCATGCGCGAGTTTTACAACATTTGTGTGTTTACTCGTGGTTTATGAGGACATGATTTGGTTTTACAATAAACAAACAGACACCTACAGTGGCCAGCTAAACAAATGTATTTAAACTGTAGGGACTGGGCTAAGAGGGTGAATCTGAATAACTAAATACATCCTGCTAAAGACCAAAAATCTTTGAATGTAAATTAACCCACACACAACCACACACGCATCCCCCACAAGTGAAGCCCGCTCAGGACAGAGCGTGGTGTCCAGTTACGAGACATTTTTATGACTGAATGGAATTTCCCAAAGAAGGATTCTAAAGAGAAAGAAAATTCTTTTTCTAAAAGACATTTAACCAGATATATTCGATGTGTTGTTATGTGTGTCCATTTGCCCATGCCACATTGGAATGACTATGATTTTATCGTAGCTTAAAGTGAATTATAAATACCTTCATTATGCATTTTTAAATATAACTGTCTATTCTCATAACTTGTACACATAGTTCTGGACACCTCCAGAATGCTTTCGGTGTGATCAATCAGAATACGTACAGTAATATCCAGTAAAATATAATTTACTATGTTTTCCATCTTTGGAGTGAAAAGAGACCAAAACTAACATCACTGGAGTTCTTAGATAAAAGCGTTTACGACCCAAAGGAATGTTCACAGAACTGTGGCTCTCTCCGAATTCTAACCAAGGAGGAGAAATGAATCCTGTATTCATATATATATATATGCTATTATATATCCATTTGAGAATTGTATGAACAATGTATCTAAGTTCCCTATTTCATGAGTTGCCTTTTTGTGGTTTGGTCCATGTTTCTCGACAACTCTAATGGGATAATGTTTCAAACTTTGCCAACTAATGTTTAACCAAATCCATTTGTGGCAAGTTTGGTCTCGATAAACTCCAATTTTCATTCCCCATTTGTTAATTGACATTACATTTTGCTAAACTTTGTGACACATTAGTATTATAAGAATTGTGAAGATTCTTCTCTTAAACACCCAATGAAACTAGAGATTTAATTGCCTGGTTAGAACACAAAGGATCATAAAAATTCCCTCCAAAGGGACAGCTCCTGATTGGACCCTCTTCCAAAAGAAGGCGGAAACGTCAGGTCTTCAAAAGGACTGAATACCAGTTTATCCCTCTCTTACTTCTCTTGTCCTCGTGTCATAATGTAACGTCTCGCCTCCGGGCGAACTCTTCGCCTTTCTTTTATTTGTTTCTAGTTTAGTTTGTGTTTTTCAGTCTTAGATAAGCCTCCGTGTTGAATTCCAATCGTCGAGTGAAAAGAACACCGCATGACATATCTCTTCAGCAAATCCATCTACAGGGGACCTTCAAACGAGCGCGCGCTCGCTTTGAAGGAGAAACACACGCACGTGACCACGTGACGCGCCGGACCGAGAGAGGCACGCGCGTTTCTTCACCAGCCCTGCAAAGATGTAACGTTAACTCCGCGTGATTTCCCCGTAGAGATCTTTATTTCTTTTCTTTGTTAGTCAAAGTTTTGTTTTCCGTAGTCGACTCTGTTCACTTCCACGAAGTGAAACAAACTTAGCCGAACTATTTTCCTTTGGTAATGTTACCCCAAAGACTTTGAACCTCCATTCAACACGCGCGCCAAGAAGCACCACGTGACGCTTCCTAAAGGACTCCGCTCGCACAGGAATGCCGCGACACAGAGAGACCCAGAAATTTGTGCAAGTATATCTCTTTATAGAGCTTCTAAGAAGCATTAAGATGATGTTTTCGTGTTGTTACAGACAGGTGACTGTCAGGGTGAATGTTGCCAATGCTCTCTCTCTCTCTCTCACTCCCTCTCCCCCTCTCTCTCTCTCTCACACGTGTATCCATTGTCCAAACGCCCCGCGTTGTTGTCATTGTCTGTTAATGTTTGTAAATACATGTATTCCTGTAACATAGTAAATACATAAGTAGTTCTGCCTTATTAAATTCATTATATTCATTTGATTGATGTACTGCCTCTGCTCATTTTCCAAGTCCCTTAAGTGCCAAAGATCTAACTTAAGCTACGAGCTTTACAAATTAAAGATACTTTAAAGAGTATTTGGTTTATAGGGCAGAAAACCCAATTCTAGTGGCCACAGAATTGCGTTTCCTGAAATCCTATAAAGTAGGATGATATTGTGGATCCCCACAAATATTATTCTGACAATTGAGCTAATTAAGTTTGCCTGTTTTGTAAGACGTGGTCCGTGTAATTAATTACAATCAACTTGTGGTTAATTGCAGGGATACACATGCATGCATGCAGGTAAAATGACACATCATCCCTTAGCGGGAGATTTATTAACATGTAAGACTGATCTAATCCAAACATGTATGAATAATTATTAATTACCAATTATTAATTATGATATGCAAATTCCCCCACGGATTAGATCCGCCCCTGAGTCTTTACAAAACACACACACACCATACATCGCATGCTCCATAGATACATTAACTATATGTGATCATGTTGTTTACTTGCTGTGCTTACACGCCGATAGTTAACAACACACTTTATCGTTGGGACTTCTCCATCCTTAAGCATTAGACGATCTGCAAAAGCCGAGCACAGCGCTTTGATGGGCATACTGCTTTCGCTCTCTCGCTCTAGGCTACAGGTGCGCGCGCGCCCTTCAGGGAGAAGTGCCCTTAGGACCCGTATAAGGAAATTCCGGCGCATCTGACGTCACACACGCCCATACTCGAAAAAAACTTTCCGAAACTTGTGACAAAACGGAAGGAGTATTTGTGGCACAGAAATACTCCATCAAACGTACAACTTAATTTTTGAAACTTTGTCCATGTTTAGCATGGGAATCCAACTTTTTAACAGTGTAAAAAACTCACTATGCATGAAATAGCATTTCACCCCCCCCCCTTTAATGATTACTGTAAAACCTAAATGTGTCACTTTTGGCGAGTTTTGTTATATAGCCTAGGCCTAGTCTATTTATATAGTTTTCAGTGATCTAGTGAACGCACTATATGAGTACCATGGATAGCGGCACAGACAAAGGATTTTACCTGCGCTTGAGGACTCCGATGCACCTCTCAACGAGTGACCTAGTGGTGGTGTGGATGGTGTTATACCGTCGTTCTTGCTCAGTCCTCGGAGCAATTATAGGCGTCACCAGCCAGTGTTTCACTGGGTATCCACTGTCGCCGAGAAGCAGCCCGTTTACTCTTCCAGCCTCGAAATCCTGGTATAACGCACTCTCCCGGAGGATGCGTGCTTCATGGGCAGATCCAGGCCATCTCGCCACCAAATTAAAGATGTTATAATTGGCATCACAACCAATCTGCTCATTGATTGAATGGTATCCCTTGCGGTTGACACAGATACTCACGATCAGATGGTGCCTGGATCCGGACGTGAGTCCCATCGATGCAGCCCACAATACCAGGAATGCCAGAGGCCCGGCGGAATCGGTGTTTCATCACCGCAGACTCTGCCTCAGTGGGGAGGTGAGCAGATCGCTGAAGGCGACGCTCAGTGCCAGTGATACTCTGCGGATGGCCCGACATGCGGTGGATTTGTGGACATTAATCATGTCTCCAGTAGTGTTTTGAAACGCACCATTTGCATAAAAACGTAGCGCTATTAACAGCTGTAATGCCGGTGTAAATTCTGCGTTGTGGTTCGACACAAACTGTAAGTCGGGTGACAGCTCTTCAACAAGTTCATATATATGGGTCAGTGACAAATAAGTTTTGTCAAGATGAGAAATTCGAAAATCTTGTAAAAACTTGTTTTAAAAGCATGCATCAGGTATGTTAAAATGTACATATTTATGTGTATTTATGTTGATTTCATGTAATTAAAAATGACATTTGCACCATTTTCTACGAAAGTTAAGACTGAATGTACCTGAATGTGTCAAATGGTGTAACTGCCAAAGAATGAGAAATATTAAATATTTTATCCACCTGGATGGCATGTAGGTAAGTGTACATCTAGAAATAAATACTTAATTTTTATATATCACACGAAAATAGATTTTATTAGAGTTATCTCTAAATGTAATTTTTAATGTGTTTTTGCAATATTTGGCAGGACATATGCTGAAAACACCTCTGTTTTCTAAACAATCTTTGACAAACTATGTAAAACCATATTATTACACTAAACTAGATTATTCATTTTCATTCCACATACATTTTCCTGTATATAATTATATTTTTATGAAAAATACTGGTTATGCCAATTGACAAAAAACAGTTACACCACCTGACCATGTTGCTTCTAGAGTCAAAGGCCATTGTTTGTTGAAGAAATTGTGACTGAAAATCAAGCATGAAAGTCAAGTGGTTTTATTTTTGTCAATACTGAAAAAAAATAATACTGAAAAGAGCTAATGAGGTTCATTCTCGTGTTCTGCAGCATGTTTGAGCTTCAGCAAGAAGTAACGATGTTCATTCTTGTGTTACGCAGAACGTTTGAGCTTCAGCAGGAATCAATGACGTTCATTCTTGTGTTACGCAGCACGTTTGAGCTTCAGCAAGAACCAATGAGGTTCATTCTTGTGTTCTGCGGTACGTTTGAGCTTCAGCAAGAACTAATGAAGTTCATTCTTGTGTTACACAACACGTTTGAGCTTCAGCAAGAACCAATGAGGTTCATTCTCGTGTTACGCAGCACGTTTAAGCTTCAGCAAGAACTAATGAAGTTCATTCTTGTGTTACACAACACGTTTGAGCTTCAGCAAGAACCAATGAGGTTCATTCTCGTGTTATGCAGCACGTTTAAGCTTCAGCAAGAACCAATGAGGTTCATTCTCGTGTTACGCAGCACGTTTGAGCTTCAGCAAGAACCAATGAGGTTCATTCTCGTGTTACGCAGCACGTTTGAGTTTCCATAAGTACCAATGAGGTTCATTCTTGTTACGCAGCACGTTTGAGCTTCCGCAAGAACCAACGAGATTCATTCTTGCACGTTTGAGCTTCCACAAGAACCAATGAGGTTACATTGGTTACATTGAAAACTTGAAAAGTTCCAAATAGTAGGTTAGTTTATATAAAAAAAATTATCAGCATCATAAACTAATGATATTTGACGTAATTGGCCTCTAACAGAAAGGCTTGTAATAGGAGTCAATAGGTGTAACCGGTTACACCATTTGACATTTCAGTTTAAAATCCAATTTGACAGGCATTATCATGGACACCTATGTAATCATGTGACCTTGGTGGTAATCTTTAAAATGTAATTTTTAAAGTTAATAATCATTTTTATAATAATGATAAATTATCAATGTATTCCCGGGGTCATACCATTTGACATTGACTTTGACACTGACATTGACTTAAGAATACCTGACCATACCCTAAAATTGTCAAATTATCTCACATTTTAAAATGAGTTAATAACATTTGCATGCAGCAGTTAGGCTGCATTTACACTGCAGGTCTTGATGCCCAAATCCGATTTTCTGACTATATCCGATTTTTTTGGTAACCCATACTTGGAATTTGACCTCTGCATTTAACCCATCCAAGTAAGTGCACACACATTAGGAGCAGAGTAGTGAGTAGTGAACACACACACAGCAAACGTGGATACACACACCCGGAGCAGCACCTTTGGGTCACCAGTCCAACTCTGTTACCATTTTTAATGACGTACGACTACGACTCACATTTACTGGGGAATATCCAATTTGTCTGCTTACATGGCACACGCAAATGCACGTATCCGATTCATATCCGATTTATTACCACATATGAGTGAGGCCTGAATCCGATCTGAGAAAATCGGAATCCATGCGGTTTTTTCCTGCTTACACGTTCACCGGTCATATACGATCTGTGCCACATGAGAGGAAAAAATCGGATTTGGGTCACTTGAACCATGCAGTGTAAATGGGGCCTTAGTTTCACCGGGGTCCGTCTCTGTGATATAATTTCCTGTCACATGATCTTCTTACACAATATAAAAAAATGACTCCTTGAATGGTGGTTACACCACCTTGACACTTCAGGAATTTTACTTGACTCACATGATTCCCCAAATTAATTATAATATTCACAACAATGATGTTCCATTTACTTTTATTTACTGATAAATAGTTCTAATGTAAGATTATGCCAAACTAGCTGATATGGTGTTTTAATGAGAATTTCACCTTTTTTAAACAAAATCAATTATTTGGTACAATATTTTGACGGTTACACCACATAGACATTTTTGCAATCATCCCCCAAATATTCTCTCAAAATGTATTAAACCCAGAAATTTTAGACTTGGTCCTCAAAAAAGAGCATGTATGCAAGTAATTTGCCATTTTATTTTGAAATTTTAACCCTTTTAAATTTAATAAAACCTTATGGACACAAAAAAATGAGCGTCACGTCATTGACCCATATCTCTCCGACAGAATCGAAACCTCTCAATCAGCTCCTCATCATTGTAAATGTCCAATGGATTGCTTCTGTCCCGAATAACTCTCTCCCGTCTAAAAGCCTACTCATTGTAAAGTCTGTGTATAAGGCACGCCATGTCTTTACTGCTGAGTAATCAAGTGGTTACTATAGAAACTTGCCTAGATTTTGACTTTACGCCTGCTACTGACTTTAGATTTACGCCCAGTCTTAGCGAGAAGAGGACTTAAGCCTGGATGGTGCAACTGTCGTAACTATTAGGTCGGACTTAGAATGCTGAGTTAAGACCTACTTACCTTAAGACCAGGCGTAAGCCCTTTGGTGCAACTCCTGACGTAGATGACACAGTATGTTTGGACAGAATACGAGACAGAGTTCTAAGGGGAACTGAAACGAAATAGGAAGTAAAGGTGATATAACAGATGTGTTAGCATTGTTATTTGTGGTATGACACTTAAAACTGCTGAAGTAGTTACAAGGGGGGGAACAGTAATGTTTGTTCTGTTTTGTTACTAGGGCGCAGCCATCTTGAGCATCAACGGTCTGTGACGTCACTGGCAAGACAGGCTACCTTGACAGCTTCAGCAAAATGGCATATCAAGAGTATAACAGATCGAGAAGGGGGTCTTATTGCATTGTGATCTGTCCAACAAGTGAATATAACACCTCCGATGCCATCAAGGAGCGAATAAATTGTTTGCAAAATGACTGTGGCATAAAGGTGACCACTGCGAGTCCTGTAAAGAAGTTCCACTCACCCGTTAGTTGTTATCATGATGTTCACCACCTTCACCGTAGATCACCTTGCTAAATTAATCCGACATCAAGGATGCTATCCAATATAAGCAATATCCATTGACGACACCCGCAAGATACTGGTTACTGTGATTTCAGCTGCTTTCAAACTGTGTATGAGAAATGGGACGGCGCGCCTTGCCAGTTTAAATTTGACGAGCGCACGCCTAAACGCAATGCACAGACAGACAGCTGTCACAGCGTGTGCACTAAACTAAATTCTCTTTATCGTGTTATTGCATTTAAAGTGTCAAAAACGATACTCGGTTACTAACGTAACCTCGGTTCTCTCTAGAGAGGGAACGAGTATTGCGTAAGTTTAGCTTACGCTACGGGAAAGATTCATCTTCTCGAGATATTGAAGCCAAAAAATTATCCTTAATTTTGTATTCATTGTCAACGCAGTGCAGCAGCTAGCAGACCTAGAGCAGGCCATCTCGCGTGCTCATTGGCTGCCCTGCGGGCAACTGCTGCAGCCTACCAGTGAGCCCGGCGTGACGTCACGCCCAATGATGGGCGCCCGCGCCTTCATAGCGTCACAGCCCGCCAGAATGGGCGTGGCTTAGCGTATAAAGTAGGGGCTGTAGGCTGACTTCCCTGGCTTTTCGTCGACTGAAGCGAAGTCGCTCGTGGCGCGAGCACGGCCGGTTACGCAATACTCGTTCCCTCTCTAGAGAGAACCGAGGTTACGTTAGTAACCGAGTATCGTTCTCTTACGAGAGGTTCTCTCGTATTGCGTAAGTTTAGCTTACGCTACGGGAACACTTTGTCAACGCCGTGCGCGCCAAGCATCCACCATGAGACCCCGAACTTTCAGGGGAACCCCATAAGTGGAAGAAGTAAGGTGGCCAGCCACGCGGGCCATCACTTGTACATAAGCACACATAGGGAATACAGAGCAGCGCGCCGGTCTGTATAGGCACATGGCACATACCCTACTAGTGCAGCTCAACCAGGAGAGCTGAGTCATGTGAGAGTGATCTGAGCAGGAAGATCTGGGCAGAATACACCTCTCCTTCAAACTGACAAAAAGTTTAGCCTGCAAGGCAGGAACTTCTAGGTTATAAAACCTGACAAAGGTAGACGGGGAGCCCCAGCTCGCCGCTACACATATGTCATGGATAGAAATCCCACTGGACCACGCCCACGACGAGGCCACGCCTCTCGTGGAATGAGCCCTGATGAGGGCATTGCAGACCTTTTGACGAGTAAGCAGCTGCTATAGCGTCCACTATCCTTCTGGACAGGCTCTGTTTCGAGGAGGCGAGACCCTTGGTGCGCCCACCAAACTGTTCTGAACGCCTGAAGGAGGCGGAGCGCGTAATGTAAAATCTCAGCGCCCTGACAGGGCAGAGGAGATTCACATCACTTCGCTGTCAGATGCTGGCAGAGCTGTCAGCTAAATAACTTGCGCTCTGAATGGAGTGCCCATCACTTTAGGAACATAGCCATGTCTAGGTCTGAGGATGACTTTAGAGTCATTTCGCCCGAACTCAAGACACGACGCGCTGACAGACACGCGTCTGTTTTACTGTTTTACACACGTTTTACTGACGACAGTGCAGTCAGAAAGACGGTTTTCAGTGATAGATATTTCAACCCCACGGAGTCTAGTGGTTCAAATGGAAAGGCTTTCAGGGCCTCGAGGACCAATGAAAGATCCCACATAGGAACCGACGGGGGGCGCGGCGGGTTCATCCTTCTAGCCCCTCTAAGGAAGCGGATGACCAACTCATGTCTTCCCAGTGATTGGCCGTGCGTCGATTCTGCGAACGCTGCCACGGCCGCCACGTATACTTTGAGCGTGGATGGGGACCTCCCCTTATCCAACAGCTCTTGTAGGAAGGTGAGCAGATGCGCCAGCCCGCATGTCCGTGGGTCCAGACCTCTGTCGGTGCACCATCCGGAGAACACCGACCATTTAGACACGTAGAGCCTTCTCGTGGAAGGAGCTCTAGACTGCGTGATCGTGTTCATCACTCCTTCTGGCAGGGCAACGAGTACCCGTTGATCAACCATGCGCGCAAAGACCAGCGCTCTGGATGGGGATGCCAGATCGCGCCACGAGCCTGAGAGAGGAGATCTGCCCTCACCGGATTCGGCCACGGAGCTGTATGTGACAGTCGTGCTAGTTCCAGGAACCAAATCTGATTCTCCCAACGCGGGGCTATGAGGAGCACCGAGTGGCGCGTTTCCCTGATTCTCTTGATCACCTGTGGTAACAGGAGGGAAAGCATATAGCGGGAGGCTGGGCCAAACCTGGGCCAGCGGGTCCTCGTCCTTCGAGAAGAACGTCGGGCATTGAGCGTTGTCTTTTGACGCAAATAGGTCGACTTCCGCTCTACCGAATAGGCGCCATAGTTTCTGGACCGTTTGGGGGTGCAGGGACCATTCCCCTGGGGAAACATTGTCCCTGGACAGTTTGTCTGGGCCGTCGTTCAAATGGCCAGGCACATGCGCCGCCCTCAGCGAGCGCAGGTGCATCTGAAACCAAATAAGGAGGCGTTCCGTCAGATTGCAGAGATTTCTGGATCTGACACCGCCCTGACGGTCTACATAGGATAACAGACATGTTGTCCGAGCGGACAAGAACATGTTGGTCCTGTATGAACGGGAGGAAGCGCTTCAGCGCGTTCTCGACCGCTATCATTTCCAGACATCCGAATCCAGTTCTATTCCTAAAAAGGAAATTGACTGGCTGGGCAGTAATGAGCTCTTGGTCCAGTTGACCGTAAGACCCAAGCTTTCCAGGTGACTGAGAAGCACTGTTCTGTGAGATAGCAGTTCTGTCTCTGACTGTGCCAATATCAGCCAATCGTCCAGATAGTTCATTATTCGCAGCCCCTGACTTCTCAGGGGGGCGAGCACCACGTCCATGCACTTCGTAATGTACGGGGTGCTAGGGACAGGCCGAACGGCAGGACGGTGTATTGATATACCTGACCGTCGAAGGCGAATCTCAAAAATTGCCTGTGACGGGGTATTATCTGAATCTGAAAATAGGCATCCTTCAGATCTAGAGAAATAAACCAGTCCCTCGGGCGAACGTGCGCGAGGATTTTCCTGGTCGTAAGCATTTTGAACGGTCTTTTCGCAAGCACTTTGTTCAAATGTCTCAGATCTAGGATAGGTCTGAAGGCTCTGTCCTTCTTGGGTACGAGAAAATATCGGCTGTAAAAGCCTGACTCGCTCAGAGAAGGCGGTACCTTTTCTATAGCCCCTTGGCACAGCAGCTTTGCTATTTCTGCGTGAAGTAGGTGTGCTACTTCCGCATTCACTATCGTCACGGTCCGGGCTCGAAAGCGCGGGGGACGGCGAATGAATTGAAGTGTATAGCCCTGCTTTATTGTGCTCAGCACCCATTCTGAAAACCCTGGGATAGTTTCCCAAGCAGCTATGTGAGCCGCTAGGGGGTGAATGGCCTCCGGGTTCAGATCGCCGCCATTTGCGGGCTTGTGAAACTGAACCGGAGCCGAAAGCGCTGCGTGCGCGCTCTCGGTTCTGGGCAATGGCTGCTCGCTGAAAGCCGAAACCGGCTGATTTATGTGAGATGTCCCAATCATAAGGGATGGGTAACATTTTCTTTTCACTTTTTTACGCGCGAGCAGCGCTCTGGGCGGAAAAGCTTCCTGTAAGCGTGAACGCGTGTGCGCGGGAACGAGACTTACAAGTGTATTTGACGCCCCGATCGTAATGGATGGGGAGCGTCTTATTAATGCCCTGCATTTTGTGATAACACTTAAACGCGTGGGCGGCGCCCGGGGGGAGGTTTGTGTTAGTAAGCGTGCACGCTCTCTGGCGGGCACGAGACTTACATTCATAACCTGCTTTTTTGATCGTGTAACAGAGCGGGCAGATATTGGGCACAGACCTGTGGACACATTTCTTACATTCAACACTCGAGTGGCTTTTCTGCGCTTTATGAGAGTGTGCTCTGTGAGTGACACGAGATTTGAAGTGCTTGTGTGTAGGGGTGAACACTGGGGCATGGGCACTTTCTCTACACTTAAAACACAGACGGCGTGAGCCGGACCAGACATTATACTCTTTTTGAGATTTCTCTGGGTCGCCGTGAAAACGTTGGCTGCTAAATGAACCACTGCAGTAGCCTGTTTGAAGGGGACTGACAGGGAAATAAACTTTGATGGCGGTCCGGCCGCAGCGGGACACGCGCGTCTTTTCGGAGGCGATGTGTCTGTTAGTAAGCGTGAGCGCTCGTGAGCGGGCACGTAACTTACATTCTTAACCTGACATGTATGAGGCTGTTCTGGCCGTGTGACAGAGCGGGCAGAAAATAGGCGTGAGCACAGAGTTGTGGGCACGTTTCCTACATCTAGCACTCGAGTGGCATTTGCCAGCTTTATGAGAGTGGGCTCTGCGGGAGACACGGGGGTATCGTGTTTGTGTGTAAGGGTGAACACCGAGTTTTGGGCACCTTTTCTACACTCAAGACACCAACGGCGTGAGCCGGATAACCAGACATTATATACTCACTTTTATACCCAGATTTCTCTGGGTCGCCGCGAGTACGGCGGATGTGTGCAGGCGAGCGGGTTGCATTACCGGCTCGTTGGCTGCCAAATACACCACTGCAGTAGCCTTATCTAAGGGGACTGACAGGGCGAGACATTTCGACGGCGGCGCGCAAGCCCGTCCGGGTCATGCAGAGAGCTCGAGAGGGCTCTGCATGACGCGAGGGCGGGGTAGCTCTCTTGTAACGTAAAGAGAGCTAGCCGCATGCTCATTGGTCGAGCAGAACTGTATAAAAATTTCTGCTCTTACCACGCATCCAGTACGTTGCGTATGTTGATGCCCGTACGGGTCATGCAGAGAGCTGGAGAGGGCTCTGCATGATGCGCGAACGGCGACGCGAGGGCGGGGTAGCTCTCTTGTAACGTAAAGAGAGCTAGCTGTGTGCTCGTGTGCTCGTTGGTCGAGGCGAACTGGGAACAGTGTTTGTATGCGGACGCGCGCACAAGTAGTGGGCACGGGACCTACATGTGACACAGATGATGCCCGTCCGGGTCATGCAGAGAGCTCGAGAGGGCTCTGCATGACGCGCGAACGGGGACACGAGGGCGGGGTAGCTCTCTTGTAACGTAAAGAGAGCTAGCCGCGTGCTCGTTGGTCGAGCAGAACTGTATAAAAATTTCTGCTTTTACCACGCATCCAGTACGTCGCGTATGTTGATGCCCGTCCGGGTCATGCAGAGAGCTCGAGAGGGCTCTGCATGACGCGTGAACGGCGAAGCGAGGGCGGGGTAGCTCTCTTGTAACATAAAGAGAGCTAGCGCGTGCTCGTTGGTCGAGCAGAACTGGGAACAGTGTTTGTATGAGGGCGCGCGCACTAGTAGTGGGCACAGGACCTACATGTGACACAGATGATGCCCGTCCGGGTCATGCAGAGAGCTCGAGAGGGCTCTGCATGACGCGCGAAATGGGGGCGCGAGGGCGGGGAAACTCTCTTGTAACGTAAAAAGAGCTAGCCGCGTGGCGCTGTGGTTAAAGACTTCGATTCGAGCCCGCAGGGTCGACATCGGAAGTTCCTCGCAGTGCTCGCATCCTCCATCGAGAGGGCGAGGCTGCGTGTTCCTGGCCCAGGCAGAGAGCGCAGATGGGCGGTCTCCAATGCTGAGCGGCTCTGCACGAGCCATAGGAAGTTGTTGCTCTTTTAGGAAGTGTAGAACACAGAATACAGAATACAGAGATAAAAGGATATGTCGCCGGATAGCGTAGCTCGCATGGATGGCTGAAGGTGGCGAAGACGGCCGGCTTCCTCAGCGCTGTCCTAAGCTGGCTGTTCGCTGTTCGACGGCGGTGGTGGCTTCTCTCAGATCCAGCGATGCGAAGAGCTCGCTGAAGAGACGAAAAATCAGGGAAGTCAGCCTACAGCCCCTACTTTATACGCTAAGCCACGCCCATTCTGGCGGGCTGTGATGCTATGAAGGCGCGGGCGCCCATCATTGGGCGTGACGTCACGCCGGGCTCACTGGTAGGCTGCAGCAGTTGCCCGCAAGGCAGCCAATGAGCACGCGAGATGGCCTGCTCTAGGTCTGCTAGCTGCTGCACTGCGTTGACAATGAATACAAAATTAAGGATAATTTTTTGGCTTCAATATCTCGAGAAGATGAATCTTTCCCGTAGCGTAAGCTAAACTTACGCAATACGAAAGAACCTCTCGTAAGAGAACACCAGATTCACATAGTTGGTTTTGTCTTAAGTGAATGTGAACATCTGTAAGAATTTGTGTATGTGTATCAGTATATTCTAGATCCCTGCATTACTGTAGTTCTTAAAGTGACAGCAGTCTATATAAGAATCAGTATGTTATACGTTTCATTCAGTGAAGAATATGCAGTTTTATTATTTCATTTTATGACTCAATTTCTTACTTAAATGCTGTTTTTAGTGTTAACTTGTACAGTTCCAGCACTGACATTCTAACTTGACTCATTTCTCTGTCCATACTGTCAAAATCAGTCAGTTCAGTCAGAGTAGCAGTAGAGTGGCCTTACATAAGATTAGTAGCCAGTGATACCATGCAGTGACATCATCGAACACGGCTGCGCTCTGATAACAACAAATGTAAATTTCAGTATTGGGAAAAACTTCATATATGTTTTGTTTTTAATATTACTTTTGAATTAGTTTGTTTACAATTTTAATAACCAACATGTTATCGAATTATATTTTGTTCATTTCAGTTCCCCTTTCAATTCATAAAAGACAAAATAATTACAGGAATACTGGATTCTAAACCTCAAAGAAATGCCACAATCAAGACCTCGAAGCAGATATGAGGGAGAAACACCCAGAAACACCAGCCGCTCCAAGTATAAGGGTCTTTCCTTACCAATGCTTGGATAAGACACGTCTCCTTCGATTAATAATGGCCAGTGCAGTGGCTGGGATAAACGTAAACCTACCAACATCCGTCGCCATGATTTTTGGAATGACTTATCGCAAGAGGAAAAAATTATGTTTTAGTCGCATAACATCGGTTAATGGAAACGTCATTTCGCAATAGTTTTTTGTTGACATTTAGAAAAATTTGCACAAGTTTTGCACAAATCTGTAATGTAAACGCCCTTACTGTCTGTTTAGGCTTGTTAAGTGCAAATCCATGAAGCCTCTGGACAAATCACCATGATAAACAAAGCCTTGTTATCCTTATTAACTTATTTAACATTCAATACACATGCACAAAGTTCAAAACAAGAAGGGTATAGCCTTATGAAAAAAGAAAACACACGAATATTGTGGTTGTTGCGTTTACTTGCATTCCTCTGCATTTGGCTTGTCAGTAGCGTGATACTACAATATTCTGGTTTTCGCGACAGCCCTGCTTCAAAATATATATACAGCCGATCACTGCCATTATAAAGTTGGGAAGAGCCAGGATATTTTTTAATACAACATCGATTGAATTCTTAAGAAAGAAGAATGTAATATACACCTATGATGACTTGAGGGTGAGTAAATCATGGACTAATTTTCATTTTTGGGTGAACTATCCCTTTAACTATTTACACCAGAGCAGAACTCGCTGTTATGAAGGGGCGTAAGATTTCCCGAACACATGCTAAGCGGTGCATATCACAACACACTGGGCCAGATAACCAATCACAGCACATTTTGTAAGGAGCATCGTCGAAACAGAAACTAAGCACTGCGTTCAAGACACACTGGGGAGTGAGAAGCTGTAATAATGTAAAAAATAATGTTTTTTTCAATCAATCAAGCATGAAAGCGTATTCTAGTACACCCCAAAAACAAAATCAAGACTTTGTAAAAGGGCATTATAGGACCCCTTTTAGATATTTTGTCTTATTGAAGCTTGACTTTATTTGACAAAAGCTTGATTTTCATGTAATTGTACGGAGAACAACAAGCATTTATTCTTTTGTGTTTCCACAGAAGAAATAAATGAACATAGGTTTGGGTGAACAGAGTCCTTTTCGTGTGAACAGTTCTTTTCTTTAAGAACTGTAACAGTTTGCTCTTGGTGTGAATAGAGTTTTCATCTGCAGGTTGTTGTTTTTTTGTGAACAGGCCTTAAAAGAAGGGAAGGAGAAGTTCATTAAGTAAAACAACTTTTACACAACAAAAAGTGTGCCAAACCAATTAAACTGCACATTTGTTTAGGAAAATTGGACAGTTGCTCTCATAGCTGTTTAACTGTAAAGTGGACCTTATGGTCTCTCTCTCTTTCTCTCCTGTGATATAGCCCATCATCAGTCTTCCTGTGCCTCTTGTCCGGTCATGTATCTTTGCTCTAGATGAGTCAGAGACATTTAGGCATCAATCTTGGTTCACAGTGAGCCCCTCCATGACCTACATATATGGCACACAGGAGAATGGCCACTGCATGCCGCATGACATACACACACATGTGTAGTAGTCATAGATCATTCAGTACATATCATAAAGTCTCTCCACAGTAGGAAATTTAAAGTAACTGGAGGCGATAATATTCTTAACAACATAATATAAGCTCGCCACCAAGGGAATATTCAATGGAGTATGTTGTTTGACAGTAAATGACAATCATTTAGGATCATTTCTTGTCTTTCCTCCTCCAGTGAATGCAGGTTCTATTAAAGGCTGTGATGTCTCATTTCATTCTGTAATTTTTCAGTAAACAGAGTTAACCTGTTATTTGACAAACACATGAGCATGGGTTACACATGGAACATAAATTGTATCATATTCATATCTCAGTAATTTGAAAAAAATATTTATAATACATTTATTGAATATTTTGTTTAATGTTGTTTTGTGACTGGTGCATTGACATGCTCCTCAAACATGCCTGCATGTAAAACTGAGAAATGCATCTCTTTAGCATTTGAGAAAATTGTTTTAAAGGTCACAGCAGAGCAGGATGATATGAGACACCTGAGATTTCATCCGCACATTACTGGAAACATTAAGAGGAAACTATATATAATAATGCAGGAAATATGCATTCAGACAAACAAAGTGTTTGGACGGGACACGGGTGTCAGTGTATAAAGAAATTGATCAGTCAGAAATGAAAATTCTCTCTTTATTTATTCTCCTCATGTCGCTTTAAACACATGTGACTTTTTTTGTCTGTAGAACACATAAGGTGAATTTTGAAAGAATATTCTACAATTTTTTATTGTATATAAAGTAACAAACACTGGGGCTT
The DNA here is from genome assembly GCA_026230005.1 of Gila orcuttii. Lineage (NCBI taxonomy): Eukaryota > Metazoa > Chordata > Actinopteri > Cypriniformes > Leuciscidae > Gila > Gila orcuttii. The sequence goes on along the minus strand of JAPDVR010000005.1, from coordinate 25,220,442 downwards.
TCAGTTCTCAAAATGACAAAAATGTTTTGGTCAGTATTTATTTATTAGTTTATTTAATTTTTATCAGGAAAGATGCATTAAATTGCCAAAAGTGTCGGAAAAGACATTTATAAGGTTACAAAAGATTTATATTTATAATAAATGCTATTTCTAATTTCTATGCAATAAATAATTCTGAACAAAATATATATATCCATCTCCACAAAAATATGAAGCAGCACAGCGGTTTTCAACATAGATAATAATAAGAAATGTTTCTTGATCAGCAAATCAGCATATTAGCATGATTTCTGAAAGATCATGTGACGCTGAAGACTGGAGTAATGATGCTGAATATTCAGCTTTGCATCACAGGAATATATTAAATTTTAAAATATATACAAATAAAAAAACACTTATTTTAAATATGTAATATTTCACAACATTACTGTTTTAGGGTATTTTTGATCAAATACCTGCAGCCTTGGTGAGCATAAGTGAGCATAAATTGTTTCAAAAACAAAAAAGTCTTACCAACCCCAAACTTTTGAATGGTAGTGTATATTTTATATATAAAAGTATATTTTGGCATATACGAGTAATTTTTTTGTGATGAACAAAACAAAATATAAGCCATTATACATTGAAAATCTGTAGTTCTCAAATCAAATATGACATCTTGTTAGACGTGTTGCATCAGATTTTGATGCTCATGAAGTCAAGGTGCCATTTTTGTGCCAAGACCATTTTCAGAACTTCGGCGAAGGGAATAACAAAGGTTTATTCATCACACAAAGCTATCATGTGGCATCATCATACCATATAGTACTTGATTCCATGAAAGAGAGAAAATCATATGGGTTTGGAATGACACTAGGGCTTGTAATGGATGACAAAATTTAATTTTGGGATGAACTGCAATAATGTTATCCCTTAAAACTCATCTTTGATCACCAAAATGACATATTTAACGTTTTTTTCTCGGAAAAAAAATCTTCATGCCTTAAAATAGCTTGAATGTAACTCTACATGCTTGCCTCATTAAGTATACGAGATTTTATGAATATGCAAATTAGCCCCGCCTCCACTCACTCACACCAGGGCTGCGTTCCAGTCCACTTTTAGACACGCACTTGCGAACTTCCCTAAGCACTTCCCCTCGGGGGAATCCCTGCCGCCATTTTGAAGTGCGTTCCACTTCATGAAGTGGACGAGGGAAGTTTATATGGACAGACCCTCGTTCCCTGCAACATGATTGTGACGTCACCGCAGATCATGTCTAATCACCACCACCAAAAACCACTCTATGATATATTGATTATATTTTTTTTTATATAAAACAACGCAAACACACCTATATACATTTGGATGCTGCATTAAACAAATTCTTAAGGGGAAAAAAATTTAAATAATAAATCAACTCCATAGCTGATTCCAAGTGATCAAGGACTTAGGACGTTCCAATTCAGCCAATTGCAGTTTCCACCAGTAGTGGGCATTCATGCAACGTAAGCAATGACGTACATCCGAGTAAACGAGACGGAGGGAGGTTAGCGAGTGAAGGGCATGACAGTTTTGGACTGGAATGCAGCCCAGCTCAGAGATCTACTCGTTGATGATCCCACGCTGACGTGATTGGTTACAAGGTAGTTTGTGACGTCAGAAACACCAGCGATTTCAAACCGCGTTTTTGAGACTGTCTTTGGTTCACTGCAGTTTTAAGGAGAAAATACTCAGCAATGGTGTTGACTTATGAATTTGTACATGGTTTGTCTTAAAGCATTAAAACCACCACAGATATATAAACATTATTATAAACAACATTAAAAGCTTCATTTTTTCCACAGGGGGACTTTAAATAAACAGCAGTTTTGTTCCACCAAGATGTTAAACACTTGCATATATCTTAGAATATCTGATGGTGCCGTTTGAGCAGCAGGGATGTTGCAGAAGCACAAGACGGATGGAGGAGGATGATGGTAATGGAATTTGGGGGATTTCCCTTGTGTCACTCACAGCAGTCAGTACATCACATGCAGGTCTGGACTGCTGCATTGCAGTTGAGAGATGGTGTACTACAGCCCATCAAACCCTGAATCTAAAATGCTGAGGAAGAGAAAGACACAGAGGAGAAAACACTCAAAACACATCATCACTCACTTAAACATTCATAATCACCAGAACAAACACATTCTGTTTCTTATCAGACTGAAAAATACAGCACGGCCCTCTGCGGCTGCTCGTTTGACATTGTTAATCACAAACGAAAGTCTTAGATTTGCATAAACGAAGCTGATTCTACATCAGTAAACACAAACCAACTATACCTGCCTCCTTATTTCTGTCAGAAAATGGAAAGCAGAGGCAGTTGGATACCAACCTCTTAACTGAATCTCAGCACCATGGCCAAAGATATATGATGGACAGAACCATTGATGTCTGCACTGACTGACTTCATAATTCAAGCTTTGGTCTTCAGTATCTGTCACAGCGATCTTCTTATCCCATCCTTCCAGATCTTGAAGAAATTCCAACTGAACTTTAACTCTGTAAGTATCTCTGACTCATATCTCTGAACACATGTCAGTCTATTATTCGTGTGAATTGGCACACATTGAGTCTCGCTATCTGTTTCTTATTCATATTTGCTGATTAAAAGGGTACGTAAGTAATCTGCTTCATGTGGAAAATCTGGTTCAGGTAAATATGAAATGGAAATAATGCTGAAAAGTGAGTAGAACATACAGGTATGTTCAAGTAAATGGGTGAATCTCATGAAATCTGTCAAGAACAAGAAAATCTGTTTCCTCAAATACTCTTTATCAGAATGAGGGGAAAATGCTGGAATTAGTTAATAATGGTACATTATTTAAATTGAAAAGTATAACATGGAAGTATATGTTGCACTGATTGCTGTTAAATAACCAACACCAACCCCTGCCCACCCCTATAGGCACATAGAGTAAAATGAAATTAATAAGGAATGTTGAAAAGAATGATACTTTGAAACTAAACCGCCAGTAGGTGGCGGCAGGCGACCCAAAACGTGCAACACAAAATGAGTGAGTCATTGAGTCATTCATTCAAACGATTCGTTCAAATGGCTGATTTATTCAGAATAAGGCAGTTTATGAATGGGTAATTAAATCTTTGACTCAACCGATTCGTTCAAAATGCTGAATCATTCAGTAATGAATCATGGCTGAGTGTTACTCTGAGATGCGTTATGGTTCTGATGTGATCTTTGATTGAAACTATTTTTGCTGCTGAAACAGAACAAAAACAGTCATTGTGTCTAAAATGTAAGTGACTTAATTTTAACTATTTGTTAATTGGACTGTTATGAAATCAGTGTCTCGGTTTCAATCGTGATGGTAGCTATTCAGGAAAACAGGACTCTGGTCGTGTGATGTTTCTTAACTGTATAATATGTTATAAATAACTGCGCGAGCCTCAACAGCGCAACTGTGTTACCGTCAGTAGGCGTACATTAGGTAGGCCTATATTATCAACTATAGGCTATCAATCGCCACTTACATTAAATGAAATAAAATCAGAACCATCCTTGCGATCCTTGTGAGTCCCTAGTTCCCTTTCGAGAGGTCTCTCCTATTGCGTAAGTAGCTTACGCTATGGGAAAACTCCTTTTCTCGAGAATATTGAAGTCTTTATGTAAAACGCATTGCAGCTGCACAGCTGACAGCAATGAACGAAGGAACTCGGTCATTGGCTGTGCTGCGGCAACTTGCTTGAACCAATGACGGGGCGACTCTGAATGCGCGACCAATGAGCGCGCTTCGCGCCTGCGCGCGTCAGAGCCCGCCAAGATGGGCGTGGCCAAGCTATATATTGGGCGCCCCGTCATGAGAGTTCTTTAGATTTAATCTCCTTCAGCGAACACCTTCTTCGCTGGATCCTCCGGATTATTGGAAGCCTTCGCCGCCGTGGAAAAGCATACCAGCGGGATTGCTACGAGGACGTCGGCACCTTCAGCCGCCTTCAAGCACCTCCTACTGAGCCATCCGGCGCGCCATATACGCAAGTATTTTACATCTGTCCGCCCCGCGACATTTGTGAAAGAGCAAATTTCCATTAAGGCGTTGTTTCAAATGCCTTCCTGCGCGTCGTGCAGAGACCTTCTCCCGGACGGGGATCGTCACATCATCTGCGCTCGCTGCCTGGGCCGTGACCACGCAGAAGCTGCATTGACCAAGGGCGGATGCCCGGAATGTGATGACCTGGGTCTCTCCGCACTACGGGCTCGCCTCGCCGCTTTCGCCGTGAGCGAGCCCATCGCCACCCCTCTGTTTGAGCCGCGCACTAAGAAAAAGCGCCGCTCACAGAGGCTTCCTGAACCTGAGCTCAGTGACGTCACGCCGAGCCAGTCTCCGCGTGCTTCACCGCCGCTCTTGCCTTCCCCACCGCCGGTTCAGTTCACCCAGCCGGACCCACACCCCTCTGGCAGAGCGGTGGGCCTTGTGACTTTCGGCGCGTCCGAGGACGACGGGGGAATGGACGACAGCTTGTCCATCGACGCTGCATCGGACGACTGGCCGGGCTCCACTCTCGACCCCGCCCCGTCGACGCTAGCTAGCACGAGCGGGGGCTCCACTATGGATACTGAGATTATCCGTGTCCTCTCTAAGGCCGTGGAAGACCTCGGGCTCGATTGGTCTTCTCCCGAAGAGCCAACCCGGAGCCGACTGGATGAGTGGTTTCTGCAGGGGCGCCAGCAGGCCCCTCGGCAAAGGCCTTCTCCCTTCTTCCCGGAAGTTCACGACGAACTCACCAAGTCGTGGAAAGCCCCCCACTCTGCGCGCCTAAAGCCTTCTTTTTCTTCTTCGCTCTCCTCAGTGGACGGCGCGAAGGAAAGAGGCTACGAGGGAACGCCGCCCCTCGAGGAGGCCGTGGCCAATCATCTCTGCCCGCCCTCCACCTCCGGATGGAAAGCCAAAGCTTCCCACCCCTCGAAACCCTGCCGCACTACCTCTGCTCTCGCCGGTCGCGCCTACGCCGCCGCCGGCCAAGCTGCATCAGCGCTTCACTCAATGGCGGTACTTCAAGTGTTCCAAGCCAAGCTTCTCCGCTCTATGGACGAGTCTGGCCCCGAACCCGAAGCCTTCAGGGACTTACGCAGCGCGACTGATATAGCTCTGCGAGCCACGAAGGCCACCGCCCAGTCCATCGGCCGTGCTATGGCTAATTTGACTGTTCTCGAGCGCCATCTGTGGCTGACTCTGACTGAAATGAAGGACGCGGATAAGGCGCCATTTCTCGATGCGCCTATCTCCACCAGCGGGCTGTTTGGACCGGCGGTTAAAGGTTTCGCCGAACGCTTCACTGAGGCCCAGAACGCTTCACAAGCTATGCGTCATTTCCTGCCAAAGCGCTCCAGCTCATCGCAGAGCAGACAGAGACCGCCGCAGCCGCAGCGGGCTAGAACAGCCCCCACCGCCTCTCAGCCCGCGCCTCAGGCTGACGCTCGACGCCGCTCGCGCTCTCACAACCGCAAGCCGCCTCCTGAGCGACGGGGTCCTCGGCCCAAGATTGTGCTGAACCCTGAGCCTCGAAAGCCGTCCTAGCCACAGAAATGAGAAGAGATAGTACGTGTCTCGCAAAAGCCGGACCACTCTCTCCGCAAAAGCTCAAACATTACCCAGTCCCCTTACAGGCGGTTGGATATGTCCATACAGCAGTCAATGGGCCAGTCACAGAGCTCGCTCACCTGCAAACAAACGCCGTTTTTACGGCGACGCACAGAAAATACAAAAAGAGTCTTTTTCTGCCTGCATCACTAAGGGTTCACATGTCCACAAAGTGTGCATTCCCAGATACTGTCAAAACAGTGCCAAATTCATTCCCAGCTCAGGCTGCGCTTCCCATGAATGTAGATCACGTGCCTACGGTCATGTACGCACCACTACACACAAGCACTGTTCACACAGTTATAAATTCATCCCCAGTAAAAGCGGGAAACATTATAAAAGTGACGCGTGTGCCTACCACTGTTTATGCACCCCCACTTATAAACACTGCCCTTACAGTGTCAAACAAAACCTCAGCTCAGGCTGCGAGTTTTACAAACACAGCGCGCACTGTTGTAATCACACACGCGCCCATTCACTCAGCTGCTCAGCGCGCGCCCGCGCCCCTGAGAGCTATGAGCTCAGGCGATTCGCTAGCCGGGTCCCTACGTCACAGCGGCCCGCCCCTAGCCTGTATTCAGCCCATATCTGTACACGCAGCGGCATGGGAAAACATTCCAGATATGCCGAAATGGGTATTAAATATAGTAAAGCACGGATACTCGCTCCAGTTCGCTCGCAGGCCACCACGTTTTACGACTGTGGTCGAGACGAAAGTGAGAAAAGAGTGTTCACATGTTCTACGCACCGAGGTGCGCAAACTAATAGAAAAGGGCGCTGTGGAAACTGTTTCCCCCTCTCTGAGCGGGACAGGTTTTTACAGCCGCTATTTTCTCGTCCCGAAAAAGGATGGCGGTCTCCGCCCCATCCTAGATCTCAGACACCTGAACAAAGCACTAATGATTCGCTCGTTCAGAATGTTAACAACCAAGCATATCCTCGCGCAAGTGCGCCCAGGAGATTGGTTTCTCTCAGTGGATCTGAAAGATGCTTACTTTCACATTCCAATAGCGCCTCATCACAGGCCGTTTCTGAGATTCGCTTTCGAGGGACAGTCATACCAGTACACAGTACTCCCGTTCGGCCTGTCCCTGGCTCCCCGTACATTCACGAAATGTATGGATGCAGCACTTTCCCCCCTAAGACAAAGGGGAGTGCGAATACTGAATTATCTCGACGATTGGCTGGTTCTAGCACAATCAGAGAGTCAGCTAATAACACACAGATCTTGGATTATCAGCCATTTAGAATGCCTGGGTCTAAGAATCAATTTTGCAAAAAGCATACTATCTCCCAGCCAGAGAATTTCTTTCCTGGGAATAGTTCTAGACTCGATGCAAATGACAGCGCGTCTCTCATCGGAGCGCGCGCTCACCATCCGGCGCCTTGCAACATCATTCAGAGCGGGCGCGCGCGCCCCCGTCAAACGGTTTCAGAGGATGCTCGGTCTCATGGCCTCAGCATCGGCCGTACTCCAGCTAGGATTGTTGCATATGCGCCCTCTCCAACGCTGGCTCAAGAGCCGCGTCCCTACTCACGCGTGGCGTTCGGGCCACTTTTTAATCAGAGCGAACCACGGCTGTATAAAAGCCCTGACGCACTGGAAAGCCGCCGACTGGTACCAGTCAGGCGTGAGTCTGGGTGTGAACACAAGGAGAAAGATGATAACGACAGATGCCTCCAAAATAGGTTGGGGGGCCCTTTACGAGGGCAGGCCTGTCTCCGGCTTTTGGTCAAACCCGGAGAAGCGCCTACACATAAACTGTCTGGAAATGAAAGCGGTCGCTTTGGCTCTCAGAGCCCTGCTCCCACATCTAAAAAACGAACACGTCCTGGTCCGAACGGACAACATGACGGTAGTGTCGTACATAAATCGCCAGGGTGGACTAAGGTCGAGCTCCATGCATTCAATGGCCAGGAGACTCATTTTATGGTCCCAGCACAACTTGCGCTCGCTGAGAGCAGCGCATGTGCCAGGCGCCCTGAACCAGGGGGCAGACATGTTATCCAGAGACAAGATTCTCCCAGGAGAATGGGCTCTCAACCCTCTGACGATTCAGTGGTTATGGAAAACCTTTGGCATAGCGGAGATCGACCTCTTCGCCTCCAAGGAGAACGCGCACTGCTCTCTTTTCTTCACGAAAAGCACGGACGCGCTCGCCCAGAGCTGGCCGAGCCGCCCCTTATATGCCTTTCCCCCGATCGCGATGCTGCCACAGGTCATCAGTCGGGTCAGAGAGGAGGGAAACGCAGTGCTGCTGATAGCCCCACTCTGGAAGAACCAAACATGGTTTCCAGATCTGATGCAAATGCAATCTGCACCACGGCCGATTCCACTGAGGCCAGACCTCCTCAGTCAGGCCAGCGGGATGATATTTCATCCCCGCCCCGATCTGTGGGCCCTTCATGCATGGCCCCTCAACGGGTTCCCAGGAACCTCGCGAGCGGAGCACTAAAAACCATCGCTGAGGCGCGGGCGCCCTCCACGAGACGCTTATATGCCCAGAAATGGAAAGTGTTCGGTGACTGGTGTAATACCAAGGGCCTGAACCCTGTAACATGCGAGATTATGAGTGTACTCGTTTTCCTACAAGGGCTTCTGGAGGCGGGCCGCACCCCCTCCACGCTCAAAGTATATGTGGCTGCCATCACAGCGTCACACGACCTTGTAATGGAACGTCCATTGGGAAGAAACGACCTAATTATTCGTTTCCTAAGGGGCGCCAGGAGGATGAACCCTTCACGCCCCCCCTCAGTGCCGATCTGGGACCTAGCTACGGTCCTAGACGCTCTTAAAGGGCCCCCGTTCGAACCACTCCGAACCGTGCACCTTAAACAGCTCTCGCTCAAGACGGCGCTCTTGCTGGCACTCGCCTCGGTCAAGAGAGTGGGCGACCTGCACGCGCTTTCAACAAGCGCTGCCTGCCTAGAATTCGGACCTAACGACTGCAGGGTCGTCCTTAGACCGAAACATGGGTATATTCCTAAAGTGCTCACCACTCCCTTCAGAGCACAGGTTATCTCCCTAACTGCGCTTTCGTCTTCAGCAGACGAACACGACGCTAATCTACTCTGCCCCGTTAGGGCTCTCAGAGTGTATTTGGAGCGTTCTGCCCTATTCAGACAGACAGAACAACTGTTTGTATGCTTTGGCGGCCGTACGAAAGGTTCCGCCGTTTCAAAGCAGAGAATCTCTCACTGGATAGTCGAAGCTATAGCTCTGGCTTATGAAGCTAAGGGACTTCAATGCCCCTGGGGAGTCAAAGCACACTCCACCAGGAGTGTGGCTTCTTCCTGGGCATGGTCGAGCGGGATACCGATCGAGGATATTTGTGCGGCGGCAGGCTGGGCCTCACCGTCCACATTTATCAGATTCTACAACCTACAGGTCCCGACATTGCATTCCAATGTGCTATCAGCATAATGCTAGTTGAACTGCGAGTTCGTATCTAGATTATGTATGTGCTTGTGTCACACTGAGCGCCTTCTAGCCGCTCTGTATTTTTTCCCACATATAAAGCTCGCCTCTGCCGGCTAGTTGGATGATAACTTTGCTTTTTAGCTCAGGCACCTGCCTCTGGCTATCATAAGGCGAAGTTCAGCATGCACGGCGTTTTGCATGGTGTTCCCATAGCGTAAGCTACTTACGCAATAGGAGAGACCTCTCGAAAGGGAACGACTCGGTTACTAACGTAACCTCGGTTCCCTGAGAGGAGGGAACGAGTATTGCGTAAGCTGCCGTGCTTGTGCTTGGTTAGTTCGCTTCAGTCGTTTTAACCTAAAGAACTCTCATGACGGGGCGCCCAATATATAGCTTGGCCACGCCCATCTTGGCGGGCTCTGACGCGCGCAGGCGCGAAGCGCGCTCATTGGTCGCGCATTCAGAGTCGCCCCGTCATTGGTTCAAGCAAGTTGCCGCAGCACAGCCAATGACCGAGTTCCTTCGTTCATTGCTGTCAGCTGTGCAGCTGCAATGCGTTTTACATAAAGACTTCAATATTCTCGAGAAAAGGAGTTTTCCCATAGCGTAAGCTACTTACGCAATACTCGTTCCCTCCTCTCAGGGAACCGAGGTTACGTTAGTAACCGAGTCGTTATTTTTTATTTTATTTTTTTTATATTGAAAATTGTTTTAATCAGGGCATTTGTCAGGTTGGGCAAGTACAATCCTATTTCACTGTCCCTTAAAAAAAAAAAAAAACACACGTGTCCGGGACAAGCGTTAATGTCGAGCCCTGATATGTTTTCCTTGATTGGTTTTCCCTGAAGAGAATTAGGTTGTTAAAAACGAGAGTGGCGCACGTTTATTGCGTTTTACCGTGATGAGAGATCCGTGTCTTTATTAAACTCAAAACATTTTTATGATTTGTCATCCACCCTCGATTAATTGGAATGTTATGTTTTTATTACTTGGCGCGTCGGACCCGCGGATTATGATCCGCGCAGCACTATCGGCAAACTATTGGTTTGAGAATGGACTAGGTCGGTGTTGTGCCGAATTTCGACTAACAGAACCGTCACAGTGGAAAAAGTGTATCTGAGTATGTGACTGTCTGTCCAAGTTTTGTCGAGACCCAGAGGCGGCAATAAATTTGACGGAGGCGGCCGCCTCATAATTCTTTATGCAGGAAAAACATATTACCCTGCACAACATTATCTACCCAATTGAAATAGGCCTAGTTGAAATGTTTAATAAATTACATGACTAGTAGATTAGATAACATTATAAACCAAAAATATCCCTATCTCCAGCGCCGAACTATGGTCTCAGGGAGAAATTTGTTGCACTGGCAGACACCATAGACAGTAAAAGATACGCAGCAAGAAGAAACACTAGTGGTTTACGCCTGCGCGCATGCTGTTCTGGCGCGCAGTGTTCTGATTTGCACATTTCCTATTTACTTGTTTGGTGGAGGCAATCCAGAATTACTGTTGGTGAAATTATAATCAGACCCCCCCCCCCCCCCCCCTTAAAAAAAACTCTTCGGATCTGCACGATTCACACAAGTCACCCAAACTGACATGAAAAAAGCGGGAGACACCGAAAAGCACGCTGTTTGCATCCCTGAGCATCAGTCTGCTAAACATTAAACTCAACTAATAGTGACTGATATAAACCTGTAGTTACTCGACTCCCAAAAATTGCATATAGCCAATCTGATTGGAACAGGTGATTTCAGCTTGCCATTTTAGTGTGCAGTATGCATCAGTGTGCAATATGTGATGGTTCGTGAGCGTGCTGAGACGAGCCGTTCATTACCATCATGACATTTAGGACACCTATTAGCATGCAGTCTCATGCACACACAAACACACACCTCAGTCATTGTGCTCTAGTTCCCCTATCAGGGCCCCTAGAGAATTTCGGTGAACAAGCACTGATTCTTTAACGTTTTTTGCACATATGGCAGCTCTCTTCTGTAAAAACAACCCCGGAAAACTCCCATAAGATCCTCAGAACAAACTCAGAAGCACTTTGCTAAAACCTCCTGGCTCCGGCAGACACCATCCTCTGTAGAAGTAAGTCTTTTAATCTCACCGTAGACAACAGGGTCCTTTCAGGGCCACTGAGACCTTTCAACAGCACAATTGTCTGGTGAGTTCAGGAAGAACCCCTGTGGATTTGTGTTTGAAGAGGACATGATAGTTTGTTCCTGACAGCCCGTAAAATCAGCAAACCAGCATTTGAGCATAATTACTCTAGCATTCTCTTTACACGCCCGCAGCTCACAACACAACCTCAGAAGAAAGAAAATTGAAAGTCACCGAAACCCAGAAAAAAAACTGAACAGAACACGAGCTGGACGTGCTGCTGCAATCAATATTGCTCAGACTTACAATGACACAGTTAACCAGATGAAATATCCTCAAAACAGATTGTGTTTGAACACTTGCACTTTTATAATTATACGTGATTTTCGTTGTGATTTTCGTTCAAGTGTTCAAATATCGTGAGTTCTATAATGAGAACTAGTCGACGACTAATCTGTCATGTTATTCTTCGCTGTTAATCATTAATGTTATGGCTTTCAACCTCTCTAAGGTTATAAAATATGGCAGAAAATAGACTAAACTACAGTAAAGGACATAGTGTGGACCGAATAGGAAAAACAGAACGGGAGTTTTTGGTAACACTTTATTTTACAGTGTCATCGTTACTAGTGATGTAGTACTCGAGTCCGGTCTCGAGACCGATTTCTGCTTTCTCGGACTCGTCTCGGATTTGTACCTTCAAAGACTCAGTCTTGACTCGGACTCGACACTTCAAAGACTCGGTCTTGACTCGGACTCGGCATTGGCGGTCTCGTCCCCATCACTAGTTAAGGCTGTAAAGATAGACCAAACCTACAATTCGGTTCGTATCATGATTTTTTATTTTAGATTAAAAAATAAATAAATCATGTTTTCGGTGCTGATGCAGTGGTGACGAGTTCATGTAACAAGGGTGGCGCTCCCAATAAAGTATCTTAAAGCTGCCACAAAGAACCGGCAAAAGTAATGATTATGAATATGTCAAATATAGCAAGGAGAGATTTTAATTGTTTATTAATAAACAAGGTTTTTCAGTGTGTTGGCTTCAAGATGAAGTTGACGATGCTGACTCGCAATCTTCACAGTAACGCGCCAGAGATTACATAAGCAGAGAGCAGTCTGTTTTTCGTTTTTAAATGTTCTGTTTAAAAGTAGACATCAAGCTTTCTATATATTTCTCAAGTCTGTGAGGCAATTACATTATACGCTGAGTTTCGGTTCATTTATGAGATGAGAGTCCAGTTCACGCGCCGGCGACTCCGTGTCATGATGATCTATTTTCTACTATATTTACTTCTTATTTATTAAATCCAGGAACTTGGTTGATGAAACATTAATTAAAATTAAGATATAATTAATAAAAAACGAAATTTACTTTAAAGAAAGGCTTTGTGATTTCTGAAGTCGCTTTCAGAGCGGTCATGTCCGTAACGGAGAACTGTCACTCACGTCCGTAACATTGTTTTTTTCCTCATAAATGCGAACACGAAAAATAAAATGAAAAATAATATTTTATGTTCTGTGGAGGCCGACCCTTCTTCATCCGGTTATTAGCCTACTTTTGTTTTGCGCAGTGTAGCCTAATTCGTAGAATTATTAAAAAATATTTTGCCACCTAAAAGTTAAAGATTTGTTGTGTCACGTCACATGTGTAGGCTATTTCGCTCAAATTAAATATAAAACGCATGTGTAGACTGATATTTTTCTAATGTCTTAACTCCTTTATTAAGGGGGGTATGGATATATAAACAGACGTTTCAGTATTAAATGCATTTTCTGATCATTTATATTTCAAGTTTTGACTGCAAGTCCATAACGCTGGAATTGCCCAATTTTAAAGAATTTATCCTCAACTAGTTTTTTGGTGTAGGTCTGCGTATTTTATTATGTTAACTTCAAATAATTCTAATAGTAATTTAAAAATGTGGTATCCCTACGTCCAACACATCACACTCCACTGTTATGGTGCAAATTTCAGTAGATTTACTCACTAACATTGTTGTGGAAACACAATAAGAATGGAAACTAAAATATGGTAGTATCTTACAGCGCACATTCTATCAGCTGCAGTTCTGGCGCCTCAGTCCCAATACACTCAACGTACATTCATATCACATGTTAATGCCTCGGTAGAGTTACACTCACAGGACATTGCACTTATTCGCAATCACAAAAGTTCATTATTTGCTCGTGTTTTAAAGCTATGCCGGGTAAACATTTCATTGGCGTTCTGTACATGATGCACTTTTTCTGAGCGCGTACTGAAGTGCGCGCGCACTGTCAGGCAGCGCCAAACTGGATTTTTGTTGGGTCAGACCCATCTGATAGCGATGGGGGACCGAGACCGAGAGAGCTACATAAAGCTACATGGAAAAAAATATGCACCAAACAAGCCACTTTGAAATTTTGCTGTTTTCATGAATACAAAAGTTGGGTGACCCTCCCCCTAGACTAAAAAAAGTTGAATGACCCTCCCCTCAACAAAGAATAAAAAGACATGACCCTCCCCTTTTTTCCTCCGGTGGCCCTTTCCATAAATACCGAACGGTCCTAATTTAGACATGCCACTAGACAATTTTAATTTGCTCTGCATGTCCTAATTATGATTAAAAAAGTCAGTGTGGGCTTAACATGTTGATGACAGAGCAGCACTGTTGAAGCATTTTAGAAAAATAGGCAGAAGATGATGCATGTGGTAGGGATTTTTTTAATGATAGTAAAAGCATAGTCCACATTAAGATGTTAAGATTGCTCCTCTAAACAATTCCCAATCTAGCTTAGTCTGTAGGCCTAACTGTTAATTATTAACTGGGGTGATATTAAATCATGAATATCAAAACTGACACGAACTTGCTTCGTCAAAGACTCGGTCTTGACTCGGACTCGGCATAGGCGGTCTCGTCCCCATCACTAATCGTTACACATGTGACATGTAGTTACTGTAGTAGTGACTATGAATCATGCATAATTACATGCAATTAACCCTAAACCAAACCCTCATCCTAACCCTAACCCTATAGTAAGAACATAGTTGATTATTATTATTACTCAGTAATTAAAAGTATAATTACACTGTTATAGTGACAACTTAAAATAAAGTGTAACCGAGTTTTTAACCACATCTCTAAGAGGATTACATTTACGAGAGTAGACAAAATCTCAAACAATTTAGAATATAATTGAAAATAAAATGTTTCTGCTTGATAGGAGTGAAGTTTTATTATCCTGCATTTTAATTTTTCACAAATATGATATTCGAGCATCTCTGTCTCACAGGTGCACAATGGCCTTGAGACAGTGCTTGAGTAATTGCCAGTGAAAAGCTAAATTCTTTTTGAATTGCCACAGTAATTGCCAGTGAAAAGCTAAATTTAATTACCTCAAATAGCCATTTATGCCACAAGTACCTTTTATTTGTTGTCACAATGGAATTAAAAGTGATTTTTCACATTTAAGCGCCAATTTTCCCTCTAACAAGATGCTGCTTGTCAGTAATCCATCAATGGGACAGATACAAGCGGCTACTCTCATACTGCCTTCATCCGTCTGTTACCCAGCATGACACCACAACACAATGACCGGTGCTTTGCGTCGGTATTGATCCGACCGGCACAATATTCCGGGATAATGGACTAAACAGGAAGCACTGGTACACTGATTAGTGATCAGGATAAATTTTTCTGTTAAAACGCTGAAGGCTTTTACGTGCCACAGCTTGGTGAGCATGCACAAGATATGTAAAAATTAGAACTGCTTTGTACTTCAATCCACTCTTAGAGAAAAAAGTTCAATGGGGTTCTAGAACCCTGGGGTTCTTGACTTAATTTCAAAGAACCCATTATGTCAAAAAGAATACAGTATGGAGAAATGTCTTAAAGGTATTGTAAGTGATTTATTTACACAACAATAGTGTTTTGGGGGCCTGAAAACACAAACTTTAGAAAACGTGTTTCAAAGTTTTTGAAGATGATACCGTTATTGTCTCTGTGTATACTACAAAAATGCGAATTTGAAAATGGTGGTGTCATGCGCATGCGTATCACGTGTTCAGTCTGTATACGTGCAGTTTTTCTTTACAAAGTGAACTCGCCAACTACTGACCTAGCCTGCATAATACAGTGTTTTAATCACTCAGATTCGTGTGAATTGGGAATTTTGACCAGAAAAGGAAAATCTTTTCCATTTTTAGTACATCGTTGTCGTGTAAATGTGCCCTAAGATATTTACAATGAGGAAAAGTTCAGAGGAATACAGTATAATTAGGAAAAGAAGGGTTACGATCAGGCAAGGACCCACATTAATATTGGAAAAGCTTTCCAGTGATGGAGAGATGTTAGAGAGTGGGGCCTGAAAACTGACGCTAAGGTTGCTTTCTAGGTGTGTTTGATTAGCCATTTGTGGAAAGAGAGATGGCTTTTTTCCCTCAGCCATCTTTCTATTTTTTTTCACAAAAAAAAAAACTGGTGTTCAGCTCCATTATTTAATTTATTTCAAAACAGGGTCAGGAATAATTCAAAATAGCAGTCATTATTACACTTAATTAATTATTTTTTTCCCTGATATGAAGCCTTAAAGTCCCCCTATTAAAACAACTCGTCCAGGGCTGCGTTTCCAGATAACGATGGATCTTAGCACTTACAAGCATTTTCTACGAGCGACTTTACGAACTTCTTAGGCTGACAATGGTTTTGGGAAACGCAGCCCAGATTAGTCAAATTTTAAGATGACATTACCTTGACTTGTAACTGTCAATGTTGTTAACTAGCTGTTGCCAACATCTAATTTTAACCTGCCAGAACTTTTTAAGATTTTAATGAGAACCTTTTCTTCTAAGAGGGTTAAATTAGGGTTTGGGGTTTGTGTAAATCACTTCCACTAAAAAAACTTTCCCCTGCATTAGCACAATTCATCTTGTGTGGTTTCATCCTCTTCCAGAGATCCTCTGGCATGTTGTTATTGTGCGTGGGTCGAGACACAGAGTAGGTGGATCCAGCCTACAGCCGCTTGAAAGACTGTATTTACATTTGCATCAGAGTCAATGTGGCAGCCGTACAGCCCCAAGATGCACCGGTGCTCACTAACTCCCTCAAACATACATTACCCTTATTCTTACAGCTGAATATGGCTGTTTTCTCAATCTTATGCAGCCGAGAAGAGCAGAGAATAGAAACTGTATTGTGGGAATAATTGTCTAAGAGTGGGGAGATGGACTCAGTTCAGTCTACCACATGAAACATAAAAACAAACAAATTTTATCTGCTAGATTGTTTATATCATCACAAAAAGCTATATTTATCGCCTAGCTCTTTATAAGTATACATATTGTATACTCATGTAAAGCTATACTATATAGCAAATCTCAACTGCTTGATTGCTTGTATCGTTGCAAAATATAAACTATATTATCACTCAGCTCTAATCTGCTAAATGCAACCAAGACATGAAGAAATAAAGATGTTTAAACATTAACATCATGATTTTCTGTGAAGCTGATTTGAAACAATGTGTGTTGTGAAAAGTACTTCACAAATAATTTGACTTGACATAAAGGAATCATTCAACTGAAAACGTCTTGGTTACTGATGTAACCCTCGTTCCCTGATGGAGGGATTGGGGACGTTATGTTGGCTGACAAATGGGGTCTCACTTGGGAGGCCTAATCACCTCTGAGTTTTAAAAAAATGGCCAATGGAATTGGCGAGTGGAATATGCATACCAAACCACTCCTCACACATATGGGTATATAAGATGGTGGCACACATCCACTCATTCAGGTTTTATGCTGAGGAGCTGAGACTGGATCCTGGTAATTTAGCAGTGGGGTGGTTCATGTTTGTGGCAGGAGGGACATAACGTCTCCGTCCTCCCATCAGGGAACGAGGGTTACATCAGTAAACAAGACGTTCCCTGTCTGTCAGTCACTACAACGTTACGACTGGGGACTCTATGGAAAGTGTCACAACCACTGAACTGAGTTACGAGTGTTGGAGCCTCAGAGGATGGCAAGTTGAAGTGTGCCCTATTGGCAACTGCTCCCGTTAAGTTTTAATCTACCCAATGCAGTATTGGGCCTGGCATTGGAAGCCTCCGCCATGTCTGGCTGCCCAAAGATGGAACTCAATCCATCGGAGGAACTCATCCCCCCCCCCAGAGGGGAATGGCGCTGCAAATGAGACACTGAACTAGTCTTCCAGTACATTACCTGCGTGTACCCAACACATGGGAAGAAACCGGCTCCACCCAGAGATTGTAGAATGTCATGAAGGTATTGGTGTCGCCCTACCCACAGCACTGCAGGTGTCTGCCAAAAATCACATGAGAAAGGCCTGGCCCAATCTCAAGGCATGATTCACTGACCATAAATGCCTACAGGTCCCCCACCATCTTGATTGAAGTGAGCGGGGTCAGAAGCGATGTCTTTAAAGACTGGATTTGAACCTCTCTAGACCAGAGGGTCCAGGAGGGGATGAGGCGCAGGCTGGAGGATTTAGCCTTCTGGCGCCGCTCAGGAACCTGATGATCAGGACGTGTTTTCCCAGTGATCTACCGTGAACTGCAACATGATATCCCGCGATGGCGGCGACATGCATCGTCAAAGTGAAGTGGGACCGCCTCCAACCTCTCTTGCAGGAAGGAAGGCACAGAGCTGATTAGACATTTAAAGGGGGCTTCCCGCAGAGAAGAGTACCACTCAGCGAACAGACTCGACTTCAAAGCATAAGCTTGCCACTTAGAGGGAGCTCTGGCTTGAGTGATAGTATCTACCACCGGCGGTAGAAGGCCAATTAAGTCCTCTGAGTCCCATCCAGAAGCCACTCGTGTAGATTCCAGAGGTCCAGATGCATATGGTGCCACTGCCTCGTCCCTGAGAAAGAAGGTCCTTCCTCAGGGAAATCCACCAGAGAGGGGTTGTTGCGAGGAGCATCAGGTCCAAAAACCAGGTCTGGTTTGGCCAGTAAGGGGCAACCATCAAGACTTGCTCCTCATCCTCCCTGACCTTGCACAGTGTCTGTGCAGGCAGGCTTACTGGGGGAAATGCGTATTTGCTTAGGCCCCGGGGCCAGCTGTGTTCCAGCTCGTACGTGCCGACGGGTGCCTCAGTCAGGGAGTAAAAGAGTGGGCAGTGGGAGGACTCCAAATCGACTCCAGATCAGCTGGACCACATGGGTATTGAGTCTCCATTCTCCCGGAAGTGTGAGCTGTCATGAGAGCGTGCTGGCCATACGACTGAGCTCCCCCAGGATGTGAATGATGTCTGTTGTATTCTCTTTTCTGAGAACACTCTTTGACAGGTGACTGGAAAAGAGTGATCACTGCGTGCAACCACACGACTCCAAAGCAAAAATCTGAATGAGTGGATGCGTGCCACCATCTTATGTACCCATTTGTACGGGGAGTGGCTTGGCATGCAAATTCCAAATTCCTAAAACTCAGTGGTGATTGGGGCTCCCAAGTGAGACCCCATTTGTCAGTCAACATAACGTTGTAGTGACTGACAGATATGGAATTACATTTCTTTCATCATTTAAATAATAATAATAATAATTCATTACATTTATATAGAGCTTTTCTCTGCACTCAAAGCGCTTTACATAGAAGGGGGAATCTCCTCAACCACCACCAATTTACTCACCCTCATATCTTTCCAAACCTGTATGAGTTTATTTTTTTCCGTGGAACAGAAAAGGAGACATTTAGAAGTATGTTGGTTATCCAGCTTTTCCCATACAGTTAATAATAAATAATAAAAAATAACACTGTAACACTGTACATTCAGCTCACTATAAGGTGCAGTAACACGTTTCAGGAGTTTGGGACGGGACTGTCTGTTTGAGTAAACAATGGCACATGGGAGAGTGTGCAGGAAACCTGTTTGTCATTATTACTGCAACCCCATTTGGTGAAGCTAGTGGCACATGACAATATATTTGAACATGAATATGAATGCAAATGAAATGTTAGACGTTAAATGGAGGGGAAGATTTTCAGCGACTAACATCATATATTTTAACATGAATATGAATGCAAATGAAATGTTAGACGTTAAATGGATGGGAAGATTTTCAGCGACTAACATCTTAAAGGTGCTGCCAGCAATTTTAAGCAATTTCAACAAAAGATTTCTGCAATCTCAAGTAATTATAATTGTAATAATATTTTATTTATTTATTTGCTATTACAAAGGAATAAGAAAAAGGAAAATAAGCAAAAAATTGGACAGAAGTGCCAACAGGAAGAGAATGTTTATTTAGCTAAAAAAGCGTAGGCCACTCCCTTGATAATTTTCTGCCATTTAAATGCTGGTGTGATTTCTCACTTATTTTCGAGAAATCTGTCAAGTATTATGCATGTCATTGTATGCATGGGGTTGACAAATAATATAGAACCATTCAATTTGGGTCTCCTCAAAAAAAAAATTAGCTTTAGAAGAAGAAGCTTTAGCTGTTATACGCAGGTACACACACAGTGTGTTTCCCCTCACTGCATCACGCCTAAAACTGAAAGCAGGAATTACACATGGCTCGTCTTGAAAAACACCATGTCAAAATCAAATGTGCAGAGTATTGTGACATGACAAAACGTCTCGGTTACTAACGTAACCTCGGTTCCCTAAGAGTAGGGAACGAATATTGCGTAAGTTATGGGAAAACTCTACGCTATGGGAAAACTCCTTTTCTCGAGAATATTGAAGCAAATTTTTTTAAAACGCAGTGCAGCTGCACAGAAGACATACAGCTGAGCGCCTTAGCTCGCTCATTGGCTATGCTGCGGCAACTGCACGAACCTATGGCGAGTCGGCTAGGATGCACAAACCAATCAGGATGCTTCGCGCGCGCATCAGAGCCATGTCTGGCTGCCCAAAGATGGAACTCAATCCATCGGAGGAACTCATCCCCCCCCCAGAGGGGAATGGCGCTGCAAACGAGACACTGAACTAGCCTTCCAGTACATTACCTGCTTGTACCCAACACATGGGAAGAAACCGGCTCCACCCAGAGATTGTAGAATGTCATGAAGGTATTGGTGTCGCCCTACCCACAGCACTGCAGTTGTCTGCCAAAGATCACATGAGAAAGGCCTGGCCCAATCTCAAGGCTAAAGAAGCTTTAGTTGTTATACGCAGCTACACACACAGTGTGTTTCCCCTCACTGCATCATCTCCTAAAACTGAAAGCAGGAATTACACATGGCTCGTCTTGAAAAACACCATGTCAAAATCAAATGTGCAGAGTATTGTGACATGACAAAACGTCTCGGTTACTGACAGAACCTCGGTTCCCTAAGAGTAGGGAACGAATATTGCGTAAGTTATGGGAAAACTCTACGCTATGGGAAAACTCCTTTTCTCGAGAATATTGAAGCAAATTTTTTTAAAACGCAGTGCAGCTGCACAGAAGACATACAGCTGAGCGCCTTAGCTCGCTCATTGGCTATGCTGCGGCAACTGCACGAACCTATGGCGAGTCGGCTAGGATGCGCAAACCAATCAGGATGCTTCGCGCGCGCATCAGAGCCCGCCAGAATGGGCGTGGCTCATAACAATATAAGCACCCATTTCGCCATAGAATTCAGATTAAATCGACTGAAGCGATCCCCTTATCAAAGCAGAGTAGCATGGCAAGTTACACAATACTCGTTCCCTACTCTCAGGGAACCGAGGTTACGTCAGTAACCGAGACGTTCCCTTTCAAGAGGTCTCTCGTATTATCGTACTCTCCCTTTCAAAACACTGTGCGTGCTTAAAAACTTCACCCCATACTATAGCCTAGGGCCAAGCGCCCGAGGCTCATAGAAGAGTAAAGTTATGAGTCCTAATATGGCCAGGTCAGTAATGAGCCTTATATAGGAAAAGAATAGGAATGGGCCTTATAAGGGGCCATTCTCCTTCTTATATGGTATATAGAACCGCAGTTCATGTTTACCCAGGACCAGACAGACTTATAATTGTGAAAATGTACTTAACACTTTATTCATACAGAAAGAACCCTCGCTTGCAAAGCGGGAACTTCCATATTATAAAACCTCATAAATGTGGACGGTGAGGCCCAGCCTGCCGCCGCTCAAATATCTTCAATTGTTATTCCACTCGACCATGCCCATGACAAGGTCAGGCCTCTCCTGGAATGATCTTTGATGCCTATCGGACAACGGAGGCCCTTAGACTCATAAGCCAGCAAGATGGCATCAACTATCCAGCTTGACAGTCTCTGTTTCGTGACCGCACAACCTCTGGTGTGGCCTCCGAAGCACACGAAGAACTGTTCTGACTGCCTGAAGGGGGCAGAACGCTCCAAATAGACTCTGAGAGCCCTCACATGGCTGAGTAGGTTCGCGTCTCTTTCGTCTTCTGACGAAGGAAGAGCTGACAGCGAAATAACCTGCGCTCTGAATGAGAGCACTTTAGGAACATGGTTCCTAAAGTTTCATGGCCTCCAGGACCGTGGAAAGGTCCCAAATAGGTGCAGAGGGGGGTCGGGGCGGGTTTAGCCTTCTGGTCCCCTTGTGGAAGCGCACAACTAGGTCGTTTCTTCCCAGTGATTGCCCAGCCACGTGAGCGTGAAATGCTGCTATGGCCGCCACATATACTTTGGAGGGGGTGCGACCCGCATTCAAACACTCTCTTTTCCTTCCTGTCACTGTGGCTAGGAAGGCTTCCAAGGCTTCGGGTCCAACACAATCTTGGGTCGGTGTCCCCATCGCTCCCTGGAACTGCTGTCGCTTCGTTCAGCGAGAGCGGTGGCGGACTTCAGCCGCTGGGTGGGCTGGGAGACTGGCGGCGCTGGCTTCGCTAGCTGAGGAAGCGATGCCCTCTTGTGGCAGCCCAAAGCAGAGCTGGATCATTTAGGAAGGAAGATACGCATAGCCTGCAACGTTTTCTGAGTGTAACGTTCCACGAAACCTTTGACTGCTGGGCCGAACAGACCGGTGGTGGAGATAGGGGAGTCCAGAAAAGCTGCCCTATCTGCATCTATCATCTCTGTTAATTTCAACCAAAGATGACGTTCAAGCACCGTCAAGTTCGCCCAGGCACCTACCAATCGCCTGGGCGGTTGATTTGGTGGCTCAAAGAGCCAGGTCTGTCGAGGGGAGGAATCGCTTCGTACCCTTTTTCCACAGCGCCGTCAACGGTCGAGAGCGTTGGGTAGAAAGAAAGGTTTAGACGAGCTGAATGCGGCACTTTCCACGACTTTGTTAGCTCGTCGTGCACTTCTGGAAAGAAGGGGGCGGGTCTCTGCTGAGGGGCCTGTCGGCGCCCCTGCAGGAACCATTCATCCCGCCTGCTGCGCGTGGGCTCCTCTGGCGAAGACCACTCGAGCCCGAGGTCTTCAATGGCCTTATTTAGCATGCAGAGAAGCTCTGCGTCAAAGCTGGTTCTCACGTCGTTCGCGCTGGCTTGTGTTGAGGGCGCGGGGTCAGTCACGGAGCCCGCCCATTCCTCGCATTCGGATGCTTCGAGAGAAACGCTGTCATCCTTCTCATCTTCCTTGTCTGATCCACCAAAAGAGACGAGGCCGGCCTCTTGCTGAGAGGGGCGCTGGTCCGCCTGAGTAAATAGGACCAGCGAGGGTGTTTCTCTGGAAGAGAGAGAGGCACACGGGGTCTGGGCTGGCGTGTGCTCGCTCATGTTCATCTGCTCTGGCATCCTCTGTGCGAGGTGCTTTTTCTTGTGCGGCTCGTTCAGAGGAAAAGGTGGAGCGGGAGCGAAGGTGAGCGAAGGTAGCCAGACGAGACCGCAGGGTGGAGAGCGTCATTTCATCACACTCCGGGCAGCCGCCCTTAGCGAGTGCAGCTTCCGCATGGTCCTAGAAATTGCTCTTTTAGAAATTGAGTCGCAACGGCGAACACACTATTTCCTTGTAAAGGATATAGCGCGCCGGATGGCACAGCAGAATAGCGGGCTGAAGAAGGCGTCCAGTTGAAAACCAGGAAGCTGGCGTCCTCAGAACTGCTTGCCTCCGCTGAAGGCTTTTCGACGGCGGCGAGGCTTCTCATCCGGAGGTCAGCGAAGTGAAACTTGCTGAAGGAGATTAAATCTGAATTCTATGGTGAAATGGGGGCTTATATTGCAATAAGCCATGCCCATTCTGCCGGGCACGAAGCGTCCTGATTCGTCCTAGCCAACTCGCCATAGGTTCGTGCAGTTGCCGCAGCACAGCCAATGAGCGAGCTAAGGCGCTCTGCTGTATGTCTGCTGTGCAGTTGCACTGCGTTAGGGTTAGAAAGGGTTAGGGTTAGGACTTTTCCCATAGCGTAAGCTAACTTATGCAATACGAGAGACCTCTCGAAAGGGAACTAGATCACTCCCATCATAATCAACTAAGCAGTATGAAATCAAATAATTAATTTACATTAAAAATGTTTCATTAAAAAACTTTAATTGATGCAATGATCTTTATTTGTTAAATCATTCTGACTGTCACAACCCAGCTTAGCTCATGATGTGTGGCTACATATTTGAATAATCTTTTCTAACTATGGACCGTTGGTACTAATGTATTTATAAAAGTATAAAATTGTTATATTTGTTATAGTTTGCGATATAATGATACGCTGTAAATTCGGTCATTGAAAGGTTTCAGGAAGAGAAAATGCAGGCGGCGGCGTTCCAGAAATTCCTGCCACTCCTCACTCATGTCTCGGGGGCTGCTGAAAGGCTGCTGAGACTAGCTCCTCACACCAGGCGCAGCAAAAGCAGAGTGTCGCGTCTCGCACTCCCCCACAAAAAGACTGGGACGCGGCGCACTCAGGCGAAGTCCTCTAAGGGCAAGACGGATCTAAGGACCATTTTTGTCTCGAAGAGGGCTTTGTCTAAAAAGAAGTCCTGACGCCACCAGCGTAAGGCTTCTGAGGGTAGATCCCTCCCTTACATACGTAACCGAGACGTTTATGATTTCCCAATGGTTTTGAATGGCTTTAAGGTCAGAGGACTGAGGAGGCCACTTGAAGACTTCAAAATGCAGTGCCTTAACATTTTCATTGTGTGCAACTTATTGCACGCGCAGTGTGTTTGGGATCATTATCAAATAATACACATTTGATCTCCAAACAGATCCTTCATGTAGCTACATTCTAGAGTTGGTGTACTCGAACTCGGACTCGGACTCGAGTCCGGACTCGAGTCCAATTTTCCAACTGGGACTTGTTACGCACTCGGATGAATTTGTACTCGGACTTGACACGGACTCGGACATTTTAGACTCGGAAAAATGTCCGAGTCCAGTCGAGTCCGGGCACTAGAGGACAAAATATTATTCAAAAACGAAACCAAACTACTTGTGTTGTTTCCGCGTTGAGCATTAGCCAATCACAGACATGTATATTAAGCGCATGAACACAGTGGCAAATCAGAGGCATTTTAGAGTCAACATGCGGAGAATTCGCTTAAAATGTATGTTCAGAATCAGCACAAGCTTTATCCTTTCACAAATCCCCTCATAAACAAAGTCTTGACGCGATATAAATGAGAGATTCACTGTGCAGTGTGGACACTTCAGTGTTTATGACGAGAGTTTTAGGGAGAGTGCAGAACGCGGTAAGTGATGGCTTAAAGGGAGCGCTATCGACAATCTAAATAATAGTTTTGTTTTTCGTGCTTCTAGAGGACCAGTGGTTACGTTCACACTGTAAATTATAAAGAGTGATAAATGCATTTAAATGTGGGAGTGAATCCGCTAAATTTTAGTCCTGTGAGTCTTGAAATTGCGATGATTGACATAGTAACCATAGCAACATGAGAAAGTGAAAACCATAGCAACATGTTGGTGTCTAATAATTTAATGATTTTTGTTACATTTACACTTTAGTCATAAGTTTACATACACCTTTCAAAATCTCCAAAATGGAATTTTTATTTATTTATTAATAAGTAGGATCATAAAAACATTGTTTCTATTTAGTACTGCACTGAAAAAGCTTTTTCACATAACAGATGTTTAATAGCCTAGTCCACAAGACAAAATACAAACACAAAATACAAGACAAATTACTTGATTGTAAATATCATTACCTGACACACAATGTTACAATCAAGTAATTTATCTTGTATTTTGTGTTTGTATCCACAACTGGTATTTATTATTATTTTTTTTTTATTTTTTTTTTTTGTAATGGTTGTTCATGAGGAAAAATCCTCCAGCTCCTGCACATTATTTGCTTTTCCAGCATCTTCTGCATATTTGACTCCTTACTAGCAGTGACTATGATTGTGAGATCCATCTTTTCGCACTGGTGACAACTGAGGGACTCATACACAACTATTACAAACTCTGCAAACACTTAGTGATGCTCAAGAAGTCCATTAAGGATGAAACTGGATGTAAATTGTTCTTATTTTGTTGAAAATTTATATTAATTTAGTCCTGCCCTTCAGAGGCTAAAAAAGATATTAGCATGTAAAACAAAATAAGAAAACTTTAAACATCACCATTTGCTCAAAAGTTTACCCCTGGCTCTTAATGCATCGTGTTGCATTCTTGAGCATTACCTTGCAGATTCTGAAAGATGTACAATAGGTAAACGTATGACTTTGACTATACATTGCAATAATTTTGTAAGGTTTAAAATATTAATTTAAGAGCTCAGTGTTGAGACCTTTCGCCGGAATTTGATTGACAGGCGATCTGACCAATCATAATGCAGAGACCGTCATTTTTGTCCGACAAACAAATCAAATCAGTTAGTAGATTAAAGTCAGTGGACTTGAACTTGAAAAATGGTGTGTATTGATATCTTTTTGCAGTTCTGATTTTCATTCATATTTAATTTGTGCTATAACTAAGAGATTATCAGTTCATGTGCTGCTTGAACTGAGGCCTACACATTAAAGCACCACAAAACAGGATTTATTGTTTGAATTTCATAATAATTATAAAAATGTAAAAGATGAGACTTTATTTCATACCAAAAGTAGGCTGCTCTGTCTTGTATGTTGGAGCATATTCAGTGTCCTCTTTGCTCCGCAATATATTTTTCACTGTGTGAGAACATTTGGAGTGAGAGCGGAACGGCTTGTCGGACGTAGCAACAGTAACTAAGAGGGGCGGGTCTTTGTGAAAGGTCAATTTCAAATAATTTAAATCTTTGTGGACTCGGCTGGACTCGACTCGGACTCGGATGTAAAGGACTCGGACTCAAGTCCGACTCGGCCCTCTTTGGACTCGGACTAGATTGTTAAGGACTTGGACTTGACTCGGACTCGACAAAGGTGGACTCGGACCCAACACTACTACATTGTGTTCAGCAGAACTCCCAATACTGGTCCATTTTCAAAGTGGCATCAGTTTTGTAGCTCCTTCCAACACATGCTTCCTAATACCTTTGTTTCCCCTGTTGTGCTTAATCATACCACGCATACATTTAGTATTACAACACTCCAGTCGTCTCCTACGAACATATTATTTTCTACGAAATTATGTAAAATTTTGACTTGGACTGCAGAACACTGCTCCAAACTTCCACACTCGAGTACTTATATACTGTATATATACTGTATATAAAAATAAAATAAAAATAAAAAACATGACAGTCTCAGCTAGAAATCTTATAATGGGCCGTGGCAGTAATATACACTGGGGGTTGAATGTTATTTTTCCATGTTTATATGTACAGTATATATACATTTATATTGTTTCGTGTCTATATGTATAGATTTGATTTTTGTGAATTTAAACAATGAAGACAATGCAGATTTATTTTTAAAGCCATCCTTGATAATATTTACCAGGGATGCCAATAATTCTTACCACAACTGTATATATATATATATATATATATATATATATACTGTACAGTTGCAATCAAAATTATTCAACCCCTAAATCATCAGGTTTATTGGCAAAATTTACTGACTTTCAGCTGTTTGCAATGAACAAATCAAACAAACATAATTGAAATAGCTCAAAACAACATGTTTCAAGTGGTTTCCCCAAATTTAACTGAAAATGCAACTTTTAATGACTTCTGCAGTTTCAGAAATTTTCAACCCCCTGAATAGAATCCCTCACAACAGCACAAATCTGCAAAACATATTGTCTCAAGCACACCTGATGTAACTAATCATGGGCTTCATTAGTTGCACCAGGTGTGTTTGAGTTAAAACACATGGAATACCTGAGCTGGCTAGGTTTGTTTAGTGTCACGTTTGATTACAAGTTAGAAAAATGTCAAAAGAAATGTCAACAAAAAAAAATGTCAAAAAAGTCAAAAGAATGGTCCAAAAAGTTAAGAGAAGATATCATCGCCCTTCACAAACAAGGAACAGGATACAAAAAGATAGTGAAGGCACTAAATGTTCCTAGAGACACAGTTGGAAGCATAGTTTGCAGGTTCAAAGTTAAAGGAACAGTGGTTACATTACCTGGATGGGGCAGAAAAAGAAAGCTATCAACATCTGCAAACAGATTTCTGAGAAGGCAGGTTCAGAAAAACCCTTGAGTGACTGCAAAAAACCTGCAGCAAGACTTTGTGGCAACAGGCACTGAGGTTTCAGCTGCACAGTAAGCCGCATACTAAACGCATGCCAGAACTCCAAGACGTACACCACTACTGACCCAAAAGCACACGTAAAGTTGGCTCAAATTTGCTCAAATTCATATAAATAAGCCACAGAAGTTTTGGGATTCTGTTCTGTGGAGCAATGAAACAAAACTGGAACTTTTTTCGGCCCTATAGATCATCGGTATGTCTGGAGGAAGAAGAATGAAGCATATGCTGAAAAGAACACACTGCCTACAGTTTTCCTACAGAAAACGTCATGCCGTCAGTGAGGAAGCTGAAGCTTGGGGTGTCATTGGAAGTGATGTGCGATACCACTTAATTCCTATTCAGTCCGATACCAATACCCAGGCTGGTATTGCCGATACCGATACCAATACCAATACTTTTTACGTATTTTATTTGTAGTGTGATGTGACAACTAGTTTAAAGTAAAGTAAAAAAGTAGGCTGTACTTTTTTTCCAAATTATAGCTGCATAATGACAAGACAAAGACAATAAACTACTCTCATATTATTTAATTATAAAGAAAATCTCAGAGACTGTAAAACAGGTTGAAAATTACACACAAATAAAAAAAATGTGACTCTTAACCTTGTCACAAAATATTACATATCTACTTTTTGCTGTTCTTTACAACACATCTAAATCAGGCACCCTTGAGAATCAGTACCTCCATTTTTTTTACAATACATTCATGTTTACAAAAAAGTAAATTAGGCTCCCCTGAAAATGTTAAACCTGAGCCTGCTCTGAAAACGTCTACGGTTAAGTATGTAACCCTCGTTCCCTGAGTAGGGAACGGAGACGTTATGTCGGATGACGACGAATGGGGTTTCGCTTAGAAAGCCTATCAACTTCGAGTATTACAAAACGAGCCAATGGCAAAGAAATGCCATGGGTGTGCGGAATTTGCATGACGTAACTCCGCCCCACCTCGTGGGTATAAAAGGAGGAAGTCTGCAACAGCAGTTTATGTTTCTTCGCTGAGGAGCCAAGACTGAGCTCAGGCGATCCCCGCGGTACAGCGGAAAGTGGCAGGCAGACGTAACGTCTCCGTTCCCTACTCAGGGAACGAGGGTTACATACGTAACCGTAGACGTTCCGTTTCGTTGTCACTCCGAGTTACGTCGGATGACGACGAATGGGGTTACCAGTCTAATCACGCCACCTTCTCAGCTGTCTTCCAGTGCCCTGCGTAAAAGAGATCCCTGTCATAGACGGACGAAGGACTCCATTTAACACAGGAATACCAAGGTACACTGGGAAGCATATCCAAAGCTAGGGGAAGTATGCAATTAATGCCAACCCAGAGGGGGGGGGGGGGGGACTTAGAGAATACACATATGACCCGAAGGAAACATATGGAGAACACTGGGGTGTCCAGCCGCAGGTGGAATATTTCAACCCCAGGGGTGGCAAGGTGGCTTGCCAAGGGAAAGACACATGCTCAGAGAGGCTTACAGTGGAAATACACATGTGGGGGTCGCTCAGGGGAGGGACCATGCACACGGGAGGCACCTAGCCGACGCGCAGGCAAGAGACACTGGCGCCGACGTCAGGAGTGCTGGAGGAGCTCAGGGCTTTCGGGGAAGCTCACCTGAGGAGAATATTGCACGTATCCAGTCCATGGAGTGGAATGGCGAGCAAGTGAAGACACCTGAGCGGGTCCGGTACTAGCTAGTTGAAGCGAGTACATGAGAGGACACTGGCTCCACTCGGAGATTATAGAATCTGGCGAATGTGTTAGGTGTCGCCCAGCCTGCAGCTTTGCAGATGTCTGTTAGCGAGGCGCCATGCGCTAGAGCCCAAGAGGAAGCCACACTCCGGGTGGAGTGGGCCGTCACACCAAGGGGGCACGGTCAACCTTGCTGCTGGTATGCCAAGGCAATGGCGTCCACTATCCAGTGAGACAACCTTTGCTTGGAGAGAGCCTTTCCCTTCAGCTTCCCACCATAACAGACAAAGAGCTGGTCTGAGGTCCTGAAACACTGCGTCCTGTCTACATAGGCGCGAAGAGCGCGTACTGGACAGAGCAGTGCCAAGGCTGGGTCTGCCTCCTCCGGGGGCAGCGCTTGCAGGTTCACCACCTGGTCCCGAAAGGGAGTGGTAGGAACCTTGGGCACATATCCGGGCTGGGGTCTCAGGATCACGTGAGAGAAAGCCGGTCCGAATTCCAGGCACGCTTCGTCGACGGAGAATGCGTGCAGGTCCCCTACCCTCTTGATGGAGGCCCGTGCAACCAGGAGCGCTGTCTTCATAGACAGGAACTTAAGCTCAACTGATTGCAGAGGCTCAAAGGGAGTACTCTTCAGGGCAGTTAGAACCACTGAGAGGTCCCAAGAGGGAACGAGAGGAGGGCGAGGAGGATATAGTCTCCTCGCTCCTCTCAGGAACCTGATGACCAGGTCGTGCTTCCCTACCGACTTACCTTCGACGGGGTCATGATGTGCGGCAATGGCGGCAACATAGACCTTAAGGGTGGAGGGAGACAGCCTTCGCTCCAACCCTTGCTGAAGGAAGGAAAGCACAACGCTGATCGAGCATCTCCGGGGGTCTTCTCGGTGAGAAGAGCACCAGTCGACGAAGAGGTTCCACTTCAACATATAGACGTGTCTCGTGGACGACGCTCTAGCGGAAGTGATGGTAGCCGCCACCGCTGGTGGAAGGGTACTCAGACCTACCTCGAGCCGTCCAGGAGCCACACGTGGAGGCTCCAGAGATTGGGGCGATGGTGCCACAGGGTGCCCCGTCCCTGAGAAAGAAGGTCCTTCCTCAGAGGAATGGGCCAGGGAGGTGCTGTCGCGAGGAGTACGAGTTCGGGGAACCAGGTCCGGTTGGGCCAATACGGCGCGACCAGAATGACCTGCTCCTCGTCCTCCCTGACCTTGCGCAAGGTCTGCGCAAGAAGGCTCACTGGGGGAAACGCATATTTGCGGCCCGGCGGCCAGCTGTGCGCCAGTGCATCCGTGCCGAGCGTGCCCTCGGTCAGGGAAAAATACAGGGCGCAATGGGTCGAGTCGTAAGAGGCAAACAGATCTATCTGTGCGTCCCCGAACTGGTCCCAAATCAGCTGAACCGACTGGGGATGGAGTCGCCATTCTCCAGGGAGGGGCTGAAGCCGTGAGAGCTCGTCAGCTGCACAGTTCAGCGCTCCGGGAATGAAAATGGCTCGAAGTGACCTCAGATGCTTCTGACTCCATAGGAGGAAGTGGCGGGCGAGTTGTGACATACGGCGGGAGCGTAGACCACCTTGATGGTTTATGTACGCAACAGTGGCGGTATTGTCTGAACGGACTAGCACGTGTTGACCCCGGAGCAACGCCCGGAAGCGGTGCAGGGCAAGACGTACTGCCAACAACTCGAGGCAATTGACATGCCATAGCCGCTGGGGTCCTGTCCAGGAGCCCGCAGCAGCATGTCCATTGCACATGGCGCCCCAGCCCGTGGTGGAGGCATCTGTTGAGACAACAACATGCCGGGAAGCTCGTTCCAGGGGGACACCCGCCCTGAGAAAACTGAGGTTCGACCACGGGGTGAGGAACTGACGGCAGGTCGGAGTAACTGGTACTCGGAGCGTGCCTTGTTGCCATGCCCACCTCGGGACTCGGTCGCAAAGCCAAAGCTGAAGCGGTCTCACATGAAGCAATCCGAGCGGCGTGACCGCGGCTGCAGATGCCATATGCCCCAGGAGCCTCTGAAAATGTTTCAGTGGAACCGCACTCTTGCTCTTGAGATGTCTCAGGCAAGTCAGCAGTGACTGCGCGCGCTCGCTCGTAAGCTGCGCGGACATGGCGACCGAGTCGATGTCCATACCGAGAAAAGAGATCCTCTGCACGGGGCAAAGTTTGCTCTTCTCCCAGTTGACCCGAAGGCCCAGACGAGCTAGGTGCCGGAGCACTAGGTCCCTGTGTTCGCAAACCTGATCTCGAGAGTGAGCTAGAATCAGCCAGTCGTCGATATAACTCAGGATGCGAACCCCGTGCTCCCGAAGGGGAACAAGGGCAGCCTCGACGACCTTCATGAAGATGCGAGGAGACAGGGCCAGCCCGAAAGGGAGGACCGCGTACTGGTATGCCTGCCCCTCGAAAGCAAACCGTAGGAACGGTCTGTGGCGAGGAAGAATGGAGACATGGAAGTAGGCGTCCTTCAGGTCGATCGCTGCAAACCAATCCCGGGGCCGCACGCATTCGAAAACGCGTTTGGCGGTGAGCATCTTGAACGGCAGCCTGTGAAGGGAGCGGTTCAGCACGCCCAAGTCCAGGATTGGCCGTAACCCACCGGTTTTCTTGGGGACAATGAAGTAAGGGCTGTAGAAGCCGGACCTCATCTCGGCTGGAGGGACAGTCTCGATTGCACCCTTCGCCAGCAGGGTGGCAATCTCTGCTCTCATGATGGGGGCATTGCCACCGACCAAAATGGAGCGGACTCCCCTGAAGCGGGGAGGAGACCGTGCGAACTGAATCGCATAGCCGAGCCTGATGGTGCGCGCGATCCAGCGGGACAGACGGGGAAGCTCTAACCAGGCTCCCAAGCACTCAACCAGCGGGAACATGCGGACGACAGGCGTCCCCCCGGAGGGGCAGCGAAGCGGAGTAACTGGCCCAGACGTGGACGGCATAGCGGCCCGGTGTGGGGGCACAGTTAGCAAGCGCGCCCTGGTAGAGGGGGCCAGGGGAGGACCAGGCTGATCGTCCCGCGGTGGCCTGCTCTGCCAGGGGTCTGGCGACAGAGGGGGACAGGGGCGAAGCGGTCCGTGGACGGCATGCCGTGTCAACCGCCTCTGGAACAGAGGGGGGCGAGGAGAGCACGGCATGTGGGCGGCGCTCTGTGTCGCCAGAGAACTCTGTGGGCTCAGGGAAGAGAGGGTCGTTTCTGTCTTTAACCACTTTAGGGTGCTGCCCACCCGTGGGTGAGAACAAAAGATTCTCCCCCGGCCCTCCACCGGGGGAAGGAGTGGTCCTGCTACCACCTCCTGAAAAACGACCATCTTCCCTGAGCAGCCCGTCTCAGGAGCGCCGCTTGGCCCGGCGTTTAGCGGGGGGCGGGGCGGGAGAGGGCTGTGGCGCCTTCTTGCGGCTTCCTCCGCGACCGGCCCGGGTTTTTGGAGGCTGCTGCGTGGTCCGGGCGGGAGGGGCGGGAGCCGCAGGAGGGCGCCCTCGGCGGGAAACAGGACGAGGCCATCAAACACATTCTGCCCGGCCGGCTGGGTGGAGGCAGCAGCTGGCCGGCGGGGCAGAATGTGTTTGATGGCCTCGGTCTGTTTCTGGGCGGTTGAAAACTGTTGGGCAAAGTCTTCAACCGCGCCGCCGAAGAGGCCGGCCTGGGACAAGGGGGCGTTAAGCAGACGGGTCCGCTCCGCGTCCTGCATGTCAGCCAGGTTCAGCCACAGGTGTCTCTCCTGGACCACGGCTGTGGACATCACCAGACCCAGGGAGCGCGCGGTAACCTTCGTCGCCCGTAGAGCGAGGTCGGTAGCGGCGCGCAGCTCATCAAAGAGCCCTGGGTCTGTCCTACCCTCGTGCATGTCTCTGAGCATCTGGGCCTGGTAGACCTGCAGAGTGGCCATAGCATGCAGTGACGCAGCCGCCTGTCCCGCCTCTCTGTAAGACTTCGCCACCAGGGTAGACGAAAATCTACAGGCCTTGGATGGGTGCTTAGGCTCGCCACGAGAAGAAGCACTCTGAGGACATAGTTGCATGGCAACAGAGCGTTCAACCGGGGGGAGCCCAGTGTACCCACGGGCGGCTGCATCATCGAGGGGAGGAAAGGCGGATGAGATCAACGAGCGGTCCCGAGAAGACAACGGGGTCTTCCAGGACTTCGAGATCTCATCATGCACGTCCGGGAAGAAAGGTATTGGGGTTTGCCGAGGACGAGGGTCGGCGGCCTTACCCAAAAACCAATCGTCCAGTCGCGAGCGCTCAGGACAGGGTGGAGGCCTCCACTCAAGCCAGATGCTCGCGGCTGCCCGGGAAAGCATGGCCGTCATCTCCGGATCAGACTCGAGCACAGCCGTATGCACACCGGAAGGTGGCAGCTGTGACGAGCCCTCACTTCCAGAAGAATCAAACCCACCTTGTGATGCTGCAACAGACATGGCATCATCCTCTGTAGCTTCAACCGAAACACGCGGGCCACCAGAGGGTAGACCCGCGGGAATCGGCCGCTCGCTAGCGGGCAACGTCATTGAAGAGGGGGGCTGGGGTCGCGGACACATAGTCGGCGCCTTGTTCCAGACCGTCACCCTCAGGTCACCCTGGCCACCAGCCGCAGGACGGGGGGTGGATGAGGGGACTCTCACTCTTGCGAGTTCACCGAGTCTCGACCGCAATGACGCGATGGTCATGTTCCCACAGAGAGAAAATGAGTCATCCACGAGCGCTGCTCTAGCATGATCAATACCCAAACATACTATGCAACGCTCGTGCCCATCAGAGTCCGATACCAATCTGCCGCAAACAGAAGTACACGGGCGAGGCATCTTTAAAAAGACATGCCGCGTGTAAGCTCTTTTAGTGAGAAAACTCAAGTGTTTAAGCACCCGGGGAGAAACGCGCCGACTGGCAGATCACTGCAGCAGATCAGCAGGAAGCAAGCTCTCGCCGTAGATCGCCGTCACACCAACACTCGAGGCACTCGTTCGTGAAGCTGACAATTCAGAGATGGCTTGTGGAAAGAAGAATAAACTTGGCTCCGAAGCGAAAACATAAACTGCTGTAGCAGACTTCCTCCTTTTATACCCACGAGGTGGGGCGGAGTTACGTCATGCAAATTCCACAGACCCATGGCATTTCTTTGCCATTGGCTCGTTTTGTAATACTCGAAGTTGATAGGCTTTCTAAGCGAAACCCCATTCGTCGTCATCCGACGTAACTCGGAGTGACAACGAAAGGGAACTGTCCTTATTCACAGGTTTTTGTTTAGGAATAAGAGCACGTTTACAGTTTTCCCCTTGAGTCTGTTCCGTTTTTTGCTCACTACCTACCCTGCCTTTGAAAACATCCGCTCTGCAGGTACAGAAGTAGCAACAATTCCCAAGTACTTTACAGCAAGTTTGCTTAAGCCTGGGAAGGTTGGTGATGCTCTTGCCACCAAACAAGTGGATCCTTGTCTCTGGGAATCAGTTTTTCCTCTGAGTAATGGTGCATTTCAATTATTATGTCTGTGGTAGCTGACCGGTGATGTTGGGAAGACGCAACTTGCGTGTCAAAATCTGCCCATAACCCTTCTTTTGTTGCAGCTGAGTTTGGGGCAAGTGCAGGACTCTGGGAGCTAGGCACTGAGGCAGAGCTAGAAGTAGGTGCCAATGCAGAGCTTGGAGTTGGAGTGGGAGTGGACTCTACTGTCTGGTAGACTTCCTTCAGCTCAGAGAAAAGTAATTTTTTCATTCCCTCAGCATTGTTTTTGTATTGAAATCCAAGGTGTTTAAACCTAGCATCCAGAAATGTACCAGCAGCTAAAAAGTGATTGGTCTCAATGCCTGCAAATCTATGCTGGCATTGCGAGCTGCCCTGATGCTTACAGGCTGCTACAGCTCTTTGAAGAAGAGACACGAGAGGAATCACTTTGGAGACTGAAACATGTTTTTCTGATGATACCTCCCTTGTCACTTCCTCAAAGGGCCTCAGTGCATCAACAGTTTAAGTGATGAGTGATAATTCTCCCACATTAATGCATAATTCACTCCTGCCTAGAAGACAGAGGACTGTGGTCACAGCTTCATGTTGTTCATGCAGACTGTCCAGAATGTAGAAAACTGAATTCCAGCGGGTTTCTACAGACTGGATCCACTTGTGTTCTGCTATTTTCATCTGCTGTTGAACAGCCCTAAGCTTCTCTGTGGCCTTAGTGCTATGGTGAAAAAATGACACAATTTTGCTGCATTTTCCCAGTATCTGCACCACTTCAGGGACAGCTTTTAGACTGTCCTTTACAACTAAATTCAGAGTGTGGGCAAAACAAGGATAACGCCTCCACCCAGCCTTGTGTACTGCAGCCACCATATTTACCCCGTTGTCTGTCACAACTGCCATCACCTTATCAGTTAGGCCCATTCATCTGTTATTCGTTTAAGTTCTGAGCTGATATTATCAGCAGTATGCTGTCCATGGAAAATCGCCGTTTCCTAAACAAAATCTTTCATTTGCCAATTCTCAATTACATGACATGTGACAGTCAAGTACGCCTCTGTGGACACTGAAGTCCACATATCAGTGGTAAGTACAACACTTGGAGCATTTTGCAAAGTTGCTCTTACTTTGTCTTTGCACTCATCAAACATATTAACAAGATATGTTTCAGTCATTTTCTTTCTGCTAGGGAGTTTGTATCTTGGGTCAAGAGCTTTTACAAATGCCTGGAATCCCTCATCTTCTACTACAGACATAGGCTGGAGGTCTCTCACAATTATCTCTCCCAGGCACCTTGTGAGTACTGCTGTTCCTGGAGAATCATCTACAAACAACACAGATACACAGGGCAACACTGCACTGTATGCTAAAGATAGATAGATAGATAGATAGATAGATAGATAGATAGATAGATAGATAGATAGATAGATAGATAGATAGATAGATAGATAGATAGATAGATAGATAGATAGATAGATAGATACTATATTTATCTAGAGGGAAATTCAAGTATCCAGTAGCATACGAAACATACATATATTAAACCTATCGTCACCTTCCTAAAATAATTGCCTAAGTCATTTTTTGACAAAAATGATTTTTTTGCATAAGTCATCTTCTCATGATGTTTGCCACCTCTGGTAAAATTGCCCACATCCTCAGTTTAACAGATCATGCAATTATATCCCTGTAGTATAATGGCCTATGTCAAAAGTGTGACTTAGGCCGTTTTATTTTGCCTAAGTCAAAAGACAATGAGACTTAGGCAATTTTACAAGCTGTTCAAGATGGCAGTTGCATCAAGAAGAACACAAATCTACTCGGCCTCTGAACTTAGGTTCCGTTTTTTGTGTTTTCTGAGAAACCTGAAAAACTGACTTGGGCAATTATTTTAGGAAGGTGACGCTATATTAAAAATCAAATTAACTTATAACACAGTAGTCACAGTAAGCAGTGCAAATGGAGTGTAGATGGAAGTAATGAGTACAGATGGAGGTAGAAATTGTTCTTTTGTCTATTGTCCTCCCTGCCATGACTAGTAGTTGTTGTACAGTATGATGGCCAGGGGGACGAAAGAGATAACTCTAAATCCTATTAGTTTTAACTATAGGCTATATGTAGCCTCTCTCAATACACTCTTAGCACTGAAAGCTACTCATTGTTGCATTTATTTCATTAGGCTAACTTACTTCATGTTTCACTGGTATTTTCTATTTGAACAAATTGCTTTCTGTTTGCTTGTTATAAGAATGCTGGGATTCCGGGGAACTCTTGAACATTAAAAAGACTAAAGCCTACGAGTGAATAACTTTCCCACTGTCAGTGATAACGTGACTATCACGCTATCTCTGTACCTGGATAACTTCTGCCGCTGCCAAATGACTCGCTGATGAAGTCTGTCTTGCCCTAGCACCTTGTGTCTTCTCGCCCTGGACCTCCTCCTTAGACCGCCGCTTCATTATATCATCATATTCACTCTTGTGACTTAACCTCAGATGTTTAGCGAGGTTTGTAGTGTTACCACTGTATTTCACTGTCTTTTCACACACATCACATACAGCGTCACTGCTGTCTTTACAGCTAAAATACAGCCAGACATGACTCCTTTTGCGGTCAGCCATAGTCACTCTGCAGTCTGCAGTCTTCGTAGCGGGAAATGTAAATAAAGGGCTGCAGCGGCCAGCTCCGTCACGGAGCCGCAGTGCATACACAAATGACCGGCGGAAGGAGAAGTAGTTCCTTCCCCTAACTGGATATTATTAGACTTTTCTGGTGACAGCAAGTCACTTATGATAACATAAACACTCACTCCAAATTACTGAGTTTAAATATCGATCTTTTTATATGAGGATCGATACTAGAGCAGGAGACGCTGGGATCGTAAATATCGATACTTTAGTATCGATCTGCACATCACTAGTCATTGGACCTTCCAACAGGACAATGATCCCAAACATTCCTCAAATTCCACCAAGGCTTGGTTTCAGAAGAAGTCCTGAATATTCTATAGTGGTCACAGTCACCTGACATGAACCCTACAGAAAATCTCTGGTGGGATATGAAGAAGGTGGTTGCAGCACGCAAACCCATGAATATTACTGAATTGGAGGCCATTGCTCATGAGGAATGGGCTAAGATTCCTCAGAAACGCTGCCAGAAGCTGGTGTCTGGTTATACATCTCGTTTGCAGCAGGTCATAACAGAAAAGGGGTGTTCTACTAAGTACTAAAGATGTTTGCCATGAAGGGGTTGAATAATTTTGAGACTGCCGAAGTCATTAAAAGTTGCATTTTCAGTTAAATTTGGGGAAACTACTTGAAACATTTGTTGTGTTGAGCTATTTCAATTACTTTTGTTAGATTTGTTCATTGCAAACAGCTGAAAGTCAGTAAATTTTGCCAATAAACCTGATTTGCAATGGGGGTTAAACAATTTTGATTGCCACTGTGTAGGGTAAGAGCGCAGAATCATGCATTCATTATTTCTGAACACAATAAACACATGTTCACGAAGGGTTTCTAAAGTCCCAACCTATGACTCCTCCAAGTCTAAATCTTCCATTAGCGCCAGCCAGTCTGGAGGGTAGATTAGTTCTTAACATCAAGGAAGACCGTTATCTCCAAGCCCTAGGGCTGACCAAGCCATATATGTATATGAACATACCGTAAAATGTATTTTACCATGCTGTACCATATTTTGGAATGATTCTGACCGAATTCGGCCACGGCCATAAAACATCTAAATGACCGTCCTGACAAGACAAAAGAAATTCTGCCTGCCAAAGTTTCGTTGAATGTCATTGGCCAGGGCTCCCCACAGAGGTGTGGACTTCAGTTTCTTTAAGAGAACTGAACCCCTGCTCTTCTCTCTCTTACCTCGTTCTCCTCTTCCTCGCATCACCATGTAACTCCTCCGCGATCCCCCTCCGGGGATCTTTTCCTTTGTTTGTTTAAGTTTTATTTATTTTTTTCTACTTTGTTCATTTCCTCAGACGAGTAAATGAACTTAGCCTGAATTGTTTCTTTGGTAATTTATGTCCGAGACCGTTAAACCTTCGTTTGAAAGTGCGCGCTCCGGACCCATCCGCAGGCCACGTGACTCTCCCACGGAACACATCCACATGCCTTCGAAGCAACCACACAACGACCAACTGTGCAAGTGTATTCAGAGTATTAAGATTGTGTTTTTCCGTGTTGTTTCTCAAAGGTTTAAGGTCTGTAATTTGCCACTGATCCTTCCAGACTCTCTCTCTCTCTCATTCTCTCTCTTTATTGATGCATTCTCTTTCATTGTCGTTGCATTTTGTTGTAAATACATTTTACATGTTGTAAATACAACCGTATACATAGTCTTCCTTTATTAAATTAATTATATTAATTTATTGATTCTGTCTCATGATCATATACAAGTCCCTTTAATGTAAGATCCAAAGCTACGTGCTTTACAAATTTATTGATACTTAAAGAGGTATCGTTATAGAACAGGAAAGTTATTCCTTGTGGCCAGAGGAATAGCTTCTCTTGAAAGTCTATAAAGTAGGATAATTTTGTGAGGTTTGATGAGATCGAATGATCAGGTTGCTGGACAAACAGATGATTCGGTCATAAATTAATCCCCTTAAAGATTATCCTGACGATCGATCTATGATAGACATAATTGATATATTAAATATTTAATTTTAATCCGTTTTGATTAAGTATTGATATACAATTGAGCTAATTTTAACCTGTCTGTAAAATATAGTCTACATATGCAATTAATTATAATCCTTTGTGGTTAATTGTCTAAGTACATATATGAATGCAGATGCAGGGAACATATTATCCCTTTTTGGGAGATTTAACATGTATGATTATCTGGGTCAAACCCGTATGAATAATTATTAATTGTAAATTACTAATTTTTGAATACATATCCCCAAAGCCTGACCCAGGTTCCTTACAACTGTATACACTCACCTAAAGGATTATTAGGAACACCATACTAATACTGTGTTTGACCCCCTTTCGCCTTCAGAACTGCCTTAATTCTACGTGGCATTGATTCAACAAGGTGCTGAAAGCATTCTTTAGAAATGTTGGCCCATATTGATAGGATAGCATCTTGCAGTTGATGGAGATTTGTGGGATGCACATCCAGGGCACGAAGCTCCCGTTCCACCACATCCCAAAGATGCTCTATTGGGTTGAGATCTGGTGACTGTGGGGGCCATTTTAGTACAGTGAACTCATTGTCATGTTCAAGAAACCAATTTGAAATGATTTGAGCTTTGTGACATGGTGCATTATCCTGCTGGAAGTAGCCATCAGAGGATGGGTACATGATGGCCATAAAGGGATGGACATGGTCAGAAACAATGCTCAGGTAGGCCGTGGCATTTAAACGATGCCCAATTGGCACTAAGGGGCCTAAAGTGTGCCAAGAAAACATCCCCCACACCATTACACCACCACCAGCAGCCTGCACAGTGGTAACAAGGCATGATGGATCCATGTTCTCATTCTGTTTACGCTAAATTCTGACTCTACCATCTGAATGTCTCAACAGAAATCGAGACTCATCAGACCAGGCAACATTTTTCCAGTCTTCAACTGTCCAATTTTTGTGAGCTCTTGCAAATTGTAGCCTCTTTTTCCTATTTTCTAGTGGAGATGAGTGGTACCCGGTTGGGTCTTCAGCTGTTGTCGCCCATCCACCTCAAGGCTGTGCGTGTTGTGGCTTCACAAATGCTTTGCTGCCTACCTCGGTTGTAACTAGTGGTTATTTCAGTCAAAGTTGCTCTTCTATCAGCTTGAATCAGTCGGCCCATTCTCCTTTGACCTCTAGCATCAACAAGGCATTTTCGCCCACAGGACTGCCGCATACTGGATGTTTTTCCCTTTTCACACCATTCTTTGTAAACCCTAGAAATGGTTGTGCGTGAAAATCCCAGTAACTTAGCAGATTGTGAAATACTCAGACCGGCCCGTCTGGCACCAACAACCATGCCACGCTCAAAATTGCTTAAATCACCTTTCTTTCCCATTCTGACATTCAGTTTGGAGTTCAGGAGATTGTCTTGACCAGGACCACAGCCCTAAATGCATTGAAGCAACTGCCATGTGATTGGTTGATTAGATAATTGCCTTAATGAGAAATTGAACAGGTGTTCCTAATAATCCTTTAGGTGAGTGTATATACATACATTATGTATAAACTGTATAATATTCTACATGAATACAGAGACTACAAGAATACAGAGTCTAGTATTTGTTATGACTTATTTAACCTCAGGATGTTCTTTTGTTAAACTTAGTGTCTAACGGGACCATATACTACTCAGACGAATTTTCCTCTTGCTGTCGCCATATATATAACAAGCTCATCTGAAGTCATGAGATTCATGATAGTTGACAGGATATTTTAGTATGTCAATGCTGTTAGCTAGATCTAATCTGCTGTATGACAGAGTGAGGTTGCTCAGCTTTGGCTCTAATCTCTTCAAATATACTGAGAGCAAATGCATGTTAGAGCAAACATACACACACACACACACACACACACACACACACAATGCATTTGTTTTTATACTGCCATTATTTATATATGGAGCTCTGCTCTTTCCTTTCCTTTGAACACACATATTCAAACTCATGCACAAAAACACACATGGGCTTGGAAGCCAGACGAACCGAGTAGTAATTAACAAACATCAATCCCACAGTCCATTCACTGAGCGTCTAGTCCATACTGCACACAAAAGTGTCAAGAGCTGCTGAAATGGTCTGTTTCAAGCTTGCTTTACACATCATCCAGTTGGATATACCAGACTACCTAGAAACAGAATAAACAGCATAGAAACCTTAACAAGGTTTTATGGGTCACTTTAAAACTTTAAAAGAAGTCTCTTATGCTCACCAAGGCTGCATTTGTTTTTACATTTACATTTTAAATTTAGTCATTTAGCAGAGGCTTTTATCCAAAGCGACTTACAACTGAGGACTAAAGACAAGTCAAGTCATTGTGAAGAGGAAAAAACAACGCAAGAAGTGCTCAAAATACAAAGTTCAGGCACTGAGTAGCATAAGCCAGACAAGGGAGGATTTAAAGGAAAAGGAAAAGATTTTTTTTATTTGTTTTTTTTTTATGTTAAGTGCTCACGGAAGAAATGAGTTTTCAGTTGTCTTTTGAATTCAGAATGTCAGGGATTCTGCATTCCAGATGAGGGTGGGGAGGTCATTCCACCAGCGTGGAACCGTGAAAGAGAATGTTCTGGAGAGTGTTTTTTTGGCTCTCTGAGATGGTACCACAAGCCGTCTCTCATTGACCGATCGTAGGCTTCTGGTAGGGATGTAGACTCGTAGGACCGAGTGAAAGTAGGAGGGAGCTGAGCCTGTGGTCGATTTGTAACCAAGCGTCAATGCCTTGACCTTATGCGAGCAGCGAGTGGTAGCCAGTGCAGAGAGATGAGGAGAGGAGTGACGGGGGCCCTTTTGGGCTTGTTGAAGACAAGACGGGCTGCAGCATTCTGGATCATTTGTAGAGGTTTAGTTGCACATGATTGAAGTCCAGCCAGAAGAGCATTGCAGTAATCAAGCCTAGAAATAACCAGGGCTTGGATGTGAAGTTGTGTTGCATGCTCATTTAGGAAAGGCCTGATTTTCCTGATGTTGTGCATTGCAAACCTGCATGATCTAGCTGTCTTTGTAATGTGGTCTGTGAAGGTCAGCTGGTCATCAAATATTACTCCCAAGATTTCTGACCGACCTTGATGGGGTGATTGAGGATGAATCTAGCTGGATAGTGAAGTCATGCTGTAGAGACGGATTGGCAGTTAGGACGAGAAGCTCAGTCCTTGATAGGTTGAGCTGCAGGTGATGTTCCTTCATCCATGCCGAGATGTCTGCCAGACATTAATTTAAAAAAAAATATTAATTTAAGTTTTTTTTAATTAAAAAAATACAGTAAAAAAACAGTAATATTGTGAAATATTATTACAATATTTGGAACTGTTTTGTATTTGAATATATTTCAAAATGTAAATTATTCCTGTGATCAAACCTGATTTTTTAGCATCATTACTCCAGGCTTCAGTCACATGATCCATCAGAAATCATTCTAATATGCTGATTTGCTGCAAAAAAAAATCAAAAACAAAAAATATTTCTTATTATAAATATTGAAAACAGTGGTGCTGCTTCATGTTTTTGTGGAAACTATGATTTTGTCACGGTGTGGTGGGGGCAGAAGACGATGAGGCAAAAAGGCTCCAATACAAATATTTTACGAATATAAACTTCCAAAGGGTACAGACAGGCAGGATTAACACACACAACATAACTGACGAAGTAGAAAGGACAAGGACTAGAGGAACAGAGGGAACTTAAATACCAACACAGATGACGGTGATTGAATGAAGGACAGGTGATACAAATGATGATAATTACTAGACACGGGTGCGACAACTGAATACTAACGAGGAGCCGGAAAACTGAACAAGGAAGACATGTGACTAATGAAAATTAGATAAACAACAGGACAGATGAACAAAACTGTGACAGAACGCCCCCTCCAAAAAGGCGCGTCCTCATGCCGTATAACATCAAGAGGGGTGGGAGGGTGGGCGCCCTGGTGGCTGACGAGGGCGTGGCCTACCCGGAGCAGGAAGCCTCCAGGGTGGAGCAGGCTGTGCAGGCGGCCAGGGCGGAGCAGGCTGCCAGGGCGGAGCTGACAGTTCAGGGGACTAGGACGGAGCAGGTTGTGCAGGTGACCAGGAAGGAGCAGGCTGTCAGGGCGGAGCTGGCAGTTCTGGGGACCAGGGTGGAGCTGGCTGTGCAGGTGCCCATGGCGGAGAAGGCCCTTCAGGCGGTTGTGGTGGAGACGACCCTTCAGGTGGCCATGGTGGAGATGACCCTTCAGGTGGCTGTGGCGGAGAAGATCCTTCGGGCGGCCGTGGCGGAGAGGGCCCTTCGGGCGGCCGTGGCGGAGAGGACCCTTTGGGCGGCCGTGGTGTAGAGGCCACGGCGAGGACGTATAGCCCCCAAGAACATTTTTCGCCAGAGACTGTTCAATTCATGCCCGTTGAGCCAGACACCGTTAACGTCATGTTTCCCGACCCTGAGCCTTCTGTCCCTGAGCCAGGCTCTGGGACCGGGACAGGCTCAGGTACAGGCTCAGGTACAGGCTTAGGTACAGGCTTAGGGGCAGGCTCAGGGACAGACTCAGGGACAGGCTCAGGGACAGAAGGCTCAGGCTCGGGAAACATGACGTTAATGGTCTCTGGCTCGGCGGGCATGACGTGAACAGTCTCTGGCTCGGCGGGCATGACGTGAACAGTCTCTGGCTCAGCAGGACTGACGTGAAGTGCAGGCTCGGCAGGACTGAC
This sequence comes from Gila orcuttii, assembly GCA_026230005.1. Taxonomy (NCBI): domain Eukaryota; kingdom Metazoa; phylum Chordata; class Actinopteri; order Cypriniformes; family Leuciscidae; genus Gila; species Gila orcuttii. Next base: position 25,176,295 of record JAPDVR010000005.1, on the reverse strand, counting down.
GTGAAGTGCAGGCTCGGCAGGACTGACATGAATAAGCTCAGGCTCAGCGGGGTTGACGTGGAGCACAGGCTCGACAGGGCTGACATGAAGATTAGGCTGATCAGGCATGACGTGAAGATCCGGCATGCCGTGAAGATCAGGCTGGCCAGGCATGACGAGAAGATCAGGCTGAACCGGCATGACGTGAAGATCAGGCATGACGTGAAGATCAGGCATGACGTGAAGATCGGGCTCGGCAAGACTGACGAGAAGAATTGCAGGCTCTGTGTCAAAGTCTATTAAGTTAACCTCCGTCGGGTCTTAGACGAGGACCGGAACAAAGGATTCAGGAGGGGTGATCTCGGCGGGACGAGATTCAGGACGGGTATTCTCGGCGGGATGAGACTCTGGACGGGTGGTCTCGGCGGGACGAGACTCTGGGCGGGGAATGAAGACAGGAGGCGTGGTGAAGGAGATGGCTGGCGATGGTGGTTGAGTGGAGATGTCATCTCACCTCACCCACAGTGAAGGCTGATCCACTCAACAACAGCACACGATCCAGGTACTGAGCGAAAGACTCTGGTCTTACCGCTGAAGCGGGCTGGTGCAGGGGATTGTCCAATGCAAGCCCGAACACTCTCGATAGTACGTCATCAGTCCATTTGACCTGGTGTGAAAGCTCTAAAAATCTTCTTACATATTCCTCGATCGGACAGCCATCCTGGAAACAGGTTAGTAGACGTTCGGTCGAAGTGAGAAGGGTGCGGGAAATACCCATATTTTGTTTCTAGGTCCGTTCTTCTGTCACGGTGTGGTGTGGGCAGAAGAAGACGATGAGGCAAAAAGGCTCCAATACAAATACTTTACTAATATAAACTTCAAACGGATACAGACAGGCAGGATTAACACACACAACATAACTGACGAAGTAGAACGGACAAGGACTAGAGGAACAGAGGGAACTTAAATACTAACACAAATGATGGTGATTGAATGAAGGACAGGAGATACAAATGATGATAATTACTAGACACAGGTGCTACAACTGAATACTAACGAGGAGCGGGAAAACTGAACAAGGAAGACATGTGACTAATGAAAACTAGATAAACAACAGGACAGATGAACAAAACTGTGACAGATTTTTTTCGAGATACAAATTGCACAAGAACAGATTTTTTTGGAAATAGAAATGTTTTGTAATATTATAAATGTATTTACTATCAATTTTGATCAATTTAATGTATCCTTGCTTAATCGTTTCTTTCACAAAACTTTTGAACAGTAGTAAAAAAAAATTATACTTATGATCAATTTTGATGATGTTTTTTTTTTTTTCATTTTTGGAGCTTGACAGCGTTTAGTTTAAATTCCATTTTGTTTGATGGATAAGAGCAGCTTGGACATTAATCATGCAGATTTTAAAATGATTATTTTTTCCTTGAAGTTCAGCACTGCAGAGCCCTGAGGATCAGCCATGCTTGTTCATTCATAGGGAAGCCCATAAATAAATTGAAGACTAGCTGCTGCTTAGATCATGAACATTTTCCACATCACTATGATGCAATTGCAGTGTGAATTCCCTGCTCTGGAAGGTCCTGTCAAACTAGGCAACACCCCTGGGCATTGAACCGCCTCGCTAATCGCACTCTTGCGGGCGAACTGAAATGAGCTTGGCCGTTTCTCCATTCTGAACGTGTGCTTTCTAATCTTTGGGCAGATTAAAATACGACCCACGTCTGAAACAAAACATTGGAGGCAGGCGAGGACAAAAAGACTTTGTTCCGGCTGTTAGCATGGACAGGGAGTGAAATGTCAAGGGAATGAGCTAAATTGTTTCCGGAGCAGAATCACTATTGGCTTGCTCACAATATCAATGACACAGAGAGATATGCATTTTCTTAATGCTAAAACTCTGTTTAAAAGCTAAAACAGTTTACTATATTCACTTTTTAGCATCAAACACAAATGTATGTACATGGAAAAAAAACTAGCAGTTAAAACCTGTGTAGTTTAAAAGTTTTAACTTCCAGTTAACTCTGAAAAATAAATTGTTTGTGTTCCTCCACGAAAGTGCAACAACTTAATTATGACTTTGCTGTGCGACAGTGATAAATGTGACCTATCATTATTTGCCTATAGAGCCAACAAAGCTAACATCCCTCAGGAACCCGTGGAGTCCAGATATACAGTATAATACACAGTAAAGTCCTAATTACTGCAGTACACATTGCACTAATGACAGAGGCGCTGCTGTTGACACCGCAGGTGTTTGGAGATGTTTGTCCCATAACAGCCTGCGGCTGGAGCACAGAAAGCCAACATTAAAGCTACAATATGTAAGATTTTTGTAATAAAATATCCAAAAATCACTTGCACAGTGTGATATATTTCTTGCAGTTGTGTATGTACAATATCCCAAAAATTCCCAAAGATTTTGAATTTCAGAGAAATTTCCATTTTAAATAATGGCTCGTCCATGTTCACTTGTTGCCTGTCAATGACGTAATATCCGCGTTATCCCCGGTTTCCGCTCATACTGCCATAGTAACCATGGCGACAGACGTGGACAACTGCGTTACGTCTAGCGGCGTGCTCACGCTGTTGTTGTTTCGTTCAAACATTATGGACCATGGCAAGCAGACTTTGGGACAAAAGGAGAACTAAAACGAGGATCAATATCAGCGTGGCGTTTTCGAAATGACGAGAGCTCCCCGTCTGTGACAAACTTCGACTTGACAGAGACGCCACTCTCGCATGTACTTTATTAGACAGGTGAGCAAATGTACATGAAACTAATCAATGTTATATAGCTCAACATGATGAAATGTTAGAATATGATCAGTATGTTATTCAAATGTTGACCTAGCTTACTGCTAGTCTCATACAGACAAACTAACACATAGAATAAAATTATAACTTTCAACACACTCAAATGCAGTTTAGTGTGATAGTGTAAACCAAGTGAAACAGAGCTGCGTTACCTCACAAGTTCAATTCGTCTAATAAACTGATCTGTGTGAGTATTAATTCAGCACTTGTGGGTAGTTCGGTAGAATGAAATGTCCTTATTCCTTTATATCCGCGGGACTCGCGTGTGGCGCTGACATCTGTCTCTCATTAGCATTCATGCCATGCTTCATACCACAGTCATGTTAAAAACATCAATGTATTCACTCATCCATAGACATTAGATCCATCAGCATGACGGCAAGTTCCATAATTCTGCTTATGCGTCATCAACCTACGCCTTTGTTATTGTAAGAGGTTAGCGACCCCTAGCGGCAAAAAAAAAACATATTGTAGCTTTAAAACTCTACTGAATCTTTTTGCACTTTTGAGTAAAATACTCTTGTCTATATAAATGGTCCAAACTAAAATGAGAATTTTATACAAAAACGGGGACTTAAACAATTTTACAGCTTAAACAATACACACGTCTTAACAAAAATTAATTTAATTAAAATTCAAAAAAGTATATATCTCAGAGTTGTCGGCTGTAAGTATATATCACAGATTTGTGAAAGATTCCTTTCCAGCACATCCCTAAGGAGCTCTATTGGATTGAGATCTGGTGACTGTGTAAGACATTTGATTATAGTCAACTCATTGTCATGTTCAAGAAACCAGTTTGAGATTATTTGAGCTTTGTGACATGGAGTGGTATTCTGCTGGAAGTAACCATCAGAAGATGGTACACTGTGGTCATAAAGGAATGGACATGGTCAACAACAATATCCTCCACACCATTACACCAACACCAGCCTGAACTGTTGATACAAGGCTGGATAGATATTTGCTTTCATGTTGATTATGCCAAATTCTCACCATAACATCTGAATTTCGCAGCAGAAATCGAAACTTATCAGACCAGGCAACTTTTTCCAATCTTCTATTGTCCAATTTTGGTGAGCCTGTGCGAATTGTAGCCTCAGTTTCCTGTTCTTATCTGACAGGAGTGTCACCGGTGTGTTCTTCTGTTGCTGTAGTCCGTCTGCTTCAAGGTCAACTCATGTGTTGACAATACACGTGTTGTGTATTTAGAGATGCTCTTCTGCAAACCTCGGTTGTAACGAGTGTTTATTTGAGTTACTGTTGTCTTTCTATCAGCTGAACCAGTCTGGCCATTCTCTTCAACAAAGATGCAACGTTCAAAATCACTTAAATCACCTTCCTTCCCCATTCTGATGCTCAGTTTGAACTTCAGCAGATCGTCTTGACCATGTCTACTAAATGCATTGAGTTGATACCATGTGTTTGGCTGATTAGATATGTGCGTTAAAGAGCAGTTGGGATAGTAAAGCAACTATATACAAAAGGTTTGGGTCAGTACGTTTTTTTCTGTTCATTCTTTACTCAGCAAGATGGCAAAAGTGATCAAAATTGATTTTGAAAACATTTGAAATCTTAAAAAAGATTTCTATTTCAAATAAATGCGGTTCCTTTGAACTTTCGATTCATTAAAGAATCCTGCAAAAGAATGTATCAGTTTCCACAAAAATATGAAGCAGCCCAATTGTTTTCAACATTGATAATAAGAAAGGTTTATTGAGCAGCAAATCAGCATATTAGAATGATTTCTGTAGGATCATGTGACACTGAAGACTGGAGTTATGATGCTGAAAATTCAGCTTTGATCACAGATATAAATTACATTTGACAATTTAATCAAAAAGAAAACAGGTATTTTAAATTGTAATAATATTTCACAACGTTAAGTTTTTTACTGTATTGATCATATAAATGCAGCCTTGGTGAGACTGAGAGACATTCAAAAACGTTTTAAAATCTTACCAACCCAAAACTTGAAAGGAAATGTAGAATTTCAGCATTAAGGAAAATCATCTTCATCACCTGCTCCATGGTCTTCTTCATCATTGGAAACTTTTACACCTTTAAGAACTAACATTCATTCATCAAACAATCAAAACAATTAGCACTGCTAAGTGCTAATTAAATATGGTTAATGACGGAAGTGGCTTTTTCGTTTTTTAAACTCAGCAAAGCATGCAAATACAGGAAACACCATTTCTGCAGAAAAATAATCTGTAATAATTATCACTAAGAAAATGAAATTGCTGTTGTCAAATATTCCCCACAAAACCATTTTTCTTTCACCAGAATTAGTAAGTTATTTAAGAAACACTCACTAGTAAATTGGCTCGTGGCATTATCAGCGCTGCTCTCTCTAAAGGCATCTGAAACAAACAAACATGTGACACGGGAATTGACACAAGGAAACAACTCAATTGTAACGGTATAGTCAGTGCAAATAAAATGCAAACATAATTGAGTGATAAATCTAGAGCAGTTTTATCTCATGAACACACAAATTAAAACACACACTGCTGATTTTGTTTCAGCTGTCAAGTCTGACACACTATCAGACCGAGCAATCCTTCATTTCACCTCCATCTCAGCTGTGACACACACCACACAGGAAATGAACTGATCCCTAATATCACTCCTTCTTTTAATTTCGTTTTTCACCCAGGGAACATCGATTGTGTGCGGAATAGCACACTAGCATACTCCTCTGACTGTTTCTGCAGTATGCATATTGTTCACAGTGTGCTTACAGAATAAGCCACATGTGCAGTATAAACTAGAGTAAAATAAGATAATAAAACCTCACAATACCTTTCAGAGATGTTGCTATTCTTTTTCTGACATTTTCAGAAAGTTCATGCACTGAGACACACACACAAATGTCTCAGTTACTTATGTAATCCTCGTTCCCTTTCGTTCAGTCACTCCGAGTTACGTCATGACTGATGAAATGGGGGATTCGCTTGTAGATGCCTGCCCCTCGTAGAAACGGTCTGTGTCGCGGAAGAATGGAGACGTGAAAGTACACGTCCTTCAGGTCGATCGCTGCAAACCAATCCAACGGACGAACACATTCGAAAATGCGTTTGGCTGTCAACATCTTGAATGGAAGCCTTTGAAGGGTTCTGTTCAAGACGCACAGGTCCAGGATTGGCCGTAACCCACTGCTCTTCTTGAGTACAATGAAGTAGGGGCTGTAGAAGCCGGACTTCATTTCGGCTGGAGGGACGGTCTCGATCGCACCCTTCGCCAGTAGGGTGGCGACCTCCGCACACATGACAGGGGCATTGCCACCCACCATGGTATAGAGGAGACCATGCGAACTGAATCGCATAGCCGAGCCTGATGGTTCTCGCAAGCCAGCGGGACAGGTTGGGAAGCTCTAACCAGGCTCGCAAAAACTGAACCAGCGGGGTCATGTGAACCACAGACGTACCCTTGATGGGGCAGCGAGGCGGAATGAGCAGCCCAGACATGGGAGGCGGAGCGTCCGATGTGGGGGCACGGTCATATGCCGCGTCCTGACAGAGGAGGACAGGGAAGGAGAGTGGCGAGGCAGAGTGTTAACACTGCCCTAACACTGCCATCCACAGCCTCTGGGAGCTCAGAGATGGGGGTGTCAGTTCTTTCTTTAACCACATTAGGGGGCTGCTGGCCGTGCGGCCAGCAGCGGGGAAGGGAGAACAAAATATTCCACCAGGGGAAGGAGTGGCCCTGCAACCATCTCCTGTGAAGAACTGCAACTCATCTCTGAGCTGTCCGCATCAGGAATGCCGCTTCACCTGGCGTTTGGCAGGCTGCGGGGCTGGTGCGGACTGGGGCACCTTCCTGCAGCCACCTCCACGGCGCGGCCCGGGTGAAGGCTGCTGCTGGGGCCGGGCGCGAGGGGCGGGAGCCGTGGGAGGGTGCCCTCGGCGGCGAGCAGATTGAGGCATCTGAGCCGGCGGCTGGGTGGAGGCAGCAGCTGGCCGCCGGGGCAGAATGTGTTTTATGGCCTCAGTCTGCTTCTGGGCGGCCGAGAACTGTTGGGCAAAATTATCGACCCCGCCACCAAAGAGGCCAGCCAGGGATATGAGAGTTGAGGAACCGGGCCCGTTCAACCTATCGCATATCGGCCAGGTTGAGCCAGAAGTGTCTCTCCTGGACCACAGCTGTGGACATCACCTGACCCAGGGAGCGTGTGGTCACCTTCTTCGCCCGGAGAGCGAGGTCGGTGGTGGCACGCAGCTCTTCCATGAGCCCTGGATCAGCCCTACCCTCGTGCGTGTCTCTGAGCACCCGGGCCTGGTAGACCTGCAGGATGGCTATAGCATGCAGTGAGGCGGCGGCAGCTTGCCCCGCAGCTCTATAAGTCTCGGCCACCAGGATAGACGAAAACCTACAGGCTTTGGAGGGGTGCTTCGGATGACCACGCCAGGTAGAAGCACTCTAAGGACACAGCTGCTTCGCAACAGAGTGCTCCACCGAGGACACCAGTGTACTCTTTAGCCGCGACCCCATCAAGGGTAGAGAAGGCGGAAGATGCCGCAGAGCAATCGTGGGAAGACAAATGAGACTTCCAGGACCTCGTGACCTTATCATACACCTCCGGGAAGAAAGTTATTGGGGGCGCCCCCAAAAACCAATCGCCCAGCCGCGAGCGCTCGAGACAGGGCGGAGGGTTCCATTCCAGTCTGATGCTCGCCACTGCCCGGGAAAGCATGGCTGTCGTTTCCGGGTCAGACTTGGGCAATGCTGGCACACCCGAAGGCGGCAGCACAGCCGAGTCTTCATCTCTGGAAGACTCCAGCCCACCTTGTGATGCGGCGATAGACATCTTCTCATCATCTGGAACGCCGAATGAGATGCAGTGCGGGTCCGAAGAACGTCCAGCGACCTTATCCTGCACACTCGCCGGTTGCAGTGTGCAAGAGGGGGGTGTGGCCCGAGGAGGAATAGTCAGGGCTTTGTTCCACACCGTAACCCTCAGGTCACCCTGGCCACCAGCCAAAGTATCGCCTCTCGCGGAGGGGATAGATTGGGGTGTGGGAGAGGGGACTCTACCTCTATGGAGGTCATTGAATCTCGACCACAGCACTGCGATGGTCATGTTCCCGCAATGAGAACATGACTCATCCACAAATGCTGCCTAAGCATGATCTAAGCCCAAACACGCTAGGCAGCGATTGTGCCCATCAGATGGCAAAACGTTTCTAACGCACCCAGAAGTACACGGACGAGACATCTTTAAAAAGACATTATTAGAAAAGTTATTTTAGAGAGGAGAAAAAAAAACGGTAACACTTTATTTTAAGGTGCTTGTAATAAGCAGTAATTAACAGTTAATAAGACACTTATAAGACCTTATAAGATGCATATAAGATGCATATAAGCATTAACTACTTCATATAAGGGTTAATTAAAGGTCCAGGCCCTGAAGAGATCAGGGAAACTACTCCCTCTTGGGAAGGTCAATTTTTAAGTGACTGGGAGTTTGTGTTACCATTTATGTTTGTTCGGCTGTTCTAAAAGTGCAATGTATTGATACTTGAGAAATTTATTATTTAATTTAATTTATTTATTATCATTAGTTAATGCTTATATGCATCTTATATGCATCTTATAAGTGTCTTATTAACTGTTAATTACTGCTTATTACAAGCACCTTAAAATAAAGTGTTACCAAAAAAACTCAGCAGAGTGTTGAAGCGCCCAGGGAGAAGCACACACACTGTTGGCAGATCACTGCACAGATCAGCAGCAGGCAATGTGATCTCGCTGGAACACGCCGTTGCACCAAACGCACTGGAGAGCCGCTCGCCTCTGAGTCGAAGAACTCAGATACAGGCTTGCAGAGGAGGGAAGAGAAGCTCTTGGCTCTGAAGCAAAAACATAATGCGAGATTGCCACGCTCCTCCTTTTATACCCTCGCGGTGGGGCGGAGTTGCGCTATGCAAATTCTTCAGACCCATGGCATTAATTTGCCATTGGCTGTCACGAGATGCACACAAAAAGGTAAGATCCAAATGCAGTGTTTATTTAGGGTTTATTTTTTTATTTAGTTTATTTTTAATTCATCGTTAGCCAGGCAAAGGTTCAAAGTCTATAAAGCAGTCCATAAGCAAGAAACAAAACAAGACAAGAACTCTGAAGTGTAACCAGACATTAAGCAAGGACTCGACAACTAACACAGAAACAGACAGGGTATAAATAGACCAGTGCAAACAATGTGAGTGGGAACAGCTGTGTGTAATGATCAGTGATGAGTGACAGAACAGGATGATAGGAAATGTAGTACATGAGGAAATGTGACGATCAGGGAAAGAACCTCTAGGAAACCCAGGGAACAAACCAGACACTGTGACATAACCCCCCCTCTACGGAACGGCTACCAGACGCTCCAAGACCCACAAAAAACAAACAAAACAAGAGTCCAGGAGGGAGGTGGAACAGTGGAGGATCAGGGGGAGGAATGGGGGGCCAGGTCCATGGAAGGGAACAGAAACAGGGGGTGATGGTTTAGCCGGCGGCCAAGGCGAAGCAGACAGTCCATCGGGCGGCCAGGGCGAAGCAGACAGTCCATCGGGCGGCCAGGGCGAAGCAGACGACCCATCGGGCGGCCAGGGCGAAGCAGACGACCCATCGGGCGGCCAGGGCGATGATGACCCCTCGGGCGGCCAGGGCGGTGAAGACCCCTCGGGCGGCCAGGGCGGTGAAGAACCCTCGGGCGGCCAGGGCGGTGAAGAACCCTCGGGCGGCCACGGCACAGGAACAGAACCCGGCACAGGAACAGACACCGGCTCAGGAACAGACACCGGCTCAGGAACAGACACCAGAACAGTAACATCCACAAGGACAGACACAAACACAGAAACAAACATTGGTTCAGGAACAAACACTGGCTCCGGCTCAGGAACAGACACTGGCTCCGGCTCAGGAACAGACACTGGCTCCGGCTCAGGAACAGCAGCGGGCATGACGGGTCCGAAAGGCACATCCAGGATTCTGGCCAGACGCTCGAAGTAGCCCAATAATGTTTCAGAGGCCCCGAGAATCGGTTTCAGGACCACTGGCTCTGGAATCAATGGACTCGGGATCACCGGACCTGGGATCACCGGAACTGGGACCACCGGACTCGGGACCACCGGGACAGTCACGGAGGAAGTCTTCCTTCTCCTCCGTTTCTGAGAGCGAGAGGGCGCTGGACTGTATGGCGCCTGCGGTGAGGGCTCTGGGTGGACGGCGCCAGCGGTGAGGGCTCTGGGCTGGACGGCGCCCGCGGTGAGGGCTCTGGGCTGGACGACGCCAGCGGTGATGGGTCTGGGCTGGACGGCGCCAGCGGTGAGGGTTCTGGGCTGGAAGGCGCCAGCGGTGAGGGCTCTGGGCTGGACGGCGCCAGCGGTGAGGGCTCTTGGCTGGACGTCACCAGCGGTGAGGACTCTGGGCTGGACGTCACCAGCGGTGAGGGTTCTGTGCTGGACTGAACCTGCGGTGATGGCCTCGTGCTGGGCGGAACCAGCGATGAGGGCTTTGTGCTGGACGGAACCCGCGGTGATGGCCTTGTGCTGGGCGGAACCAGCGACGAGGGCTTTGTGCTGGGCGGACCCAGCGGTGATGGCCTTGTCCTGGACGGAACCAGCGATGAGGGCTTTGTGCTGGACGGAACCCGCGGTGATGGCCTCGTGCTGGGCGGAACCCGCGACGAGGGTCTTGTGCTGGACCAGACCAGCGGCTCCGGAACAGGAACATGGCAGGGCGGAGGACGGTGTCATGGAATTTGTCGACCACCTCCTCCCCTGCAACCTCCCCTAGTTCCGGAGAACTTGGCCAGACGAGTCCCCTCGAACGACTCACCATCTCTAACGGAAGTGGTCACTGGAGATCTTGCCGCCGCAGCTTCCTCAGTCTGATGGGCCCATACAGAAAAACATTGTCTTGGGCCTCAAAACATTGAAACATTGAAAGAAGTGACTTCTTTTAAAAACATTAAAAATCTTACCGACCCCAAACTTTTGAACGGCAGTGTATATATGTATATGTATTTTGTAAATATATATAGGAACATCTAGTTTGTTGTGCCTTGTATATAGGCATGTGTAGGAATGCATAAAATAATAACAATAGCCTAGATCAGTGGTTCCCAACCTTTTTTTGTCTGAGACCCCCTTTTTCCCAAGAAAATATTTTAGGGCCCCCTTCACATTTAATGATATTATCGCTCTTGTAAGCTTGCAGCAAGGATGACAAAATATGTTGTTTTCAAACAAACGGTATGTTTACTACAACCAGATATGTTTATGCACAAATAATAGCCTATAATATTGAAAATACAATAACAAAAACATCAGTAGGCCCTTTGTAATTTAAAAACGTAAGCCTAGGAGAAGCCAATATTGGCCCTTTTTGAAATGCAAAAACAAAAATATTCACACTGGTGTGTTGGTAAAAAAAAAGAAAGAATATAGGCTATTACTAAATTACTGCTGTCTAGGGCCTCAATACTTGCAAGTTATTTGTGAGGCTTTATTTTTTATGTTTTTGGCGCTTTAGCGAGCGATAATAAACTTGCGTTTATTAACAGAATAATGCGTCTTTTTGGAAGAACATTGTAGCCGGAACTACTTCTCTGTGTGTACGTCTATGACGAGTCACGCAGATACTGGGCTACTCCGCAGCGGCAGTGATCCAAACCAGTGTAAAATAGTCTCAATGTAAACACTTATTATAGGTGTACCATAGTGGTTCAGGATAAGACAAAAACACGGATTGATGGATTAATGATGTACTCGCTCATATATATTTTGAACAGAAAAAAGTTAAGGACTTTTATTTAATGCTCATTGCTCAAAACTTTTCAAAATATGACGCGACCCCCCACAGAGCTTGCTGAGGCCCCCTTGTGGGCCGCGACCCCCCTGTTGGGAACCGATGGCCTAGATAGCAGGCAGCCTATAAATCATTAAAAATGAACACTTTTCAGTAACACTACACTAGACAAACATATATTGTTTATCATATGTTACTTCAAATATTTCTATTCGTTATGAAATGAGATGAGTTTGTCGTGAGGCCTAATGTGTGGCGTGTTTTGCTTTTCAACCACACAGCGCGACTCAGACCCAAACTCAGCGCGTGCAGCGATCGAGCCGCTCCCAACTTTGAAACATTGTTGTTACATTATACATCTACGTTTGAGCAGATATCCACAAACACAGTATTTAACAGTAAACACAGGTCTAAACATTAAAATATTCACCATATTAGAATAAACACTCATACTAGCATAGGCCTACTTGTATCTCATTTCATAACATTTTAGGCTGCACCAGTTTGTGTTTAGTAGCTACAATGTAAAGTTTATGCAACAATAAAACACTCATTATGTCTCTTACCTTAAAAATTGTTCTCAAAATAAAAATGTGTCCTTAGATAAATCCAAGGTAAATCCACAGCACAAACAGTCTTCCAAACTGATGAAAAGTAGAGAAATACTGGAGTCGCTGTCGCTGATTCTTTGTTTAGAGCTGATGAGGGCGTTAACAGCTCTGCGTTCCTTCACGTGGATCATTTGAATGAGAACAGCTGAGCGCGCGTGGGGGTGTGGTCAAATTAAAGTTAATGAGCTCGGGCTGGAGAAACTGTACATGTCGTTGCTTTCATACGGATTTCTTAAACCAAGAATATTTGTTTTTGATATGATTTACTTCATTTAAAAAAGGAGACTTCGAACTTTGTAAAGACATTACTTTCATGTGTGGGTGGCAAGTATTGGCTAAGTTACAGATAATTTTCTGTCGCGTTTCAGAATGAACTTCACATTGAGAGAGAAGACAGAACGTGCATCATGTTTTTTTTTCTTTATTTTACGAAAAACACAACTTTTTGTTTTTATTATTAGTGTACACAAAAAAAGAAGACATTTAACCGTTTTTAAAAATGTATAACATTTGTCTGTATGACAAAAATCGACGGAGTTATTTGAGTTTCTTTTGCACTGATAAGAAAAAGGCGAGACTATCGCGCCGACCTCAGAGGGTTAAGAAGGGAGTACGCCCCCTCGTGGTGCTAAGTCTACTTACCACCCTTCTTGCTTTCATTTTCTGTTTTGAATTTGGTCTATGTCCCTCTGTCCTTGTGGCTTTCATTGTTATTTTTAATCTTTAATTTCTCTCTTATCACTGATATTTTACAGTAATCTGATTATTATCAAGATATAATTCTGATCGTTAACTCCTTTTTACACGCTTATTTAAAGATTGGTTCAAACAACTTTGAATTTAAATTTAAATTAAGGTGTCTAAGTCAACCAGGTTAACCACAGGGAGAAAGTGCGCCCCCTTGTGGTGAAATACCACTACTGCGGTTTGTCTTCTCCTGTGTTCATCCTGCTTGGCTTATTTCGACTTTTCTCTTTTGATTATTTCATAATTATTAATGATACCTTACCGTTATCATTTGTAGTTATCTGATATTATTCTGATTTTCCTTAATTCTTCTTGCATGCTTATTTAAATTTGATTTAAACTTCTTTGAATTTAAATTGAATTAAGTTTGTCTGTTCAGTCAGGTGCATCACCACTGAGGAAGTACGCACCCTGGTGGCACCAACACGCCACTACAGCCTGCCTCCTCCTGTGTTCCATCTGGTTTTCTTTATTTTCTATTTTTCTATTTTGGGGTTAGGTTAATTTGGTCAAATACATCATTATCATAATTTCCCTTTGTTTATTATTATTTAGTAAAACATTTGACTCTTATTGCTACAAAAAAAATCAATCCATTTGGTTTGAACAAGAAATCCTTAATCCACTTTAAGTTTCACTTGTCTAACCTTTGTGTATTTATAGGTGGCATTCACTAGAGTACTGTGGTGAGTTGCGGCATTCTCTGATTGGTACACCGCAGGTGAGGTTACCCGACTGGCGGTACTGACGCAACCCGTGTGTGAGTTTCGGACACTCCCGAATCCCGTTCCATTGCTGCGGCACACAACTGCGACATCAGCAATTTGGCACTCCAGTAGGTAACGTCAACCATGTCAGTCGACACACAAGGCAATTTTGGAATAATTACCTAAACCGAGGCCTAAAGAGGGGCCACTCTTTTTGAGGGTTCTAGGGAAAATCCACTTTGCCGTGCCGTCTGGCGGTTGACCACTTTGGGGTGCCGGTTGTGTTTAAAGTCAGGTTGTTTGAGGGGCCGCAGCAGGGTACAGGGAGACAACGGAGTTGCCCGAGAACACTGCGGTCAAGTGTTGGGAACCGTCTGAGGGGTGACTGAGCCACGGGGTCCCGCCAGGGTGGCCTCAATTCACCGCAGGTAAACTAAATTTAGTAAAACACATTCCGCTTACTATAAGCCACAGAATACTAGATATCTCCCGGATAGTTTAAGTATTTGGCCCATCTCTTCTCCAAGCCACACCATCGTCCTAGGGTTTGCTACCCCGATAGCCCTCACTCACCTGTTGGCCCTATCTTAAACCCTAGCAGCAGGCTCAGGCCTCCTTATCCCCTGTAACACTTTGTGTGTTATCATCTGTTCCATTTCATTATAGACCTATTAATTTTTCTTCTTGTTATTTTACTTCAACTTTCTATCTCACTAATTTTCCCGTTCTGCTGTGATTTGTTCCTTTCAGTTCATCTAGACACAGAACCTTTGGGAGACACCAAGGAGAAAGCTAAATCATAGATCAACAATCTTGATTTAGCCCCTGCGCTGACCTGCACAAATTGTCCCCACCTAACTGTCTGCATCAGTTAGCTAAAATTCTCATAGACGGCATAAGCCTTACTAGCATAATTCGTTAACCATAGAACGAGCTTGCACTGGTTTCTTTGTGTGTGTGTGTGTGTTCTGTATTCCTCTCACCTACAGTGAGCAGCATGTCCCGTGCCTCCAGTCCCGCAGCCCACTGGGACAACCTCGACGCATGGCTGACAGCCCTCCCACAACAAAAAGGGTGGAGCCACGTGGGAAGCCAGCTGACGGCCCAGAAAGAGCCGAACCCCATCAACTAGAACGTCCAGCCCAGACAGCCCGCAGCGAAACACCTCTCGGCATGTCCCAGGCAAGGCCAAGTCCGAGCCTACCACAAAGAAAAACAGTGACGCCACGTCAGAATCCGCAGAGATCCTGAAAATTCTGAAAGAGCTTATCCATAAGAAACCTCACAAGGAAGACAAAGAGGACAGGCCAGACTCCTCATGACCAAGAGTAAGGCTTGAAACCAACACCCTTCCTGACCGCCCTCCTACCGAACCAAGCACCCAAAGCCCCACTCTTCAGACACAGACTACAGAACCAGCTGTCACATCACCAAGAGATAGCGTCATCCACTCAGTGCAGTTAACAACCGCACACCCTGAAGCGGACAACACAATTCGTCACACCAGTGACCAAACCCCTCAGATACCAGACAGTGCTGTGTTGGTTGTGTGTCTCTGCAACGAGCCACCAGAGACCGACACTAACTGCTTATCGATCACCACACAAGCCCAGACACCAAAACTCCTGGGTAATCTGATCGAAAGGGGCGTGGCACGCAAACTATACCTGGCCATCACTTTGGAAAATGAGGTGAGACTCGAAGCCCTGGTGGACACCGGCGCAGACCTCACTTTGATATCAGCTGAACTTTTCAAAAGACTCAGATTTTAAGCTAAGAGACAAAATCGAACTCTAAAATCTCAGAATTGTGTGCTGAATGTGCAGTCATACAGCCAAAATGACATCCGGCTTGAACAGGTAGCTCCCATTCATTTAACGATTGGTCCTATGAGTCTGGTACACCCTGTGTACATCTCACCGATGGACACATATCCCCTCCTCATCGGCAAAGATCTGCTAGACCGTTTCAAGCCCCTGCTGGACTTCAGACAGCTGAAGATTTGGGCTCAAGTGCGGGAACCTCTCCCCATTCAGCCACCCAGGTCACCTGAGCCAGACTGCCAGGTCACAGAGGTCACGGGAACTCTCGCAACCTGCCGCAAAGACACAGCCTCAGCACCAGAGCGAGATTCAAGTTCGCTTCTCTGCACATTCCAGCTCACCAAAGACTCTGAGCCCTTCTGCCCCAAGGTCAAAGGCGACCTGCAGTTGAATAAAGTAACCACTACTGACATCATACTTGCACTATGGGCAGACAACTCAGCCATCAGTGTATCCTTATTCAATGCCCTCACTGAACACACACCGGACCTTCCGTCTGCCAGCAAGCGCACCCGTTTCCCTTTGAACTCATGCCCATCAAACATGGTGACTGCCAAAGGCATCTGCGCTTTGAACTTGCAATGGAACCACCGGTGCCTGACCTATTACTTCCTGGTCCTTCCGGACCCACCCCATGATGTCTACATCGGTGCAGACATTCCGATTCGCCTCCAGGCTCATGTAGACATTATTAATGAGGTATTGTGGGCCCCACTGACTTTACAGCCAGCCATTGTTCCAACCAACACTGAGAACCTCCTGTCAGGCCAGACCATTCCAGAGGTCTGCACCTTAGTCAACGAACAGAAAACTGTCGTACCAGCGTACACCAAAGGGGTCGCTGTTCGGCTCAACATGCGATGTGGCCAAAGCCTAAACCACACACTGGGTTTCTTTGAACCTTCACCCGAATGCGTTGAACTTGGACTCACGCTAGAGGCCACACCCCTCACTGAAGTGTCCTCCCGTGCAGTCTACATCCTTTTCAACAACTGCATGGCGATATACATCACCATTCCAAAAGCCTATCGGGTGGGGTGGCTAGTGAGCCACAACTTTCCTGACTTTGAACTCACATTACCAATCATTGGGCCCATCCCATCCTCAATGATGCCCGAAGGGAACACCGACAACACAGTGTTCACGACACCCTTCAAGATCATCTCCATCACTTCGGTCATGCCGGTGGACAAAGACCAGGTATGCAGAACAGAACTGACAGATGACCAACACCTGGCAGTATACACAGTCTCCAAACAGCCTGCCTGTGAAACTGATGAAACTGCTACACCTCTGCCTGCCAACATGACAGACGACACACCCACAGAGGAGCCGTACCCAGGATTTGAGTCTCAAGTTCAGCAAATTCTAAAAGACGCTGACACAATTAAAGATGATGCAGATCTACAAAGACTCAGACAAGTCCTTTACAAGTTCAAAGCATCCTTTGCCAAAGACTCTTTAGATTGTGGTCTCACCAAACTCCACACCGTGCGCATCCCAACGCACCCTCAGGCGCCTCCCACTTTTGTCAGGCAGTACAAGATCCCCATCGCATCACACGAACCGGTGCAAGAGATCATCGATTCCATGCTTGAAAAAGGTGTCATCCGTCCATGCAACAGCACCTATTCTGCCCCCATCTGGCCCGTAATCAAACCAAACGGCAAGTGGCGACCCACCATTGACTACAGGAAACTGAATCAACAGGTGCCACTGTCACGATGGCCCATGACCCAGCTGGAGCAAGAAATACCCAGAATCAGAGGTGCCACAATCTTCTCTACACTTGATGTGGCCTCTGGATTCTGGACCATACCAGTGCATCCAGAAGACCAGCACAAGCTAGCTTTCACGTTCGGCAACAGACAATATACTTTCACCAGGTGTCCGTTCAGCTATGCCAACTCACCTGCTGAGTTCAACATCTTCCTGAACAAAGCATGCCCAGATGCCAGAATGAGAGGTAACCTCATCTACGTAGACGACGTTCTAATGAAGAGCAAAACAGTGGCTGACCACTTAAAAGAGATAGACTATGTTTTGAACCAATTGTCAACTGCCGGCGCCAAGATCGCTCTCCACAAAGGACAGTGGTGTCGAACCAAGGTCAACTACGTAGGCCTACTGATTGGGTCACAGGGCATCGAACCTCAGTCCAACCGCATTCAAGCCGTCCAAAACATCAAACCACCCACCAACATCTCAGAACTGAGAAGTTTTCTAGGGGTGTGCAATTACTCACGGCAGTTCATCGAGAGCTACTCAGACATTGCAAAACCTCTGACAGCCCTTCTTAAAAAAGACTGCCCATTTGTCTGGACTGAAGTTCAAGACAATGCCATGAATGAGCTGAAACATCACCTGTGCACAGCTCCATGTCTGGCTTACCCTGATCCACTTAGAGTTAAGTTAGAGTTCTACTTAGAAGCTGGATTCTCCAACCACTGTCTCAGCGCTGGCCTATACCAACGCCACGATCAAGACAAAAGAGTAGTCGCGTATGCCAGCAAGACACTCCTGCCACCAGAGATTAAATTCTCAGATTGTGAAAAAGCTCTGCTCTGCACCGTATGGGCCATCCAAAGATTGGAGCCCAGAAGGTTATTATAGAGACCTGCCACCAGCCTGTCATGTTCCTCAACAGCCAACGTATCAGAGATGGCGTGGTCACCAATTCACGCATTGCCACGTGGTTAATGGCCCTCCAGGGGTGCAATGTCGAGGCACGATATGCTCAGAATCACAAATCTGCGCTAGGCAACGGCCTGACAGCCTGCCAAAACTGCTCTGATAACACACCAGCTGCGACAGTGGATGTAGAAGAACCCCAACAGCAACAACTGACCTGTCACAGGTACTTTGAAGAGAATGTGTGCCAAGGTATGCCCACAGCCTACGTCGATGGATGTTCCTACAACCACGAGGGCACTCGCCAAGCAGGTGCGGGCGTGCTATGGGTAAATGACCAGCCGTGCCCACCACAACACTTCAAGTTGGGCCTGCAGTCATCACAATATGCTGAGGTAGCAGCCATTCTCATAACGCTGCAAATCGCATCGACAAATAACATTAGAGAACTCCTTATCTGCACAGACTCTAACTATGCCAGACTCAGTTTCACATGCCACCTTCAAGGCTGGAAACAAAATGGCTTTAAGACTTCAAATAACAAGCCTGTCACACACCAACACCTGTTCCAGGCATGCGATGACATCACAAGAACACACAACATGATTGTCTACTGGAAAAAAGTGAAAGGACACTCAAGGCAACCGGGCCTTGACAAAGACTTGAATGACCAAACTGATGCCCTAGCCAAGACTGGCGCACTACACGGCAATCTCTGGTCACCCCCAGACTGTGAACGTTGCAGTGATAACCCGTAGCAAACGAACCTTTCCTGCAACAGTGCCAACCTCACAGCCTCTAACGCTAGCTCCACAAATGTCAAACAACGACATAGCGAACATGCAAGCCTCTGATGCATCCATACAGACTATTCTAACCAGCAAACCCAAACCACAGAGCTCCACTGCAACTCAGAGGAGTCACATTTCCATGGTCAGACCTCCAAATCGACTGGGTAGGACCTCTGCCCAGGTCAATGAGGCGCAACAAGTACTTCCTCACGGTCGTGTGCCAGTTCACAAAGTGGGTAGAGTGTCTTCCAGCACCCAACGACACTGCCCAGACCACGGCATACCTCATGATGAACCACATCTTCTCCAGGTTCGGACTGCCACTGAGAGTCAACTCAGACAGAGGTACTCACTTCACAGCTGAGATTCTGCAGCAGATCTGGAAACTCCTGGGAGTTCAAGTTCAACTACACGTCAGCCATCATCTGATCTCATCTGGCCAAGTGGAACGTTCGAATCGGACCGTGGTCAGTATGCTGAAAAAGTATGTGTCTGCCAACCAGAAAGACTGGGATGTGAAACTCCCGCTGGTGTTAATGGCCCTCAAAGCCACCCCGCAGGACTCAACTCACGTGTCTCCCTTCGAACTAATGACTGGGCGGCAAATGACACTGCCACTGCATCTGCTGTATCAGCCAGGAGACTCCAACCTAGTGACACCCTGCACCACTCACCAGTACCTCGACGAGCTACACCAACACCTGAAAGCAACCTTTGCCTTCGCCCAACAACAGCTTCAAAAGAGTGCCGAAGGCCAGAAAGCATACTATGACCGGAAAGCGTCACACCAGGAACTGGACGTGGGTGACAGGGTCTGGTATTATAGCTTCACACAACCATCCCACACAGCCTCCCATCGGCTGTCAAAGAAATTCCTGCCCCACTGGACAGGACCTCATGAGATCGTTGACAAACTCTCTCTGGTGGCCTACCGAATCCAACTTAGCTGGGGACAGAAAGATCCAGTTTTCAAATGGGTCCACCGCAATCAAATTAAAAGACATGTGGCTGCGGGCAGGGAAAGGCGGGGAGGGGCCAATGCAAACTAACCTGATTACCGTCCTAGGAGCGAAAAGACTGTCCTGTCCAACCAAGGACAACCCTCGCTGACCTACTGCCTCTCTCTCTCTCCCTTTCTCTCCCCCTCTATCCTTTTTGCTCTCACCAGGATGCTGCTGTGGTTTGCCATCCTGTGCCTTCAGTCGACCAGAGGCCAGCCGCAATCGGAGATCATCTCACCAGGTCCGGCATCAGGCATCGTCCTGAGGGAACAACCGGGACTCCTGATCACCAACTGCCGGACCCACACCCAGAAAGTATATGTTCGACTAGACCCCCGTAATGTTTACAGAGCACATTACCCCAGCGCAGTAGCCCAATACAGTTGGGCCGGTGCCCGATGGACAGAGGACTCCCTCACTCACGCTGAGGCCGATGTCAGGCACATGCTCAATCAACTTGAGAAAATGACTGTCACACAAGCGGAGCTAAGTGGACACAACCGCCGCTCCAAACGGTTCCTTGGAGCTTTGCTCGGAGCCGCCGCTGCCGTCGGAACTCTGTTTAACAACGGTATGTCTAGTGTCAACTCAGTGAACTTAGCCACCGTGAGACGGGATGTGGCCGAAATTCGGACTGAAATCCCACAGATAAAAGAGCAACTCAACACACAAAATGCCTCCCTTCAGACCATCGGCAAGACTTTGAGGGGAACTGTGGTGGTTCTCAACACTCACAGCGTCCTGCTGAACCAGACCGTGAACTCCATTAAACAGCTGTTTACGGTTTTCCAGAATGACAGAATGCTCAAACTCAGCTGGTCACAGCCCTGATGGCGGACATGCTGCGGGAGGTGAGCTCTTCCATTGACAGCCTAGCCATGGGAAGGATTCCACCGTATCTGATACCCTTAAGCCTTGTCCAAACGGTGCTGGCTTCCGCCGTCACCACGCCAACTGACCCTCTACAAATACACCTCGCCTACCCTCTGGGCAGCGCCATCCCACTCTACGTCGACCCCGAGCAAAGGGAAGTGGGTTTTCTCCTGAACCTACCCATCATAGAGTCAAGCCGAATCTACAGACTCAAGGACATTGTCAATGTCGGGTTTTGGAAAGATAACACCCACGTCAAGATCCGCACTCCCGACGTAGTGGCCTATCACGACAGTGACTCACAGCTGTACCTGGCCCCGAACCTGCACATGTGCACGTTGACTAAAGACATTCATTATCTCTGCCCTAGCAAGCCCTTCCTCAGAGACAACACTGATGGAATCTGCGGGTTGCAACCCATGGCCAGCAACACCCGGTGTCCTGCCGAAGCCAAGTCTCGCACTCAAGTCACCGAGACACGAGCAGAAATTGTAGGTGACAGGTGGCTCGTTAACACTCCGGTGCGCACGGCTACTCTCACCTACGACCAGCACGACACTGCCACCCGTGTCACCCTGCTCGACCAGAGCATGTGGATTCAGGTACCAAAAGGTGCCATCCTCCACCTAGATGATCTGGCTTTGTACCATCTTCCAAGCAACGAGTACAAATCAGAACTGGAAATCCCCTCCTTTTTCAAGAACCGTAACTTCACCCTGGATCCAGAACTGAAATTGGGGATTGAAGAAGGGGGATCCCAGCTAATTGACATTGCTCCCATCGATACAGCCCTCCAGGCGCTGTCTCGATTGCCCATCCTGACTACCTCACCTGTTGTCCAAGCCTGGACCGCAGCTGACACCACGCTGTGTATCTCTATGGTAGTCAGCCACGTCCTGTCACTAGGCTTGGCCTTCATCCTGTACAGGAGGCTCAACGAGATGCGAACATCGACAGCCAAGCTCACAAAGTCGTGTCCGGAGGTTTCCGACTGAACCCCCGGAAAGAGGGGACCACGCCAGAGGCCGCTTTGAATCTCATCGAGCTGAGCCCTCGGCCTCAATAACCACCTGCTACAAGACCCTCATGATTCACCTGCCATCCGCCATTGTGATGATTGTCGTCCGATGATGTCTCCACAGAGACGTCATCCGACGAAAAGGGGGACTGTAGGGTATGAGCGCAGAATCATGAATTCATTATTTCTTAACACAATAAACACGTTAATGAAGGGTTTCTAAAGCCCCAACCTATGACTCTTCCAATTCTAAATCTTCCCTTAGCGCCAGCCAGTCTGGAGGGTAGATTAATTTCTTGACACCTTTACAGCGTAATGAGTCCCAACAGAGATCCTCGCGCAGCCCCGGTTTGCTCGCGAGCCAACATCAAAGAAGACCGTTATCTCCAAACCCCCCCCCCCAGCGAGGGAGGAATGCCAGATGCGCAAATGGACAACACACCCACACACACATATATGCATCTCTAACAGTAAAACCCAGAAATGAGTGATTCTGAAATGTAAACATGATGTATTCCTGTATGTTTGAAGTTTATACTGTATCGAGTCTATCTAGGACTGTTAGTTATCTAGTTGAACCTTGCGGACTTTTATAAAGGTCTAAGAGTTTATATATATCCTTGTATGCGTAACAAACACAGAGTGATTGGTATCAAACGAAATCGTTAAACTTGCTCGAGCCAAATATATGTAAGAAGTTAATGAAAAAAATATTCTACTATGTTTCTCCCATCTTTGTAAGTGAAAGGCCAAACGCTCGTCCTCATAAAACACGCGAATGAGGTCATCAGATTAAGACAAAGGGAATATCTGGCGCCAAAATCTGTGAGTTGCTATTGGACTGTGCTTCCACAGAAAGGGGCGTTAAGTTTCACTTTAAAAGATGTGACATGGCCCTTCTTCAGCCTCTTCTTCGTGCTACTCTCTTCTTCGTGCTACTCTTCCTGTGTATGTCCTGCGACCTAGTCGTCTTATTTTATCTTTGGTTTTATTTTACGTTTAACTCAGTCTTTTATTTGATGCTCAGTTCTTGTCGGCAGACCGAACGCAGCATCTTACATGTTTGATAGAAGTCCTTTATCCCCTGGGTGAAAGGACTCCTCCACAGCATAACCTTAAGACTTTCGAATTTCCCGCGAGCCAAACACGCTCTCGAAACACCGAAAGGACGCTTCCAGCTCACCAACTACGAGAACATCCACACCCACACACGCCTGCGTGCCCAGCGACATAAAGGTCCCGTGCAAGTATAATTCAATCCAAATTCAAGCGCGTTAAAGTGTGTATTTTCCTTGTTGGCTCTAAAGGTTCAACTGTGGTAACAATCTTAGTTTTCCTGTCTTCTACTTTTCCTTCTTAATGTTTTTGCTTTTATTATTCGATATGTTCATTGTTAAATGTAGTTGTAGTTTGTAGTTCATTTTTATTAAACCCATTATACTCTCAATTGTCTCTGTTTGTTGGTCACGGAACAAAGCCTCTTTAATGTATGATCTAAAGCTACGAGCTGATACTGTTAAAGTTAACTAATTTGATTAGCAAACTTATACTAAGGATAAACCTTGTTGAGAATTGATAACGAATATCAAACAATCAGCTCGGCGGACGAACTGATTAGTTGGGATACAGTTACAGTTAACTCTAAGGTATTCTGAAAATTAATATAGCCCGCCTGCATATGAATTATATACTTAAGTAAATTACAATTCGTTGTGTTAATTACCTATATATATCTGAAGCAGACGCGTGAGCTATATAATCCCTATTTGGGTGATTTTTATGTATGATGATCTAGTTCAGGACCGTATTCAATAACTGTTGATTCTAAATTAATAAATTGTTGCATACGTATTCCCCAAACCTGAGCTAAATTCATTACACTGACTTCACAAACTACCTTGTAACCAATCACGTCAATATGTGATCGTCAAGGAGTGGATCTCTAAGCTGGTGTGAGTAAGTGGATATTCATAGAATATGCAAATATCCATGTATACTAAATAAGGCAAGGGTGTAGAGTTACATTCAAGTTATTTTGAGGAAAACTTTTAAATATGTAATTTTGGTGATCAAAGATGAGTTTTAAGTGATAAAATCGTTGACTACAGGGGGACTTTAAAAAAAACTGAAATATAAAAAACTTAAACTTACTTTATGTCTCGTTTTTATTTAGTTTAAATTGATATATTAAAATAACTTAAACCAAGATCTAAATGAAAACTAAATAGACATTTTTTTAAAAATCATAAAGACAAGAAAATTACTAAAATTTGTGACTAAAATAAAGATGAAAACAGAAAAAAAAATATATAAAAACTTATTAAAATATTAATAACAACTATAATAGTTTCTCAAAAACACTAAAATAACACTGAGTCCCAGACCGTGCAAAAAAACAAACAAAGCGGGTTTCTATCATATTTAGCTCACTTCTAGGGTTATTTTGTCCCTAGCTATAGTATAGTAAACCTTCACACACATGCAAAGTCACTCTTAGTGCTCAAACAAGGCTCTTGAAGGGCACATGAACTTTTAGTTCTGCATTTTTTTCAGGGGAAAATAGGTTTTTGTGCTGACTATGAGAATAGTATGACCTTCCTGTTTGATCAGCTCAACAAATATTTCTCTTTGTGTCCTGTGATCAATGACACCTTCACACACACACACACACACACACACACACACACACACACACACACACACACACACACACACACACGGGCAGGGGGCTTCACTATTTCTCTCTTTTCACTCTCCTCTCTGTCTCCTCTTTCATCTGCTCTGATTAATGCCAGATTGCTGTTTCTTCTCACACCTCTCCATCTCTTTCTCTCTATCCAATTAGTCATGGATGACTCCGATATGTCCAAACATAATGCCTTCATCAACCAGGACTGAGCAGATCGTAGAACCATTGCCACCAATGGTCTCTATGATCAATGTAGCTCACAATGCTTTTAAGAAAAGCAGCTAAGGTTGGTTTGGTCTGTGTTTTTAATATTGAAAAAAGCCATGCTTATTATCTTACAATATCTATACACAAACACTTTTCACTGATAATAAGATGTTAAGGTCATTTTAGTGCTTGAAATTCTTCTAGACCAGGAAAATTGAATGAAATGGAATAAAGTGAATATACATTGTTCTAGTTTTGCTCTGATGTAAAATACTAAATTGGTTAAAATTTGCTCACAATATCATGTCAATTAATCATTTTTTGAAACGGTTCATTTCAATAAATCGACTAAACTGTTTGATAACTTGAATAATTTGTTATCAGATTCATCTACATCATAAAATTATTAATCCTGAGATCTGAAGCAACTTAAAAACTCATGGAAAGCAACTAAATGAAATGGTTTCACGTTTGCAGACCAGTGGTAGAATGGGAGAGTTCGAAAAAACCTGTTTGAAATTGTTTTTGCAATTCTGCATACTGTAAATTACACACATCAGTTTTACAACAGGGTTTTACAAATCTACATTGTAAAATATTCAAACCAAACTACCCAGGATCAGTGTGAAACATAGGACAATATAATGAATCCAGAGATAAAAATGACTCTGGATAAGCTATTTCAAGTATAAAAACTCAATATTGTGTTCTAAATTATGACAGTTCTGAAGGAGGCAAATGTTTATGATACTAACACACAAGCTAGGAGAGTTGTGTATGTGGGCATAATCAGTGGCAGATGGTATCACTGGCGGACGATGGCACACAGATGGTCCAGGTATCGGGTCGGGTGCCAGGGGCCCGCTGGGGAACAGGTCCATAAGATGGATCAGGCTGTCTGGGGCCAGACAAAGGCATAAAACAGGGTCAATACAAATGCTCTCCCTTCCATTGTCTCCCTCTATATCCATCCTCCGCGATTCTTATAAGACTTTCTTTCTCTTGGGACATGGAGAAAGCTTTTTTTGGAAGGACCTGTGGGAGGAGGAGGCAACCTCTCTAACAAATGTCTCGTTTGTCTATTTTTTTGGAACTGTCATACCCATTACAAGCGCAAGACAAATTAATTTTTCTGCTCCACTGAACTTCTCAGAGCATTTCTTTATTTAGGAAACTAAATGTTTTATTATGCTCAATATTTTTGAAAAGCTTAGTGTATAAAATAAAATAAAATAAAATAAAATAGTCAACAATGATTAAAATAAAAAAAATTGGTCAACAATGATAAGTTATTTTCATGTATAAAAAAAACTATAAATGTTAATAAAAAATTAAAAAAAATATATATATTTTTTTTCTGTGTAAATGAATAAAAACTAGTGAATTTTCACAGCATTATAATGCACAGAATGAAAAATAAAATAAAAATTCAACTAAAATCATTTTTCTTATCCATAATGTAGTCATGTGTGTCTAAATGGTGTCTTTCAATGTAGTCTTAAAAAACCTAGTAATAATTTAAAAAATAAATAAATAAAAATCATGTCTCCCAGACCAGGAAAATGTATGGGAAGGACTAAAGTGAATATACATTTTTTTAGTTGTGCTCTGATGTAAAATACTTCATTGGATAGATATTGCTCTTGTTTGGAGTCAAATATGCTCACATACAGTAGTGATGTCATTGCGATTTGTCAACAAATCATTTTCTGAGTCAGCTCATTTCAATGAATCAATCAATTGGTTTGTAACTTGGACAGAATGATTCATTACCAAATCCTTCTTCATCAAATTAATTTAAATAATATTTATCCTATTGCAAGTGACTGAAAGGCTCATGGAGAAGTAATGGTAATACCTTGATCCAATAGTGTGTGAATGATGACAGGTAAAGCTTCCTAACACTAGTTTTCAGGAGCTGGGAAACAAAACAAACACAATAAATGTCTCCTCTGTCAAATGCACAGCTTCGATTATTTAATGCAAAGCTATTTTTCCAATAAAGCAATTGGACAAACATTAATTACGCTTTTCCATTTATAAAGATGAGAATGTTTCCCTTTTCAAATATTGCTTAAGCTGAGATACATATACTGTGGATGAAAACAACTTTTGGAAACTGCAAAGACTTTGTGCATTAAATCTAGTGAAAATAGAGGGCAAATGACGCATGAAAGACATTAATCTCCTGCTGTTTGTCCGTGAGGGTTATAAAGGCCCGTACGGACCTATAGATCGAGGGAATATTGCTGTCTGTAGCAGAAATCAGATTTGCTCCGGTACTTTATCCCCTGAACGTGTCATGGCCACAGTGAAGCTCTTTATAATGTTCTTAGAGAAATGGTGATTAAATATTCCAGTGTGTGCTCTAAATGGTTTGTGACGTTTCAACAGTAGATTAGATGAGCAGCATCTATGGTTTTTATCATGTAAATCCTCTGGAAAACTGCATAATCCAACCATCTACCAACAGCCTGATTTAATGCAACACAATGAGCGATATTACAATCTTGGCCAACAATGGTAATAACAGAATTATATTCATTTTATGTCTCAAAAAACTATACATTTAAAAAATAATAATTAAATAAAATATTTAAAAGATAGCCTTTATTTTATTTTGTCTAAATAAAAATAAAAAATGCAAGTGAAGTAGTGAATTATCACAGAATTTTAATGCTGAACAAAAATTAAATTGAAACAATTTCTCTTCTCCAAAGTCATGCATGTCTAAATGATGTATTTCAATTTAGTTTAAAATAAAGGAAATTTTATGGAAAAGTATATAAAATATAACTTTTTTCTGGGTATGCTCAGATTTAAAATACTTCATTGGTTAGATATTGCTCTTCAAACTGGTTCATAACTTGGTCAGAACAATTCATTATCAAATACATTTGCATCAAAATGAATTTAGAAAATATTTATGATGTGATTGCAAGCAACTGAAAAGGTCACGGAAAAGTTGCAAGCAACTGAAAAGGTCACGGTATTTCTATCACGCAAGTAATAGAAATACCTTGATCAAATAGTGTGTGAATGATGGCAGTAAGGCTTCTCAACATTTTCAGGTGCTACAAAAACAAAACAAGCATAATAAATGTCATAATTCAACTGTGTAATCCAACCGTAAGCCAACAACTTTATTCAATGCAACACTGTGAAGGAGGTTTGAGAGAGAATGGTTTGGACCAGATTGTGTGGCAAATACACACACACACACACACACACACACACACACACACACACACACATGCACACAGTCTTAGCTTTAATCAAGCTTGCATCTGGTGACCTGTGTGTGTCACTGCCTCCTGTGCCGGTGGATATTAAACACTCTCTGCTGACCAGCCACAGCTGGCAGGGAAAAGGAGGTCACACAGGGGTCAGCGTCTGTGAACTTTGACCTCACATTATGTCCTCCCTCTGCACAAAAAATAGTTATATCTGGCTTGGACCTCTCCTTCCCATTGTTTTGCCTGTTTTATCAAAAAAACATGCATCTGATCACTTAATAAAGTAGCAGGACAGCTCTCCTCAACAAGACATTATTTGAGAAATCATTCATGTCTGGAGCACAAATGCTGCAGGGTGTTTCTAACTTTTGAAAATTTGAATGCATTAAACAAAACTACAAAATACAGAAGACACATCTTCCCTAGCACTGCCCACAGAAATGCAGAAAAATAGTGTGTTTGTTCATCCTCTGGAGATCATGAAAGTCAAAGGGCCGCTCATCTTTGTGCTCTGTATAATCCTTTTCCACAGTCAAGGTTGTTTAGCATTATAATAGAACTATATTTAATATGCAACTGACCTGGAGGATGAAGTATTCTCTCAGAGGACATTATTTCCACATCTGCATACATTACTGTTACTAAGAGGCTTTCAAGGTAAATGGTGCAATTTCTACACAACTAGTAGCACCAAACTTCAAAAATAATGACTGTCTTCAAACAGGTTTGCAAAGCACTCCTTCTGACCCCTATCTGTTAATGATGAGATAAATAAGTAGTCCAGACCC
Organism: Gila orcuttii; assembly: GCA_026230005.1. Classification (NCBI taxonomy): domain Eukaryota; kingdom Metazoa; phylum Chordata; class Actinopteri; order Cypriniformes; family Leuciscidae; genus Gila; species Gila orcuttii. The sequence continues at coordinate 25,147,560 of JAPDVR010000005.1, read as the reverse complement.
AAACTTATTTACATTTATGCATTTGCCAGATGCTTTTATCCAAACTGGCAGCTCCAGCAGTAATGAAAATATTTAATATTTATGAACTCTGTCATGGAAACTATAAACCTTAATTAAACTTAAAAATTTATTTTATACCTCTTTGATATTACGCTGTAACCACGTTGGACAAGGAGTTTGTAAAAAAAGATGCATGGAGGATTCAGCTGAGGGTGCCATCGTCTGGCGGGACGCGGGAATTCATTCGGCGCGACCCTCACAGTGCATTATGGGCCGTTGAGAAAACGACTGTGTCCTAAAGCTTAAAAATGCTGCCTTCAGAGGACGCATTCCATGGTAGGAAGGCATCAATGCACATCCGAATCCAATGGTGGGCAATGTTGTACACTTGTTATTTCGGTACATTATGGGATTGAATGAGTGCAGTGGATAATGTCCACTATGGCCTCGTTTACACTGTCAGTGAAATGTGACCCAATTCCATTTTTTTTTTTTTTTTTTGCTCATATGTGACACAGATCGGATGTGTTCGATGACCATGTAAACAGGAAAAAAACGCATGCATTCGGATATTTCGATTTCAGGCCTCGTTCATATTTGAAAATAAATCAGATATGTGCCAAAGCAGCTGTCATGTAAACAGGCAGATCAGATTTTCTGAGGCATTAGGCTACGTATCCACGGTTTAATGATGAGAGCAACCCAAATGCGCATCTGCAAAGGGACGGAATGGCCCAACAAAACGTTGTGTCGTCATAGGAGAGGAATGTGGACACACGACACAACATATCAAAGGTTGGCTTGCTCATCCTAAAATTTCGGACCCTCTGCTCCTCGTTAAAGTCCGCCAAGATCTCATGAAATTGCATGTCTATAGCACAAATTTTATTTCTCGTGCCATTTACGCCAAAAATAGTTTTTGCGTGCATGAACTAATGAAATAATAAAATGGTTACTGTGTAACAGTTTTATTATTTCATAATAAAATTGTAACGGGGGGAATGATGACAGAAGATGCAAGTGCAGAAAACCAGATTTATTGAACACAGAATGAAGGTGGTGAGAAAACACAGTCCAGAGCACAATGGTAGCACAGGGGCAGATGAGCAACCCGACAGTCCGTGATGCGATGACACCCGATGATCCGTGAAGTGCAGAGAGCCACCTGATAATCCGTGCAGTGAAGAGAGCCACCCGATAATCCGTGCAGTGAAGAGACGAGACAAAATCCTCCGATGACGACAGGCAGACAGGAACTCAACACGACGGCAGGCAGACAGTAAACTCAACACGACTCCAAAACAGGAACAGGAACACCAGACGAAGACCAAACAGCACAGGATACATCCAACAACGATCTGACAAACACAAGACGAAAGACCAGGGTATAAATAGAGATCGCTGATCAAGATCAGCTGGCGCTGATGACAATCAGTAGCTGATCAGCGACCACGCCCATATGAACGTACAACACAAACACAGCGCGAGAAAGAGTCAATGAATCAATGAACCGTGACATTACCCCTCCCCCTAGGAGCGCCTCCTGGCGCTCCCAGGAGGACCTACCTGTTGATTGTAATCATCAATAAGGGATTGATCCAGAATGTCCCTGGCAGGTACCCAACTTCTCTCCTCCGGACCGTAACCTTCCCAGTCCACCAGATACTGGTATCCGCGTCCCCTCCGTCTCGAGTCCAGAATACGATTGACCGAATAAGTAGGTTCCCCGTCTACGAGTCGCGGCGGTGGGGGAACCGGGACCGGCGGATTAAGATGAGAACGAAAAACAGGCTTTAATTTGGAAACATGAAAGGCGGGGTGAATTCTCCTGTACGCAGGAGGAAGTTTAAGGCGGACTGTCACCGGACTAATGATCTTGGTGACAGTAAATGGGCCAATGAATTTGGGAGCTAGTTTATTAGACACGGAGCGGAGCGGAATGTTCTTGGTAGAAAGCCACACTTTTTGACCTACGACGTATACGGGAGGCATAGACCGGTGGCGATCGGCTTTAGCCTTGGTGCGTGCCCCCACCTGGAGCAGAGTCTCACGGGCAAGTGCGGTGGCACCTCTGGACGAAGGCGTGAGCGGAGGGGACCGCGACCTCGGATTCCAGGCTAGAAAAAACTGGTGGCTGGTACCCTAAACAACACTCAAACGGAGATAGGCCCGTAGATGACACTGGTAACGAGTTGTGTGCGTACTCCACTAATGAGAGTTGCTGACTCCAGGAGGAAGGATTCTTAGACACCAAACATCGCAACACTCTTTCCAAATCTTGGTTGGCTCTCTCGGTTTGCCCATTCCTTTGGGGATGGTAACCCGAAGATAGACTGACAGTCGCTCCCAGTAGCCTACAAAACTCCTGCCAAAATTTGGACACGAATTGGGAACCCCTGTCAGAGACCACGTCAGTCGGGAGGCCATGTAGACGAAAAACGTGATCTAAGACAGCCACCGCTGTCTCCTTGGCAGAAGGTAATTTGTGCAAGGGGATAAAATGAGCCACCTTCGAGAACCGGTCCACTACGGTCAAAACGACCGTTTTGCCCTCGGAGGGTGGGAGGGCGGTAATAAAATCTAGCGCTATATGGGACCAGGGTCTCGAAGGGACAGACAGCGGTTGGAGTAACCCATCTGGGGGTCGATTAGAAGTCTTACCAGTGGCACAAACCGAGCGAGCCAAAACAAAACTCTGAATGACGCGAGCCATTAATGGCCACCAGAACCGTTGCTTGACCAAAAAACTGGTGCGGTTTACCCCTGGATGACATGCTATGCTGGAACAGTGACCCCATCGAATAACGTCAGACCGAACCCCCTCTGGCACAAACAATCGACTCGGTGGGCAACCGGGCGGAGGCATTACCCCTTCTAAGGCCGTTCGACCTTCGATTCGACCTCCCATGTGAGTGTGGAGATAAATAGTGTCTCAGGTAAAATGCACTCGGGAGTAACCGGGCGTTCGGATTGGTCAAAAATACGAGATAAAGAATCGGGTTTGATGTTCTTAGAACCCGGGCGGTACGAGAGAGAAAAATCAAAACGACCAAAAAAAGTGCCCAACGAGCCTGCCTGTCTTTTAGCAGATCTAATAGATTCCAGGTTCTTATGATCAGTCCAAACGATAAAAGGTACCCCCGACCCTTCTAACCAATGACGCCACTCCTCCAGCGCTAACTTGACTGCCAACAATTCTCTGTTACCAATGTCATAGTTACGTTCAGCAGGCTATAAACGATGGGACAAAAACGCGCAAGGGTGCATCTTGTCGTCTGTGGAAGAGCGCTGGGAAAGAACTGCACCTACCCCCACCTCTGACGCGTCGACCTCCACCACAAACTGACGTGATGAATCAGGGGCAATCAAGATGGGAGCTGAACTGAAGCGGCTCTTGAGGTTAGCGAATACGGCCTCGGCTGTATCGGACCACCTGAACGTCGTTCTGGGGGAGGTCAAGGCAGTCAGAGGAGCGGCTAGTTGGCTGAAATTGCGAATAAAATGCCGATAGAAATTGGCGAACCCCAGAAACCTCTGTAGGGCCTTACGGGAATCGGCTTGGCCAATCCATCACAGCCTTAACCTTGTCAGGATCCATGCGCACTCCCTCAGACGAGATGATGTAACCTAAGAAAGGAACAGACTGTGCATGAAAAGCGCATTTCTCCGCCTTGACAAAAAGCCCATTCTCTAGCAACCTCTGAAGCACTCGTCTGACGTGCTGAACGTGTTCCTGGAGAGAAGAAGAAAAAATCAATATGTAATCCAGGTAGACATATATGAACTGGTCTACCATATCTCTCAGCACGTCATTGACGAGTGCCTGGAAAACCGCTGGGGAGTTGGACAGCCCGAACGGCATGACCAAGTATTCAAAATGGCCCCTAGGGGTGTTAAAAGCGGTTTTCCATTCATCCCCCTTCCTGATGCGAACCAAATGATATGCGTTACGTAAGTCCAATTTTGTGAAGATGGAGGCTCCCTGCAACCGCTCGAAGGCTGAAGACATCAACGGCAAAGGATAAGTATTCTTTACCGTGATGTTGTTCAACCCTCGGTAATCAATACACGGTCGCAGAGACCCGTCCTTCTTACCAACAAAAAAGAACCCCGCCCCCGCCGGAGAAAAGGAAGGACGAATGAATTCGGAAGCTAGAGAATCAGAAATGTATTTCTCCATGGCCTCCCTTTCTGGGACAGAAAGCGAGTATAACTTGCCCTTAGGCGAAGACGTACCTGGTATAAGATCTATAGCACAGTCATAGGGACGATGCGGAGGAAGAGAAGCAGCCCGAGACTTACTGAACACTCCCTTCAGGTCGAGATACTCCGCGGGCACGTTAGACAGATTCACCGACTCCTCCTGCAAGACAGAACTGGACACCGAAGAACAGGCAGACATTAAACAAGACGCATAACATTGGGTGCTTCAAGCAGACACAGTGTTATGGCCCCAGTCAACCCTGGGATTGTGCTGGGTGAGCCAGGGATGACCGAGGACCACAGGAGTGTGAGGAGAGTCCAGGAGTAGAAATGAAAGTTTCTCTGCGTGGTTGCCTGAGGTTATGAGTGTCAGATGATCAGTGGTGAGTGTTATGATTGGAAGTTCTTGTCCATTGAGTGCGTTGACAGAGATGGGATTCGTGAGTGGTGTGATGGGAATTTGCAGCTTACGTGCTAACGATAAATCCATGAAATTCCCCTCGGCCCCAGAATCCAGAAGTGCTTGACAGTTGTAGAATCGGGTTGCCCATTGCAGTCTCACCGGAAGGAGAGTAGAGGAGGTCTTGCTGGTGGAGATTCCGCCCGACAGTAGCCTCCTGCTTACTGCTGGGCCCGATCTTTTACGGGGCAGGTGTTAATGAAGTGACCGGTACCTCCGCAGTAAAGGCATAACCCCCGGGATCTCCGTCTTTCCTTCTCCTCCCGGGAGAGCCGAGCTCTACCCACCTGCATGGGCTCGTGATCGAAGGTGGGGCTGACCGTATCCCCGCCACTGGCTCGAGAGGGTCCGAAGGTCTCCGGAGTCAGGGTCCTGCGGGAATGCTGTTCCACCCGCTGTAAGCGGGCATCCACCCGCAGGGCCAGCTCGATCAGTCCGTTGAGTTCCTTCGGGAGATCCAGGGCGTAGATCTCCTTCTGGATACGGTCAGCCAGCCCATGCAGGAACATGTCCCACTGCGCTTCCTCGTTCCAGTGACACTCTACGGCGAGGGTACGGAACTCGATCGAGTAGTCAGCGACTGATTGGTTCTCCTGACGAAGATCAGCTAAACGGCGTGCAGCCTCTCTTCCAGCCACCGCCCGATCAAACACCCTCTTCATCTCAGCCGAGAGTGTTTGGAACGAGGAACAGCATGGATCGTTATTCTCCCACACCGCCGTTCCCCACAGGGCTGCTCGTCCGGACAGCAGGGTGAGTACCAGAGCCACCTTGGTTTCCTCAGTAGCAAACGTCTGGGGCTGCAGGGCAAAAAACATGGAACACTTCGTTAGGAATGCCCTGCAAAACTGTGGCTCACCATTATACCTCTCAGGGGCAGGTAATCGAGGCTCCGGTGGATGGTTGGTAGGAGAGGGCGTGGGGAGAGTTGGCGGTGTGGGTGGCGCAGTGGGAGTCGCTAGTTGTTGAAAGCGCTGGGTGAGCTCGGTCACCTGCGCTACCAAGGCTTGCACGGCTCGACCAGTCAGGGCTAGATTTTCTTCCTGCTGGTCCATCCTTGTGGCGTTTCTAGAAAGAAATTCGCTGAGCTCCGGGGTTCTCGCTGCATCCATGGTAGGGTCAGATCGTTCTGTAACGGGGGGAATGATGACAGAAGATGCAAGTGCAGAAAACCAGATTTATTGAACACAGAATGAAGGTGGTGAGAAAACACAGTCCAGAGCACAATGGTAGCGCAGGGGCAGATGAGCAACCCGACAGTCCGTGATGCGATGACACCCGATGATCCGTGAAGTGCAGAGAGCCACCTGATAATCCGTGCAGTGAAGAGAGCCACCCGATAATCCGTGCAGTGAAGAGACGAGACAAAATCCTCCGATGACGACAGGCAGACAGGAACTCAACACGACGGCAGGCAGACAGTAAACTCAACAAGACTCCAAAACAGGAACGGGAACACCAGACGAAGACCAAACAGCACAGGATACATCCAACAACGATCTGACAAACACAAGACGAAAGACCAGGGTATAAATAGAGATCGCTGATCAAGATCAGCTGGCGCTGATGACAATCAGTAGCTGATCAGCGACCACGCCCCTATGAACGTACAACACAAACACAGCGCGAGAAAGAGTCAATGAATCAATGAACCGTGACAAAAATGAAATAATAAAACTGCATATTCTTCACTGAATGAAACGTATACTGATTCTTATATAGACTGCTGTCACTTCAAGAACTACAGTAATGCAGGGATCTAGCATATACTGATACACATACACGATTTCTTAAAGATGTTTACATTCACTTAAGACAAAACCGTTTACTGTATGTGAACCGTGTGTTTTTGACACTTTAAATGCAATAAGACGATAAAGAGAATTTAGTTTAGTGCATGCGCTGTGACAGCTGGCTGTCTGTGCATTGCGTTTCAAGTACTCCTCGCTGCAGACTGTAGCGCGGTGACGTCACGTATTAACATCACGTATGTACGTCACATATGTGTTACGCGTTGACAGCGCATGCGCGTTATGCAGTGACGTCACAAGTCTTTAAAACGCATGCGCAAATTTGACATACTATTTTTGAGGAATGTTAATGTATTAAAAAAACTCTAAAGTAATAATGAAAGCAGCAAAAAGGAGTACAGTGCACATCCATAGTTTTAACTATGCCTGATCTAAGGTAAACTTATAAGGAATTTCAAAGTATATATTGTGTATTATCTGTGTAGTATTTTATTTAAAGTTTATTTTCACATTCTGTTGCACTTCTCTGTGTAAATTACTGTAAACATTAATGGCACCTTATATTTCTTATTTTAATCATTCCTCTGTAATAGTTAATAATTGTTTATTTTTTGTGCATTATAAAACATTTAGTCAAATAAAGTAGTTTGAAGTTAAACCAACTATATACAGTACATTGTCAATCTCTGTATCCCATATTATGCATGCCAAAAAACCAAACTCATAACAGTGATAACCTTTATTTCAAAACAAAGATAATATAGTGTAAAAATATGTACACATACAGATAATCACATACATATCTGTACATCAACACACACAAACACACACACACACACACACACACACACACACACACACACACACACACTACTCTGCTTGAAATTCCCCTCCTTCATTGAATAAACAAATCAACCGAGCAATAGCCCTCAACCTCCTTATCGGAATAAAATCCACGCAGGACTCCGCTTCTGCCATCATCTACACACCCAGGTGGGCAGTCCTTGTATATTGCAGTGCAAGCACAGTGTCAACGAATAGGGCACCCGCAACTCTTGCTTATATTGTCTGGAAAATGCACTCCAGTTCACAACACCTAATTTAGATATAATACAGAACAAACAATATTGAATCATTTTGATGTAAGGCATTAACATAGTACAGAGTTATACAAGGAATTTATTTTTAAATATTTTAAACATATTACAGGAAGATGTTAGACAAAGATATGTTTGAGTGTTATTGGCTTTGTCTGTAAAGTACCTAAGAGACGTACTTCGTTTATGAACAACATAAACTAGTTAAAAACAAAGTTTGTCAGGACAAACGATACTCAGTTACTAACGTAACCTCGGTTCTCTCTAGAAGAGGGAACGAGTATAGCTTACGCTACGGGTAAAGTCATCTTTGCTCGAGATATTGAAGCCAAAAATTATCCTCAATTTTGTATTTATTTTCAACGCAGTGCAGCAGCTAGCAGACCTAGAGCAGGCCATATCGCGTGCTCATTGGTTGCCCTGCGGCAACTGCTATAACCTAGCACTGAGGCTCGCGCCTGACGTCACGTCCAATGAGGGCGCTTCGCGCCCTTACGCGTCATAGCCCGCCAAAATGGGGGTGACTTAGCGTATAAAAGCCAGGCTCGTAGCTTGCCTAACTCGTTTCATTAGCTGAAGCGATAAGACGCTCGTGGCGCCTGCACGGTCAGGTTACACAATACTCGTTCCCTCTTCTAGAGAGAACCGAGGTTACGTTAGTAACTGAGTATCGTTCTCTTACGAGAGGTTCTCTCGTATTGCGTAAGCTAGCTTACGCTACGGGAACCCATTGTCAACGCCGTGCGCACCCAGCCTCCACTTCATGAGTCCCAGGGATTCCTGGGGAACATAGATAAGTGGGAAACAGGTGGCCAGCAATGCGGGCCAGCACATGTTATAAGCACATACAGGGTATACAGAGCAGCGTCGCCGGTCCATAACTGTTCAACCTATAGTGCAGCTCAACCAGGAGAGCTAACGTCGTGTGAGGGAAGTCCGCGCATGATAATCTGGGCAGGACAACACACTGCTCACACTGACAGAAGTCTAGCCTGCAAGGCGGGAACTTCCAGGTTATAAAACCTAACAAATGTGAACGGAGAGGCCCAGCCTGCCGCTTCACAAATGTCATGAATGGAAATTCCGCTGGACCAAGCCCACGACAAGGCCACGCCTCTGGTGGAATGCGTACAACGGGTATCCGTTGATCAATCTTGCATGTAGAGACCAGCGCTCTGGATGGGGATGCCAGATTGAGCCGCGGGCTTGAGAGAGGAGGTCTCTCCTCACCGGAATCGGCCAAGGGGCTGTGTGGGAAAGCCGCATCAGCTCCGGGAACCAAGTTTGATTCTCCCATCGCGGGGCTATAAGGAGCACCGAGTGGCGCGTTTCCCTGATTCACTTGATTACCTTTGGTAACAGAGAGACCGGAGGGAAAGCATAAAGTGGGAGGCTGGGCCAGATTTGGGCCAGCGCATCTTCGTTCTTTGAAAAGAACATCGGGCAATGAGCGTTGACTTTTGACGCAAAGAGGTCGACTTTCGCTTTGCCGAAAAGGCGCCATAGTAACTGGACTGTTTGGGGGTGCAAGGACCATTCCCCTGGGGGGATGTGGTTCCTGGACAGTGTGTCTGGACCGTCGTTCAAATGGCCTGGCACGTGTGCGGCTCTCAGCGAGCGCAAGCGGCCCTGAGACCACATAAGAAGGCGTTCCGTCAGATGGCAGAGGTTTCTGGATCTGACGCCACCCTGACGGTTTATGTAGGACACCACCAACATGTTGTCCGAGCAGACCAGTACATGGTGGTCCTGTATGAACGGGAGGAAGCGTTTGAGCGCGTTCTCGTCCGCTATCATTTCCAGACAGTTTATGTGTTTCTCTTGGTCCGACCACAGGCCAAAGGCCGGTCTGCCCTCGAAGACGGCGCCCCAACCCAGGTTGGAGGCGTCCGTCGAGATGACCAATCGGTGTGAAACAGCCCCCATCGTCACTCCCCGCTGGTACCAGTCGGCCGCTAACCAGGGCTGCAGAGCCGAAACGCAGCTCTGAGTCACTCTGATTCGCCTGTAGCCTGAAACCCAAGCCCGGTGAGGCACTTGGGAGTTTAGCCAGCGTTGTAGCGGGCGCATGCGCAGCAGGCCCAGCTGAAGCACAGCCGCAGCTGATGCCATACAGCCTAGCATCCTCTGGAATGTCTTCAGAGGTATAATGCTGCCTTTCTGGAAAGACGCGGCTAGCTGTCGAACACGGCGCGCGCGCTGTGTCGATAAGCGGGCCGTCATAGCCACCGAGTCCAGTTCTATTCCTAGGAAGGAAACTGACTGACTGGGCAGTAATGAGCTCTTGATCCAGTTGACCGTGAGACCCAAGCTTTCCAGCTGGCTGAGAAGCGCAGCTCTGTGAGATATCAGTTCCATCTCTGACTGGGCTAAAATCAGCCAATCGTCCAAATAGTTCAGAATTCGCAGCCCTTTCACTCTCAAGGGGGCGAGAGCCGGATCCAGTCATTTCATAAATGTACAGGGTGCTAGGGATAGGCCGAACGGGAGGACGGTGTATTGATATGCCCAACCGTCGAAGTCGAATCTCAAGAATGGCCTGTGACGCGGGGCTATCGGAATCTGAAAGTATGCATCTTTCAGATCGAGAGAAAACGAACTCCTGGGCAAATGTGCGCGAGGATTTGTCTGGTCGTAATCATTTTGAACGGCCGTCTCATGACAGCTTTGTTCAAATGTCTCAAATCTAAGATAGGTCTTAGAGCTCCGTCCTTCTTGGGTACGAGAAAATAACGGCTGTAGAAGCCTGACTCGCTCTGAGAAGGAGGTACTGGTTCTATGGCCCCTTTGCACAGCAGTTTGGCTATTTCTGCGCGGAGTAGATGTGCTACATCCGGTTTCACTTTCGTCTCGGTCTGAGCTCGAAAGCGAGGGGGCGGCGAGCGAACTGAAGTGAATAGCCCTGACTTATCGTGCTTAACACCCAATCTGTCACACCTGGAATAGCCTTCCATGCTTCTACATGTATAGCTAGGGGCAGAATGGACTCCGGGTTCCGTTGGCCGCTCGGGAAACTGTACCGGAGGCGTGAGCGGGGTGCGCGCGCTCTCTGATCTCAGTAACGGCGGCTCGCCGGCAGCTGTAACTGCCTGAGCCACTTGATATGACCCGATTACTGGGAATGGGGAACATTTCGTGGCGATATTTATTGCGAGCGGAGCCTGGGGCGAAGTGTTTGTCCGTAAGCGTGAGTGCTCGTGGGCGGTCACGTGACTTACGTTCATAACATGGCCGCTGTGAAGCTGTTGCCGTGTAACAGAGCGTGCAGCGAGTAGGTGTGAGCACAGATTTGTGGGCACATTGTCTACATCTAGCACTCGAGCGGCGTTTGCCAGCTTTATGAGAGTGGACTCTGTGAGCATGTGAGATACATGGGGCATAGTGTTTACATGTAGGGGTGAGCACTGACTTTTTCTACACATGAAACACACTCGGCGTGAGCCGGATAACCAGAATTTATACTCTTTTTGAGATTTCTCTGGGTCGCCGTAAAAACGGCGTTTGTGTGCAGGCGAGTGGGCTGTGTTGCCGACTCGTTGGCTGCTATATGAATGTCTACAGTAGCCTTCACCGAGGGGACTGACAGGACGAGATGCTTCGACGGTGGTCCGGCCGCGGCGAGACCAGCGCGTCTTTTCCTCCCTAGTGTTGCTAGGAGGGCTTTCCCTGCTCGGGCTTCAGCACAACCCTAGGCCGGGGTCCACAGGGGGGAGGCGGCCTGCGACCGGAGGAGCGAGTTCTAGGGCGGCCGCCCTGTCGACGCTGCGGAAGCTGGGGCTTTCCGTCGCGGCAGGAAAAGGCTCATGGCCTGTGTGGTCTTCTGCACCTCGGAGAAGCGGTCGACAATCCCGTTTACTGCTGGGCCGAAGAGACCGGAAGGGGAGAGCGGCGCGTCGAGGAACACGAACCGTTCAGCTTCCCCCATATCCGTCAGCGTCAACCAGAGGTGCCTCTCTGTGACGGTAAGCGAGGCCATGCATCTGCCCATCGCCTGTGCTGCAGATTTAGTGGCGTGAAGAGAGAGATCCGTCGCGCTCCTCAAATCCGTAATGGCGGCCGGGTCCTTGCTTTTCTCGTCCCACTCACGGAGGAGATCAGCCTGAAGGATTTGCAGCACGGCCATTGAATGCAGGGCGGAAGCAGCTTGACCAGGGCTGAGGTAGTTCTGCAGGCTTTGGACGGGAGGGCAGACTTTGAGCGCCATCTCGCGGAGGGCGGGCAAAGGTGCGCTGTGACCGCCGCTTCCACTGTGGGGATAGAGGTGTATCCCTTCTCGGCAGCGCCGTCCACTCGGGAGAGCGTCGAGGAGACATTAGCATGGAGCCTCGCGGAGAATGGTGCGTTCCACGATTTTGACAGCTCAGCGTGCAGCTCTGGCAGAAAGGGTGCAGATCTGGGAATGGGCTGGGGGCGGCGGCTGTGCAGGAAACAGCCGTCGAGCCTGTTGGGTGCGGGCTCCTTCGGCGGTGACCAATCGAGCCCGAGTTGGTCGACGGCCTTAGAGAGGAGGCGCATTAACTCGGAGTCCACGCCTGCCCGAGTCCTGCTGGATTCCTGGACGGATGAGGAGGCGGAGTGATGTGAACTCGACCACTCCTCACTGTCCGACGCCAGGATGGAACAGCTGTCCAGTGAGTGGCCTCCTTCAGCCTCGTCCCCTGAGGCAGCGGCAGCACGGGCCGAGGCCGGCGGCTGCGCGTCCGGGAGGGGCGGAGGAGGAGAGAGTGAGGCCGGCGGAAGACGTTCCGGCGAGCACTTCACTGCTGCCACGGGCTCCGGCATCCTCTGAGCACGGCGCTTCTTCCTGCGCGGTCCAGAGGGTGGAGTGACAGCGTTCTGTGTGAAGGCTTCGAGTCGAGCCCGCAGGGTCAACAGCGGAAGCGCTTCACAATGCTCGCAGCCGCCCGTATCCAGGGCGAGGGCTGCGTGATCCGGTCCCAGGCAGAGAGCGCAAATCACATGGCGGTCCCCTGCGCTGAGCTGGGCTCTACACGAGCCGCAGGAAAGGCGAGGCATTTTAAAACAAACGGCAATTGGCAACCAGTGCAATTTTTCTCCAGAGGAGAGGTGTGACGTGTGCTCTCTTTGGCTCCTTAAAGACCACTCTAGCTGCTGCATTCTGGATCAGTTGCAGAGGTTTGATAGTGCAAGCTGGAAGACCTCCCAAGAGAGCATTACAATAGTCCAGTCTGGATGGAACAAGTGCTTGGACAAGGGGTTGTATAGCATGCTCTGATAGGAAGGGCCTGATCCTCCTGATGTTGTATAAGCCAAATCTGCAGTACTGGGCAGTTCTAGCAATGTGGTCAGTGAAGTTCAATTGATCATCAATCACAACTCCAAGGTTGCTGGCTGATGCCGCTTCTCTCAGATTCCAGCGATGCGGAGAGCTTCGCTGAAGATGATGAAATCAGTGAGGCAACCTACGAGCCTGGCTTTTATACGCTAAGCCACCCCCATTTTGGCGGTCTATGACGCGTAAGGGCGCGAAGCGCCCTCATTGGAAGTGACGTCACGCGCGAGGCTCAGTGGTAGGTTGCAGCAGTTGCCGCAGGGCAACCAATGAGCACGCGATATGGCCTGCTCTAGGTCTGCTAGCTGCTGCACTGCGTTGACAATCAATACAAAATTAAGGATAATTTTTGGCTTCAATATCTCGAGCAAAGATGACTTTACCCGTAGCGTAAGCTAGCTTACGCAATACGAGAGAACCTCTCGTAAGAGAACTTTAGGTTGGCTTGAGTAGGCCTAGCCTGAAAGTTTGAAATAGTTTTAAAAGCTTTAAGTAGTTTTCAAACTGAAAGTTTTGAAGGCAATACAGTCTATCAGACACAGACAGACAGATAGACATTACAGATAGGCAGATAGAGATAAATGGATAGACAGACAGATAGATAGGAAGAACAGACAGATAGATTGCACAGACAGTACCTCTTTCACCTTTTTTAAGGACACCCACATCCATCTAGAAAACAACATCAACAATCAAGTTAAGGTTTGCTTTATTCTATATCTGATATTTACAGGGTTTCTGCCAGTCACATGAAGGTCAATTTAAGATTTCCCTTAACACCTTTTTAAGAGTAAAGAACATTTCTTGAATAAATTGAAGGGAACTCAATACATTAATATGCTCTCTAAATGATAAAAAAAAACCCAAGGAGAATCACAATTAGCTTTATTTTAGCAAAATACAATGTTCAACTCCATTACTTTTTAATTTATTTTACCACAAATTTATTTAACATAACTTACAGTACGTACACTACATTCAGGAATGTAACTTTTATAGTATGATCTGATACTGAGGAACAACATTTCTTTTGCAATGCATGCAAAAATCAACTACATGACTTCATTAATGTAAGTCTTTCTGCTCTATTTGAAGACATCTTCCAAGCCTTAATCTGTTTAAAGGCGAATTAAGACTTTTACATATAATTTTAAGACTCGCTGAAACCCTGTCATTTTTAATGCAAACATATATCATAAAACATGTCATAACTTTTTTTTAAATCTAAAACATTGATGCTCTTTGGCATCTCTTACAATTAAAAGCCGTTAACACAAAAGCACAATTGCATAAACAGCATAAATAATGCTTATTGACTTACTGCCATCAAATCTATCGCTGGAATTGATTGAAACGAACTGCGCGTGCGCACATGCGTATTATATGACGATACGTCATACTTTGCACATGTGGTATCACATACGTGACGTACATACGTGATGTGAATATGTGACGTCACTGCGCTACAGTCTGCAGCAAGGGGTGTCTCTTGTGTTTAGGCGTGCGCTCGTCAAACTTAAACTGGCAAGGCGCGCCGTGGCATCTCTCATACACAGTTTGAAAACAGCTGAAATCACAGTAACCAGTATCTTGCGGGTGTCTTCAATGGATATTGCTTATATTGTATAGCATCCTCGATGTCGGATTAATTTAGCAAGGTGATCTATGGTGAAGGTGTGAACATCACGATAACAACTAACGGGTGAGTGGAACTTCTTTACAGGACCCGCTGTGGTCACCTTTATGCCACAGTCATTTTGCAAACAGGTTATTCGGTCCTTGATGGCATCGGAGGTGTTATATTCGCTTGTTGGACAGATCACAATGCAATAAGACCCCCTTCTCGATCTGTTATGCTCTTGATATGCCATTTTGCTGGAGCTGTCAAGGTAGCCTATCATCCCAGTGACGTCACGGACCGTTGAAGCTCAAGATGGCTGCACCCTAGTAACAAAACAACAAACTAACATTACTGTTTCCCCCCCTTGTAACTACTTCAGCAGTTTTAAGTGTCATACCACAAATAACAATGATAACACATCTGTTATATCACCTTTACTTCCTATTTCGTTTCAGTTCCCCTTTAATCAAACAACAAATGACAAAGAAATCACTCACTGCTATTGGCTGAATAACTTTTGTAACTTTAATAAGGATTAATCTTTATTTAATTAATACAGTAAAGGTTTTGTGCAGTGTTATTTTACATTTGATTACTTTATTCAATTTCTGCACCTGAAAATTAGACCAACCTAAAAAAAACTGAAAAGCACTGTTTATTTTATTTGTGTCTTTGCTCTATTGTATTTATTTTTGCTATTGTCTGTAGCTTGATTATTTGTTCTTATTTTCTTTATTTGTATTTGACAGTAGTCATTTTTTTTCCAGAACATATAGCACATACCAAAACTGTGACCCTAAAGGCGTGATACAAAATGGAGCATGAGTAATTTGAACCGTTACACCCCTAGTTACATGGCTGCTTGCTCTAAGGTTAACCTAGATAAATATGAGCTATTATTAGTGGAAGCTAAATTAGTCAGAATCAGAAACAGCTTAATTGCCAAGTACAGTGGGTTTACATGTACATGGAATTTGCATTGGTGTACAGGTGACAAGGGGAAATTAATTATATAAATTATAGGCATCTGTAAGGTAAGATAGTAAAGTGAAGAGAAATTTTGAAATGAGAAAATGTAATAAAATGTCACATTTAACTGTACATAAGTATAGGATGTGTAAAAAGTGCAATTGTTGCAAATGTTCACAGTTTGAAGAGGGTGCAGCATAGCAGTCTAAGTAAAGTGCGTTAATGTAAAGCATATGAAACAGTGTTTTTTATAATGTCCATGAAGGCAGATAAAAGAACATGGTGGGTTTTAAGGATTGTTGATGAGGCCAGATGCAGATGTAAAGAAACTGTTTTTGTGGCATGGGGTTTTAGTCTTGATGGACCGCAGCCTCCTGCCCAAAGGGTGTGCCTCAAAAAGTTTTTTTTCCAGGGTGAGAGGGATCAGCCACAATCTTAACTGCCCGCTTTGGTGTCCTGGAAGTTTACAGGCCCTGAAGAGATGGCAGATTGCAGGCCAATAACCTGCTCAGCAGAGTGAATGACACGCAGTCTGCTTTTATCTTTGGCAGTGGCAACCAGATGGTGATGGAGGAGGTGATTATGGACTCGATGATGGAAGTGCTGAAGTGCACCATCATTGTCTTCAGTAGGTTAAACTTCTTCAACTGCCACAGGAAGTGCATCCGCTGGTGAGCTCTTTTGATCAGAGAGTTGATGTACAGCATCCACTTGAGGTCCTGGGTGATGATGGTTCCCAGGAAGTGGAAAGAGTCCACAGTATAGACTGGGGAGTTACGTAGTATGATGGGGCGGATGGGGCTGGGTTCTTCCTGAAGTCTACCACCATTTCCACTGTTTTCACTGCGTTGAGTACCAGGTTGTTCTGACTGCACCTGTACTGTGTAATGTGCTTACCAGATGCTCACGCGCATATACTATACTGTGGAGATGACGAGTCAGCAACATCAACCTCATCTTTGCAGCAAACACTGACTCTGAAAACACTAGTTATTATCATAAATGTGCAGCTAGTCAACTAATGGCTTAACTAGGAAAATCTTAGCAGCCACTAGATATCTTGTGGACAAAGTACACAACTTCCTTACTTGAGTGAAAGTACAGATACTACTGGTCAAATATTACTCCGTTACAAGTTGTAAAGACTGGTTTTTACTTAAGTAAAAGTACAGAAGTACTCGTTTTTAGGTACTTCAGAATCAAAAGTAAAAAGTAAAAGTCAATGCATTGTTTTATTATTGTTGTATGTAAATACTTATGCCTCTGAAGCAACCTAATGAATACACCTACCAGTTATTAAGAGATTTTAGAATGTTATAAAACCTATAGAAATGAAACAACTGAACAACACCATAATCATCTTCTTTTTTATTTATTTAACACTCCTATCACCCCAACAAATGAAGTACACATCTATGCAGTGCATATTTGTCTTTCAAATGTAGTAAAGTTAAAGTAAATGTTTCCAGAAAAAAAATACTCAAGAAAGTACAGATACTCAAAAAGTGTACTTAAGTACAGTACTCAAGTAAATGTAGTTTGTTACTGTCCACCTCTGAAACAGGGACCCAGTTGTAACATTCTACACGGTAAAAATAAAAAGGATGAGGTCTAATCGAGAAGACTAGTAATAATATTAACGTTAATCAGATATTGGTTGTGTCAGAAATCGCCCTTTTACCCTCATATCAGTATCAAATTTATTTCTAGAGCACAGTTCCAGTAGTGGGATTGAATGTGAGATTGCACTCAATAACATCCACAATTGTTTTGGACACCCAAATGGCTGTTCCCTCAAATAGTGCCCTATTTAAAGTCTCTATGAAAAGTTTTTTGGCTTTTAGTATGAATATGAATCAGGGTATCTTCCGTCCATTTCATTTCCAATTTGAAATGAAATAAGCAAAAACGAGAAAACGCGCCTTTATTCGTTTTTTCGTTTTTTATAAAAAACGGAAAAAGGAGATTTCGGCTTGATTTTTCGTTTTTTGGTTAACGGGTCAAAAACGGATAAATGACTTCAAAATCCGTTTTGCACACGTGGGCGGTCATGAGACGCCCCTTTCAGCCGATTGGTCAAGCAAATCTGAGCCTGTGACGTCATCAGTAATTCCCCAGGTCTTTTCAACAAAATAATAGTCCTATATGGCTCTGCGTACCGCTTCTTAAACTGTACAGGGCTGTGCAACTTAACGCGTTTCACAGAAATATTCATTTCAGAAATATTAAATATTAAATATTAATCTGCACCCAGCCGGTTTTATTTAGCTGTGCAGAGTTAAATCTGTGTAGTGCTGCACTAGACTGCGCAGAGCAGGTGAAGCACAGACCAATGTTCTGTCAAGTCTAAATACGCAGCAGTCATAATAACTCTTCTTTTAGACAATACGCTCAGTTTTGGACAAGGGGTGGTCATTGCAAATACTGTAATGCAAAACTGCTGATGGTGGTGGTGGGTATACAGATGATGGTAAATTAAAATGTAACTAATCATCATAGCCGCGAGAGTGAGACAGCGAGATGATTGACAGGACGATAGCGGAGGAAAAAACGCAAGATGTGTTAGTTAAAAAATATTTCTTTCTTTAATATAAGTGAGTTTGTATCTGAAAACAACAACAACAAAACAATAAAATTACAGTGTGGACCACAAACTGAGCGTTCATTTTAAAGGGAAATGTCCAAATATCTAATATTTATTTGTTATAATGTTGTTGTTTTATGCATTCCGTCTTAATCGTTTTGTTAATAAAAGTACTATACTTTTACTATACTATTTTATTGTATATATACCGAGGCACTTCATAAACCCAATTAGAAAGCTAAACAGTTCTAAGCATGAACTCTAACAAGATCAATTAAGATTTTCATTTGGGTTTATGAAGTGCCTCGGTAAATATACATAGGCTACACATTACATTCTTTATGGGTATAGAGTTCATGGTAGCCTACTAATTGCATAAGCTCCTGTGGTTTTGATGCAATACATTTTATTGACGCATGCATGTTTCTCATTTTAATTTTTTGATTATACAGCCATGATTATGATGGGCCGACAGTAGCTAATGCCACCAAATTTAAATAAACTAAGACCAATGCAACTGAGTTAATGTATCGTGTTTTTATGATATAATTATTATGTAATTGGCTTTTGGCTGACTTGGCGCCACCTACTGGCGGTCTTTCATATTGAAAGTATTGTTACATGTAACTTCATATTTTCATCACTAGTGGACTGCCGAGTCGCGTAGGGCTGCTGCTGGGCGCTGGTGTTGCAATGGAACGTTCTATTGGCTTTCACTTCTTGTCAATATATGTTCTTTGGTTTCGGTTCATTTATGAGACGAGATCCAGTTCACGCGCTGGCGCCTCCTGGTCATGATTATCTATTGTCTGCTATATTTGCTTCTTATTTATTAAATCCAGGCAAATGGTTGATGAAACATTTATTAAAATTAAGATACAATTAATACAAAACGAAATTCGCCTTAATGAATGGCTTTGTAGGCTACTTTCTGTTTGAGGTCTCTGTAAACGTTTTAAAGTCTTTTAGTCTTTCAGAGCGCTCACGTCCATAACGGGTAACATTGTTTTTCCTCATAGATGCAAACATGAAAAATTAAATAAAATGAATATTTTATGTTCTGTGGAGAGCCAACCCTTCTTCATCCGGTGGGTAGTATTACTTTTGTATCTTTGAATTACTAAATCGCATTGTAAATCACAGCATTACTAAAACATATTTTGCCACCTAAAAGTTATATATTTTTGTGTCACGTCTGTAACGCATGTGTATTTCATATTAAATATAAAACGCATGTGTATTTCCCTCATATTAAATATAAAACGCATGTGTAGACTGATATTTTTCTAATGTCTGGACTCCTTTATTAAGGAGTAATAAAGTAATAAACATTTTTTGTTTTGTTTTATTTGTAGGCTAAGAGTGTATATATTTGTTATTTCTTTTTGGTAGTGCTTAACAAGCATAATTTAATTTTGCCCAGTTGTGGTCTGTTGAGGGGCAATAAATATCAAATGTCTCAAAACATCTATTGTGTTATTTGTATCTATCCACTATAAACATTAGGCTATCTACATGGCATTTGATTGGAGGCTAGTCTCACTTTGTCCCACGGCAACATTAAAATAGTTTAGATTTGTGTACATTGTTTCTGTTAATGTATTAAGAGTCCATTTCATTATAATATTCAGGTTTATCGTTAATAATTGAACTTGCACATGTATTTTAAGTTCCGTTAAAAAGGGGTGGAGGTGGGGTTACATTTGACCATTTTATTATATATATATTAAAGTAACTTGCCCAACACTGATTATAACAAATAAATAAAAGATAGGCTATTTGGAAATGTCCCTTTAAAATGAACGCTCAGCTCAGTTTGTGGTTCACACTGTTATTTGATTGTTTTTTTGTTGTTTTCAAATACAAACTCACTTATATTAAAGAAAGAAATACTTTTTAACTAACACATCTTGCGTTTTTTCCTCCGCTATCGTTCTGTCAATCATCTCGCTGTCTCACTCTCACTCTATGATGATTAGTTACATTTTAATTTACCATCATCTGTATACCCACCACCACCATCAGCAGTTTTGCATTACAGTATTTGCAATGACCACCCCTTGTCCAAAACTGAGCGTATTGTCTAAAAGAAAAGTTATTATGACTGCTGCGTATTTAGACTTGACAGAACATTGGTCTGTGCTTCACCTGCTCTGCGCAGTCTAGTGCAGCACTACACAGATTTAACTCTGCACAGCTAAATAAAACCGGCTGGGTGCAGATTAATATTTAATATTTAATATTTCTGAAATAAATATTTATGTGAAACGCATTAAGTTGCACAGCCCTGTACAGTTTAAGAAGTGGTACGCAGAGCCATATACAGTAGGACTATTATTTTGTTGAAAAGACCTGGGGAATTACTGATGACGTCACAGGCTCAGATTTGCTTGACCAATCGGCTGAAAGGGGCGTCTCATGACCGCCCACATGTGCAAAACGGATTTTGAAGTCATTTATCCGTTTTGACCCGTTAACCAAAAAACGAAAAATCAAGCCGAAATCTCCTTTTTTCGTTTTTTATAAAAAACGATTAAAGGCGCGTTTTCTCGTTTTTGCTTATTTCATTTCAAATTGGAAATGAAATGGACGGAAGATACCCTGATTGAATATGTTAGCCTTACTGTTATCTATAAGCTTGTGTGCTCCATAACAATGACAAAATTCGCATTTAGAAGACCAAACCCAACGTTGAAAATGAAAATCAGGTTGATGTCAGAATCCAACATCAGATTGACGTTAATCTCCAACATTGGACAGGTGTTGTATTGTGGTTGAAAATGAAAAAAATGTTTCATTTCCAACCAAAATCCAACGTCAATCAGACGTCAATTTTCTGACGTCTATCCGACGTCGGGTTCTGATGTCAATCTGTCATCGGGTTCTGAAGTCAACCCAATTTTCATTTCCAACTAAAATCCAACGTCTCTCCAACGTTGGATGTTGACGTCAATTTGACATTTTCTGACGTCAACACGATTTTCATTTCCAACCAAAATCCAACGTCTGCAACCAAAATCATCCCCTGACTGACGTTACTACTTTCTACTCAAGGACCTTGACAGAAATTTAGTGGAGTAAAAAGTACAATATTTGTCTTTCAAATGTAGTGAAGTTAAAGTAAAAAGTTTCAGTAACACTTTATTTGAAGGGGTGTGCATAAGACTGACATGACACTGTCATAAACATGACATAACACCTGTCATGAACATGAAGGAGTCTTTATGAATGTTGTCATTAAGTGTCATTCGGTAAATTATGACACTTTTAATGCAAAGTTGACATTGTTTAAAATGTCTTTGTTATGACAACTTGACATTAACAAAGACAAAAATGTCTTTGTTGTGACAACTTGACATTAACCAAGACAAAAATGTCTTGATTATGACAACTTGACATTAACCAAGACAAAAATGTCTTGATTATGACAACTTGACATTAACAAAGACAGAAATGTCTTTGTTATGACAACTTGACATTAACCAAGAAATCATAACTAGTCCAACGTGTTCCACTTTACTTGAGGTAAGGGGAAATATTAATGACACTGTTGTTAAAGCATTTGACAGTGTAATAACCCTTAATGACATCTTTATAACTAGTACAATGTGTTCCACTTTACTTGAGGACAAGTAAAATATTCATGTCACAGTTATAATGGTGTCATGACAACCAAAGTTAAAACCAACCATAACATATGACAGGGTAATGTAATGTTAACGCAAAGCTAAATAACTTCTTTAAGTTTGATAATTAGACCTGTTATGACATATTTGTGACAGGTTGACAGGTTATGATTTCTTAGTTAATGTCAAGTTGTCATAACAAAGACATTTCTGTCTTTGTTAATGTCAAGTTGTCATAATCAAGACATTTTTGTCTTGGTTAATGTCAAGTTGTCATAAAGACATTTTTTGTCTTTGTTAATGTCAAGTTGTCATAACAAAGACATTTTTGTCTTTGTTAATGTCAAGTTGTCATAACAAAGACATTTTAAACAATGTCAACTTTGCATTAAAAGTGTCATAATTTACCGAATGACACTTAATGACAACAGTCATAAACATTCATAAAGACTCCTTCATGTTCATGACAGATGTTATGTCATGTTTATGACAGTGTCATGTCAGTCTTATGCACACCCCTTCAAATAAAGTGTTACCAAAGTTTCCAGAAAAAATAATACTCAAGTAAAGTACAGATACTCAAAAAGTGTACTTAAGTAAATGTACTTTGTTACTGTCCACTAATGTGACAACACATCTAGCACTAAGTTTTGCTTCAACTACTGTAACACAATGGGCCCTATCACACACCCGGCGCAATGCGTGCGCCAGGCACAATGCAAGTGTTTTTTTGCTAGTTTCAGCCTGACGCAGTTCTCATTTTTATGTCCTGCGCCACATTGTTTAAATAGCAAATGCATTTACGCCCATTTGGGCGCCCATGAGCGTGCTGGTCTGAAAACGAGGTGTGTTCAGGCGCATTGTTGGCGAGTTGCTATTTTGAGGCAACTGAAATTGAAATTGTATACATAAAGATGAATGAATGAGGCATGTATATATGAATGAATGAATAAGGGATTTATATAGCACTTTCATATGTACTACTGTACACCCAAAGCACTTTACAATTATGTCAGGGGATCTTCTCCTCAACCACCACCAGTGTGCAGCATCCACTTGGATGATGCGACGGCAGCCACAGTACAACGATGCCAGATATGGTGGAATCCGGCTTGTCCCGTAGATGGTCTGCTCGCACGCTTTAACCTCGCGCACGAGTAGATCCGTTTCCTCTCTGGAGACGTGTTCAGTCTTTCTGCTTGCAAATTACGCCATGTAAATAGTGAATCCTCCATGACACGAGCGCAACTGGCTTTTAAAGGGAATGGGAAATGAGACTCTGATTGGTTTCTTGCATGTTAAGCCCAAAATCCACCAATTACTCATTAAGAGAATAGGGACAACCCTTTTAGACCATGCGCCGGATGCACCGACCATTTTTCCCGTCGTTAAACTAGCAAAAGTGGAGTCAGACATGCCCTAAGTGTAATGCGCCTTGCACTTTAGACCATGCACTTAGATCGTTAAAATAGGCCATATGCATCTTTACTATGTAAAATGAGGCCATGTGTTAACCAAGCGTTCATGCATTTGCATACTACTGTAGCTTGGAGCATGCTTACATCCTTACAATTTTCAGGAAATCTGCCTCTACAGAACTGAAAAACACAAACAAACACTTCTGCTTGAGGTTCTCATTTACAATTCAAATGTGAACGTGATGATCTGGCAGAGTTGGATACTTGGAGTGTCAAAGTGTTCCTGAATCAAGCAGGTCAAGTGTCTCAGAAGGAAAGAAAATTAAAATCTCCAAGCCTGCATTCCAAGCCAAAGTTTCTACACATTCCCATCTAGATGCACCTGCAGAGATTCCTAGACAGGGCCAGAGAAGGATCTGACAGCATTCCAGGCATCTTAATAAGTGAGAGACATCCGCCGTTCAAACCCTCTCTGACACCGTATGACATCAGAAATGCTAAAAATGTACGGCATCACTGCACTGTGCACACACAACATGACACACACACACACACACACACACACATCAAGACATAGTCATGATATATTTCATCTTAAATGCTCGTCTTTAAATGCAAAAATAATCTGGGTGGGAAACTGAATTGAAAGTAAGATATTTAAAGAATAAAAACAAGAAGTGTTTGATAAGCTGTCACTGTGTTGCCCACTGGCTGTAGGAAATTGTTAGCGTGGAGAGATATTATGTGCCCTGCATCATCAAAGAGCCACGGGACAGTTACTTAAACACACGACACAAATCAACATGTCATGTTTACATTACATATACTCACAGTCACAGAAACACACCCACGCAGTCTCAAATGTGCTGTGTATAATATGAAAAGAATAACATTAGAACACTGAAACGTTTATCAGAACACAGACGACATCACCAATTTAAATATGGACATACTACTAATATTGGTCATTTTTTTATTTCATTGTGAGTCGGTTTGTGGCCGAGTGGCAACCTTCCAGTCTCTCTTGAGAAGCCAACACAGAAGTGAATTAAACTGCAATTCATTGACTGTCCCGTAGAGATAGGCTCCAAAAGGGAGTCAATTCCATATATCCCCCATGTTAAAATGTTAAAACTTTACAGCAGAAAAAAATGTTTACAGCCTGGAACAAAAATGGCTTTTGGTCTATATAGCTAATTTTGCCCACATGGCAAATTTTAGGGGGGTGAATTTTTTTATAACTCATCCGTTTAAATTATATTAGGCCTTAAATTTCTGCATAACTAAGGGCGTGGCCATTTGAGTGACAGGTGGATTTCCGCTGCTGTCACAACTAGCCATTTGTCTGCTGTTAGCCGTCACTTCACCTCAGATAATTCCAGCTGCTGAACTTGGGATCTCTGCCGTGTTTGTGCTCTGTTCGGGATTATTTCATACAATTTAGAACACGCATTATACCTACGCCCACACCGTTGGATTCCGTCGTTGTCGAGTATCGAGAGAACAACCAGTACTGTTTTTCAGTTGTTTTCCTCTGTGAAAATGCACTAATGGATGTCTGACAATTTCGTTGCTTTTTGGAATTTTCAGATTTAAAAACATCTATAGTTATAGAGGCTACACTCGTTCTGCGGCACCGTTGCTCTCACTGAACAGATAGACTATATGCTTATTTAACTTTTTAATGTTAAATAAAAAGTACCGTCAGATGAAATCCTGCAAATATCAGTGCTTTTTTCTGTCATTGCAATAAATGCACATCCTTGAATGAGCATGGATTTCTACCGCATTTACTTGAACTTCTTAGTTAATATCTATGGTTTGACCCATAGACTGTAAAAAAAGATGGACGACGCCCCTTCACTCTCTTCCATTGGCGAGAAGTTAAGCCGCCAGTGTCCCAATATGCCGCTGACATCCAAAGACTTAATTTGTCCATTATTTATTTCTAAAGAAACACGACAATCTATAAAAGGCTCCATTACTTTGTATCTTATGTTATGGCCCCGTAGAATCCGTTTTTGTAAAAATAGGCTAACGATTGCGTCATAACCACGCGACTCTCTGTCGCACTGTATAGAAATTACCGTATAGACAGGAAGAGAAGCTTGCAGGCAATCTTTTACTGTCTATGAGGCAATCGGGGGGACATAGAGACATAAAGTCAAGGGAGAAGCCCATAGATAGAGAGTCCATAAAAGCAACGGGACAAAATATTTCAACAACGTTTTTGAGGAATTAGGTGATTCAGACAGTTCTCTCTTCTCGTAGTGGATCAGACACCTGTGAGATCAGAGACGGATATCGCGGGATTCACTGGATTCACGCTTGTGCACGGTGTTGCTAATAAACTGGATGTAAGTTCTGTTGCTTTTATATGAAAATAAATATAATGAACAAGACACCCAAAGTACTTGTTATTTAATAACATACCAAAGACATGTTTATCAATAATTTTTACTTTGATTACAGACATGTTTTATTTTTATTTTTTTATAAATATGACAACAATCAATTAAGCCATATATATAGAGATCACACTGTCAGAGAGTTTGGGAATACTCAAACATAATTGTAGCGACAATGAGTCTTACATTGAATTAGCTCAAATTATATATAGGGAATTTTAATAATTAATCATGAATATGATTAATATACTGCATATTACAGTTAAATTATCGAAGTTGAAAATAGATCGATTGTATATATGAATGATCAATCACAACGAATTATAATTCTTCATTCATATATCAATGGTCCCCTTCCAGATCGATTATATGAGATAACCATTAATGGAATTAATTTAGTTATCGAACAATCTGTTTGTCCAGCAAACGGCCGTAAGATTAACTTATCAACTTCTCAACAAGGTTATCCCTTCCTTATAATTCCAAAAAGCTATTTTCTGGCCATGAAAATTCACCTTCTTGTTATTATAAAATTTAGGTTACTGAAATTGTAACGAATTGTAAAGCTTTGTAGCTAGGATCAAACACTTCATTGACTTTGTACAAATGAGCAAGATTGGACAATTAGCAATCAAGAATATAATGGTTTTAATAAAATGAAACTACGGATACAGAATTCTACATTTCACACGGAATATATGTGTATACACTCGAAACAAACAAACGAAAAACATTACAAACACGAATTAAAATAGGAAGAGAGAGGGAGAGAAAACATATATACATATATATATATATATATATATATATATATAGAGAGAGAGAGAGAGAGAGCTAGAGAGAGAGAAAGTGAAACTAACGGTCAGGATGAGAGAGATCACCGGGGTGATCGCAGCATGGCAAAAATCACAGACATCATAACCCTTAGAGAGACAACAAGGAATCACAAAGATCAAATCCCCTGAATGGGGTAAACAGATCTTAAAGCATTTAGATCGATAGGAATTACGATACTTGCATGATTCTTCGTGTGGCTGAGAACCAAAGCGTGTGTGTGTGTGTGTCTCTGTCCTCGTGTCACGCGTTCACGTGGTCTTTCAGAGCGAGGGAGCGCGTTAGTTTGAATGTCCTTTGAGGTGCAGTTGCTGGTTGGCTCAAAGAGTCTCTTTAAAGTCGAAGTTGCCGATTACGTTCATTTCGCTGAAAGTGAACGTAGGAAAGTCCGAAGACGAAAATAAAGAAAGATTTAAAGAAAAAGGAGAAACACTGCGTAAAGCTCCCTAAGGAGCCATGGCACGGAAACCTCTCACAGGGAAAAAGCTCATCCAGAAACTTCTGTGTCAGTCTCTTATGGAGAGGAGGGGTTCACGCCTGCTTCGCGTACGTGAACCAATCATCTTAGAGTATCTCGAGCGGGAAAGTTTTTCTTTGTCCTGTCAGGATGATTTGTGATGGTATGAAATTTTGGTCATTTCTAACCAGAAAGATTGTACACACAGAACAATACATTTTACTGTAATATCCTATGTATGACTGGTTTGGTCAAAACAAGACGGTCAAACAGGTACCAAGAATGGCCGGAAAGAGTAGAAGAAACAAAGTTACATTCATATGCAAAATTACACACATTTAATGTTCACTCACACGACTATAAAGTCATAATACCGGCTACCATGACCTAGGAAAGATCAAATTCATGTTTATACATTTCTTAAGTGGTTATACTTATAGAAAATATAAGATTGCAGAGTCTATTCCTCTTTCTTTATCAGAATTCAAGTGGGAGCTATGGTTCCCTTGGAATTCCTTTTGGGGGTCATAAAGTTTTATGACCTAGCAAGAGGGAGAGGCACAGAATTTGATCCTGTTAGGTATTCTTTCTTTAGAAATACACTTAAGATTCAAAGTTACAGAACAGTCTCAAATTTAATCTATAGAATAAGACAAAACTAATTAGATATGCATGCGTACAGGAAGGTTAGATAAAATTCTGTGTTATATATATTAAGGATATTTCTATCCTAAGTTTCACACAAGGGACGTCTGTGTGCGTGTATGAATGGCGTGTGTGTATAAGTTCATCCCGTGGTTGGCGCGGGCTGTTGCTCCCCCCTTCTTGGGGAATCACGTGGGGAATCCTGTGGTCAGCATCTGTCCATCCGTGGTGTGTACCACGTGAGGGTTTCAAGAACAACAGGATTCTGTTTCTTAATTGCGCAATGTGTCATAAATGGAGTTAATCAATGACCTGCTGGCAGACATTGGGGCACCATTTCACATGATTCAAGGTTTTGTGAATTAAACATATATGTGTTCATATTTGCTCAGTAGTGAATGGAAAACAGGATTCGGTCAGTCGCTACAGATCCCCCTTTTCGTCGGATGAAGTCCCTGTGTGAACATCATCGGACGACAATCATCACAATGGCCGACTGGCGGGTGAATCCTGATGGTCATGTAGCAGGTGGACCATGGTAGTAGGGTAGCAGGTGGAACCTGATGGTAGGGATGGCAGGTGGAACCTGACGGTAGGATGGCAGGTGGATCTTAAAGCTGAGGATTCAGCTCGATGAGTTTTGGCGTGGTCTCTGACTTGGCACCCCCTTTCCGGGGATTCCGTCTGAGACCTTCAGGCACGGCTTTCGTGAGCTCGGCTGTGTCGCATCTGGTTGAGTCTTCTGTACAGAATGAATGCCACGCATATTGTCAGAGTGTGGCTGATTACCTGTAGAGATGCACAGCACAATGTCGGCTGAGGTCCAGGCTAGGACCGCAGATGAAGTGTAGTTCTTGAAGGACGGGAGTTCCAGTGCTGTCTGATATGCTTTGCTTGGAAGATGGTACAATGCCAGATCATTCAGGTGGAATATGGCACCTTTCGGAGCTTGAATCCACATACTCTGGTTGAGCATGTTGACACAGCTGGTTGTGTCATGCTGGTCGCAAGTGAGAGTAGCTGTACGCACAGGTGTGTTAACGAGCCACCTGTCACCTACAATCTCTGCTTGCATCTCTGTGACTTTTGCTCGAGGCTTAGCTTGGGCAGGGCAGCGTGTGTCGCTGACCAGGGGTTGCAACCCGCAGGTTCCTTCAGTTTTGTCTCTGAGGAAGGGTTTGCTAGGGCAGAGATAGTGAATGTCTTTGGTGAGGTGTACATGTGCAGGTTTGGGGCCAGGTGCAGCTGTGTGTCGCTGTCCTGGGTGTTGCTTTTCAAAAACCTGACATTGGCAATGTCTTTAAGTCTGGAGACTTGGTTTGACTCGCTGATGGATTGGTTCAAGAGCACATCCACTCCCCTCTGCTCGTGATCGACGTAGAGTGGGATGGCGTTACCCAGAGAGTAGGCCAGGTGTATTTGTAAGGGGATCAGTTGGCCTGGTAATGGCGGAAACCAGCATAGTTAGCACAAGGCTTAAGGGTTTCAAGTACGGTGGGATTCTACCCGTGGCTGGGCTGTCATTTGAGGAGTTAACTTCCCACAGCATGTCTGTTATCAGGGCTGTAACCAGCTGAGTTTGGGCAAAGTCATTCTGGAAGACAGTAAACCACGGTTCCATGCAGTTCATGGTCTGATTCAGCAGGACGCTGTGAATGTTGAGAATGACCATGTTCTTCTCAATGTCTTGCCGATGGTTTGGAAAGATGCACTCTGCGTGGTGAGTTGCTCTTTTAGCCGTGAAAGTTCAGTCTGGATTTCAACCACATGCCGTTTCGCAGTGGCTATGTTTGCTGTGTGGACACTTGGCATACCAGTGTCGAACAGAGTTCTGGCGGCAGCTACGGCTCCGAGCAACGCTCCCAGGAACCGTTTGGTGTGTTATTTGGTGCTTAGGAGTCCTGATTGTGTAACAGTCACTTTCCCAAGTTGGTTGGACACGTGTTCGACCTTGGCCTTGGCGTGAGAGAGGGAGTCCTCTGTCCATCGGGCACTTGCCCAGCCGTATTGGGCTACGGTGCTGGGGTAGTGTGCTCTGTAGGCCTTGTGGCTGGATGAGTCGAACATGCGCTTAATGGGTGTAGGTCCTGCAGTTGGTGATCAGGAGTCTCAGTTGTTCTCTCGGTGGCAGCTGTCCTCTGGATGGCTGACAGCACGGAATAGTGAACCACAGCAGCAACCTGGTACAGACAACAGGGAGAGAAAGAAAGGGGAGGAAAAAGCCAGCGAGGGTTGTCTTCGGTTGGACAGGGCAGTCTTTTTATTTCATGGGTGGCAACTAGGTTTAGCTTGCCTTGGCCCATGTTTTGCCACATCTTGCTGCTGGCATGTCGCTTGCTTCAGTGTATTGTCAGTGGCTCTGGTGCTGTGGTTTGCAGCGCATGATGCGTCATGGACGTACATTGGCCTTACCCCCCCTTTGCGCCGTTGCATTACACGTCTGTGCGTTGTGGTGTCAGACGGTGCACACATAGAATGTAGCTCTGTGCACGCAGAATGTGCTTGGTGTCATGCAGTGTTCTGAGTAACTGGTTGTCAGTGAGTGTAGACGGCATTCAAGGGTTGGTTGGAGGGGTCTGAGAGGTGGTGAAGCAAAGTCTTTATTGTGTCAGAAGCCCGCATGTTCGTTATGTTTGTCTTTGTAAACAGCGGAGCTAGCGTAAACTGCTAAACTGACAGTTTAGTTTGTAAAGTTCTTATGCTGTGTGTAATCACTTCAAACTTCAGGGTGGGTGGGCGGGTGTGAAGTGACCACAGCTAGTCGTTTAGTGCGCCAGGCTTGGCGAGGGTATGGGTTTGGTCATTCAAGTCTTTGTCAAGGCCCGGTTGCCTTGAGTGTCCTTTCACCTTTATCCAGTAGACAATCATGTTGTTTGTTCTTGTGATGTCATCGCATGCCTGGAACCGGTGTTGGTGTGTGACAGGCATGTGGTTTGAAGTCTTACAGCCATTTTGTTTCCAGCCTGGAAGTTGGTATGGGAAACTGAGTGTGGCATAGTTAAAGTCTGTGCCCATAAGGAGTTCTTTAATGTTATGCGTCAACGCGATGTGCAGCGTTATGAGAATAGCTGCTACCTCAGTATATTGTGATGACTGCGGGCCCAACTTGAAGTATTGTGGTGGGCACGGTATGTCATTTACCCACAGCATACCCGCACCTGATTGAGGGGTGCCCTCATGGTGGTAGGAACATCCATCGATGTAGGCTGTGGGCATACCTTGGCACGCATTCTCTTTAAAGTACCTGTGACAGGTCAGTTGTTGTTGTTGGGGTTCTTCTACATCCACCGTTGCAGCTGGTGTGTTATCAGAGCAGTTTTGGCAGGCTGCCAGGCCGTTGCCTAGCGCAGACTTGTGATTTTGAGCATGACGTGCCTCAACATTGCGCGCCTGGAGGGTCATTAACCATGTGGCTATGCGTGAATTGGTGACCACGCCATCTCGGATGCGCTGGCTGTTGAGGAACGTTACAGCCCATACAGTGCATAGCAGAGATTTTTCACAGTCTGAGAATTTAGTCTCTGGTGGGAGAAGTGTCTTGCTGGCATATGTAACGACTCTTTTGTCTTGATCATACCTCTGGTATAGGCCAGCACTGAGACAGTGGTTGGAGAACCCAGCTTCTGGATAGAACTCTTTTTGTGGGTTAGGGTAAGCCAGACATGGAGCTGTGCCTAGGTGTCGTTTAGCTCATTCATGGCATTTTCTTGAACTTCTGTTTATACAAATGGGCAGTCTCTTTTTTAGAAGGGCAGTTAGAGGTTTCGCAATGTCTGAGTAGCTTTTGCTGAACTGCCGTGAGTAATTGCACACCCCTAGAAAGCTTCGCAGCTCTGAGATGTTGGTGGGTGGCTTGATGTTTTGAACAGCTTGAATATGGCTGGAGTGCGGTTCAATGCCCCGTGATCCGATGAGTAGACCCGCATAGTTAACTTTGGTTCGACACCACTGTCCTTTGTGGAGGGCGTTCTTGGCGCCGGCAGTGGATAATTGGTTTAAAACATAGTCTATCTCTTTCAGGTGGTCAGCCCCTGTTGTGCTTTTCATGAGAACATCATCAACGTAGATAAGGTTACCTCTCATTCTGGCATCTGGGCATGCTTTGTTCAGGGAGGTGTTAAACTCAGCAGGTGAGTTGGCATAGCCGAACGGCACTTGGTGCAAGTGAATTGTCTGTTGCCGAACGTGAAGGCTAGCTTGTGCTGATCTTCTGGATGCACAGGTATGGTCCCGAATCCAGAGGCCACATCAAGTGTAGAGAAGATTGTGTCTCCTCTGATTCTGGGTGTTTCTTGCTCCAGCTGGGTCAAGGGCCATCGGGACAGTGGCACCTGTTGATGCAGTTTCCTGTAGTCAATGGTGGGGTGCCACTTGCCGTTTGGTTTGAGGACGGGCCAGATGGGGGCAGAATGGGTGCTGTTGCATGGACGGATGACACCTTTTCCAAGCCTGGATTCGATGATCTCTCACACCGGTTCGTGTGAAGCGATGGGGATCTTGTACTGCCAGACAAAAGTGGGAGGAGCATTAGGGTGCATTGGGATGCGCACAGTGTGGAGTTCGGTGAGACCACAATCTAAAGAGTCTTTGGCAAAGGATGCTTTGAACTTGTATAGGACTTTGTAGATCTGCATCATTTTTAATTGCGTCAGCGTCTTTTAGAATTTGCTGAACTTGAGACTCAAATCCTGGGTACGGCTCCTCTGTTGGGGTGTCGTCTGTCGTGTTGGCAGGCAGAGGTGCAGCAGTGTCGTCAGTCTCGCAAGCAGGCTGTCTGGAGACTTTGTATGTTGCAAGGTGTTGGTCCTCTGTCAGTGCTGTTCTGCATACCTGGTCTTTGTCCATTGGCATGACCGAAGTAATGGAGATGAGTTTGAAGGGTGCTGTGAACACTGTGTGGTCTGTGTTCCCTTCGGGCATCATTGAATATGGGATGGGCCCAATGATTGGTAGTGTGAGTTCAAAAGTCATGGAAGTCATGGCTCAATAGCCATCCCACTCGGTAGGCTTTGGGAATTGTGATGTCCCTTGCCATGCGATTGTTGAAAAGGATGTAGACTACACAAGATGACACTTCAGTAAGGGGTGTGGCTTGCAGCGTGAGTCCAAGTTCAACACATTCAGGTGAGGGCTGAAAGAAGCCCAGCGTGTGGTTTAGGGTTCGACCACAACGCATGTTGAGCCGGTCGGCGACCCCTTTGGTGTAAAATGGTATCACAGTTTCCTGTTCGTTGATTAGGGTGCAAACCTCAGGAATGGTCTGACCTGACAGGAGGTTCTCAGTGTTGGTTGGAACAACAGGGGGCTGTAAAGTCAATGGGGCCCACACTACCTCATTAATGATGTCCACATGAGCCTTGTGGCGAGTCAGGATGTCTGCTCCGATGTAGACATCAGGGGGCGGGTCCAGAAGGACCAGGAAGTAATGGGTCAGACAGTCGGTGGTTCCAGTTCAGGTTCAAAGCGCAGACACCTTTGGCCGTCATCATGGTCGATGGGCACGTGTTTAAAAGGAAAATGGGTGTGCTTGCTGGCAGAAGGAAGGTCCGGTGTGTCTTCAATGAGAGCATTGGATAGTGAGACACTGATGGCTGAGTTGTCTGCCCATAGTGCAAGTACAATGTCAGTGGTGGTTACGTCATTCAACTGCAGGTCAGTTGTGACCTTGGGGCAGAAGGAGTCAGAGTCTTTGGTGAGCTGAAATGTGCAGAGTGGGGAACTCGAATCTTGGTCTGGTGCTGGAACTGTGTCCCTGTGGCTGGCTGTGAGAGTTCCTGTGAACTCTGTGACCTGACAATCTGGCTCTGCGGGAATTCTCGTGACCTCTGTGACCCAACAGTCTGGCTCGTGTGGCCTGTGTGACTGGAGGGGGAGGGGTTCCCGCACTTGAGCCCAAACTTACAGTTATTTGAAGTCCAGTAAAGGTTCAAAGCGATCTAGCAGGTCTTTGCCAATTAGAAGTGGGTAAGTGTTCATTTTTGAGATGTACACTGGGTGGATCAGATTCATAGAACCAATTGTCAGGTGGATGGGAGCTACCTGTTTGAGCCGGATGTCGTCCTGGCTGTGGGATTGCACATTCAGCTCACGTGTTTGAGATTTAAAAGTTCGATCTTGGCTCTTAGTTTTAGCAGTGAGTCTTTCAAATAGTTGGGCTGACATTAACGTGATGTCTGAGCCGGTGTCTAGCAGGGTGTCAAGGCTCAAATCATTGTCCACAGTGGTTGTTAGGTAGAGTTTTGGCCCACCCCCTTTTTGATCAGGTTTCCCAGAAGTCTTGGCGTCGGGGCTGGTCTGTGTGGGTCGCTGCGGAGGCAGGTAGCCAAAACAGCATTTCTTGGTGTTTTGGGACTTTGGTACCTGATATGAGGAAGTGTGCTGTCTCATTCAGGGTGTACAGCTGTCAGCTGTGGAGCTTGAGTGATGCTGACACCTGGTGATGTGACAGTTAGCTCTGTGGTCTTTGGCTGACGAGCAGTGTTCGGGGTGCTTGGCTCAGTCAGTTGGTAGTCAGACAGGGGGTTGGTTTCAGTTCTTATGCTTAGACATAAGATGTGTGGTTTGTCTTTCTTGTGGGTTTTCTGTAAAGAAGCTCTTTCAGCCTCCTCAGGATCTCTGCCCTCTCTGACGTGGCTGCACTGTTTTGATCTGATGTGGGCTCAGACTTGGGCATACCAGTGGCATGTTGAGAGGGGTTCCGATGCCGGCTTTCTGGGCTTGAGTCTCTTGGTGATGGGGGTAAGCTGTTTCTGGGTCGCTGGCAGGCTTCCCAGAATCTTTCAGAGCGCTCGCTCTGGTGCCTTGGACGAGCACCATTGCGGCTGTGCTGCCCTCTGCTGGCTTGGAACTGTCTTGACTCTCTGTACAAAGGTCTGTGGTGTTGTGGGGCGCCCTCTAGAGTCAGCTCTGAATAGTGTTCGGAGACAGGGAAGATGGTGTTGTTTTTCACAGTCTTTCTGGACACAGTCTTTTGCTTGACATAAGCTTTGTGAGCCAAGTCTCGTAGCTGTTGGGCAGACATGGTCCGTGCACAGGCCAGGATGCCCATGTGATGACTCACTGTGGGATGCAGGTTTTGGAGAAACAGAGTTCTGAAGTTTGAAATCCTCTTCCATACCTGGCTCTTTCCGTGCTCCGAAGTAGGCTTGTCGGAATCGGCCGTAGTAGGTCTGTGGGGTTTCAAGTCTTGTCTGCTTGAGGTCCATGGCGATGAGGACCCCTTGGTCTGATTCTGGATCAGAGAATTCTTTAATCAAAGATTGTCGCAGCTGCTGGTAGTCAGTTTTGACAGTCTTTGGTTGACGATATAGGAAGCTGCGCATGTCACAGCTAGACGTAATCCTTAGCAGGTGAAATCTGTCACAAGTAGTTACATTGGCTACAGTCTGTGAATGAAAGTCAATGTCTTGCAGGGTTCGGAGTGAACGTAGGGATGTTTCTGGCCAGCTTGACGAGTTCTTTGGGGGCTATGCCATGGTTAGCGGCAGGGGTTCTCTGGAAGCTGGCTGGTGACATTTTGAGCAATGGGCTTTTAACCCCCCCCCTTTCAGCTCTGAGTTTGTGGCTGAAAGGTACGGACCGACTGGTTAGGGGAAACTGTGGTGTGCGTTTCCCCTTCCCGGTCATTCTGCAGTCTATAAGAGTGTTTCAACTCTTCGTGAACAATGTCAAGTTCGTTTTTGAGATCGTGTCTCTGCTGAGTAAGCTCGTGGATTTCAGCTCGGGCTGCGTGCAAGTGGTTTTTGCATGCCTTGGCTTTAGCGTCTCTTTCTTTTAGTTCAGTCTCTGCTCTTGCAAGGAGAGCTTCACCTTGTCGGAGTTTCTCGCTGAGTTCCTCTCTGGCGTTTCTCTCCGCTTGCTTTCTTTGGTCGGTGTCGAGACGAAGATCACACAGGGCCTTTTGAAGTCTTTCCGCTTCTTTCTGTAGTGCTGGGTCTGTTGCATCCTCTGTCCCATGCTGGCCGTGGATCTCGCGGAGTAGTTGATCTAGATGGCTCTGCGCGTGGCTCTGGTTCCTCCGCTTGAAGCTTTAGCGTTGTGGCTTCCTGCTCCAGGCTGATGCTGCTCCTTTCGCTGAGCTGTGCCTGGGCGACGAGGTTGTGTGCGATGCCTCCGACGATTCTGGCCCAGTCTTTGTAGTTGTAGCTCTGGGTCGGATCGTGGGCCATCAGCTTGTCCACGTCGGCGTCCTTAGGCAGGAAGGAGGTCGTCATGGCTCTCGACCATGACTGTAGGACCGGAACATACTGGCTCACTGTGGGCGAGAGGAACACAACACACAAAACCAGTGCAAGTTCGTTCTAAGGTTAATGAGCTATACTCATACAGGCTATGCCGTTTATGAGAATTTTGGGGCTAACTGATGTAAACAGTTAGCGGAGCCAATTGATTTGGGTCGACGAAGGACCCGAACTAGAGTTTTGACAGGCAGTAGCCTAGCGGGTCACGTGATGACACCGGTTGCGTAATTGTCACTCTATTCTATTATTTAGCTTCCTTGGTGGCTCTCACAGGTTACTGTCTCTAAGTGAAATGAAAGAAACAAATCACAACAGAACACAAAGATAGAAGAGATCAGAGTGAAAGGAAACAATGAAAATGAATAGGTCTGAAATGAACTGGAATAAGTACTAACATTGGAAGTGTTAGGGAGAATAAGGAGGCCTAAGCCTACTACCGCTGATAGGGTTTTAGATAGGGCCTATGGGTGAGTGGGGTTGTCGGGATAGCAACCTAAGAAGGTGTGGCTTGGAGAAGAGATGGGCCAAACACTTAAAATATCCGGGAGATATCTAGTATTTTGTGGCTTATAGTAAGTGGGATGGTTTTTTTTTTTTATTAAATTTAGTTTACTTGCGGTGAATTGAGTCCACTCCGGTGAGAACCAGTGGCATGGTCAACCTCCCTGGCGCTTCCCAAACACTCAACCGCGGTGTCCTCGGCCCTCCGTTACTCTGTCGCGTTGCGCCCTCCCAAACAGTCTTTTTGACTTTAAACACAACTCGGCAACGCCAAGATGTCAACCGCCAGACAACACTACAAAATTGGGCAGTTCCCCAGAACCCTCCAGAAGGAGTGGCCTCTTTTTAGGCCCCGGTTTAGGTACTGGTCCCAGAAACTGCCTTTTGTGTCGGCTGGACTGGTTGACTACCTTCGGAGTGCCAGATTGCTGATGTCCGGAACACCACCAGAGATGACTTCAAATCACCAAGGGAGTACTACAATAGATACACAAAAGGATGAACAAGGGAAGCATAAAGTGAATTAAGGCTTGTTTGTTTAAACCAAATTGAGTAATTATTTATGTAGCAATAAGAGTCGAAGGTTTTACTAAATAATAATAAACAAGAGGGAATTATGATAATGTTGGTCTTTATCAAAATAACCTAACCCAAAAGAGAGGAAAAATAATAAAAATCAAAATATAAAGAGACAGGATTGAAGACTTTAGAGAAAACCGACTTTAATGTGATTTTTAATGTTTTTTACAACCGACTTTAATGTGATTCAAACTAAGAGCTTTTTAGCTCGCCTCGTGCGCTGATTTCCTGCAATAAATCACAAATAAACAAACAGATCTCTGTGGATCTTTCGGTGCTATACTGCACAGGAGTATATGGCGGGATTTCTTCGCCGCACATACACAAATGTGGACGACAGGAATTTTCGTCTGTTGGTTCGAACTCCAATAAACATTTTTCACAATAGCACTTATGATTTAAATGTATTAGATCTTCAATTGGGTAGCTACGCCAATTTTTGACCAGGAGTTTATCGTTTTTGTTGAATATCACTGGGTTAACCACGAATTCAATAACGACGGTATGTAAGTAAGTAAGGCCTTTTACCACTGAACAGAGGAAACTCGCTCTCGATCCGATTTACGTCTTGCTCTGATAAAGAGATTCTCGTCTTAATCAGGCGTTTAAATAATATTAACATGTACCAGCTGCAAAGAGTTTGCTTCGTCTTTACAGGGACAGGTATAATATTATGAACTGCAGTTTAATTTAGCAATTAACAGTGTTCACATGTTAAACATATTTCACAGGGTCAATTTGCTTAACTGAGATCGGCTTCGTGCCGATCAGTTCTTCAGTGGGTTGCGTTGCGCGACTTTCACTGGAGCGCGCATAAAAAAAAAAAAAATTAATACACAATATACTCATAGATTGAAACTGAATTTGCTCATAAAACAAAGTTTGAAATGCGTCGCGTTCTCCGCCAAACATGTAGCGACAATGAGTCTTACATTGAATTAGCTCAAATTATATATAGGGAATTTTAATAATTAATCATGAATATGATTAATATACTGCATATTACAGTTAAATTATCGAAGTTGAAAATAGATCGATTGTATATATGAATGATCAATCACAACGAATTATAATTCTTCATTCATATATCAATGGTCCCCTTCCAGATCGATTATATGAGATAACCTTTAATGGAATTAATTTAGTTATCGAACAATCTGTTTGTCCAGCAAACGGCCGTAAAATTAACTTATCAACTTCTCAACAAGGTTATCGCTTCCTTATAATTCCAAAAAGCTATTTTCTGGCCATGAAAATTCACCTTCTTGTTATTATAAAATTTAGGTTACTGAAATTGTAACGAATTGTAAAGCTTTGTAGCTAGGATCAAACAATTCATTGACTTTGTACAAATGAGCAAGATTGGACAATTAGCAATCAAGAATATAATGGTTTTAATAAAATGAAACTACGGATACAGAATTCTACATTTCACACGGAATATATGTGTATACACTCGAAACAAACAAACGAAAAACATTACAAACACGAATTAAAATAGGAAGAGAGAGGGAGAGAAAACATATATATATATATATATATATATATATATATATATATATATATATATATATAGAGAGAGAGAGAGAGAGAGAGAGAGAGAGAGAGAGAGAGAGAGAGAGAGAGAGAGAGAGAGAGAGAGTGAAACTAACGGTCAGGATGAGAGAGATCACCGGGGTGATCGCAGGATGGCAAAAATCACAGACATCATAACCCTTAGAGAGACAACAAGGAATCACAAAGATCAAATCCCCTGAATGGGGTAAACAGATCTTAAAGCATTTAGATCGATAGGAATTACGATACTTGCATGATTCTTCGTGTGGCTGAGAACCAAAGCGTGTGTGTGTGTGTGTCTCTGTCCTCGTGTCACGCGTTCACGTGGTCTTTCAGAGCGAGGGAGCGCGTTAGTTTGAATGTCCTTTGAGGTGCAGTTGCTGGTTGGCTCAAAGAGTCTCTTTAAAGTCGAAGTTGCCGATTACGTTCATTTCGCTGAAAGTGAACGTAGGAAAGTCCGAAGACGAAAATAAAGAAAGATTTAAAAAAAAAGGAGAAACACTGCGTAAAGCTCCCTAAGGAGCCATGGCACGGAAACCTCTCACAGGGAAAAAGCTCATCCAGAAACTTCTGTGTCAGTCTCTTATGGAGAGGAGGGGTTCACGCCTGCTTCGCGTACGTGAACCAATCATCTTAGAGTATCTCGAGCGGGAAAGTTTTTCTTTGTCCTGTCAGGATGATTTGTGACGGTATGAAATTTTGGTCATTTCTAACCAGAAAGATTGTACACATAGAACAATACATTTTACTGTAATATCCTATGTATGACTGGTTTGGTCAAAACAAGACGGTCAAACAGGTACCAAGAATGGCCGGAAAGAGTAGAAGAAACATAAAGTTACATTCATATGCAGAATTACACACATTTAATGTTCACTCACACGACTATAAAGTCATAATACCGGCTACCATGACCTAGGAAAGATCAAATTCATGTTTATACATTTCTTAAGTGGTTATACTTATAGAAAATATAAGATTGCAGAGTCTATTCCTCTTTCTTTATCAGAATTCAAGTGGGAGCTATGGTTCCCTTGGAATTCCTTTTGGGGGTCATAAAGTTTTATGACCTAGCAAGAGGGAGAGGCACAGAATTTGATCCTGTTAGGTATTCTTTCTTTAGAAATACACTTAAGATTCAAAGTTACAGAACAGTCTCAAATTTAATCTATAGAATAAGACAAAACTAATTAGATATGCATGTGTACAGGAAGGTTAGATACAATTCTGTGTTATATATATTAAGGATATTTCTATCCTAAGTTTCACACAAGGGACGTCTGTGTGCGTGTATGAATGGCATGTGTGTATAAGTTCATCCCGTGGTTGGCGCGGGCTGTTGCTCCCCCCTTCTTGGGGAATCACGTGGGGAATCCTGTGGTCAGCATCTGTCCATCCGTGGTGTGTACCACGTGAGGGTTTCAAGAACAACAGGATTCTGTTTCTTAATTGCTCAAAGCGTCATAAATGGAGTTAATCAATGACCTGCTGGCAGACATTGGGGCACCATTTCACATGATTCAAGGTTTTGTGAATTAAACATATATGTGTTCATATTTGCTCAGTAGTGAATGGAAAACAGGATTCGGTCAGTCGCTACATAATTTACATACATAAAAACACGATATCAGAGTTTTAAATTCAAACATTTTAAAAGAGAAAAATACATCATGTTTAAACCAATGAGCATTAAGCTGTGTCATCAGCAAGTCGTTTCCTATTGTGCTTTTGACCAGCGCAGTCAGTGGAGAGCAACTGCGCACGACTGCAGAATCCGATATGGCCGCCTTGCGCTCGCGAGAGTTTTTTGTTATACTTCAGCATGACATCAGAGCAAGGCGGACCGAACTCGGACACATTTCTAACCGGCATGCATCTTGCGGTGATCGGTTCAGCGCAGATTTTGCTCATCTCAAACAAGCCTATTGTTCAAGTCTTACTGCTTCATGTACTGTACCTAAAGGAAAACTGCAAAAATATATGTATTTTTTTTACTAATGTTTTAATTAGCTGCCTTGAGAAATGGACAATCCAAGATTTGATCATTTGTAAATATAAGAATGATTTTTTAAGGACAATTCCGGCCAAAAATTAACCTAGGGCTAAATAACACATGGGTACCGAGTCGACCGTTCCATGGGATGTGTTGTTATGATAATCGAATGTACCCAGTTTTAACGTTATTTTTAGTTTAACCACAGATTAGCTTATAACGCTAGTGTATGGGGCATCGAATAAGTACAAATAAAAACCGCTAGTTAATACCACTAACAAGGCTCAAAATAGCCCCATACTAACACGGAAGCATAATTAGGGTCTCTACCTGCAAACCAAAGCATTGAGAACTTCGTAAGTCTACAGACAGTTTAATAAGAAGATACTTTATAAAGACAGTACACTTCACGTATACAAGCAGGAGCCATCTTTGAAAAACAGACTCAACCAGTCGAACCACGATTGTCACAGTTCAGCTCATGTAGCACGGCGTTCGTGGTTCGACTGGTCGAGACTGTTTGATCTGTGGTTAAACTAAAAATAACATTAAAACTGGGTACATTCGATTATCATGAAAACGCATGCCATAGAACGGTCGACTCGGTACCCATGTGTTATTTAGCCCTAGGTTCATTTTTGGCCGGAATTGTCCTTTAAGGTTAAGGTTTATTCAAGTAAAGTACATTAGGTTAGCAAATGTAAAGACATAAATACACAGCAGTAAGCAGAAAAAATAAATATGTTTAAAGGGTATTTACGTAACACATGCATTACAAGAAAAAGGATTTTATCACCTTACATCTAATCATTAAAAGTAAATTGCATCTGAAAAAGGGACTGATATTAAAAAGTAGATTTTTTGCTAATTCGGGTGTAATTAAATTTATTTTAATGTTTATGATTTTATCAATAATGGTATCTCTACTCTTATGTTTATTCGGTTAATTGGGATTGATTTGTATTTTAAATATACATAAATGTTTCTTAAGCGGCAATAATAATGTTTATACATTATAATTTGTACTGAATTTTTAAACCAAGTTCAATCAAGTCCAAGTACAGTACAACCTTTGCTTTAGATGATAGGTTATACGTAATTAACCATATTAATTTATAAAATAAAAATAATTAGTAACTTCTTCTAGCTAACGATCACCTGCGTTTAACGAGGCTTGTTGTCTTTTGGCAAGGCTTGTTGTCTTTTAGCTAGCTGGCCCACAACATTTATTTACTAATTAGCTTAAATTTAACTTACCGAAAAAAACTCAAAGATCGTTCGGACATGCCAGATCGCAGTTAGCACAATTTACTGCAGAACAACCCTATGTCAGTGTGAAATAATTAATTCTAGAAATTTAGATATTAAATTTAAAGCTTCAATCTCCTCAGTCCGCCAAAGATCCCGAAAAAAAGTCAGTTGGTGCTTCAGTGACTACCTCGCTCAGAGAACCTGTCAATCACAGCTGTCAATCATGACGTTACCCCACCGTTTTTATAGCATCAAGTAACTAACTAAAAACAAACTTATTTTAAAAACAAACACTTGAACTTACATCAGTGTGATAAAAACTATAGCAAATGACAGAAACCATATTTGGAAAAAAGATATTTGAAGTGTATTTTAATTGTTTATTTGGTCTCACGTCCCGTTAAATAACATGGGGAGGCGGGGTCACCAGGGGGGCGATCGAGATGCTTTGGCTTCACTTTTCAAGGCTTGTGCGGCACGCTTGGTTTGACCCATTTGAGAGGCGGCCAAAATCAGAATTTAAAATGGATGAATAAAGCTCTCTACGAACTTGATGGGCAATGCGGCACTGACATGCATGCACATGAATCACTGTCACACACAGTGGGGATTTCTTTAAGACTGCAAGGGAAGCTCGGCTTCCTCTATAATGTCAAAAAAGTAATGGTTAAACATGTACTATTGTGTTAACATTTTATTGACTAAAAATGCGTTAGAACACGTTCATCTCGAAGACGAGTTCGTTCAGAATCAGCTACATATACAGTAGCAGGTTGGCCCACTCTATTTCCTTCTCATACATTCCCATAGCGTCACAGTGCATTTCCCTGTTGAAACCTGCTGCAACCCATTTCTTGGTATTTGCTTGGTGAAATTGGTAGCCAATTTTCATCATACATTTCACACAATTATACACCACATTCCTTGTTTCAATTTAACTTAATTCCCACATTTCCTCCGTCGAGTTTAATATCTTTTTTTAGATCGTTTGTTCATTCATTCATACAGTAGGCTAGGCTA
Organism: Gila orcuttii; assembly: GCA_026230005.1. NCBI lineage: Eukaryota > Metazoa > Chordata > Actinopteri > Cypriniformes > Leuciscidae > Gila > Gila orcuttii. Next base: position 25,105,053 of record JAPDVR010000005.1, on the reverse strand, counting down.
GCTAGGCTATAAATAAATGGTCAATTTTAATGATGTAGGCCGAAAATGAGCTTCCCCTCTTTGAAAGACCAGCAGTCGCCACTGGTCACACACAAACACACACACACACACGCCCGCACTCAGATCAATATTGTAAGTTCCTGCATAATACATTTTTAACTAGCAGAATAATACAGCATCACGACACACAAAGTCTCACTTTAGCTATATCTTTTAATTATTATAGTATTTCTGAGGGCAAAAACATGAACTTTAACTATTGGCTTTACATCAAGTCAGCTGTCACTTTAGTGCAAGGCCCTGTGCGGTCGCACACTTGGCACAGCACTAGCGACGGTACTGTGCTAGTAGCATACAGCATTAGCTCCTTAGCCTGCTAACATGAGCTAGGTGGGTGTGGTTTCAGCAACCAGGGTCTTCAGCTCCACCCACGTCCCGCCTCTTTGCCCATTTTCTGTTATCCGGGAGTGACGTGTGGTGACGCGCTGCCAAGATGGCGACGGCCGGCTCCGCCCACTTTAGGCTTCAAAAATGCTCTTCAGAAACCTACGGGTGATGTCACGGATACTATCTCCATATATTTTACAGTCTACCCAGATAGCAATGAGTCGGCGGGCCGCTGGCGGTGCTCCGGAGGCAGTAGAAGCGGCAGAATGGCGTAATCGCAAAACACGTTTGATGGCGCACCGCCTTCCTACTGCCTTCGTTCCGCGGCCGGCCCGCGGGCCATCCACCGTTCCGCCGCCATTATACCGAAGACGGACCTTCCACGGCCCGTCGGAGGCAAACGCTATTTTTGAGCGATTTGCCACCGCTTATAGTATATATTTATATATTTTTAATATTTATAGCCCCCCATTTATCAAGAATAATGATTGATCAAACCAGACAAATTTCCATTTGGCATTTTAATTCCACATTTCAAAGTACAGTAGTAACTGTTATTGAAACAAGATGTCAGATCACTGAAATATAAATAACAGAAAAATACAAATTTATATATACACACACACACACACTAAAGAACATGCAGGTTTCCAAATAAATTTTGGTAAAAAAAAAAAAAAACTCTTGTAAAAAACACTATTGTAACACTTACAATAATTGTTAATAATATAAAGAGGTCAGCTCTGGGATGAAAAGAATTACCAGTAAACATAAGTAATGAGGATATTTGGTACCAAAGAAAATGCAGGATACCAAATAAATTGAGGTATAACATCATATTTACAAGTCAGTCATTTCTAACAATAGGATAAGTGGTAACAATTTAGAGTAAAGCTCTGGAGTAGAATATACCATAATAACGTCTCGGTTACAAATGTAACCCTCGTTCCCTGAAGGAGGGAACGGGAGACGTAACGTGACGTAATTGGGATCACCTTGAGAGACCAATCTACATAGAGAGTATTAAAACGAGCCAATGCGCATTGGTATGCGATAATTGCATCAGCTGCTCTGCTTGCAGCGCGAGCATATAACGAGCAGCAGGTGCATCGCATATTGTTTTCCGCTGAGCAACCGAGACGTGTTCGGCCGTACAGCGATGCTCAGAAACCGTGGCGACGGGACGTTTTAGGGTTACATTAGTAACCGAGACGTTCCCTTTCAGTCGCCCACGTTCGACGTAACGTCGACGTGACGACGTAATTGGGATCCCATGGAAAACGCCACGGTTGCGGCCACATCCAGCGCCCTACGCAAGACTCTCAGACCCCCAGCTGGCTGGGGCGGAAGGCCTGCGTAGAGGGAGTTCGAACTGCTGTTCCGTTATAACCCACAGAGTGGAACTCTGGGCCTTTCCAGGGGAGAAGTACGCTGCGGAAGCCACATCCTGCCCGAAGGAAGGTAACGTGGAGAATACACATATGGACTGGCCGGAGGGGCAGTGCAACATATGGAATGTCACTGGGGTGTCTCCAGCCTGAGAAGGGGGAGGCTACACCAGACAGTGATGGCAGAGTGGACTCTGCCAAGGGAAAGACACGGGCTTACCGCAGGGAGCTGAACGTGGAAGAATACGCATATGGGATTGCTGCAGTGATCACCACATATGGAACCCAGCCTAGCACAAGTTACACAAGCATACAAGCACTAGGCCTGGCGTTGGATGCTCCGCAACGTCCGACTGCCGAAGGGGTGCGGCGGAACTCTACAGGGTTCGCCTGAGTGGGGAACTCGACTGGAGCAGAGAAGCGCACGTATCCACTCCATGTGGAAGGGAGTGACGCAGCAAGCCGACACTAGAGCGGGAACTTCGGTGTTACCGGCTGGTTGAAGCGAGCACACAGGAAGAAACTGGCTCAACACGTAGGCTATAAAACCTAGGAAACGTGTTAGGTGTCGCCCAGCCTGCAGCTCTACAGATATCTGTCAGCGAGGCACCGTGTGCCAGCGCCCAAAAAGAAGCGACACCCCTAGTAGAGTGGGCTCTCGTAAGCCAAGGCGATGGCATCCACTATCCAGTGGGCCATCTTCTGCTTGGAGACAGCCTTTCCCTTCTGCTGGCCTCCGTAACAGACGAAGAGCTGATCTGAGGTCCTGAGGCTTTGTGTTCTGTCCACGTACAGGCGCAGAGCGTGGACGGGACAGAGAAAAGCCAGGGCTGGGTCTGCCTCCTCCGAAGGCAGCGCTTGCAGGTTCACCACATGGTCCCGGAAGGGAGTGGAGGGAACATTGGGCACGTATCCGGGCCGGGGTCTCAGGATCACGTGAGAGTTAGCCGGGCCGAATTCTAGGCACGATTCGTCGACCGAAAATGCATGCAGGTCCCCTACCCTCTTGATGGAGGCCAATGCAACCAGGAGTACTGTCTTACAGGACAGGATTTTTAACTCCGCTGACTGCAAAAGGCTCAAAGGGTGGTCTCTGAAGTGCCGAAAGGACCAGAGACAAATCCCAAGAGGGTATAGAGAGCAGGCGAGGAGGATTTAGTCACCTCGCCCCCCTCAGGAACCTGACGATCAGGTCGTGCTTTCCCTGCGACTTACCTTCAACTGCATCGTGATGTGCGGCGATAGCAGCAACATACACTTTAAGGGTGGAGGGAGACAGCCTTCGCTCCAACCCATCTTGCAGGAAGGAAAGCACAGCTCTGATCGAGCAAGTTCGGGGGTTCTCCTCGTGAGAAGAACACCAGTCAACGGATAGGTTCCACTTCAACGCATAGAGGCGCCTCGTTGAGGGGACTCTAGCAGAAGTGATGGTGTCAACTACCACTGGGGGTAGGTCACCTAGAACCTCCGCTTCCTGTCCAGGGACCAGACATGGAGTTTCCAGAGGTCTGGACGCGGGTGCCATAGGGTGCCCCATCTCTGAGAGAGCAGGAACTCTCTCAGAGGAATGGGCCAGGGAGGGGCTGTAAGCGAGGAGCACTAGTTCCAGGAACCAGGTCCGGTTGGGCCAATATGGCGCAACTAACAAGACCTGCTCCTCGTCCTCCCTGACCTTGCACAACGTCTGTGCAAGAAGGCTCACTGGGGGAAAAGCATACTTGGGTAGGCCCAGGGGCCAGCTGTGTGCCAGAGCATCCATGCCGAGGTTCCCTCGGTCAGGGAATAGAACAACTGGCAGTGAGACGTGTCCGGGGCGGCAACAGATCTACCTGTGCGGTCCCGAAGCACCTGAAAAACACCTGGACCACCTGGAGATGGAGTCGCCATTCTCCCGGTAGCACCTGCTGCCATGAGAGCTCGTCGGCTGCACGGTAGAGCAGGCCCAGAATAAAAATGGCACTAAGCGTCCTCAGATGCTTCTGACTCCAAAGGAGATGGCGGGCGAGTTGTGACATGCGGCGGGAGCGTAGACCACCCTGATGGTTGATGTACGCAACGGTCGCAGTGCTGTCCATACGGACCAGCCAGTGGCAGAGGCATCCGTGGTGACCACAGAGTGCCTGGAAACTTGTTCTAGGACAACCCCTGCCCGCAAGAACGAAGGGTCCAACCACAAGCTGAGAGTTTGGCGACAGTGCGGGGTTACTTGGACCCGGCACGAGCCGCTCTGCCACGTCCATCTCAGGACTCGATCGTGAAGCCAGTGTTGGAGCGGCCTCATATGAAGCAATCCGAGCGGCGTTACCGTGGCTGCAGATGCCATATGCCCCAGGAGCCTCTGAAACAGTTTCAGTGGTGCCGCTGTTCTGCGTCTGAGCGTGCTAACGCAGTTCAACACTGACTGGACGCGGGCCTCAGTGAGGCGCGCTGTCATGTGGATCGAGTCAAACTCCATACCGAGAAAAGAGATCTTCTTCCCGGGGGTGAGTTTGCTCTTTTCCCAGTTGACCCGAAGCCCTAGGTGGCTGAGGTGTCTGAGCACCATGTCCCTATGTTCACACAACTGCTCTCTCGACTGGGCGAGAATAAGCCAGTCGTCGAGGAAGTTGAAAATGCGAACACCACGCTCGCACATGGGAGCAATGGCCGCCTCCGCGACTTTCGTGAAGACACGGGGCGACAGGGCCAGCCCGAAGGGTGACTTGTACTGATATGCCCGTCCCTCGAACGCAAAGCGAAGAAACGGTCTGTGTCGAGGGAGAATCGAGACATGAAAGTACGCGTCCTTCAGGTCAATAGCTGCAAACCAATCTTGGGAGGGGATGCATTTGAAAATGCGTTCCTGCGTAAGCATCTTGAACGGCAGCCTGTGAAGGGACCGGTTCAGGACACGCAGGTCCAAGATAGGTCATAACCCACCGCTTTTATTGGGCACAATGAAGTATGGGCTGAGAAGCCGGTCTTCATATCGGCTGGAGGGACCGGCTCGATTGCGTCCTTCGCCAGTAGGACTACAATCTCTGCCTTGTGAAGGCAGAGGGACGCCGGGCGAACTGAATCGCATAGCCAAGTCTGATGGTACGGATGAGCCAGCGAGACAGGCTGGGAAGCACTAGCCAGGCCCCCAGACACTGTACAAGTGGGACCAACGGCACGACAGACGTAACCGAGGTGGGCAGCGTGGCAGAATGCAGGGACCCGACTCGGACGGCATAGCGGCCCGAAGTGGGGTCTGAGTGTGCAACACTAACCTGACTCCACCAATCGGTAGGGGATGAGTGAGACGGCATAGGCGCGGCTTCGAGCACATCAGGCTACCGCTGGCGATGCAAGAGGGGGCAGGGGGTGGCAAGGCATAGCGTCGCACACCGCCAACCTCACTCTCTTGGGACCCAGAAATAGAGAAGCTGCTTTTGCTGAGAATTTGGTACCAGTGGCTGAGACGCCAGTGGCGGAACAGAATGATTCAACAAAAGTTCTCCACCCGGCCCTCCTTCGGGGAAAGAGCAGCTGCCTCTGGGTCGCCCGTCTCAGGGCTGCTGAGTCAGGTGGTGCCGTCTTTCTGCGAAAGCTCAACGTCACAGTAGAGCTGGCTGTGGCGGAGGTTTTTCTTTTTTTCGCAGGGGACTGACACCCTTGGTGACAAACAGACTGAGGGGCAACTCACCACTGACTCAGGGAGCACATTGTGGCAAGTTTTTGGTTTACCTCAGCCTGCTTTTGAACTGCGGAGAACCGCTGGGCACAGTCTCCAACAGTGTCGCCGAAAGGCCACCTCGTAAGATGGGAACATCGAGAAACCGAACTTTGGCGATGTCTCACACCTCTGCAAGGTTTAGCCAGGGGGCGCTTCTGGACCACTAAGGTGGACATCATCTGGTCGAGGGCCAGCGCTGTGACTTTAAACACGGTCAGTCACCAGGCGCAGCTCAACCCCAACTCAGAACAACCCTCATGCATTATGACTGTTTTGGCCTTCCAAAAAAACATTTTTTTGCAAGGTGGCTGTCACATGCAGGGAAGAGGCGGTCTGCAGTAGCACTGCCACCCCAACCTTGAGGGTAGTGAGAGAGGAAAAACTTTTTGCAGCTTTTGGCTCGTTTGGCTTGCCATATTGGCACCAAAATGCTTCCATACTGCAAAAAGTTTTTCACACGGCCGTGAAGGCACGGGGGCGGGGCAAGGCGATTACGTGTCGCACTGCGCCCCCAATGTAACCTGGGAAAGCATGGCTGTCAAGTCTGAATCTGATTCAGCATGAGCATGCACACCATTATAGTGGGAGCTCAGCATCATCTTCATTTCCAGAGCATAACAACCCTCTCTCTGATGCAATGATCGACGTCTAATCCTCCCCTGGAGCCCCAAATGTAATGCTAGGTCCATCATGAGAATGACCAGCATCCCATCCAGAAGCTGCCAGGCATGCAAGACAGTAAATGTGGCCATCAACTTGACGGCACACAGCACGCTGATTGCTTAACCTTAATGAAAAAGGCAAGACGAATAACGTGCTGACGTGGTCACGTTCTCCTAAGAGAATATAACCACCCACAAACAGAGTCTCAACATGTTTGCGATGCGATAGAGGAGTGAGGGGCCCACATGGATTGGTTACCGGGCGGGGAAGCCCTCACTATAATCCTCCGGTCACCCTGGCCATACGCAGATGTAGCCCTTTTCTGGAGCACCAGAAGAAGAACTAGATCGGGTCATAGGCGAGGGGATTCCATCATAAAGATCTGTCATTCCATTTGAATAGCATAAGGTCATACACATCTACTTAAATATAAAAAAATATCCAACTTACTTTGAACAATGGTCTTCAGGAACATGTCTCTAAAACATGCTTTATCCCCTACACCAGTCCAGGTTGTACTGATGGAAAGGTTATTAGAGAAGATACTCTGAAGCATTCGCCACACGGTTGTCTTTAGGTCCCTCCTACATTTGATTGCCAAAAACTGAAGCTGAAAATACAAAAAAAAGTGTTACAAATTACATTTCTCTGAAGCTTCTCATAAATTTAAAATGTGACAGGCTGTGGATTCAGACTGTAGAATATGCAGTGTACAATCTTAATTTTACTTTTTAGATTACCCTATGGCGTTATAAACGAAATCAGCACACTTACAAATCGTTGCTGGATCTCTTAATCCTGCCTCAAACTGTTGTCAAGCAACGCCAAATATTCCTGGGTGTCTAGGGGGAGTAACAGATACCCTGGCAGGGATAACTCTCCAACAGACACATTGGCACTGAAATGTTGCAGCATAGTGTCCATTTTGTTGTCCATGCTACGCACAACATCGCCAAACTCTCCAAGACGTCGCAGCATTAGGGTCTGATCTGCACCTACAGGGGTTCCCAGAATAAAAGAATAAAGTAGTCAGTCCTGGTCCCTCAACTACTAAACTATGACATTTATATCTAGGTCTACTACATGTACAGGTGGACCCAGTGGGAATTAAACCAACAACCACAGGCGTTGTTTGCAAGTTGTACCTGATTGCCCAGTGCGAGCAAACGTCTTCAACATTATCCCAACTTGCTTCACCTGCTCTTGAAGTGAGCCGCTGTCATCCGAAGCTACAAAATGAAAGGCATATGGTAATTTTGGACTTACATCACACACAAAAAAGTAAAATTTAAGAAAGAGTGCATGTTCTCACCTGCTGGTGCATTGCTTTCCCTCAGGGCTTGGTTCTCCTCCCTCAGGGCTTGGTTCTCCTCCCTGAGGGCTTGGTTCTCCTCCCTCAGGGCTTGGTTCTCCTCCCTCAGGGCTTGGTTCTCCTCCCTCAGGGCTTGGTTCTCCTCCCTCAGGGCTTGGTTCTCATTCTAGAGTCTCTGGAAATCTACATTTAAAAAAAGAATTAAGAAATATAACTAAAGGCACTATTTTCAATACTGTTAAAACACTGGACACGAAGACATAGGCCTAGAATATACCTTCACAGCAAAAAACTTCATGCTGTACACGAGGTGCCAGGGGAGTCCAAGGGCCAATAACTGAGCAATGACTTTCTCCTATTGATAATCATTGACATTTAAAAATATGTTTTAAGTTATTGGATACATGTAATGAATTGGACTTAAATGTAACACTTAGTTTAGCGCAACATATTACATACCTCCAGCGTTTTCACCCATATGCTGCCAGGGTAAATTTACTGCTGGGGGTGTAAAGCTTAGTACTTGACCAGCTGGGGGAGCAAACATAACAGCTTTAATTTCACTGCAGAGTATTGCATATTCAGTAATGAAACAATAATTGAACTATGCAAAGCTAATGGAATGTACAATACACCTCGACACCTTGTAACACTTGCTTTTAAAATAACTCTTTTGATGCTACATAAAGAATTAAGGGACAAGAGACTTTCACGTTTCAATGAGCCATGTGTATTACACCACAAATCACCATACAGTCAGTAAACAGTAAAGTTATTTAATTTTGATTTAGTCTTATTTTCCTTACCTTGTCATTCAAGGCCAGGGCACTTTTTGTACATTTCTGGAACTTTTGCGCGCTTTCACATCCCACGCAACTACGAATCTCCCAGGAACATTCATTATTGCTGCGTACATTTATCCGTGTCACCTAGATGCGCATGCGCGAGCGGTGCACGATCATAGTCGACTGACAACGAGATTAAGCAGCTGAACAAGAATACGGCCATGTTCCGATTGTTCTCATCTCAGCTCCGCCGATACAAAATAGACATGCCATTTCAAAAATCTTTCATTTATTGTCAGAAATATGTTTTCAAAAGCATCACTTTCATCACATTTTATGTGACATAATTTCCAGTAGGCAACTGACTGCAAACAGACACATCAGGACACAAACGAGCAGGCTTATGTGCCTGGGCTGAGCCCCGGAGAGCCTCGGCCAAATTTAACCACTGTATATATACATACATATGCGGTATATATTACTATGTAGTATGTAACGTTACCAAATTACTAATGCTCAGACACACTCAGTCTCTCTCGCGCACTGTTGCGAGCGCAGACACGCGCGATCTCGGACACAGTGGCCAGAGAAACGGAGGAGCGACGGGAATAAGGTGTTTGCAAAACTGCAGAAAAAGTGTGGGTGTTGAACCCTCTCATCGGGGAAAGTGTGGATGTTAAAACACCCACATCCCCCACGGGTGCGACGCCCCTGTCGGTACGGACCCCCTCCTCAGAAACGACATGCCCTAGGTATGTGATGGTCTTTTGCAACATGGAACATTTCTTGAGGTTGAGTGTTAATCCTGAAGCTTCCAGTTTTGTAAAGAGTTGTTTGAGATGTTGGAAGTGATCTTGAATGCTCTGGGAATAGATCACAATATCATCAAGATAAACAAAACAGAACTTCCCCAAATAATCTCTCAGAACGTTGTTCATTAGCCTTTGAAAGGTTGCAGCGGCGTTTTTACGGCCGAAAGGAAGACGAACAAATTCAAATTAATTGTTCTTGGTGACAAAATCAGTTTTTTTAATACAGTCTTCATCTATTCCTACCTGCCAGTAACCAGACTTAAGGTCTAATGTGCTGAACACAGTCGCTCCATACAAGGACTCTAGGATATCTTGAATCTGAGGCATTGGAAATCCATCAAGAGGAGTCTTGGAATTTAATCCTCGGTAGTCTACACAGAAGCGGGTACTACCATACTTCCTTGGCACCAAGACCACTGGTGCTGCCCAAGGAGAAACAGAAGGCCTTATAATGCCTTTGTTAAGCATATTTACTACTTCTTCGTCTATGAACTTTTGTTTGGTGACAGAAACAGGGTAAGCTTTCTTACGCACAGGAACCTCATCGATGGTATGGATTCGGTGGAGAATTAAGGTAGTCTGTCCCAAATTATCTGTACATACTGTTGGCCAATCAAGCATTAGACCTTCTAGTTGGCGTCTTTGCGCTTTAGAAGCGTCAGTTCCATCTACTAACTCCTTTATGTTAGCTAGCGTAGGGGAAGTCGTTGGCACTAAAGGTAGTGCAAGGTGCAGACTGACCATCGGCGAGGGTGAAGAAGTGTTGAAGGTGTGGATTGTATCACATTCTTTGGGCAGTGTATATGTGGAGTTTTTAAAATCAAGGAAGATCCCTGAGGTCATCAGAAACTCAAGCCCCAATACAACCGAGAATGTCAAGTCACAGTCTCTCATCACATAGGCTCTTAGAGGATAGTTATGACCATGGATTGTACTCTGCCAAGTTATCTTCCCTAAGGCTGACTGTACATAACCATTAGCAAGGGAAAATGACTGTCCTCTACTTGATTGCATGACTTCATGATTTGACGTCAATTGCCGCCAGCATGACTCTTGCACTAATGAATAAGTGCTTCCAGTATCCAGTATTGCTTGATATTGGTGGCCTTTGATGGTTATGGGCAATGTTAAAGTTGTTAGCGGCTTTCCATCGTTCTCTGAAAAGACAGCAATATGTGGATTGGATTGTCGTCCTCTTGGGAATTTATTGGTTTCAGCAGGTTTAGAGGTGTTTTCTTGATGTCTTTGCCTCCAGAAAGCTCTCTCCTCACCAATATCCCTCTCTATGAGCGTCCCTACACGTACTAGCTCATCCACAGTAGTTGCAGTACCTCTTAAAATACTGGCTATTCTTGGATTGCAGTTCCGGAGTGCTGCCTGGAGGATCTCACGCTCCGTCATAGCCGGCTTCAACCTCAGACATAGTGCTCTGTACTGGTATGCAAACGTCCTGATGCTTTCATCAACTCTTTGTTTTCTTTCCCTTATTCTTCTCTCCACTTCAACTTCGTGATCGTCAGATAAAAAGGATTGAAGGAAAGCAGACTTAAATTGTGACCATGTTTTTACTTTCTTCTTCTCTGCCAGCCACCAGTCTTTAGCTGTGTACGTTAATACAGAAGGAAGCATGGATAAAATTTCAACATCATTCAAAGGCTGTATAGCCAGATACTCATCACATCGCTCCAGGTAGGTAATAGGATCTTCTCCGTCTAAACTTCCGAACTTTGGAAACTCAAGTTTGATGGGGGTCTGGCAATGTACAGGTCGAAACGAACTATGGGTTGCTACAGTGTGGTTAAAATCTGGAGTAGAAGTGGCTCCCCCAGAAGACTGAATTAGAGATCTCAGCTGGCCATCCCTCCATTTCAGGCAATCCATATTTGCTTTTCCCAACTCCTGGACTTTAGTTTCCAAAGTGACTTTTATTTGGCCGCATCCAGCCTCAAGCTTGGCGAATAGTGAGTTTTCTAAACGCTGTACCTCTGTGTGATGGTCCTTATGCAGGTTCAATATGTGTTACAGCTGAGTTTCAATGGCAGTCATCCGATTACTTTGCACATTCAACTGGTGTTGCATATCTTTAAAATGGATATTAGAGGAATTTTCCCAACCCTCCATTCTACATTAAATTTTATGCATTCTTGAGGCCATTATCATAGTTAACAAACTTTCATCTTCTTCATTTGAAGGAGGAGGAGGTGGTAACAGAGAATCATCGAAATCACATTCTTGTTCTACATCTTCCTGTTCATTTTCCAGATATAAATTACTGAGAGAATGAATAAGGTCTCGGACAGGCTCACGACGTGTAGTAAAAGTTTCTGAAGAATAGTCTGGGCTTAAAGGATCATTACCCTCTGTCTCTCTTTGCGAGAAGGCCATTTTGCAACTAACAAACCACTTAAAGTAACCTTAGCTTTAAAGCACAAAGTTGATTGCAATGCAGTAACACCTCAAAATATGGTCTCAATAAAAACACACATGTAGCATGACTCATTGAAAGTAGAATTTGTGTCTCTCTTCAAGATTCAATTAGGTTTTGATTTTTCTTTCTCTAGTCCCTGTTCGGGCGCCATAATTATGTAACACTTGCTTTTAAAATAACTCTTTTGATGCTACATAAAGAATTAAGGGACAAGAGACTTTCACGTTTCAATGAGCCATGTGTATTACACCACAAATCACCATACAGTCAGTAAACATAAAACGTTCATAGTCATTCAGTTGCAAGGGAAACATCCAATAGTTCAGACTTTTTGTAGTAGTGTCTTTGGCTACCAAGGGCTTAGTCTTAAGAGTAATAGGCGAAAGATGAAACAGTACTTAAGTGCAATGTTGATGAGGCCACATCTACTTGAAACTGAGTTTCCAAGTGGTCGTCGGTAATGTGAACAAACTGTAGCTTGAGAAATGAGCAATAGATGACAAAGGTGTTTTTGGCAAAACTAAGACAATTAATCCCCTGGACAAGGTCTTAGCTATAGTTGAGCTGCCGCCTCATGCCAGCACGTTGAACCCTCTGTATCAAACAAACAAATAAACTTAGTGCCACCATTAACACATTTAACCATCTCATTTATATAAACATTACCTAACAACACATATACCAACAAAGTACTAACTGGAGTACTTACATTTGAGTTTAGGAACCTCAGATTCCTCAAATTAGGGCAAAACACAAGACAGCATTGGTGAGAAGGCTTCTCCATGTGGTTAACACATCCTTCCACTCTCATACTACTTCTCCTAACCTTTTTTATGCTACTAGGAATCTCACTGGCTAGAGTGCCCCTAGTGACAGGATTAAATATTGCACGCACAGAAAGCTAATGGGACAAATGTAACTGTAAAACTGTTACAACCTTTCATCCAGAAACTGCTGTGACAAGTAACCCGTCAAGTGTCCTAATTGTAAGGACTGGGCTAAGAGGGTGAATCTGAATAACTAAATACATACTGCTAAAGACCAAAAATCTCTGAATGTAAATTAACCCAAACACACACACACACACATTCCCCCACCAGGGAAGACCACACTCAGGACAGAGCGTGGTGTCCGCTTACAAGACATTTTATGACTGATCGGAATGTCCCAAAGGAAGTGGATTCCAAAGCGAAAAGAAACTTCTTTTCTTTAAAAGACATTTAACCAGATATATTCAATGTGTTTTATGTGTGTTTGTTGAATTGTACGAACAATGTATACAATCTTATCTTACGATTTGTCTTTTATGTGTTTGATCTATGTTGTTGGGAAACTCTAATGGGATAAGGTTTCAAACTTTGCAAACTATGAGTAACCAACTCCATGTGAGGCAAGTTTGGATTCTCTGAGCTCCAATCTTCGTTCCACATTTAGCCATTTATATCACATCTTGCTAAAACTTTGTGACACATAGGACTATAATAATTGTGAAGATTCTGCTCTTAAACACCCGACGAAATTAGGGTTTCAAATGTCTCTCTCTTAGACAAAGAGCAATAAAAACCAAAGTCCCGCCTGTGAAATTCCAACCCTCTAATTGGCCAAGCCAACAGGAAGAGGCTGGATTTCTCCAAGGTGATAAATGAGGCTTCCCCCCTCCGCTCGCTCTCTTACTTCTCTGGTCCTCGTGTCATAATGTAACGTCTCGCCTCCGGGCGAGCTCTTCGCCTTTCTTTTATTTGTTTCTAGTTTAGTTTGTGTATTTCAGTCTTAGATAAGTCTCCGTGTTTAATTCCAATCGACGAGTGAAACGAACACCGCGTGACATATCTCTTCAGCAAATCCATCTACAAGGGACCTTTAAACGAGCCCGCGCTCGCTTTGAAGGAGAAACACGCGCATCTGACCACGTGACGCGCCGGACCGAGAGACGCATGCGCGCTTCTTCACCAGCCATGCAAAGATGTAACGTTAACTCCGCGTGATTTCACCGTAGAGATCTTTATTTCTTTTCTTTGTTAGTCAAAGTTTTGTTTTCCGTAGTCGACTCTGTTCACTTCCACGAAGTGAAACGAACTTAGCCGAACTATTTTCCTTTGGTAATGTTACCCCAAAGACTTTGAACCTCCGTTCAACACGCGCGCCAAGAAGCACCACGTGACGCTTCCTAAAGGACTCCGCTCGCGCAGGAATGCCGCGACACAGAGAGACCCAGAAATTTGTGCAAGTATATCTCTTTATAGAGCTTCTAAGAAGCATTAAGATGATGTTTTCGTGTTGTTACAGACAGGTGACTGTCAGGGTGAATGTTGCCAATGCTCTCTCTCTCACTCCCTCTCCCTCTCCCTCTCTCTCTCTCACACACGTGTATCCATTGTCCAAACGCCCCGCGTTGTTGTCATTGTCTGTTAATGTTTGTAAATACATGTATTCCTGTAACGTAGTAAATACATAAGTATTTCTGCCTTATTAAATTCATTATATTCATTTGATTGACGTACTGCCTCTGCTCATTTTCCAAGTCCCTTAAGTGCCAAAGGTCTAACTTAAGCTACAAGCTTTACAAATTAAAGATACTTTAAAGAGTATTTGGTTTATAGGGCAGAAAACCCAATTCTAGTGGCCACAGAATTGCGTTTCCTGAAATCCTATAAAGTAGGATGATATTGTGGATCCCCACAAATATTATTCTGACAATTGAGCTAATTAATTTTGCCTGTTTTGTAAGACGGGGTCCGTGTAATTAATTACAATCAACTTGTGGTTAATTGCAGGGATACACATGCATGCATGCAGGTAAAATGACACATCATCCCTTAGCGGGAGATTTATTAACATGTAAGACTGATCTAATCCAAACATGTATGAATAATTATTAATTACCAATTATTAATTATGATATGCAAATTCCCCCACGGATTAGATCCGCCCCTGAGTCTTTACATACTTGGTGGAGAATGCAGGCACACTTTAAACTTGTTTATGAGCAAATTCAGTTTCAATCTATGTCTATATTGTGATTTAATATTGTACGTGCGCCTCGAGTGAGCGAACGCAATGCGAACTCACCGGCTGACTGAAGGCAAAAAGCCGCTTTCAGTTCAGCAAAACTAAAAAGTAAACTGCAGTTTCATAGTTTCATAGTATTAAATTTGTCCTACAAAAGACGAAGAAACCTCTTTTGAGCGACGACATTTTTAATGTTAAACTCCCCTGTCCGAACGATGTTCTTCTGTCAGGGTGAAGACAAGATTTAGTGAAACGATGCTCTTTCACTATTCTTAAAAAGGCCTTATATTATAATCATTAGATTAACGATAAACTCCTGGTTAAACATTGACGTAGCTACTCAAGTGTAAAAACCTAAAGCATATTTAATCATAAGTGCTATTTGATATATGTTATGGGAGTCGAAAAACAGACGACAAATTCCTGTTTTCTTTGCACAGCGCAGCGAAGAATCCTGCCAGACGTGTTGTTAAAATATAGTACCGAAAAACAGAAAAAAAATCCAAAACCTAAAAACATTTTAAAATCATAAGTGCTATTTGATAAATGTTATTTGGATCCAACCGACAGACGTATAATTCCTGTTTTCTTCTACACAGCGCAGAGAAAAAAAATTCCTGCAAGACTTGTTGTTAAAATGTAGCACAGAAAAAAAATCCAAAACCTAAAAACATTTTAAATCATAAGTGCTATTTGATAAATGTTAATTGGATCCAACCGACAGACGTATAATTCCTGTTTTCTTCTACACAGCGCAGAGGAAAAAACATTTCCTGCAAGACGCACGTGTTTGTTAAAATGTAGCACAGAAAAAAAAATCCAAAACCTAAAAACATTTTAAATCATAAGTGCTATTTGATAAATGTTATTTGGATCCAACCGACAGACGTATAATTCCTGTTTTCTTCTACACAGCGCAGAGAAAAAAAAATTCCTGCAAGACTTGTTGTTAAAATATAGCACCGAAAAAGAAAAAGAAAATCCAAAACCTAAAAAAAAAAAAAAAACATTTTAAATCATAAGTGCTACTTGATAAATGTTATTTGGATCCAACCGACAGACGTATAATTCCTGTCTTCCCCTGGTAACAAGGTCATCCTTTCCTAAACAATTTCAGATTTTCCCAGTGAATTTCTGAAAGTGTGTTTCTAACTTTCAATGCATGTGCAAGTTCCAGTTTCACTAACATGATTCTGTTCTGAAGTGGCTTTCTCCAAGTTGGTTTTATTTTGGTCATTATCATTGATACCTCACCGTAGTCGTGATCATCATCAAATATAATGCCAACCTTTAATTTCCTACACTTATTCAAATTTGGTTTGAAACAAACAAATTTCAAGATCAATTTGAATTAAGTCTCCTTTCCTGTTGGGAATGGTTTTATGGCTTTACTTCTATATTTCCTTCTTCAAATTATTTTTAATAATTTTGATTTGATACGTTAGGACAACGATATCCTTACTATTCTAGAAGTTACTCAGCATCTATGCATACGCTTGATTTGAATTGTATTTAAACCCGTTTGAATGCAATTTAAATCAAGTTCTCTGTCAGCCAGGTTGACCACTAAGAGGAAGTGGCCCAAACCCTTTGTGGCCCAAACGCGCCACTACAGCTTGCTTCCTCCCGTGCTCTTCCTGCTGCACTTAATCTCTTCTCTGAATGGAGGCTAGGTTGTTCTGATAATTAACATTGTCATAATTCCCTTTTTGTTTGTACCATAATTCTAGTAAAGCCGTTGCCTTTGATTTTTCTACAAAAAAAATAGACACTCAATTTGATTTAGATAGAGAGAGCTTTAATTCACGTTGAGGTTCACTTGTCCTTCATCCTGTTCTGTGTTTGTAGGTAGAAATTTCTCGCGTGCTGTGGTGATTTGACAGTCATCTCTGCTTGGGGGTCCAGCATGCTGGTTCGTCTGACCTGCGTCACCAGCGCTGACTGAGCGCGAGTCCCGGACTTTCCTGTGTCTCTCCGTTGGTGCGGCCCGCAACACGACATCACCA
Source organism: Gila orcuttii (assembly GCA_026230005.1). Classification (NCBI taxonomy): domain Eukaryota; kingdom Metazoa; phylum Chordata; class Actinopteri; order Cypriniformes; family Leuciscidae; genus Gila; species Gila orcuttii. The sequence continues at coordinate 25,088,566 of JAPDVR010000005.1, read as the reverse complement.
ATTTGGCACTGCCGGTTGTGTTCAAAGTCAAGTTGCGTGAGAGGGCGCACATCGGTACAGACATGCGGAAGGGCCCGGGACACTGCTGTCAAGTGTTTGGGGACGACAGAGAGACCAACCACGGTGCTGACTCCAACCCGAATGACCTCATTTCACCCCAGGGAAACTAGAAAAGGTATTAAATCCATCCACTTAGTATTGGCCACAGAATCTAGAGATTCCCCCGGTCATTGAAGTGTTTGGCTCCCTTCTCCTCTCCGAGCCACAAACCGCAGGCTTAGGCCTCCTCTTCCCCTGTAACACTTCCTGTGTACTATTAACGCCATTTCATTACAGACCTTTCCATCTTGGATGGTTGCATGTTACTTCAAACTTTGCTATCTTGCCATTGCTCTTTTCTGTTGTGCTCTGTTCCTTTCAGTTCACCTAGAGACAGAACCTATCTGAGACAACAAGGAACGCCGAATAATAGTTTGACAACCAAGCCGTTAGCATCAACAGGTGACCCCTAAGCTACTGCCCCGTTAAAAAAAAAAAAAAAAAAAAAAAAAAAAACTTTATTCAGGCCCATGCTGACCTACCCAAATTGTCCCACCGAATGATTTAACTGTCTGCATCAGTTAACCAAAATTTTCACACACGGCATAGCCCGTATTATAGCTCGTTAAACGTAGAAAGAAATTGCACTGGTCTCTCTTTGTGTGTGTTGTGTTCCTCTCGCCCACAATAAAGGCAGTATGTTCCGGTCCTACAGTCCCACAACCCGCTGGGACCACCTGGAGACATTGATGAGAGTCATGACACCTCTATTCCTGCCCAAGGTCGCCAGTGAGTCAGAGCCCCGAGCCAAGAGCATCGCAGACGTGGACAAGCTAATGGCGCACAAACCAAGCCAAAGCTCCCACGACAAAGACCGGCCAGACACGTCAAAACCTCGCTTGCCCAGCCCATCGCACAAGCACGTCTCCACGAAAGGAGCCGCATCGCCCTGGAGCACGAAATTGCAACGCTGAGGATGCAAGCCGAGGATGACAACGACCCCGAGCTACAGAAAGAAGTGGAAAGACTTCAAACTGCCCTGTCTGATCTTCATCGACACAGACAGAGAAAAGAACCAGAGAGGAACTCAACGAGAAACTCCGACAAAGTGAAGCCCCTTGCAAAGAGCAGTGACTTAACTTAAAGAGACTCGAAAGCCACGGCCTGCGAAAGAAACTCGCAAGAGGCCCGTGCTACCATCCACAAGCTCGTTCAGCAGAGACAAGATCTCGAACACGAACTTGACAACGTTCACACAGTTGCAACACTCTTATAAACTGCAGCATGACCGGAAAAGGGGAAACACACACCACAAGTTTCCCCTGACCGGTCCGCACCTTTCAGCCAAGAACCCAGAGCTGTACAGGGGGGTAAAAGCCCACTGTTCAAAACATCACCAGCCAGCCCACATAGCATGACTACTCAACAGCTAAGAGAAGCTTACACCAAGCAAAAGACTGTGTCCGAAAAGACTTTAAAAAAAACCCACAATCTACTCTGTCTCTGAACCCTACGCAGAGCTGCCACTAGAGGGCGCCCCACAACACCATAGCCCTGTTTACAGAGAGTCAAGACCGTTCCAGGCCAACAGGGGGCAGCACTACTGCGATGGTGTTCGTCCAAGACACCAAAGCGAACGCTTTGACAGATTCTGGGACCTGCAACAACCACCCAACCACCCGACCACCCAGAAGGTGGAGCCACATGGGAAACCGACCAATGGCCCAGAAAGAGCCGAGCCCCATCGACCAGACCAGCAAGCCCAGACAGCCCAGAGCAGAACTACTCTCGACATGCCACTGGTAAGCACAAGTCTGAACCCCCATCAGAAAAAAACAGTGCCGCCACATCTGAGACAGCCGAGACCCTGAAGTCGCTGAAAGAGCTTCTTCACAAAAGACTTTCCGAAGGAGACAAGAGGAACGAGACAGACATCCTATGTCTAAGCGTAAGACCTGAACCAGGCCACCAGAACACTGCTCGTCAGCCTCAGAGCACAGAGCTAACTGTCACATCACAAAATGACAGCATCACCCAGCCACCACAGCTGACAGCTGCCCAGTCTGAGCCAGACGGCACAAGTTCCCATGTTTTGGCTACCTGCCTCCGCAGCAAACCACATGAGACCGGCCCTAACCGCCCATCGATCACCACACCAGCCCCTACGCCAAGACTCCTGGGGAACCTGATCAAAAGGGGGTGGGCCCGGAAACTCTACCTACCCATCACTCTAGACAATGAGGTGAGCCTTGAAGCCCTGGTAGACACCGGCTCAGACCTCACTCTAATGTCAGCTCAACTCTTTGAAAGACTCAGTGCTAAAGCTAAGATCAAACTCTTACACCCCAAATGTGTGAGCTGAACGTGCAGCCGTATAGCCAGAACGACCTCCGGCTCGAACAGAGAGCTCCCATGTACCTGACAACTGGTCCTTTGAGTCCTACCCACCCGGTGTACATCTCACAAATGGACACGTACCCCTTTCTGACTGGCAAAGACCTGCTAGACTGCTCTGAGCTTTTATTAGACTTATAAACACCTGGCCGTCTGGGCCCAAGTTCAAGAACCCCGCCCCCTCCGGTCACAGAGGTCACGAGAACTACAACAAAGCCAGACTCCAAAATCACAGAGTTCCCCGGAACTCCAGCAGCCATCCATGGGTACACAGCCTCACCACCAAGTCAAGTTTCAAGTTCGCTACCCTGCACCTTCCAGCTCGCCAAAGACCACGCAATGCCCACTCAACGATGCGTGACCTAATGCAGAAGGCCTCTAACACAAAAGGCCTCCTCAGAAAGAATTCCTAAAACCCCAATGATTTTGAACTGCAAAACCAGAGGACACTGCACGAACACAGTGCAAGACTCTGCTAAAAAGGTCCCTGATCAGCATAGGACATAGAACTTTTAGAAGTAGATGAAAATGTGTGCTCAAAGAGTTGCAAGACTCTGCATTCGTAAAATTAGAATTTTACTGATGTAAAAGAATCTTAAATGGGCGTGTAAATCTCAACGGCCAACAGACTATGCACGACTCTTTTAAAACAAACAGTTTCTAGATGCTGGTTGAATTAGCACTGCTAAACATTAGGTTTCCTGACAATGAAGGGTTACAGCAAACACTAGCTCCAAATAAGGCATACGTCACCCTGGCGTCAGAGTGTAGTAAAACCACCTGAGCCGTAAACTACTGTTAACCTACAGGCGTGCATTTGATCTTTGCGATCCAACTAGAACACAACGTGCAATACGCATTTTTGATCGCTGGCTTGTCTAAATGCAGATAAAACGATAACTGGAATTGACATCTCTACTTTAAGTGAAAGAGTCTTAGATTTCCAACTAATATCAGTAAGTTCAGCCGTAAAGCGTAAGTCTGTTTGACAAAGGAATCTCATCTCAGCAGCTTGTAAACTGTACCGATATCTATCCTGCTTTGGTTAAAGAAATCCAAATTGCAGTATTGCTAAACCTGTTTCTGACAAAGAAAGCTCAGGACAGTGTTATATATACGTAGACCTGGGTGATGCTCCCCTTTCTACAATGTAAAGGCCTTACAAATTATTGTTAGATTGATGTAATTCACCTAAATTTTAGCTGCATCTACAAGCAGAGAGCTACCTAGCGATCAAAACTGTTTACTCGCTGAAAAGTCAGCATTTGTACATGAGAGGGACGTAACTATAGATGCTTAGACAACCTTTGACTTACAGCAAATCCAAATTTCCTTCCTCGATAAACAAATAGAATTAGTCGTGTAAACTAAAAGAGAAGAGTTACATGAGTAAAATTAGCAAATGCCAAAACAGTCGCGTTTTACTTAATGTAACATCAAGTTCTCGAAAGACTTAAAATATATGCGCCCCTTTTTAACCTGTTTAAACATGCATAACTCATTTAAAAGGTGCAAACATTCTTCAGGTACTGTTGAATTGTTCTGACATGCTCTGGTTCCCATGACAACGACTTGTCACAGGAAGCGCTAACTCGTGATGTCACTTTGTAAACAAACCTGCCTAGGTGGCTACGCTATCCTAGCCTAGCATCCATCCAGCTTACGCTAAGCTAAGCTAACCTAGCATCCATCCAGCTTACGCTAAGCTAACCTAGCATCCATCCAGCTTAGGCTAAGCTAAATAATAACTTCTACAGTTAGCAGTTAGCAGCTAGCGTCATTTACTTGAAGCCGTCATTACAGCTTTTGTTTATACAGTGCAAAGTATTCTAGAATACTTTCTTTAACCCAGTTAGGGTTTGTAATTCTTCACTTTCCGTACTTTCAATTCTTCTCAGCTAAAGTTCACCTTCACTAATTTAGGCATAGTCCTTGCTGAGCACTGTAGGCTAAATTTGCAGATGCCCCGCCATTTACACTTAAGTTTAATTACATGTAAAATGTGTAGCTAGAGAAGTATCCGTATAGTAATGAGAATCTTCATCAGCATGTTGACTAACCCTTTGGAGGGACACACACAGAGTGGTCTTGAACACGCAACCGCTGCAACCCACTATGGAGTGGTGGTCCAGGCAAATCCAAAGTTTATTCACTAATGCCACTGATTATTCTCACATTCAGATCATTCCCGTTGTTTTGATCACTTTATTCCTTTTTGCTTTTAATTTTAATTATTTTTTCTGCTCTTCGTTAATTCTTTCATTTCTTTGACCTTGATAATAATAGCAGTCAGCTATTCCCTTGGCTATTCGGTCATCTATATGATTTTATTTCATTTCCTCTCCTGTTCAAATGTGGTTCCATTTCCCATAGGGCCCAGAAAGGAAACAGATGCACCTTTATTCGTGATTTTGTTTATTTTCAACAAGTGCACTCATTTTTGTGACCCTGCAACACAAGTAATTTCAACAATTACTAGGGCATAACTATAGGTCCTGAGGATTGATAATAAGCATAATTTGAATATGAAAGCTGTCCTTTTCCCCCTATCATTCACTTCGTCAAGCCGTAGTGAACCACTAGTTCAGTCCAGAGAAATAATTTAGTCATAAGAACCATCTTGAGTCATTAATTTCATCTCGGCTATGCCCTTTCCAGGAAATACTCTCGGAACCACATGAGTCTTAGCCTCCTAACATCCACAGCTAAGATGATAAGGATACAAGACACACATCACTAGCTAGATACACATGAAACACCTAGCTTTATGCTACATACCTAGCGAACCCGTTAAACCGTGATTCCGAATTTTTAGGGTCATGCATTAGTCTCTCACCACAAGTGTGACAAAATGTCACAGAGCCTCTGCTTAACCTAACCTTAACCTTCCAGCTTACCAATGGACATTATGAGAAACCACCTCTCAGACCCCTCCAACCACCCTAGCACGCCGTCTGAACCCACCGACGACCGGTGCCCCAGACACCTGCACTACACCTTGCACATGCTGCGTGCACAAAACAACATTCAGCGTTCTGCACCTGATGCCATCACTGCGCCACAGCTTGTAATGCCACAGTGCAAAAGGGGGGTCATGCCAATGTATGCACATGATGCACCATGTGCTGCACACCGCAGCACCAGAGACACTTGCAAGACACCGAAGCAAGTGGCATACCGGCGTGAAAAAGACTGTCCAAGCCAACCAAGGACAACACCTGCTGAAATTTTTCCCCTCTTTCTCTCTCTCTCTCCCTCTCACTTTACCAGGATGCTGCTGCGGGTCACCATCCTGAGGGAACAACCGGGACTCCTGACTACCAACTTCAGGACCCACACCCAGAAAGTTCATGTTCGTCTCGACCCCAAGCAGAGAGAAGTGGGTTTTGCTCCGGAACTTGCCCATCATAAAGCCAAGCCGAATCTACCGGCTCAGGACATTGTTCATGTCAGATTTTGAAAAGTAACACTCATATCAAAGATCCGCACGCCGGACGTGGTTGACGTCAACGACAGCTGCACAAAGCTGTCCTTAGCTCCGAACCCGTACGTGTGCACATTGACCAAAGACACTCACTATCTCTGCCCTAACAAACCCTTCCTCAGAGACAACACTGACGGAATCTGCAGGCTGCAGATCAGCGACACCCGCTGCCCTGCCGAAGCTAAGCCTCGCACTCAAGTCATCGAGACCCAAGCAGAGATTGTAGGTGACGGGGCCCGTTAACACTCCTGTGCGCACAGCTGCACTCAATTATGACCAGAATGACACTGACACCCGTGTCACCTTGCTCAACCAGAGCATGTCATCCAAGTACCAAAAGGCGCCATCCTTCACCTTGACGACCTGGCATGGTACCATCTTCCAAGCAAAGAGTACAAATTAGAACTGGAAATCCCATCCTTCTCCAGGAACCACACTTCCACCCTAACTCCAGAACGGGAGTTGTGGTTTGCGAAAGGGGGGTCCCAGCAAATTGACATTGCTTCTATCAACACAGCCCTCCGAGCTTTGTCTCAACTGCCCTACTTGACTACCCCACCTGTTGTCCAGGCCTGGACCACAGTGGACACTTCGCTGTGTAGCTCTAAGGTACTCAGCCACACCCTGACACTGGGCTTGGCCTTCATCCTATACAGGAGACTCAACGAGATGCGAACATCCACAGCCAAGCTCACGGCACCCTCCGAAAGAGGGCACCACGCCAGAGGCCGCGCTGAACCTCATCAAGCTGAGCCCTCAGCCTAACAGCCACCTGCTACTCGACCATCATGATTCACCTGTCATCCGTCCATTGTGATGATTGTTGTCTGATTAAGTCCACACAGGGACTTCATCAGACAAAAAGGGGGACTGTAAGGACTGGGCTAAGAGGGTGAATCTGAATAACTAAATACATACTGCTAAAGACCAAAAATCTCTGAATGTAAATTAACCCAAACACACACACACACACACACACACATTCCCCCACCAGGGAAGACCACACTCAGGACAGAGCGTGGTGTCCGCTTACAAGACATTTTATGACTGATCGGAATGTCCCAAAGGAAGTGGATTCCAAAGCGAAAAGAAACTTCTTTTCTTTAAAAGACATTTAACCAGATATATTCAATGTGTTTTATGTGTGTTTGTTGAATTGTACGAACAATGTATACAATCTTATCTTACGATTTGTCTTTTATGTGTTTGATCTATGTTGTTGGGAAACTCTAATGGGATAAGGTTTCAAACTTTGCAAACTATGAGTAACCAACTCCATGTGAGGCAAGTTTGGATTCTCTGAGCTCCAATCTTCGTTCCACATTTAGCCATTTATATCACATCTTGCTAAAACTTTGTGACACATAGGACTATAATAATTGTGAAGATTCTGCTCTTAAACACCCGACGAAATTAGGGTTTCAAAAATTAGGGCGACACAGAGAGACCCAGAAATTTGTGCAAGTATATCTCTTTATAGAGCTTCTAAGAAGCATTAAGATGATGTTTTCGTGTTGTTACAGACAGGTGACTGTCAGGGTGAATGTTGCCAATGCTCTCTCTCTCACTCCCTCTCCCTCTCCCTCTCTCTCTCTCACACACACGTGTATCCATTGTCCAAACGCCCCGCGTTGTTGTCATTGTCTGTTAATGTTTGTAAATGCATGTATTACTGTAACGTAGTAAATACATAAGTAGTTCTGCCTTATTAAATTCATTATATTCATTTGATTGACGTACTGCCTCTGCTCATTTTCCAAGTCCCTTAAGTGCCAAAGGTCTAACTTAAGCTACAAGCTTTACAAATTAAAGATACTTTAAAGAGTATTTGGTTTATAGGGCAGAAAACCCAATTCTAGTGGCCACAGAATTGCGTTTCCTGAAATCCTATAAAGTAGGATGATATTGTGGATCCCGACAAATATTATTCTGACAATTGAGCTAATTAATTTTGCCTGTTTTGTAAGACGTGGTCCGTGTAATTAATTACAATCAACTTGTGGTTAATTGCAGGGATACACATGCATGCATGCAGGTAAAATGACACATCATCCCTTAGCGGGAGATTTATTAACATGTAAGACTGATCTAATCCAAACATGTATGAATAATTATTAATTACCAATTATTAATTATGATATGCAAATTCCCCCACGGATTAGATCCGCCCCTGAGTCTTTACATAATGAAAAACAGATGATGATTAAAGGATTCCTCATCTTAAATAGAAGCAATAATTTCCAAGACAAAAAACGTCACAAATTACATAACTTACTTGTACTCAAACTCTTTGAAGTGGAGTCTGGATTACTGGGGAGAAACCTGGTTCTGAGAAAGAGGAAACAGAAATTTGAAAATCTAACAAAGTGTATAGTTTAGTGGCAGGAACACAAATCAAACATCACAGCAATACATTTTACATAGCAGCTCTGAAATCTACAAATGGCTCAACATTTTCCTGGTTTTCTGGAATCGATGCAACTTCTGGAGCATCGGGGAGCACTGAAACCTCGTTACCGGGAACAATGTTTTCAAAGCTCAAAAGAAGTTGCTGAAACGACAGCACTGCTGGTGCATCTGGAAGACTAGACTCCTCTTCATCAGAAGAGGCCTGGGGTCTGTACTTGCAAGTTGAGATTCTCTTTCGCTTTCCCTTCTTGTCATCATCCGTCGTTTCAATGCTGGAACCTGTTTGGAAGCGCACCAAATATCTCATCGCCTCTTGCAAGATTATAGAGCAGGGAATAATGAATGAAAGAGTCAGTTATCCACCATAAACAGACAAAGAAATTACACAGATGAAATGCAGGAAAATTAAATGCACAAGTCACACCCATTTACCTGCTCCCTTCATAAACTTAAAATGATGTTTCTCCCAGGTGCTGTATGGAGACGTGCAGCGGATGGCTAAATTGTTTCCTTTGTCTTTTTTGCGGAGGTTAAATGGGAGCCAATAGCACATGCCCTCGCTGAGCCACACTTGCGGAACCACTGCAAATGGTAGATCCTCCTCGTTGATAAATTGAACAATGGCAAACCGCATCTAAAATAGAAGAAAGATTAGCATTAAGTAAACATTTTGATTAATTTCCAGGCAAAATCAATAACATTAAAAATTCTCACCCCTTCAAAAAAATGGTCATTTTTACAAGTGGATCAACGGAAAACCAGCCTTTCCATCCGGGCAAGGAAGAAGATAATATTTCTTCTGCACATTTGCTATATGGGTAAAGCGGAGTGTATCTGATAGGCCAGATAAATGAAAAATGCCTAGCTTGAAAGATTCCACAGGGTAAGTAAAGAAATCGACCATGTTCCGGAACCTCTTGTAGATGACCAAAGTGTTGTCCATTTCATCAACGAATACATTCTGTATAACAACTATGTCCTTATTTTCCAACAGGACACAGTTGTTTCCCTCTGAACGTTTCACAACAAAGTCTTGAAAGTAACACTCCTCATACTGCTTTTTCACAGAAAGACCATTGAGGAGTGGTCCATGGTTGTGCTCCCTCAAGGACCTTGTTTTGAAGATGTTTGTTCTTCTGTGCCGACTTCTCTCCGACAATCGGCGAACAACCTGCTCCAGTGGTTGTGTAGGCTTGCGCAACAGTTTCTTCAGGCGCCCAAGGAAGTTTTCAAATGGGAAGCATGAGATGTTATCAAGGACACCATACTTTTTGGCATCTTGCCTGAGGTGCACCAATCCATGCATGTTGTATGTCACGTTCTTATCCATAAAGCTTGCTGCAGTGATCAACAAAGAGAACCAATACTTCGTGTGCATAGTCTGCGAGGTCAGCACACAGGGACACATTCAGGTTCACATTCATAGGATGGTGATGCCAACTGAAAGCAGCATGAAGTTGTTGTACACTTGAGTTGGTACAAGGCCTTTTAAGCTGACTGGTCCAGTGTACAAGAGGAACTGCCTGAATTCTGTAGCTTTCCAACGATCAACATCTTCCATGGATTGTTGCTTCCTGTTGAACTCGGACGGAACATGAGGTGTGAAGGTACTCTGGAGAGCTCTTTTACCATGCTGGGCGAAAATCTTGTCAGCCGCCGTCCCTTTAGCCAAAGATGCAACAACTTTCTTGTCACTCCAAGGCATACCAGATGCATTTAATCCAGTGGGAACTGGGTGACCAAACCAACAGACAACAATGCCAATGGCGTTTCTCCACACTGATGACTGTCATCAGAAAGTTCATCACGGACTGCATTGTCTAATCTTAGAGTAGCATCTGTTTGAGGAAAGGTCATCCTGTTCGCGTAGTGGACCCCCTTTTGAACACACTTGTCACACCCATAATATCCACTGTGACCTTTCACATTTCTAACATGTGCACGAGCAGGGGCGTCACAGATGAATGTTGATATTTTGAAAGGAAGTGCTCTCCCTTCAAAACAGAACTCCTTCCGTTTCAAGTCGCTGTGCCTCTCCTACAAAAGGATTCAAAAAGTGAAGGCTGCTTGGCTTCTTCTTCCCATAATAGAGACCAATGACAAATGGAAGTTTGTTTTGCTGGACATCACCCACGTATTGCTCAATTAAACCAAGAACTGGCCAGAACTGGGCATTTGAGCTTTTGAAAAGTGGAAGTCCATCAACATTAACTTGCATTGAAACTGACGTCAACTTCTGCAATTCAGGAGACACTAACAACTGCGATAGTATTCCACTTTCAATTCCAGAGTGATGGTATACACCACCTGAGAGTTTGGTTGTTTTAACACAAGTCACTGTTTTCAGAAGGGTTCTTGGGTCTTTAGGAAGGGTTGAATGATCCTTGGACAAAATGGTTAAAAACTTACCAAGTGCCACATGGGGGATCATGTTGTCAATAGCCCACCCTGCCAATTGTGTCCTTAGGAAATCCCCTTCCTCTTCACGATCTTCTGTGCTTGAGGAAAACATTTCACTAGGTTCAGATACCTCATCAACAGTTATTTCCTGTGCTTCAGGGATTACAGTTTGTCCATGGCTTGTTGTAGCCATTCCATGTTGATGTTCAAAGAGAACCAATATTTCGTGTGCATAGTCTGCGAGGTCAGCACACAGGGACACATTCAGTAGGATGGTGATGCCAACTGAAAGCAGCATGAAGTTGTTGTACACTTGAGTTGGTACAAGGCCTTTTAAGCTGACTGGTCCAGTGTACAAGAGGAACGGCCTGAATTCTGCCAGAATAAAGGCTATAATGGCTGAATTCAAACAAAAGAATAAGGACAAAGAATGATGAAGATTGAGGCAGAGGTGTTAAATGTTCGGCGATTTACATCAATAGACCATGAATGGGCCAGTTCGCCTCGCCAGACATTAGTCAAAGACTGTAAATCGGTGTTTACAAGGCAATAAAATATTTGATAAGCATCTTATCAGCCTTCTCTAAAACTTAACCAAATTCTACCTTGACATGGTTGTAAAATAGGCTTCATAAAACACATAATTTTAGAGATATCATCCTCAGATTTGAAATGAAGCATGACCACAATTGTGGCTACACTTTAGTTGTGGTTATAAGATGCAATCTTACATTCACATACTATTTTAATACATTTAATAAATATATTATTAATATTTGTCGTTTTTGTTTATATGTTTGAGCTTATATATCTCAATATTAGTAACAGTCTGTTTAATTTTGAGTCTTGAACTGGAAACTATCAAGGGTTGGCTTTCTAAATATATGTGTGTTATGTGTCTATTCAGAATGACTTATGAGCAGAAACCTTTTTATTTTGGGTATGTCATGAATGCATCACTTGCCAAAATTGGGGTTGACTTGTAAGGGGTTAACAGGAGGATTTACTTGGTCAAAGTCGGGAATAACAGCAAGTAGAGCATTGTTTGCCGCTTCAATTTCCTGTTTTGTCCCTCTCAACTCCTTTCAATATTCTTCTCCTTTTGGCCCAGTAACTAGACATTGTGACTAACAATGCATTTACCTTTAAAGCCAAAACAATTGTCCAACAGTAGGCCTCTTGGGTGAAGATAACCGTTTATGCTCCGGTCAAGGTATCTGCAAGAAAATGTGAACAAAACCACATTGTTAACGTTAGGAATATACAGTAGCTATGCTGTGGAGAAAAAACTGAACAGCCAAATGTGGAACAGTGAAATTGTTAAACATAAAATGTATTCATTCAGTGTAGTGATTCAAGTGAACACAGCATTGTCCTCAAACATAAAAAGTACAACAGTTCAGAGAAATAGAACTCATCATAATCCCCTTAAATCCTAGAACTACAGTAGCAACACAGCACGTGTTAGCTAACACTTGCTAGCCACTGTAGCTACATTGTGAACTGAACTAGCAGCATACTTGTTCGGACAAACAAAATCATTTACACAACCTATACATTTACACAACTAAAGCTTTGGCTAACTACTGTAAGTAGCTGATTACATTTCTACATGTAACGTTACATTGCTTAACCTCAGTGTGTACTGTAACAAAGGCAAAACCATAGACCGTAAAAGAAATGGACACAGCGACCCCCTTGATTTCAACAGAGAAAACTGAAGCCCATTAGAAGCACTCACTTCCTGATGGCTGAGCGTACTGCGCAGGCTCAAAATGAGTATGGCTGTGCCACATACCAAATTATTTCCAATTCCTCAAGAACGGTTTAAATATTTTGTCCCGTTGCTTTTATGGACTCTCTATCTCTGGGCTTCTCCCTTGACTTTATGCCTCTATGTCCCCCCGATTGCCTCATAGACAGTAAAAGATTGCCTGTGAGCTTCTCCTCCTGTCTATACGGTAATTTCTCTATTGTGCGACAGAGAGTCGCATGGTTATGACGCAATCATTAGCCTATTTTTACAAAAACGGTTCTACGGGGCCATAACGTAAGATACAAAGTAATGGAGCCTTTTATACATTGTCGTGTTTCTTTAGAAATAAATAATGGATAAATGAAGTCTTTGGACGCCTCAGATGTAAAGTTATTCGCTGTCAAAGTGACGTCAAAATGAATGGGAGTCAATGCAATGCTAACAGCAGGTGATGGTGTGCTACAATGGCGGCCCCCAGGGAGGCTTCAGTTTCCGGCTGATGGATTACCCCATTGGGCAAAACAGCATGTGTTAGCTTAGCTAACACTTGCTAGCCACTCTAGCTACTGGACTAGCAGCATACTGCAAGAACAAAGATGACTAACTTAGATATTTTAAAAAGATAAACTAAAAACAATGTAAACATAATATTGCGTTACACAAAAAGGAAACATGTACTTACTTAAATGATGGTAGTCGAAGACTTTGCTAGCTAACTCACGGCAAACTGATGCGAATGTGCTCTAGTCATATTGTTACGGGAGGGGCCAGACTCATTGGCTCCAGTGCGTCATCGACAGTAGGGGCGGAGCCAGGAGCTCAGTGGCTCCAGTGTGTCATCGAGCCACCGTTTTTTTTTTTTTTTTTTTTTTTGCCTTTACAGGGACTTTAACACTTCCTTAAACATTTGTACAGGTCGTAATTGAAAATGAATCCCTTATACCTGTAAAAGGTAAAGTGACTAAAAAATCGAGGTTGGAAAAAAATTAAAGACATAAACGAAATTTCTGCGCAACTGTGAAACCAGAGGAGAATTTAGCTTTTTCATTGAGTTTATCCTTCAGGTCAAAACAGGGATTTTCATGTTTATGATAGATATTACCATGGTTGCAAATTAATAAAAAAAATATATAAAGTATACCCAAGATTTTGGCCATGTTGCAGATGTCTTTCACTGTTCACTGATAGACGGCATTGGTGAAAAGTCTAACTTTATCAATGTATTCTGCTAAATTGTTCGTACCATGAATTAAATATCTATTTTAAATCAGAATCAGACAGATTTATTGCCAAGTAAGTTTTACAAAGGGAATTATTTTTGGTTTATTGGTGCATGTCTCAAATGTGCATCAATCAAAGAAATGTAAACAATTTTCACCTAAGTGCATAAAATAATTCAATATATTTTACTGTATAATCGCTTCAGAGTTTCAAAGTAATTTAAATGTCATTTCCTAAACCTTACCTTTATCATGGAATCAAGAGTCAAGAATCTGTTATAAACCCTGATGGCTTTGGAGCAAAAAAAAATAATAGCCAACATGGCTGGTCGATTTTGAGAGTAGAAAACCTTGTATTTCAAAGCGGCTTGCCGCCAGCATCATCCATTAGACGGAGGCAACCGCCAGAGAAAATGCGGCATCTCGCAAGAAATGAGAGTGACGAATTCGGCGGCAAACGTTTCATCCCCGCCAGTGGGACACACCGGGGTCGGCGGCAAAAAGAAGCCTTGCGGATATTTTTTGCTATCTGGGTATGTTGCGGCACATATCCGTGTGAAAGAACAAATTAGAGCACTTATTTTTTGTCAACAAAGGTACACTACCATGGTGTCAGTAGCTTTTAAGAAATTAATACTTAAATTCAGCAAGGACATATTAAAAATGTATCAAAAGAGACAGTAAAGACATTTATAAAGTTACAAAAGATTTCTAGTTAAGAAATGCTGTTCCTTTGAACTTTATATTCATTAAAGAATCATGAAAAAAATTATCACGGTTTCCACAAAAATACGAAGCAGCACAACTGATTTCAGCATTGAGAATAATACGTTTTTTTGCTAGAGCAGCAAATCAGCATATTAGTATGATTACTGAAGGATCATGTGACACTGAAGACTGGAGTAATGATGCTGAAAATTCAGCTTTGCATCACAGGAATAAGCACACACACACACACACACACACACACACATCAGTATATATCACATAGGTTATATATGTAGGCCTACGTTATATCGAAATATAATTTTTTTAATAAATGTAAATAAATGCAGCCTTGGCAAGGATAGGACACTTCTTTCAAAAACATTAAAAATCTTACAGATCCCAAACTTTTGAACTGTAACAACAACAATAATAATAGTAATGATAATAATAATGCAATAAGCCACAGTAATGTTACGCATTAATATTAAGAATAAAAAACTTCCATTAAAGTAACACCAGGTAACTTTTGCTCTCGGGGTCCCCCTACAGTTGGGAAACAGTATTGTCCTCTACTACTGTCGTAAACTCTGTCATCGTGCATTTGTTGACAACCATGATAGCCCTGAACACTGTAGGAGGAGGTCACATGCAGGTGTTCTGCTTGCGTCGCGTGTGAAATGTCTTCATCCCAGGTACAGTGGCATATATTTCAGCATGTCATATGAATATAATTTCATGGGTTTTATTTTTTTTCTAACGACAAATGATCGCAATGATCACGTTTACAAGCCAGTGTCATTATAGTAGCCTAGTCTATTGGTTACCGTTTTACTGAATCTATATGATACTTCAATGCAATGTTTGAGTGGTAGATAATAACCATATATCGTCAATATTATAATGTCAAGCTACCATAAATAAATCTGCAAATTTAACAAATCGATTTGCATTATAGCTTGAGGCAAGACAAATAATCATTACCTGATTCATGAAGATAAATGGAGGATAAGATAGCTTCCGTAACATAGTCAGGCAGACAAAAAAACACCCCAGACTACGGGGTGTCATTGGTTGTTGAGTGAAATGTTACCCAGATACAATTGTGCTATTTTCTGATTGGCTAACAACACCAGACGAACAACACCAGAGGAGACGCGCTTGAATTCATGCCTGTTCCACAGTGAGAGCGGCGCGGCCAGAGTTTTGGGCGCTGCGGCATATTAAATATATTACAAATAGTTTTTCAGCGTGAGAAATACAATGTGTGGCGGGAGAGCGTGACAAAAGACCGAAATGAGTGACTGTCACGCTCAATGCGTGACACTTGACAGCCCTGCGATTTTAAGGAAGTTGGGGTGGTGGTGGAAGTGAAGTATATGCCGTAAAGCAGTCGAGTTTTGTAGTTCTCTTTGTTCGCCGGTTACTACCCGAAACCCGAAGTTTAAAAGTACGATTAAAAACGCTACAGACCCCGTCAGGCTATGGCAGAAGTGTCATTCAACCTATTGTAAGTCGATGTACCATCACAAGAGACTTGGAAATATATTATGAAGGTTGAAAAGTTACCTGGTGTTACTTTAAGTAATTTCATCTGTTAGTCAAATGTTATGCTTTTTGCAGTTACCAAAATTAGGGTAAAGGTTTTTAGAGTGTTCTATGAAACTTGGCTCACCAAAACATAATTTAATAGTCAAAATAATGATCTGCCTTACAATAACACGTAATAAAATAATTTCTAAAAAAATTATATGTATTATTTTATTAAGAATAAAGTAATAAAATGAAACAATTAATATCTTCTTACCAATGCGGAATCACAGATTAGCTTTTCAAGTGTCCCCAAGGAGGAAAAGAAAGGTATCTCACATTTCCTGCTTCTGTGTCTCTCTCATCTCACTCAGATGGGTTTCTAGGGTTACAGGAAGAAAATGTGTCTCAGAATGTTAAATAATGGCTTTCAGAATCAAACAAATCAATTATTTTTCTCTCTGTGACCCCAGGGCAGACGTGCTGGATGTATTTCAGTGTGTCAGAGCTGTGAGATTATGATGAAGATGATGATAAGAGAATGAATCATGAGTTCAGAGGCTCTGACCCCATTCAGCATGCACCCGCTAATATTGAGAATCATTACTGTCCGTTATTACCAGTATTATCTCATGTTATTCAATATGTTTATCATATTTCTATAACTAGATTTTCACATTTGTCAAAGAAAACGTGAGCGATTTGACAGATTTTTTTGTTGCTGTACGGTTGATAGGGTTTTCTGGGTGGTTACTAGGTGGTTACTGCTGGTATCTACAATGTAAAAAAATATATATTTTTCAAAGTTGTAAATAAATCAATTATAGTATGTTTTACAAGAAAATACTTTTTCAATTAATAATTAGAAATTACTTTTCTAATTCAGTTGCCATGTCTTAACTGCTGTTTCTTTTATTTTTATTTATAAAAATTTATGAAATTTACTAGCAATTTCTGAGTGAAAATTGTTTCTACATTAAATTTTTTTCAGTGTACACTTTTCACCTGTTGCATCATTCTTTCAGGAAAAAGAAATGTGTGCTTGATAGTTTCGAAAAATCCTAGACAGCAACATGTCGGCTCAGATTCGGCCCACATCAGGTAAGCGTTGAATCCATATGTACCAGATGTGGCCCGGATCTGGGCCGACACTATGTTGCTGTCTGGAATAGTACCCCTCTCTTCATTAAGACCCAATTTTGAAGTTTGAAGTTTAAAACTAATAGTAAAACCAATAGTAATACTGATGCAAAAACACTAATAATGAACGTTTTAATGGTGGCTTTGCGAGTGTGTGGATCAAGCACATACAGTAACAAAATCTTCTTTCTGTCCAGAAAGAAGTCCCATACTCTGAAGAAAAACCTCCATATGAGCACAAAGCCTTTATAATCAAACTTGTGACCTTGTGCCACAAAACATATTGCATATTCTGAGCCATATCTGCCAAAGTGCATTAGATATTTCACTTTGCTAACACAGACCAGGAACTGCTCGTCAGAGTACACACAAACACAGAGGCAATCTGAACATTTACATAATCTGTTGTGAATGGTTCAGCTCACACAATCTTTACCCCTGAGTGACTTTCACCTCGTCTCTGTTGTTTTCTTCTCACTTTCATGTGGCCTGACATGCTTCTACAATCATTAGGGACAAACGCTTGCACCGCCGCTCTGAAAAGGAGATACTCTGCGTCTGTCTCAAGATCTGTCATCACAAATTCTGTCTTATAATCAAATAGGCAAGATAGATCTGGAAAGTCAGGTTGCATGCATATTTGGATATAGTTTAACATGTCAAAAAACTGCTTGATGTGGTGGTTGTGCTGTTGAAGCCTGTCAAGAACACATCAACGTGGCCTTGATCGGGTTCTCGATGTGTTGGTCAGGCAGTTTACAGCACACTAGAGCTTTTGGTTCTGGTCTTCACCAATGTTGGGGGTAACACATTACAAGTAATGTGCCTTAAATAATCAGATTACTTCTTGATGTAACAAGTAAAGTAATGCATTACAAGTTAACACATTAATATTTTTGTTACTTTTTTAAAAAGTAAAGAACGTTATTTTTCTGTTTAATCAATTTGCCTAAACATTTTCTGAACTACCGAATTACAATTCTTAGTTACACTATTTCGATTGTAGACATTCTACCAATTATAAGTAACTTTGCAACTACGTACATGTGTACATACGTACTCTCATTAGAGTTTTATTAGACTGTTATAGGGTAAGTAAAGCTTTATTTGCACTTACAAGTGCCTTACGGAAGAGAAATTCACAGAAAAAAACATGCATACACATAGAAATAAGATAATAAAATGAAATACAATAAAAATAATAAAATAAATAAAATATGCATGTGCGCATTCACAGAAAAGAAAAACATACATCTTATTTAGCTAAAATAGCTCAAATATAATGCATG
The DNA here is from genome assembly GCA_026230005.1 of Gila orcuttii. Taxonomy (NCBI): domain Eukaryota; kingdom Metazoa; phylum Chordata; class Actinopteri; order Cypriniformes; family Leuciscidae; genus Gila; species Gila orcuttii. The sequence continues at coordinate 25,070,200 of JAPDVR010000005.1, read as the reverse complement.
TAAGAGGGTTAGGGTTTAGCCTGGGAAAACCCAGACGAACTTCCGGCAAATTTAGATTTGCTCTGCAAGTTAGTCTGGCAAAGAGCCCATTCAAGCTCATTTCCAATCTTTCCAAATCGAGGCACCAATCACAAACGTTGAGGCGGGCTTTAGAAGATTACAATCGATCTGATTGGTTTTAGGTCTCCAATTGCGCCCAGAGGCATTTGAGCGACGTCCATTTGTGACGCCCCTTTGGAAGTGAGCCGTGAATGAACCTTCCCCAGACCATAACTCAGTTACGACTGAGAAGGGTCTGGTTTTAACCAGGCTAGTTAGGGTTAGTAGAATAAGTTGAAATGTACTTGAAAAGTTACTAGTACTTTACATGTAGTTGCAAAGTTACTTATGGTCAGTGTTATTACTTTTAGTCTCAAGAAATAAATCAATGGTCTATTGAAATAAAGTGTTTCCATAGTCTCTTCTCCATAACGCAGTCACTTATACATGTACACTCATGTGAGTGTGATAACAAAAAAAAAAACAGTAAAAAAACTAACAAGATCCATTACTTTCAACTTAAGAAAAAAAGAGTTGTACAGTAGCATATATAACTCGTACTGTTAAGAGATCTTTTGAATAGCATACATTGCTCTAGGAGTAAGGAAAGTGCTCAGAATATTATATTCTAAATGTGTTTTTTAAAATAAAATGAAGGTGTTTATTATCTAGGCTATGTTGCTGAAAGCATTAGTGCATTTAAAAATAATAGAAAGAAAAAAAAACCTGCATGGCCTGGAAGAGAGTGAGCCTCAGCCAGGTGAGAAAAAGTAATGCAAAAGTAACAAAAAGCCTTACTTTCTGAAAAAAAGTAGTAAAGTAGTTGGCAAAGTAGTTAGTTACTTAGGGAGTAACGCAATATTGTAACTCATTACTTGTTTAAAAAGTATCTTTCCCCAACACTGGTCTTGACTGCTGTAAAAACATGATGTTCTCTCTAGAGAGGTTCTCTCGTATTGCGTAAGTTTAGCTTACGCTACGGGAAAGATTCATCTTCTCGAGATATTGAAGCCAAAAAATGATCCTTAATTTTGTATTCATTGTCAACGCAGTGCAGCAGCTAGCAGACCTAGAGCAGGCCATCTCGTGTGCTCATTGGCTGCCCTGCGGGCAACTGCTGCAGCCTACCAGTGAGCCCGGCGTGACGTCACGCCCAATGAAGGGTGCCCGCGCCTTCATAGCGTCACAGCCCGCCAGAATGGCCGTGGCTCAGCGTATAAAAGTAGGGGCTGTAGGCTGACTTCCCTGATTTTTCGTCTCTTCAGCGAGCTCTTCGCATCGCTGGATCTGAGAGAAGCCACCGCCGCCGTCGAACAGCGAACAGACAGCTTAGGACAGTGCTGAGGAAGCCGGCCGTCTTCGCCACCTTCAGCCATCCGTGCGAGCTACGCTATCCGGCGACGTATCCTTTACCTTGCTAAACTTATTCTAAAAGAGCAGCGAGTGTCTTTTTAAAGATGCCTCGTGCTTCCTGCGGCTCGTGTAGAGCCCCGCTCAGCGCCGGAGACCGCCACTTGATCTGCGCTCTCTGCCTGGGCCTGGAACATGCAGAGCTCGCCCTCGCGTTCGGGGGCTGCGAGCTCTGTGAAGCGCTTCCGCTGTCGACCCTGCGGGCTCGACTCGAGGCCTTCAACACCGCAGCAGTCACTCCGCCCTCTGTGGGACCGCGCAGGAAGAAGCGCCGTTCCCTGAGACAGCCGGAACCTGTGGTCACAGCGACGCGCTCGCCGGAGAACCTCCCTCGAGCCTCGCATCTGAGGATGAGGCCGAGGGACACGCCACGAGAGACTGCTGCTCCATCCTGGCATCAGACAGCGAGGAATGGTCACTTCACTCCGCCTCCTCAACGATCCAGGAATCCACCCGTACCCGCGCTGGAGCTGATGCGGAACTGATGCGCCTGCTGACGCAGGCTGTCGACCGTCTCGGGCTCGAGTGGTCGCTGCCGAAGGAACCCGCGCCGAACAGGCTCGATGGCTGTTTCCTTCAAAGTCGCCGCCATGCAGCTTCAGTAAGCAGGCCCGCTCCATTCCTGCCGGAACTTCACTCGGAGCTGACGAAGTCATGGAATGCACCATTCCTCCGCGTCGTGGACGGCGCCGCCGAGAAAGGGTACACGACTATTCCCCCTGTGGAAGAGGCGGTCGCAGCGCACCTTTGCCCGCCCTCCGCGAGATGGCGGTCACGGTCAGCCCTCCCGTCAAAAGCCTGCAGAGCCACGTCCGCCTTGGTCGGCCACGCATATGCCGCCTCCGGCCAGGCAGCGTCTGCTCTCCACTCCATGGCTGTGCTACAGATCCTGCAAGCCGACCTCCTCCGCAAATGGGATGAGAAGGGCCGGGATCCAGCTGCGGTTACAGACCTGAGAAGTGCGACGGATCTCTCTCTCCACACCACCAAAACCGCAGCTCAAGCCATTGGACGAGCCATGGCCGCGTTGACTGTAACAGAGAGGCACTTCTGGTTGACGCTCGCGGATATGAGGCAAACTGAGCGAGCCACCTTCCTGAACGCGCCGCTCTCCCCCACTGGTCTCTTCGGCCCAGCGGTGAACGGGATCGTTGACCGTTTTTCTGAGGTACAGAAGACCACGCAGGCCATGAACCTCTTCCTGCCGCGACGCTCGAGCTCCGCTACAGGCCGCTCTCGCAAGAGACAAAGGCAGCCTCCTGTAAGAGCCAGCGCCCAGCGTCCAGCACAGCCTCAGCCTTCGCAGCGACGTCAGGGCGGCCGCCCTAGGTCGCGCTCAGACAGCCGTCACAGACCGCCGCCCCCCAGAGGGCCTCGGCAGAAGATCACGCTGAAGTCTGAGCACGCGAAGCCCTCCTAACAAAGAGAGAGAAAAGACGTGCGTGTCCCGCTGCGGCCGGACCGCCGTCAAAGTTTATTTCCCTGTCAGTCCCCTTCAAACAGGCTACTGCAGTGGTTCATTTAGCAGCCAACGAGCCGGTTTGTTCACCCTCTCGCCTGCACACAAACGCCGTTTTCACGGCGACCCAGAGAAATCTCAAAAAGAGTATAATGTCTGGTCCGGCTCACGCCGTCGGTGTTTAAAGTGTAGTGAAAGTGCCCACGCCCCAGTGTTCACCCCCACACACAAGCACTCCGAATCTCGTGTCACTCACAGAGCACACTCTCATAAAGCGCAGAAAAGCCGCTCGAGTGTTGAATGTAAGAAATGTGCCCACAGGTCTGTGCCCACTATCTGCTCGCTCTGTTACACGATCAAAAAAGCAGGTTATGAATGTAAGTCTCGTGCCCGCCAGAGAGCGTTCACGCTTGCTAACACAAACCTCCCCCTGGGCTCCGCCCGCGCGTTTAAGTGTTATCACAAATCGCAGGGCATTAATAAGACGCTCCCCATCCATTATGATCGGGGCGTCAAATACACTTGTAAGTCTCGTTCCCGCGCACACGCGTTCACGCTTACAGGAAGCTTTTCCGCCCGGAGCACTGCTCGCGCGTCAAAAAGTGAAAAAAGAATGTTCCCCATCCCTTATGATTGGGACATCTCACATAAATCAGCCGGTTTCGGCTTTCAGCGAGCAGCCATTGCCCAGAACCGAGAGCGCGCGCGCCGCGCTTTCGGCTCCGGTTCAGTTTCACAAGCTCGCAAATGGCGGCGATCTGAACCCGGAGGCCATTCGCCCCCTAGCGGCTCACATAGCTGCATGGGAAACTATCCCAGGGATTTCAGAATGGGTGCTGAGCACAATAAAGCAGGGCTATACACTTCAATTCATTCGCCGTCCCCCGCGCTTTCAAGCCCGGACCGCGACGATGGTGAATGCGGAAGTAGCACACCTACTTCACGCAGAAATAGCAAAGCTGCTGTGCAAAGGGGCTATAGAAAAGGTACCGCCTTCTCTGAGCGAGTCAGGCTTTTACAGCCGATATTTTCTCGTACCCAAGAAGGACGGAGCCTTCAGACCTATCCTAGATCTGAGACATTTGAACAAAGTGCTTGCGAAAAGAACGTTCAAAATGCTTACGACCAGGAAAATCCTCGCGCACGTTCGCCCGAGGGACTGGTTTATTTCTCTAGATCTGAAGGATGCCTATTTTCAGATTCAGATAATACCCCGTCACAGGCAATTTTTGAGATTCGCCTTCGACGGTCAGGTATATCAATACACCGTCCTGCCGTTCGGCCTGTCCCTAGCACCCCGTACATTTACGAAGTGCATGGACGCGGCGCTCGCCCCCCTGAGAAGTCAGGGGCTGCGAATAATTAACTATCTGGACGACTGGCTGATATTGGAACAGTCAGAGACAGAACTGCTATCTCACAGAACAGTGCTTCTCAGTCACCTGGAAAGCTTGGGTCTCACGGTCAACTGGACCAAGAGCTCATTACTCCCCAGCCAGTCAATTTCCTTTTTAGGAATAGAACTGGACTCGGTGACCATGACGGCTCGCTTATCGACACAGCGCGCGTGCCGTGTTCGCCACCTAGCCGCATCTTTCCAGAAGGGCAGCTTTCTCCCTTTGAAAACATTTCAAAGGATGTTGGGCTGTATGGCATCAGCTGCAGCGGTGCTTCAGCTGGGCCTACTGCGCATGCGCCCGCTCCAACGCTGGTTGAATGCTCGCACGTCCCGCCGAGCCTGGGTTTCTGGCGGCCAGAAAATCAGAGTGACTCAGACCTGCATAGCGGCTCTGCAGCCCTGGTTAGTAGCCGACTGGTACCAGCAGGGAGTGATGATGGGAACCATCTCTTATCGAAAAGTCATTTCAACAGACGCATCCAACTCGGGCTGGGGCACGCTGTTCGAGGGCAGACCGGTCTTCGGCCTGTGGTCAGACCAAGAGAAGTGTTTTCACATAAACTGTCTGGAGATGATAGCGGTCGAGAACGCGCTGAAGCGCTTCCTCCCGTTCATACAGGACCAACATGTTCTTGTCCGCTCGGACAACATGTCTGTGGTATCCTATGTAAACCGTCAGGGCGGTGTCAGATCCAGAAATCTCTGCAATCTGACGGAATGCCTCCTTATTTGGTCTCAGATGCACCTGCGCTCGCTGAGGGCGGCGCATGTGCCTGGCCATTTGAACGACGGCCCAGACAAACTGTCCAGGGACAATGTTCCCCCAGGGGAATGGTCCCTGCACCCCCAAACGGTCCAGAAGCTGTGGCGCCTATTCGGCAGAGCGGAAGTCGACCTATTTGCGTCAAAAGACAACGCTCAATGCCCGACGTTCTTCTCGAAGGACGAGGACGCGCTGGCCCAGGTTTGGCCCAGCCTCCTGCTATATGCTTTCCCTTCGGTCTCTCTGTTACCACAGGTGATCAAGAGAATCAGGGAAACACGCCACTCGGTGCTCCTCATAGTCCCGCGTTGGGAGAATCAGATTTGGTTCCCGGAACTAGCACGGCTGTCACATACAGCTCCGTGGCCGATTCCGGTGAGGGCAGATCTCCTCTCTCAGGCTCGCGGCGCGATCTGGCATCCCCATCCAGAGCGCTGGTCTCTGCACGCATGGTTGATCAACGGGTACTCGTTGCCCTGCCAGAAGGAGTGATGAACACGATCACGCAGTCTAGAGCGCCTTCCACGAGAAGGCTCTACGCGTCTAAATGGTCGGTGTTCTCCAGATGGTGCACCGACAGAGGTCTGGACCCACGGACATGCGGGGTGGCGCATCTGTTCACCTTCCTACAAGAGCTGTTGGATAAGGGGAGGTCCCCATCCACGCTCAAAGTATACGTGGCGGCCGTGGCAGCGTTCGCAGAATCGACGCACGTCCAGTCACTGGGAAGACATGAGTTGGTCATCCGCTTCCTTACAGTAGCTAGAAGGATGAACCCACCGCGCCCCCCGTCGGTTCCTATGTGGGATCTTTCATTGGTCCTCGAGGCCCTGAAAGCTTTTCCATTTGAACCACTAGAATCCGTGGGGTTGAAATATCTATCACTGAAAACCGTCTTTCTGACTGCACTGTCGTCAGTAAAACGTGTGGGGGACCTGCATGCGCTGTCTGTCAGCGCGTCGTGTCTTGAGTTCGGGCCGAATGACTCTAAAGTCATCCTCAGACCTAGACATGGCTATGTTCCTAAAGTGATGGGCACTCCATTCAGAGCGCAAGTTATTTCGCTGTCAGCTCTGCCAGCATCTGACAGCGAAAGTGATGTGAATCTCCTCTGCCCTGTCAGGGCGCTGAGATTTTACATTACGCGCTCCGCCTCCTTCAGGCGTTCAGAACAGCTTTTTGTTTCGTTTGGTGGGCGCACCAAGGGTCTCGCCTCCTCGAAACAGAGCCTGTCCAGATGGATAGTGGACGCTATAGCAGCTGCTTACGCATCAAAAGGTCTGCAATGCCCTCTGGGCATCAGGGCTCATTCCACGAGAGGCGTGGCCTCGTCGTGGGCGTGGTCCAGTGGGATTTCTATCCATGACATATGTGTAGCGGCGGGCTGGGGCTCCCCGTCTACCTTTGTCAGGTTTTATAACCTAGAAGTTCCTGCCTTGCAGGCTAAACTCTTGTCAGTTTGAAGGAGAGGTGTATTCTGCCCAGATCTTCCTGCTCAGATCACTCTCACGTGACTCAGCTCTCCTGGTTGAGCTGCACTAGTAGGGTATGTGCCATGTGCCTATACAGAGCGGCGCGCTGCTCTGTATTCCCTATGTGTGCTTATGTACAAGTGATGGCCCGCGTGGCTGGCCACCTTATTTTTCCACTTTTGGGGTTCCCCTGAAAGTTCGGGGTCTCATGGTGGATGCTTGGCGCGCACGGCGTTGACAAAGTGTTCCCGTAGCGTAAGCTTAACTTACGCAATACGAGAGAACCTCTCGTAAGAGAACGATACTCGGTTACTAACGTAACCTCGGTTCTCTCTAGAGAGGGAACGAGTATTGCGTAACCGGCCGTGCTCGTGCCACGAGCGACTTCGCTTCAGTCGACGAAAAGCCAGGGAAGTCAGCCTACAGCCCCTACTTTTATACGCTGAGCCACGCCCATTCTGGCGGGCTGTGACGCTATGAAGGCGCGGGCGCCCTTCATTGGGCGTGACGTAACGCCGGGCTCACTGGTAGGCTGCAGCAGTTGCCCGCAGGGCAGCCAATGAGCACGCGAGATGGCCTGCTCTAGGTCTGCTAGCTGCTGCACTGCGTTGACAATGAATACAAAATTAAGGATAATTTTTTGGCTTCAATATCTCGAGAAGATGAATCTTTCCCGTAGCGTAAGCTAAACTTACGCAATACTCGTTCCCTCTCTAGAGAGAACCGAGGTTACGTTAGTAACCGAGTATCGTTTGATGTCATGAGCTGGATTGCTGCAGTATAGGCAAACATATCTGTTAGACAGCATCATTGATCACTCTCAGACTGATTCATTGAGGGAAACAGACACAAACCCGATGCTGATGGAAGGAATTGGTCTGAAAAGGAACACACTCGGTTATTTGTTTTAGCGTGTCTGTATTTGTTTGCAACCATGAACTTTGTCAGCATGTTTGAAAATCTCCACCTGAGATATTTGATTTTCCATCATCTTTTTCTTCACCCCTTTGCATTTTGTTCTCTCCTCACCTGCAATATCTAGAGAGGATGTTAGAATGCTTTGGTGGTGCAGGATAAAAGTTTACAACATAAAAATGACTTTTCCTATTTGACACCATCCTAAAAATACAAAGTAAAGGTATAGTAAAGGCACAATAATATGGGCATCCAATTTGTGTAAAATAAGCATTATTTGCATTATTTTGCATAGTCGCATAATCTGATGTATTGTGCCGTTCTTATAAACATCCTTCTTACAGAACAAATCAAATGGGGTTTTTTTCAAGTAAAATAAGAATAATAATGGGATTTGTGGTAACACTCAGCAGGGGTCTCAGGATTAACGGCAGAGCAGCACAGGCATGCGTCTAATAAATAAAAAGCCCTTATCTAATTGAATTCTGCACGACTGGTCGATGTATTGATGTTGATTAAAGTCTTTACACTGATTAATGATCGTCTTTACTGTGACTGAGCGTTCTGGGCATGAGCCTTTGAATCAAAGTTTTTGAAGAGAACATTGCTTAACAGACAATCCTCACGTGTAGCTCAAATACTGCTACTAAAACAAATAAAACTAATTAATTTTAGTGTCTTAATTGTCTCAAGTAAGTGGAGATGTTGTAAGTCTACAGTGCAAAAAAAATACACTAATCACAATTATTAAAGTTGGCATGACATCAAAATTTTTATTTTCTTAATGCATATTTCAATAAAAAATTTTGGCCTTTACGGACAATCAGAATGTTATAAAACCATGGCTGCATTTATTTGATCAATAATAACATTTTAAATAATGTAATTTATCCCTGTGATGCAAAGCTAAATTTTCAGCATTACTCCAGTCTTCAGGGTCACATCAATCATTCTAATATGCTGATTTGCTGCTCAAGAAACGTTTCTTATTATTATCAATTTTGAAAACAATTGTGCCCGCTTCATATTTTTAAGGGAAACCGCGATAATTTTTTGAATGCATAGAAAGTCGAAAAGAAATATAAATCTTTTGTAACAATGTAAAAGCCTTGCTGAATAAAAATAAAAATTAATTTCTTTCAAAAAAAGAATAAAAATCTTACTGAGTCCAATCCTCTGATTAACAGTACGTCATATTATGGTAGTAAAGTCACTGTCACAGCTTCTGTTTCCTGCCAACTTTAAGCAATTTTGTTTCTCTGGGAAATGTATCTTGTTTTCAAGCCACTATTAAATCTAAATCGACCCTATTTATTTTCTTAATACACATTCCTGGTGAAATACAAATAGTATTAATAAGAAATATATTTGTCATTCAGAATTCTTCATATTGCAATAATTTTTCTCACCTCCAACCATGTATGAAACTTTTCACCATCCAGGTCCGCATCGTACATAATATCTCCCTGAATATCCTGTTTCACTGGCAAATAAGACAAAACAATAATTTAGAAATGGAAACGTCAGTGTTCATTTTGCTCTTTTTTTGCTTGTGTTGTTATCAAAATCAGTAATTTGTGAAAAGTGAGCAAGTGTTCAGTGCCTCTGTGTTTAATGATATGCAAATACTGCATTTAATAACCTGAGACTTATTAAAACAGCTCAAGAGAGATCTGGACACGCAAGACACTGCCTGTGGCTTCAAATATCAGAGCTGTTTTACATACAATATATATTTAAAACACACCACTCATATGCAATCACAACACCCTAAAGGTATAAACTTATCTGGAGAACCTTTGTGGTTTAGACAGATTTACGACGGCAAACATCATTCCCACCGCAGGAAGAGGATCTCCAGACAGCTAAAGGTGAGAGATGCACACATAAGAATCTTTGCATATGAAGAAGAAACCCACGCTTACTGACCTTGAGCAAAGATGCTAACATATAAATTTGGTTTCATGGATGAGGGAATAACTGATGTGTTCACGTTTATCTTAACATATGAAAGTGCCAGGAAACAATAATATATCTGGCGCTGCAGGGCTCCGGCAGGAAACAATGCATGAAAACTCCCACAGTGCCGCTGCGCTTGCGTTGTTCTGGAATGAGCAGGTGGCTCATAAGATCATCAACAGGTTTCTGATCGACGGGGCTGAAGAGAAAAAGAAACATATGAATAATGTCAGTAAAATGCAACACCTTTACTTCTTTAAAAAAATAATGTCACTGTTAACCAGTTAGTGGCGTGACTGTAGAGCAGCTGTTTACAAAATAATAACAAGACGATAACTAGCAGTGTGACAAAATACTACATTACTGTTGTTCCTGTCATACTGTTTTGCACAGCCTAAGGTAACCAAACAAGGTTCAACCCTTTTCTCAGACTCTCTACGCAACATTTTTACATCTTTTATAGTAAAATAAAATATTGATATTGTTTGATTCATATTAACAGTATAGCAGTAGGTAGGCTACTGTATATTACGCTGCTATCACTTTAATACACAGATCTAATATACATGCAATTTCTTTACTTGCTGTTTACGTTCACAGACATAACCGACAATGTTTATGTGAACTTTGTTGTGTTTTTGACATAACCTTGTGTGTATTTGACAGTTTAAGCTCAATAACAGGAGAAAGAGAACTTAGATTAATACTCACTGGATGCACCATCTGACATCCTGCTCTCTGTGCGCATGCTTCAGGTAATATGAAACTTTCATGATGATTAAGAACTGCAATAGAGATTATGACTGCGATAGAGATTATAATCAAAAGCAAACAGATGTTTTAGTTTTTGGCAGAGTGTCTGAGGCATGAGCTGTAAAAGCTCTGCCCTAATTGGGGTGGGAAGCAGCAGCTCGTTTGCATTTAAAGACACATGCACTGAAAACAGCATGTTTTTTTTTCCACTCAAAAAGGCATTTACAACATGGTACAATACATATGGAAGCTTGTTTCTGCCACAGAATTAAAAAAAAATGTAATTGCGACTTTTTATCTCGCAATTCTGACTTTTTATCTCAGAATTCTGAGATATAAAGTGGCAATTGTGCGTTATAAACTGTAACGATGACTGACTCGGTTGGTTGTTCGAATCCATGTGCGGTGCTTTATTAAACACAGCAATACAAAAAAAGTGTTAGTCAAAGCAAGTAACGTGGTTGACAAACAGACACAGGGTCGATAACATTAGTGGCAGTATAGCAAACTATTCCAAATCCGTAATCCAAGAGTCGTGGTCATAAACAGGGATAGAAATATAAACAAACAGTGATAGAAATATAAACAAACAGGGTTGAGTAAACGTTTGAAAGAGACAGGGTAAGCTGGCAATACTTAGCAACATGATGAACAAACAACATGGCTTATAACAGATAGGGACAGGAAGGAATGCAGGATGCGGGAGGAAAACGGCAGTATTCAGTATACGGGCGATGGCTCCCTCTGGTGGTTGGAGGAATGAATGGCAGATGCAGATGTTACATAAACTCAAAATTGCGTGATATAAACTAGTGGTGTTTATACATCACAGTAACTCTATATATTGTTATATTGAGTGTATATTTGTTGCCAAATCAAGTTAATTTAGAGAGATTTTAATAATTCTGCTCAGAATTAATATGATGCATAATTTAAAAATATCTTGGCTCCATAAATTGCTTCAATTAGCAGTAAGCTATTTGTTTGTTGGTAGCTTGTAGTGAAGTGAACTACTTTTTCAGAAGTGTAGCTTTACTGTAATTGAACTTTTTAACAGCATTAAATTATTAGTGCCTTTATAGTTTGTCCATAGGGAAGCTGCAGCTTGAAAGTACTTCTGCTTGATGGGAATCTTACAGTGCTCAGAGAGAGAGAGAGAGAGAGAGAGAGAGAGAGAGGGGGGGATAAAAACAGGAAACCAATACAGCCAAGGCAAGCCGAGAGCAGATGGAGTAACACACTCACACTCACAGTATCACACAGGCATGAAAATGAAATAAATGCAAAGTCATTCATGCATATGTTCGCTCACACACACAACGGCATCCACAATCTTCATCCTTATCACCAGCTGGACCTGTTCACCTGCCAGAGGAAAGACCGCACCCATCCGAGGAGACTAAAAAATTGGAAAGGCACAGTATTTATATGGTCAGCATCAGAATATAATGCATGTTCTGCTTCATGTGCATCATGTCAGATCCGTGTACGGCTGACGGATCGTCTGTGAGGTTGCCAATGGAAGCACAGGGCACAGATGCCCCATGGATGATAACGTTAATCGTCTCACCTCCGGGACAGCAGCGAGCACGTCGTATGAAAGCACATGTTTGAGCATGTCTGCATAATCCAGCAGTTTAAATGACATGTAGTGGGATAAAAGAATGAATAAAAGCTGGTATATATAGAGTTTGGTGTTAAAATACAGTTTAATATGACAACTATAAGCTGCTCCTGGAATAAATGATTCACGGGTTGAGGACAGGTTTGCTGTTACTTTACTAAGTGATCAGGCAATTTAAATTTGGTAGACTGAAATCTCTTAGGTCGGGGGCTTGACACGCTAAAAGATTAAGGATGGATGAGGGGTGAGAGACTAAATGACTGACTCGATCCCAATTCCCCATCGAATTTCCTATTACAAAGGCCCATTTTGGCAGCAAATCAATGCGTGCCGAAATGAGAACAGGAGTGCCGAGAACATAAATGATTGAAATAGACTGAATCAGGATGTAATTCATGCAGTAACTTTAGCATGTGAATGTGTGCATCTGGTCCTGTGGGATAAATTATATGTCCATATATGGTTTCAATGGGAAAACAGCGATGTTAACATCGAAAAGATTACTCATTTTAAGGCATGTTTCACACCACACACAGAAGCAACACGTGGGATTTAAAAAAAAAAAAAAGTGATTATTGAGTAACTACTGTACATTTAATATTTATTTTAATTTTAGGCACATATCAGGAGTGAGCTATTAACACAAGGACAGCAAGGACATTTTAACAGGATGAAAAAAAAAAAGATTGACTTAATTTGATGTTATTGTAAAACACAAATAATATATATATATAATATATATATACAGTGAGATAAAGCTCAGTGAATTTATAATATATATATATATATTATTGCTTTGACTAGGTCAGATGAAATTATAAAAAAAACTAATCTTAAAGTAATATAAAAATATAATAGTTATATTTATACATTTTTAATAATGGTTATTTTTACACAAACATAAAATGTGTTTCCAAACATAAAAATGTAAAATCAATCTCATCAGAATAATGTCTAGGAACTATTAACTAAACTTGATAGTCTTGAAATCAAATTTACATGATTTACACAAACTTCACATTTACATCCAGTAATAAATCTGCACAGAAGGCAACCCAGACACCAAACTGGAGATCTAAGCTGCTTAAAATCATCTAAATTCTGTTTGCGTGTCTCTCACTGTGTATCAATTGTATTAATTATTGAAATGATCAAATCATTAAATAAAAGTAGTTTGAGTAGTTCACTCCATCATTAAGCAACAATAAAAAAGGTTTTATATTTCACTTTCAATGCGTTTTAAGTTCTTAGTTTGCTTCTGGTAAGCAGCATTCTCTATTTGGGTGTGAATTTTGCAATAGTACAATCGGTCAATGGGTGCTAAAATTCTGCTTATAAGTGTGTGCTATGCAACAGGCCTGAGGCTATGTGAAAAAGACCAATGCAAGATGTTTAAGCCCCTAAATATTATAAATTAATTTAGAGGATCCAGCATGTGCTTTCTCGAGTATATGAGTGTGTAACACTGAGTGTCTCAGTGTTTGTGTGTAAAATAAATGAGTGTGTGTCCTTCCTCAGTCCAGGCCGTCTCTAGGGATCCTCCTGTAGAGGTCAGTGACAGTGGTGTGTGCTGATCCCGCTATCAATCACACTAAAAGAAAAACTCTGAGCAGAGTACAGGGAGGCAGTTTTTGCAATGAGTGAGTCGTACCAGAGAGTGAAGGAAAAGCATCACTGAGTGTCCATTGTACATGTTTTTCCTTCAGAAATGTTCAAAGGCATCACAGGAGGAAGTTGGTTAATTAATGTCTAGACTGAGTAGAGCTGCACATGCATGAAAATATGGTATATATTTTTTTTCTTTCTTGTTTTCCAGTACAAACATCTAAAGATTCTAAAGTCAAGATTCATTTAGGCTACTTGAGAAGCAAAATGACTGAAGATGTTAAAGAGGATTATGCTTTTTTTATGTCTTCAACTTTCCTTACTGTGTAATGTTGCTGTTTGAGTATGACAAAGTTCTGCAAAGTTACAAAGCACAGTCACTTCTCCAAAGAGAGTTATTCTCTCTATATCACTGTTTATACACTGTTTCTTAACTCCCTGAAATGCCGTCCCTAAAAAAAAGTCACACCTTATTTAAATAATTCCCACCCAAGGCATACGGAAAATAAATGGAGAAGGCCTGGTTGAGTTGCATTAGTCCTGTGTTTCCCAAACACACTGGAAGTGGCTGACCAATCACATCACACTGGTCCAGCTGACCAGTCAAAGCAAATTGCACTTTTTAGAAGGAGGGGCTTTAGAGACCAGAACTAAACAGAGCATTACTGACAGACTGGAAAGAAAGGTGCTGCAACAATGTCAAATATATGAAAAAAATTGCTTTTTAAACATTCAAGCATGAAAACCTATTCTAGTAGACTCCAAAAACAAAATCAATACTTTGTAAAAGGGCATAACTTGGCTTCTTTAAGTCTTGTCTTCTGTAAAATGTATTAAGCAAGTTTAAGTGTAAAACATGTACAAATTCATGTTCATTTCAAACTGAAAACAAGATTATTTTTCTTATCTCACTGGAAGATAAACAAAAAAAACTTCACTTAATTTTGATACAATTTGCAGAAAACAAGACTTAATATCTTATGTAATTTTGCTTCTCAAGTAAATGTATCTTGTTTTAAGATATATATATATTGTTTAGATATTTGTACTGGAAGAAGACAATCACTTTTTGCAGCATGGAATATGGACAAAGAAGAAGCTTAAATATAAGAGCGTTTTCATTTGTGTCACATGCTGCTATTTCAGTTATTTCAGAGTTTACTACACTTTACTATTATTCTAACATGTGCAAACAGTCGCGATGTAACTTTACCAGGTCAATAAAGTAGCTTGAATCCTCAATCTTTATATTTGACTGAAATGAGCGACACAAAAACAGACAGATATTCTCATGTGTTTGAGAGATTAAGTGGAGACACCTGAGAGCTTCGTGCTTTTATCCTGGGAACCCAAGAAGAAAAGATGAAAAATACAAAAAGAGGAGGATGAAAAATGGAATAAGAGAAGTGCTCCACGCAGGAAAAACCTGGAAGTTTGAAGATTCTCCCACAGTCATCGCCACCTCAACACACACTAGAAAACTGCCAGAAAGCTTTGTGGTGCATATTCAGCAGTACGAGCTTCAGGATGAAGAGAAGATCTTGAGCTCACTGGCTGAAAGAAAGAGGAGGAGGAAGAGAGAGATGAGATTAAACAAATCACAATCACAATCGTGACTAAAGACATTGAAATGAAGTGTGCAGGTACCAAAGCAAATGATATCTCAAGATGCAGCACTCATTGAGATGCTAAGAGAACAATACGATCTTTAGATCCAGGCAGAAATCAATTAGTTTAATTACAGTAAATGACCATGTCGCTACTTACAAAACTAAACTTTAAATGAAAGAGTTTGTTGCACCAATAAACTTACATGAAATTAAGGTTTATCTATTAATTTAGTCCAATTCATTAACCTTTTAAAACTATTTAAACATAATCAGGTTACATTTAAACCATAATTTTGACCTTGTTTTATTTTCTGTAAACCTAGATTAACTTTATTTATGACACTCTACTGGGCAGGTTTAAATCTTATTTAGTGATCAACTTGTAAGTTTAACATTCCAAAAAAGCACAAAAATATGAAGCAGCACAACTGTTTTTTTTAACACTGATAATAAAAATAAATGTTTCTTGAGCAGCAAATCAGCATATTAGAATGATTCTGACGGATCATGTGACACTGAAGAGTGGAGTAATGATGCTGAAAATCCAGTTTTGTATCACAGGAATAAAATAATTAATTAACAATATCAAATTAAACTTTATATTCCTGGTTCTCACTCAAAGTGGAAGAGAAACAGAAACATTGCTGCTGTTTAGTGACACTGAGTTCATAACGACAGAGTGATGGGAATTCATCTCAGATAATCACTGATTTAAGTTTTTATATAGCCTATATATATATATATATATATATACAATGATGCAACACCCCTATAGCACTCAATTAAAAACCTAGATAACAAAACTTGGATTTGCTCTCACCTGTTTAATTTAAACCCAAACAGATTGCACAGAGTGAATAGTGCGTGTTGATGCCAGGACACATCAGAGAAGTGGGAATGAAAAAGAAAATATAAGTTAATCTCACCTGTTATTGGTCCTGCGTGTCACTCTGTTCTCTTATCTTCTTCTAAACTTCTCCTCAGCCCTGTCTCAGTTCAGGGTGGTCAGTGCAATTCCACTACCACTCAACCATAATCAAATGTCCAGCCCAGTCAGGCTTCTCTAATCGGCTACATACACTCATCTGGTTTGTCCATGTCTCTTTACAAGAAGGGTTTCTCATCTCATCCAGGTCTACAACATCGGTGTAATGGTGGAACACACTCTCAGTCAGTCACTATCAGAACAGCCTGTTTAGCACTGACCATGTCACTTTATATTCAGACAAATTAAAGACATCCTGTATGTATAAGAGTAATTTACCTGTTTGTCTCTGCAAGGAGTTGTAGAAAATATCAAAGAGATTTGCATGAAATGTGTGTCTTACCATCCATACAGAAATACACATAAAAAAATTATTTGTCTTTTTTGCCGTTTTAAATAAAAAAAAAAAAATCTAAACATTTTAAAATCAAGATAAATTTACTAAAGAAGCAAAATGACAAAATATTAAGTCTTGTTTTCTGAAAAACAATCTTACCCTGTTAGCAGATATTTTTTATCATTTTAAGCATAAACATAAGTATAAACACAATAATAATGTATCAAAAAACAATATGTATCCTGATTTAAGAATTTTTAGATATTTGGGTCACACTTTAGTTTGGGGAAAACATATTTACTATTAACTATGACTTTTGCCTCCATAAACTCCTAATTTACTCTTTATTATTAGTTAGTAAGGTGGTTGTTGCAGTGGTTATGTTTAGGTATGGTGCTTATTGCATGCTAATAAACTATTGTGAGAATTGGTTCCCAAACTAAAGTGTTATTGACATTTGTACTGGTAAACAAGAGGAAAATATTGTACTGAAAAAAAGAAAAGAAAAAAAACAGTAATTCTTTGGGGTTAAAAAAAAGGTATTTTTTTCTTGTTTTAAACAAAAACTCAATTAATTTTGATATTTTTTTTCAGGAAGCAAGAACTTACAAAGCAATCAAAAGGTATTTCACTGATGAATTTACTACTAAGTGCCACAATCAAAACTTCTAAAATCTTTTTTTAAAGATCTGATGCTTCTTCAAAGCCTTTAAACACTAAAGTTTACATCACTTTTGTCTTCAATATGAATGAATGAGGCATTTATTTATTAATTCATTTTGTCTTCAATATAAATCTGACTTTCAAAGAATACTTCATTAATTAACAGTTCATTAATATCTGTCAGATACTGCTCCGAAACACGGGTTGAGGATCCAAATGCAGTATTTATTTAAAGGGTAATCCACAATCGTAATCCAAAAAACAGGCAAAGGTCAAAACACAGGCAAACAGTCCAATCAATAACAAAAATCCCAACCATAGCCACTAGCTTCTCTGAATCACAACCTGTATTTTCTATCGAGTGTTCAAAATATGTACTTTTGTGTTTTATATATTGTACACCCAGTGCAGCTGTAACCCAGAAAGCAAACATATTTGGACAGATTCAGGCTGAAATGTGGCAATGTCGGCTCAATGTCGGCATTGGTGAAAAGCAGCCTGAAAAAAAGTTTTGGTGGTTAAATCCTGAGGAGGATCTTGAATAATTTAAACTGCAAAAATGAAAGTAATTTTATTTATTTATTGTTCTAGTGTTGTCTGATGTTGTAATTGTCAAGAAGAAAACAGTTTTTTTATATCTATGGTTTGCGATGATGACATGACGCCAGAATACCCATTTGGTACCTTCTGTTGATGAGAAGGCCCACAGTCTCTTTGGGATAACATTAGGCTTTGTAAAAAAATATATATTAGAAGACTTGCTGAGCTGTATCCAGAGCATTGTAATGTTGGCTAATAAATGATATTGAGTTATATTCCATTGTGTTTGCTAAAATTCAGCCAGTCAATTCATCTTTTTCAACGAGTGATTAGTTTTTTAATCATAGGAGTCGGGCTACGCTGGTGGAGCCATATACGGGTGGTCTGATTTAATTCACTAACCTTTGATTCATTTGCTTTTTAATCGGACTACACTGAGCATGCTGTTGTTGTATTACGCTGAAAAAAAGGCATCTCAATAAGAATATGTGCAATCTGAAATTAAGAATAAGATTTATTTTGTTGTAACACTGTATACATAATATGATTAAAAATTGCGGTACTTAACATGTTTTACTGCAGTGGGTATTACTGATTATGAGCAAACATAAACTAAAGTTTGATCTGAATGAACTGTTGAAATCTGACACCAAAACTTTTTACAGATATTTTAAACTGCTGCATGAACTCTGGCAACAACAATTATCAATTATATAAATAAAATTTGTAATGCATAAGATTTAATAATGACCTTACAATATGTATTCCTTTATTTAAAAGATTCAGTTCAGAGAAACTCTCATGACTAATGCTGCCGAAATGGGGGTCAAGGGAACCATGAAGAGATGGCTCCAGCTGGCAGCTATCAAGAGGAAGACAGTCAGGTTAAATCTATAGACTATTAAAGACCCATCTCTTTAATTTAGCAAACACATAACATATATAATAATTCTATAATTCAAAACTTAAAAGTTTGTTAGGCTGCATAAATTAGGTCAACCGGAACCAGAAACACCCAATGTACTTGTTACATCGTGAGATGAATGGCATCTGTTATCATACTGTTATGGTTATCTGTTATGGCATACTTATCCCGAGGTTACCGGAGTCAGCTTGATCCGGTTCATATCCAGATCAGATGGAGGATCTGCACCCTAAGATTATATTGAGTGCATTTGTTAATTTTTATAATACAAACCCTTAATCATTTTAAATGGTTGAATTTGTGTTTCACTGCCAGTTTCTGGGCCACATATGGCCGAGGACCAAGCCGACTCTCAGAAAGATCTGTCTTACCGATATTGTTTGGGTAAATTTTTACTATTTAACTGTGGGCCCAGTTCGCTTAAGCATTCTATATTAGTCTTTATTATTATAACAGAGTGGAGCACTATCTGTGTCATAATAGGATGTAAAGACGCAAGTACTGTCCAGGGAAGTCCTCGCAATAACTTGCTCAAGTATTCTCTCTGTAATCACCCAGTAATGTCAAACTGTGATGCAGTTCCCACACGTGCACCTTAATAAATTAGAAATAGAATTACATTGCTATCACATCTCATAATGTACCAGAAACTAAGTAGAAACTTACCACTGAGAAACATCCAGCTCAAGTCATGCTTGCAATAGAGTTTCTGGTTAATTGACTAGTTCTTCCAATGTTTCATCGTCAGACTCAGGCTCTAACTGATAAGGTAAAATCGACGCAATCTTTTCTGTCCTTACAGTATGTACAATCTCTGAGGATTGAGGAAGCCTCCGGAGCTGAAATTCTGTTTTGGTAATAGGCGTTTAGTTTCTGACACGACCTGTAGACCAATCACAACAGACTGGGCCATCTGACCAATCAGAGCAGAGTAGGCTCACGAAAAGGAGGGGTTTAGAGAGACTTAATCTTCGAACTGCATCGAAGGAATCGTTTCAGACTCTTTGAGAAATTAGGTGATATTAAATGTATATTATGAGAAAATAAAAGTGCTTTTTTGACCTCGTATGCATGTAAACCTGTTGTGGGAGACTCCCAAAACAAAATTAGGAACCTTTAAAAAAGCAAAATAGGGGCACTTTAAATCAAGATGCATTTACTTGAGACGTAAAATGATTTAAGATATTACCGGTAAGTCTTGCTTTCTGGGGAAAAAAGCCTCAAAATTAATAGGAATTTTTGCTTAAAACAAGAAAAAAATACAAGGTAAGAAAACACAAAACTACAACATTCATAAGATTTTCTGCAACCGAATGTCCCACTGGAAATCCAGTGCTTTTGTAATTACATTTGTTCTTTATCTTACTGGAAAATACTTTCTTACCAAAATGACGAAAGATGGCAAAAGGCCATAAAGTGTGTGTGGAGAACATGATTAGTATTCCGCGGCGAGGCTTCATCCTGCCGAATGTCAGCAGCACCTGGTCACGCCTCAGAGCGCAGGGCCACAGCATGATGGGATTGATACGGGCCTCCCTGGAGGTAGAGGAACAGTGTCAGAGAGGAGTGTGCCTAACAAGACTCTGCTCTCCTCCTCTCCCTCTGCCAGCAATACGGCCTCCTGGGCTTTTTCCGCACTGAAAGCAGCTCCCAGAGCGGAGACTGCCGGGAATGGCGGCACGCCAACGTCTCTGACTCAAAAATCCAAACCTGGGCTTTCCCACAGGGAGAAGACGACGTCTCAATGTGCAGAAAACATCCTTTTACCCGTCAAAAACTTCTGACAGTCTGAGCTGCTTCACCACGACAGACTCCTGAATTAAACTGTGCTTTTCCTTGAAAATCTCGTTTTAGAAGAAAAGCACTCCTAAACGTCTCATGAGAACTGGTTTAAATCTGTCTTAAGATTTTAGCCAGTTTCAACACTACTTGCATTTGCAGCATGTGAAAGTTGCAGCAGCGTATCTGCGTTTGTGCTTCATAACAAAACTATGATGCTATTCAGTATTCACTTCATATAATGGGCATAAAATGTGTTTAAGGAGAGGGCAGATGTGAACAAACATCATGAAATTTAATTTACATAATTAACAAAAGTGGAATGCAATACTCAAAGAAAAGTGATAAATTCAACAAAATAATTAATCCAAATTAACTTCTTCATGCTAATTGAGAAATATAGGTAATACATTTAGTTTATTAACATTAGTTAACTACATTAACATGAACTAACAATGAATGACACCGCATTTATTAATCTTAATTTCAACTGTATCCGGTTGTTAAGTCTGACGTCACGCGTGACGTTTAGCGTCTTCCGGGTCCAAGCGCTCCGCTCGTCCACATAAAAAAAGTATAGAACTGCACAAATTGTGGATGTAGACGAAGATGAAAAGGTAAATATGTGACAGCTAGGTTTTAGAGGTTTAACGTTAGTGAAATTAGGCTAGTCAATTTAGTAGTATGATCTGACAGCCCCGGGTTAACGTTAGCTACAGAAGTATTATTATAAACAGCGCACTTGAAGTCAAGTGTCCGTGGTCAGCCAGAACTAAGACTATCCCTATCCTGCAGGCAGCAGAGAACAGGGACTTTTTCCTGGAGTTTAAAGAAAGTGGTTGATTCCCTGACACTAAAACAAAGTCACAACTACTGGCATCATATCCAGGGAAATCTGCACCTGAGCGGAGCTAACAGCTGTCACCTGCTTGTGTGGACTCCTCTTGACCATGTCCTTCTGCCAGTGCTCAAAGACCCTACATGGGCTGTTAACATTGACATTCTGGAAACATTTTATAAAGATTGTTTCCTACCATACATTCTCTCACAGATGTAAATACTGTTAAACTTGAAAATAAATGAAATTTTGGCATTTCACACTAATTTATTTATACAAGTTTTTAGGCCATTCATGCTGTGCACACACACACACACACACACACACACACACACACACACACACACACACACACACACACGCACGCACACACACACACACAGAAGTTATAAAGGTAACACTTTATTTTACAGCTCATTTGCATTTAAAGGTACACACAGACATATTACATCTTGTGAAAAGGGCATTATACCACCCCTTTAAAATAAAGAGTAACCAGATAAAAGTATATGTATATATATATATATATATATATACACACAGCTATTTATATACAAACATTGTATTACACCCATTAACTTATTTCTACAAGCAAGTATGCAGAAATTCATGTGCAATACAGGTTAAGGTAAAGTTCACTCAAAAATGAAAATTAGCCCATGTCCATTTACTCACCCTGAAGCCATCCTAGGCCTATATGACATTCACCCTTGAACTTGACACACAAAGTAATGATGGCAATTGATGCCTCTCACAGTTCAAACAAACAGGGCTGGGCAACCGACATGGGCTAATTTTCATTTTTGGGTGAACTTTCCCTTTAATAATAATAATAATACGTTTTATTTATATAGTGCCTTTCCAGGGCTCAAAGACACTTTACAATAAACAAGCAACAATAAACGCAATGGACAAATACAGCAGACAAAACAACAGTAGATGAAAGTGTAAGTACAGTAAATAAGAAATTAGGTAGAAGGGGAGGCACCCAGCAGAATACAATCAGATAAAAAAAAAATGCAATACAACTTAAGAATTATGACATTCAGAAAATAAGTGAGTTTTGAGCATGGATTTGAATTCAGAAATAGTGTTAACAGAACAGAGTGATCGGGGGAGAGAGTTCCACATTTTAGGTGCAACAACACTGAATGATCTGCCCACCATCGAAACAAGGCGATGCCGAGGGAGGACGAGAAGGCTAGAGTCAGAGGATCGTAAAGTGTGAGTCGGGGTGTAGGGGTGGAGCAGGTTACAGAGATAGGGGGAGCCAAGCCGTGAAGAGATTTAAAAGTGAGAAGGATAATTTTTTATTTAATACGGTAAGCCACAGGAAGTCAGTGAAGATCATGCAAAATTGGGGTGATATGTGCAGAACGGTTGGTATAGGTGAGTATTCTAGCAGCAGAGTTTTGAATGTATTGCAATTTGGAAATGGAGCTAGCAGAAAGGCCAATGAAAAGTGCATTGCAGTAATCAAGACGTGATGTGACAAATGCATGGATGACAGTTTCAGTGTATGAGGTACTGATGAAGGGACGGAGCTGAGCGATGCGACGTAGATGAAAGAATGCTGATTTAGTGATAGAATTAATGTGAGAGTGGAAAGAGAGAGGAGTCAAAGATTACACCAAGATTTTTAACAGTACTAGATGGTTTGATATGAGAGCAGCTTTTCCACTGGGGAAATGCCAACTGTAAACCCTTGAGGTGCAGTTTGGGGAGAAGTTTTTGACGTCTGTAAAAAACAAGAAAAAAAGATAGTTAAATATTATTTGTCATGTGAGCGCACTACAATGACAGTAAAGCAATCATTGGCAATAATTGTCTACAAATGTTTTGTTTCAGGTGTGTGTATTGTACACTGTAGTTTGTGTATTTATTCAGCTTGTAGTCCTGTTTGATCTTACATTTCTCTCAGTGTACATACACAGAACAATCATAAAAAGTGTCAAATATGTAAACATACCTGGTCATTACTTATTATTCTGATCTTATATCTCAGACTCCTTCCAACAATACTCTATTATAGCAAGAAAAAACATTAGACCAGGTAAAGTATGATAAGCTGCTAACATTTCTCATTAACGTTACACCCATTACACCACACCTTTTTCTTACTTTTTAATCTGATTTCTGCAAGCAAATATGCATAAATTCATGTATGTACAATACAGTTAAAGGGATAGTTCACTTAAAAATGAAACTAGCCCATGATTTACTCACCCTGAAACCATCGTATGGTGTATGTGTATATGACATTCTTCTTTTAAAAGGACACAATCAAAGTTATATTAAAAAAAGTCCTGTATGTATTATAGAAATGAGAAACGTTAGCAGATTTTCATACTTGAACTCGTCTAATGTTTTTCTTGCTACGTACACACACCTTCGTGGTTCAGCTTGTCCAAAGCTAACGTTAGCCAGTTAGCCATGGCTAGCTAGTTTAATCTTAACTAGGCGGCACATAACAATGCCTGACAACCAAAACATGATGCAAGATTTGGGGTTTTAGCAACAAACAACATATAAAACCGATAGACTACATAGCCTTTTTCTCAAAGGGCTGTTTTTGTTCTGGCCCCAAAGTTTCGTTTAAGATTTGTAACTTACCTTATCACCTGCAGCCATATCCTCCTCTCTTTCTCGTTACATGGAAAGAGGTAAAATGACAGCTGAATGTCACTTCTTTTTTGTTAACTCTGATCTGTTTAAACAACACGGGACACAGCACTGCGGCATGGTTAAAAACCGTTAAAAACACAAGCGAAAGTCGAAAGTAGGTAGAGAGGACCCGGCGTTTGGACCCGGAAACAGTATTATCGGAGAGTGGTTACGTCACGACTTAACAACCGGATACATGAATATCAGATGATGTCACCAACGTCTCCTCACTGACGTCACTCACTTCTAAAACTTGTCTGCCGCCATCTTGAGTACCTGATTCGGCAAGATCGATACGTCAGTCGCAAAGGAACGAGCTAGCTATGCCTTCAATATGTTGTGCGGTGGGGTGCAACAACAAAAAAGGAGCCCCCAAAATATCCTTTTACAGGCTACCTCAGGACGAAAAAAGACGCCATTAGTGGCTTGCAGCCATCAAGAGGGCAGACTGGACACCAACTGCAAACACTCATCTGTGCAGTGCTAATTTTGCCTGTGGTGAGTGGATGTAAATATATTGTTAACGAGCTTATGCTAGCTTAGGGGTGTGCGATATCACGATTTTTGATCGTGGACGATTAAAATGTCTCCACGATCTGCTTTTGAAGAAATATCGTAGTATCGTGCATTCTATCAGTTGCAGTTCTGGCGTCTCCGTCTCAACATAGGCTACAACGCGACGTATATTCACATCACATGTTAACGCAGAGGAACGGGACACTGCAGTTCACAAAAGTTCATTATTTGCATGTCCTTTAAAGCCTTGCCGGTTTAACAAGTCATTCACTTGCTGATGCGCGGTTCTAACGTGCGCTTTTCTGAGCGCATACACCCGAAGCGCACATGCACTAAGCCTATCTAACAGCGCCTGGTTACTGAACTAAGTTATCTTTCTAGTCTTATTGCGCTAATACTGTCAAATACACACAAGGTTTACATACTTTAGGTCCTCAAGATGGCGGCAGTCAACTGGAAAAAGAGCATGACTGATATTCATGTATATCTGTTAAAATTAGATAATTAAATGTGAACTAACATGAAAAACAATGAACAATTTCATTTTTAAAGAAAGATTTATTAAAACATATATAATGTAAAAATTGTATATGACATACATATATTACATTGATAGTTCATGTGCATGATCATAATGCATTGACTAATGTTAATAAATGAGACCTTATTGTAAAGTAAAGCTAGAAATATTGAAAGACTAGGTTGACTTTTAAACAATAAATAATAAATCACCCTCATGTGTTTGGGACGAGGCCTGCGAGGCCAAACAATACAGTAACACGATTCTGCGGCGCTCTGAAGTGAGATCAGCAAGAGAAACACAGACAATTATTACTATTCCAATCACAGAGATGAAGTTTACTGAGTCTCATGATATCAACGCACTAGAGATTCACAGTGTTCTTCAGTGAAGGTCTTGCACCTGCGTTATCTGCAGAGGAAATAGATGTGAGGAAGCACCTTTAAAAAACTAAACGAGAAGTAGTAGATTTCCTTCAAAAACTAAAACACAAAAAAATAAAAATAAAATGTTTTTGTAAACAAAACTTAAAATTTAATAAAAAATATAAGTACTTCTATCAATTGTAAAAATTCATTGTTAAAAATTAAAATTTCCATTGAAAATTGTTGGTACAGCAAGTAAAAAGTGATTGAGCTCAGATTAGTGACCATCTAGATGACATCTACATGAAACACTAATAAAGCACTGACGTGCATGTCATGCATTTAATTTATAATAAGATTTTAAAAAATACAGATCTCTTGGGAATCACTGTGGTAGATTGATGAAAGACAAACTGCTATTAACAATGGCGTCAATAAACAACTTGCTTCTCTCTTGGGTTCATTAAAAGACTTCAAAATGTTATCCAAATATATAATTAATATCACAAAATGTACGTCAATCACCAAGGCCCACAGTCTATGATTTTCATAAAAAAAACGGAGTTGAAGATCTTGTATATATACAGTGAAGCAGCTCTCTCTACAATCCACTTCTTTCATCAACATCATCCTTCATCTTTTTCTTCCTTTCTGTTTAATAGTGTTCGTTTGATGATGACCCATCGGTGTGTTTGTGTGTTATATGTTTGACAGTGTAAACCTGGAGACAGAGAGGAAGAGAAAGATGGAGGATGATGGAAGAAGAGGCCAAAAATGGCCAACTGGAGGCCTAAAACTCAGGGATGCAGTATAAGCAAAGAATAAAGAAGAAGAGAAATAAAAAATAGTGAAGCAACTCCGATACAGACTTAACAGTGATAAAATACATCAAATTTAAGGATATTTCACTGTGATGCATTTAAGAAGGAAACAAACAAGAGTTTACTGACACATTATGTAGAAGTCTTTCGATTGCTTTGTGAAAAAGCCCACAAATCACCAGCCATGTGCTCACACAAAACGCAACATGAACACGCAGCTAATGAAAACGTCTCGGTTACTAACGTAACCTCGGTTCCCTGAGAGTAGGGAACGAGTATTGCGTAAGTTAGCTTACGCTATGGGAAAAACTCCTTTTCTCGAGAATATTGAAGCCAAATTTTTAAAACGCAGTGCAGACATACAGCTGAGCGCCTTAGCTCGCTCATTGGCTGTGCTGCGGCAACTGTACGAACCTATGGCGAGTCAGCTAGGATGCACGAACCAATCAAGTAGCTTCGCCCGCCAGTATGAGCGCGGCTTATAGTTATATAAGCCCCCATTTTCACCATAGAATTCAGGTTAAATCGACTGAAGTCCCGGATCAAAGCACAATAGCACGGCGGGTTACGCAATACTCGTTTCCTACTCTGGGAACCCGAGGTTACATTAGTAATCGAGACATTCACTTTCGAGAGGTCTCTCACATTGCGTAAGTTAGCTTAGCTATGGGAACCCCTTTCAAAATGCCGTGCGTGCTTAACAACTTCGCCCCATACTATAGCCTAGGGCCAAGTGCCTGAGGCTAATAGAACAGTAAAGTTATGAGTCCTAATATAGGCCAGATCAGTAATGAGCCTCATATAGGGAAAATATAGGAATGGGCCTTATAAGGGGCCAGGCTCCTTCTTATATGGTATATAGAACTGTATGTTCATGTTCACCCAGGACCAGTCAGACGTCGGGCCTTATAGTTGTGGAAAATGTGCTTAAACACTTTATTCATACGGTAAGAACCCTCGCTTGTAAAGCGGGAACTTCCATGTTATAAAACCTCATAAATGTGGACGGTGAGGCCCAGCCTGCCGACGCAAAAATATCTTGAATTGGTATTCCACTCGACCATGCTCATGACGAGGCCATGCCTCTCGTGGAATGAACTTTGATGCCTATGGGACAACGGAGGCCCTAAGACTCATAAGCCAGCGAGATAGCATCAACTATCCAACGTGACAGTCTCTACTTCGTGACCGCGAAACCGACGGTGCGGCCATCGAAGCATACGAAGAGCTGTTCTTACTGCCTGAAGGGGGCAGAACACTCCAAATAGACTCTGAGAGCCTTCACAGGGCAGAGTAGATTTGAGTCTCTTTCGTCTTCCGACAAAGGAAGAGCTGACAGCGAAATGACCTGCACTTTGAACGGAGTAGAGAGCACTTTAGGAGCATACCCATGCCTTGGCTTAAGGATGACTCTGGAGTCGTTGGGCCCGAATTCAAGGCAGGAAGCACTCACTGAGAGTGCTTGCAAATCACCCACTCGCTTGACTGATGCCAGTGCTAGCAAGAGAGCAGTTTTGAGTGAAAGAGGCTTCAGGTCAGCAGACTGAAGCGGCTCGAAAGGGGCCCCTTTCATGGCCTCCAGGACCGTGGAAAGGTCCCAAAAAGGTACAGAGGAGGGTCGAGGCAGCGCATGACTAGGTCGTTTCTTTCCAGCTGCTATGGCCGCCACATATACTTTGAGGGTGGAGGGTGTGCGACCCTCCACATGAGTCACTCCACATGAGTAGGGGTCCAGGTTCCGTGCTGTGCACAAGCTGGAGAACACTGACCATTTTCGAGCATAAAGACGCCTGGTTGAAGGCGCTCTTGCTTCAGTAATAGTATTTAGCACCCTATCCGGAAGGTTCCCGGATACCCGTTGATGAGCCATACATGGAGGGCCCACAAGTCGGGACGGGGATGCCAGATCGTCCCGTTCGCCTGTGTGAGGAGGTCTCTCCTTAGCGGTATCAGCCATGGGGCTGATTCCAGCAGCTGTGTCAACTCGGAGAACCATGGCTGGTTCCTCCAGAGAGGGGCTATCAAGAGCACTGCACACTTGCTCTCCCTGATCCGTTCGATGACCTGAGGTAGCATCGTGACCAGCGGGAATGCATACAGCGGGTGGCGTTGCCAGTTCTGTCTGCCCTGTCTTTGGAGAAAAATGCTTGGCAACGAGCGTTGTCTTCTGAGGCAAAGATGTCGACCTCTGCATCGCCAAAGATGCTCCATATTAGCTGAACCGTTTGCGGATGAAGAGGCCATTCCCTCGGAGGAACATTGTCTCTAGATAGCATATCCGCACCCTGGTTCAGAATGCCTGGCACGTGCGCCGCTCTCAGCGAGCGCAGGTTGAGCTGAGCCCATAGCAAGAGGTGTTTGGCCATGGTGTGAAGGTTGCTCGACCTGAGCCCGCCTTGGCGATTAATATAGGGAACCACTGACATGCTGTCCAACCGGACTAAGACGTGGTGACCTTTTATGAATGGGAGGAAAGCTTTTAGTGATAGAGCGACCGCTCTCATTTTTAGACAGTTTATGTGTAGGCGCCTCTCCGGGCTCGACCAAAGGCCGGAGATGGGCCTGCCCTTGTATAGGGCCCCCCAGACTCTGTTGGAAGCATCCCTTCGAGATCACTTTCCTCTTTGAAATCACGCCCATACTCACGCCGGACTGATACCAGTCGGCTGCTTTCCAAGGAGCCAGGGCTCTGACACAGCTGGGGTTCACTTTGATGCATAAGTGGCCAGATCGCCACGTGTGAGTCTGAACACAGGGTTTCAACCAGCGCTGGAGGGGACGCATATAGAGTAGACCCAGCTGGAGTACTGATGATGCTGAGGCCATGAGGCCTAACATCCTCTGAAATCTCTTGAGAGGCGCACAAGCGCCCACTCTGAACGATGCCGCTAGACACTGGATGGTGAGTGCGCGCTCTGACGTCAGCTGCGCTCTCATCTGTATAGAATTTATGACTGTTCCCAGAAAAGATGTACTCTGGCTGGGAGACAGTACGCTTTTTGAAGCATTGATCCTGAGACCTAGGCATTCTAGATGGCTGAGGAGCCAGGATCTGTGAGTTGCTAACTGTGCCTCCAATTGGGCTATAACTAGCCAATCGTCGAGGTAGTTCAACACTCGCACTCCCTGTTGTCTCAGGGGAGTGAGCGCTGCTTCCATGCGCTTCGTAAACGTACAGGTTGCTAGGGATAGACCAAATGGTAGGACTGTGTACTGATAAACCTGCCCCTCGAAGACGCATCTCAAGAATGGCCTGTGATGGGGTGTTATCTGAATGTGAAAATACGCATCTTTCAGATCCACTGAGAAAAACCAATCCCCTGGGCAAATCTGCACAAGGATTTGTTTGGTTGTCAGCATTCTGAACGAGCGCGTCATAAGCGATTGTTCAGGTGTCTGAGATCTAAGATGGGCCTGAGGCCACCATCTTTCTTTGGAATGAGGAAATAGCAACTGTAAAAACCCGACTTGCTTAGTGATAAATGGACTGGCTCTACAGCCCCTTTCACTAACAGTTTTGACACTTTGGTGCGAAGGACGTGAGCCACGTCACTTCTCACTGATGTCTCTACCACAGCTAGAAAGCACGGGGGTCAGCAAGCAAACTGTAGCGAGAAGCCTCGTTTTATCATGTTCAACACCCATTCTGATATTTCGGGGATGGCTTCCCAGGCCTTGGCCCTTATAGCTAGGCGTTGAATGAAGTCTGGGGACGGGCCGCTTTGTGATAGGGACCCGGCCGCCCAGCTGTTTTGTGTGTGTGATCACGTGTGAACAGTGCTTATGTGCAGGGGTGCATACTTCATAGTGGGCACACAACCTACATTCATTACACTTCCAGCACGAGCCGGATGGAAAACTGACACTGTGGGAACAGTGCTTATGTGCAGGGGTGCATACTTTATATTGGACACACAACCTACATTTATTACACTTCCAGCACGCGCCAGAGGTAAAGCTGATACTGTGGGGACAGTGCTTATGTGCAGGGGTGCGTAC
Source organism: Gila orcuttii (assembly GCA_026230005.1). NCBI lineage: Eukaryota > Metazoa > Chordata > Actinopteri > Cypriniformes > Leuciscidae > Gila > Gila orcuttii. The sequence goes on along the minus strand of JAPDVR010000005.1, from coordinate 25,040,240 downwards.
TTTATAGTGGGCACACAACCTACATTTATTAGGTTGCTCTTTTCGTGCTTTATTTTGGTCGCCTTAAAAACAGCATTTGTTTGCAGGTGTGCATGTTTCAAAACAGACTCATTTACTGCAATATTGACATTCCCAGCTGCCTGAACTAAATAGGGGACTGGGAGACGTGTAAAAAGCTTTTTGGAGGTTGGTCCGAACTCAAACACTCTATTTTCCTTCCTGTCACCATGGCTAGGAAGGCTTCCGAGGCTCTGGGTCCAACACAATCTTGGGTCGGGGTCCCTATCGCTCCGGAAACTGCTGTCGTAGAGCCAGGTCTGTGGTGCTGCGCAGGTCTCTGAAAGCTTCCGGTTCAGGTCCAGACTCATCCATCGAGCAGAGAAGTTTGGCCTGAAAAACCTGGAGGACAGCCATGGTGTGAAGCGCGTGAAGCAGCTTGGCAAGTGGAGGTGTAGGCTCTGCCAGCGAGAGCTGAAGTGGCGCGGCAAGGTTTAGACGGGTGAGTCACTTTAGCTTTCCAACCCACACACCTTTTCGCCGCACACCTTTGGCCGCCCACCGCTTCCTCGAGGGGAGGAATTACTTCGTATCCTTTCTTCACAGCGCCGTCGATGGTCGAGAGCGTTGAGGAGATGGATGGAAGGCTTTAGACGAGCTGAATGTGGCAATTTCCACAAATTTGTTAGCTCGTCGTGTACTTCTTGAAAGAAGGGAGCTGGTCTCTGCTGAGGGGCCTGGCGGCGCCCCTGCAGGAACCAATAGTCTAGCCTGCTGCGCGTTGGGTCCTCGGGCTAAGACCACTCGAGCCCGAGGTCTTCAGCGGCCATAGTCAACACACGGAGAAGCTCTGTGTCAAGGCTGGTTCTCACGTCGTTCGCACTGATTTGTGTTGAGGGTGCGGGATCGGCCACGGAGCCCACCCACTCCTCACATTGGGATGCAGCGAGAGAAACGCTGTCATCCTTCTCGTCTTCCTCGTCTGATCCCCCAAAAGAGACGAGACCGGCTTCTCGCTGAGAGGGGGACCGGAGAGGGGGTTTCTCTGGGAGAGAGCGAGGCACGTGGGGACTGGGCCGGCGTGTGCTCGCTCGTATTCATCCACTCTGGCATCCTCTGTGCGCAGCGCTTTTTCTTGCGGGGCTCGAGCAAAGGAAAAGGGGGAGCGGGTGGCGCGGGGTCGTCGTCGGCGAAGGTGGCCAATTGAGCCCACAGGGTGGAGAGCGCCATCTCATCACACTCCGGGCAACCGCCCTTAGAGAGTGCAGCTTAAGCATGGTCATGACCCGAGGAATTTGAAACAACGCCTAGAATTTGCTCTATTAGAAAGTGAGTCGCAGCGGCGAACACACTAGCTTTAAAAGGATATAGCACGCCGGATGGCACAGCAGAACTGTGGGCTGAAGGCAGCGTCTAGTTGAAAACCATGAATCCGGCGTCCTCAGAGCTGCTTAGCAGGTGGCTTGTTCCGCTGAAGGCTTTTCGACGGCGGCGAAGAAGGCTTCTCAATCCGGAGGTTTAAATCTGAGATTCTATGGCAAAAATGGGACCTTATATAGCTATAAGCCACGCCTAAATTGGCGGGCTCGGACCGCTCTGGCGCGAAGTGACCTGATTGGTTCGCGCATCCTAGCCGACTCGCCAGGTTCGTGCAGTTGCCGCAGCACAGCCAATGAGCGTGCTAGACGCTCAGCTATGTCTGCTGTGCAGCTGCACTGCGTTTTAAAAATTTGGCTTCAATATTCTCGAGAAAAGGAGTTTTTCCCATAGCGTAAGCTAATTTATGTAATATGAGAGACCTCTCGAAAGGGAACACTCATAAGCCACGTGTTCACACAAAACATGACAACATATGAAGCGCCTGAAAGGAACCCTTTAAGGTTCTATATAGAAGAGTGTAAGAGTGTAGCGTAAAAAGTCTGCTAATCGTCCATTTTATGTTTCATAGAAGAAAAAGAACAGCATAAGGGAGTGTAAATGATGACCATTTTCATTTCTTGGTGAACAAATCAGTAACTCTCTTTGGCTCAGCTACAAACCTCGGACAAGTAAGTCAACTAATGATATATAATTGTGTTGCTTTACTATTTATGGTTACCTAGCTTGTTACACGTAGCCATGAGCGAAGCGTGGCAGTTGCTGGTGTTTGGATGTACAAATGAACACAAATGTATTTTTTTAGTTCTTTCATTCGATTACAATTACAATAAATTACAATTACAATTTCTGATGTGTAATTGTTCAAGTTCAGACAGATAATCTTTCTCTCAAAATCGTTTATGAATCAGTAAATCAAGCCAGTGACTAAAAATATCAACTTCACATCTTTTCTCTTAGTAGGATGAAAATAATCGTATTTAAACTGTGATTAAAATATATACAGAAAGCGATCAAAGAACAATCCCTTTCCAATCGCCTAAGCTGTCATCGTACAGCGTGAGTTTATCTGGATACTTGCCAAAACTCGTTATGAAATCAGTGACGCTGTTACACTGCACAACAAAGCTCTTACTGTATTTACATCATGTTTGCATTGGTGAAAGCATTAGTGAGAGTGCAGAAACTGCGTTGTAATGATCTTTATTCACGTGATCAACAGTGTGTCATCTGCTCAATCATCACTGCAACCTTTTATGTGATGGGAATAGGTCTAAATACTTAAAAAACTTCTCACGATTCATTAATCCCGATAGCTGTAATAGTAAAAACGTATAATAGCTGTAATAGTAAAAGTTTACGAGAGAGTTTTCCACATGTAATGCTATTAATTTCATATGCACGCATGTCAGCCAATCACAGCAGTGGGCGTTTACACTGAAGTCTCACAGCAGACACGCCCCTTCAAACAGAGCGTTCAAGTCAGAGGCTAAAATCAGGCTAGGAAAAATGCCTTTAATTTCTAAATTATGAAAATTTTTGATCTAAAAAACATACTAACATCATAAGGGCAAACCAGGAAACATTATAAAATAATAAAATAATCCATGTCATGGGACCTTTAAAACAGACTCACATTTACACTCCTTCACTGTTTTGCCTTAGAGCAGGGAGTTTACCAATGTTTCCATGACAATAAAGTTTGAATACAGCATTTAATGCAAACCCCGGGGGAGTTAACCTTTGATTCAGCAGCTGTAAACCATATCAACTATTCCAAACCTGTTTTATCGGTTCCCCAAAATGATCAAGTTGGGAGAATTAATTTTTCAACCCAAAGACAGATGGCTAGAAACCCAAAGCCCCAGAACATGTCTAAATAAAAAGCATGCCATATCCTCAGCTCGAGTGAGTCTTAAAGTTAAAAGCTTCAGATGGCTCAGGCTGAACGAACACGCTGAAACCGAGGCCTTTAATGGACCCTTCAGACCAGAGCGTGTTCCACTGGGGTTTTTATGCTGTGATTTTATTGGAACTATGAATATGATTTTGTTATGGTCCAAAAACACATCACAACGTTGATTGCTTTAGATTCTGGGGCCTTCTTTAGGTTTTGCTGGACAGCTAGAGGCCCGAGGATGGCGTTTATTATCTGCTTCAAATGGCTGGAAGACTTTATTGTCTAGAAACACAGCATGCAGATCCAAACTGCCCCAAAGGATCCTCGGTTTGCGCACATACACACACACACATAAACATTAAATAGCCATATAAAGCTCACTGCATGCAGAGATTTTAATTTAGGTTTTTGTACAATTAGTAAAAAAAATTACCACTCACTGTGTTTGATAACAGTGGGTCATCTGGACTTCACTTCAGACCATTTGCTCATTGTTTATCATCATCTTGCATCTCGTGAGAAATTACAGAACACAACTTTGATAATTATTTACTAGCTTTAAAGCATGTGCACCTGCATATATATCAATCACAGGTACCATATTACGACTCAAACAGCATCATTTTTACAATACAAACAAACTCATGCACTCAATTACACTCATAAGATTCAAACTCAATACTTATCCATACAATATGCATATGCATTTGTGAGGCCTGCTGATTGATATTGTTATCGGATTACGACTCAAACAGCATAATTATTACATTACATTGCAAGCGCAAGAATTCACATGCACTGTTCTAATAAACCTACAGCGACCAACAGAAAGGGAACATCTCGGTTACTGGTGTAACTCTTGTTCCCTGATGGAGGTTTGCGCATTTTTGAAAGAAAAATATCCATATTTATAACTTTATAAACTATAATCGCTGGTTTCCGGTAACGGTCGTGCGTGAGTCGAGTTCTGGCTGAAGTATGAGTGTCAGAAGTATAACTAGATTAAGTGAAGGCTTATGTTACTGCAAATCTGCGTCAGGTTATTAAAGGACTAGATTCCAGTTTTGAGTGGAGCATAGACCACACCGACTGCAATTTTAGAGCTCCTGCCAACACTTGGCACTAGTTCAAGTGTACTTAGACTGTAAAGGCTAAAAAGGGAATTTCCATTTAGGAAAACAAAATGTTGATCGACCAACCTAAATAGGGTGAGTGTCACGGTTATGTTCATCTGTCCTGTGGTTTTTTTTCTTTTTTTCATTAGTCATATGTCTTCCTTGTTCAGTTTTCCCGCTCCTCGTTAGTCTTCAGTTGTAGCACCTGTGTCTAATCTTCATCATTTCATTCACCTGTGTCCTGTTAATGTTCCTTTGTTTGCCCTTGTATTTATACCCTGTGTTCTCCCTCATTCTTGGTCTGTTCTTGTTGATGTATAGCGTGTTTTTGTGGTTCCTGAGTTTTTTTATTAAATCCTGTTTCCTGATCCTCCTCGTCTTCTCGTCCTTCATACCGCGTAACATAACAGTGAGCCTTACCTCTGTTTAATGTAATGTTACTCTAGCTAAGTGTACGTGGGAAACCATGGCATGACCAAACCTAAGCTACTATCAGAGAAGTAACGTTGGTCGACTTATATCTTATATCTGTTTGTTATTAAATCCTGTTTCCTGATCCTCCTCGTCTTCTCGTCCTTCATACCACGTAACATAACAGAAGAACGGACCTAAAACATACGATGGATCCTGCAGTTCAGCTCATCCTTTTGGAGCAAGGCCAACTCTCTCTCGAGACCCACACCACGGCCTATCTCGACCTGGCGTGCCTTACCTCCTTCCCCGATCTGTCATTGAGTGTTTTTTCATCTCACAGGTCTCAATGCGGAGACGAAGGCACGCCTGCCCGGTGTGAGACCTGAAGAGAACTTCGAGGCATTCATCGAGTGGGTACTATTCCACTGTGGGTCTCAATTTAGCATTGGCCATTCCAACAGCCAGGGAAAAGAGACCACCTTTCCAGGGTCTCGTTCCGCCGAGACCACCATTCCAGAGCCAGATTACAAAATGACCACCACTCCCGAGTCTCTTCTCGTCATGCCTGGCCAGCCTGATCTTCATGTCATGCCTGATCTTCACATCATACCTCATCAGCCTGATCTTCACATCAAGCCTGATCTTCACGTCATGCCTGATTTTCACGTCATGCCTGTTCAGCCTGATCTTCACGTCATGCCTGGCCAGCCTGATCTTCACGTCATACCTGATCTTCACGTCAAGCCTGATCGTCACGTCATGCCTGATCAGCCTGTGCTCCACGTCAGCCCTGCCGAACCTGAGCTTCTTCACATCGTCCTGCAGAGCCTGAGCTTCTTCACGCCAGTCCTGCCGAGCCTGCACTTCACGTCAGTCCCGCCGAACCTGCGCATCACGTCATGCCCGCCGAGCCAGAGACTGTTCTCGTCATGCACGCCGAGCCAAAGACTGTTCACATCAGTCCTGCCGAACCTGCGCTTCACGTCAGTCCTGGCGAGCCTGCGCGTCACGTCATGCCCGCCGAGCTAGAGACTGTTCATGTCATGTCTGCCTCACCCAAACCCTCGTCTCCGGCCAGGGTGGCCCCCTGAGCCAGTCCGTGAACCTGTCCCTGTCCCTAAGCCCATAGTTCTGCCCTGGGCTATACGTCTCCGCCGTGGCCGCCTGAAGGGCCGCCTCCGCCACGGCCGCCCGAAGGGCCGTCTCCATCACGGCCGCCTGAAGGGTCGTCTCCGCCACTACCACCCGAAGGATCATGACCGTCTGAAGGGTCGTCTCCGACCTGGCCGCCTGCACAGCATGCTCCGCCCTGGCCGCTTCCTGCTCCGGGTAGGTCACACCCTCGTCAGCCCACCCTCCCACCACTATTGATGTAATACGGCGCGAGGACGCGCCTTTTTGGGAGGGGGCGTTCTGTCACGGTTATGTTCATCTGTCCTGTGGTTTTTCTTGTTTTCATTAGTCACATGTCTTCCTTGTTCAGTTTTCCCGCTCCTTGTTAGTCTTCAGTTGTAGCATCTGTGTCTGATCTTCATCATTTCATTCACCTGTGTCCTGTTAATGTTCCTTTGTTTGCCCTTGTATTTATACCCTGTGTTCTCCCTCATTCTTGGTCTGTTCTTGTTGATGTATAGCGTGTTTTTGTGGTTCCTGAGTTTTTTTATTAAATCCTGTTTCCTGATCCTCCTCGTCTTCTCGTCCTTCATACCGCGTAACATAACAGTGAGCCTTACCTCTGTTTAATGTAATGTTACTCTAGCTAAGTGTACGTGGGAAACCATGGCATGACCAAACCTAAGCTACTATCAGAGAAGTAACGTTGGTCGACTTATATCTGTAGCAGTGGTCATGACCTCTGACTAGAGATAGTGTTACTTTAATTCAAATGTATACAGATCTATGGGGACTAAACAAAATACTTTTAGATAGAGCAAGCATGAAGGCGCCCTTTTAAACTGTTTAGTCAATTACCTCTGTCTAGTGACCAAATTTGATGAGTTTGTGATCATGAGACAAGCATTAAACGGCCGGCATGAGGCTCTCTGTCCGACATAGATTCCTAACGAACGAGTAAAATATAAAGAGTTAAATCGAATAATCAAATGTCTAGATAAAGTATCATATAAATAACCAATAACCAATTGGTATCCCAACCTAAATTCGAGGTCGCTATAAAATGGAGTCAGATAAAAGTAAATTGGAATTAAATCACTTTGCCACACTGAAAAGACAGAACGCGCAGGAATCCTTCACCCACTTATTGGAAACTGTCATTGGGTGGGCCTTAAAATGCTGTACAGCCCAAATAAACTGTTGCATTAATTTCCTGTTATCATTGTAAAGCTTCTTTGAAACAATCTGTATTGTAAAAAGCGCTATATAATGAAGGTGACTTGACTTCCCTTGATCTTTTTGTTTGCTATAACTCTACTATCCAGATCTGTTAATTGGAAAATTGGACTGCAAAAGTATTTACATGACATTTAATTAAAATCAAATTGCAAAAGTATACATGCTTAATGTGGTGGTCACAAATCTCAGAATTCAAAGAGGTAATTGAATTTCCTTCAAATGTCTGTGACATTAAACCAGATGTCACCAAATTCAGGTAGCTAGATATATAAAAGAGAAAAATAGAAAGCAAAGATTGATGATTAACATAGTGTCAAAATAAATATTTGCCACTTATACGTACAGATTAAAACAAGCCTGACACGTATCGAAATGCATTTATAGGTAAAAAGCAAGCTTGCATAGCTAGAAGTATCTACATTCATATATTAGCAAAGAGGATGTTTGAGGCCTAACATAGCACTCGAATGCTGTGAATCGACACACACACACACACACAAGGCATGGTCATACTGCCAGAGCTCTTGAGACTCAGTTCACTTTATAATGAGGCGTCAAGCTCCAGCATCACTAATGCAAAGCCCCCAGGTAATAACTGTACACTGTTCCACATCTCTTATCTTCTTTTGCACCTCGAGAGCCAAGCAGAGATGAAACGCTGTTCTATATAATGAATGTGTGTGTATGAGCAGCAACTGGGCAGTTATGTGTGTTACCGCGGTTTCTCGTGGCTTGTGTTGCGGTGAGTTTCCTGCCGTGGCGTCACACCAGCCCGTGTAATTAATCAACACTGGATCACACACACACACACGGTGCATGAAGACAGTAGAGATGGACCATCTGCCCTGGAGTATGTGTGTATGTGCATGCGTGTTCAAATACACTTAGTGTAATGTTAGTGTGTGTTACTTTGTTACAAAACCTGTGCTTTCGACATGCAGGTGTCTACTAAGGCAGCATACTAATAGAGATAGGTATTGTGAGAAGAAAGGTAATGATTCAGGATCTTATTGCACTTAAATGATTTAGTTTCCTCAACAATTCCATTACTCAATCTTTCATTACTAGAAGACTAATTGGTCCTACCTGTGTATAATATGTATGTATGTATGTGTGTGTGTATATATATATATATATATATATATATATATATATATATTGAAATTTGGCAGGTTGGCGGCTGATGTCAATATATATTGACATCAGCCGCCAACCTGCCAAATGCGGGTGGATTTCAGCAGTAGCGTGTAATGTAGTCAATCCTACTAGCCAGTTTGGCGAATTGAATTTTATATATAACATACATTTTTCAATTGAAGTCTTTTAAAGGGGCATCTGAAATAATAAACTAAGTGCAATGTTGTCAAAAAGATAGATTTTTCGTTACATATCAAAATTAAAATATCTGGAATGCTTCCAATACTCATTTCTCTGCAGAACAGATACACAACACCAGCTGCGCTTTCTCGCTTTCTCATCTCTCCGACAGCGAGTTGACACACAAACCTGCCTCCACTCACTCACTCACTCACTCATTTCATTTGCTCCGGATGAATCAATGTCAAAATTGTGGCCAGTGAAAATTCTGAGTGGCTGGTAACTTTGGAAAACCACTAGCTGTCACGGGTGGTTGCAGGAAGACAGAACAAGATGAAGGTATCTTTTCAACACAAAGGTTTAATGATGATCAAAAATACAGGACAGCAGAACAGGAAGCAACACACTATTTACAATGGAACTTAAATGCAAACACAGATGACAATGATTAACGAAACACAGGTGATACAGATAACGATGATTGACTAAACACAGGTGATACAGCTGAACTGATAATGACAATGAAGATGACACGTGACATATGATGACAGGCAGACAAGTCCAAATGAAAACAAACTAAACCAAACACCACTGTGACAGAACGCCCCTCCCCGTAAGGCGCGTCCTCATGCCGTAACGAGAGAGATGAAGGTGGGAAGGTGGGGGTTTGGGAGGAGGAAGAGGAGCAGGCGGAGGGCTGGTAACAGGAGTGGGCGAAAGGCTGGAGAAGGCAGGCAGAAAATCAAGGAGTCTAGCCGGAGAGGGAGGGTGGGTGTCCTGGAGGCTGAGGAGGACGTGGTTAGGAGGGACCAGAGGCCTCCAAGACGGACTAGACCAAGACGGACTAGCCCTTCAGGCAGCCAGGGCGAAGTCTGCAGCTTGGGTGGGCAGGGCAGAGTCTGCAGCTCGGGCGGCCAGGCCATCGTGACCTTTCCATGGGACTCAGGTTGGGCCACTCTGGCCGGGGACCCATAGCCCCCAAAAATATATATTCTTGGGCAGATCTATGGGCTTGCACTCAGGCCCAGGAACAGATACAGGCTCAGCAAAAGATACAGGCTCAGTAACAGATACAGGGGCAGGTCTTGGAACAGGAACAGTTCTTTGGAGTAGGAACATGTCGAGGAACAGGAACAGTTCTTGGAACAGGAACAGGTCGAGGAATAGGAACAGGTTTTGGCCAGAGACGAGGGCTCAGGCGTGGCGGCGGCCATCTTGGCCAGAGACGAGAACTCAGACATGGCGGTAGCCGTCTTGGCCGGAGACGAGGGCTCAGGCGTGGCAGCAGCCATCTTGCCCGGAGACGAGGGCTCAGGCGTGGTGGTGGCCATCTTGGCCAGAGATGAGGGCTCAGGCATGGCAGCGGCCATCTTGGCCGAAGACAAGGGCTCAGGCGTGGCGTGAAGCTCAGGCTGGACAGGTATGACATGAAGAAGCTCAGGACTGGAACAGGCCTATCAAGACAGGCATCCCTTGCCTTGACAGGCATGACGTGAAGAAGCTCAGGCTGGACAGGCATGACGTGAAGAAGCTCAGGCTTGACAGGATTGACAGGCATGACGTGAAGAAGCTCAGGCTTGATAGGCATGACGTGAAGAAGCTCAGGCTTAACAGGCATGACGTGAAGAAGCTCAGGCTTGACAGGCATGATGTGAAGAAGCTCAGGCTTGACAGGCATGACGTGAAGAAGCTCAGGCTTGATAGGCATGACGTGAAGAAGCTCTGGAAGGGTGGTCTCGACGGGACGAGACTCTGGAAGGGCAGTCTCGACGGGACGAGACTCTGGAAGGGTGGTCTCGACGGGACGAGACTCTGGAAGGGTGGTCTCGGCGGGACGAGACCCTGAAAAGGTGGTCTCGGCGGGATGAGACCCTGAAAAGGTGGTCTCGGCGGGACGAGACCCTGAAAAGGTGGTCTCGGCGGGACGAGATTCTGGAAGGGTGGTGGCCATGACGGAACAAGGTTCTGGAAGGGTGGTCTCGATGGGAACGAAGCTCTCTAGATATCTGCAGATGGCCTCTCTCCAGTCTAGTCCTGAGATATCTGGGAGCTCTCTGGGATGTACAAAGTTCGCCCCAGTCCGGGACACTACTTTGATGATTTCATCATTCAAGGGGCAGGTGATTGCGAGATGACAGAACCCTTCTGTGTATTCAAACAGATCGCGGCTATTTTGAGCCACCACCGCGATCTGTCCTGCAAGGTCAAAACTCATTGTTTCTTGTTGTCCGATCTTCTGTCACGGGTGGTTGCAGGAAGACAGAACAAGATGAAGGTATCTTTTCAACATGAAGGTTTAATGGTGATCAAAAATAAGACAAAGAAGTGCAGTTCAGCAGACTGATGGGAGTATGTCAGAAGTAAGTATATTTTACAAAAACAAACATAATGGAAACAGAACGATGGAAAGTCTCTCAAGAGAAACAAGGACAGACAGATAAATAGTTTTAAACTGCCTTGTGTTTGTGTAAAAGTAATTCAGGTTCCAGCTCTACACATAATAAGGGAAATAGACAGACAGACAGACTCCTGGATGAGGAAGGTGCATCAATAGCAGGACAAATGAGGCTGGGTTTCCGATAGCTCCTCTCTGAGCCTGTGGGGAAAGAGATCAGAGTTTTTTAACGCTTTTAATCAATGTTTATACTTAGATCCAGATCAATCAGTCGACCTTCAGTGTGTTTGTCAGAGGTACTATCCTCCCCTGAGCGCAGGTGGAAATAACACACTCAACTCTTTACAATCCAGGTGACATCTTATTAAGTGAAATTAACGCTGCATCACTCTGTGGTGATGTCTTTATCCCTGAGCACAAAAATGGGTTTCAAATGGTTTCCAAGCAATAAATACACCCAACAACAAGTTAATAAAATATATTAGAATTTTAAGATTTAAAAAAAAAAAGTTTTTTTAAGAAAGTTAAGATTGAATTAGCCGCATTCAAAATCTGATTTATTCAATTATTATGCACTGGGACGATTCACTGTTCACTGCATTGATTCTGATTTGACTTTGTTTGGAACTATTACTAGAGCAAAAATAGATGACATAACTGCCAGCATTGCCTAAAATGTAAGATACTCTATGTTATTGTGTTTAATATCAAAGCAATATAACACTCATGACTCACATCTGTTACAGGAATGTGCGACAGAATTTAATTGAAAATGCCTTTTAAATTTAAAAATTTAATTCCTGAATTGAAAGGCAAACAGGATACAGGATGGATGGATGGATGGATGGATGGATGGATGGATGGATGGATGGATGGATGGATGGATAGATGGATAGATGGATAGATGGATAGATGGATAGATGGATAGATAGATAGATAGATAGATAGATAGATAGATAGATAGATAGATAGATAGATAGATAGATAGATAGATACTACAATGTAGCATGGTACTGTTTAAAACATTTATCTTAATGCCTGTATTCCATTCTTAACATATAGACCATGCACAGTATACATACTGCATACTACAAACCGAGCATCTGCGTTAAAAAAAAATAGGAAACCACCAGTTAAAGGAATGCAGAGAGAGCACACTAATCTTTTTTTTTTTTACATGACCCAGTTTATGAAAACAGGGAGAGCGGTAGAGACAGAACTGGGTCTGGACACTAATTATTCAATTTCAATTCTGAGGATGGAAAAATAAGAGAATGATTCAGATCATTCCCGTTATTACAGTCCATTTCAATTTACCTCACACAAAAGCAGCATTAGTGACGCTAAAAACCAACATGAATTATGCAAATAGCAAGCAGAATATTCCAAAACACTGGCTTTCTGTTGGGCAGAGGTGGGCAAATATTAATTTGGCTCATGAAAAGTGACTATTATGCTGCTGTGAGAGCTGTTTAAACAGTTGGTCATTAGAATGGAGTAAATATTGGCAAGAAGAAATATAATTTTTCTAGCAAATCTCAAAGATAAGCATTAAACCTTGGGAGTTTTGTCATTCATAAAACAGTGTGGACTTTCTTTCATTTATATGTTTACATACACACAGTTTGCAGTTATGATAGAGACTATGGTTTTTAAATTGATTGATTTTAATATGTTCTACAACTAGTCCTTGCCCTCCAAACCTGTCTGCATTTTTACATTTTCATTATTTTTATGTTTATTAAGAAGTTTCCTCATGAGGATCGTTGTCTGCTCAACACAGTGTAGCTCATTTCAGGTATTACTGACGGAATATTTTGTCACATACAGTGTAAAATACATGCAAATCTGAATCAAACACAGGTTTATTTTCTAATATCTAATGAAGACATTCATATAACTTAATAAAACACAAATTTAATACAGATTAACATGTACCCTACAACTGCATTTTTGCAACTGCAAAAAACAAATACCTCATATTGAAAACGTCCATAGATGTGATATTTAGCTCACTTTTGGGGACAAAAAGTGCATGCACACACTCACACACACACACACACACACACACACCAAAGAGCGTGTCTCTGATGCATGGACTCAGGCATCATGACTGGTGTTATGCAACATTCACAACACTGTTTTCCGAGAGAGAGGTCACACTCGTGTTGATGCTTGCGACTGCTTGCAGTGGACCTGCACATCTCCTCGAATCAATCACATGGAGCCGCAGCGCCGGGGGACAGGCTTTCCTCACCCCCGCACATGGAACCTCAACGTCCACACATCAGCGCTCATTCCCAGTTCCCTCGCTGCTCATGGACAGAGTGACACGCTACACTACACACTATCTAACTGTCGCATCATGAAAACGCTGACTTACAACATCTCAGACAAGTGTGAATTCATCATGTTGTCAGTGATTCGGTAAATCAAGGGATCTGGAAACAAGAAGTTGATACTGACATTTTGGTGAACCTGATTTCACCAAGCACAGCATGTTCCTGGAACAACATTCCAATCAACCAATCAGTCTTGAGAGACAAGTTTATACAGTTTATGTCAGTTTTTGGCTTATAACAGGGTTAGGTGTTTCTCCATCTCCACGAAGGTGCTTCGTTATTTCTGTCTGATTTTGTCTAGAGGTCGGGATATGGTAAGGACTACATTTTCAGACAAGAATGTTGTTCCAGTATCAACAAAAAATGTTGACCCAGGAACATGTCTTACTAAAATCATAGGTAACCTGACATTTTAGACACAAAGGCTCTCATTTACAAAACAAAAGCACGACAGAAATTGGGCGTATGGTCGTTTCCACGCAAAACTTGGAATTTATCAATATGGATGTGAGCAGGGGCTATGATGGCGTCCCCTTCCCGATGTGCCCTTCAAGGGAGCAAAAATGCAGTTTGAAATTTGCCCTTCCTCTTCTTGGTCGGGTTACGTTTCTCCATGTCCTAAATTTGTGGGGCAAGGCTTCTAAACCATGAATTTTTAGGAGCGTGATTTTCAATGACGATTGTCTTGAGCCGCCACATTTATCAACGCACGCTCATTCATACGATGGGATTGGCGGCATACGAATGTTTCATGAATCACAAGTGAACTCTGTCATAAGATGATTTTGGATCTCGTATTTTTTTTTTTTATTATTTGGGGGTTTTTCAAATTGATTTTTTCAATTTTTTTCAATTTATTTTATTTATTGGGAATTGATTGGATGGTTGTGGTTTGCTATTGGTGGATCTCCTGTGAGCGACAGGTTGTCCCGCCCTCGCACCAGTAAACACATCATCAGAGAATGTGTGTGTGTGTGTGTGTGTGTGTGTGTGTGTGTGTGTGTGTGTGTGTGTGTGTGTGTGTGTGTGTGTTTGTGTGTGTGTGTGTGTGTGTGTGTGTGTGTGTGTGTGTGTGCATGCGTGCGTGCGTGTGTGTCTTTCATAGAGCCTCTAACTGCTGCATAAAAGTGTCACATCTGATCAGGCACAGCAGAGGAGGGTAAAGAGAGGGAATTAAAGAAGGGAATATAGGAATAAAAGAGCTATGGACAAATAAACAAATGCTGCCTTCATTCCCACAGCCCCACATACAGTAGATCACAGAATAATGTAGATCAAAATCTTTAAATTGTACCCACGGGTACAGTCAACTGCATGGAACCAGTGAAAAATCGAGAAATTGTACTTCTAATCCGATTTGCTTGCCTCTTTCTATAGTTGGTTTGCAATGGTTAGCTGTACGGCTCTGTGAAGTCATGTTAATTTGATTAGACACTTAGATTTAAAAAACCAACAACTCTGAGATATAAAAAATTCATAATGCTTGTGAGAATTCATTAACATTCATTAAGGACATCAAGAAATTTAATTATTCTTCCTTGAACAATGACAGTGATTAAAGGTTAAAAAAAGCACCAGTGTGTTATTGTCAGAAGCTCAAGTCAAACAGCTAGATATTATTCAAGTATATCAAAACAAACATCCCACCAGATTATGTTGGTCCTTCACTATAGAGTTGGAGATCTATGTTATAGATGTATTCCAGGGTTTTTCAGCATGTTCTTTAAATTAAGGAGACACAAACGAGTTTATGTAATCAGAAGAAAAAGACAGCACATCTTTTCTGTATTAAAAAAGAGGACAGAAGTTAAAAAGTCATTTTACGAAATTTCACATTATATTTGAGTATTTATGAAAACAATTAAGCCATAAAATGATTATTAAGCCTTGTTTTATATGTAACAATACATTTGAAATTGGAATGTGACAGTGGACACGTAGATTCAACAGTGCAGATTAATGCAGCGTCGGATGTGCTCCAATTTAACATGCTTATCTAAACATTACTCTCCCCCGAGTCTTTAGAAATGAGTCCTGAAGGCTGGATGAAATCTCTTTCGAACATCTGTACAGAGGCACAAAGGCTAATGCCTCAACCAGATGGCTTTTCTAACACTGCAAAAGCTTCGTAAGACAGATGTACACGTCGTAAAATGTTAATCGGGTGACTCTAAACTAGAGATATTTATACTCAATAAACATGAGGACCCATCAGATGTGTTTTACATTTTTCTCAGATGTTTTGAAATACGGTTGGCGTTCTGAAACGCTGCTAACATTCATTCATACATTTAGCCGATCTTCCAGCTCAAAGGTCAACTGACTTCCATTTTTTCATGCAACTTGATTGATGTCATTTTTAAAGGTGATATATCATACACAGATGACAGACGACATAGAATACTAGTGTACTATAGTGTATAGGCCTACTGCTAAATAAATATTATTCAGCTTTTATTTACGTATTTGCTCTGAAATAAGGTGATGTTCTCTTACGAGAGGTTCTCTGGTATTGCGTAAGTTGCTTACGCTATGGGTAAAGTCATCTTTTCTCAAGACATGAAGCCAAAAATTATCCTTAATTTTGTATTTATTGTCAACGCAGCGCAGCAGCCAGCAGACCTAGAGCAGGCTGTCTAGCGTGCTCATTGGCTGCCCTGCGGCAACTGCAGCAGCTTACCACTGAGCCTCACTTGACTTTGCGCCCTCTCCGCGTCATAGCCCGCCAGAATGGGTGTGGCTTAGCGTATAAAAGAGAGGCTCGAAGGCTGCTTCCCTGATTTTTCATCTCTTCAGCGAAGCTCTCCGCATCGCTGGATCCTGAGAGAAGCCACCGCCGTTGAAACCAGCGACCAGCAAGCAGTGGAAAGCGCCTAAGGAAAGCGCCTAAGGAAGCCGGTCGTCTTCGCCGCCTTCAGCCTTCCGTGCCTGCTACGCTATCCGGCGACGAGTATCCTTTGCTCTTTTTGTTTCTGTGCGTGTTCGCCGTCTCGACACTCACTTTCTAAAAGAGCGCAAGGCGTTTTTTGTCAAAATGCCTCGCACTTCCTGTGGCTCGTGCCGAGCCCCGCTCAGCGCCGGAGACCGCCATGTGATCTGCGCTCTCTGCCTGGGCCCAGACCACGCAGCCCTCGCTCTTTCGTCGGGAGGCTGCGTCCACTGCGAAGTGCTTCCGATGTCGACCCTGCGGGCTCGACTCAACCCTGTCTCTGACCCTGTCTCTGTCTCTGCCTGGGCCCAGACCACGCAGCCCTCGCTCTTTCGTCGGGAGGCTGCGTCCACTGTGAAGAGCTTCCGATGTCCGACCCTGCGGGCTCGACTCGAAGTCTTCAACATCGACGCTGTCACTCCGCCCTCTTCTGGACCGCGCAAGAAGAAGCGCCGTTCTCAGACGCCACCGGAGCCTGAGGCCACAGTGAAACGCTCGCCGGAGCCCCTCCCTAGAGCTTCGCTCTCCCCTTCTCCGCCTCTCCCGGACGCGCAGCTGCCGGCATCGGCCCTCACTGCCGTCGTTTCAGGTGACGAGGCGGAAGGAGACGCCGCAGGTGACAGCTGTTCCATCCTGGCCTCGGACAGTGAGGAGTGGTCGGGTTCTCATCACTCCGCCTCCTCCTCGATCCAGCAATCCGGCCGGACTCGGGCTGGCGTGGACACGGAGCTTTTGCGCCTCCTGTCTAAGGCTCGGCCTTGAGTGGTCACCGCCTAAGGAGCCCGTGCCTAACAGACTCGACGGCTGTTTTCTACATCGCCGCCGCCAAGTGCCTGCTTCCAGGTCTGCACCTTTCCTGCCGGAGCTCCACGCAGAGCTTTCTAAATCGTGGAATGCACCATTCTCTTCAACGCTCTCCCACGTGGACGGCGCCGCCGAGAAGGGATATAATTCTATTCCCCCAGTGGAGGAGGCGGTAGCAGCGCACAGCCCTCTGCAGATGTCTCAAAATCTCCCCTCCCGTCTAAAGCCTGCAGGACCACGTCAGCCCTTGTCGGCCGCGCATTTTCAGCCACCGGACAGGCCGTGTCCTCCCTGCACTCTATGGCTGTTCTCCAGATCCTTCAGGCCGATCTCCACCGCGAGTGGGACGAGAAGGGCTCAGATCCAGCTGCCATCACGGACTTGAGGAGCGCGACGGACCTTTCCCTTCGCGCCACAAAATCCGCAGCTCAGGCTATCGGGAGATGCATGGCCTCTCTCACCGTCACAGAGAGGCACCTCTGGCTGATGCTCGCCGACATGAGAGAGTCCGAGCGCGCCACATTTCACCGTGGTCTCTTCGGCCCAGCGGTGAACGGGACCATTGACCGCTTCTCCGAAGTGCAAAAGACCTCGCAGGCCATGAATCTCTTTCTGCCGCTCACGAGCGCTCACGCTTACAAACAAACATTTCGCCCCGGGCGCCGCTCGCTTATCACAAAGCTATCACAAAACGTTACCCATTCAAAGCAATTGGGACGTCACATATGAAATAGCCAGCTACCGCTATCAGCGAGCCGCCGTATTCGAGCACCGAGGGCGCGCGCGCCACGCCCATACCTCCGGTTCGGTTTCCCGAGCCCACGAAGTGCGGCGATCGGAACCCGGAGGCCATTCTGCCCCTAGCTGTACATGTAAAAACATGGGAAGCGATTCCAAGGATATCAGAGTGGGTGCTAAGTACAATAAGACAGGGCTATTCACTACAGTTCGCTCACCGTCCCCCTCGCTTTCGAGCACGGTCCGAGACGAAAGTGAAAGTGGAAGTAGCACATCTACTCCGCGCAGAAATAGCCAAACTGTTGTGCAAAGGGGACATAGAACCGTTACCTCTTTCTCTGAGCGAGTCAGGTTTTTACAGACGTTATTTTCTCGTACCCAAGAAGGACGGAGCTCTCAGACATATCTTAGATCTGAGATATTTGAACAAAGCTCTCATTAGAAGACCGTTCAAAATGCTCACGACCAGACAAATTCTCGGGCAACTTCGCCCGAGGGACTGGTTTATCTCTCTCGATCTGAAAGACGCCTACTTTCAGATTCAGATAATACCCCGTCACAGGCCATTCTTGAGATTCGCCTTCAACGGTCAGGTATATCAATACACCGTCCTCCCGTTCGGCCTGTCTTTAGCACCCCGTACATTTACGAAGTGCATGGACGCGGCACTCGCCCCCTTGAGAAATCAGGGCATGCGGATTCTGAACTATTTGGACGATTGGCTGATTCTGGCACAGTCAGAGATAGAACTCTTATCTCACAGAACAGTGCTCCTCAGTCATCTGGAAAGCCTGGGTCTCACGGTCAACTGGACCAAGAGCTCATTACTGCCCAGTCAGTCAGTTTCCTTTCTGGGGATAGAACTGGACTCTGTGGCTATGACGTCTCACTTATCAACACAGCACGCGCGCCGTGTTCGACACTTGGCCGCATCTTTCCAGAAGGGCAGCGTCGCCTCTCTGAAAACATTTCAGAGGATGCTGGGCTGTATGGCATTAGCTGCAGCGGTGCTTTAGCTGGGCCTACTGCGCATGCGCCCGCTACAATGCTGGTTGAACGCTCGGGTGCCTCACCGGGCTTGGGCGTCCGGCTTCAGACAAATCAGAGTGACTCAGAGCTGAGTTTCAGCTCTGCAAGCCCTGGTTAGCGGCTGACTGGTACCAGTGGGGGGTGACGATGGGGGCTGTCTCATACCGGATGTACGTTCTGCCCAGATGTTATCATGCGCAGGCTACTCTTACACGACTTTAGCTCTCCTGGTTGAGCTCCACTATATGGGTTAATATGCTTTATATAGACCGGCAACGCCGCTCTGTATTCCCTATGGGTGCTTATGTACATGTGCCGGCCCACGTTGCTGGCCGCCTGTTTTCCACTTATCTGTGTTCCCCGGGATTCCCTTGGACTCATGTAGTGGATGCTTGGCGCACACGGCGTTGACAAGGGGTTACCGTAGCGTAAGCAACTTACGCAATACGAGAGAACCTCTCGTAAGAGAACGTACTCGGTTACCTAATGTAACCTCGGTTCTCTCTAGAAGAGGGAACGAGTATTGCGTAACCTGCCGTGCTCGCGCCACGAGCGAGAGGGCGCGACGTCACGCGAGGCTCAGTGGTAGGCTGCTGCAGTTGCTGCAGGGCAGCCAATGAGCACGCTAGACAGCCTGCTCTAGGTCTGCAGGCTGCTGCACTGCGTTGACAATAAATACAAAATTAAGGATAATTTTTGGCTTCATATCTCGAGAAAAGATGACTTTACCCGTAGCATAAGCAACTTACGCAATACTCGTTCCCTCTTCTAGAGAGAACCGAGGTTACATTAGGTAACCGAGTACGTGTTTCATGTTCAACAGTCATTGTTGCAAAGTAGATTAAATACATCTAATGCAAAAGGTACATTAAATAAAGTAGCCTACATTTAAATACAGTAAAAAATATAGTTTAAAAAAATAATATATATAATGAATATATTATATTTAAAATATTGGGCTATTTATTCCTGTGATGCAAAGCTGAATTTTCAGCATTATTACTCCAGTTTTCAGTGTCACATGATCCTTCAAAAATCCTTCTAATATGCTGATTTGCTGCTCAAGAAATATTTCTTCTTATCATCAATGTTGATAACAGTTTTTCTGCTTCATATTTTTATGGAAACAGTGAAATGTTTTTATCAGGATTCTTTAATGAATAGAGTTCAAAATAACCGCTTTTTTTAGAGAGATCTTTTGTAACTGTGTATTTTAATCTTTTTTTATCAATTTTAAGCATCCTTGCTGAACAAAATTCTAAAATTTTTCAAACAGTAGATATATTGTAGATATATGGTATATGTGTTGCTTAATTTTATATCTAATGTTCATTGCAAATATATAGGGAATATACAACATGTCCAGCCTTACTGAATACTGCTTACTTTTTCATGCAACTTGATCAATGTGCATTTTTAAAGGTGATATATATCATACACAAATGACAGACGACAGTAAAAGCCCACTCGGACTTCATGAGTGCAACTCGACAACAATGTAACACACTGATGTTTGAAATGTTTATTGTTGCATAAACATTTCAAACATCAGTATGTTACATTGAGTACGTTTACATGCAGCCAATAACCCGTTCAAAACCGGGATATTAGCAATAACCCGGTCACGCACGGCCATGTAAAGACCGGGGGTGTTCACCATATGATACCTGGGGTACCCCTTTTCTAACCCGAATTTTTGGTCATGTAAATGTAACGGAGGCCAGCTAGTAGTTGCTGTGCGAGTAAACCTCACTCCTCTGATCTCAATAGGCGCTCCAGCGACAGATGCTAGAGGCTGCGGTCTTTAGCCTCCTTGTTAGAGCGCCTGACTCTCATGCCGGAGAGCTGGGTTCGAGGCCCGCTCGGAGCAGGTCGAGTGGGACCCGGGTGAAAGGGGTTACATAAACGCGTATCGGCATATCCCCATAATGATTTGTGTTCTGCGCATGTTCTATTCGCAAGGAATCTTGGTCTTTTGAGTAGAGGAACTTCTCGGCGCATACAAAAACCTGCGTGCAGTATACCGGAATTAAACATGGCGAGACGCAGCACAGCATACATTTGGAGCGAGGTCAGTACCAGCACCAAAGCGCAAACAAAGGCGATCGCTATCTGCCCCAAACTATTCATTATCCGCGTGCTGCTGCTGTTGTTGTTGTCTTTAGATACAGGAAGAAGAATCGGAAATGAGGCATATTGCGTCTTAAGGTTGTCCGTACGTCCAGACGCTAACCGTGCGTCGCCGTTTACATCGGGATATTGCAATTCCATGTATACAGGAGTAACTCCAGAGACTATTTATATAGAGACATGCCACTTCCTCAATCCTCAATACAACTATATAGGGAAAACCCGTAACGCCAAAGATGGCGGTTGTATGCACATGTCCCGCCCCTCCCGCTGGAAAGCCAATCGTCTGCTTTTAACAGTCAAGCCGGGAAACATTTAAGCCTATCGTCTGGTTCCACTGACGCATGCGCACAGTTTAGGTTTGCGACAGCGGAAAATACGTTACTGTTTGAAAAGGCGGCAGATTTGATATGCAGTGTATGTGTGAATTGTGTAAATATCAGACATCCTAAGTCCTCCCGGAAGTTCCGGGAGTCTCCCCCATATTGATAGCGGCTCCCTGATGCCCGCAAATAAGTTCAAATCTCCCGGGAATCTAGAGCGAGCGAGCAAGAGCGAGCACATACTGTGCTTCAAACAGTGTAGCGCGCGTACGACAGAGAGGGAGAGAACCCTTGCGCATGCGTAGTAAAAGTATAACCTGTGGGGAAAATGGCGTTTTAAACCTTATTTTGGGGCAAAGTCATCAAACTTTTTCAGCGATTTTTATCATATTTTACTGCTGTTTCTATACATGCAGTTTTTATGTCCCGGTGAGCAGTGAAAGTGCAGTTCTGACTCTCTGCCAATTCATTTAGATAGAAGCCTGGTCTTGTTAGTCCGAAATAGCTGCCTGGAGGCGTTGCCAAGATGGCGGCCGAGTGGCATGACTTGCCTAAAAGGACTTTGGTAACTCTCTCTGCTCACGCATGTAAACGGGTTATTCCTAATGTTTCAGAAACCCGAATAGTGACCTTAACCCGACCATAACCCGAATATTGGCTGCATGTAAACGTAGTCAATGTTGTCGAGTTGCACTCGTGAAGCACAAGTGGGCTCCCGTCAGTTATTATCTTAGAATAAATACGTTTGCTTTACATTTCTAATTACATTTTTGTGTCTAATTAAATAAGTCAACAAAAAGATCTTAAAATGACTCATTATTTCTGATTAATTTGTTATTGTGGGGCACAGTAATCCTCGCTGTGCGCTCTACCACACATTTTATTTAAATAGTAAATAGTATATACTTGTTGCGAGTGGCAGCACAACAGAAGTGTACGAAGACAAAGATTCAGAACTCACGGTACAGGCAGGCAAAAACGCAGGAAAACACAAGAGAAACAACCATAAAGCATTTACGAGACAAGACAAAGAACTGAACAGAACAGGGTGTATAAATAGACAGGAGATAATGAGATAAATAATGAGACAACACTGGAAAACTGCACTGAACTAACACAATGAAACATAACATAACCCTGACAATAGTACAAATACTGTGCACAGTATGTATATTTTTGCTTGGATGACCTACTGCCATCCATGCATACAAAAATGGACATCCACGTTTGTAGTATACTTAAAATATGCTGCAGAAATAGCATTACAGTTGTATGCCATTATGATACTCTGCCATATCTTAATGGCTCCACCCACTGTCATTATGACATGAGAGTCAAAACATATCAAAACAATGTAATTCTGCTGTGAATACCTTGAAGGAGCCAACGAGATGGGCCAAAGCTTTAAAGCACAGCAGGTGCTGCATGAATAAAGGAATGCATATTCATGAATATTAGCATTCATTTGCATACATTGATAGAGCCTTCGTCAAATTAAGGTCAGTTTAAAGCAGTCTGGAGGTGAAACATCTAGAGCAGTAATAATAAGAGTTTAAAATTTCCACCAGTTATGCTTAAAGGTATATTTTAACATATTATTCACAGTGTTGGGGGAAACACTTTGAAACTGTATCTTTTCAAACTAGCTATGCATAATTTAAAGTAGCTAAAGCAATGTAATGGTTTTTGGTGTTAAATTACTTCATCCTGTCCCAGTTTGATATGCAGACAATTATAAGTAGTTGTAGGTCAATTCACGTGAAAAGTGTAACACTGTATCGAGGACGTGGTTTGTTTGACCAATCAGCCAACAAAAAATCTGTTGTTAGAATGTTTTGCTAACATTCCCATTAAGGTATGAAAATGTTTGTTTTTTGAAATGTTCAAAACGGACAGTTTAAGTTTAAGTTTTTTTAAGAACGTTTTTTCTTGGTTTATGTGAACAAGAGGAACATTCCATTCTATAATTTTGAAAAATGTTATGAAAACGTTATTTCTGAATGTTTTCTGAACGTTCAAAACGTCCAGTTTTTAAATGTTTTAAGAACGTTTTTTTCTTGATTATGCAAGAATCCTCCAAACATTTCCCGGGAACATTGCTTCTATTCATCCATCCATCGATTCTCCACACCACTTATCCCTTCTAGGCTCGTGCAGGTTGCTAGAGCCTATCCAAACATGTCTTTGCTGCATGTCTTTAAATTGTGGGGGAAACTGGAGCACTCGGAGGAAACCACTGACACAGGGAGAACATGTAAACTCCACACAGAAAGGAGTCCTGGCTCAGCTGGGACTCGAACAGAGGACCTTCTTGCTGTGAGGTTACAGTCCTACAAAATGTAAGCAATTCATTTCTTACAGCCACAGGTACCACACTGTAGTAGTACACTAAACTGTGTAAGAGTCTCTGGGAAGTACACAGTCCAAAACATGCAATCATAAAGAGCAAAGCCTAATGAAATCTGAGAGATTTCTGTCCCTCCATTGACTACACAACTGACACTTTGATGTTTCAAAAAGTTCATATAAAAATCGTAAAACTAATCCATTTGAATTGAGCGGTTTAGTACAAACTTCCTGAAGAGACGGGATTGCTTTATATGATGAACAGATTTAATTTAGGATTTTGTCCAAATATGAACTTTACTCAACACACACATCAGTTTAGTAAAAGGAAGCTCAATCATGCTTGACGTGCGAGAACCAATGAGGTTCAATCTCGTGTGTTACTGCACGTTTGAGCTTCCGCAAGAACCAATGAGGTTTGTTCTCGTGTGTCAAGCAAGTACAGTTGAGCTTCTTTTTATGTTCGCTGATCAATGTTTATATGTGAAGAAAAGCCTAAATTCAAATTGTTCATTATAGGCTAAAGTGATCAAGTCTCTTCAGGTCATCTCTTTATGAATTTTCTGAAATCTCTTTATAACTTTTCATTCATCGTTTCATTTAAAATATCTTCATTTGTGTTTCGAAGATAAACGAAAGCGGGTTTGGAATGATATGAGGGTGAATAATTGATGACAATTGTTTTGAATTAACCCTTTAATACTATTGCTAAAAAAAAGTTTTTTAGTAGCCTGCCTGTGGTTTAATGGAGCAGTGTGTATTTTCTGCACCACTAATGTCGCTAAACAAACAGCAAAAATAATTATTGTTTTCAAACAGGTTTCATGAACAGTCACGCAACAAACTCCATATAATTTGTGAGGCAGTGTTGCTGTGTCAAGATGCCCAGCTAACAGGGAATGTACCCATAAATTGAATTAACTTCCTTTAAAAGATTGTGTAAATGTTATTACAAAGCGTTCTTAAAATACCGTTTATGAAGCATTCTTATATTAATTGGTAAAGCTGCAGTCCTTAACGTTTGGTGCTCTAGTGGTTAATATACAGAACTGCATGTGTCTTGAGGAAGAACATAGTAGCCGGAGCTACTTCTCTCTGTTTATGTCTATGACGACGAGTCACACAGCTACTGGGCTACTCCGCAGTGGTAAGACCCGAACCAGTCTAAAATAGTCCCAATATAAAGACTTATTATAGGTGTACCGTAGTGATTCAGAATAATACAAAAACACGGTTTGGAAAATGGATTCATGATGTAGTCGCTCATAATATAATTTTTGTAAATTTTGAACTAGTGCTGGGCAACGATTAAAATTTTAATCGCGATTAATCGTATGGTTTTCTTGCGATTAATCGCGATTAATCGCATTGTTATGCGCAAAATTGAATAATGACTTCTAAAGTAGTGTATTGCGCACTTTTGATTTAAATGTACTGCTATATACACAAAAGTGCAATAACTTTAAACAAATAAGGTGCTTTTATACCAGCAGTATTCCCTTTACACAGTAATCTCAAATCTCAACTTAAACATTAATGTAATCAAATCAAATATTTAAACAAAGCTATTTGCCACTGCCAGGGCATTACCTTTTATCTAGTTTGTTAAAACGAGTCCAGTTTTCTTGGTTTTTTTCTGAACAGGTATCAACAGGTATCTTTTATCAGGGAGCAGCAGAAACAGTCTATGTAGTAGTCAGAGGTCATGATCACTACTATATAAGTCGACCAACGTTACTTATAGTAGCTTAGGTTTGGTCATGCCATGGTTTCCCACGTAAGATTACATTAAACAGAGTAAAAAAAACAATTTATACTTTATACTTACGCTGTTGCTGTGTAGCGCGCGTACACTTCGGCGTACCCTGACATGCACCTCTCCAAAAATGTAACGTCAATTCTACGTGTACCGCAAGCGCTGTGATTGCTACAACCGCTCCTCGGGTTTCACATGCTCCCTCTGCATGTGTAATTGCGCGTCAACGCGGACAACGACGCAGAGATATAAATGAAAACCAACGCGTAGTCTATAGCGTATTGTCTTCGGCGTAAGTCCGACGCATTAGTATAAATCAGCCAAGAGTGAGGTGAAGTGGTCGAGCACAAGGTGCAGCGACAAGTGGGTGCGTTCCTGTGAAACCTTTGCGGTCATGCTCGCCTCAAGCACGCGCCCGCTCGTTGCCGAAGTTGAATTGTCTATAACTTTTTATAAAGGACGCGCAGCACAAATCATTAGAAGAGAGACTGATCCTCGGCTCGCTGTTAGTGAGTTTCCAGAATCTAAATAGTTATTATCTATAGGTTTTATAGGTAATATCCATAGAGCGCCTGTCATTCACTCGCGGAGCGCAACCCTTTAACTGTTCACCAGAGAGAACCTGCCTCTCTCCACTGCTTGTTTGGGTGGGTTATTTGCTGGCTGACCAACATCCCACCCCTCCTGTGATCATGGTTTGACTGTAGGCCTATGTGTATTCAGAGCCAGTGAGCAACGGACTTTCAAAATAATAATAATAAAAAAAAACTGCGTTAACGTGCGATAAAAAAATTGTCGGCATTAATTAATAAATGCGTTAACGCGATAATAACGCGTTAACTTGCCCAGCCCTATTTTGAACACAAAAAAAGTTACACTCTGCAGCTTCTACAGAAACTAATTACATTTAGCTTACTCAAACACTTTACACCACTGTTTTTTGAAAGAAGCCCCTTATGCTCATCAGGACTGTGTTTATTTGATCAAATGTACAGTAAAAACAGTAACAATGTGAATTATTAGTACAATTTAATATAACTTATGTTTTAAAATGTAACTTATTTCTGTGTTGTCAAAGTGGTATTTTCAGCATCATCACTCCAGTCTTCAGTGTCACATGATCCTTCAGAAATCATTCTAATATGCTGATTTGCTGCTGAAGAAATATGTATTATCAATGTTGAAAACAGTTGTGCTGCTTCATATTTTTGTAGAAACCGTGATACATTTTCTTCCAAAAAAAGATTTTTTGATAAAAAGAACAAAAAAAACAGCAAAATAGAAATAATGTCTTTGATCACTTTTGACTTATTTAATGCATCATTGATGAATAAAAGTATTTAAAATAATTTCACTGACCCTAAAATTCTGAACAGTAGTGCATATTTTATAAGTTTACAATTACATATACATTTATCCATTTAGCAGACACTTTTATACAAAGCGACTTACAAATGAGAACAATAGAAGCAGTTAAACTAACAGTAGGACAACAATATGCAAGTGCTATGACCCCTCTCAGTTTAATCTGACGCATCCTTTTTTTTTTTTTTTTTTTTTTTTATAAATAAAAAATAGAATTGAAGAGAAAGTGTTAGTATTACTGGATCAAGTGCTGCCGAAAAAGATGCATCTTCAGCAGTTTCTTGAAAGTGGCTACGGACTCAGCAGCTCTGGTTGAGTTAGGCAGATCATTCCACCAACAGGGAACAGTCATGGTAAAGGTCAGAGAAAGAGATTTTGTGCCTCTTTGAGATGGTACAACAAGACGACATTCACTTGCAGAGCTCAAGTTTCTGGATGGCACATAAGTCTGAAGTAATGAGTTGAGGTAAAAGGGAGCAGAGCCAGTGGTTGTTCTGTAGGCAAACGTCAGAGACTTGAATTTAATGCGAGCGGCAACTGGCAACCAGTGCAATTTTGTGAGGAGAGGAGTGACGTGTGCTCTCTTCGGCTCGTTAAAGACCACTCTGGCTGCAGCATTCTGGATCAGTTGCAGAGGTTTGTCAGAGCAAGCTGGAAGACTAGCCAGGAGAGCATTTCAATAGTCCAGTCTGGATAGAACAAGCGCTTGGACAAGGAGTTGTGTAGCATGCTCTGTAAGGAAGGGCCTGATCCTCCTAATGTTGTGCAAGGCAAATTTACACAACCGGGCAGTTCTAGCAATGTGGTCTGTGAAGTTCAATTGATCATCAATTACAACCCCAAGGTTCCTGGCTGACCTTGATGGAGTTATGGATGATGAGCCTAGTTGAATGGAGAAGTTGTGGTGTAGTGTTGGGTTGGCCGGGACCACAAGTAGCTCTGTCTTCGCAAGGTTTAGTTGAAGGTGGTGGTCCTTCATCCAGCCAGAAATGTCTGTCAGGCAGGCTGAGATACGAGCAGCTACCGTCGGATCGTCAGGTTGGAATGAGAGGTAGAGTTGTGTGTCATCAGCGTAGCAGTGATAGGAAAAGCCATGTTTCTGAATCACAGATCCTAGTGATGTCATGTAGATGGAGAAGAGGAGTGGTCCAAACACTGAGCCCTGAGGCACCCCAGTAGCTAGATGTTGGGTCTTAGATGCCACACCCCTCCACGACACCCTAAAGGACCTACCTGAGAGGTAAGACTTGAACCATTGGAGTGCGGTTCCCGAGATGCCCTTCATCTTTAGGATTGACAGGAGGATCTGGTGGTTAACTGTGTCAAAAGCAGCAGACAGATCCAGCCGGATGAGGATTTGAAAGCTGCTCTTGCCAGTCTAAGAGCTTCAATTACTGAGAGCAGGGCAGTCTCAGTTCAGTGTCCGCTTTTGAAACCAGACTGATTGTTGTCCAAGAGGTTGTTTTGTGTTAGAAAGGAAGAGATCTGATTGAAAACAACTCGTTCAAGTGTTTTCGCAACGAATGGAAGAAGGGATACCGGTCTGTAATTTTCCAGATGTGCTGGATTTAGAGTGGGTTTCTTAAGCAGTGGGGTTACCCGAGCCTTCTTAAAAGCTGTGGGAAAGGTACCAGTGTGAAGAGAGGTGTTTATGATGTGCTTGAGTGTGGGTACAACTGAGGAAGAAATGGCTTGAAGTAGATTAGTGGGAATAGGATCAAACGGACAGGTGGGCGATTTGAAAGGAGGAGTTTGGAGACTTCTGCCTCTGAAAGTAGAGAGAAGGAGGGTAGAATGTGTGCGTTTGCTGGTAAAAAGTGTGTGTCAGTTTGTGGATTGGTAAATTGGCCGCTGATGTTGGTTGTTTTATCTATGAAGAATGTGGCAAAATCGTCAGCTGTTAGGGTTGATGGAGGAGGAGGGTTGAGAATAGAGGAGAAGGTTTTGAAAAGCATGCAAGAGTCAGAAGAATTGTTAATTTTGTTGTGATAGTAAGTCATTTTAGCAGTAGAGATATTAGCATAGAAGGAGAAGAGGAGGGATTGATAAAGACCAAGGTCTGTAGGATCTTTTGATTTGCGCCACTTCCTCTCTGCTCCCCTGAGTTTAGAACGATATTCACAGAGAACATCAGATAACCAGGGGGCAGAGGGTGTGGCGGGGCTGGCCTGGAGGAAAGGGGCCAGAAGTTGTCCAAGCAGGATGTTAAAGTGGAGAAAAGAGTATCAATTGCACTGTTAGTATCTAGTGTTGAGAGCTGATCAGGTGGAGGAAGTGTGGATGAGACCAAAGAGGATAGGCAAGAGGGTGAAAGTGAGCGTAGGTTCCACCGAAAGGTGACCTGTGGAGAAGTGTGTGTTGTGTTCTGAGGAAGGTTGAGGTTGAGAGTGAGGAGGAAGTGATCTGAGGTGTGCAGTGGAGTGACCAGTGTATTGTCAGTGGAGCAGTAGCGCGTATAAATAAGGTCCAATTGGTTACCTGATTTGTGAGTAGCCACAGTAGATACTCGTTTGAGGTCAAATAAGGCAAGCAGAGTGTGGAAATCAGCAGCCTGAGGTTTTTCTAGGTGGTTGTTGAAGTCTCCAAGAATTATGAGAGGATTACCATCTTCAGGCAAGGATGAGAGTAGCACATCAAGTTCCTCCAAGAAACTGCCAAGTTGACCTGGGGGACGATATACAACTACAAAATGGATTTTAATAAGACTAGTGATGGTAATTGAATGTGATTTAAATGAGCTGTTGTCACACAGAGGTGGTAAAGGATCAAATTTCCAGTCATTTGAGATGAGCACACCAGTACCTCCACCCCTTCCGGTCAGGCGAGGGGTGTGTGAGAAATAAGTGTGTTATATAGAAGTTTATTTTGTGATAATGATCTTCTGTACATTACCCTGCAAAGCCACTTAAATGAATAAATACACCATCATGAAATGTTAATGTCTAGCCATCTATCAAAGGTTTTATACTCACCATATACATTAAAATGAACACTGAAGTCCTCCAAGGCCTTTTTTTTACGTTTGAGCCACAATATGCCAGTTAGTTATTTGCTTCTATTTTTTTTTATGAAAAGATATACAGATGAAAAAGAAAGTCTATTGGTCATAATACCACTCAATGCTGGTACTAACCAATCAGAATCCAGTATTCCAGAGAGTAGTGTAATAAATGTAACTATTGTAGACTGTGATTGGCCTCTATGAGTGTATGATTTGCAGAATGAGCTGTGGTGTGGACTGTATTCTTCAGATACAGACAGAGTGATATACGACCCGTGTGTCTGTCTTCAGCATATCTGTGGCCCTGAGGGAAACTTTGATCTGTTCTTCACTTCTTTCATCCCCTCCGGTTGAGCTGCCGAAAGGGAAAGAGGGGGAGGTGCAGAGATCAACGGGCTAAGAGAGGGAGTGGAAGACATGCGGAGGAGGAAAACAAGAGGAGGTCACAGAAAAAAAGGATTAGTGTTGTACCTTCTGATGCATTCAGAGAGACAGAAAGTCATTGAGAATCAAGTACCTGTATTTAAAGCATGCTCATCTCAACTGGTGGGACTCGAGCTAAAAATGAACCTCTGTTCTGATAACAGATATAAACATGCTAATAATGCAAATAATAAAATGCAAATAACTATAATCAAGCATAGTTAGAGAAATAAATATACTTACCTTTTTTAAATTGTCTTGTTTTTTTGTTTTGTTTTTCTGATGATGTCAAAGGATGGATGTCAAGTCAAACAAATTTTGGGACAAATTCAGCTGTCATCACTTGCTTAAAGTCAAATTAGATTTCAGCATGGAACAACGTAACGACTAATGCAGTAAGTAAAGTACAATAAAAAATGTAGTTTGAAGTAATCAAGGCGTGCTTTACATATTATTTTTTATAACTAAAAGAACATTTTTAATAATTTTTATATATAAATTCAAAAGTTTTGTGTGGAAAAAAAAACTTTTTAAGGATGCATTAAACTGATAAAAAGTGATTTATAATGTTACAAAAGATTTCTATTTCATTTCTACTTTCTATTCATCAAAGAATCCTGAAAAAAAAACAATCAAACTTATTAATTCTCGTGTGCATTATTAGAGCGTTACATTTTTAGCACAAATTCATCCGTCACTTGGTTGGTTGGATGCCAACATGAACAGGTTGTGTGACTAATCCTCAAAAACCATTACCAAAACCAATTAATTTGATGATGTTGGTTATTTTTATAATTAATTTTTTACAATTTATTTAAATTAATTAAATTATAATCAGCCTACTTGTCTATAAATGACAACAGCTCTAATCTAATCTAATCAAACGCTGACTTATTGACCCATTTACCGTTTAATAAATATATTTCGGCCAAATGTATCAAATATCGATATGTAGGTTTATCAAATGTGCTAGGTCAAAATATACAGTAGCCTAACTGTGTAAGGTCATATGTAAAATCTTAGTTCTGGAGCGAAACATTTGCATATATGCTTTTCTTTATATTAAGTCTGTGAAACGTGTGGACGACATTAAGCTGTAAAAGTTTCTGTCTGTTTACGAGTGCACAGTTAATTTGTGAGCTCTGTAAATGAAAGTGTAGAAACACTTGAGATGTGCCACTGCGCACTGCAGTTTTCCTCAGACGGGCGATTTATTATTGCAGTGTGGCCGCAGAGGGCAGTCGGGCTAGTTAATGCTCTTCACAAATGTCAGTGCATACATCTTCTGTACTCTAATGATATTCACAGAGTTTGCTATGCTGCTATTGCCACTTTGATGCTGAGACGCCACATATGTCTAATGTTACCGAACTTGCTGTTGCTAAGTTACCAGCACATCAGCAGTAACACATAGTGTGAATGCACTGACACTGGTTTCCTCATGCAGCGCTCTATATAGCAAACACAAACAAAACATATGGATCTGTGTGGTGATGCTGATGATGCTGAACAAGGGAGCCGGAAACCCAACGGTCTGAGGTTCAAACTTTTATTGCTTCATTGATTATATACATGAAGTGTGCCACCAGGTGTACTTATACTGTAAAAAATTGCTGTCTTAAAATTTTAAGTACAATAAACTATTACTGTAATATATCATAGTGTATATTATATATATATATAGTATCATATATTTTTTACAGTGTACATGCTCTTTTTTCAAATAAAATGAAAATATTAAATCATTAATTCAATATTTAATTCTGGACTATTTCTGTATATTTTTAAATAACTATGAAAGATTTTCAAATTAAATTTCCAGCAAAAATAACTATATAATAATATATGCATTGCACTCAAAAAATATATATTTAGGCCTAAATTTAAGTATGTAAAATATATCTGAATTGCATATAAAAATTGGTTATTGTGTGTTTAAAACACATTCAGTTCATTAGAACCATTACATAAATCCTACCCGTTTGACAAATATGCATCATAATAAGTTTACTAGTATTTTCTTAAAACTGTAATATTTTTAGTGAACTTTGATTTAAAATTCATCATATCGTAATATAAAATGTTGGTCATAATGCAAATGATAAGTGGCCTACGCACCTTATTACTGCAAAATTTATATTTCTGTTTATATTTATAAGTTGAGCAGTCCTGCTTTACGCCTTCTGTCTACAGTCTCAACAGCCAAAACATATGTGATGGCTGTATAAAAAAATAAAAAAAAATTGTTCTTTTCTAGATTTTTTTCTTCAAGTCTGATGAAAGAACGAGAAACAAAGAGAGTAAAATATGTGCAGACATCTTTGCAAAAAACTCTTTCAGTAAGTGACAGGACTATGACAAACACATAAACACATCTCCAGCTTCACTTCATCACTGAGAGTGTTTTCAGACTGGAGACATTATGGCTTTGTTCCAAAACCTATAGTGGGCTGTCTACAGACAGCATTTTAAGACATATTGAGCATAAATACTCATAAACATGCTGTCTTCTAAGATTACTTCTTCTAAGCAAGATTATTGTTGATTAAAAAATTACTTACAATGCATTCAAATCTAAAAATGATAAATAATAATAATTAATGATTTTGTGGTTAATCAATAGTGAGTTGAGTGTCTGAAGGATCATGTGACATTGACGACTGCTGAAAATTCAGCTTTGCATAACATGAATAAATTACATTTCAAAATACATCACACTAGAAAACAGTTATTTTAAATTGTAATAATATTTCACAATATTACTGGTTTATTTGATCAAATAAAATGCAACCTTGGTGATATCTTTTAAAAAATAATCTTAAGCTTTTGAACAGGGGTGTATATAAAACAAAACAGTAATAAACATCAATATTACTTGCATATATTTTTAATAAAACATTGTAATTTTTTTTTTACAGATAATTATAGCTAATTAATGATACTGATTTGTTAACATAGCAGCATGCTAATGCCGGTTACTGTATCTCTATTAATGTGACAAATAGAGTTGCTGTCTATGTAGTAGGGGTTGAACGACTTTTTTTAAGTCAACATTTATGTGATTAAAGTTGAGTCGATGTCGACTAGTCGCTGATGACATCCGTACTACACGCTGTTTAAAACGTGCATTCTCCCGATCAATTTTTAGCCTCCAGATAGTATAATAAAACGTGTCTTATGGAGTGCTCTCGGAGTATGTATTTATTCGTCATTTTAACTGTTTGGAAACAGTGCTTAAAAGTGGACTTCAAAGATTTCTTATCCTGTTGCGCCCTCTATAGGCCATGACCAGCGACTAGTCGACATCAAGCTTATTGCAGACAGATAATATTGCACGCAACCCCTATGTAGGGTGCTCCAAATCACTTATGAGGATCCATTTGAGTTAGGATGCTGCCCTAGAAGGTCCCTGCCTATGTATGGAGGACCAAACCTGCAGAAATTAAAAATGAATAAATGAATAAATAAATGAATAAATTAACAAATAAATATGCGAATAAATGTAAAAATAAATAAATAAAATGACTATTTATACTTTTATTTCCTTATTTATGTATAATTATATTTTTTGCCACATTTATTTATTATTTTATTTTTTTATTTA
Source organism: Gila orcuttii (assembly GCA_026230005.1). Taxonomy (NCBI): domain Eukaryota; kingdom Metazoa; phylum Chordata; class Actinopteri; order Cypriniformes; family Leuciscidae; genus Gila; species Gila orcuttii. The sequence continues at coordinate 25,006,583 of JAPDVR010000005.1, read as the reverse complement.
TGCATTTATTTATTTTCAATTTTATTTATTTTCACATTTATTTATGTATATATGTATTTATGTCTACATTTATTCATTTATACATTTATTTATACATTTAATTATTTATGCATTTATTTATTTATACATTTATTTATTTATACATGTATTGCTCTGTATGCTAATGAGGGGGGCGTGTTTTACCTAAGACATAGCAATCGATCTCAGAGTGGCAGTGCTGAAGCATTGAGGCCACAGTGACACCTTGTGGTGTGACCAAACAATATGCAAGAGGTTTGTGGACGTGACTTTACAGGTCACGCAGAAAATAAATGACTTAGAGATGGGCAATATGGCCAAAATCTTATATCATGGTTTAAGTCCTTTAATATGCCCTAACTGTAAGTAGCTATATAGGTTTACCATAGGCCTACTCTTTATTCCGGACATGGACCTGCTTTGCAATAACTTACTTTGCTATTTAAATGTTGCTTTCAATTATTTAAATTATAATATTTTTAATTCATTTATTTATTTTATCTTCCTTGCCTTTCATGGTTGTAAATATGATTTGAGACTTCATTGCTGTTATTTATTGTAATTTACAACTACGTCTGCCTTTTGAGAATTGTAAATTGTTAATAACCTATTGTTTGTTCAATGCCTATTTTGAATGTAAATTGGCTTATTTCTCAAAAAAAAAAACCTTTCTTTTTTTGCATAAATAAATAAATGTATAAATAAATAAATAAATGTACACATAAATACATATATACATAAATGTGAAAATAAATAAAATTGAAAATAAATGCATAAATAAATAAATGAAAAAATAAATAAATGTGGAAAAAAATATAATTATACATAAATAAGGAAATAAAAGTATAAATAGTCATTTATTTATTTATTTATTTTTACATTTATTCGCATATTTATTTGTTCATTTATTTATTCATTTTTAATTTCTGCAAGTTTGGTCCTCCGTACCTATGTAGACCAAGGTAGGTTTGGAAAAGAGCTTGCAAAATCTAAATCTGTAAGAATCCTGAACAAACAGGTTTTATTTCCCATTACATAGTGACTAAAGCATTCTAAAGGCTTATAACTACAAAAATGTAACTTATATGAATGTATATCAAAAAACAGATCATAAACAGAACAAAACATATAGTAACATACCTAGCTTAAAGCATGTACCCTATAGCCTACGTAGAATATTTGCTCAAACCATTGTAGTCCGTGTTAAAAATAAATAAATAAAATGTTTTTGCCTTAACAATCTGCTACGAGCACCAGGAGATTTTTGACGATTGCTTAGTTTATATTCCTGCCGCATTGTTCCAACAACACTGAGCTGAAATCCAGCTCCACATAAATGCACCATATAGGCCCTACGTTCTGACTGGTTGTTTGTCCCTGTTTTCATGTTGCACCCGCAGTCTTTCCCCTCGCACATACAACCTCGTCCCTAGTTGACCATTAGCTAGTGGTGCATGCAATGACGAGGCTTACATATCTCCTGCAACTGAACCCGCAGGATCTTCAGCTCAAATTCACACGCTTACCATGTGAAGCCCAATGCTGATCTGCTTTTTGACTATTTGCAAACCAAAAGCTTCAATATCAGGCACAATAAGACATGCTTTTGAATGCAAATGTAAACTAAGTCAGGACTAATTAAGTAAAAAGTATTATATAGTATTTCCTAATCAAAACATAATTTGGCTTAAATAAAATGTCTGTTCATTTTGTTTGGTTTCTGTGGTACAAGGCGTAAACTAAAGACTACTGGCTACTTAATAAAAAACAAGCTCTTCGATATGTCCTGGACCGAGTTTAAATAACGTCAACACAGGAAAGTCAGACTGCACTTATCAAGCCGTTTTATTGGGACTGTTTGGTCTCTGGATATTGTGGGACATCTGCTCCTGTGAGACTTTCACCGTCTCTCTGTGTTTCACACAGCTGTTCTGTCTAAATAATGCTGTAGGGAAACTATCGGACCTCACACACACACACACACACACACACACACACACACACACACACACACACACACACACACACACACACACACTTTACATCTCCACCATCTTAATTTGGCATATGATCAGCATAGCTCAAGAAACTAATTCCAGACAGTCTGTTTAACCCAAAAGTGAAGTTGAACAGGCAAACAAATGCAGCTTTAATGACTGTCACAGATACAATGAGTCAATGATCTGATAGGCTACTTTAATACAAAGAGGTATGCATACTACAGATTTAAGCAACCTAAAGTTTTGTATTGCTTACAGACACAGTAGTGATAGTTTATGAATTGCTCCTTGGAATCAAATCTATTGAATTTCATTCAAATCCCTTTTTTCTTTTTTAAATTGGTGGCATTTTTCCTGGGGTCCCGTTCTCCTGTGATGTAATTCACTAAAGCCTTAGAGAGTCTAATTTTCAAAACATTTGTCATTGAGCCTGCCTTCATTTGCATACTTCATAATTAGTGATACAGCTCTGCATTGCATTTGGGAAAATAAGACGCTGCTAGCATTTTGCATTTGGTCTTAAGGGGATGGTTGATTTGATAAGCAAAAACAGAGATGAATGAAGTACAGCCCCCCAAATCCACTTTTAATTAGCATATTCATCATTAAATGATATAATAATGTAATAGTTTCTCAATCAACACCACCGAAAAAGGCCCTTCAGGTACAAGGGCTCTTATGAAGCGCAGTCGCGACCTCTACTGGAAACGCGGTATATTACAAACACAACACGTGTTTGGATCCTACAATATTTCACTGTGATTTTAGAGGTTCATTGTGCGGTTAAATTCTGATTTGAATGAGAATAGGCTATCATATAGATTGAATTATCAGTAAATTAGTGAAAGCGTTGTTAAACGGACAGTCATTTAATTAAATTTGCGTTCGCGAACTGCTCACTAAGGTAGGCTAGTTGTACCTATAGGCATATAATAATGTGTCACAAGTTTGGGCCCAAATTAAAATCATTTAGTCAGCCTCATGTTGTTCCAAACCTGTGATTTTCTGTCGTTTTTGGGACACAAATGGAGGTTTATTTAGGTTATTTTATCCTAAATGTGAACGAGGACAGCGTTGTGTAGCTCATCTCATCTGCTGTATTCTTAAGGCAAATAGCCTACATTAACTTTGTGTAATCCTAATAATAAAAAATACTATCCCTACATAAATAAAAAGTAAAATAAATAGCTGCTTCTCAGCAGCTCGCAGATCTCATGCATTCAAATGACGCATTTAGACGTAGCTAAAAGTAGGCCTATGACACATTAGGCCTTTATCATTTTAGGTGAAATATTGCTTTATGAAAATGCTTACTATTAAAAAGAATGTTTTATGCATATGGCTTGAGTTACATTACAGACAGGTGGGTCAATTCGCGTAGCCTACTTGTCGTTTTAAAAATGATATTCAACATAATAGCCTACAATGCTCACTATTTTACAGAAATATCAATTATCCTCAGACCGGCTGACTAAATCTCACAGAATTTACCATTCATCAAAAGTGGTGAGATGAGATTTTGTGCCATCTATAGAGAAAAAAATAAAGGTGAGGGGGTCATCTTGCCCCAGGGGGCATTACCACGTTACCCTACACTTGACTACAATGTTGAGTACATAGTGCATGTAGGCTGGGTGCATTGGGTTCAGTGTGTCATTTGGGACAGAACTTAAAATTGGCAGTGATTGCTCTTGTTCTCGGTGGTTACAGCTGTTCTTATATGACAGTAACTGGTTGCTGCAGTGCTGTACACCAGCTTTCTGTTCACCAGCTGCTGAGAAACTCCACTAGAAACAGCACAGCGCTGAGACCATTTAATGATGCATCAACACACAGGAAGGAGAGAGAGAGAGAGAGAGAGAGAGAGAGAGAGAGAGAGAGAGAGAGAGAGAGAGAGATAGAGATAGAGATAGAGATAGAGATAGAGATAGAGATAGATAGATATGGGCTTTTACTTTGTCAAGGGGCTTCTAATGATAGACTCAGTGAGCAAAACCTGATAGAAAAACATGATTGTCATGATACAGTACACCTGGGCTAGTTGGAGTATATTAATAATATTTATTAATTCCATCTTCCAAAATACAATTCCAAGAAATTATTTTCAACCAAAAATGAAATTAAAAGTGTCACCATTTACTCACATAGACATTCAACCTAACATGTTCTGTAGTGTTTCACAGGAGGAGGAAAGTTACAGTTAGATTTTATATATATATATATATAACTATTTAAGGCAACAGTCGACTGTAACTATACAAACAAGGATATTTTTCATAAATATCATCTTGGGGCACGTTTTTTGTGTTTTTGTTATTTTATGCAACTTTCATTTCTGTTGACCAAAGCAATTGTTTTATGTTTGTAAAAAAAAATCTATATCATAATTTTTTACATTTTAAATTAGTATTTCAAACTACTTTATTATTCTAATAAATTAGTGTAACCCCCCAGCAGCACAGTGTTTGTATGGCAGGCATAGAGTCTTGCTATGTCTTTTTAAGTGTCTTTGAAGCAGGCTGAGCATTTCAGGGGACTGTTCTCCACTAACTCTCAGTTTCTCAGCTTCTACAGACCTACTGAAGTTTTCAGAACTGACGAATATCATGCTGGTTTTGGTGACTGGATTAAAACAGACTGCAGATGAGTTAAAGGCCAAACCAGACCTGCTCACTAAAAACATCTCATGCATTTCAGGATGGACTTATTCAAATGTAAAGCAATGGAACTGAACAGTCAAGTTTAATTAAGTTTATATCCAATTACATTTCATGTCTTACATGCATGTCATCTTCGTTCAGATAAAACCAGAACAGGCCTGTTATTTTATTCTGAGGTGTGAAGTTAAAAAAGACTATATAAATATAATCCCTGTAAACAAGTTTATACAGTTATGTACACAATTATATGCGTAATTGACAAATCGCACAAATGTAAATCAACCTTTAACTGGTATAATGTGTGCTGGTGTGGATCTTAGATATTGTGTTGTAATTTCTTCACTTTTGGATGTAAAGGATAAGCATTGAAGTCAGTTAACAATGAATTGATAAATTATTGTTTTGTTTTAAGTTCTTAGTAAAAATACCAGGAAAAAGTTTAGTAAAGCGCAAAACTAATTAAAAAAATAATTTCAGGAAAATGTAATTATTGTGGTAAGAATTATTGCCACCACTGGTAATTATGATCAACGATGGCTGTAAAAATAAATCTGCATTGTTTATCCTTTTGATCTTTAATAAAAAAAAATAAAATAAAAAAAAAAACCACACTAACCTTCCATTAAGTAAAATAATTGTGTGTTCACAATTATTTTTTTTTTTCACAATTATTATTTATTTGTGTTCACAAATAAATGTTTTTGTCCAAAACACGTGCCACAATTATTGGCACCCCAAGAATTATTTTCGAGTAAAATATTTCTAAAATATATTTCCATTAATATTTACCTTTTTTAACACCAGGGTGACTAGGAACATGATATTGTCTAGCTATGACTTCTGGTTTCACAGGAGTTTAAATATGAGGAAACACAAAGGCCAAATTCCCTTAATCATCTATCACAATGAGTGATAGTTATATAGTTCTATAGTAAAGAATATAGTTCTGGAGAGATTCTGTATGGAGGAACGGTCTCTGATCTCTCGTCAGTTGTTCTCCAAACTCAGAGCTGTTACCTTGGAAAAAAGGAGGTTGCAAAAAGTATTTAATAAAAGGGTGCCAATAATTATGGCCAACGTATTTTGGAGAAAAGCATTTATTTCATAATGTGATTTACCCCCCACTTTAAATTCTTTTACTTCAATGAAAGGTTAGATTTTTGTGATTTGAATGAAAGATCAAAATGATAAACAATGCAGAAAAAAGCTATTATAATCCATAAAATACTATTCAGGACAAAAATATTCCCCATTAAAAATCCTGACTATGCATTCGCATACCAACAAAGGTTGACTGAAAGTCAAAAGGGTGAAACATGACCTCAATTCTCTGTAAAGAAATGCATCTCAGTATTTCACTTTTGCTCTTAAATGCTTAGAAAAGTAGGATGAACCATTATCTCTGGAATATTGAGTCATCCAGCTCCTGAGGATTAAAACATTGAATGTCAACATCACAAACCTGTATTAAAAAAACACAATTACCATTACTTTCTAAAATCGATTGATGAAAACAAAAAGACATGACAAAAAACAAAAAAAAAAAGGCAGGAAAAACTCAGAATAAAAAGTCCAACAACCCAACAGAAGCTTGTCAAGAACAATAAAACATTTTTATATCCCTGCTGAAACCAGTCTAAGCCTAGGCTGGTTTTAGCTGTTTGTTTTTTGTCAGCAGGGATGTTTAAATTTCTTTTTGCCATGATCAATTCTAGGATTTTTCAAATAAAACTAGTTGGGACATGAAATATTGATTTGTGTTTAAATTATTGCATAAGAAGACAGCCTGGAGTGATACGGGAGACATAAAACTAGCACACATTTGCATGAAATCCTTTGCCTGCATGGGACAGCGCTCAAGTGTACAGAGTAATGTGTCATTATACAAATATACCTGACCGCAGAATATCATAATCAATGACAAAAACCTGTCAAATGAGACACTATGGCATCCAAACCCGATCCACATCGCAGGAGTCCAAATAAACAAAACCACTGCAGAAATGGGAAAATTTTTATTTATGCATTTCACGAATCCAAATGTTCAGACCAGAATTTAATTCCATCTTTTTTTCCAACATAAAAACATTACAGCAAATGTTTTGCAGGGAAATGTGTTCAAAAACATAACCGCTGTGAAAATAAAAACCTAAAAAGGGCAAATGTTTCGGTTGTCTGAAAGCGCACAGTAGGTCCTCGTGTTTCTGGTGGACAGTGGTACATACTTGTAAACGTATGGAATGTATTTATTTACTGTACAGACACGCAGGGACAAACCCTGCAGAAGAAACAAAATGATTTGTGCTGAGGAAACACCCTAGTCAAAAGAATTTATTTTATAGAGAAAATAAAACATACTAAAAATATCTACACAAGTCTTTTTTGTAATATATTTTTCCCCCACCTTTAACTTCCCTTTTAAAAACTCAACGTCTCTAAAAAAAGCAAGTTAAAACAGTAACTTACATGATTCTTCTACACTCTTCCTCTCAGTATTTTCTTGTTTCATTTTGTTTTTATCAGTCGCATTAAAGATTATGAGGAAGCTTTGAAAATGCTGCATTATTACATTCAAAATCAACGTTAATAGCACAGCATGTTCATGACCATATGGGTGAATCTCATGAAAACCTGTCCGGTCACATTTCACCGTAAAATCTTGTACACCTGGCCCAGTTTGAAGCCGTTTTTTGAAAAAAAAAAAAGCACTGCTGGGATCTCAGGACTCACTCCAGTAACTCTGGCACGATGCAGCAGATCCGTGTGGGAAGTAACAGCGTGTGGAACTGCCTCTTAAAAGACAACAGCCTAAACGAGTGAACAACATCTGTGCTTTTCAGGCTCAAGGAGCACATGCATCCAGCTCTGGGCCACGGATGAAATGTGTGTTGTGTTGGCAGACAATCATAAGCAAAGCCATGCGATGGCAATGTAACAATCTGAATAAAAATGAAATGAAAAATTGAAGGAAAAAAAAAAAAACAGCTTTTATACTGCCGTTCTATTTCAGTCTAACTCCCAACACCCAGAATCCCACGCATGCAAGACCTGTTACATAAAGAAACACAACAGCAATATAAATCAGCCCTCGTCAGTCTATCAGCTCGGTGCGACCAAGGCTATAAAAATAGAATAACTGTTTTAATCATTTACTGTTTCAAACGTCTTTACATATATTTGTTTTGTAAAAAAAATTGTGCCCATCATGCTAAACCTTGCTATAGCACTTTAATATACCTCTCAGTTTTACAAGGTCAAATACAGTCTGTGAGCTCTTAAAGTTTTAATAGTTTTTTTCTCCTGTGTTTGTAGTATTAAAAGTAGCATGAAAAGTGTCATTACAACAAAACCCTGTGGCTACACACTAAAACTCCTGACAGAAACATTCAGCAGATCACATCTCAGTTTCCCTTATGTGTTAATCTAAGACAATTGCTAATTAGTGTATTTCAGTCATATACATGCTGGTTTGGATCGTTTTCAAAGGCTCATGGTTGAATCTCACACAAACATGCCACACTTCACCCAAAATATATATTTTCTTTTGCCTAAATGAAGTTTATTTCTTTCTTCTTAACATTTTATTTATTTGTATTGTGACATTATTTTCAGAACAATTAAGCTCATTTCCTACCTAAATTCTCATTACATTGATGCGCTTGGAATTTAAAAAAAAAAAAAAATGTAATGATCATTATTCAATATTCTCATTACTGTAATACAGTAAAACTATGACTATACAATGATTTATATTTAAATTCATATAAGTTAAATGCATAAATACTTTACAGTTTAAATAATATTTAATCATCATGTTTTTGTGCTGCCGTAACTTGCTTCATTTGTCATGAAAATAATGTCACAAAAACCATAAGGGCCCAAAAAACAATTATAATTAAGTTTAATAATTATAAGTTTAACTTAATTATAATATCTTGTTTATATAATTTCAGGGTGAAATGTGACCCAGACAAGTTAAGTGAGATTTAACCATCAGCCACTGCAACGTGAGCTTGGGTAGTTTTGGCCAACTCTCATTCCCATATCACTTGAGAGTCAACAATAATAATAATAGTAATACAAATACAACACCACCCATAATAGTTAAAGATATTAAAGTGTAAAACTAACTGTTAAAACGAAAGAAATATTGCTTCAAAGAAGTCTCTGGACATGCTTCTCTGTCCCGTCAGTCGTCTCTTCTCCCCCTCTGCTGTCTCAAGACCGGTTTGGGGTTTGAAAAGCGGTGTGTTCACAAAGAAGGTAGTGTGTGTGAGTGTGTTACCATTACAGAACCGTTCAAGGGTCTCTCTAGAGCAGAAAGGAGTCTTAAAGATCTCTGGGGCTGATGGGAGGAGATTCCTTGCGATTGGCCCGTTCACAACTCGGTCCTACAGAGCGAGAGGAGACGCAGTGCTGGGACTGGTTGGGGTCGTGCTGGGGGAGGGCGTGTGCTTTGGAGGAGCCAGATCGAGGAGGGCACGAACCGTCCCGGCCACTTGAGCCAAACCTCTCTCTTCCAGGATGTGCAGGGGAAGACACAGCTGGCTCTGCGGCATAAACACACACACACAGCAGGGGCGAACAAAAAAGGGACAAAAATGGTGCGTCAATGGAGAAACAAAATTATAAAAATCAACATAACTTAAAATAAATGATTACAATGGATAAACTCAAATAAAGCAGATAACGTACAACTAAGGAAGGACTTAAATCAAAATGACCTTTGGAAACTGTAAAGAAAGATTAAGAGAGATGGAAAAATCATTCAAAACCTGCTAGACAGAAACCGGTCTGTCACAAACCAGGAACTAACCGGCGAGAGTATTAGTATTAGTATTGGTTGTTATTGCACATGCTTTGGGTTAGTGAACTGAACCAACTCCTAAACCTAAAAATCAAATCATGACACTGTATGTGCTAAAAACATCAACCATATATCAAATTGAGGTTCCATCTACACTTCAAGCCAAAAGTTTGGAAAAATTCAGATCAGTCTCTTATGCTCACCAAGACTATTGATCAAAAATACAGCAAAACCGTAATATTGTGAAATATTATTACAATTTAAAATAACTGTTTTCTATGTGAATATATTTTAGATGCAAAGCTGAATTTTCCTCATTACTCCAGTCCTCAGTGTCCTTCATAAATCATTCTAATATGCTGATTTGATGCTCAATAATTATTAATTATTGTTGGTACTCAACGTTGAATGATGGTTCTTTAGCGGCTTAATTTTATTGTGGAAAACATGATACTTTTCCAAGTCCAAGTTTCAAATAAATTCTGTTCTTTTGAATTTGAAATCTTTTGTAACATTATAAATCTCTTTACTGTCACTTGAACAATTTAGTGCATCCTTGTTGACTAAAAGTATTAATATTATTTATTTTTATGTTTTGTTTTTTTTAATCTTACTGACCCCAAAACTTGAGCGGTAGTGTATCACCGTGTCCAGAATAATATTAAGCAGCATTGTTTGAATTGATAATAAGAAATGTGACTGAAGACTGGAGTAATGATGCTGAAAATTCAGCTTTGCATCACAGGAATAAATCACAATTGAAAATCTATTCAAATGGAAAACAGCCATTTTAAACTGTAATGATATTTCACTGTTTTTACTGTCTTTTAAATCAAATAAATGCAGCCTTGGTGAGCATAAAAGTCTTTAAAATCCAGTGTATCAGCAATCAAGACTTATTTTCACTAGCTAGACAATCCAGAACATGCCAGCCAAGCATTTACCACTGCAGCAACCTTCCCAACATAAAGCTGCGACTGACACAAACACACAACTAAACTACTGATAAAACACACATCTACACTGGATACTTGAGTTTAGATTTTATTGTAGAAAAGCAGAGGACAAGTCAGACTGTAGGAAAATCAGGCAATATGGCACACAAATCTGACAGACGCAAATGCTTACACACTCTGTGACCGGTGTTGTATTTCCTATGCGTGTTAGGATTATATTACACTATATTAATTAACAACAGGTATACTGGTTGACAAGGACTGTTATTTCAGTGAGTAAACTGTGTTCTGGTGCAAGACTGACAAGATGCTTGATAACTGTAGCGTTAAGAGCGGATAGCGAGATGTTTTCTAGCCATTTAAAGGGTTAGTTCAGCCAAAAATTACAATTCTGACATTATTTACACACCCTAAGTCGTTTCAAATGTATGATTTACTTTTTTTCACAAAAGGAGATGTTAAACAGCTAGTTGTGGCTGCATTTTTCCTCATAATTTGAGGCCATTCACTGAAACATAATTTTTGTGCAAATCATTCATAAAGCCCTTCTGAAGTGACTTTCAGATTCATGAAAGTGTTTGTTTTCATATGAAAAGATAATACTTTTATTTATATTTTATTTTTACAAACTGACTACACTGCAATTTGATAACACTATTATGCCATTTATTAATATTACAATAATAATAATACAATATTACAATTGTAATATTATTACCAAAAATTTGTTTTAACCAATTAGTCACATGTAAAAATACATTTGATTGATAAATAAAAATTGAAACCTGCAGCAGTCCATTTTCCTTTTTATTGCATTCCAATGATTTTGTGCACCAGTGGCATTTGTCTGCAAGAACGTTTAATTTTACAGGCATATGGCCAAATAATTCCTTTTGCATTTATGTTTATGTATATTGGAACCAAACCTAAAAAGGTAGTCCAGAAGTTCCCATAGCGTTACAGTATACGCAATTCACTTATTTGTCATTTTTGGGGTGGGATTATGCTAATTGTGAATGAGCAGCCTAGTTACAAATGATTGGAATTTATTAACATACGCATGATTAACTATCAAATCTGAAGTCTACAAAGCGTTTGTGAATCCAGAGGAGAGTTTTTGGAAAAATCCATTTTACACACAAATGACTCCAAATTTATTTATATATTATTGAAAGGTATATGAATGAAAATAAATTAGCTCAGGGACTGCCAGGCATCTCATATCAGTAGTTCATATGACATGCACTATATTACTTAAAGTGATAGTTTACTTAAAAATCAAAATTAAATCATTTACTCATTCTGGTGTTGTTCTAATATCGTATGCCCTCCTTTCTTTTTCAGACCACAAAAGGAGAATTTAAAAGAAAAAAGTCCTGTATCAAGCTTTGAAAAAAGACGCAGAAGTATCACAGAATGATCCTATTCAACATGTGTCGTATATTCCAAGTATTCCCGGGGTATACGATAGTGTTTGGTTTGAATTATCTATCGAAAATCCTGACCTTGGCATTTGGTCTTCTTTGTACGACTGCATGTTCATGGGACTATTAGCGCCATAGTTCACACACACTCGCCCAGGAGAAGTACACATTATTTTTTGCATCGCATTTTGATTAATTTCTTACTTTTTTTTTTAAAACTTTTTGGAACATATGACATGGGAACATTCTGTGATAATTTTGTGTCTTTTTTTTTAACGCTTGATGGTGGTCGCTATGCACTATCATTATAAGGACATTTTTGGCATCCCTTTTGTGGTCTGAAAAAGGAAGAAAGGCATATGGCATTAGTACAATACCAGGGTGAGTAAATAATGACTTAATTTTCATTTTTAAGTGAACTATCTTTTCTAATATGCAATTAAGGTAGGATGTTCTATGGTGCCCTTGCTTTGTCTTTTCCCGTCCCTATTCACTTTTGTATGGAAAAGAGCAGCTCAGACAGTATGCAAAATTTCTCCTTCTGTGCTTCATGATAGAAAGCAACTCATACAGAACGACATAACTGAGTAAATGTTATTTTTGGAGAACTATTGTGTTAACTGTTACCCCTTTTCCACCAAAAAAGAACTGGTTCGGAACTGGTGCTGGTTCAAAGTTGGTTCGGAGTTGGTTCAACTTGCGAACCTTTTCAGAACCTGTTTGTTTTTCCACTGACTAGAGCGCCCAGCGAACGGCGTCGTTACGTCACTGTGTACGTCGCCATACGTCTTAGCTAGAAACGCTTGCAAGTACAACATTACTTTGGGATTATCTCTAACTCGTGTACCAAGAAGGCTTCAAAAACAATTGAAATATGTAAGTCTTTTAATCTTTTCCTTTTATATGTAATCTTTTCTGATTAGTTATGTACCCCTGTTTTGTGTCTTTTTTTTCCCTTTCCATTTATTTGTTCTATATTGTGACTGTTTTCTTCTTTGCTTAGTTATAATGTTTTCAAAAAAATAAAAAAATAGAAACGCTTGCGCCAACTTCAACCATAACAATTACAAAGGCGGACTACATCGTGTTTCTGCAAATGTTCCGGGCTTTGCGATCCTATATTATGGTCAGAAAAGATGTTTAGAACACATCTAAACCCGCCCCCAGCCCCCGACGTAAGCATGACGTGGTAAAAGAACGGTTCTAGTCCAGCAAAGAGTTGGTGCCGCTTTGGAACCAGTTTTCCTGGCCGAGAACCGGTTCTTTGGCTGTCGAAACACAAAGAACTGGTTCGCGCGCAGGCACCGGCTCCGAACCGGCTCTCAAAATGCTTTGGTGGAAAAGGGGTATGTGAGATGGAAGACATTAACATACACACAGTAAGGCACAAAGGGATAAAACGGGGAGTTTAAGGTTTGGCATCCTCCACACTGTCTTATTCATTCACGGAAAGCCTCACAGAAACACAAAGCCACACAAAATACTCATCCACTTTAGCAGACTTTGTGAAAATGTGCAGCAGAACTAACATACAAAGGGCTCGTTCGCAGAGCAGTTAGCTTGTTCTGTCATCTTGTTTAAGGCTGATTGGGGGAATTCACCCATTTTTGTGCTTTTTGATGAAGCTTTGAATTTTGCTATGGACATGTGCTGTCTACACACACACACACACAGACATATAAACACTCTCAGTTGACTCTTTGCTAAGCCCCGCCTTAGAACGTCACTGACCACACCTTAGCAACTATTGCCATTTATCAACCATGAAATGAAGCGTTTGTCTTTTCAGAACATTATCTAGTGTAGTGATAATGTACACTAGTGTCCACAAATTTGGTGTCAGTAAGATTTTTCAAAAAAAGGATGCATTAAATTGATCAAAAGTGAAAGTAAAGACATTTATAATCAGTGTTGGGGGGGGGGTGTAACATTACAAGAAACGAGTTACGTAATCAGATTTCTTTTTTCAAGTAACTAGTAAAATAATACTTTTAAATTTTAACAAAATATAAGTAACGCAAGTTCATTTGTTTTCTAATTTATTCACTGACATCTCTCCTTGTCCCATTATTGAGAAAAATCGAAAGTAAGTGCAAAGGCGTTGTGTGCGCTGTGTAAGATGATGGTTATTGTAGTTCTAGACTAAATGTGAGCATGCATTTACTCATCTCACTTGCAGAATAACAGAGTCCATATTCCTCAAAATAAATAAAAACAGTGAAATGCATCTCAGAATATTACACAAACCTGCAGTAATTAAATGTGTTAAATAACTACTAAATATACTTTATATATTTACTGTCACTTTAACCAATGTCTTAGCTGCTGACCTTTAATGATTCAATTCAACCATAAGAATAAGCAAAAAATACTGTAGTTAAACATCACATTTGTGTTTCTTTTTCTTTTTTTTAATGCTGAAGTATAGTGTTGAACTTTCTTCTTCTGCAATCCAGAATAGCAGCAAAGTTGAAAGGTTTGTTTGAGCTGTGCCCTCTACTGTACAGGTGTGAATGTGCATTTCCTTCAGTCTGAGACTTATTCGCTTTTGGTGTAAAAAAGACCATTATATCTGCCAAAAAATAGAACTTTTGTACAAGCAAGGTGAACAACCTTGTACAGCAAAAGTAACGTAACATTACTTTCAATAAAATGTAACTAAACAACGTAATTAGTTAATTTTTTAGGAAGTAACGCAATATTGCAACATTACTTTTAAAAGTAATTTCCCCAACACTGTTTATAATGTTAAAAAAATATTTATTTTCCAAAAAATGCTGTTCTTTTGAGCTTTCTATTCATCAAAGAATCCTGAAAAAAAGTATCACAATTTGCACAAAAATATTGACACCACAATCTGACTCCGATTCCATAAATCAACATTGATAATTATAAGAAATGTTTCTTGAGCAGCAAATCAGCCTATTAGAAGGATTTTTGAAGGATCATGTGACACTGAAGACTGGAGTAATGATGCTGAAAATTCAACTTTGCATCACAGGAATAAATTACATTCTAAAATGTATTCACATAGAAAATAGTTCTTTAAAATTGTAATACTATTAATATTTTAACAATATTACTGTATATTCGATCAAATAGATGCAGCCTTGGTGAGCATTAGGGACTTCTTTCAAATACATTTTAAAAATCAATCTTTTGAACGGTAATTAAATTTCTTTAAAGAAAACTGCACATACAATTATTTCCAGTCCATGTAATAGGCTACCATTCAATCCATTTGTACCATCTTATGAGCACGCTTTACTGCAATTCGCATGAATGTTATTTTAAAGCTTGCCTGAGCGAGCAACATTACACAAAGGGGTCAGACAGAGCTTAGCAAAGTATCAATGATGTGCACTACAACACTATAAACATGTGCATAAACACTGGCTATTGTGTAAATCTGCTCATTTGCGCGCACAAAAAAACAATTGACTGTTTTAGTGCAGTGATCAATACGGAAGTGTGATTTAACAGCTTGGCACCAGGTGGCAGTAGAGAACACATAGCAGCGACATGATTGACAGGTAGAAAAGGGCGAATCCAGCCAGCTGGGTAGAAGGGGCGGAGCGAAGGGGAGGCGGTGCCAGGGAGAGCAAGGCCTCAACCAGCCTGAACACACAAACAACCTCCCCTTTCAGCACGTCGCCCGCTGAACACAAACTATCCTGCCCGCAGGGAGGAAAATGAACATGAGTGTTCAAATAAAACACAATGAGAGGTTGATGGGATGTGAGATGGTTTGAAATTGGAAGGGAATTGGGGGAAAGAGAGAAAGAGTTAGTGGTATTAGCTCTTAAACTTTTAGAGCATTAGAGGAAACAGCAAAAGATGTTAAAAGCCCAGTTAGTTTTGAAGAAAACATGAAGCGTCATGTGTTTAAATTTCTTAATTTGATTTTTAAATATTAAAAAAAAAAAATTCCATGAAAAAGGAAATAGCTTGAAGTGTAGGAGACCAAGTCTACCTGAGGAACTCCAATTCTGCGGCACGCCTCTAGGAAGTTCTCCACATTTCGTCGACACTTGGCCATTGTCAGTTTGGGCTGAAAAGAAAAAGAAAAGATGAAACTATGAATTCCTATGTGCAAACACAAACGTACACAAAAAACATATAAATGAAGTTATGAGCAAAATAAACCCCAAAAGTCACTCACCACTGCCGGTGAGGGTACATGGATGCTCGGTATGGATCGGGGACGCACGTGGTTGGCCAGATGGCACAACACGACCCCGTCAGTCAAAGCTGCCCCAAGATCAGTGGGTAAAGACACCTTGAGTCGACACTCAATATTCTACACGAAGGATGAAAAATTAGACTTACAGCAGGACAACAGTATTATTTGTTTTGTAATATTTTGATTTGAATTATATAACAGGACAGCATAATACAATATAAATGAGTTTTTATATATATATATATATATATATATATATATGTATGAAACAATAGCTAAATAAATAATGGATAAGAGTAGGGTACTACTAAGGCAGTTTGCTTGACGCACCCTTCTCAGCTGCTCTATCAGTAGCGCCTCCTCTCCCGTTGGGGCTGGACTCTGTGTGGGAGTGGCTTCCACTGGCTCCGCCTTCTGTGCGCCTGATTCTCCTGCAAAATGGTCACACATGCCATTAGAAATACGTCACTGCGTAATTACATGAGCAAGTTCTAATTAGGAAACGTGTCATTTGATTGACTTGTAAAAGAGCACAACAGTGACTGCCTACTTCAGTCGAATTGTTATATTTAAATTCTATTATAGTATTTATTAATATTTTAAAATAGCTTTTATTTTCAGTTTTAATTTTAGTATTAATTTTGTTATGTTTCTCTCATTTAAAAAAAAAAAATCTATTTAGCTATAATTTACATTTCTTTCAGTTTAAGTCATTTTAGTACTTCAACTTAATAATTTTCTGTTAGTTGCCAATGCAACATGTCTAATTTTTATTTTAAAGTTGGTCATCTAATATTTATATTTTATTTCCGCTTTCTTAAATTAACGACAACCCTGCCACCTTTTCAGATATTTTTTTTTTACTGCATTTCTCATTTTTTTCTCCATACGCATTTCAGAAAATCCTTTACTTAAGAGTTCAAGACAAACCATCCAGCTCTGTGATGAATTATATCGCCACATGTGATTCAAAGCACTTTTTTATTAATGAAAATAAACATTAAGGTACAACACTTTGCACTTAAATTCTTGTTAGGAGTGTTAGGAAACGACGATACCGAATGATTAAACATTAATATACAAAACTACAAGTAATTGATAAAAAACAAATTTTGTTCAGAGTTTATTACAAAATATTCAAATATTTAGGCTGACACTGATTAGTGCACTTAATTTACAGTAGGGGCTTTTGCACCGGAGGAACCTTTTCATAGTACCTAGAACTACTAGAACTATTAACCCACTTTTTGACATGTTTGCACCGCAGGAACTGGGAACGATTTCAGTTCTAGGAACGCCTTTGGGGGAACTAAATTAACTTTCTTTTTGAAAGAAAGTAATACTTTTTATTCAGCAAGGAAGCATTAAATTGATCATAAGTGAAAGAAAATACATTTATAATGTTATAAAAAAAAATTATATTTCAAATAAATGCTGTTCTTTTGAACTTTTTATTACACCGCTAAAAATGTATCAAGGTTTCCACAATATTAGGCAGTACAACAGTTTTTTTTTTACATATTATTATTAATAATAATAATAAATGTTTTTTTAGCAGCAAATCAGCATATTAGAATGATTTCTAAAGAATCATTTGACACTGTAGACTGGAGTAATGATGCTGAAAATTCAGCTTTGATCACAGGAATAACATTTTAAAATATATCAAAATAGAAAACAGTTATTTTATATTGTAATAATATTTCACAATATTACTGTTATTGCTGTATTTTTGATCAAATAAATGCAGCCTTGGTGAGCAGTAGAGACTTTTAAAAAAACAAATCTTACCGACCCCAAACTTTCGAACGTTACTGTATACGAATCATGAATAATCATGACATCACAAATTTCCCACAAAGAAGCAATGAGCTGCATAAGGTAAACAAACCTTTTTTTTTCTCCTCTCGCTGACTCAGGCGGAACAGGTAACTCTCAGGTCGCTGGTTGAGGCCGCGGGAGGGGGACGGGGCAGCAGGGCTGGGGTAAGTGGGTGACTGGAGGGCTGCAAGACAAGCAAAACATTGTCAAAAAGAGATGTGGGGCACAGAATAAAATAAAAAAAAACAGCAGTAAGGAAAGAGAGAATGAGAGGAGTTCATGATTTAAACGAATACATACCAGTGGGTGACAGTGAGGCATAATCTTCACCTTGCTACCGAAGACAGGAGTTCAATTGGAGAGAAAAGAAGAAGTGAAAAAGGTCAAATGAGTTGAAATATCAGATAATGAACACTGTATCTGTGGCATGCGCTTTAAAGTGAACTCTAGGTGTGAATTTCAAAAAGAAATAAGTAACCAATATCTCTTGGCAGTTTTTATAAGATTCGCCCACAGGTGACCTCACTTTATATTACGTTTTTAATGTGAGAACTTCCAAACCCTAAATAAATATGTACATGAATCAGCTAAAATCCTAAACAAGCAGGACATGACAGGTTTCCAGCATAATTTCCTTAATGAAACTTGTCATATTCATTCTGCCTGGATATGACAGGGTGTTAGATCTGAGTGCAACCACAATATCTTTGTGTAGCGAATTTTTGAGAGAAAAATTTTCACGAAACATCCACAGTCAGCTTATTTGCATCTAGAGGCCGATCATCTCCAGGCTCTTGCGGTTCAGTACCTGCGGCGTACAGGAGGGGGCGACGGATAAAGCGGGAGACACACACCCATCCAGCAGCACAGCAGAGAGAGACTAGCCAGCCACAAAGAAATGAGGAGAGGATAGAAATGAAACGAAAGGAGGAGAGATAAAGGACGAACGTAGGAAATAAATAGAAGGTTTGAGAAAGTGTAGGTGTTTCGGAAGCGTCAGATTTCATTGTTTATTACTGAAAATACTGCAGGAAACATATCATGAAGAGGAAATATTACAGCAATAATGCATTAAATAAGGTTTAATTTATTCTAAGAATGCTGAATGTTTTCTTGAAGGAGTCAGCTTTATAAAAATATAATAAATAAATAAATATGAACATTAATCTAAATTAATATTAACGTTTAATACATGTTTTGAGAGTAAAATGATCAAGAATCAGCCACAATAAGCTTATTTGCATCTATAGAAAAAAATAATAAAGGCAGATCATCTGCAGGCTCCAAACAAATATTATTTATTATATATTTTATTTAGATTGTTATATTATTTATATACTAATGAAACTTTGAGAAGTTTTGCAACATGCAACAGTTTAATACAAACATTTCAGGGTTCATTTATTTTCCTAACCCTAATTATAACCAATACTAACAAAAGCAATTTATGCTAAGTCCCCATTTTGACAGCAGATAAACGTGTCTGTGTGTCTCCTTCACCTGTTTGTGAGGGTCTGGCCTCTTCTTTATAGTGTTGGTATCTGTGTCTATCTCAAATATCAGTAGAGGTTCAAACTCACTCTGACACAGACAGAACCAACATATGAGAGAGAGAGAGAGAGAGAGAGAGAGAGAGAGAGAGAGAGAGAGAGAGAGAGAGAGAGAGAGAGAGAGAGAGAGAGAGAGAGAGAGAGAGAGAGAGAGAGAGAAGTGGAGAAAGAGACAAAGTAAAGGGACAGACAGGGAAGCAAAAAGAAGCAGGGCAAGCATATTAAAAATGCACACTAGGAAAAACATCTAATATTAAAGGTGCATTCAGCAAGTAAACAAAGTAATAACTATCAAATACAAGATATAATGTGATTACAGTATATATATATTTGAATAATGTGATTATTTTTTATGAGTAAAACTTACTAATTACTGAGTGCACCTTCAAAACATGTTAGCAGTTCAAACTGATCAGAAAAGCAGTTTTAAATGGAAATAACCTTAAATCGTGTTAATACATTATGCTAAGTTCTAAAGACTAATACTGACATTTGTTAAGGGAGGAGAACACACAGTGAGATAGAAGATGGAGGATGGCGCATGATCCGAGCTGATTGGCTCTTACCATGAAGAGGGCGGAGTCATCGGTGTGAGTGGACCGTCGGGAGGGGTACAGACTCTGGGGTGGGACAGTAATGCATATGACTACAGACTCTCTCTCTCTCTCTCTCTCTCTCTCTCTCTCTCACACACACACACACACACACAGATGGATGGATAGGGAGGAAGTGAATGTGCAAATCTGAGGATGAGACTCACCTCACTGTCTGTTGGACTGAGCTTCGTAGGGCTCGGAGTTGATTTATGCTGAAAGTACAAAGACAGAAAAGTGTCTTCCCATCATTGTGGCATGGTGCACAATTTGGGAGTTTTCGACTGGGATTTGGATGCTACAGATCAAATTTCACCCTTCAGAGCATCTCCATGTATCTCAATGTTAATGTTTCTTTTTCAAGTCCAACATTATTTGATATTATTGCTGCAACTTTTATTATACTAATATTAAATTGTGTTGACTACTGGCAAAATTTTAGCAGCCTAAAACAAGATTGAATAGCAATAGATTGCTCCAGGGATGACATATTTTTGTACAAAAAGTTTTGTTTTAGGCTAATCAAATTTTGCCAATAGTATTTTGCTAGGCCAAAACTTAGAAACGAGTTCCATCGCCCTAATGTCAATGGGTTTTTTGAATGCCTGAAATAAGGTCTGCTGTTGTCTATATGACGTTTGGATGTGTTGTTTGGTGTTCTCGGTTTTTACTTTCACTTTCGCAGGTGACGTGCTTGGTTCACGCTGTTTTTAATTATCCAAGAAGGGAAGTTGAGCGTGCTGATATCAAATGGTGATTTGTGACCACTTTTGCCACCGGAAGCCCAGGAAACTATAAAAAGGGACACCTCAATGCAGAAATAGAGACTTGCCTTCATATAGACTTGAGCTGTGCACTTTGTGTTTGTTTTGTCAGTGCGTTTCTGTAACCATGTGAACCAACATTATCTTGCCGACCCTATTTTGGTTCTTTCATTCTTGAGTTGTTGAAAGCATTATCATTGTGCTTGTGCTGGATGGAGGAAAAGGGATAGGTAAGTAATGTCATGTGACATATTTCTGTATAAATACACCCGGTTAGGGACATGTGCCACCTGCTGTATTTTTGGCTTGGTAGTTAGTGTATGGTAGATATGACATCTTGGACGTTGCAGGTTTTTCGTTCTACCTTTTCTTTTTTAATAGACAGGTTAAGTTAAAACGGGTTAGAAAGATTTTGTTGTTTTCTTTGCTTTGACACTGTCCAGTTCCCTTTGTCCTCCCCAGACTCTGTGTATTTGAATTATTGCCTGTGTGTATATAGATATTTTCCTTTTAAATATTTTCTTTTAAATAATTATTTTCTTTAATCTTCTCCACATTTTGTTGATCATAGCACTCAGAAATAAAGTTTCACCTGCTCTGCCGTTCCTGCTTGCCTTTTCCCCTCTCCCAGTGTTTTAATAATAGAAATTGCCAAACAGTGATTTAAAGGGGTGGTTGATTGCGATTTCACTTTTTTCATTTTAAATAGTGTGTAATGTTGCTGTTGGTGCATGAACAGTATCTGCAAAGTTGATGAGCAGATATATCGTCTTTTAAAAATCAGGAAGTTTAATGCCTAAAAAAACGACTCGAATGGGACTACAACGAGATACTTCCCGGGTTTTATACGTAACTAACCCATAAATTTACATCAACCCTCCCTCCGGAATATGCAAAAAAGGGGGTATGGCCATATTTCTGCGGCTTTGTCGAAGAGGAAGAGTTATAGTGGAGAGCAGTATTAGCCATGCCGTTGAAAGTGTGTTATTTTCACCCAGCTGTCAGGTCTTCTGTGTTCGGGCTTCCTACGGACGCTGTAGTTCGTCAACAATGGCTAAAATTTATGTTTGATTATGTTCCTGAAAATTACAATCGTAATTTAGCTCTCTGTGCTGCGCATTTTACGGAAGACAGCTTCCAGAATCTCCACAAATTCAATGTCGGATTCAACAACAAACTGTTACTAAAGCATGAAGCAGTTCCAACTTTAAAACCAGAGGCAGCAGTTGTTGGGCCACAACCTGCAAGTAAGACTTAATAATTTTAAATGTATTTGCATGTATAATTTCAGACGTAATGTTTTAGTTTTTATCAAGGACGTAAACAAATGCCAGCGCTGGCTTTAGTAGCCACTTAGTTATGCTATTTCGTGTGTCTATGACAAATGCGTACAAACATTTTGGACCTGAATTTGTAATTACGTACTAATTTTGTAAATGTATTTTCCATGTATACTTTATGACGTAATTTTTCGATTTGATCAAGAACGTAAACCAATGCCAACGCTGTTTGTTTATAGTAGCCAGTTAGTTTGATGCTTTTTTTTTGTGTGTAAGACAAACGTGTACACCTAAAGAAAACGATACGCTGAGTAAACTAAGTTTTGTGAATAGATAAACGGTTGTTCATTATATCGATAAAACAATAACTTTAAAAACGGTATTACTCTGTCATTTATTCAGTTATATTAAATGTTTAATAAGGACAAAACCGTATCTCAAAAGCTAACAAGCAGCAGTAGCATTTTCAAGTAACAGCGTATCGAAATTCTTATATAATAATAGTAGAATAGAATAATAATGATTCAAAAATGTACCATTCAGAAACGTTTTGTAAGAGCCGTGTTTGGGGAGGTTCTGCTTGACTCTCTTCATTGCCGCTTTCTGGGTCTGATTCTGGCACAAACTGATACGGCAGTATTGACACCATTATTTACATTTGACCGGAGCACATGCAGCTTTCACCTGTAAAGGTAATGGGCGTGAAGTTTCCAGACTAAGTGCGCTACGCAGTTTAGCCAATTGCAACACACCGGCCCAACTAACCAATCTGAGCCCATTGCCTGTTTCTGAGGGAGTGGTTTCATAGAATCAGAAAGTCAACCGGTTGTTCAAATGACAGGAGAAAGCGGCTTACAATAAAGGTGAAATTTATGAAAAATAAGGCTTTTTAACAAAAAAAACACACTTAGACGTTATATTGCACCCCATAAACACAATCATGCAAAGAAAAAAAGCAGTAAAGCACCCCTTTAATGTTGCCCTTCCCACTCCCTAGACCTTCAAAGCCAGGGAAAAGTCGTAAGTTACAGTGGTCAACACAAGCTCAAGATATTTTCACGTTTTACTCTACAGAATAAAATACATAAGTAAAACCTTCTCGTGATTTTTTTTTTTAAAGCTCGTCTTGAAAAGCGGTTGCTAACATGTGGCTAAACGGGACTACAGAGGTTGTCTGGGACATTAAACATCACGCTGAACTGCTTTCACAGCCTCATTGTGTTTATAATAGTGCTTTTGCAAACTATTTAAACTCAAACTTTCAGGGAAAATGTTTTTAAATGAAGACTGAAAGTTGTCAGAAACAGAAGATTTCCCTCCATTGACAGTACACACAACTACCTTTGTCACTTCAAAAAGTTCATAAAGAGATTGTTAAACTAATCCATAAGGATTGAGTGGTTTAGTCCAAATTTTCGGAAGAGACTGAATCGCTTCATATGATGAACAGATTGAATTTAGGCTTTTCTTCACATATAAACATTGATCAGCGAACATAAACAGAAGCTCAACTGTACTTGCTTGACACGTGACAACAAACCTCATTGGTTCTTGTGGAAGCTCAAACGTGCTACGTAATACACGAGAATGAACCTCATTGGTTCTCTCAAGTCAAGCATCCTTGAGCTTCTGTTTACCATATCTGATATGTGCAGTGATCAATGTTTATATGTGAATAAAAGCCTAAATTAAATCTGTTCATCATATAAAGTGATCGTGTCTCTACAGAAAATTTGGACTAAACCGCTCAATTCATATGGATTAGTTATACAATCTCTTTATGAACCTTTAGAAGCTTTAAAGTGGTCTATCAAAGCGTAGCTGTCAATGGAGGGACAGAAATCTCAGATTTCATTAAAATATCTTCATTTTTGTTTTGAAGATGAGCGAAAGTCTTACGGGTTTGGAATAACGTGAGGGTGAGTAAATTATGACAGAATTTTTGGATGAACTAACCCAAAGTTGTGTAGTTCATTTATAGACTACCTTTGACTTTTTACTTCGGGCAATTGTATTTAGACTTAAATTCATAATCATAATGTGTTAATTGGTGATTATCATAATGAGTAAAACGTGTAAGAATCATAACCTTATTTATTGCAATAATTCAAAAGCCAAGGGAGGGAACCAGGATGATGCTAAATGACACCTACCAAAATGTGTCTTCACGGCAGCTCTCTATTTGGCAAATACAATTATAGCAAATTGCGTGTGAGTGTGTGTGTACGAGTACCTTAGCGTAATTCATAACGGCATCTCTTTGCACTGATCTTTTCTGTCTCTCTTCCTCGTACCGCTGTGCCGCCAGCTGAGCTTCTCGTCTCACTTTCTCCACACCTCCACCAGAACCTGACGCCACACCAGCAGACCGCTGATAGACAGAACCAGAGTAAAACCACTATGTTTTGATTTACTGTATCATGAGGCATGTATATACAGCGACTCTTACCTGGTTATGAGCGTATGAAGACGTGACCGCTGTATCTGAACCACCGCTAAAGAGAGAACAACTACTGTTAGTGAAAACACAGATGACTATTCTTTTTATTTTAGTTTTTATATTTTATTTTATGTACTTTTTGCCCCTTTTATGTTACTTTCCTTTTTTCTTGAAAACTATAACTGTTTTTTGCCTAACATTTTATGTTATTTGTATTATATGATTACATGTACACAACTTATTTAATATTATAATTTATTTTATAGTATTATATATATAAAATTGTATACATGTAATCCTTTAATACAAATAATAAATATATATATATATATATATATATATATATATATATATATATACATATATATATATATATATATATATATATATATATACACATATATATATATATATATATATATATATATATATATATATATATATATATATATATATATATATATATATATATATATATATATATATATACACATATATATATATATATATATATACACACACAGGTCCTTCTCAAAAAATTAGCATATTGTGATAAAGTTCATTATTTCCCATAATGTAATGATAAAAATTTAACTTTCATATATTTTAGATTCATTGCACACCAACTGAAATATTTCAGGTCTTTTATTGTTTTAATACGGATGATTTTGGCATACAGCTCATGAAAACCCAAAATTCCTATCTCAAAAAATTAGCATATTATGAAAAGGTTCTCTAAACGAGCTATTAACCTAATCATCTGAATCAACTAATTAACTCTAAACACCTGCAAAAGATTCCTGAGGCTTTTAAAAACTCCCAGCCTGTTTCATTACTCAAAACCACAATCATGGGTAAGACTGCCGACCTGACTGCTGTCCAGAAGGCCATCATTGACACCCTCAAGCAAGAGGGTAAGACACAGAAAGAAATTTCTGAAAAAATAGGCTGTTCCCAGAGTGCTGTATCAAGGCACCTCAGTGGGAAGTCTGTGGGAAGGAAAAAGTGTGGCAAAAAACGCTGCACAACGAGAAGAGGTGACCGGACCCTGAGGAAGATTGTGGAGAAGGACCGATTCCAGACCTTGGGGGACCTGCGGAAGCAGTGGACTGAGTCTGGAGTAGAAACATCCAGAGCCACCGTGCACAGGCGTGTGCAGGAAATGGGCTACAGGTGCCACATTCCCCAGGTCAAGCCACTTTTGAACCAGAAACAGCGGCAGAAGCGCCTGACCTGGGCTACAGAGAAGCAGCACTGGACTGTTGCTCAGTGGTCCAAAGTACTTTTTTCGGATGAAAGCAAATTTTGCATGTCATTCGGAAATCAAGGTGCCAGAGTCTGGAGGAAGACTGGGGAGAAGGAAATGCCAAAATGCCTGAAGTCCACTGTCAAGTACCCACAGTCAGTGATGGTCTGGGGTGCCATGTCAGCTGCTGGTGTTGGTCCACTGTGTTTTATCAAGGGCAGGGTCAATGCAGCTAGCTATCAGGAGATTTTGGAGCACTTCATGCTTCCATCTGATTTCATTTTTCAGCACGACCTGGCACCTGCTCACAGTGCCAAAACCACTGGTAAATGGTTTACTGACCATGGTATTACTGTGCTCAATTGGCCTGCCAACTCTCCTGACCTGAACCCCATAGAGAATCTGTGGGATATTGTGAAGAGAAAGTTGAGAGACGCAAGACCCAACACTCTGGATGAGCTTAAGACCGCTATCGAAGCATCCTGGGCCTCCATAACACCTCAGCAGTGCCACAGGCTGATTGCCTCCATGCCACGCCGCATCGAAGCAGTCATTTCTGCAAAAGGATTCCTGACCAAGTATTGAGTGCATAACTGAACATAATTATTTGAAGGTTGACTTTTTTTGTATTAAAAACACTTATTTTATTGGTCGGATAAAATATGCTAATTTTTTGAGATAGGAATTTTGGGTTTTCATGAGCTGTATGCCAAAATCATCAGTATTAAAACAATAAAAGACCTGAAATATTTCAGTTGGTGTGCAATGAATCTAAAATATATGAAAGTTTAATTTTTATCATTACATTATGGAAAATAATTAACTTTATCACAATATGCTAATTTTTTGAGAAGGACCTGTATATATATATTGTTATGACAGTGTAATTTGGTCAGTACCGGTTATTTAAGGAGTTTTGACGTCTTGGGTCATCAGTTCTTAAGTCTCTGGATGGGCTGGTCTTCACAGGTGAACCCTAGAAACAAGTTAAAACCATTACAAACCCTGTGGTAACTAACAACAAAATCAGAATCAAAATCAGCCATTAAATACTAATACACACCTCTCTGGTGATTCGTCTTTCAATGTAGGCCATAAACTGAGAGCTGAGGCTGACTGGCTCCGCCCTTCTACGACTCCGCCCATCCTCCTCATCATCATCCCCTGTACAGCTGTCAATGAAGTCGATCTGTTCAAGCTCTGCGTCCACTACAGAAAGAGACAAAAAAGTGCTTAAAATACACTTAACCATAGTAAAAATAATTGTAATACACAGCTTCTCGTGGCTTATCATTAGATTTTAGAATCCATTTCATAAATGTAAATGTCATCTCACTTGTGCCATTGGTCACGTGAGACCCCGTCCGATGATCCTCACGTTCTCTTTCTCGTCTCTGTCTTTGCTCTTTGGTGATTTCTGCCACTCTCAAAGGCAAGTCTGACAACTCGTCTGAAGGCTTTAAGAAGGGATAGATGGGAGGAAAAGGCAAAACAAATTGAATTAAATAATAAAAATAAAATGAACAACACATAATGGAGTTGCATAGATTGGATTCTTGATTGAGTGACCTGAAAAGCACTTGCCTCATTTCCTGACCACCTCTTGTCTCCGCTGTCCACACTGTTAAACCCAGAGTCCAGAGCTCCGTATGGCCGACCAGAATACAAATCCTCTACACTGAGAGGAGACAGACCAGAGAGAACAACATCATATCATCATATTGCTTCATTAAGAACAAACGCATAGAAATAGTCTACTAAATGTCTGAAATAACTTTAATAAGCAATTAATTTCTAGCACACATATCACCCTACAAGAGATCAAATATAAAGTACAAATTTCAAGATAATTTCTGTAGAAAATGTGAGTGGTGTTTACCAGGATGTTGCTCAAGTGGTTTTTAACCACGTTTCTTACTGGCCCAAATGAAAGAAGCCCACTCACTAATCTCTGTGAACTTCGTTTTCTAGGCTTGAAATAAAAGCCTTGAGTCCTTCTTTCAGTCCAAGTCTGTTTGGTTTTGTTTTATTATTTAATTTCCACCAAGCAAAAAATAATCTGATAGTTGTGGGTGGTTTCTTAATGGCCCAAATCAAAGCAGCCCATTCTCAAGTCTCTGTGATCTGGTGTCTAGATATGGCTTGGGTCCCTCCTTTAGTGTAAGTCTATGGGATTTTTTTTCCCCACCCTTTTATTTTATATTTTTTTATTTGACTTTTATTGCAACAGAGCAAACAATTGTCTGAAAAAAAAACTTCAACGACCTCTTTTCAACAAAATTAGCTATCGTATGAACATGGTTCTGCCACTTCAGAAGTTTGATGTCCCCATCACTTCATCTACCATCATCCGGTGTTGCTGCAATCTCTCCTCTCTTCATACCTTCATTGCAATCATTCCAATCTTTCATTCAGTCTGTCTCTTTTCCTCCCCCTCCCTTCTTATCTGTAAAATCACCCTGCGCTGTGTGTCCTCTGAGAGATACAGCCGATAAACACTGGCTCAAATTGGATGTGGGTGCGAGTGAAAGCCAGGGAGCACATCAAAGTTTTTTTCACATTGCGCCCACAAAACCCAGTGAAATGAAGTACGTTCTCACCAGGATCCAAAGGGCAGTGGTCTTCTGTCGTAGTCTGGAAGGTCTGATGCTGCTTTACATGCCTCCATGTTCAGATATTTAAATATATGGATCTTTCCCTTTATACAGATCTGTAGGAAGATGCAGAAACACATCAATAAACATGGTCCTCAGGATGTGGAAGTCTTAATTTTGTTTTGTACAATTGGTGTTAGGGGTTGGCTATTTATGACCAAAATCTTATTTTATGTTGTAAGAAATTTTATTTTATGGCAAAAATATACATCAATATATTTTTGTTATTAAAAATAAGAACAAAGAAGCAAATTACAAACAATAGGACAAATACAATAACAAAAATATTATTTAAAATATAAATTTTCAGGTACAATATTTAACAGAAATTGAATAATCAGATATAAAAATAAATTACTGCATAGTCTTCACTGTATGAATTAAATATAAGTTGATACTTAAAGCTACAAAAGTTATTAATTCAAAAGTAAAGTTATTAAAGTTCTTTCTTTCTTCTGTTTGATTAACTGTAACGACACAGAGAGCATATTAGGCTGCTGTCACTTTAAGACACTTTAATCCTTTATACTGATACACATCCGGTTTACACCCAACTGTTTACTTTCACTTGAGATATAATCGACTGCGTTTGATGGGTATCCACATGATGGGTATTTTGACATTGTGTGTATTCGGCCGTTGAGCACAATAAGCCATGACAGAAAACTGAATTCGCGATCACATCCTGAGAGACGCGGCATTCCACGTGCACGATTACGCTGTGTGTCAGTCAGCACAAGCACCGCATAGTTCTTTTTTACAGCTTAACTCTTTTTAACATCATGCTCGTCCCGCACTTTATTGGCTCATTCATGCGTTTCATCACTCTAAAGTGTCAATATTGCTGTGCTACGCGTATATTTACATACTGCTATATACACATTATAGCAAAATCTGTAACAAAACACATTTTATACCATCACTACGATATTTTATTTTTTATTTTTATTTAACCTTTATTTAACCAGGAAAATCCCGTTGAGATTACTAATCTCTTTTTCAAGGGAGTCCTGGCCAAGACAGCGGCACAGATCACAACAATTCAGTACATTACAGACAATTTCATAACAATTTCATAAGACTATTTAAAAACATTTACAAACCATAGATTTCATTTCCAAACTTTTGAGCAAAAGTTTAAACTGGCCTATTGAAACCAGTTCCTTTAATTTCCAGAATTTTTGTAAGTTGTTCCATGTTGTGGGGGCAGAATAGTGAAATGCCACCTTACCCGCTTCAGTGCGGACACTTGGTACAGACATTAGCAGTGAGTCTTGTGAGCGTAAAGAATACAGTCTAGCTCCTTTTGGTTGAATATATTCACACAGATATGAGGGGAGTAGACGCAGAATACCCTTATAAATAAACGTATACCAATGACTGAGTCTACGATTCTCCAGTGCTGTCCAGCCCACACGTGTGTAAAGTTCACAGTGGTGTGTGCGAGGCTTACAGTTTGTGATAAACCTCAATGCGGCATGGTAAACAGAGTCCAGTAGTTTCAATACTTGGGTCGGGGCATTCATATAAATGAGGTCACCATAATCCAGAATGGGTGTAAATGTTGCAGCTACAAGTTTCTTTTTTGCATTGAAAGAAAAACATAGCCTATTTCTAAAATAAAAGCCAATTTTCAGTCTCAGTTTCCTAACCAAATGTTCAACATGTCCTTTAAAACTAAGACTGTCATCAACTAAAATACCTAGATATTTAAAAGATTTAACTCTTTCAATTTCTGCCCCTTGAAGAGTGAGAATTGGAGGACTTATGTGCAGATTGCTCTTTGCATTTGTGAATAACATCAACTTGCTCTTATTTGCATTTAAAGCAAGATCCAGTATACGGTATGACGATAAGATATGTATCGTCATACCGCCCAGCCCTAATCGAGGAGTTTCAGGGAGTTCAGAAACATTGCGTAGTGATATAGAAAATAACTAGTGACTTTATGCTTTGTAACTTTGCAGATCTTTTTCATGCTCAAACAGCAACATTATGCACTAAAGAAAGTTGAAAGTTGGCTCAAAAGGCTTTGAAACGGCATTAATCAATAAATCGTATAAATCATAAAGTGACCTATTTCTAAGTAAAACAGGATGTTTCATGTGGATCAAAACAGGGACATGTGTTACCTGTGCAGGTGGACTCTGCAGAGGATTGTTGTCCAGAATGATGCTCTGAAGGTGTCTGAGATTTCGGTAGCATACAGGGATTGTCGTTACCTTGTTACAGGAAAAATCGAGCCGGACCAATGGCAGCTCAGCCAACTCTGCAAACCAAATCAACACAGAAATGACACAACACATCTGCTAGAAAACATCACTCATTTCATTCAGGTGCAGTTGCCTGCGTTTCTGACCAGGAGGCAGGCGAACCAGGTGGTTTCTGCGGATGTTGAGGTCACGAAGAACTTCCAGCTGACCGATCTGTGGAGGAAGAGTCTGGATCTCATTACAGCTGACGTCCTTGAAGAGAGAGAGAGAGAGTAATGTGCATGAGTGAGAAAAAAAATGTGAAGATAAACTACAGAGTTTAAGAGAGAACTGTTCCACACACCAGTTCAGTGAGCTGTCTGAGTTTGCCCAGATCCTCCGGCAGTGATACCAGCTTGTTATTGCAGGCGATCAGAACTTTGAGCGGCAGTCGGCACAAATGAGCGGGGAGAGTGGACAACTGGTTCCGACTGCAGAGAGAAAATGAGAATCATGGGAATTAAAACCTGAAGGGCCCAAAAACTAGATATAAGAAAATGTCAGGGAAACCAACTTGTGGTTGCTAAAGAGTTCTAATTAAAACTAAAACCATTAAAACTGTTTTTTTAAATAAAAATATTTAAATAAAGTTTAATTTACATAAAATATAAATATTATGTAAAAAAAAAAATATATATATATAAGAGATAATTCACCCGAAAATGAAAATTCTCTCATCATTAACTCACTCTCATTCCATACCTGATGTATATGACTTACTTTCTTCAGATAAACACATTCATGATGGCATGAGAGTGAGTAAATGATGAGAGAATTTTCATTTTTGGGTGAACTAACCCTTTTAAACTTAGTAAACTAGAAATGTTGCATGGCAACAAACCAAAATAAAAATTACTTAAACTAAAATAAAGCTAAATAGAAATATGAAAAAAAATAATAATAAAGAGATGACAAAAGCACAACAAAGTTACTAATAAATTAAAATTAAAATTAAAACTGGAAATATAAAAATCAAAGCTGATTTAAAATATGAACACATACAATAACAGTATATAAATAATCCTATAATAAGTGGTTGCTAGGTGGTTTCTTACTGGTTTAAGTCAAAAGAGCCCACATATCTAGGTTTCTATATTGACTTCAATGCAAGTTTGTGGGATTTTTGTTTTTTTCCCCCATCTTTCAGGCGAATTTCATGAGTCAGATTGCTTAAAGTAATAACACACCTCACACACTTCCAAAAAGCCAAACAATATGAAGTGTAATTACGTCTGAAACAAAAGCAGTGCATGACTAGCTGAAATAGAACTTGGGTTGGAGATTGTTCAAATACCTAACCTTAAGTGTAAGCAATAGTAATAGTGATGCTTGCTTTAGTAAACGTCATAAATGAAACAAACAAATCAAATTAAAGAGATACAAACAAAGGTTGTGTGAGTCTTGTGTGCGTCTTTGCATTTTTAGCTTGTGGTAACACACTGCTAGCATTTAGCTGTTGTATCAAACATTTAAAATTGTTCAATATCAATGTTTTACAAAATTGAGTATGTTATTAATGTGGTGTCTATGGATTTGACCTGATATTTAGGTAGGTGAGGGACTGTAGGTTGATCAGACTCTCTGGTAATGAACGAAGGCAGTTCTGGTACAGGTTTAAATTCTCCAGCGACACAAACATGCACACCTCCACCGGCAGCTCCGTCAACCGGTTCCGTGACAGATCTGAGGGGAGATGGTGGATAGATAGCAAAGAGAAAGAGAAATGGACAAAAAGACAATTAGAAACGGATGTCTGGCAGGAGACGAGCTGCACACCTGTCTTTGGTTTCGCTCATGTAAAAGCGTGTTTGACGAGCTCTTGGCTCATTCCTGGACCATGGTGCTGGAAACTGAAAACCATCTAAAACCTCTGCTCTACTCTCCTGCAGGTTAATGAAAACACACTATTATATTAATATTAGCTTTTTTTTATTACCACTATTAATCTGAATTGGCCAATATTGGAAGTAAGACATATTAAAGTTTATTAACTCAAGCCACAATGGCCAACCGCAACATCTGAAACGAAAAGTAGACTACATTTCCACCTATTTGTGTAATACTTCATACAATACATCAAATATAAAAAATAAATAAAGACAGAAACCTAAAATATGTGATCTCTTACTTTCAGAGCTGCTGACCATCATGGAAATTTCTATCGCACCCTTATTGGGGCTGCACGATATTGAAGAAAAATGCGATAACTGGTTAAATAATGAGATATTCGATCTGCAATACGATAATGCTTTAAAGGTGCCATGTGTAAGAATTGAGGTAAAAATATCCAAAAAATGAGCTACACGCATCAAAAGAATGAGAAGAAATAAGGGCGATGATGTCATTAAAAAAATGACAAGTTATAGTGCTGCAGAGATATCAACCTGAATTAGCATGCTAAATTACTAGCCACGGCCCGACAGGTGTCATAATACCAGTTTCGGCCATGGGAGGCGGTATGCGGGCAACATAACCACCAGCCAAACTACAATACACAAATAACTCGCACGGCTTGTGGGCGTACTTGAACCTGATGTGTTTGATAGTTAGCTCTACCCACAGATCCGATCCGGTTTTCACCTGTTATCTACCAGAGCCCATCTCTACCAAGCTGATGATAAAATGTAACATTAGCTAATTATATTATGTTTATTAAATTGCTTTCCTGAGGTAAATCTGACATATTTGTTCTCCAGCTATGTTATTGACCTCTGCACGCTGATTAAAAAAAATGATTGGTCGATATTATGTATGAGGAATACATTTTGGTAAGTTGTAGCCTACTGTATCTTTCAACAGTGTTAGTGATTTTTTTTCTATTAGCTAGTAGAGATGATTGGTTCACGTGCACTAGGGATCTGTCGTGTAACATTTACAAGCGCCAAAACGGTATTTATTGTTTGAATTGCGTAATAAAATTGACAGAATCTGAGAGCTGATATTTTTTTATATCATAACTAACCTGCTCTGTCTAGTCTGTCGGTCTCCGTGTCCTCTTTGCTTTGGGATTTTTCTGTGCGTGACAAAATTGATGTGTGGCGTGTGTCTCACGGTGAATTTGTGAGAGTTGGCAGCTCTGAATGGCGATAGCTTGGTCAACATCAGCGAATGCTGTCTGTCAAATTAATGTAATTCAAACTAACAATAAAAATGTAATATGAACAAAACGAATATGAACATATTCACTGGTAAAGGTGAAGGGGAGTAGCTTGAAGATGTCATATTTAAAAATCACTTGACATCAACCAACGTTCCTCTGGAGTCAAAACGTCCTCTATTAGGAGTTGGCTCGGCTTCGGCTACGGCTCTAGGGTCGTTGTGAAGGTAGGGGCGGAGCATAGAGACTATGCCGTTTCTCGTTTGTTACTCTAGAGTAGACCAACTCACTTTCTGGAGGTATACTGCCCCCATCTGGTATGGAATGTGGAGTATGAATTGATTTTTTGGCGGACATGACACAAGGCACCTTTAAGTGTGTAAAATAAATTTCAAATATATTTAAAAACTGAAAATGATATAAACATCATATGTTACACATTCTTCATTTCACATGTCTTTTTAACGTCAGTGTAAACCAGGGTTTCAGGTAGGCCTATATTATGATTTATTTACCAACCGAAATTTAATGATCAAATGTAAAAAATAAAACGCTGCTTAGTCTTCACTGTATGAATTATTCTTATTAAAGCTGCAAAAGTTATACAGGCAAAAGCAGTGAGTGATTTTCTTTGTCTATTGTTGTTTGATTAACATTAAGCACACAGACAGAAGCAGGTTTATTAGGCTGCTGTCACTTTAAGAGCTGAACGGATCCAATATAATGTTTCTTGTGTACTTTCGTTCTCAACTGTTTAGTCCACTTACATAATTCTGTGTGTATTTGGCCATATATAAGCTGTGGAAGAGAACTGAAATAGGGATTACTTGCTGTCCGAGAGGCGACTTCCTGTGTGCGCGAGTACTTCGCTTATTGCGACAAATAAACATTAAGCATGTCACACGTTTGTAACAGTCCTGTTTCTGTCCAGTCTAAAACTTGGACTTTGTAATTTTATGGAGAATTAAAAAAAATGCAGTTATCGCAAGTCGTTGCGATATTCATATTGGGATATGGACATATATGCAATATTTCGATATATCGTGCAGCCCTAACACATATCCAGGTCTGTTCAATCATCACCCAGCAGCCAGCAAGTCACTGACCTCCCCTTGTGAGGGTTCACACACCACTGTGAATGTAGAATTCAAGTGTGCTTATTAAAGTCTATGATTGCTTTCAATATAGTCAATGAACCATGCATGATTACAATGGTCAAATTTGAATGCGAATTACAAAACGCAGAAATACAAGTAACTCTTGCTTTATTTGAATGCACACACAAGTTGAAATACAGGATGCACCCACTATATGGAGCTTACAATATGACAAAATGTGTCAATTTAAATTATTGACATGTGTAATCTAACAAAATAGTTCTGAATTTGATTTCTTTAAACGAATATTAAACATTTGAAATTTAACGAATTTAAATGTTTTTATGGCTGAATTTTATAGACATATATTTTCAAACAGCTGTTTTTTTTGTTCTGAATTCTTAAACTGCAAATATCCAGTTTTAAAAAAATACAGACTTAAGTTTTCAAGATGAAGAAGAAATTCGGAACTTCAAATTCAGTTTTCTAAAATTCAAAACGCGGAAAGTTCAGATCGTACAGAAAGTAGGTCACAGGTCATCCACAGGGAAGAGTAGAGGATCTCAGAAAAGTCGAACGGAGCATTTTGGCCGATTACAGAGCTACACTGCAGTTTTCTGCCGCAAACGTGCTGGTGGTTCAAGAGAATCCGTGTATCATTCTATTAGTCGTTTTTTGATTTGAAATTAAGAGTAGAAAAATTAGAAAACAGCTTGATTAGCTGAAATATGATTTCTAATATTCTAATAATAGTTCTTCTTTTTCTCATCAAACAACCAGACTAACCAATGGCTCGACACAACCCGTACTGAAGAGCCTAGACAGTGCTTTCTTCTGTGTAGATATAAATTCACCAACGCTTTGCATCAGCTGGGTAGGCCTATGACAGGGTAAATGATGGCTGTCATAGCCTACCATGGTCGCCAAGTAAGTAAAAAAAAAAAAAAATGTAAAAAAAAATCAAAATTAGGATATAAATCAATATAATAATTAATAGTAAATTAAATATTTTAATCACGAATACAAAAAGGAGAGTATAATACATCGACTTGGGTATATAATAGGCCTAACGTTCATGAACTGTCATTCAGACTGACTATCAGAGATATTAAAATACATCTGAGTTTTATGATGTAGGCCTTGTGTTTTATTTTTAATGAAAATTATTATAATTTATATCTCAAAAGGATGCGCTTGTGCATTCTCTGACATTAAATTTATTTATTTCATTAATATTGAGTATCAATTGATGTCAAACAAAACGCTGTGTGTTAATTCAGGGTTTCTACAGGTATCTTCAAATTAAATTTAATGCCTTTTTAATGCCATTTTAAAATGTTTTAATGTCATATACGACCCATGACTAACCACGTATGTATATATATATATATATATATATATATATATATATATATATATATATGAAATGTTTTTTTTTTCTGGAACACATAGGTGTAATTTGCGGGTGGGACATGACGATTGTCCCCACCATTTTTTAAACATCTCGCAGCGTATAGGACGGGTCACAGGAATGGTGGTGTTTCATTAGTAATATTATTATTAGTGTTTTTGTTGTTGTTATAATTGCTCAAACTTGCAAAAGAGAAGATTTGACACATGGCACTGACAATTCAACCAAATACAAAGTATTTATTCTCTTCCTCATCTACCGGCACCGTCTCCTCCTCTAATGGGCCCTTTTCGCCACCTTCCCTGGGCCGGCATCCTCTAACCTGGCCTTTTTAGGGGGCTTTCCTCTCAGGGCGAACGAGAGGAGGCTTAATTGCTTTTTACCTGACATCTTTGAAAGACAGATGCAATGATTAATGCATCCATGGCCCGGATATAATTATATAATATGACATGATTTTAAAAGTGACCTATAACATCGACTATGCAATACACTTTAATTTATTTAGTGCTTATAAAATTATTAAGCCTATTTGGAGAGAGAGATGTTTATAATGTGACAATATGTCAGTCATCGTGTGATAACAAAAAAAAGATTAGGCCTGGACTTGTTCTGAGCAGGTGTTGTCAGTGAACAGGCTGTAAAACTGTTGTCTAAGTTACAGACACTCATAAAAAACTGATGCTAATTATCTGGGAAACGTTTCTTTAACAGCAATCAAGTTGCCATTGTTGGTGTCAAACAAGTTCTGAATTTTTTGTAACATTAAAACAGGAGATCATGACTTCTCTTGAATGTTACCCAGATACAAGAGTGCTATTTTCTAATTGGCTAATGTGTAGACCCTTTCTTTTTTTTGATTGGCAGATAAGTGGCAGGCTCGACTAGTAAGAACTGCAGGGGAGACGCGCTTAAATCCTGTCGGTTCCATAGTGATAGCGGCGCGGCCAGAGACATTTGGGGCGCTGCGGCATATTCAATATATTATAAATAGGTTTTCAGCGTGAGAAATACAATGTGTGGCGGGAGTGCGTGATAAAGACTGAAATGCGTGACACTTGAGAGCCCTGCGTCAAAGATAGAAGAACAATATACGTTCTTTGCCTGCGTTCTGTTGTGGCTCGTGCACAACACTTCTTCTCACGGACTCTCTTTTTGTTACGGTGAAATTACAAAACATAATGCATACGAACATGTCAGTGCTTGATATACAACCACTAATAAACAATCGGCTTTGATGAGGAAAAAAATATATACTTCTTACTGCGGATTAGAACCCAAAACCTCTGACACGCTTGGCAAAAGTTCTGCTACTGGACCATTAAAGTGCATGCGTGTAACAGTCGGGTATTCTCGCTACTAGCAACATATATTAGATCTCATTAAACAACAAAAAACACCATGTACGTACTATTTAAATCTAACACCGATTTGTGGCCATCACACTGCATGGGATTATACGGCGCTGATTCCCATTGTCCCCGACTTTAAATGCTTTTTTACAAACACCGCAAAATCCTTCATCATTTTTACCACTAACGGGCTGGAACCATGTCTTAAAAGTTTTGTTTTCCAGCCACTTTGGCTGGAATTTGTACTTTCCCATTTTTCCCTGTCCACCGCTCTACAACAGACCCGCGTCACCTCCGCATCACGGCACTTTTGCTCCAGCCGGAAGCAATTGACCCTTCGCTAAGCCCCGCCCTCCTTAGTTACTGTTGCTACGCCTGTCAAGCTTTCGCGTCTAGCACGTCTATTACAGTGTGTATGCACCGGTGTCAGACATTCCCAATGAGATAATTAGTAATTTTTGGCGAACATGTGAAATATCTGAGAGAGCAAGACAAAAGGGACTGCAGTGTGCATTCGAGGGATATATCCACGACATAATATGCAACCGATTAGACAATAATTTCATAAAAATTGAAGCTAAAGCCTATAGTCGCAGCAGCCGCCGCTTCATACGCTGACCATTCACATGGGAAACACACAAATTGAGGAACAGCTATGCTCGTCCACAGCAGGGTAAGTGAAATGTGAAACTAATCTAATAATTATAAATCAAAAAGTTTATCCATAAATCTTGTGGAATAACACTAACACCGGGAGAGCCGCGATCGCATTGGGTTAAAGTTACTCAATCAGGGGTAACTTAGGCCGTCGATTAAAAAAATGCTGAAATATATTTTAAAGTATGTCAGTGAGCCTCCGTCTTGTCTTTAAACGTCTTATTTTACGTTAAAACGTGCATTATGAACAAAGAACCGTAATTATTTCAAACTTCCAAGGAATAGGTGTTTTTGTTAATCCTGTCGACATTTAGTTGTGAATGGGGTCTCCCACAGAGCTTGATCCATGCACATCATTTCTCCCCTTGGCTTGCAGATTTTCGGGAAGGAAAAAAAAATCCACTCCCCCGTCCAAACTTTTAGGATACCGGGTATCAGATTTGCACAATCCACACGCACAACGCTTCGGCATGTTTCCCTCGCTCGAAAGCTTGCCAGACCTTCCGCGCCTAGTTACGGTTGCTAAGACACGATTGGCCAGTGGCGGTTTTCGTGCGTGGCTTAGCGAAGGGTCAATTACCAAACTGGTTCCGCATATTTATCACACGAACGTACATATTTTGCGACAGCAAATACAAATTATTAATTATGAAGGCTATATTCAAATAAATTGAAATAAAATTCTCTTCAAAACTATAGAAAAAATTTTATGCCTGCAAGAATCAAATTTAATGCTTTTTAATGCCTTTTAAGGCCTTAATTTTCACAAAATCCATTTAAGGACTTTTAATGCTTTTTAATGCCCCGCGGAAACCCTGTAATTTCTCTAAGCTAAGTGCGTCCCGCAGCTTTTCCACACAGAT
Organism: Gila orcuttii; assembly: GCA_026230005.1. Classification (NCBI taxonomy): domain Eukaryota; kingdom Metazoa; phylum Chordata; class Actinopteri; order Cypriniformes; family Leuciscidae; genus Gila; species Gila orcuttii. The sequence goes on along the minus strand of JAPDVR010000005.1, from coordinate 24,967,458 downwards.
TTTGAGAGTTGGCCAGCTAAACAAAATAGGCCAAAGAAGTAGACTAATGGCTAGTCCGGGAGATGCGAGGTACATTCATATTTATGAAATAAACACTTATAATAGCCTAGCCTATATTCTTACATGCGTAGTTAACCATAAGTGAATTTGTCTACACCAAAATAAATGTTCAAGGACCCCTTAATAATAACAAGGCCAAAATGAATGTGGGTGGGGGGTAATGAACAAATTATTATTATTTTTTTCTCAAATGGTCTCCACTCTATGCATTTTGTAATAATACAGCAACATTTTATAATTGACCGTATTTGCCAGAAAATAAGTTGCATGCACCTGAGTGTAAGTGTATAAGTCACACCGGATCATGTTGAAAGAGAACATGACGTAACACCTTTGTAAAAAACACATTTTATTATCAGCCTATTCAGAAATAGTGTAAAATACTGATAAATAAAATACAACATTAACATTATGAACACTATTAACATGTAGACTATGCGTATTTTACTTCCCCTTACTGTATGACAAATTCTTAAATGAATGGTAGCCTATTCAGTAAACAACAAGAATGAAAAATAAGTAGCATGTATAGCTTAATAAAAAATATAAATAAGGCTAGCCTACAAAAATAGCCAATTGTGCTCTTTATTACAAACAACATTTAGCCTATTTTAAACACCAAGCCCAAACTAATTTATTTGATTTGAAACTGAACCGTGTGTCCGCGCATCTCTCATTCAGTCCAAAGTTTCCATATGTGCAATGTAACATTTGGATGCTAACTATTAATGTAAAGCAGGCTTCGTACTTCAGTCGAGTCCCAATATATAGCCTATAGGCTAAATCATCATCTTCACAGCAAGGGAAATGAGTTTGGAATAACAGCAAGAAGGTGATGACTGACTGACACAGCCTTTATATTGTACAACAGACAAATTCAATTAAGCAGAATAACTTATATGTTTGGTTGACTGTGTTTTATTTTGATAATGAACAGGCTGCGATATGAAGTAATGGCAGAACTGATGCTATGTTGTGTGAGCGCGCGATGCGGTGCCATGACTTTGAATTGTTCCTCAGCAGGGGAAATAACTTAATAGTCATACAGATAATATGACATCATTCAATATTTTTATTTCTGTACATTCAAAATTACTACAACATATCATGCCTTTGAAAAATAAATAAAACAACAATGCGCTGCGTCTTGGTCTCCTTGAACATCTTTCTGGCGCACACCAAAAATAAACCAAAATACCTAGCAAATAGCCTTCTTGGCATGCCTACTTTTGAAAGTCAACATTTAGATTATTTGACGTTAAATGCATTATACAGGCCTAAGTCACTTTGGAATAAATCACAGCGTGTTTCATGATAAAAAACATGACTTGCAGTGTAGGGCTGGGCGATAAAACGATAACGATAATTATCGCGATATAATTTTTCTCGATAAAACGATATCAAGAGCTCGATAAATGTTCGATAATGTTTATGCGCCAAAAGCGGAACGAAACTCATTTGAACCGCGCGCCACACGGACCATTTATCCGCTCGGATCAAAGTCCAAACAGCAGCACAGCACGAGCTCACTAGAGCTGACGCGTTTACTCTGATCGGTCTCGCTCACGAGATCCAGTGAGAAGCGCTTAAATTCAGCGAACAACACTAATGTCTCAGTGATTTAAATCAGTTTAAAGGCAGATGAAACAGCGCTGACAAACAGGAGAAATACTGCGCAACGAAACAATCAGAATCTGAATTGATACTGAATCCATTTACCATGGATTTACTGTAATGTTAGCCTACTAATATTAACTGCACCATGAAATGTGGGATATACGTATTGAATTATATTATATTATTAATGTAGACAATGTATTAAAGGACTAATGGAATATAGGCTACTGTTTTTCATAAATACCATAGAAACCATGGTTACATTTTGCCATGATACTGAGGTGCTATAGGCTATGCCTGGTTTTATCTGTGGTTATGATCTAAATGCATGATACTGGATGACCAATGGTTAATTTTAATAAAACTCAAAACAGACAGAATATTTGTATATCATTTTTTAACACGTTACTGTTTTTGTAAATGAACATAAATTTAACATAGTAGTATTAGCTTGAGTTAGGATGCAGATTTACTGTCAACTCACTGTCAAATATGCGTTTTGAGACAAAACATGTAATATTAATATTGCAGCCTGCACTGCAAACTGTGCTGAAGATAGGCTACATGCCATCAAAGTCACTTTACACTAAACAATATCCCCCATTAGCAAATGCAGAAACTAAGAAATATATTTTTTCTATTCAGATATTTATTTTAAGGAAAAATGACAAATGTTTGAATGTTCTACCTCAAATTTGTGAAATGTTCACCTGTTTGGCAAGTGTTTGTCATGACATGTTCTGACAGACAATAAAGAGTAGTTTAAAACCACAATTAACGCTCTGGTTTCAACTTTCACTTAGGAGCAAAAATCTGCCTTTAAACTTGAAAGAAATAAAGATTTGACATTTATTGTGATAATTATCGATATCGACTAATATAAAACAATTATCGTGATAATTTTTTTTGGCCATATCGCCCAGCCCTAACTTGCAGTCTGGAAAATACATTATAGCAAATTATTTCACGGACCCCCCTGGCACTTGAGAACTGCTGGTCTACACAGAAGAAAGCACTATCTAGGCTCTTCCCTGGTACGGGTTGTGTCGGGCCATTCGTTAGTCTAGTTGTTTGATGAGAAAAAGATTAAATGTAGTTGCAATAAACTCGTTAAGAATCCACACAACTGCAGCATCGGAGGACTATTATTAGAATATTAGAAATCATATAGGCTATTCAAGCCGTTTTCTAATTTTTCTACTCTTAATATTAAATCAAAAAACGACTGATAGAATGATACACGGATTCTCTTGAACCACCAGCACCTTTGCGGCAGAAAACTGCAGTGTAGCTCTGTAATCGGCCAAAATGCTCCGTTCGACTTTTCTGAGATCCTCTACTCTTCCCTGTGGATGACCTGTGACTTACTTTCTGTACGATCTGAACTTTCCGCGTTTTGAATTTTAGAAAACTGAATTAGAAGTTCCGAATTTCTTCTTCATCTTAAAAACTTGAGTCTGTATTTTTTAAAAACAGATTTTGCAGTCTAAGAATTCAGAACAAAAAAACAGCTGTTTGAAAATACATGTCTATAAAATTCAGCCATAAAAACATTTAAATTTGTTAAATATTAAATCGTTTAAAGATATCAAATTCAGAACTATTTAAAATTCCACATATAATTCAAATTTGTTAGATTACACTTGTCAATAATTCTAATTTACACAATTCAAATTCAAATCATTTTGTCAGTGTAAGCTCCATACCACTAATTGTAAATAAAGTATCACTTTAATATATTTTCTGTTAACATAGCCTCAATGCAATCATCCGAACTGCATCTGAAATCTGAATTAGATATAGTACCAGCACTACTGGTACATACAGTGCTTAGTTGCTGCCAGCCGCAAATTTTTTAACAGTCATTTCTCATTTAGGGGTAAACTAGGGCTGTCGCGATAACCGCAATATTGCATTACCGCGCTACTGACAGGCCAACCGCAGAGGAATGCAAGTAACCGCAACAACCGCAAACCGCGTTTTCTTTTTTCATAAGGCCACCCTTCGTAGTTCGTACCATGTGTATTGAATGTTAAATAAGTTAATAATGATAACAGGACTGTTTATCATGGTGATTTGTACAGAGGATTCGTGGATTAGGACTTAAGCCTAAACAGACAGTGAATGTGATCGACTGAGCGCGTGCTATTACCTGCGTCTGTCTTTGAAGTCAAGTCATGTATATTCGTGAAAAGATTGCCGTTTCCAAGGAAAGCGAAATATTTGTCGTAGGCTATCATCCTTTTAACGTGTAAGGGTATTTACCATGAATGGCGTCAACGCTGGTCAGCATTACACAGCGCGAGGAAGCCGTTGGGGTAAAGCAGCGAGTCACGCATTGAATCAATGCCATTGGTCTCTATTAAGTGAAGCATTGCTTCAGCTTTGCCCAAAAGTGAAGCATTGCTGGCCAGCTGAGCCTTGAAAAGTGGAGCTCAAAGTTAAAAAATAATTAACACCTTGTTTCATTACATCTATCATTTAAGGAATCAGCTTTTTTGAACGTTTTCGTTGAATGAATGGTTTAATGACTCACTCAATGACAGTCCGTTGGCGTAACAACAGTCTTTCAATGCGCAGAGATGCTGTTTAGTTTCGGTTACATTGTTTACATTGTTTTTGTGTATGGTGACCACATCATAACACGTATTTATATAGTAACAAATAAATATAATATAAATAAATAAATAAAAGGCGGTAAAACCGCATATCGCGCTATTGAGGCACTCAAAATTACCGCAAGGGAAATTCCTTCACCGCGACAGCCCTAGGGTAAACTAAATGTTTTATGCATTAATATTTAGGATCTTTTTTTTTAGAACCAATCCAGAGATCATCAGAAATACAAGTAACTCTATATTTGCATGCACTAACACACAGACTCAGACTTTAAACCCAGAGGACAAACACTCACAAACACTTATAAGTAGGACCCCATGACCACCAAAAATAGCTGCCAGACTAAAAGCAAGATAAGTGTCCATTTTTCTGTTCTGGCGCACATGAAAGAGGCCAGTATCCTTACTGGTGCTCAAACACTCGTTTCAACCTCAGACGGCCTAATAATAGCAAAGCATAGAGAGAAACTTCAGACAGGAGATGCTGAACATTAAGGAAATTTTAGACAACACATGGCAGCTGTGAGCGTTTGTGGGTGTTTTTGAATTTAAGTTATGGTTTTTGTTAGAGTTTCAGATCTGGTTTGGTTTAATCCTTTCATAGAGAAATAGAGAATGTTTTTAATGCAGAGGTAATGTAGATGAGAGATAAGGTAGATGAATTGAACTAATTTAATAATTGATTTTCTTTACAACGGAACTGAATCAACACTGAACTGACTTCAGCTGAACGATGACACTATTTTCTTTTAGAGCTGCTGTGCAGCCTACATGAACTAGCCTATGTTTGCATCATTGAATCCTTTTCCTGTTATCACTGTAAAGCTGCTTTGAAACAATTTGTATTGTATAAAGTGCTATATAAATAAAAGTAACTTGACAATGCAAATTAAAATATTTACGATGTATTCAACATTAAACTGATAATATAAAATTAACCAATAACATATCTACACGATTCCAAGGTGATTATTGTACATAAAGACACAGTAATACCTTCCATTTCAATAGTATCGCTGATTTAAACCACAATAAAAATATGAAAAAAATACCTTGATTTTTCCTGTATTTTCTGCATCTACTTATCTATTCAAATTTTTGAGTTATGAAATTAATTGATGAATCCAGTTTTTGAATCAGTTAATTGAAACTGACAGTTCACGGCAATCATTTGATTTGAACTTGTAGCAATGCCTATCTGTAAAAAAACATTCTGAATCTGAAGTATTTTCTGAATCTACCATGTTGAAGGGAAAAAAAAACTTTTAAAAGAAAAAAGTTCACCCAAAAATTGTGTCATAGTTCAACAGAAGAAAGAAACTTTTGGAACAACTTGTGGGTGAGTAAGTGATGCCAAACATTTTAATTTTTGGGTGAACTATCCCTTTATGAAGTCATTTTAGAACAAGTCCATAAAAATCAACATGTATATTAAAATATTGTCAAAAGTACAAATACATTGAGACAGGTTTCCAAATCATATATCGTGTCTGTGAGCTCTGTTCTGGCAGGACAGTGTTTTTGTTACACATAATCAGTGGAATCAGGGCTTTGTATTCACGGTCAATGTGTCGATCTGTGGCCTGTAGATGTTTGTCAGTGTCCTGGAGGTGTGTGGATGTATTGATGGCTTTTCAATCCACACTGGATCTATATTTGTAACTGTGCAGCTGTGCAGAGATCCGGGATGGGGAAGACAGGAAGTGCTGCTGACTGTAATGTCTGCTTCCTACACAGAGTGCTACCTAAAACCAGCATGCTCTCATACACACACACACACGCCACTTTTCCACCATCGGGGCGAACAGTTTTCAATGCGTAACCGTTCCATTCCATGCCGTTCCGGGCCAGCTGGTACGGTTACTGTTTCCACTGTGGGGCTGATAACGGCTGCTCTTTGGAATGTTATACAAACGCATCAGTCGTTGCCTTGGTTACACTAAGGTTTACTGATGTAAATAGCAACCGCATTTTGGAGAATGATCAGATATTGCTTTGAATTTCTTATTGCTTTGAAGTCACTCAAATAGCGCGCTTAACCAGCTACAGAGAAACTGTTAGCCAGGCAACAGACAGCCCTGATAGCGCAAGTACATCTCGGAGACGTCTATTTGATGTTTGCACATACATCTGCAAGATGTAATTTTTTTTAAGTGTTTGCTAATCTGCAATACGTCTCTAGGACGTTTCCTAATAGATGTCATATAGACATCACATTAAGATGTCGTCTTTAATATGTTTAAGATTTAGAATGTACGTAAAACTGATTTTTCTAAGATGTTTATCAGATGTTTTTACACAGCAGATGATTTCCAGATTAACAGATCTTTAGCAGCCATTTTAAAAATGTAGCCCTGCTATCTGGGAAGTGACCAATCCTGAGTGACGACTTCACTTCACAGATTCTACCAGCACGATTCGGGACGTTTAGTTAACGTGCTGAGAATTCTGGGCCGAGAACGGTTTGTAATCGTGCCGTGCTATAGACCTTATGCACCAGAGAAACGAGGGCGAAGTTGATTTACTTATTGTAGAGTTAACGAAAGTTATCATGAGCATTGTAATGTTTATCGTAAGCATTGTAAAGCATATGTCTTAACAAATGGACCTTGGAAATTTTTAAACGAGCCGTTCATTCATAACTACACAAGATCGCTGTGAAAATACAGACCGGAAGTCAAAAGACAACGAGCTCAGCGCCGAAAAGGGGCGTGGCTACATACGGTCTATAGGAGGATCTTTGTTGACATCTTTGTACGCATGCGCGAGAGGTTGTGTGGCAACAAAACAAACAGTATGGCGGGCTGTCCACAATATATAAGCACTTTAACATCTGAAGACCGGAGGAGGTTTGGAGAGAAGCTCAAAATTTGTATTGGTGACAAAATTGAAGTTATTCAAAGCCCATATGAGATCTGGGATGACAAAAAACGTTGGTCCGACTCGCCCGTGTCTTGGCCACCAATCTGCTGGGGAGACATTTATTCTTATTTAATAGAAACCCCTGGACCCTTCACTCATGAAAGATTAAAGGCTTTCAAAAGTCTGGAGGCCTATGATTATTTTGTTTCTCGAAAAGTTCGGCCGATCTTTTCTGCCAAACAGAAAGCAGTGATCGTGCTAAAAGCAGAGGTTAGACCTGGCCAAGCAGAGTCACAGCGTGATTCGCATCTCCCGTGGGTGATCGCCAAAGAGAACCGCGAAATAATCACTGCTCACTGCGACTGCAAAGCCGGGTAAGTCTTCATTGATCAGTGTTCTTATTTATTTATTTATTGAAAATGTAGTGACTGTTGTACCAATTCAATTGTGTTCAGTGTGAGACTTTCAATGGCGTGTCATTTCTCCTTCTTTCAAATCCAGTCTTGGAGAAACATGCAGTCATGTAGCAGCTTTAATGTTTAAAGTAGAAGCAGCTGTCAGGATAGGACTTACAAATGCTGCATGTACTAGTGAGGCTTGCAGGTATCAAAGCACAGCTACAGAATGTAATATTTTGTTATTCTGATAAGATTAACTAGATATGGACACTCTTGTCAATATGAATTAGGTAAAAAAAGGCGTTGCCTCTTGATCCTCCATTCGTATCGCTGAACAGCCTTTTCTTTTGCTTTTAAGTTTTGCGATCCAGAATAGCCCATTTTGATGTGAGGAACATAGTCTGGGTGCTGTGGATCGCGGTTTGGGACACCTGAATCAGAACGCGAAAACATATGACTCGGTTGATTTGACTCAGTTTTTTTTTTTTTTTTCCAATCTTCTATTTACATAGTCACTAAGACTTACCATGAACAAAATGAGCCTCACAAACTCGATCAGAAGCTGCAGGAATCCAGGCTTTCTTCGGAGTGTCCAGGTTCAATCGCCTAATTGCACGCAACCATTTCTTTCGTTTTTCGCGATCCTTTTCGGAGGGAAAGGACTTTTTATCAGGCCCCCAACGAGCCGTACTATCGACCACACAGCAAGAGTGAACCATCCTCTTCTCTAAATCCTCCTCAAAACATGCAAAACAATCAAATTACAGGTATCTAGCGGTGTTTCCTGCCACACGCTTCCCATGATGCAACGCGACAAACAAACAATGACGTCACAAAAGATCCGCCTATACCAGGCTCAAGTGGAAATGTTCATTTACAATTCTAAAAACAGTTCGGCCCAAAGGTGGAAAAGCGGCTATACACTGGCATTATCCGCAGTTTGGATCCATTATGAAGAACTCAAAACATACAAGCACTTATACAATACTTATACAATAAAGTGGGCAGATTTTTCAGATGAGCACAAGCATCTAAAATATGAGGGTGAAGAACATGTCCAGGTCATCTTTCACAGAAAATAAGTTTTATATTTTGAACAAAAACCACAAAATCGTATTTTTAGGAGCAAAGAGTTTTGAGAATCACCCTTGGTTTTTAGACACTAATTCAATCCTTACAAATGCACTGTAGCAAACACCCACTAAACAAGCAAAGTCGGATCAGATTATATCAGGCCTAGACAGGAACCAAAACACTCGTCCTTAAGACTTTAAGAATTAATTATCTGTTTATACATGATGCTGATGCTCTAATTCTGAAAACATTACGCAACAACAGGGCTGAGATGAGCGAAGACGGAGTGATGTGCATCTACTCGTTTTTTCGTTTATATTTCCTTTATGAGTGTAACTGAACAGCGTTTCAGACTGACTCATGGCCTCAGTCAAATACAGACAGTAATATCCAGTTCAGTTCACTTCCTCAATGCTTGTACACAACAGTCATCATCAGTTCGGGCCTCGAGGCAAGACAACAGCAGACAAACTCACTGGCTGCAGTGTTCAATCCAGCATCTCCCTCAAAGGATTCCTGCGCCATTCCTTCTATATCAAATAGCCTATCTCTTTTCAATAAAACGCACTGCAAAATAACTCACCAAATACAAGCAATATACTCCTAGTCTAAAATAAATATCTAACATATCTAAGCCAAAGGAAAAAGAAAAACACTTTCTCAGCTTTTTTGACAACAATATAGAAGAACCACTTTTGACTAACAGCTATTGATGCCAAGATGATTCAAAACAAGAAGTAAAATACATTGTAAATCTAGTTAAAAACAATCAAGGTATGTTTTAGGGAAGTGCATGAGTACTATAGTATGTGACTGCGATGATCGATCATGAAATGTTGACCCGTTACAGTGAGGTCAGCGTTAGGACAGCACCAGCATTTTTCATTTTGACTAATCCTTTTCATAAAAATGACAACTGACAACAAATCTTGTTTTTTCCATCTCTGTGATGTGTTTGAGAACAGATAACAGGAGTCACTCAGTGTGTTTAAGTAGCCGCCATATTGCAAGCAAGAGGTTGGCTGCAGTGAACTTCACATGCCTGCTTATATAAGGCCAAAAGCTTCTGTTCAAAAACAAAGCGTGGCGTGGGAAAGTGTGTAATTGCAATGTCTCCAACATTTTCAATGCTACAATCGCAAATCTGACATGACCACAGTCCACAGCACATTGTGAGAGCTAGCGTTTTACTAATCACTGTGAGTCGCGCTGTGTGTGTGTGTGTGTGTCTGCACTTGGATGGGTAAAATGCAGAGCACAGATTCCGAGTATGGGACACTATACTTGGCTACACGTCACGTCAAGTCGTCACTCATTTAAACAGACAATGCAAAACTATTTCTAATCGCTTATAAACTCTAAAATGAAATGGGGCACAAACATGTTCTTGACAGGATTAGTGAGATTCGCTCACTTAAAAAGTTTATTCATCCAATTAAACATGTTTGTTTGTCAATTAAACGCAAACAGGTTAAAAGAGGTTAAAAGTTTTTAACATTTATCTTTGACTTAGAAAAAAAATCAAAAACTTTCACTTCATTAGTTAATTAACTAAATAGCCAAAATAACCAAATAGGTCCTTAAAGGAGTTGAAACTAGGGATGGGTATTTTTCAAAAATATTGTATTCGGATATTTGGGCTCATAAAAATGGAATATTTGTTTATTTAAATGACGTTTAACGAGAAAGACGTTATTTTTCTTTCCTCATTCGACTGGTGTTTGGAATTCATGTGATTTCTATTGTGGTGGTGATATTATGATAACTCAGTTTCATTAATTAATTTGATCAAAAGTAATTCTATTTTGTAAGATCACTTTCTTATGACTGAAATGTAATGTAAGATCATTTTCATCCAAGTAATTCCAAAAACTTCGCAAGGCAGACGACGACATTGTGATCAAATACAATAAACTTGTTAAACACGCTCCACAGCGCCACCCAGTGCATTTAATTATAACTGTGAGCCAGTGCTTGGGATTTATCATGGATTCACAGCATTTACGGCCAGCAAAGCAACGTATACAATTTGAAAAGCCTAGTATTTTTATTTTTCGAATAATATTAACAACAGACTGAATATTCGAATATTACACTATTCATGCACACCCCTAGTTGAAACCGTAAAATAATCATAATTAAAATATGCTTTAAAAACATTGGAGTCTGGCAAGGGGAATAAAGGGGGATTTTCATCAGTTAACAACTCTTGTGAGTGCTGATTAAACACAGAACTGTCATACATCTTACAATCAAACCTCCATCTATCTGCCAAGGCTGCAAGACCAAAATATTTATTGATCATCTTGAAGTAAACTTAATCAATTAAACAGACAAGACAACAACAGCATATATATACAGCACATAGCACAAATGTATAAATTAATGGAAATATGAAGTTAATGAATCAGTCTGCAGGGACAATAGTGCTGCGTGTCATTGAATTGACAGGGGTCCAGAAGGCCTTGTAATCGCTCTGAGAGGGAGAACACCTGTTCTGAGCCTTCTAAGCTGAGGGAAAACAACGTTCCTTAGCAGGAGACCAATACATTTGGCACAGTTCACAGGACAACACAGCCAAAGCAATCAGACAAGGAAATATCTGAGGTCAAATATCACAAGTCAGCAGACAGTCAGAGACGTACAAACACTCTTAACAATAGCTGTTTCGCTATGAATTATTCAATACTTAGCAAACAGATCATCATTTTATTCATTCCCGCAGGTTTAGCGCTTATGAGGCGGGAAATTCCCACAAACATTTATTGAATTAGCTTGTTGGTTGAATGAGAAAATTAATCCACACAGATTATCAAATCAGTAATTTGAAAAACTTTCCGAGACACATAATTTCACAAACAGCTAAAGTGATTCAGCAATACAAGTCTTCTCTCTCTCTCTTTCAAAATGCACACATGGCTTCACATCACCACATATTTTGTACAAGTGAGCTGCACGCTGCAATTTCCCTCGCATTTCGTTACAGAATTGTCACTTTCCCAATCGGGCTATTGTTGCATCATTACTAAAGTTTATATGCATAACATGTTAATTTAAACATTCAACGATTTTAAAGCTTTCGGTAGTACTCGCACTCTGTCTGAGAGATGTTTTTTGTGCGCTCATACCCGGAGAGCACACATATAAAGCCGCCTCTCAAACAGCTAGTGAGTACCAAACAGAGTGCTTTTTTGCGGCTTATTGCACTTAAACGGTCTGAAACACAAAATGATGTCAAAATGCCCGCCTTGTCGAGTATTAACATAAACACAGTCGATGATGTGTGAAGTGAAGGTAAACAGTTGAGAAAGAAAACACATGTGTATCAGTATATTGGATCCGTTCATTAGGCCAGCTCTTTAAGTGACAGCAGCCTAATATAGCCAAACTGCTGCTGTCGGTCATTTATGTTAAGAACAAAAGATATTGAGAAGAATTAATCTGTACTTAATTTATACAATGAAACATTCAATTTATATAGTTTTCCTGTACCTGAATAGACCTTATGCTTGTAATTTGTTTATTTGTTCTTGTTTACTTTGTAAATTTAATTCAAGCTTGAAATCAAGCTACCTTGTGCTGTGTGTAAACTCATGCAAATTGCCCCATTGTAAAAACACAAATACATAGAGCATACATTTAGGTGAGATAAATGTAATTTATCAAATTAAAAAAATTCCCCCATAAGTCACCTAAGGGGGGAATTCCCCCATATTTTCCAAAAATAAATACAGAACCTGGACTATAAGAGCTGTCACTTTTCCTGTAAGTTTTACAAGATGATTTTACAGTGTAGTTAAACAAATATTTTTTTTTAGGGGTCGACCGATATGTGATTTTCAGGGCCGATGCCGATACCGATTATTACAGATCAAGTAGACCGATAACCGATATTTTGAACCGATATAGCCTGTGTCTGGTGTAAAAATGTAAGTTAAAGTCAAAATTAAGAATAACAAAGGGTTTTTACAAAAACTTTCTTTAAATGATTTTAATCATATTTTTAAATCTGAGAACTGTTAATAATAACATAATTAATAACATTATTAATAATAATAACTATAAAAAAATTCAGGGAGCACCCAGCAGCATTCTGTAAACATTTTGTAAAACTTAAAGACTATTTTAATGGTAAAATTAAATTTTACTAATAAAAAAAGCATTTCTAATTAATTGAAATTATCAAACAATTCAATTTATTTACAGTTTAACACAAATTACATTTTTAGGGCCCTATGAAAAACCGAACTTTTATTTTGACGGGTTGCCGTTGAGATCTTTGAGTTTCTGTGTGTTTATGATATGACCCTATGGATATGACGATAACTTTTCTCAGTTGAAGCATTAAGCTCATGAAGTGACTAAGCGGCTCTGGAGATGATGTTTATGCAATCATGTCCTCATATAATGATGCGGCTGAGGCTGAAAACAGCGCAAGCGTCACGCGTGCTCCTGTGTGTGTGTGGTAATGATCACGCGTCTGCGCCATTCATTTAGAGACACGCAGGATTCATATTTAAATAACGGTTTGCGGTTTGACATCCGATTTGATTTGTACTGACCTGTTCTTTTATTAATTCATCAAGAAGTTGACAAATTCCGTGACGATCCGCTTTATACATTAAATTCCGTTTTTATGACTGGATTCCGCGATTCCTTCCTTGTTTTCTGCATCGCGGAAATCACAGGACCCTGTTATATTGAGGTGTTTTGCAACTTCAGTGTAGTAAAGTATTGCTACTTCAGCAAAGTCTGCTGCTGTCTTAACTTTGAGAGACTGATGCGTGATCAGTGAAGCAGCTCCAGTCAGCGAGTGCTCTCGGTGTGAGAGTGCAACACTTTCAGTGCCTCAGCTTTTGCGCTGATTGGCCGGACTCGTGACTCCCAACAAATCAGATGTGCGGGACATTGGTCTAGTCTACAGAGTGGTGAGTTCCGACAGAGATGCCTGCGTTAGAGCCAAATATAGCGCATTTCAAAATAAAATTATTTTATCGGCAAATCGGTTTTGAAAATGGCCGATACCGATAACCATAAAAATGCTCAATATCGGCGCCGATAATCGGTCGACCCCTAATTTTTTTTATTAATATTGACATAATTGATAAACCTCTCAGTCAGAATCAAAACCCAATGTTAAACTGCTATTATCATCATAAAATGACCTTGCTAAAAAAAGAACCATAAACTATCTGGCAAAAACAAAGCTATGGCGCTCACAATCTGTCATTTTCAAACCATAACAAACTCAAAGCAAAGCAGTAGAATTATTTTGGGGGCTCCAGAACCAAAAGCTTTCTTTTCTTCATTGTTTTCTGTTCATTCCTACAGTCTACATTTTTGTGAACGAAAATCAGAGATATCTGTGTGGATGAGAACTAGGATGAGAACGAAATCAGAGATATCTGTGTGGATCCCAGCATGCACTGCACAGACGATCAATATTGACACAGACACAAGATACCATGTGTGCTTAGGATCAGAGCTGTAGTCTTGACCAATTCCTATTTTCAGGCCGTTCAACAATACGAGGATGCTAACCAGGGTAACACTTACTATGGCACTTTAGCGAAGTCATTTCATTTCATCACTAGACGGTTTGTTAATTATGAGAAGTAATTAAAGTGATATCATACCTGCATTAAAAAGCATCACTTTATTCCCTACAACATTAAATTTCTACACAATGCATTTAGCTCCTTTACGCACAGTCAAACTCTACAATAAATGCACAAATAATTTGTCCACAAGCTTCTATTGGCAATGGCAATTTGAGATGCTATACATCATGCAGTAAACCATAATAAAATAAATAAAAAATAAATCCTCAAAAATCTGCAATTTGTGCAAAACACTGAAAAGTATAGCCTAATGAGGTAACCTAACCTTATACATCTGCATGTAACTAACTAACTAACTAACCATCAACCAGGTAGACATTTAAGCATGGACTTATAAGCACTTCTAGTATTCAGCAGCGGTCCTGAAAAAGCTTCAGACAGATGGTTGTACAGCCTGCTCGGTTACATGCTTAGGAGATGTGACTCGTTCAAAGAGGTTCTATGATTCTCTCACATTGATGAGTGTAACAACTCTTATACAGGACATGCTACTTTACTGATTGTGCTTCAGGAAATAAAGGGGGGAAAAAAATCACATGTCTGAACACGTCTAGAAACTCCTAAACCAAGATACCTGCACCTGTATGTGTCAGGTAAGCAAGCTGTTTTTACCGTAGTTTAGTTTGATTACAGAAAGTCTTGTTTTCATGTGCAGAAGAGGCAGGCATGGGTAGAACTATTATTTTCAAAAAAAATAGTACTAGTGCCACTATTGTCCTTCTCGGCCATTGTACACATAATTTCATAACCAATAGATTGTTCAGAATAATCATTGAAGTGACAGATTGCGCATTGTACAGCTACATTAGTATATGATGAGGCACATATAAGCTATATGATTTTATAAGTCACTACTACAGTGACAATAATCAAAAAATGATCGTAAAATGATAAGACACTAAATTCCAAACAATGTTTTAGACATTCATCCATTTTCCACAGTATAAATGGAGTCTGCACATGAAAATACATAACGGTTTTAAGATAGGGGTCACTTGGGACATGGCATCTAAAAGACTGTAAAGGCCCAGATCCACATGATCATCAACATCCTGTCAATTTTATTATCATCAAACACCTTGAATGGATCTAAAATGATCAAACAACTTAAGTTAAAAGCGTTGTCTATATAAAGGTAAGTATGATTGGATCCCACAAAACAATGACCAAACCTGTTAATCACGTCTTATAAAGCCAACCAGATGATCAAACTTCTTGAGTGGTTCTTAAAAAACCTACATGATGATCAAAACCCAATTCCCATAATGATCAAGCCTTAACCAACTTAATCTATTGATCAAACACCTCAATCTGATTCAAACATCTTAACCTGTCAAACTCCTATAAACCTGATGAACAAGCCCCGTGTTTGGGTCTCATATAACCTAACGTTGCATGGAGCTCAATTTGACAGATGTTCCCTGAATGTCTAGTGTCCCATCGGATCATAATAGTTTTAACACAACCATGATCTGAAAGTTTGAAGTAATCCTAACTTTAGACAAACCTCAGCTCTGAAGATGAAACGTTAACATTTATTGGTCAAAAATAACTGATCATGAGTTCAGATGGGCTAACGTTACCAGCCCAACACACACCCGTGTGTTTACACCAGTCAAACCCTGTGTAAATAGTGTAAAACTCGACCAATACGCCTTTAACTAGCTTTTAGGTCTGTTAACGGTTGAAGGGGAGCAGAATATAAGTAAATAGGCTCGGTACCGGCCCGGGTGGTGTCGGTGAGGTCGTGTCCGGAGGCGCTCCTCGGGAACTCCTTCAGTTTCCTGCCGCTCAGGTTAAGAGCTCCAGTGGCCGCCGCCTCGTCCAGCGCCCGATCCAGCGAGCGGTTCCAGGACGAGGGTCCGGGAGCATTGGATAATCCGTGAAGGGTAGTTCCCGCAGAAGCAACTGCGGCGGGATGGCCGACGGTAAAAGAGGGCAGGGCGCTTTCCGCGGAGAGCAACACCGAAGCCGCCATTACACAGCTAACACTCCCGCTGGATCCTCACGGGCCCCACACACGAGCGCGGACAGTGGCAGTACGCATGCGCGGACGCACAGAGGACAGAGATGGGTCTGAAACCAACCAGACAGATCCAACGGAGCACGAGCGAGGACACTAGTGTATGCGTGGATTGAAGGCGAAGGCTCAGCATTAAAAAGTCCAACCAGTCTCGCTGTAGGGAATTATCCCAAACTTCTCCTTTATTTTATCATATTCTAATTTTTATCATAGTCTGAATACATAAATGCATGCATTAAAGGGTAGTTGACAAGTATCATGAACATGACTTTTCTTAATAATCAAACAAATAAATATTCTCTTATTTTATTTTATGAGTTCTAATAAAGTGTTCCTTATGTAGGAAAATGGCATGGTAAATAAATGTAAATGCATGATCTGAGATACAAACTTATTTAAGTTTGTTTATATATAGTCAAGAAAAATATTTTTAGATTTGTGGTTCAATGATCGATAAATTCTTGCGAGTGTGAGAGATAAAAGTTTTTAAATCAAATAAAAAATGTATTGACCTATAATAATGTTTTTCAATATATAAATATGCGAACGGCCCCCTACTGGTCAATTATAAAACTGAGAATGGGATTGTCTACTCAGAAACCCCTCTATTAACCCTTATACCCTAATACAACCCTAATACAATCTGTATTATAATTTTAATAAAAAGCCATTATCATAAACAACTATTCCCACATTATGCTAACAGCCAACAGAGATTTACATTTGTGTAATGATAAGCGTTTGTATATGTGTTTTATATCATTCTATGGGCCCCTTTATTGATCCACAGAAAAAAATCGAGCTTTTTTTTATCCATCTGATTGGAATCAGTTACAAGATAAATTGTGTTTTAAAGAGTTAGTCTCTCTAAATAAATTTAAGAGTATTTTAAATGATTTGGTTACGGATTTACATGATTGAAATGGTTTTTTACTAATTGTATAATTTTTTTTGTAAATGTAAATAATTAATTTTTTTTCCTTTTTAAATGTTTTTTTTTTTTTCATGTTTAACTATGTGTGCTGTCTGTCCTGGCCAGGACCCTCGTGTAAAAGAGATTTTAAAGCTCAAGAGTTTTTTCCTGGTTAAATAAAGGTTACAAATAAATTTTTACACATTATTTTAAAGACAAAAAAAAAGACATTTTACATTTAAAAGTTTTTTTTTTTTTTTTTTTTTTTTATGTTCTCTACACACAACTGAATATGTGGACCTTCATTTCCTTCCTTTCCAAATGGTCAAAGAACACAAATTCAGCTCTAAATGTAGAGGAAAATCCAATAAAGGTGCATAGTACCAAATAATGTTAATCAATATGAACTGGTCCAAAAACCTAGAACACAGAAAATACATTGCAGCATTTCTTTTAAACAATCATGTGTTGTTGTTGTTTTTTCCACAGAAAAAGATGAAAGTCATTTCTAGTCTTGGGTTTATTGCCTCGGTTATGGATTCAGCAGCAATATTGCTAGAAGTCCCACATTGGAATGTTTCAGAAGATAACGTTCTTCCAGCTTTTGAGTAAGGCACAAGAGACTGTGGTGTTGTGATGAAAAAGCTTGAGACATATAAAGATTAAATAACAAAGGGGGAATGATCAAGTGATCTTCAGGCAAGCCAGGAGAAGAGAACAAACTGATGGCCATTCATTTCACATTCCCATCCTGATGCTCTGAATGATCTGGAATATTGCTGTAGTGAGAAGACAGAAATAACATTAGAACAAAAACATTTGACCTTCAGAAAATGTAAAGTATCAATGAATTCGTATTATCTGCTCATGTCATATTTAGTCCTTGCCATTTCACCGGAAGAGAACATAAAATATAAGAAACAACAATGAAAGCATATCACATGTTGAATAATGACAGTAAATACATTTTATGGGGTCTTTGAAAAAAGTGCACATTGGTTAGAGTACATTAACATTGAATTGCTCATGCATGTGAAAAACCCTTTTTGAACTTCAAGTTTAAAGAAATTAAAACGAAATGTCTCAGTACAGACATTTCCCTTAATTATTTATCTAATATAACATCACTAGCGTGTACAAAGAAAACAAGAAATTTAAATTTTTTCTGTGGATCAGGTTAGAAACCTGTCTGCAGTATGAATGCACTTTGTCCTTTTAAACAGAGTTATAATAAAGTAAAGTAAATAAAATAAAGTTCATGTTTGGCATGCTGATGTATTGCTTTGTATTTGATTTTAAAAAGTCATCAGTAACTAAATTCAAAGAATGATCATTTTAATGCATTAGACATCACATTCAATGTAAGTGGATGTTTTTCAGATTGTAAACTCACCTGATCCACATACTACAAAGACGAACAAGGCAAGAAGCCACGGTCCCACCACTCCCTTCTCTTCTTGAGTGCCTCTCTGTTGAGAAAATATTAACATTAGTATATTTAGAGACATACATTAGCTACATCTGAAGAAAGCCAATATGATCAACTTGACAAATTAAAGCTCCTCTACATGACCAAACCAATGTCCAGTACAATACACGAAGTAAACCTTTACTGTAGAGCAAACAGCAGTAAGACCTATTTTAGATACATTCAAATAATTACTATAGTAAAAGTCAGAGTGGTAAAAGCTGAAAATTACCGTGGATTTGGCCACATTGCCTCTTAGAGTGATGTTCTTGCTGTGTTTCTCATTCGCCATGCGAATCCTCTGTTTGGCCACCATCTTTTACTACTAATTTGATGTTTTTAAAGAAAGAAAGAACAAGCGTCGAGACCGACAGAGATCCGAGAGGCTGTATGATCGATCAGTTGACGTGTGATCTTGCCACTGCACTGGTTTAGTCTACGTGTGCATAAGAGGAACTCACTCCACCCACGAGACGTGGACGCTTCGAAAGAGAATAAATGAGTAGAATGGCAATCCGGATAAAAAGGACAATATAATGGGCGGCGATTAACTAGCCGATTAATCTAAACGATATATTTTTTTTCTATTTTAGTTATTTTCAGTGCATTTTTTCTCTTGCCAATGAGTATTAAAGTTCATCACTTTTATTATTCATAATTATTTTTTTCCGGAGCGCTTCAAACGCAGAATTGTTGTCACGTGGTAAATGCTACTTTAATCAGCGCTGGCGATGTTAGACCAATCACTGCTAGTTAAAAAAATATTTTTAGGCATTTAGTAAAGGTTGCTTGAGTAGATATTCATTTGTGTGTGTTAAGTGGCACACATTGCATAGAATATTTATTTAGCGTAAAAAAGGTCATAAAAACAGATTTACAAATTGTTATGCGGCAAATGGAACATTGAGTGAATGGCCGCCGATCGCCCCCTAGAGGATTGTTGAGTGCTTAACAGAAAACAGTTTTTTAACATGCCCTCATGTTCATCTTAAAACGCACACATTCTCTTTTCAAAATACCCATTGAGGAAAAACGTCATTATTTTTACGCCGCAATTATTCAGTGCATTAGTCAGTCATGGAAACATATCTGTTCCAAATTCCTGAGAAATATGGAGGACCAACTCTATGGAGGACCAACTCTACCATATTTAAAAATAAATACAGAAATAAATAAATGCTCAATAACGGACAATAAATAAATGAGGTAATTATTACAAAGGTGAATAAATAAAGAAGCTAATTAAAAGATATATATACATTTATGTCTCACTGTATAATTTAATTTCTACCTACGTTTATTTGTTTATTGTATTTTTTGGGGCAATTAATTGTATGCTTATTTATTTATTGAGCATTTATTTATTTATGTATTTATTTTTAAATATGGTAGAGTTGGTCCTCCATAGTGAAAAACTAAATTGGTCAACACTTGTCCAAAACGAAATTATTATTATTATTATTATTATTTACTGAGCTATATGCGGCTTATTTGAAAACATATTTGAAAAGACAATACACAATCAATATCACGCATTAAAATAGTCTATACAACTGTACTAAGATTTGTTAGGGATAAAAACATAAATATTTCAAATAAATCCTCTCCTGAAAATCGGAAAGAACCGACATTACGTATAAAACCTTTACATTATGAATTTGGTTTTGACATTATACACGTCAAACTCTGACCGAAAAGCTCTATACTGTAGTGACGTCGGTGTTGAACTGTTATGACGTGACACGTTGTCGTACTTCCGTTTTAAAATGGCGCCCCCCACACCTCATTTAGCAGGTGAGTTGTTGCTCTAAAATGTGTTTTCATACTCATTTCAGTTGCGTAAAGATAAATAATCAACGTGAGAAGACAAGCATGTTATGAAATAACTGCATGGCTTTTCTTCTCAAGTTTTGCAGACATAAAGGCATGAACTCATTCCTGTCATGACATTGTGCGCAATTTTTTTGTAACGTTATTTCAGCGTAATGAGAGAAATGAGCGAACGTTACCACGTATCAGCATATCACTATGAACATATTAAATATTAAACAAATATATATTATATTTAGCTGATGATCAGCTGATAAATGCTTTGTAGTGCATGTCATCATAACTTGAATAAATATTTTTTTAAGCGGACCCGAGATAGCCAACTTGAACATACTGTAACTTAGGTCAAGGTTTGTTGATGATGTTTTTTAAATCCCTTACTTGAGAACAATTTTTTGAACTGTATTAGTTTAAATAATTTTCAAGCTGCATCCACCAAACTCAGAAAATCCATCAGCTTGTTCTGATTTAATAGACTTATTTTCTCCCCATGGTTGACTGAACTTTGTTTTTGTCAAGCCAGCATACAATTTTTGTTTTCCTTTTCTGATTTTAATATAGTCTTTTCCATTTCAAACAGTCAGAGGATCAGATGGAACGTTGCTGTTGTGTGGACCTCCAAGCTGTCAGGAAAGCTCTGCTTTTCAGAGGTCAGTTTATTGCATTTGCTGCACTTAGAAAGATTTTACCATAAAACTTTGTCTGCTTTAGTAACAGTAAATGTTTCTTTCATTTCAGAGATGACCAGCAAGGCAAACACATGACATTCAGCAGTGATGGGTCCCTGTTTGGCTGGTGCAATGGCTCACAGTACGTACACTGTAATACCTAACAAATATCCTAACTAACCCTTTTTAGTTGACTTAACTTATAGTACAACAGTTTGTTGAACTTAATTGTAAAAATCTAGTAGTATGCCTTTGTTACTCAGAAAACCCTACTTAAGATAAATTGATTTGTATGAGTACCATTTTGTCAAGCAAAAGATGAGTTCAAATCTTGTTTCAACAATTTCCCCCACTTCTGCAGTTATCTATATCTTTAGTTTCATTCACTAATTTTCCAAAGTATGTTGTTAAATTGTCAATGCAACTGAAATTGTTGAGAGAATATCACAGAAGATGACTTAATAAATTGGTGTTGTTTCCCTAAAATAATTTCGATTTGATTTGGTTTTGATTTATTTAGTAAAACGTATTTAAATCTCTAAGATGGCTGAACTAATTTCAACTTGTCAAATTGAGTTACCAATACTCACATTTTCTGGTTACCTATCGAAACATGCAAGTTCTCTCTGCCAAGTTCTATTAAGCTTTATCGACTCAAAAATTTAGTACGTTCCTTGCTAATTTTAAGACAATCAGTTTCCCAATAGAATGGATTAACATTTGAGTAAATGTCCTGTGTGTGTTTGGCAGGGTCCGTGTGATCAAAGTTTCCACTGGAGATTTGGTGAAGTCGTTTGATTTACCCAAAACATCCGTGTTGGAATTTTCACCTTTGAATAAAGTTCTGGCCACCTGGCAGCATTATACCAGTAAGCACTTTAAAATATGATGATATATCCATATATAATGTTTTATGACATTCTAGCTTTATAATAACTATAAGAAATAAAATGTAATTAAGCAAGCAGGACACAAAAACAGCTTTTATTTTTCAGAAACGCAGGATAACCCTCAGGGAGAGGCAAACCTGCAGCTTTGGGACTTGCAAACAGGTGCCTGCATTAAAGCGTTCTATCAGAAGAAGATTACAGGATGGTGAGCAACTATTGCTGTTAATAACAGTTTATTTGTTTTGTATTTTCTTTCTGTAACTGCTAAACATGTTTGTTTGTTGTCTGTATTTTCACAGGTGTCCGAGCTGGGCAGATGATGAAAGTATTACCGCTAGAAATGTCAATAATGAACTTCACTTCTATGAGAACAACAACTTTGGTAACACTGTGTCTGTTTAATTAATACTTTGTGCATGTTATATTCCAATTGCCTGTGAAAACATTGATAAATAACATGGACATGGCTTTTTAAAGTTTTAATGTATATGAATGCATAAAGGAAAGTGTCTATTTCTTAGATTTCTCATTATTTGTAGTAGTTAGCTGTTAGATGGGTTCTCTTAAAAGGGATAGTTCACACAAAAATGGAAATTCTGTCATCATTTACTCACCCTCAAGTTGTTCCAAACCTGTATGAATTTTTTTTCTTCTGCTGAACACAAAAGAAGATATTTTTGAGGAATGTCAGTCACCAAACAGTTGATTGGCCCCAAAATCATTGATTTTTTTCCCAATGAGTCCCATCAACTGTTTGGTAACCAACATTCTTCAAAATATATTATTTTGTGTTCAGCAGAAGAAAGAAATTCATACAGGTTTGATACAACTTAAGGGTGAGTAAATGATGATAGAAATTAAAATTCTGGGCCAACTATCCCTATTGAGATTCCTGCATTATGACAAATTAAATGTAAAGAAAGAAAATAACTTTCTTTATATTCCGTGAAAATATTCCATGTATCCTGCATGTGTAATACATATACAAGAATGACTAAAATTAAATATTTACTTTTAGATTTAAGTAAATATAAAATATCATGGATTTAAATACCCATGGAGCTTGCAATCTATATTGTGTTTTGCTGTGTAGAAACTATTGCCAACAAGCTTCACCTCCAGAAGGTGTCTGAGTTTGCTTTGTCTCCTGGATCACAGCCGAGCAAGGTATCAGAACCCTTCTAAACATTTTCTCTTACTGCTGCATGTGCTATTTTACTCATACAAATGCGTATTAATCCCTCACTCATTAATTAAGGTTGTCGTCTATGTTCCTGGAAGCAAAGGAGGTCCGTCTTTTGTACGGCTGTATCAGTATCCCAATTTCGGAGGTCCAACATCTGCTCTGGCAAACAAAAGCTTTTTCAAAGCCGATAGAGTGAGCATGCTGTGGAACAAAAAAGGTAGATCATTTTTGGTTTAACAAATAAGTGGTTTCTCAACATTGATAAACACTCATAAAAGTTTGTCATATATGTATTAATGTTTTTTGTTTTTTCCTAAAGCAACTGCGGTTTTAGTGACCGCCAGCACAGAGGTTGATAAAACAGGAGCCTCTTACTATGGAGAACAGACTTTACATTATGTCGCCATCAATGGAGAAAGTGCAGTGATTCAGCTACGTAAGTACGACTGCGTTTTGAATAATGATTCATCAATGATTGAGTAATTAATTACAGTGCATTCATTAGAAATCAATTTCTGCCTTTAACAATTAAATTGATTGAAATCACATAATATTTGCACTAACTGGCTAAAAATTGGGTGAATAA
Organism: Gila orcuttii; assembly: GCA_026230005.1. Taxonomy (NCBI): domain Eukaryota; kingdom Metazoa; phylum Chordata; class Actinopteri; order Cypriniformes; family Leuciscidae; genus Gila; species Gila orcuttii. The sequence goes on along the minus strand of JAPDVR010000005.1, from coordinate 24,943,644 downwards.
TATTTATACTACTGTAGTTTTATATATAATATGTAACGTATGTGTGTGTTAAAATTCTGACCTGATTGTATATCTAAGAATGAATTTTAAGAAATGTCATATTTCACCGCAAAATCAAAAGAATTACACTACTGTTTAAAAGTTTTGGTCAGTAAGATGTTTTTTATTCTAATGTCACAGAATATTTTAATTTCGAATAATTGCTTTTCCTTTTAAATTTCTATTCATCAAAGAATTGTTTCTTGAGAAAAATCAGTATATTAAAATGATTTCTGAAAGATCAATCAGAGACTGAATACCAGTGTTGGGGAAGTTACTTTTAAAAGTAATGCTTTACAATATTGCGTTACTCCCTAAAAAAGTAACTAATTGCATTGCTTGGTTACTTTTTATGGAAAGTAATGCATGAATGAATATGCAAATTAGCCCTGCCTCCACTCACTCGCACCAGCTTTGAATCCTGATCCACTCTTGGCGCTTTTCCACTGCATGGTACGGCTCGGTACGGCTCAGTACGGTTCGGCTCGGCGCGGCACGGTTCGGCTCGCTTCGCTTTTCCACTGCGTGGTACGGCTCGGTTCGCTTTAGCTCGGTTGCTTTTCCACTGCAGTTAGTACCGCTTCCAAGTGGGTGGGATTATGACTGATCGTTATAGTTTATCCGCTCCTCGTCAACCAACAAGAGGAACGTCTGCGCTTCTCGTCATCTCTTTTTTGGAAGTTTTTTTTCTTCAAGCAAGTCAAGCAAGTAGTTTTAAAACAGGTGCTACAGCGGTGGCTGTTACTGGCTATTTAAATCTAGCGGGTTTGATGTCTCGCAAAAACAATGACACTGGTAGTGACGATTCTGTCTGTCTGACCAATCAGTGATCTGCAGTGCTTCCACGTCACATTTTAGTATCGGTACGGTACGCTTGGAACCTCAACAGAGGTGGTACCATTTAAAGCGAGCCGTACCGTACCATGCAGTGGAAAAGCGCCACAAGTGAGCCGTACCGAGCCGTACCGTACCATGCAGTGGAAAAGCGCCAAAGCGTGCCGTACCGAACCGAACCGTACCGTACCATGCAGTGGAAAAGCGCCATCTGTCAACTTCACTGTAGTAAATGCTGCATAAATGCAAGTGGAAATTCTGGTTTAATTCAGACACATATATTTGAACCAGAAACTGATTCAGAAGAAGTGGAAGAGCGAATTATACAGACTCGTCTACAAGTCGATGTATCATAATGGTAATGCACGTTTTATGTATTGCTCTCTACTACGTCGGACAAATAACAGTAATTAATAGGATTAGCCTTTGGCTTGACTACGTTAGCAAACAGCTAATAATGTGTTGCTAATGTTACATAGACCACGTTCACCATCTCAGTCTGCCTTCTAAAAATCAGTATCCTTAGAAACAATTTGAGAAACTTAAAATGTTGGTGGAGAAAGGCATATAGTTATCATAACATCGTAATATACATCATATACCAGTGGCGTACCTCTTAATATGCTTTTAATAGCGCACAGACTCTTTATAATTGTTTTGAAATTGCTGTTTTATTTTGCACCGGCAGTTATAGGGTTAATGCGGTGAGTTCAGAAAAGGCCGGTTAGAGAGAAACGAGCGAGCAAGTTAGGAGTGCGTTCATGTTGTTTTGCGTTCCAATTAAAAAGTTCAGAAACGGAGCCTCCTTTGTCTGTCGTTCTTCAGACGTTACAAAAGTATGAATGTTTAAAAAAAAAAAAAAAAAAGTTTCAATCATAAATTTACAAGAATAATTAAGAAAATAATATTCAGCACGGAAAAAAAGGGGACAAAAATAAGCATTATAGTCATCAAAACTACTGATTAATTTTACACAAAATCCATCTTTATTTCTTCCCTCATCAAGACTTCGAGTTTACCCTGTTGTACAGGTTATCTGTGCATTTCAGTTCCAACAATGAGTCTTTTCTACCAAGGCTAATGCTGAAAGTGGCATAAATTTAAATTTGCTTTAGTGCTGAGAGTGTCTGCTCGACAGAAGCAGTGGGACACAGGGACAGTCACCACAAAACATAACGATATGTAGGCTACAGCTGCCCCATGCTCTCACACAGATTTTTGAAGGAAAATCAGTCATCATGGTATACATACATTACAGTCAGTTCTGTTTTTACCCGGACAGGTCGAATAGAGTTCTGTTACTCTGTGTTAAGCTGCATGAGGCTGAATAAGGGATTTCTTCCGGTAGGTTTGAAACTGCTGAGAGTCAAGAAGGGAGAGAAACATTGATTTGTGGGTTGAAAAACTATTAAATCTACAGGGATATATTTTAGTTTCTGCAGTTCGCTACAGATACGGTTAGCTAGCTCTGAATTCTAGTAGGCCTACTAGTAGGCTACGCGCTCTGACCATCCAATCAAAGGACGTGAAAATGCCGACGTTATTGTACGCCTGCTAGATGGCCCCGTTGCAGTCTAATCGAAATCTGATTGGCTGATTAAATCTGACTGATTATCTGATTGGTTAAAGCAACAGTTTCATTGCCATTCATTTTAAGCTAGAGGCGCCCGCACTATCGATTCTTAAATATGATTGGATAAAAGCTCTAACATAAACATACACTACTGGAAGCAGCGTAAACAAAAGAGAAAATCTATGGAATTAAGAGAATGTACTATTGGGAATAATTTAATGCACATTAATGGAAAAAATATATTAAAGCACTAGTCAGTGATTCTGATAGTGTTTAGGCCAGCAGAGAAGGCCTTGCTGGTCCTGTCGGCCCACCACTGTCATATACATAATTCACCACTATATTGCTAAATGTACCAGATTTTTCATATCAACAGAAAATTATACCAGTATAACCTGGCTTCTCTTGAGACTTCCTTGCTTCACGGCATAGTAATGATGAAATGCTAAAGCCCGCCCGCATGTTGACGTGATTGGCTTCAACAATTTGTGACGTATAGAACAAGGGTGATTTCAAACCGTGCTTTTGAGACAGTTTTGGTTCACTGCAGTTTTAAGGAAAAAATACTCCGCAATGGTGTAGACTTATGAATTTACACATGGTTTGTCTTAAAGCATATTAAAACCACCACATAGACATATAAACAACATAAAAAACTTGATTTTCACCACAGGGGGTCTTTAAAGGTCAGCAGCAAAGACATTGGTTAATAAAGTGAGATTAAATACATAAAGTATATGTGTGTTATTTAATTTATTTAACTATTGCAGGTTTATATAATATTCTGAGTTTGCATTTTACTGTTTTCATTCTTTTTGAGTAATACACAGAACACCTCTGCACCTTTACTCCCGAATTCTATCAACATGGAGACAGGAGAGCTGTCTGGCAATAAATGCGGGAAAAAAAAGTTACTTATTTGAAAAGTAACTTCTTATATTTTATTTAATGCATTACTTTACTAGTTACTTAGGGAAAGTATTCTGATTACTTCTAATGCGTTATGTATGCCCCCACAGACTGGAGTAATGATGCTGAAAATTCAGCTTTGCATCACAGGAATGAATTAGATTGTAAAAAATATTTCGCTCACAATATTACTGTTTTTACAGTATTCTATCTAATAAGTGAAGCCTTGGTGAGCATAAGAGACTTTAAAAAACAGTCAAAAACTTACCAACCACAAGCTTTTGAACAGTAGTGTATGATTTGCAGGAAATTAAACATTTTTTGTGGGTCCATTTAGATGTTTTTGCATTATTGTTTCTCATTAATGTAATTAAAATAAAATAATTTATATTAGTTATGTGTAAAAGTAAAGTATTTATACATAACGGTTGTATTTGTTACACTGCTTTTAATTTGTGCTGGTTTAATAATAAAATTACTCTATTAACAATTTTGTTGTATATATTTTTGGTGTGTGTGTGTAAAATCATTAATAAAGTATATTGTAAAATATATAAAATATTTTTTTTGTTGTCTTGCACAGCAAAGAGAGGTCCCATATATGATGTATCCTGGAACCCCAACTCTTCTGAGTTTTGCGTGGTTTATGGTTTTATGCCTGCCAAGGCAACTGTCTTTAACAGCAAGTGTGAGTCAGTGTTCGACTTTGGCACGGGCCCCCGCAACGCAGCTTTCTACAGCCCCCAGGGTCACATCCTCGTCCTCGCTGGGTTCGGGAACCTGAGAGGGCAGATGGAAGTTTGGGACGTGAAGAAATACAAGCAGGTGTCGAAACCCCAGGCTGAAGATACCACACATTTCTTCTGGTGTCCTGACGGAGAACACGTAGTGACGGCGACCTGCTCCCCCAGGCTCAGGGTCAGCAATGGCTATAAGATCTGGCATTACACCGGGACTGTGTTGTACAAGCATGAAACGCCGTCAAATAAAGAGCTCTGGGAAGTGTTATGGCAACCCTTCCCAACTGGAACCTTCCCAGAGAAGCCAGTGAAATACCAGGCGTTGCCAAGCGAGCTTGGCAGCACTGAAGCCAAACCAGCCCAGGCGTATCGGCCACCCGCGCTCCGCAACAAACCCCAGACAGCCAGCTCTAAACTAGTAAGTTTGTGTCGTACACAGCCCTGCATCTTGAAAAATATTCTGCTGATTTGCAAAAAAAGAAAAAAATGATAATAATAATTTGATGATGCTGAGTTCAAAAATATCAATGTCAACTTAGCAATTGCATATTTGTTTGTTTTTTCAATGAGAATGCAGATATTTTTATGCAGATAGAATGCAGAACTTGTATACACTACTTTTCAAAAAACAAGTCTCTTCTGTTCACCAAGGCTGAATTTAATTGTATCAAAAATGGAAATTACAATTTAAAATAACTTTTTTCTATTTAAGTATATTTTTAAATGTATATTATCCCTGTGATGTAAAGCTGATTTTTCAGCATCATTACTCCAGTATTCAGAGTCACTTGATCCTTCCATGGTTGTTGAAACCATGATACACTACCACTCAAAAGTTTAGGGTACATAAGATTTTAAAATAAATAAATGCATTTAATAATTAAAATATAATTGATAATTGTCAATAATAATTGATGATTGAGCAGCAAATCAGCATATTAGAATGATTTCTGAAGGATCATGTGACACTGAAGACTGGAGTAATGATGCTGAAAATTCAGCTTTGCATCACAGGAGTAAATTACATTTGAAAATATATTCAAATAGAAAACAGTTCTTTTAAATTGTAATAATGTTTCAAAATACCATGGATTTTATTGTATTTTTGATCAAATAAATGCAGCCTTGGTGAGCAGAAGAGACTTGTTTCAAAAACATTATAAAATCATGCCCACCCCAAACTTTTTAACAGTTCAATAGTACTGTTTTTACTGTATTTTTGATTAAATGCAGCCTTGGTGAGCAAAAGAGACTTCTTTCAAAATTATTAAAAATCTTTTGAACTGTAGTGTATTTATCAGCGTTAATGCTCATATCAAAATAACATAAGCAGTCAAATGTCAAAACTTTTGACAAAATGAAGTATTCAAAATCTATCATTTAACTTTCAATTTGCAAAGGAGTGGAAAAAATGTCTTCAAGTACTCAATTTAATTTCAAAGAACTTTGCATAAACAAACAAATAAATGCGCTTCTTTCACAAAATCTGTCATTTTCTGTCGCTGTTTGGATGTAGTAAACTACCCACAGATGTAGCAGCATTTTCTTGTCACTCGCCATAATTCTAACCTTGAAATCATGATTAGGCAAAAATTGATGCCATACATGTTTTTCTGGTGATTAAGAGATAATACAAGACCCTACAAATTGTTGTCAAAATGCACTTCATATTTTGTTGAGAAAGTATGAAATGCCTGATCAAAACAGGCACTATTTTTTTGGAATCAGCACCCCAAAACTAGTAAGAAAAAAAGTATAAGTATTCATTCAGCAAATATGATGCAGGGCAGCATTATGAATGTCCCGTGACCAGAATAATGACAATAATATTTCTATCCAAGCATGAAGAGGAGCTGCCGCAGAACATGAAACCTGGTGCTGCAGGAGAGAAGCAAATCTCTAAAGCTGCTTTGAAAAACCAGAAAAGGCGAGAAGCAAAGAAAGCAGCTAAGCAGGTACATGTGTTTTTAATGTTCAACCAACTATCCAGAGGAATATTTAACTCAAAGTGATGCTTTATATTAATTCAGGAAATCAAGCCTGATGAAGCTCCGCCTCCAGTGGCAGACTCCACCCCTGCCACTCATGTGACTTCTAGCTTTGGAGACCCTGAAACTGACAAAAAGATCAAGAATTTAAAAAAGGTAAATGTTTGGAATATGTTTACAATCAAATAAGATAAGCATATACACACAGATGCAGTCTTCTTGAAGGGAAAGAAACTCAATTCTGCCATTTATTCTTGACTTGGAATAGAGCACAAATGGTTTTACTTTTAGGTTTCATTTTAACCTGTTTTATTTACTCGTATGTAATCGGTAGAAAATTAACTTCTTACCTTTATTTTGAGTAAACTCTCTTTTCGTAATGGAGTAAACCCTGTAAAGGTCTTATTTAAAAAAAACAATCTTTGTATTCTGTATGAATACACCAAAAATTACATGTTTCTGGGTATGATGCAGTATACCTGGTATAGTATAATTATAAATAAAATATGCATATGTATCCATTAATGATTTATTTGCATATCAGAGTCAGACTTGATGTTTTTAGTTTCATAATGTGATTGTTTATCTGTTAGAAACTCAAAGCCATTGATGAACTGAAGGACCAGCAGGCTGCCGGCAAAGTAATGCAAAAAAATCAGGTACTATTGCTTTATAATTTCATCAGCACATCTTAAATATTTGAAATTATTTTCATTTGTATCATTGTTTCTGATTTGATTACATCCATTGCAATGCTTCATGAGATGAGTAGTTTTCAAGAATTAACTTTTCTAGGAACATAAGAATTTTGTAATCCTTAATCGCAAGACACTTAATAATAATTTATTATAATTTATTTTATTTTATTACAGCTTGAGAAGATGCAGAAGGAGTCCCAGCTGTTGAAAGAGCTTGAAGATCTTGAATTAGGATTGTAAACTCACTTTACCAGTTTTTCACATTGGTCATCAATTTTCAAACATTGCTTTGTCATACTGCTATGAATATGTATAGAAGATGATTCTTTTTTCATGAATTACTCATGAACAACAAATAAAAGACTGTTTTTCTTCTTTGAACATGGCTAAAATAATAAGAACTAAATTCTCAAAGCAATATTGCTATGCAATGTGACGTACAGCACGGGAGGGCATCCATGAAATACTAAATAAAAATGTTGAAATTCAAACTTCGTGACTTTTATTATGTTGGTTGGGGAGCCGGAAGTGTTCATTCCTAGTTCAGTGTGAAACTGAAGCAGTCGCAGATTTCAGCACAAACGCAGATGAAATTGTTATCAAATAAACTGAAGAGGACGAACTAAAACCAGCCGATAATTCAGGTTTGATGAGTGCGCTCCTCATTACACTGAGTGTTGTACATGTGGAGTATTTTATTGAGTGTTTATTTGTGATATTTAAATGAGCCGGTGAGGTGATGTTCATATAGCACACGCGTGTGTTTGTGTTTCTTTTTACTCATACCATCAGTTGTTTTACGCTCTTTTACTTTTAACCTCTATATAACTATATTTGTATTGATTTCACACGTTTTGATGAGTTTCGGGCTTGTGGCATTAAGCAGTTCAGCCATTTCAGCAGCCACAAAGGCGATGCGTCAGTTTTTATTGTTTTATCTGATAGTTTTTCAGTTGTTTATTTTTGAAATTAGGCTTTACATTAAACTTGATCGTTATAAATCAAACATTCCGTTTAGTGTCAGGGGAATTTGGTTCGGTATTCTATTAATTTCTAGATCTAGTTGCATGAATGTGATGGTAATACGCAGCCATTTTAATTTTTATTTAAAATAATGAAAAATACATTACTTTATGTATTAAGTACGAAGTTTAAACTCAAATGTTGCTCTAGACATTTTTTTATTCTGTCAAATGGATATCCTGCTTTACACATTAACATCAGGATTTGCCTCGTATTTTAAAATGATTATGTGACATCATTATTCATATTGTTTTTGATGGAGGTCACATGCAGGATATGATATTTTAAGATATGTTGCATGTAAAGCTGGTAAACCTCATTATATTCCTTTTGTAAAGGTCAGAACAGTGAGACGTTAAGAAAAGAGATATTTGTGGCACATCTTTCCCCTGTAACTTGTAAGTCCTATATCTTGACAGCACATATTTGAATTTGAGCATGAATTAAGATTTACATCTAGTTGGTTGTATAAGTCATGTATTTGAGTATAAGTATGAAGGTGTCGTTTTGTTTTTCCTCCTGTTTTAGAGTCTGGTACACTTGAATGGACACTGTGCCCACAGGTAGAGAGGTATAGCTGGTTTCTGCTTTTATTGGCCCTGAAATATTGAATTGGACAGGAAGGAATGCAACTGTCGGTTTAAATTTGTTCTGTTTGATTGTGATTTGTTTAGTGAGAACAAACCAACTTACCCGAAGCTCCATTATGCCTGTGAAAAAGAAAAGAAAGTCATCCGGCTCAGAAGATCCCAGCATCAGAAAGTGCAAAATCACCAGGTAAAAATATGTCTTTCTCTCTGCATCTTTCATTCTATAGATATTCATTGTATCATCCCCTCAGTTATTGTAGGACACAAACTCCAGGACGGATGGTAAACCCAGAGGATCAGTTTTCGAACAAGAAATGTCTCACCTGGTTTTACGAATATGCAGGTATGTGAATCAATGCTTTCCTTAAAGTCACCATGAAATCAAAAGGGACTGTTTTTATGGAATAATGCAAAAAATATATATAATCACCTATGCACATACTAATTATTTTTTTAATTCATGTGCCTCATAATCTTTAATCAAAATAACTTCCCCTCTCTTACAACAACATCGCAGCAATAGCAAACCATAACGATCCAACCATCAAATCATGTCCAATTCCAGATGTACAAAATCCTGCCCTGCATTTTTTTTCTTGTTTTAAGAAGCCGTATATACTCGGATATGCGTCATACTTCATGCGGACTTTAAACACATGCAGCCAGTTAACATGAAACTGCATTTCCAAACCCTTTTACTTCCGTAATGTGACCTTTCTCAGTGAAAACAGTATTTATCAATGAAATATATCAGTGTATGATGGAGTAAAATATGTCTATATGACATTTAAAGGGCAGGGAGTGAAAAATAAGATGGCTTGAGGTGGAGCAAATTATGAAATATTGCTGAAAGATTTTGATTACTTTTTTTGTTTAAATAATGTGCAATCATTAGCAATAAGACCATAAACATGTATTAAGAAAGTCAAATGGGGACCATTTTGATTTTTTTTTTTTTTTTTTGGTAAATGTATTTGAAATTATTATTGTTGTGTGTAGGGTCAGATGACATTGTCGGACCAGAAAGCATGGAGAAGTTCTGTGAGGACATCGGAGTTGAGCCAGAAAATGTTAGCAAAATTCATTCATATATTTCCTTCTAATTCCTGAAGTTAGATTTTAGGGACAGTCTTCTGTCCAAAATATGAGAAATCATTAGAAATAATGTGCACTGTGTTTTTGTGACCCTTCAGATTGTAATGTTAGTTTTAGCCTGGAAACTTGAAGCAACAAATATGGGATTTTTCACAAAAGAAGAGTGGCTGAAAGGAATGACATCACTACAGTAAGAATGACCTTCACGTCACATGCCTTGCTTGGATATCATGAGAAATCAAAAGTATTTTATGATTTTAGCATTTAACTTCTCTGGAACTTCTCTTTTACAGTTGTGACTGCACAGAGAGATTACAAGGCAGACTGGATTATTTACGCTCTCAACTGAATGACCCAGTTATATTCAAGAGCATTTACAGATATGCCTTCGACTTTGCCAGGGTGAGAGGCTTTTTTTAGTAGGATGAGAAAAGAAAAAAAAGCACTTCCATTTTAAGATAAATTAATACTTTTAAGATAAATATTGCGTGCATCTTTTTCTATTTTGCAGTGAATTTGTTTCTGCTTAAGGCTGGAATACACTGCACGACTTTTGCTCATTTTTTTTGCCCCGTTTGCAGTCTTGATGAGTCTACAATAGTTGCCGAAAGTCTGCGCCAGTCTGCAGATTTTGGGCTGTTGATCAATTTCTCCGAAAATTGCGTAGTGTATGATGAGCACAGACTCCTATTTTTTAGCTTCAGATTATGATTCCATCCAGTCAGATGATATCAAAACATGTTTGATATCTTGAGCCGATTTTAGAACACCTATCGTATAGTGTATGGCGCGCCGCTGCTGAAACCGAAGCTGTCCTCTATCAATACAAATACATTATACTAAAGTAAATAAACAGAACAAATTATCCAAAATTTTTGACCCATCAGCACATATAAAACAACTGACTCTAACTCCCGTTGCAATCTGTAAAAAAGAATAATTAGTACGAGTCCATCTATACTGAACGTGTCTACCCACCCAAGACCGCATCTAAATGCGCTTGACTCGTTTTTTTTTTTCCCGTTTGCGACTCAACACAGAGTCGCTACAACAACTACTGCGGTCATCTCCTGCACATCCATGTTTGTTTCATACAAGCAAGGAGGTGCGTGTTTCTGTCTGAGGTTGTTGTTTTTGGAAGTCTGGTACTGTATGATCCTCACTCGTTTATTGTACGATGCCCAATTTTTCCTCTGTAACCATTTAAAAAGTCATCAAGTGTATAATGCCTAGTGTTTTAAAAATCGTGTAGTGTGTTCCACTTCCAGCCTTTGCTGATGTTCTTTCAACATATTCATCTGATTTTGTCTGTAGGATAAAGATCAGCGCAGTCTTGATATGGACACTGCAAAATCCATGTTGGCGCTGATCCTTGGAAGAACGTGGCCTCTGTTCCCAGTGTTCCACCAATTTCTGGAGGTTTGTCATCTCTTCTCCAAACCAGACTGTCAAATCGGCTGTCAAGCTCCAAAGAGGATGAAAAAACACCATTTAAAGCCAAACTGAACCAACTATGCATTTACAAAACTCTGAATTTAGACGTATTTGTTCTTTTAATAACGTGACTAACTGAAGTATCTTTCCTCTAGCAATCAAAGTGTAAAGTAATGAACAAGGACCAATGGTACAACGTCTTAGAGTTCAGCCGTACAGTTAACACAGACTTGAGCAACTATGATGAAGATGGAGCCTGTAAGTTTATGATTGTCTTGTTGAGCTGCACGATTAATCGTTAAAAGATTGCGATCTCGATTCCAACACAGACGCGATCTTATTCCTACATGATAACGATTCGGCTATGTCTATTAAACCTTTGACAAAATCACACCGGAACATTCAAATCTGCTCTGCCGCCAGAGAGAGTTACATTAATTTATATTATCACAGAAGTACTGGGATAAAAGTTTATAGTTCATATATAGACACTGATGTCTATGGTAGCGAAAGTAACTTGATGCTTCAAATAAAGATCAGTTACACCAGTAGTTGGCGACAAGTGACTGTTTAAAAAATGTATTTGTCATTGAATCATTCAATAGATTAATTCAAAAACGCTGATTCATCCAGTAATGAATAATTAATTTTAAAAAATTAAATACACTGCAGCAATTAACATTTTGTCAGGACTTCTGGTAAATTACATGTTATTTTGTTTAGTTGTCTTAAAAAAAAAAATGTATTCTCAATTTATCCAGAATCATGCAGCTCTGATGTCTTGTCATCCGTCCATTCATCTTTTCCAGTTAAATTGCTAATGATCTCTGTCTCTGATTTCAGGGCCAGTGATGCTGGATGAGTTTGTGGAGTGGCATAAAGCCAGAAATATTGCATTATAGCACAACCAGACGCTGAATTAAAGCACATCAGATATGTTTTTTCGGTGTGCCCCTGGCTGTCCCAGATGCAGGCAAACCTCTCGAGGAGTGTTTGATGCTCAATACGGATCATCACTACCCAGAGACTCTTACAGTGTTACTTAAAAAGGAAAATGGCTCAGAGGAATCACAAGACAAATAAAAGGGGAAATATTTTTCTTATGTATTGATTTGTTTCAACAGTTATATTGCCAGTGTTGTATGATTTGTCTGAGAGGGAAACAGTCTCTGTAATTTTTGTCCCTTTCTCTTTTTTTTTTTTTCCCTTAAAGTTTTACTTTGTTTATAGTGTCTTGAAAAGGTAATAAAAAAAAGCAGTTGTAAATTAATTTTTCTTCTGGACATAAGTGGCATACAGCACTGCTAGAGCATTAAAGCATTATTCAAAAATCTAAATGAAGCATGAATAAAAATATTTACTTTTACACACATTACTAAAAAGTTTGGGATCAGTAAGATTTTCTAAAAAATATTTTTAAAGTAAGTCTCTTATGCTCATTTAGACTGCATTAATTGATCCGAAGTACAGTAAAAACAATAATACTGTGGAATATTATTACAATTTAAAATTGTATTTATTTTAAAATGCAATTTATTCCTGTGATGCAAAGTTGAATTTTCAGCATCATTACTCCAGTCTTCAGTGTCACATGATTCTTCAGAAATCATTCTAATATGCTGATTTGCTGCTCAAGAAACATTTCTTATTATTACAAAGAAAAAATTAAACGGTTGTGCTACTTAATATTTTTGTGGATTTTTTCTTTAGGAATCTTTGATGAATAGATAGTTCAAAAGAGTAGCATTTATTTTAAATAGAAATCTTCTGAAACATAAATGTCTCAAACATTTAACTTGCAATTTAAAGATGAACAAAAAATTGACACTTGACAAGGATTTTGACAATGACACTTAAGTCAATTGTCCAATCAGACCCAGTTATCTGCCAATGCTGATCTCAAAATGAACCTTTTCAAAACTTTTTACAATGATTGTTTCCTCAATTTTACAATGTCTCTTGACTTGTTTGTGAGACACTGTCTCCTGTAGCTGAAACACTGTTTTCGTGGGAAGGAACATCTGGTTGAGTCGACTGGCTCTCAGCTGGGTTGAAGTCTGCCTGTTTCATGATGGCGTTGAGTCTTGTCAGTGATTGCGTTCTCAATTTTGGCCTGACCTCGACTTCACCCTCCATTCCAGAGGCTTGGATGTGGCTGTATTGATTCCCTTCTTCATCATAGTTGTACACTTTAATGACGCGGCTCTTCTTCTTTGGATGTGGACTAACCACTGATCTGAACTCTTGGTTTTGTTCTTCACCTTCACAGCTTTGAGTTTGGTTTGTATCGTCCTCCCCGCCATCTGCGTTTTCTACAGCGTCTACATCATTAGTGTTACTGAGTTCCTGATCAACCAAACCAATGTCCACAGTGTCTTCTCCAGTGCCGTGGTTTTTATGAAAGAACACTGTCTCAGGTTCTCTGGTATTCTGTACGTTGTTTTGTCCATCGATATGATTGTGATTTTCTTTTCTATAAGGTATGCAAGCCCTTATTGTTTGTAGACACTTAATTATGTAGGATCTACTGAACGCACCAAGTGTGAAGGCCACTAAAAAGCTCACGATTACTGATGATGCCACAGCCGCCGCGAAATGGCTTTCTGACAGCGTGTCGGTGTAAACCTCTCTGGTCTTCCTCAGTTTCTTGATGTTGGGATTTAAGCCCACTACACTAATTCTGTAAGGCACAATTGTTTTGCTTATCTTGTCCATATGGATACAGAAGTAGAGTCCGTCATGGCTGGATGTGGCCCTTGAAATCCTCAAAGTGCCATTGCATGTTTCCACTGGGTCTTTGTTTTGGTGGTTGCAACCGTCAAATAATCCAAAAGGTGTCTGCCACCACTGTGCCAGAACTGCAAAGGGAAGAATAAAACATCAAAAGACTTTTTATAGCTTGAAACACTTAAAAATGGAACTTGAACTTTTTTCAATAAATGATCAGTGAAAGAAGGCACTTAACCTTCACAAAAACTTAAAAAAAAAAAGTTTTTTGCTTGACATAAAATGTTAACTCAAAAAAATGTTGATAATTTTCATTTAGTTTCATAATTTCATTCACTTTGTTCACTTGAATATAACAAAAAACAAAAACTGAAATAAAATTGATAGGCTGAGAAGTAGACAAATTTAAAATAGTAAAAAAAAAGATTAAAACTTCAACTAGAATTAAAATGTAACATTAAAATAATAATTAAAAAAAATAATTGAGATTTTAATATATCAATGTTACTAAAATAACAATGGGTTACACTAAATTATATATAATAAAAGAAGTTATCCTGATGGTGTTTTAAATTCATATATACTATATATATATAGAGAGAGAGAGAGAGAAATGTTGTAATGCTCACCTTCATTTCCTTCTTCTCTGCACTGAAGCACCAGCGTTTCTCCTGAATGAATGTGAACTGAGTTTTCAGGTCTGACCTGCAGATGGTCTGTTTGACTCAGAGTCTCTGGCGACTGTTGAGAGCTTCTCTCATAAATGTCACTGTGTTCTGTTCTGCTGCTAATAATACATGGAGAGTTACAAAGGAGAATCAAACTCAACAAAGAGCTGATTCTGAACTCCATCTCTAGAAAAAAAAAGAGACGCTCATTAACTTCAATGTAAACTTTACTGCTATACCAATATTATGGCAATAATTTGGTATAAAACTGCTCTTTGACCCAAGTCAAATTATATATCTACAGCATCCCCAACAAGTATGACTGTGATTTGTCTTCACAAAACACACAAACTCTGAAGTTGAGTTAGAAAATCAGAAAATGTTTTACTGTTATCATCTGAAAAATTAATTTAAAAACAAAACAGATATATGACACATATATTTATAAGTATCATTCAGATCAGCCAGTCAAATACTCACAGAATGAGTCTTGTAGTTCTCAATAAGAGTAAAGTACAGTCCTCACATGACAGCCCTTATATTTCTTCTCGTGCTCCATGTTTAAAGATTAACATTTTTCTCTTCAATAATAGACAGGATATCATGTGGATGAGAATACCAGTGGATTGTCTTGAGGGTTTGAGTTGATATAACAGTTAGAGTTGGTTTATGGTTGAACAAATCTGAGTTTCAGGTAATTGGTAACATTCTTTATCTTTGCCACCGTGATAAATTTATGCAGAGTAGCAAATAAGAAATTGACCAGTTGTATCCATTAAATGCAATACAACAGCAGAAAAAATCCATAGCAGAAAAAAGGCCATATTTTGGATGAATTGCTGATGAATTTCTTTCTGTGGTGCATCGCTTTCCAAAAATGGATGACAGATTTGTTCTGATGAGTCATGGACAGCAGGGAAAACTGCTGAATGGAAATCATGAAACGTATGTGGACTGTTATAACAGAAAAAATAAAGAATTTTAAAAAGGAGTCTTTTGTTGGTGATGTCAAAGGCTGTGTGTCTAGCCTAATGTAGCTACAGTATTTCTGCACAGACTGATCCACTCCATGCCTGTAATGCTGTGCAAGATTTGAGTCCTGAAGCAAACCCACTGATGTAGATTCTTTCTTTCTTTCTTTCTTTCTTTCTTTCTTTCTTTCTTTCTTTCTTTCTTTCTTTCTTTCTTTCTTTCAATCTAAATGCATTTGCTAAGTGAATTTAATCAACTTTGTTGTCAGGGTTCATTTACTGCTCTTGTATGGATGTGGCAGATCACGTTTCGTACACAATTACTCATCGAATAATGAGTATTGGCCCATAGTGACTTGCGCTGAGAAAAGTAACCGATATCACGTGACAACACCACCCTACTTCAGTGGCGGTCTATAATAAAACAATTCTAGCAATAATTATGCATCCAACTAAATGTATAGAAACTTTCAGGCTGCAAAACCTATTTAAACTGAATTTCACAGCAATTCAATCGCAATTCCACCTGCTTGTTTTTTTTTGTACAGCAATCCTCATGAAACGTCACAGCGTTTTGCCACAAGGTGGCAGCAGTAAATGTAAAAAAATCACCATGCTTTGCGAAACTGTTTTGTTGTGTTTCTCTTTCATTTGTCGTCTTGCTTTGCTTAGCTGGCTATAGAAAACTGGATATAGAATTAAAGTGAAACTCGAAACAACGAGTAAAAGGCAATCCTCTTTCAGAAAAGTTTGATTATGTGGCTTGATGACCCCTTTTCACCCTGTTTCCCTTCTGATAAATGCGGATGAGTTGCAGAAACACCCGCGACGAAGGCCCCTCCCTCACTCAGACCACAGAGAACATGAAAGACACGAGGAAATAGACACAGTAGCCTACAGAAAAACACAGTCCAGTGGGTTACAGTCTCTGGAGGTTTGAGGAGAAAACTGGCTCTGAACTGTAAATGTCTTTCATCTGCATATGAATTAGTAAATTAAAAGAAACATCTGTTCTTTACTCATCTGAATATCCTCAACCAGCTGGGGAAAACACGCTGGTTTTGCAGGTAATTAAGGAATTTAAGGTTCTTGCAACATTACTGGCTCATGTTTACAGAAATTTTCTTTTCAAATTTGTTCTTGTGGCTAACGTTACACTCAACATCTCAC
The DNA here is from genome assembly GCA_026230005.1 of Gila orcuttii. Taxonomy (NCBI): domain Eukaryota; kingdom Metazoa; phylum Chordata; class Actinopteri; order Cypriniformes; family Leuciscidae; genus Gila; species Gila orcuttii. The sequence continues at coordinate 24,927,185 of JAPDVR010000005.1, read as the reverse complement.
TTCTTTGCTGTGTTTTCTCTTCTTTTAGTGCTTTTGTTGTGACATGTTTTGAGTTCGTTTGCATGTGTGTGGAATGTTGAAAATGTACACCGAAACTAGCTGTAAATGAACTTGCTATATTGATATGACAGGGTTCTATGTTCATAACGATATAAAACATTTTTTTTGTGATTTCCTGGTTTGAAAAACTCATAAATGAAATTTGGTGAGTGCAGTCTCTATACAATATTTATCATTATTATTATTATTTTATTCAGTAATCCCTAACATTTGCCAAAACTATGGGAACCTTGATTTAGTCCATGCAGCATCGTATTGAATTTTCTCTTCTGAAAATGCTACATTCCAAACTTTTTTTTTGTTTTTTACATAAAAACATTGTCCATCTAACAATAACAGTTGTTTATGCATGTTCAATCATGTTCAGTCAGTTCCCAAAAAGTTGAAGTTACAATGGGCCCAAACAGTGTTTGAATACTTAAATGTCTGTCATTGAACTACATCAACTGATCCAAAGTGAAGAAGTAAGAAAGGCGAAGTTAACCTTGTAAAGTCTGATAAATAATTGTCAGAAACATATATATATATATATATATATATATATATATTTAAAATGGAATAGTTATTGAAGCTTTAGTCAAAATAAAAAGTAAAAAAAACGTTTGCATAGACCTATGTGTTTTTATCGTATTTGACAAAGGCTTTTATGACTTATATCGTATGATATAGTAAGAATATGGAGGGAGGTGGGGGCGGGGACATCAATTTTGTTCAGAGGCCCAAAAGGAGCAGAAATATGCAATTTGGTGCAGTTGCTGATTTTTATAAGGCCAAAAAGATGAAATTCTGATCATTTGTAATGTAAGTCAATGAGATATTTGATGTGAATGAATGAATGCATATATTTTGATATGAGAATGCATAAAAATATCAGTTGTAAACTTGTCACTCTATATCTTCCAATAATATGTCTTAAATGATATGTAAATGCTTAGTTTTATCTGTAGTTTTTTTTTTTTTTTTGTGGGGGCAAAACATTTAATGCAATGCAATATGATTGAGAGATAGACAAATAAACGTTCCTCAGAAAACTGATTTTCACGGTTGAACATGATTTAACAGTAAATGTTCATCTTGAAATATTAAGAGAAAAGATCCTGTAGCATTTGAGCAAGATAACATAATTTAATATTTTTTTTTAAATCAGTGAAACATTTTAAGTGTCCAGATACTTTCTGAGGCCTTTCAAACAACCCAAATAAATATGTCACCAGTTGAAGACGCACCCTCTGTTAAAACACACCATCGCTGACGCTGACTCATTCTCGTGATCCTGATAGTCGAGAATGAAGAGCCATGTGTTGTGAAAGGGATTTATATTGTGTTTGTCAGAAACCAGGATCTTTTGTGCCGTCTATTGGATGGTGTGGTTCCATCCTGGATGGGTGTATGGTGTCTTAAACGGATTAATCTGAGCTTCGTATCGATCTTTTCTCTCTCACAGTCGTGTGTAATACTTTTACGGTGATGTGAGTGTTTGCAGATCCTGCAGGATGACCACTGAGTGATAAAAAGCAGAACCATACAGTAAAAGGCTGTTCTGGTTTGACAGTTTGACACTGACTCATGTTTCACTGATCATGTGACTGATCATCATTCTGCATATTATTTTCTTGAGGCAAGAAAGACACTACAGGCCAAACCCAGAGGCCTGGGATTTCTCTTCCATAACGCGTCTTCTTTCAGACTAGACTAGTGGAAAGAAAACATCCAAAATACACATTTAAGTATTACACTTTATCTATTTGCATCTGTAGATTTCAATTAACCCATATATTTAAAGGCCTCACATTTGAGACCGAAATCTCCACTATAGCAGCTTAACATAAACCAAACTTTACAGGTGTATTTCTATTTATACTCTGAAGGTTTTTACAGAAGGAACATGAACTAAAAACATGTTTTAGTATTCTTTTCTAAAAGTATTTTCTGATTTGTAGAGTGATACAAATCCCCTCTGTAAAAAACCTTTAATTCTAATATGTCATCAAAATGAAACCAGAATTTTGAACCTGGCTTTATCCAGTTCAGATTTCGGTGCTGGACATTTATGCAATTGAGTGTTTAATTGGATTAGCTCACTTGCATATTTAAACATAACAAATCAGAAAACTTGTAATATAAAACAATTGTCTTGTACTATGATTAATCAACTGGGGAAAGTATGGAGATATATATGATTATCTTTTACACAAAATGATATGTTTGGGAGAATGTCCAAGCTTCTGGGATTTCACTTTTGTGTTCTTTACCAGAAATTTGCGCTGTATACTGAGCCTCAAACTGTGTTGAATGTTATTCACGCCAGAGAAACCCATCCAGAACGGTGTTTCTACATTCGCCTTTTTGTGCTGTTCTATAAATGACACTCATAACTCAGTTCTTGTTCTGAATTACTACCCTAGTATTTCCTCTGAAAACACAGACTTACACCGGAACAGATCAGGCAAATGTAGAAGATGTTGCAGTAAAGTAGTCCCAGCCCCGTCAGAACATTCCTGCATTGTGATCTTGTGTCTGTGTCGTTCCAGACTGCAGGATGTTCTCGTCAGTGAAGCCGTTTGAAGGGCAGCAGTTTTCAGCCCTGAGGAAACAGTGCCAGCAGAACATGACTCTGTTTGAAGACCCACTCTTCCTCCCGGTGGACCAGTCGCTCTTCTATCGTGAAAATCGCATTGGGAAAGTCACATGGAAGAGACCAAAGGTATAAAGAACAATTGCTATTTCAGATGCAAATTCTTTTTTAATTGACACACTGACACCTTGTTACCTGTTTTTAAATGCCTAACCATGATTGAATAAAGGCTTTTTATATTTTTTCTTAAACTCTCAAGTGCCTTTTTCTGTATATGTTTTTATGAATTGAACTATCCCTACACCCAAAGAGCACCGGGACATGGATTCTACACTTTTTGCATTCCTTGTTTTATGATTTAGATGCAAATAATGTGAGTCACGTGTTGCATAATGTGAATTTGTTGTTGCATTTGTGTTTATTTTTTATTCCAGCTTAATTTCGTCAGAAAATAATGGTCTATTTTCCCAATTTCATTGTTAAATACAGTGAATAGCATAAGTGAACACACCCATGCTAAAGTTGACTAAAAAGAGGAATAAAAAATCATCTTTTGGAAATTGATCTTAATGCCTTAATTTAAAAAATGAAGAAAAATACAACCTTAAAGGACACCAATTTTCTTTGTGAATGAATAATGTATTGTAAATAAATAAATGTTCTTCCTTAAAATACAGGGTGCATAAGTCAGGACACCCCTATGTTAAATTCCCATAGAGGCAGGCAGATTTTTATTTTTAAAGGCAGTTATTTCATGAATCCAGGATAATATGCATCCTGATAAAGTTCCCTTGGCCTTTGGAATTAAAATAGCTCCACATCATCACATTCCCTTCACCATACCTAGAGATTGGCATGGTTTTATTTCAGTTAGGCTAATAGCTGGTATGATTTGCATTGAGAGATGATCTTATGGAAAGTGCCCCATGCCAATCTCTAGGTATGGTGAAGGGAATGTGATGATGTGGGGCTTTTTTAATTCCAAAGGCCAAGGGAACTTTATCAGCTAACCAATCACAGCACATTTAGTATTTCAAAAGTAGGGGCTTTATCAGAATTGGCGTGTTCTAGACGGACTGTGGAGAGAGGAGCTGAATAATGAAAAATGTAATAAAATAAAAAAAAATGTTTTTTGTTTTTTTAACAGTCAAGCTTGAAAACATATTCTAGTACACCCCAAAAACAAAATCAAGACTTTGTAAAAGGGCATAATAGGACCCCTTTAAAGTCCAGTATTTGAACATACCCCTTGCTTTAAGTATTACAAAAGGAATAGTTAGCAAACAACACTAATTACGAAGGAATGGATCAAAAGACTTGATAATTAGTGGCCTTAAGTAACTATTAGTACACTTTAATTAGTTGAAGGTGGATGTTATGGCTGCTTAGATTAAACTCGTCTCCTAAATAACCTGAATGTTGTCATTATTCATATCTGAGCTCTGTGCTTATGGAAGGTGTGGCTCTTTTGGCCGTAGATCTTGTGTAACTGGACACCACGTGTAACCTACGCATTTAAATTGATGCCAGATAAATGTGTTTGTTGTTAAAACAATAACCTCTACATACAGTCCCCTGCTTGACTCGGTTGTGAATGCTTGACAATATTATATTTAGCCAAAGATTATAATAGATATTGTTTAGAAATTTGCCTGAGTAAAGGTTTGTGTACAGGAATATTTTCCTGTAGCTGTCACGTTGTGATAAATCAATCTGTTTTTTCAGTATATAAATAAATGTGAACCAGGATGTAGATAAACAATGCCAGAAATGGGTGGCTTAAAACGGTTGATTTTTATGTGCAATATTTAGTACGCTACCATTCAAGTTTGGGGCAGGAAGATTTTTAAAAGAAGTCTCTTCTGCTCACCAAGGGTGCATTTATTTGATCAAAAATTCAGTAATATTGTGAAATATTCTAACAATTTAAAATGATGTTTTTATTTAAATAGATTTTGAAATGTAATTTATTCCTTTGATGAAAAGCTGAGTTTTCAGCATCAATACTCCAGTCCTCCACACGATCCTTCAGAAATCATTCTAATATTCTGATTTGAAACTAAACACAGTAATGAACAATGACGTCGATTTGACCATATTAATGCGAGCGCGAGTCCGATGATGAAACATTGGAAGAATTAGTTATTCAACCTGAACCTCCATCGCAAGGACGACTTGAGCAGGATGTTTCTCAGTGATGCGCTACTCAGTTTGAGGCACATTATAAGATGTTACAACTGTAATTCCTCACCATCAGCATTAACGAGTGCATGTCCATAAAAAAAAAACGATTATTTTACTTGTACTAATTTATTTACAGAGTATTTTTTATAATATATTGCAGTGAACACGTGGAAACTGTATCAATAACAGTGCATGTATGCAATGTATACATTAGCCGAGCTCTAGCGTGAATGATCTGATATAACATAAACGTTGGTAAAACAAATATTTCCTCAAAGTAGTGAGAACGACAGACAATCTGCATTAATAGACAGAGTTTTAGGTAATAGTGGCACACAGCTGATTAGCAGAAGTATTTCAGTAAGACAGTGATAACATGAGTTAGCCAGTTAGCAGGAGACCTACACACTATAAAACTCAAAACTAAGTATTTTGAACACCATCTTTCAAGAGCAAGCAGTTTGCGAATCCTGCACTAAACTCAGAGATTTAAGAAGCAGTCGTCAGTAAAATAAAGGGAGCACAGAAAAAAGTTTAGGGTTATACTGCTGTGGTATCGTGGTAGAGATGAATGTTAACCACTGATTCTTCACAAGCTCGCCCTTGAGCAGTGTAAAAAAAACTGGCTTTACCATCACATTATAGAACAAAGCGCCGTCTTCTCGACATGATGCTATCCAGTATCCACAGGAATCAGCTGCCGGTTCGAGGTTCAAGTTTTCCCTGGTGTCTGCGTGTGCAATACGTGGGCGGGCAATATACTAATGTTTCGTCTTGACGTCACAACGAAACGGCTTATGACTCGTTTGAAAAACGATTAATTTAATTGACGATTGATTAAATTAAATAAATTAATTTAATTGTCAACTCTTACTTTTGAAAGACAATAACTTAATATACGGTGCACTTTCAGATTTAAAACTTTGCAGGATGTTTTCATTCACTTAGAGCTATGTTACGCACTACATGAAAGGTCATTTTCAAAAATCCATAATACGGGCCCTTTAACCAACTTGCTCTGAAATTCATAGATAAGCACAATTTAAGCAAACGCCTATAGATATAAAGGACTTTAAGATAAATTTTGTTTAATTTCTTGACATGTACTATATGAAATGTGTTGTTTCTCTTTTTTTCTTCCCCTCCATGCTGTTTTCAGTGTCTATACAGCAGCAATTAGCTAAAGCTCATCACACAAAAACAAGCCTAAAAGATTTTTATCGATTAAAACTGAACCCAATCCCTTAAAAGCTGTGGGAAAAGTCCTTTTGGGATTCCATTAACTAGTTAAATATGCATGAGGTTTTAAGTAATCCACTGAACGGGTTGTCATTGTTAGACAAGCTTAAAGGTTATTTTAGCAAGTGAGCGGCTAATGTAACCTTGTTTACTCACTGATTTTGATCTGTAGATTTGGCTCTGGTTCATATGTGATTTATTTTATTTTTTTTCTACCCGTTTTATCATCCTCAGGTGAAACTGGTGCTTCTAATGACTTGGTAAAGACTCTCCTCAGCAAACCGCATGATTTGAGGAATCATTCATGTCAGAAACACAAATGTTACACCTCAAAGTTTAATGCTAAGAGTGAGCTGTAGCAAATACCACTAAACAGTCGGTCACACACACAGAGCAGTGTGTTTGCGTTCAGGGAGCATTGCTTCAGGACACTCCTATTTCACCGTCCATCATGAATTACGGTGTTCTGTTCAGGCATGTGAGTGCAATGCAGTTGAACAAGTGGAATACAATCATGCGTCCACTGAAGACCTCCTGTGTCATGAACTGCACCGTTTATACTGTTTGCCGAAGCAGCCGGTGGCGAATACAGACCTTCACTCATGAATGTCACATGAAGCAGCTCTTCCTCACTGCAGCTGTTGTTTTCTTCAGCATCTGAAATAATACTATCTGTTCTGTTAAGTCGGGAAGGGAGAAAGAATGCTTCAGGGGAGTATTTAATTGAATTTTATTTTGAATTTTTATTTATGATTATTTATGTTTAAAATGCATTTATTAAAGCTTCAGGTTTGTTTATAGGGCTACACAAAAGGGGCAAAAAATTATATTGTGTTTCAAATATAAATATGACTATTATATTATAATTATGCTATTTGTTATAATCATTATTGTGTAGGCATATATTAGGCACATAATATTAAAAACCAATAAAAAATATTACCATTGTAATAAAACTAGTTTACTGGCAAAATAAATAATACATTTTAAAGTACAAAATTACTGTTTTATTTGTTTTTACAGAAATACAATACTAATATTATATCTTAAATTCATAATTTTCAGACATTAAACCATCATATTATTTTTTTTGGTGGAAAATCGTGGGGAACTCTTAAAGAGATGGTTCACCCAAAGTTGGAAATTCTGTCATCATTTACTCACCCTCAAGTTGAAAGTGTGAATATTTTGAATTATGTCAGTAACTAAACAGTTGATGGGCCCCATTTACTTTCATAGTATTTTTTCCCATACTATGGAAGTCAATGGGGCACATCGACTGTTTGGTTACCAACATTCTTCAAAATATGTATTTTTTTGAGGGTGAGTAAATGATGACCGAATTTTAATTTTTGGGTGAACTATCCCTTTAAAGTATCTCCTTTGTTGGCATCAACACCTTTAGATAAATGTAGCTTCCGCTTGCTTTTTGCATTTCAGGAAAAAAAAACGTAGCCTTAAACTAATCTTACAAGTGGGTGTAGTTAGTTAGTCTTAGGATGAACGAAATGCCATTTCAGCAGTACTCAAAGTTATTGTGCCTCAATGACACTAAACAGGTCAACCAAGAACAGAAAAACATGTCTGGTTTAATTACAGGTGCTCGGTTTTCTTATTTAATAAAAACACACTGCCCTGCGGTCCTTCTGTAACTGGACTCTGTTGTATGTGTGAATATGGAGCACTGAATCATGAGAATCTTTGTCTCTCTATAACAGGAGCTCTGTGAAGACCCACACTTGTTTGTGAATGGAATTAGTGCCCATGACCTGCACCAGGGCCAGCTGGGAAACTGCTGGTTTGTGGCAGCATGTTCCAGTCTAGCCTCCAGAGAAGCTCTGTGGCAGAAGGTGAGTTCATGTCATCATTGTTCCCATACTAAAAACATGCCTGAATACCATAGTTACCAATCTCTTTTAACTTGACATGGTGTCTTAAAATGAAGTGTGAGATATTATAGAAAAAAATCAGAGTCAGCAATGCCAATGTCATGGGTTTGATTCCTGGAGAATGTATATCTTGAAAACAATGTAAGTCGCTTTGGATAAAAGCGCCTGCTAAATGCGTATGAATTCAAACTATAGCACAGACAGAATGCAAGAACCCTTGCAGAATGTTTATTTATTTGAATTTCTTGTTTTGATGACAGTAATCACTAATACCAATTAACCACGTTTATTTGAACTAAAATAACTCTAGTAACTAAGGTGAGGTACAGTATACTTTATTGTACCATAGAAAATTTAGTTTCAGGCTTAAAGCCATGCATACATGACAAAGATGATCAAATCTTGTTGCTTTTTAGTATCCTTGCTATTCTGAATGGTTATTTGTAACTATACGCTTAAAATGAAAGGTTTCAGAAGGGGGGGGTTTGCAGAGATGCCATTGAAAAAACATTTTTGGTTCCTCAAAAACACCTTTCAGGGAACGGATCTTAAAAGAACCAAGTGTGAGGAAAGTTATAGTAATTTATATAAAGGACCTTTTGTGGAATGGAAAAGGTCCATGGATGTAAAAGGTTCTTCATGGAATCATCTTTATTTTTAAGTGTATGGTATTTTGTCTAGATTGATGGTTACTGTGGTAAGTTTTTAAGGATTTGAACAACTGCTCTGTAATCGCCGATATCAGCGGTTCATCTCCACGCCCACCTCCTTATCATTAGTTTGGTTAATGAATAGGTTAAATGTCCATGAAAGTTAATATTGTAAGAATGAGTACACAGATAAGCAAGATATACTAGTCAGAAGATGTGGGAAATATCATAGGAGTTATAGAGTCTATGCCAGTGCTCGAAGTGGGCCAATTCTCTGACTGCCCACAAATTCCCGTATGGATTAACCATCAATATTGACAAAACTAAAGTCATGACAACGGATGGTTCACTAGTCGCTGTCTATTGGCATCCAAATCGAACTAGTTGGTAAATTCAGGTACCTTGGCTTCCTGGTGCAGGAAAAGACAGTGGCGTCAACGGCAGAATTGGTCTAGATTATGGTCGAATGGTGCTTATGGAGGAAGCATAATGTCATGGTCATATTTTTCGGACGCTTATCATACGAGTATTATATGGATCTGAAACATGGACACTGCTAAAAGCAGATTTAGTGTTCCAAATGCGTTGTCTGCGATCAATACTAGGTGTCTAGTATTGTGACCGGCTTTGAAATGACACCATCAGACTGAGGTGTGGGAGTCAGCCAACAGTCGAAGAAGAAATCCAAAAGCACAGGGTGCAGTGGTTCGGTCACATATGCCGAATGAACGAACGACGTCTACCATATCGATGACTATGGCGGCAGTGGCCTGCAAACTGGAAGGTTCAACAAATGGCGCCCAAGAAAACCTGGACTAAACAGATCGAGGCTGACCTTAAAAACAAACGACTCTGCCTCCCTGATGGCAAATATAAAGCCCTTAACCGCCAAGACTGGAAAACCATTGTACCAAATTTGTGAGTCAGCGGCACCTTAAGCAGCATATTAGCAAGTGTTTGCTAAAGGCTGAAGGGAGAAGACAAATATTTTATTCTTGTATTTATTCATATTTTGATTATAATTGGCATTTATTTTAGATTTTTCAGTTTCATTTTAATTTTAAAGTTTTAGTTTTTTTAATATTTCTGTTAAAATTCATTTTTGTAATCAGTTTTTGTAATTTTAGTTCATACTTAATTTCAGTTAGTTGCCCAGGCAACATTTCTAATTATTGTTTTTCTAAGTTTTTAATCTAATAATTTTATTTTATTGCAGCCTTTTTGATTTTTGATTAGTTTGAGTTTTAGCTAACATTAACAACACCGTTGTAGTTTTTAACACATTTTTACTGATGCTTCCAAAAGTTTCACAAGCCATTTTTTCGCAATATTAACAAAACAATCAGACATGGCGTGAATGCAACGTTAGAATGGCACAGTTTTTTGAATGTTTGTCTGTCTAACAGGTAATAAATGTCATGTTTGTTTGCGAAAAAACCCTCAAACTCTGCTCAAGGTTTTCTTGTTACTGTTTTATTTATAGTGTTCCGGTTGACTCTATAACGTAAGCTCATCATTTCTCACATAATGTGATCTTTCCTCATTACACGGTGTCTGCAGGTATACTGTAATCCTTACAAACTGAGCCATGGGATGTGCTTACTGAGCAAATGATGCATTATTAGGACGAGTCTTGCTTAGATTGAATGAGATCGCATTGATGGCTTGTGACTAATTGGAGACTTGGGGTTATCACCTTGGCTTGCTCTATTTTCATTTGTGTCCACACACGATGCACAGTCGTGGACAAACATCAGATCCCACGAGATGACTTGTTTGTTTCCATGCGTAACAGTTTTCCAGATCCAAATGCTTGGAAAAAGTTTTTTTGAAAGCACTTCAGTTTACTCATGAGCTTATAGTCGCACGTCATCCGTTTGTGTCGCTCCACGTAATTCTTATTAAAGAGCCTCGCGGGACGTCCTGCCTGTCGCTGTCACACTGCAGCGCTTGCAGTAATGCACCTTACACGGATACAGTACGCTGAGCACTAGAATCCCTCCTTGTTGTGCGTTCTGTCTCTGCTAGACAAGTTGTTTCCTCCTGAGGTCTAATTACTGTCCACTAACTCTTCCTGCGGTTTCCCTGAAGAGCCCCATCAGACACACACTCATAGATCTCATCTGGCCACACACTCATACCTAGTGAACTGCCTACCTAGGCAGTATGTAAAGGTGCTAGAGTTAGGTACGCGGCGACCTTATGTTGCCATTTAAGATCTCCTTTTGACCATATTCTAAGGCAGCATCACAACTGTGCTTAATAGAGAAAACAATCCCAGAACCCATTGCTAATTAAATTAAAAGAATTGTCGACTTTTTACTTGATACTTTTTCAGTTCCACTGTTATTTTAGTATTATTTATATACTATTATTATAGGTTTCTTAAAATTTTGAATTAGCCTATATTTGTTATATTTTTTTTAGTTTTCATTTTCTTTAAATTTTAGTCATTTTTAAATTGTTTTAAATATTACTACTTTGGTTCGATTTATTTTTATTTCCACTGTAGTTTTTTTTTTAATTTATTTCCAGTTAGTATTGTTATGCTTCAACTTATGCTTATTCTGGTTAGTTACCAAGGCAGCGTTTTCAGATTTATTTCATTAACAAAAATGTTTATAATAGTTTTAGTTAACAATAATAAACCTGTTTAGTACTGCATGAAATATCAATAAAACTGTCCTATCAAAATGTTTTTTGCTGTCTATTTTTATTCTTCTTAGAGTGTTGCATAGTTATCTTGCCAGCTGCCAGACTGGTTGCCCCCTGAAGCTAAGCAGGGTTGAGACTGGTTAGTACCTGGATGGGAGACTCCTGGAAAAACTAGGTTGATGCTTGAAGAGGTGTTAGTGAGGCCAGAAGGTGCTCACCCTGTGGTCTGTGTGGGTCCTAACGCCCCAGTATAGTGACGGGGACACTAAACTGTCAAAAAGCACCATTCTTCGGATGAGACGTTAAACCGAGGTCCTGACTTTCTGTGGTCGCAAAAAATCCCAGGATGTTCTGTAAAATAGAGTAGGGCCAAATTTGCCCATTGTCCATCATCATGGCCTCCTAATCATCCCCATATATACTCATTGGCTTCATCACTCTGTCTCCTCTCCACCAATAAGCTGGTGTGTGGTGTGGCGCTATATGGCTGCCGTTGCATCATCCGGGTGGATGCTGCAGATTGGTGGTGGTTGAGATTTCCCTTTCCATATGTAAAGCGCATTTAGTGCAGAGAAAAGCGCTATATAAATGTAACGAATTATTATTATTATTATTATTATTACTATTATTATTATTATTGTTGTTGTTATCATTATTAGTAAAATGCTAACTTGGGGATAGTTCACCCATACATTTTTTTAATTCTGTCATTTGCTCACCCTCAAGTTGTTCCAAACCTGTATTACTTTCTTCTGCTAAACATAAAAAAAGAAGATATTTTGAAGAATGTTGGTAACCAAACAGTTGATGAGCCTCATTGACTTCCATAGTATGGGAAAAAAAACTATTGAAGTCAGTGGGGCGCATCAACAGTTTAACGCTCTATTGGAATCAATTGGGATTTGAGGTCACACTTTATTTTAAGGTGTAATAGTTGTACTTAGAAATAGTTGAGTGATATTAACTACATGCACTTATAGACTTAAGGTTCAGGTTAGGGTTTGGTTTAGGGTTAGTTAGTTGTAGTTATGTATAATTTCATGGTTATTACCATAAGTACATGTAGAAACGTGTAACTATGTCACCTTAAAATAAAGTGTGAGTCACGTTAGGTAGGCTTTTTTTGTGGCTTCCTTTTAAGATTTTTGCCAAAGTCACATGTACTCTTCACAGTGCAGGTGCACAATGCACTGAAATGATATATATCAAAAATACTGTTTTTTTGATTATGAAAAATTTACGTTGACATACATTAACATTATTTCTTTGACAAGCACATTTAAATGATTACCATTTATTGACTGCTTAGTTGCCTTATTTCATAGCACACAGAGAACATTTTGGTGGTTGTATGTGTGAGAACCGTTATTTTGCTCGATTATTTCATTGAACCAGTTCACAAATTGAACTGAACTAGTTAGATTCTTATACAACGCACTATCCTTTCAGATGTCAAAAAATGTCAACGGAAACACTTGATGACGTAAAGGACTGAAGAATTGGCTTGTTGAACCGGTTCATTGAAACAAACTGTTAAAAAGAACCCGTTCATGGAAATGAGTCAGACTTCCTAGAACTAATGTGTGGCATTTGCCTTAAGGCTAGGCACATTGATTGAATGCCGATATTGTGATCCAGTTGTGTGGTGGTTAGTGATGGACACTGGCCGAGTCAGTCTCAGTTGACCTTCCAGTCAGATGCCTTCACCATATCAACAAAACATTCACATACAGAAACAGAATGATTGACAACACAATTTATTTCACTGTAGATTCGCTCTATAAGCATCATACTGGCATTGGATTACATGTGCACCCGACAAAATCATCCAGCAATAGCTTTATGCATACAAACAATCTTCCTACATTTTTCTGGACGGCAGGTAAATGAAACCATCAAGAAGTTCAGGAAACTACAGAGGACAAGAGCTAAAGAAATTGAAGGTGTTTTTAACACAAAGGGCTTTCGTTGATTGGTAAAAGAAAACTGTTTTGACTGACCATCACATAGAGCATCTAACCTGTCTGCGGTTTTAGGATTCGATCTGTCACTTGTTTTTGTTGAAGGTCAAAGAGCAAGAGATTTTCTCTTTCGTCGCTCCCTCCTTATAGGCGAATAGGAAATACATCACTTTCCGCACCTTCGCCAGCTCGGCTATCCTCTCTCCGAACTCCTGGATGTCCGCCTCCAGGCATTTGATGGGCAGATCATCAGGATCTCCGGCGTTCCTCCAGAACTGGCCGATGGGCTCCAGCAGCTGCCTGGTCATCAGGTTGGTCAGGTCGGGCGTCCAGAGCTGGCAGATGCCGGTGACTGTGAAACGGCCCGTTCCTTGCAGGGTCACGTTCCAGTGGGAGAAGGTCAGCTCCTGCTCGATGAAGTCCAGCCGGTAGACAGACTCGTACGGCAAGAGAAGCCTCTCGCCATCCTGCCTCTTCTGACCCCTCTGCTGCAGCGACTGCACCCTCAAACGCATCACCTCCGTCAGCTGCAGGTCCTCGGTGAAGGTCAGCTCCATTTCCGAACCCATGACCCGACAGTCTTCAAGTTGAGGAAGGAGCCGTCTGCTCGTGGCTCGTGTCTGTGTGCGACTGAATAAACTCTCTCCTCTTTCAACCTTCACTTTCCATCCCCACCCGCTTCTGTGGCCCCCACGGGCAAAAAGCCTCATTTAGTTGGGGACTTTATTGATTCTGCCTCACATGCTCTGAGCCTCTGGATGAGTTTTGGGAGCAGGAGGAGGAGCAAACCAACCGGAGACTTGCTGTTAGAGTTTGACGTATTGCAGCACTAGGCAACAGATGCTTTCTGCTGTTCAAAAAACTTTAAGGATTTTTTTTGCAGGAGGTTTTTTTGTGTGTGTGTGTATGTGGATAGTTTAAATATACATTGGATTAACAGCATTTATTTATTTACAATTAACCCAACATTGTCATTAACATAATGCATCTGAACATTTTACTTTATTTTTATTAATATTTTTATATATTTATATATTTATTTATTTCTAGCAAAAATCCAAATATATCAGTTTTGTATTCCAATATTTTTTTTAATCAGCACAAATTCTGTATAACAAGTACTATGATTTAGAAATTCTTCACGTACTGTATAATATTTTTATTGTTGTTCTAGAATGAGATGAATTTAGTATTACGGTATTCTGAATTGCGGGGAGAAAAATATGCCTAAAGTGTGTCCTTAATTTGTGTTATTGATAACTAAAAGTAAAACTATTACATTTTGTTTTCTGTAATTGAAATTAGGCTAAAATAAATAGATGAAACATTAAAAAGAAAAATGAAAAGTACTAAAAACAACTAAACTGAAAATTAAATTCCAAATATAAATGAATACTAAAATAATAATTCCTCATTATATTATAATAGTAAAATAACAGTGCTTAAAATAGGGTTCATTTTTTGCAAAACAATTATTCAAGCCCAAAAAAAAAACAATCTTATTTTATTTCTTTGATTTTGGAGTGAAATATGACCACCCATAAGCTCCTGTAATTCCATGCATTTTAATGGTTTTTATTCACCATATTTTTCTGATCTACATCAGGTCTGTCAGTGTAAGGTTAAGTTGACTCCAGTTATAAAAAAAAACTGTGGTTTGCTGTTTATAGGTTATTCCTGATTGGAAGGACCAGGAATGGGAGAAGGAGAAACCAGAGAGCTATGCTGGGATTTTTCATTTTCGGTTTTGGCGTTTTGGGGAATGGGTGGACATCGTCATTGATGACCGACTGCCAACCGCAAACGGGAAGCTCATCTACTGCCACTCCAATGACAGTAATGAGTTCTGGAGTGCTCTGGTGGAGAAAGCCTATGCCAAGTAAGTACCACGACCAGTATAAACAGAAAGAAAAATGCCTTATTGAATAAAGCTAGCAGATACTTGGAGGGATATATCAGATATAGGTTGTTGATAATAAGAAAAAAAGGTTTCAATGATGTCCTTCACTAAACTGGTTCGTTTATCTGATCCCTCATTTATCAGGTTATGTGGATGTTACGAGGCTTTGGATGGTGGCAACACAGGTGATGCTCTGGTGGATTTCACTGGCGGTGTATCCGAGCCCATGGATCTGCTGGAAGGGAAGTTTAACCAGGAGGAAGAGGCCCGTCATCAGCTGTTTGAGCGGGTTCTGAAGGTCCACAACAGAGGAGGCCTGATCAGCTGCTCCATTAAAGTGAGTTTGATGTCAAGTCGCATGCATTTGTGTTTCATACAATAAGAAATGTGATAAACGCAGGCATAAGCGTCTTAATTGCACTAGTCATATTGGAATATGCATGTTTCGTAACTATACTTTTCAATACAGTGTGTATTTTATTGTTTATTCTGTTGTAATGTCCTGCCTCATAGACGTCCATTATACGTGCATTACTGTAAACACAGTTTCTATGTATTTATTTTTTATTATTTTTATTTTCTTCAAAATGGGTAATCAACAATATGCCACAGGTGCTGTACAATAGAGTTTTACTTTTCATTTAAAGCTTTTTTAATTAGTATGCAATGGCCAATTAAAGTTCAACTCATTGACTCAAACTGAAACTCCTCATAAAACAAATGCATTTGTGTTTAATGCAATAAGAAATATGATGAACTTAAGTTTCATGCCGTCCAGTCTCATTTTTCATTCTGTTTGGATACTCTTTTCTGTAGGCGACTACTCAGGCGGACATGGAGGCCCGTTTAGACTGTGGCCTGGTCAAAGGTCACGCGTATGCTGTAACTGACGTGCGTAAGGTACGCCTGGGCACTGGCCTGCTGGCCTTCTTCAAATCAGAGAAGCTCTCCATGATCCGTATGAGGAACCCGTGGGGTCAGAGAGAGTGGAATGGAGCTTGGAGCGACAGGTTTGTGAACATCTGGTTTATCGTTAAAGCAGACGGTGCACATTTAAGCATGTCTGCATGATGTTCCTGCATAAATTTGCACAACTACAGGAGACTAAATTCATTACAGTGTTTTCTGCTTTTGTGAACTGTCAGCGTTGTTTGTGCATTAGGAAAGGGAACTTGGCCTTATTTTAAGCTGGAACTTTCCCTGGCCTTCCTTTATGTAAATAGTTTGATTTATGACTAGAAACACTTCAAATGATCATCTAAACAAATTTACCATTTGGTAGAAAGCATTCGCCTAATACTAACATTTCCTAAACAATTAGGACGAGAAATTATTTAAATCAAAACTTGCTTCATGAATGAAAAAGGATAAAAGTATAAATGTTATTGTGCACAATGCATAATGCACATGCAACCATATAAAAAAGAAAAGAAAAGATGCAATGGAAAAAACAGGAAATGTGCTGAAACAGAGACGCTTCAAACCAATGATTGTGAGTGTTTTAAATGCTGTGTGTTTTTGTGCTCATGCTGCCTCCTACTGGAGGACAAACTGAACATCAGGTGTCGTATTCAGTATTGTAAAGTTGCACTAAATAATTTTTTGTTCATGCTAATACAGCAATCCTTTAAGTTTATTCTGATCGTGTTCACATTGCAAGATTTTGGGAGTGAAAACCAGATTTAAATGTGAGAGAGAATGCCATAAATCAGGGGTCTTCTACCAAAAACCACTTGTTGGATAGAAAGAAAATTCTGGGACCTTATACATTTAATGCCATATTAATGTATTTACATACTTTTTTATCATGCTTGCATTGCCAATCCATTAAAATATTATATTTTAATGTAGTACAGTCATATTGTTTATTAAAGTTGTACTAATTAAATTTTTTATGTGAGAGGGACAATCAATCATACATTTTGATGACATACCTTTGAAGGAAACCTAATTTTTACATTTGTAATACAGTATTTTACAAAGCCCTGCAAATTATATGCAGACAATTTTGTTGCCACGAATTAAGAATTTGTTTCCATTACTTATTAATTTGTTTCCTCGTTTCAGTAAATCATGGCCACGTTGTACTAATTCGTTTCCTCGTAACTAAAACAAGGGAACAAATTAATTAAACAAGGTAATGAATTATTAATTCGTGGCCATGATATTTTATTTGCCTGTATGTCATGTGCGGGGATTTTTCTTTAATGCATATTTACATTTTTTTTCACCAAATTAATCTGGTTTAACAAATGCAAAAGCAAACA
Organism: Gila orcuttii; assembly: GCA_026230005.1. Classification (NCBI taxonomy): domain Eukaryota; kingdom Metazoa; phylum Chordata; class Actinopteri; order Cypriniformes; family Leuciscidae; genus Gila; species Gila orcuttii. The sequence goes on along the minus strand of JAPDVR010000005.1, from coordinate 24,909,805 downwards.
TTTTCAGTTACCAGAGCCATTTGTGAAACGCGTTGTTAGCAGGCACATTTGTCAATTTTATTATTATTTTTATTACAGTGGAAATTGAATTACCACACTGTAATGTTTTTTTTCTGAATCTATTTCTGTTTGTCTCTGAATCTGTAGCTCAGAGGAGTGGAAGAGAGTCAGTAAGGGTGAGCGAGAGCGGTTGGGTGTGACCGTGGAGGATGATGGCGAGTTCTGGTGAGATTGATATCATGACAGGTTTTGCTGTGTTTCAGGACTTTGTGCATTAAAATTGTGAAGGACAATCAAAAAATCTGTTAAAGGAATATTCTGATCAAATCCAACTTAAAGGGAGAGTTCACCCAAAAATGAAAATTCTGTCAGTATTTACTCACCCTCATGTTGTTCCAACCCCGTAAGACCTTTGTTCATCTTCGGAACACGAATTAAGATATTTTTGATGAAGTCTGAGAGCTGGATCACTCCTCCATAGGCTTCACGACCTTTGAAACTTGCCAGCCCCGAAAAGTTATTAAATACATCGTTAAAATAGTCCAAGTGACTACAGTGGCTCAATCTTAAGTTTATCAAGCAATGAGAATACTTTTTGTGCGCAAAAATAACGACTTTATTTCAACTATACATTTCCTTCTCTGTGGGCCTCTAGTCAGTTAACGTAGTGTGATAACGTAGAGCTACGTCACACGCAGGCTCACTATTGTCCGACGCTGGTCATGTGTGTGATGCGTGTGACGTACAACAACAGAAGCTTACGCCATTATGCTAGTTAACTGACTAGAGGCCCACAGAGAAGGAAATGAATAGTTGAAATAAAGTTATTTTGTTTGTTTTTTGCGCACAAAAAGTATTCTCGTCGTTTGATAAACTTAGGATTGAGCCACTGTAGTCACTTGGACTATTTTAACAATGTCTTTAATAACTTTTCAGGGAAAAAGTGTCAATCCCTTAAGAAGCCTATGGAGGAGTGATCCAGCTCTCAGATTTAATCAAAAATATCTTAATTCGTGTTCCGAAGATGAACGAAGGTCTTACGGGGTTGGAACAACATGAGGGTGAGTAAATACTGACAGAATTTTCATTTTTGGGTGAACTATCCCTTTAAGCTCCATCTGTGATATGGTGTGGATTACCACAGAAAATCATTTAGCATCTTTCAGCTTGTCATCAGCTTAGCATCTTTCAGCAATGTGATGCTAGCCAAAGGATAACGTAAAAAACTGATGCTGTGTTCATTGGAGTTTCTTTTTTTTTTTTTTTTTACGCGTTAAACTGAAAAAAATAATTGCATGTGTTAACACGTTAATTTTGCCTAAATTAAATTCATTTTATTTACAAAATAGATAAGTTGATCTTTTCTGTGGTAATCAACCGCATGCTGCACTGCATATTGTTTAACTTTCATTTAAAGCTGAATTTTATGTATGTAAAGTATGCAATCAAGCCTTTTATTTTAGAATCATCTCGTGGACTCAAACTGAAACTCCTCAGAACTCTTCAGTATTGTCATTGTCTTGTTATTGATGATCTTTCTTTATCGTACTGATGTGTCTTAATCTTTCCTCTCTCAGGATGGATTTTGATGATTTCTCTAAGTATTTCACAGACCTGATTCTGTGCCGCTTGATTAATACGTCGTATTTGAGCATCCACAAGACCTGGGATGAGGAAGTGATGCGAGGCTCCTGGTGTCGCCACGACGACCCTTTAAGGAACCGATCTGGAGGCTGCGTTAACCACAAAGCCACGTTCCTTCAGAACCCACAGGTGTGACACTCATTCATAAGTGCGTGTTTGTGGTGTCAGATGTGTCGTGTACTGAAGAGCGTCACTGTTTTTTTCAGTACGTGTTTGACGTGACGAAGCCAGAGGATGAAGTTTTGATCTGCCTACAGCAGCAGGACAAGAGAACTCGATCCAAAGAAGGGAAAGGGGAGAACGTGGCCATCGGCTTTGATATCCAAAAAGTATGTCAAGTCCCCTTTATTCGTATAGCACTTTAAATACACATTATTTTAAAGCAGCTTCATAACAGTCATAAACCGGAAAAGAGCAGAATTAATGGCAAATTCAAAATCTGTCATAAAGCAACTCTAAAAAGACATTAGTGTCATCATTCAGGTTGAGTCAGTGCAATGTTGAATCTATTCAGTTCAATAACATTGTAAAGTTCATCAATTATGAAACGAGTTCAATTCAGCTATAAGCAGCTCTCAGACCTGCCAACCTGTACGCATTTTGCGTAGCGGATACGCATTTTGACCTCAAAGTACGGTGGTACGATTTGTCACTCTAAACTACGCAAAAACCTGGTGACGCTTCTGTGCACGCGCAGTCCTCAAATCAACCAACAACAAAAGAAGCGGAGTTCGACCAATCATAGCGCTGGGTTCATTCCCCAAATAGCAAGCGGGGATGATTGACAGATGCGTAAGGCCTATCAAATTAAAAAGAGACTGAAAAAAAAAAAAAATCGACAGCAATAAAGAATCCCGCTCGATCCTCTTCCACTCCCGCGGCCCAACCATAGTTGCCAAGTCCGCTTATAATACGCGACTTTGGGCTTTTTTTTTTTTTGTAAGTCGCGTTAAAAAAGCACGGGTTGCGGGTTGCGTTTTTTTGGGCTTATTAAAAAAATATGGTTGCTTGTTAGGAAAATCTGACAAGCAACTTTGTTTTCTTTACATCCATGGTCACGGTTGCCGTTTTCTCAATCTCCAATACATTGATTGACACTGTCTGCTCACAGCCATAGCCAATCAGTGCAATTTTATAAGTGCTGTGGCGTAATTCGTCAAAACATTCCGCCGAATCCGCCCCCTTATTGGAGAAAAATCCCGTTCAACGTGCAGGCAGCAGCGCGCGCGACACTGTAATCCAATGATAGACGTTGGGGAGATGATGGACAGTGCAGGGGAGAAGAGGGATGACCTTCTTTTGTAATTTTTACAATGTTTTTGTAATATATTAATTATCACAGGCTTTAATAAAAAAAAAAAAAAACTAGTCTATACTAACATAAGATACATATGGGTCAAATTTATTTTATTAAAATAAAAAAATATATATATATTATATTATGTGTGTGTGTGTGTGTGTGTGTGTGTGTTACATATCCCCGTCTTTTCCTGATTGTCTTTTTGTCCTTTTCCATCTCTCCAAACCTTTTTTAAATCCTTTTTTTCCTAATCCGTTTATCCTTTTCTAATAAAGGAGTGGTTTCAGTTTAATATGTTGCAGGCTCATTTATTGGTAATAAAAAATAAATGATAATGCTGAAACTAAATAATCTAATAATATTGGGCTTGTTTTGGGCTTGTTTTTGAAGCTACAGTTGCTTATTTGTCTCGCGAGAGTTGGCAACTGTGGGCCCAACGTCTGATTGAGTTCATAAGTGAGGACAGTAGTCACAGCACTTCTGACTCCTGAAGGTAAACGGGCTGGTGTGGATGTGGAAAGTTGAAATATTGTTTTTAGTTAACTTAATCTGGATTCAATGATCACGCGGGAGTGATCGCATGGATTGTTATAAAAATACTCCGTCATACAGGGTCACTCAGATTAGAGGAAAACGTCATTCAGCCATGCAAATTATAAAATGCTTAAGTATTGATGAACAAATCTAAATAAAATTAAAATCGCTGTGGCTTAGTGATTATGAAAGTTCTGTGATAAATTGTGGATTACTGATAAACCTGCAGAAACAGGCGTTTATTTATTAATTCTCAGTGTTGAGAAACGTAGTCTGCATGTTATGTTAATGTGTTAATAATAACGATACTCGGTTACTAACGTAACCTCGGTTCTCTCTAGAGAGGGAACGAGTATTGCGTAAGTTTAGCTTACGCTACGGGAAAGATTCATCTTCTCGAGATACTGAAGCCAAAAAATTATCCTTAATTTTTGTATACCTTGTCAACGCAGTGCAGCAGCTAGCAGACCTAGAGCAGGCTAACTTGCGTGCTCATTGGCTGCCCTGCGGGCAACTGCTGCAGCCTACCAGTGAGCCGGCGTGACATCACGCCCAATGAAGGGCGCCCGCGCCTTCATAGCGTCACAGCCTGCCAGGATGGGCGTGGCTTTAGCCTATAAAGGAATGGGCTGTAGGCTGCTTCCCTGGTTTTTGTCGACTGAAGCGAAGTCGCTCGTGGCGCGAGCACGGCCGGTTACGCAATACTCGTTCCCTCTCTAGAGAGAACCGAGGTTACGTTAGTAACCGAGTATCGTTCTCTTACGAGAGGTTCTCTCGTATTGCGTAAGTTTAGCTTACGCTACGGGAACACTTTGTCAACGCCGTGCGCGCCAAGCATCCACATGAGACCCCGAACTTTAGGGGGAACCCCATAAGTGGAAGAATAAGGTGGCCGGCCATTTCGCGGGCCATCACTTGTACATAAGCACACATAGGGAATACAGAGCGGCGCGGGGTCTGTATAGGCACATGGCATAATCCCTTTAGTGCAGCTCAACCAGGAGAGCTGAGTCATGTGAGTAATCTGAGCAGGAGATCTGGGCAGAATACATCTCTCGTTCAGACTGACAGCAGTTTAGCCTGCAAGGCGGGAACTTCTAGGTTATAGAACCTGACAAAGGTACACGGGGAGCTCCAGCCCGCCGCTACACATATGTCGTGGATAGAAATCCCGCTGGACCATTCCCACGAAGAGGCCACGCCTCTCGTGGAATGAGCCCTGATGCCCAGAGGGCATTGCAGATCCTTCGACGCTATAGCGGCCGCTTATGCGTCTACTATCCATCTGGATGCTCTGTTTCGAGGACGCGAAACCCTTGGTGCGCCCACCAAACGAAACAAAAAGCTGTTCCGAGCGCCTGAACGCGGGGCTATGAGGAGCACCGAGTGGCGCGTTTCCCTGATTCTCTTGATCACCTGTGGTAACAGAGAGACCGGAGGGAAAGCATATAGCGGGAGGCTGGGCCAAACCTGGGCCAGCGCGTCCTCGTCCTTCGAGAAGAACATTGGGCATTGAGCGTTGTCTTTTGACGCAAATAGGTCGACTTCCGCTCTGCCGAATAGGCGCCACAGTTACTGGACCATTTGGGGGTGCAAGGACCATTCCCCTGGGGGGACATTGTCTCTGGACAGTCTGTCTGGGCCGTCGTTCAGATGGCCAGGCACATGCGCCGCCCTCAGCGAGCGCAGGTGTATCTGAGACCAAATAAGGAGGCGTTCCGTCAGATTGCAGAGATTTCTGGATCTGACACCGCCCTGACGGTTTATATAGGAAACCACAGATGTGTTGTCCGAACGGACAAGAACATGCTGGCCCTGTATGAACGGGAGGAAGCACTGCAGTGCGTTCTCGACCACCATCATTTCCAGACAGTTTATGTGAAACTCCTTCTCCCGGTCTGACCACTGGCCAAAGGCCGGTCTGCCCTCGAACAGCGCTCCCCAGCCTGAGTTGGACGCGTCTGTTGAGATGACTTTCCGGTGAGAGACGGTTCCCATCGTTACTCCCTGCTGGAACCAGCTGGCCGCTAACCAGGGCTGCAGAGCTGCTATGCAGGCCTGAGTCACTCAGATTTTCCGACCGCCAGACACCCAGGCTCGGGGGGGGCACGCGAGCATTCAGCCAGCGTTGGAGCGGGCGCATGCGCAGTAGGCCCAGCTGGAGCACCGCTGCAGCTGATGCCATACAGCCCAACATCCTCTGAAAAATTTTCAGAGGGAGGAAGCTGCCCTTCTGGAAAGAAGCGGCCAGGTGGCGAACACGGCGCGCGCGCTGTGTCGACAAACGAGCCGTCATGGTTACCGAGTCCAGTTCTATTCCTAAAAAGGAAATTGACTGGCTGGGCAGTAATGAGCTCTTGGTCCAGTTGACCGTGAGATAGAAGCTCTGTCACTGACTGTGCCAACATCAGCCAATCGTCCAGATAGTTCATTATACGCAGCCCCTGACTTCTCAGGGGGGCGAGTGCCGCGCCCATGCACTTTGTAAATGTACGGGGTGCCAGGGACAGGGTGGGTCTGAAGGCTCCGTCCTTCTTGGGCACGAGAAAATAACGGCTTTAAAAGCCTGACTCGCTTAGAGAAGGCGGTACCCTTTCTATAGCCCCTTTGCACAGCAGCTTTGCTATTTCTGCGTGAAGTAGGTGTGCTACTTCCGCATTCACTATTGTCGCGGTCCGGGCTCGAAAGCGCGGGGGACGGCGAATAAATTGTAGTGTATAGCCCTGCTTTATTGTAATCAATACCCATTCAGAAATCCCTGGGATGTTCTCCCACGCGGCTATGTGAGCCGCTAGAGGGCGAATGGCCTCCGGGTTCAGACCGCCATTTGCTGGCTTGTGAAACTGAACCGGAGCTGAGAGCACGGCGCGCACGCTCTCGGTTCTGGGCAATGGCGGCTCGCTGACAGCCGAAACCGGCTGATTTATGTGAGATGTCCCGATCATAGGGGATGGGGAACAAACTTTTACCACATTTTGACGCGCGAGCAGCGCTCTGGGTGATAGAGCTCTCTGTAAGCGTGAGCGCGTGGACACGGGCACGAGACTTACAACTGTATCTAACGCCCCGGTCATAATAGACGGGGAGCGTTTTATTAACGCTCTGCGTTTTGTGATAACGCTTAAGCGCGCGGGCGGGGCCCGGGGGAAGGTTTGTGTTAGTAAGCGTGAGCGCTCTCTGGCGGGCACGAGACTTACGTTTATAACCTGTTTGTTTGACCGTGTAACAGAGCAGGCAGATAGTGGGCACAGACTTGTGGACACATTTCTTACATGCAACACTCGAGCGGCTTTTCTGCGCTTTATGAGAATGTGCTCTGTGAGTGACACAGAATTTTGAGTGCTTATGTGTAGGGGTGAGCACTGGGGCGTGGGCACTTTCACTACACTTAAAACATTAACGGCATGAGCCGGACCAGACATTACACTCTTTTTGAGATTTCTCTGGGTCGCCGTGAAAACGGCGTTTGTGTGCAGGCGAGAGGGTGAATAAACCGGCTCGTTGGCTGCTAAATGAACCGCTGCAGTAGCCTGTTTGAAGGGGACTGACAGGGAAATGAATTTTGACGGCGGTCCGGCCGCAGCGGGACACGCGCGTCTTTTCTCTCTTACTGTTAGGAGGGCTTCGCGTGGTCAGATTTCAGCGTGATTCTCTGCCGAGGCCCTCTGGGAGGCGGCGGTCTGTGACGGCTGTCTGAGCGCGATCTAGGGCGGCCGCCCTGACGTCGCTGCGAAGGCTGTTTGAAACTGACCCGGAGCCGAAAACGCGGCGCGCGCGCTCTCGGTTCTGGGCAATGGCTGCTCGCTGAAAACCGAAAACCGGCTGATTTATGCGACATGTCCCAATCATAAGGGATGGGGAACATTCTTTTTTCACTTTATGACGCGCGAGCACTAGACTTACAAGTGTATTTGACGTCCCGATCATAATGGATGGGGAGCGTTTTATTAATGCCCTTCGTTTTGTGATAACACTTAAACGCGCGGGCGGAGCCCGGGGGGAGGTTTGTGTTAGCAAGCGTGAACACACTCTGGTGGGCACGAGACTTACATACATAACCTGCTTCTTGATCGTGTAACAGAGCGGGCAGATAGTGGGCACAGACCTGTGGACACATTTCTTACATTCAACACTCGAGCGGCTTTTCTGCGCTTTATGAGAGTGTGCTCTGCGAGATTCGGAGTGCTTATGTGTAGGGGTGAACACTGGGGGCGTGGGCACTTCACTACACTTACAACACCGACGGCATGAGCCGGACCAGACATTATACTCTTTTTGAGATTTTTCTGGGTCGCTGTGAAGACGGCGTTTGTGTGCAGGCGAGAGGGTAAACAAACCGGCTCGTTGGCTGCTAATTGAACCACTGCAGTAGCCTGTTTGAAGGGGACTGACAGAGAATAAACTTTGACGGCGGTCCGGCCTTAGCGGGAAGCGCGCGTATTTTCGGATGCGATGTGTCTATTAGTAAGCGTGAGCGCTCGTGAGCGGGCACGTAACTTACATTCTTAACCTCATATATACTCACTTAAGACTTCTCTGGGTCGCCGCGAGAACGGATGTGTGCAGGCGAGCGGGTTGCATCACCGGCTCGTTGGCTTCCAAATACACCGCTGCAGTAGCCTTATCTAAGGGGACTGACAGGGCGAGACATTTCGACGGCGGCGCGCAAGCCCGTCCGGGTCATGCAGAGAGCTCGAGAGGGCTCTGCATGACGCGCTAACGGGGACGCGATTGCGGGGTAGCTCTCTTGTAACGTAAAGAGAGCTAGCCGCGTGCTCGTTGGTCGAGCAGAACTGGAACAGTGTTTGTACGAGGGCGCGCGCACGAGTAGTGGGCACGGGACCTACATTAACACAGATGATGCCCGTCCGGGTCATGCAGAGAGCTCGAGAGGGCTCTGCATGACGCGCGAACGGGGACACGAGGGCGGGGTAGCTCTCTTATAACGTAAAGAGAGCTAGCCGCGTGCTAGTACGTGTCCCTCGGCCTCATCCTCAGATGCGACGGCAGTGAGGCTCGTGAGCGGCAGCTGCGCGTCGGTTAGGAGGGGCGGGGGGTTGAAGGCTTCGAATCGAGCCCGCAGGGTCGACAGCGGAAGCGCTTTACAGAGCTCGCAGCCCCCGGAAGCGAGGGCGAGCTCTGCGTGTTCCAGGCCCAGGCAGAGAGCGCAGATCAGGTGGCGGTCTCCGGCGCTGTCCTAAGCTGGCTGTTCACTGTTCGACGGCGGCGGTGGCTTCTCTCAGATCCAGCGATGCGAAGAGCTCGCTGAAGAGACAAAAATCAGGGAAGCAGCCTACAGCCCATTCCTTTATAGGCTAAAGCCACGCCCATTCTGGCGGGCTGTGACGCTATGAAGGCGCGGGCGCCCTTCATTGGGCGTGATGTCACGCCCGGCTCACTGGTAGGCTGCAGCAGTTGCCCGCAGGGCAGCCAATGAGCAGGCAAGTTAGCCTGCTCTAGGTCTGCTAGCTGCTGCACTGCGTTGACAAGGTATACAAAAATTAAGGATAATTTTTTGGCTTCAGTATCTCGAGAAGATGAATCTTTCCCGTAGCGTAAGCTAAACTTACGCAATACGAGAGAACCTCTCGTAAGAGAACTAAAGTAGCCTACCTAATTGTTACATAATTATTTTGTATGAAAACTAGCGTATTAGTTACTTATGGATTAAAAAGTACCGTTGTATCAGTGCTGCGCGAGCTCTCTCTCACAAACACAGACCGCGCGCACACAGAGAGAGAAGATAAATTGTAAATTGACGGGCTAAGTTTAAATTTTGTTTTGGTTGTGTTTTTTTCTGTCAAAATGACTGAAAGCATTTTGTATTATCCATCCGTGTTTTTAAAATTCGTTAAAAGACAGACGTTTTACTGTTAACACAGCCCCATATTTCGGATTCATCTAAACTTATATTCTACTTGATCATTCTTTTTAGAATAAGTGATTCGTTTTGCTATTATTGGTCATGTGACAGGACTCCTGTCTATTGTCAACTATTTTCTATAAATATGTTTGTATTCGCTAACGTTTATTCAGCTAATGCGTGTCCTGTTTAAAATGTGCAATGTTCAAATGCAAAGACAGCACGTCATAAATAAAAGTCCTTTTTTCTGTGTGATTTAGTGTCATATTTGGATATTGGAATAATAAATTAAGTAGCCTATCTTAAATGTACACATTCTTTTTTTTTTTTTATTATTTTACTGTTTTCTATTTTTATTTTTTTTATTTTAGACTAGTTGTTGACCAGCACACATTACATGCTTTTTTATGCAATGCAATATTGCAATGCAATATTAATCATGAATAAAAAATGGTTTTGAGCAGTATATTGAATTTTTGGACTTTCACTGCAATAGCTAAATTGCTAGCTAAAACTTTAGAAGTCAAAACTAGAATTATGAAGATAGGCATGTGTTTGTGTGTGTCTTGCATTGTCTCAAAAAATGACAACAATCCCCCCCCCCCCCCCCCCCCCAGTGATGCTACTCAAAAAAAAATTACAAGGTTGGCAGGTCTGAGCTCTACAGAAGACAATGTCATTATTCGAATCAAGCCTGTTCAATAGGTATTTTATGCACATTTTGGGATATTGCATAAAAAACGCTGGATAGAAACACCAATATGCGCATACATTTTTAAAAATGTGCTTAAAAAATTAATGTAATTGAAACACAATTACTGAATAAATCCCTCGATGCGCAACTTTCTCAAAGGACTCAACAGAGGATGTGATTGGATAACTAGACTAAGTAGTGGACCAATTGCATCGCACAGCATCTCAAATGTTGGTTTGGTCGTTCTGAAATGCATGAGTCAAAGTCTGTCATCAAAATGATTTGGTATAATGACTTCCCAGAAGCCTCTCACATGATTGCATTCCCAAAAACCAGACATCCAAACGCAAGATAACATGACAGAGTTTATAGCATTTCATCTGCGTGCTCTGAGACGCAAATAATTAATGATGTGCACACAGTGTACACAGCAATTTAAAAAAAATTGTTACAGATATTTTGTCAATTTTTCAGGAAGTGAAGATTTTGTTCTCTTGAACATATTTGATGGAAACGGTGCTTTATTCACAAATGTTTATGCAATATTCTAATTTTGCACATATGTTAAATTGGCAACTTTGGATGGAAAGTTGTGTTCGTTTTCATTGTTCGAAACAACAATGTTCGTTTCAGTTCAATAACAGTATTGATGTTGCAAAATTAGAGTCATTATTCAGCTCAATTCAGTTTTCAAGTTTTGTTCTCACCCAAAACTGTCAGTGCAGTTAAATCGATAATTTTACTGAATTCGAAGTGTCTTTAACAACTTTAACTAAGCAAGCCGAAAGGTGACATTGGCAAGAAATTCAAACTCCATCAGGTGAATGAAATGCTGAAATGGTGAAAAAACGTTGGGAGTATGTGCACATGCACACCTATTTGAGCGAGATGTGTTCTTAAATAGGTGGAGCTCAACCGGACGTACCGCATGCACAGTATTCAGAAGTCGGTGGGCAGCTCCATCTACATTAACTCCCGCAGCGTCTTTCTGCGCAAGGACCTGAAGGAGGGCCGCTATGTCATCATTCCCACGACCTTTGATCCCAACCTGCAGGGAGACTTCCTGTTGCGTATCTTCACGGATGTACCTTCCAACTTCAAGTAATGCATAATATATTGGACATTATTTTCTTTTTGCATTATGGATAATGAATGTATTGATGAAGATTGTGTGGTTTTAAGGGAGCTGACCATAGACGAGCCGCCCCAGACGTGTTGGACGGGGTGTTGTGGGTATCCAAAGCTGGTCACACAGGTGCACGTCCACAGAGCAGACGGACTCAAGGCTCAGGACTCAGATGGATGTAAGTCATGTCATGTTCTCTCTGTGTTTTTTTTTTTTTACACAATACACCTTATAGAAATGCTCTGGATAACAGTTCTGATCAAATATGATAGTTCTGAACACATTCAAAATTTCAGCCAATTTTTGCCTTCTGCCTATTCAAATCAGGCATGTTCACGATACATGAAGAACGTCTAAGTTGTTTAAAATGAAAAAAAAGGTCTTAGTTCAAAATGCATGTGCCATGTTTTTAGGAGTGTAGCATTTATTTGATAAAAATACAGTAAAAACTGTAATATTGTGAAATATTATTACAATTTTAAATAACTGTTTTCTGTGTAATTTATATTTTCAATTGTAATTTATGTATGTGATGCAAAGCTGAATTTTCAGCATCATTACTCCAGTCTTCATATTTTTTGTGGAAACTGATATATTTTTTTCAGAATTCTTTGATTAAATAGAATGATTTTTTCTTTCAAAAAACATTTGAACGGAAGTTTTCATGCTTTAATCTATCAAATTTATATTATTATAAATACGTTTATTGTATTTATGCGATTTTAATTTAACAAATCTTGAGATACCATGAAATATCAAATTATCTGATATTTTAAGAAACTTTGAGACAGTCGTAAGACTCTACAGCTGTGTTCTCTGTGATGTCTTTTCCTGTTTCAGGATTTGCATGTCACATGACAACTCAATTCCAAACTACTTTTACTATATTTCTTTGAAAAATGTTTAGCTTTTTAATAAGACAGTTACCAACATGTGTATAATTGAAAATAAGTGCATTCAGATCTTTGTAGTTGACCCAGTAGTTTAAACTTTTTGAATGGCTAAGTTTTCCTGTTGTTTCAGCGTCTGATCCGTACGTTATCATCAGCTGTGAGGGAGAGAAGGTTCGTTCTACGGTGCACAAAGACACACAGAGCCCAGACTTTGACGTGAAGGCTGTTTTCTACAGGAAGAAGCCGAAAGAGCCGATCTGCATTCAGGTGACTGTCTTTTAGGAATCAGTTGTAGCTGTTTCCATCCACAAAATTGGAAATTTCCTGGGAAATCGGAGCAAAATTTCTAATAAAAATGGAAGTTGCTGCAATCGGGAAAGCCACTGTGGCTTTTTTCCCCTATACATCATAAATGCGCAATGAATGCTACAGGGCTTGTCCGAATAACATTTTTTTGAGCTTCGAAGCTTCGGTAGTAATTAACACCGAATATCCGAAGCTTCGGAGGGAAATAAAAAGATGATGATAAACGAGGCCCAAACATCCATTTCGTAACAGACACGCGTGTTTATTTGAGCATAAACACAATCAATGAAATTATTATTTCGATTATTCATCGTCAATGAAACAATTAACACACTAAAGCATGTAAAGCTTTGAAATAAATATCAGTAAATAATGGTAACTTAAATAATATAATAAAGTTAAATATTTAAAAAAGCTTAAATTTATGGGCTCACCTACAACTCTTTTGTCGTGAATCCAAATGTTTCCATGGCTGCGATGTAACATTTAATTGCTAACCTATTTTTTATTTTGTTAACAAAGCTTTGTGCTTCACTCGTGTCATAATATTCATGTAAAACGGTTAAACAGCATTTACATACAAAAAAATGTGTTTTGCCGGACCACCGCCGGTGCTACTCAGCCACTGCTACATAATAATATTAATAATAATATAATATAATAATAAACTTTAGCATCTCAAAGCGCTTCACAAGAATAGAAACATGATAAAACATACAATTATACAAACAATGCATTAATGGCATTTAATTTTTTTCTGTCAAATAAAAACATATTATGAAATGTTCAATTAATAATAATATGGCAATTACGAACAATTATGTAAAAGCTACCCTAAACAAATAAGTTTTAAGGGATGATTTAAAAACACTAAGGGATTCAGCTTGCCTAATCTCAGCTGGCAGGGAATTCCAAAGTTTCGGAGCATTCGAAGAAAAAGCCCCATCACTCATGGATTTTAAACGAGTAAGCGGAACAATTAAAAGACCAGCTTCCGAGGAGCGGAGATCACGTGCTGGAGTGTGAGGGGTTAAAAGCTCAGAGAGATAATGAGGTGCCAGTCCATGCCTTATAGGTAAGCGTAAGGATTTTAAAGTCAACACGGAATCTGACAGGGAGCCAGTGTAAAGATTCCAATACAGGATTGATGTGATCCCTTTTCCTGTTTCCCGACAGGATTCGAGCGGCAGAATTTTGAACCAACTAGTTTAAGGGTAGCTTTTGAAACCCCGGCCAGCAAAGCATTGCAGTAATCAATGCGAGAAAATACAAAGATGTTAATTAACTTTCCAGCCACCGGGAATGACAACATGGGACGCAATCTGGCTATGTTTTTTAGATGAAAAATTATGTCTTGGACAGTGCTCTGAACATGAGGAACAAATGTTAAATTAGTATCAAATATCACCCCCAAATTTTTAAATTTTGTTTGAAATTGAAGTGTAGAACCACTGCGGTGGTGCGGTTGTCAAGTTTACCGGCACAGCCCTAAATAACGAGTGAAAAGGCTTATACATTTTATTTCTATTATTCTATTTTCCACAATTTCAAAGCAACGCAGCTTAACCCAAATTACAAGCTCATGCACTTGTACGCTCTAGACAGAATACTCCAGTTGCAGGGAACACTTTAGTAGGCTAAGAAGAACCAAATATATTTATTAAGTATAACGAGGTTGGGTTCCTTCAACTGTCCATTCTAATAAAGATGGCTAGGCTATATAAGATAATTGTAAAAAAGAGTATTGTATTTCGCTAGATTTTATAGTGTCAACATTGAAGCGCAAAAAAACAAACAAAAAAAACACGAATATTCAAATCGAATACCAACTCACCGAGTGAATTTTCGGGTCCAGCTCTAAAATGCTCTCATGTTATATTGTTTACATGCCTGATGTTTGGGTATGCAGTCGTGTAAGACCGTTCTGGGAGAAAATTAAACCAAATCATTTTGATGACAGACTCCCAAGCATTTCAGAACAACCAATTCAACATTTGAGATGCTGTGCAATGCGATTGGTCCGCTGGTTAGAACAGTTATCCAATCACATCCTCCATTGAGGCAACGTCGCGCAAGTCATTTGTTGCGCATCAAGGGATTTATTCGGTAATCATGTTTCCATCATATTTTATGCGCATGCCGTCTTATTGTATAAAAATTTTATCTGCCTCAATTGAGCCCATACATTTTTACAATTTATGTGTATCTTGGCGTTTCTGTCCAGCATTTGTGATATCCTAAAATTCACATAAAAATAGATGGATGGAAACATAACTATAGAGGGGTTTCACCGACGTCACATTCTGGGCGGTAACCCGGATGCGCGGCCATTATGGAGGGACTCAGTCTAATCCATGCTGTTGTTTATATCCGTGTATGTACTACTGAACACATTGTTACACTAATAAACCATGGAAAAACACGTGGAAGCTGTTAAATCATATAGAGAAGGACTTAGTAAGCAGGAAAGAGCACGAAGTTGACAAACTAAAGTTAAAATGTGGTATCCGAACGAGCTAGCTTCTCTAGCCCTTACTGCAATTCTTTCTTCTATTTCTTAGGATACGTTCAGATTGTCAGTCCAAAAAAGCACATGAAATCCGTTTCAAGCTACATCCAATGACAATGCAGTGCTGAAGTGCCAACTAGCCTCTCCCTATGGAGGATCCCTATACCACTCTACAGATAAAGCCTAGTGGAATTTTTCGGTTCGCGTACCTACCCGAAGTGATAAGATAAAATAAAATTCTGCATCAAAATTTATAGACAAGTAGTTTGTGTAGGCATGGTTTGTAAGGAATTACAAACCTGCACACATATATTCAAACGTACATAACTATAGAATCAATTCTTAATGCGCATGTGAACGCCATCAGCGTCTATCACAGGTTCACGTTTAAAGTCTGTTTAGAGAGAACGGTGTCGTCTTAGCGGCCCTTAATTTAATAACAAATGATCATTTAGACGGAAGTGAATCAATCAAAACTAACTTTAGCTGGATAAAACATTATTCAAGAACCACTATTAAACTAAACCAATCTTTGTTACCTTAAATTATATGTTTATCTCTGTACAGCTGCTTTGAAACAATCTGCGTTGTTAAAGGCGCTATATAAATGAGGATGACTTGACTTGACATCCATATGTGGTTTGAAATCCTATTCAAATCACATATCAGGACATCAGCTTAAGTCTGAATCTGATCAGATTTCGCGTGGTAGCCTGTGTGACTTTCTCACGCCACGTAAAATGTAAACGTCAGACGTTGTTATAGGGAACATGCTGAAAGTCGCTGCCGAAACAAGGCTGTGTTGTTGCAAAGTGCCGGACGAGCAGAAAATTATTATTTTTGTAACCGGCGCAGACAAGAGGCGGAAAAAAAGCTGTACAGCCTCCTTACGTTACAGTTCTGCATCAGCTCGAGACGCAGGAGTCCAGCGCGGATGCTACACATTTCAATGTTGTAAAATTGAAATAAGACAACATCTTTATTGCAAATGCAAACCTCTCCATCAACGCAACGTCATTGCCATATTGCCAAAGAGCTGCATGATCACACACATCAGATCTGAACAGTTGCGATACACAGTGTGGACATCATTTTAGATCAGATTCCAGTCGGATACAAAGATAATCGGATTTGGACTGACAGTGTGAATGTAGCCATAGTTAACTACGTCAACATTTTAGCCATAGTCAACGCTTCATTTAAGTTACACATTGCTGATTCTGTACCTCTCTCAACCACAAACGCCTTCTTTCATCAGTTTGATGCACTCTTTTCTTTAACTTTTGGAAGTCTATAGAACTCAAAATGTTTTTCCCCGGTGCGACCGATTAGTACAGAACAAAACTCGACCATTTTTCAGCAGCAATAATCAGCCAAATTTGCGAGTCCGTTCAGTTCAGTGGCATTGTTTACGTTCAGTACCTCCAAAATGGCCGACTTCCGGATTGATGACGCGTCGTGAAACCCCTCTATTGTCGTGATGAATGGATTTCGTCGTGTATCCCCTTGCAGAACCCCCTACCCCCCCCCCCCCCCCCCCCCCGTAATCTGCCTGTTATTCTCAAGTCTTTGTTTAACTTTCTGTTGTGTCTATCAGATCTACAACAAGAACCTTCTGAAGGACTCGTTCATGGGTCAGGCGACCTTGAGCGGTGACCTGTCTGACCTGCAGCAGCTTCACACCCTTCACCTGCGGGACAAGGGAAACCGGCAGAACAATGACCTCTCGGGTCTCGTCTCGGTGAGCCTCAGTACCAGCGACGTCCTGACAAACATCTGACGTCACTCACGTCACGCTGTTCCTGTGGTACTTTATCTGGTGTATTAATTGTATATTTACATAGTCATTTTTTTCTTTTGGGAATGTTTCTTGGAAGCAAAATGTACTTGTTTACTAGCACTTTTTACACCTTAAAGCTGTCATTTCCTGCAATTAGGTGCTTCCTATTGTGTTTGTCTTGGAAATATATATATCGGATATTATAGGACATGCATCTTAACTATATGAAATGGCATGATGTATATGCATTTATCTAATACCTCTCGTCACTATTCAGGTAAGGTAGTGCAGATATGCATGTTAACATAATTTGGCCAAACAATCAGTAATGGAAGGTAAAGGACTTTTTCTGTTTAATCTCTGTTTACACTAAATGTTTAAATATGGAGGGCATTCATTTTATGTATTTTTCTCCTTTAAATATTTGCCATAATCTAGTGTTGATTTTTATGAACCTGTGCCAAGTTTGTCAGGCTTTTGTGAAATGATAAATTTATGTAGTGTTTTATCAGGTGTTTTCATGTGTTTACCAGAATCCAGGATTCACTTGTTTAACATGGTCTTCGAAGTAAAGGTATCAGACATGTGAAAATGTCCTTGTTTAAGGAACCGCTAATGTATAATGCATACAAATCTCTTTTAGAGCCATACAGCTGTTCTATATGATTTTAAACATTAAATATAAATATTCTTCTATAAATATTGTTTACTATATAATGTTACCCACCCCTTGAGAGGTTATTATCTACACAGTGTAAAAACCAATTATAGCCACCAGGTGTCAGTATGTCATCAGAAAGTGAAAAGCACGTCACTCAGGTTGTGGGGTTTTTCCTTTTTTTTTTTTTTTTTTTTTTTTTTCTCTCAATTCTTTCAAATGGTAACATGCACAACTAATGTACTTGTGTTTTTAAATATATATATTTATTATACATTATATAAATATTTAGATTTGGCCATTTTCTACCTTTTCCACACTAATGATAGTCATAAACAAACTTCAAAAACTAAATAAATTTTATGTCATCATAAAGCCAAATTCAAAACTTATCCTCTGTTTTTTTCCCCCTTTGATACAAAATGTTTTTTAGATCTGTGCCATTTTACAAACACTATGAATTATTTTAATTTCATGTCTTACAATTTCTTTCTGTGCAGTGCCTGTTGTTTACAGATGAATAGATGTGCCTTATCAGAACGGGTAAAATAGCCAAAGAAATCTTGATCATATTCTGTGACAATTTTTGTTTGTTTTTTGTATATTTTGACTGTTTTTCTCACTATTTGACTAAATGAAATAAAGTTTAATTGAGTGTTCATCTATTTGCCTGCAATTCTTTTTCTTGCACAAGTTTTGAACAGGGTTCCCATGATCATGTAAGACTTGGGGGTATATATATATAGACTTTCAGCTGTTTGCAATGAACAAATCAAACAAAAATAATTGAAATAGCTGTGGTTTCACCAAATTCAACTGAAAATGCAACTTTTAATGACTTCTGCTGTCTCATTTTTTCAACACCTTCATTGCAAACATCTTTAGTAGTAGAACACCCTTTTACTGTCATGACCTGCTGCAAACGAGATGTATAACCAGACACCAGCTTCTGAGGAATCTTAGCCCGTTCCTCATGAGCAATGGCCTCCAGTTCAGTAATATTCATGGGTTTGCGTGCTGCAACCACCTTCATATCCCACCAGAGATTTTCTATAGGGTTCAGGTGACTGTGACCACTGTAGAATATTCAGGCCTTCTTCTGAAACCAAGCCTCGGTAGAATTTGAGGTATGTTTGGGATCATTGTGCTGTTGGAAGGTCCAATGACACCTTAAGCTTCATCTTCCTCACTGACGGCATGACATTTTCTCCTAGGATTTCCTGATACTTCAATTAATCCATCTAATCCATGCCTTCCACACACTGCTGTTATGATCCAGCAGGGGATCGAACTCGGGTCTCCGGTGTGTGTGTTCTTGATACTAACCCCTTCACCACTGGTGGAGGTTTAACCCAAATGCAGAGGATAAAAGGACAGTCAAAAAGTCTGAGTTTAATATTTGGCACTTTACTTCCGATGGAAAAAACAAAAAACAACTCTCCTTGAGAGGCAAAACACAAAGGGTAATCCAGACAGAAAAAAATATCTTCTCAAACATAAGTCCAGAGAGGCAAAAATCAGAAGTCCACAAAAAGGGTTACAAAAACATACTAAAAAATATCTTCTCAAACATAAGTCCAGAGAGGCAAAAATCAGAAGTCCACAAAAAGGGTTACAAAAACATACTTTCCCTGAGCAGAACAGAAGGCAACATCTCAAATCCAAAAGTTCTTAGAAATGACAACACTTTGGCTGACATCAGGACTGAACAAAAACCAAAATGCAGTGAAGCCTTAAATAGGGTTTATCATTAGGTGTAATTCAACACAGGTGAGAGTATGACAACCAATTAATTAAGGAAACATAAACTGGGTAGAAATAATGCCATCTAGTGGTGAAATCAGGGAACTTCAGACAAAACATTACAGAACCCTCTCTTTTAGGAACGGCTCCCGACATTCCCAAAGGCTCGAGTAGAGTGAGGACGTTGAAAGTCTCTAATCAAACTCTTGTCCAGGATCTGGCGAGTAGGGACCCAAAACCGTTCCTCTGGCCCATATCCTTCCCAGTCCGCTAGAAACTGCCGTTTACCACGAACCAGACGAGTGTCCAGTATCTGCTTGACCATGTATGCTGGTTGGCCATCAATCTGTGGAGCTGGGGGTGACCTGGTGGCAGGAGACAGAGGACTGTACTTGACAGGTTTTAAGCATGAAACATGAAAGGTGGGATGTATGCGCAAAGACTTGGGAAGTAGGAGACGGTAGGAAACAGGGTTTACTTTCCTTAAAACCTTGAAGGGGCCTATGAATCTGGGAGCCAGTTTGCGTGCTTCAATTTTAAAGGGGAATGTTCTTGCTAGACAGCCAGACTTTCTGCCCTGGACGAAGAGATGGTGCTGGCCTGCGGCGACGGTTGGCCCGTTGCTGTTGCAGCCGTGAAGTCTTCAAAAGTACAGCTCGGGCCTTACTCCACACTCTGTGGCAGCGTTGAACCAGATGTTGGGCCGCCAGAACTCCCACCTCAGACTCCTGGTCAGAGAATAATGGAGGTTGATAGCCAAACTGACATTCAAAAGGTGACATACCCGTTGAGGAATGGCGAAGAGTATTATGGGCAAATTCTGCCCATATCAAGTGTTTGCTCCATGACGTTGGGTTGGTTGAGGCTAGGCATCTCAAGGTTGTCTCAATCTCTTGGTTAGTTCTTTCAGTCTGTCCATTCGACTGGGGATGAAATCCAGATGACAGACTGGCTGAAGCACCAATGACCTGGCAGAAGGCCCTCCAGAACCTAGATGCAAACTGAGGGCCACGGTCTGAAACCACATCTTGGGGAAAGCCATGCAACCTAAAAACATGCTCCAATACAATCTCGGCAGTCTGTGGAGCCGAAGGAAGTTTTGGCAGTGCTATAAGGTGGTAAGCTTTTGAAAATCTATCCACAACCACCAAAATCACTTTGTTACCTTGGGAGAGTGGTAGGCCCGTTACAAAGTCCATAGAAATGTGTGACCAAGGACGAGCGGGAATGGGGAGGGGTAGTAGAAGACCTTGTGGACGAGACCTGGAATCTTTATGCTGGGCACAAACCGGGCAGGCAGCAACAAAGGATTTTACGTCATCAGCGATCCTTGGCCACCAGAAGCATCTGCAAATGAACTCAAGACTCCTACTGACTCCTGGGTGGCATGTGATTGATGAGGCATGTCCCCACTGCAAAACATCAGTGCGCACACTCTTGGGTACAAAAAGACGACCAGGTGGTCCATTACCTGGGTCAGCTTCCTGCTGCTGTGCTCTTCTAACCCTGGTCTCTATTCCCCATCTAACTGGAGCCAGGATTTTGGACGTGGGGACGACCATCACTGGGGTTGACACCATGTTGGGTGGGTCAAAATGCCTGGAGAGGGCATCAGGCTTTTGATTCTTAGATCCTGGTCGATAGGAGAGAACAAAGTCAAAGCGATTAAAGAATAGAGCCCATCGGGCCTGGCGAGAGTTCAGTCTCTTGGCATCCTGGATATAAGCTAGGTTCTTGTGGTCAGTCCATACAACAAAGGGATGTTTGGGCCCCTCCAACCAGTGCCTCCATTCCTCCAATGCTAGCTTAACAGCTAATAACTCCCTTTTACCAATATCATAATTTCTCTCCGTAGAAGAGAGCTTGTGTGAAAAGAAAGCACAAGGATGCAACCTGTTGTCTTTTCTGGCCCGCTGGGAGAGTACAGCTCCGACCCCTACCTCAGAGGCATCCACCTCGACTATGAAGGGCAGCTCAGGATCTGGGATAGTAAGGATAGGCGCTGAAATAAATCTATCCTTTTACTTGCAGAACGCCTTTTCAGCATCGTCTGTCCACTGAAAGCCCTTAACATTCTTCCTAGTGAGAGTCGTAAGTGGAGTAGCAATGGCACTGAAATTTCGTATGAACTTACGATAGAAATTGGAAAAGCCAAGAAAACGTTGTACCTGCTTGATGGTGGTGGGTTGAGGCCAATCCTTAACCGCTTTGGTTTTGGCAGGGTCCATCTGGATGTGACCATTAGATACTATGAAGCCCAGAAAGGATACCTTTTGAACATGGAACTCACTCTTCTCAAGTTTGACGAACAGATGGTTCTTCAGAAGTTGCTGGAGGACTAGACGAACTTGCTGAACGTGCTCCTGGAGGTTCTTGGAAAAGATAAGAATATCATCCAGATATACAAACACAAATCTATTCAGCATGTCTCTTAACACATCATTAATCAAAGCTTGAAATACTGCAGGAGCATTTACCAAACCGAAGGGCATGACCTTATACTCATAGTGGCCTGTGGGCGTATTAAAAGCAGTCTTCCATTCATCCCCAGCGCGGATACGGACCAGATGATAAGCATTGCGAAGGTCCAGTTTAGTGAATACAGTTGCCCCCTGAAGCAACTCAAAGGCAGTAGACATTAGTGGAAGAGGATAACGATTCTTTATGGTGATCTTATTGAGACTCCTGTAATCAATACAGGGTCGGAGCCCCCCATCCTTCTTAGCGACAAAGAAGAACCCAGCTCCTGCTGGTGAAGTCGAGGGACGTATCAGGCCAGATTTTAGGGCCTCATGGATATAGTCCTCCATAGCCTTCCTCTCTGGTGGTGAAAGGGAGAACAGTCTCCCCCTTGGAGGGCACATTCCAGGAAGCAAGTCGATTGCGCAATCATAAGGTCTGTGGGGAGGTAAGGACAAGGCCGCCTTCTTGCTGAACACGTCTAGAAGGTCTGCATAATCAGGAGGAACACTGGATAATTCTGGAGGTGTCTCAGATAACTGCAGATTAGTCCTTAACAGCCCATGGGTAGCCTGACTTAAGTTGGGAGAGACAATCTCAAGAGGTGAAGTAGAGAGACACGAGTTATCACAATTAGGCCCCCATTTGACAATGTTACCAGAGGACCAATCTATATGGGGGTTATGGAGAACAAGCCAGGGAAAACCAAGGATTAAAGGAAATTCTGGTGACTTTATTACATAAAACTGTATAGTTTCTTGGTGACCCCCAACCCGGAGGTGTACAGGAATAGTGCTCAGACTCACCCGACCAGAACCAAGGGGTCTACCATCCAGGGCCGTGATGGTCAGTGGGTCGTCCAGGTTGATCAGTGGTACCTGAAGACGTCTGGCAATTTCCAAATCCATAAAGTTTCCAGCAGCTCCAGAATCCACGAAGGCCTTAGGGAATGTGACTGATCATTCCATAGAAGGTGGGCAAACAAGAGAACCCCAGAAGATGCTGAGTTGGGAGGGGTAATCTCTCTCATCACAGTCCTCCCTTTACTGGACGAGAGTTGGCTTTTCCCGAAAGGATTGGACAGGAAATTCGAAAGTGGCCAGGTTCGCCACAATACAGGCAGCATTTTTCCTTGAATCTGCGGTTTCGCTCTGACATGGAAAGCCGTGATCGGCCCAGCTGCATGGGTTCCTCGGTGTAGGTTACAGATGGGACAGGGTGATCAGGAGGCAAAGGCAGAACTGCAGGATGTTGAACGGGAACAAATCTAGAAGACTCTGTACGCTCCCTACGCCTCTCTCGAAGACGATTATCTAATCGAATAGCCATATCAATCAAGGAATCTAGGTCTGTTGCAGGGTCTCGGGCCGCCAATTCATCCTTAAGTTCCTCAGAAAGAGCTCTATTGAAAGCAACAGTCAAAGCCTCCTGATTCCAGCCACTCTCCATAGATAGAGTTCGAAATTCCACTGCTAACTCCGCAACGCTTTGAGTCCCTTGGGATAGCTGAAGGAGACGGCTAGCTGCCTCACGTCCCCTTACCGGATGGTCAAACACACGCCTCATCTCCTCAATAAAACGAGTGTAATTTGAGCAAACCGCTGGTTGTGGAGACTGCTCCCACAGTGCAGTGGCCCAGGCTAGGGCTTTCCCGGATAAAAGAGTAATGATATAGGCCACCTTGCTACGTGATGTTGGAAACTTATTAGGTTGCAATTCAAAGTTCAATGAGCACTGGGTAAGAAAGCCTTAACAACCACCAGGACCTCCAGCATACCTTTCAGGGTGAGGCAGATGAATCTCAGAGTGGCTAGTAGAGGTGCTGGGAAGTGCTGATTGTGCCGGGGGTTGAGAATCAGCATCCTGCTGTGGGCTTGAAAAGGTCTGAAGATGCTGTAGGATCTCTGTAACAGCTTGACTAAGTTTTGATACGGCATGTTCCTGTTGTGCAAGGACTTGTTCATGTCGTTCCATGGTGGCTGCCTGGCTTATAACAGCAGCTAAGATGCGTTCTGCATTACTCAGGGGTTGGGCTTCCTCTGCTAGGTTAATATCCATGGTTCAGTCCTACTGTTATGATCCAGCTGGGGATCGAACTCGGGTCTCTGGTGTGTGTGTCCTTGATACTAACCCCTTCACCACTGGTGGAGGTTTAACCCAAATGCAGAGGACAAAAGGACAGTCAAAAAGTCTGAGTTTAATATTTGGCACTTTACTTCCGATGGAAAAAACAAAAAACAACTCTCCTTGAGAGGCAAAACAGAGGGTAATCCAGACAGAAAAAAATATCTCAAACATAAGTCCAGAGAGGCAAAAATCAGAAGTCCACAAAAAGGGTTACAAAAACATACTAAATAATATCTTCTCAAACATAAGTCCAGAGAGGCAAAAATCAGAAGTCCACAAAAAGGGTTACAAAAACATACTTTCCCAGAGCAGAACAGAAGGCAACATCTCAAATCCAAAAGTTCCTAGAAATGACAACACTTTGGCTGACATCAGGACTGAACAAAAACCAAAATGCAGTGAAGCCTTAAATAGGGTTTATCATTAGGTGTAATTCAACACAGGTGAGAGTATGACAACAATTAATTAAGGAAACATAAACTGGGTAGAAATAATGCCATCTAGTGGTGAAATCAGGGAACTTCAGACAAAACATTACAACTGCAGGTTTCCAGTGCTAGAGGATGCATAGCAGCCCCAGAGCATCACCGAGGACCACCATGCTTAACTGTAGGCAGTGTGTTCTTTTCAGCATATGCTTCATTCTTCTTCCTCCTCCAGATATCCTATCTATAAGTATACCCGATACTTCCTCCTAACCCAAACCCTAACTTTGAAGTCGGGAACTATGCTTTCAACGGTGTCTTTAGGAACATTAAGTGCCTTTGCTATCTTTTTGTATCCTGTTCCTTATTTGTGAAGGGCGATGATATCTTCTCTTAACTTTTGGAACATTCTTAGCAGATACTTAGCAGTATCTAACACGCAGTCAAACGTGACACTCAACAAACCTAGCCAGTTCAGATATTTCATGTGTTCTAGCTTAAGCACATCTGGTGCAACTAATGAAGCCATTGATTAGTTACATTAGGTGTGCTTGAGATAACACCTGTTTTGCAGATTTGTGCTGTTGTGAGGGATTCTATTCAGGGGGGTGAATAATTTTGAGACTGCAGAAGTCATTGAAAGTTGCATTTTCAGTTGAATTAGTGGAAACCACTTGAAACATTTGTGTTGAGCTATTTCAATTACTTTTGTTTGAGTTGTTCATTGCAAACAGCTGAAAGTCTGTAAATAAATATATATATATATATATATATATATATATATATATATATATATATATATATATATATATATATATATATATATATATATATAATTAATTTTAAATTAATAATAATTCATAAAGGTTAGTTCAAACCTACCTTAATGTGTACTGTATATACACTTCCAGTCAAAAGTTTGGAATAATTAAGGTATTTTTAATGATTTCTGAAGGATCATGTGACACTGAAGACTGGAGAAATTATGCTGAAAATTCAGGAATAAATGACAGTATTGTATTAACAGTAGGCCTACATACAGTACAATTTATTTACAGTCTTTTTTATTAAATAAATGTTATTTATATAACGCCTTTTTAAGATAGTAGCTAATGAATATGGCAGAGTTGCACAAAAAAATGCATGCACATCTGAAATAGCACAAATAGGCTTATGTTATGAGAGGCGTCCTAGAGAATCGACTTGTCATCTCCAGGTTTCATTGCAGTAAACTTCAGATCTCAAATCAAATGGCCCGGAAAGCAGTGACCTTTTCATCAATAATACAGTTAGGCCTACTTGCAAAATACTGGCTGTTCATTTACATTGAGAGTTTGATTGTTGGACGTCTTTTTATTTAGTGTATCTCTTGCATGTTTAGAGAATGTTTCGTATTGCGTGTGTGTGTGTGTGTGTGTGTGTGTGTGTGTCTAACTTATCGTAACTCGTGAGCCGCCTGCTCCCTCCTGTCACTCAAGCTGTGTCTGTCCTGACTCCTCCCTCCCCGTGAAGGATCAGTGACTGGAGAGTGTCGCTAACCCCATATTCATCCTCATACAGTAGCTAGCAGTGGAGGCACTGAAGCAGGTGTCACTCCGAAGACGACACACAGGCCTGTGCTCTTCATCCAGAGTCATTCTTCATCTCGTCTGACGCACCTGTGGATGTTTGGAAACACACAGAACAAAGTCTTTCCTGCGTTGTGGTGAGTGACAAGTGTTTGGTCCTTCATGTAGGTTTAAATCTTATTACTGAAAGCATTTTCTACAGTTTCATTTCACTTTCTTTGTTTGATTATTGATTTATTCATTACATGTATATCCCGTGTACAGTTAGTTGTTAGTACTGCTATACATGTTTATGCATGTATATCAGTAAATCTGTAAATAGGAGTAATTTACATTTAATAATGTCCAGCTATGTTTTTATTTTATTTTTATTTTTGTACAAAAAACATTATTCCCAAAGCATTCTGAAACCTACTATCACAGCCTTTACAGTTTTTTAGATGTGTTTCTTGGAGATGACTGTACGCAGTGAAATTGGAGTATTTTGTCTGATGTATGCTAAATTACAGTGTCTTCTCAAGGACGAGACACAGATTGGATGGTGGTTTGCAAATTTTTTCTTGCTTTTCAGCATTTCGTTTATCCTCTGGCTTGTCAGAATTTGCTCACCAGTTAAATTTTTTTGCCAAAAAATGACAGCAACACCTAATTAATAAATTATGCATTGATATTTGAAGCCAGTACTATATAAGGAACCTGTCATAAGAAATCCACTGTTTGCAGTGTGAATACAGGGTGTAGAGTTTAAATCAGTCAATCAATCAGCTGTGGGTTTAAAATAGTCCTTTATTGGTATTTGGGGCGTTAAGATTTTTCTTTGGCCGCTTGAATCCATCCTGTCATTAGTAAGAACAGGAATCAGATCGGCACCCTGTGGATTTTGGACTAAGAAGTTCTTAAATTGGCCTGATCCAAATCATGTTTTAAACATATCCTGTGCACGAAACAAGAAGGCCTCCATCTCAGTAGTGTTTTTTAATGTTAATTACAGTAAAGTTTATTTTACATTGAGTTTTCAACATGTTTTTTCTTTTAGATTTTTATTTATATATTCAGCAGCAGTTAAATGCAGACAGCTTTTATGTCTGAAGGTTACAATTGGAAATGATTAATTGATTAGTAAATTGGATTTGGGTTGATAAATTGGTTTAGGCGGCCTCATCATGGTTTTAATGGATGTATAACACAACCCTGATGTAATCAGAGAAGAACCTTTAAGGAAGTTCAAATGCTTAGAAAGTATAGACACCCCTCTATTTTTTTTCTAGTTCAAGTCTAAAATTATGTTATTTATAAAATCAAACTTGTTAATTTATTATTTAATTCATTAGAATTTGAATGATATAATATTCTTATGCTATTCTATGTTGTCATGTAAATGCCGGGGTGCATGAATATGATCATCAACATGATATTTGATATCGCCACAGTACTTTTTGTAAGGGAAATGAAAAGAAATGTGTAGTGGCTCTTCAACAGACCCAGTCCCGTATTTATTAGTGTGTTTAACCTCTCTCCCGTGCATCCAGAGTGTGCTGTCTTTATTCCCAGACGTCAGCTGGTTTAATTAGACAGTAAAATATTAATGTCCATGTGAATGCAGCTCTATTCAGCACACTTATCCTGTTCGCCCCTGCGTGTCCAGCCCAGATTAACCAGCTAGACTTACAGGAACTACACCAGGGTCTGGACCAGAGTTACATAAAACATTTTAGTTACTTTAGATAGATAGATAGATAGATAGATAGATAGATAGATAGATAGATAGATAGATAGATAGATAGATAGATAGTCTTGGTAAAGATGGCATGAAGAGATCATGTTTATCAGGAGGTCATAGGTCAGCTGTTGTCAAAGGGAAGTTAAATAGAGGAAATGTGAGGCAGGTCATCCACGGCTGAATAATTTAGCATGAGAATGTTTACAGCTGCTATTGTCTTGTTTGTTTTACCTTTTTTTCTTTTTTCTACACTTTAATTTACTGCTCTTGCTTTTGATATGGTTATTTTTTGTTTCTGTTCACCTGGTTCTTAAAGCAATAAGTAAAAAAAACAAGGTAAATAAAAGTCAAATAATCGAGTAAACAAATAGTATAGACAAATGAAATGAAGCAATGGTGTAAAATTAATTTTAAAGAGAATTTTAATGAGTTTCTCAGGTCAAGTGACCGATAATCTGAATCTAATGCTCTGTGCTTCACTGTGTGTTTGTTGGTACAGTATTATGATGATGCACTTCAAAAGAAAGTTTGCAGATGTGTATGTCATGATTATGTTAACAGTCTATAATAAGCACACTGTATGAGTGTTTTGGGTAGCACTAATCTTGATGTGTGGCTCTTTCTCAGGGTCTCGTGTGGTGTCGTCTGATGTCCAGGAGGAAACACAAACAGCACAGTCATGGTCATTCTACAGCAGGTACACAAACACTTCTGCGGAAGTCTCTGGACCGAAAATGTGACATGAGACATGAAGTAATTTAACGCCGTCTCTCGTGACAGTTTGCAGACTCTGCTCAAGCTGTGTGCGTTCATGTGTTTTGAAAGAGGCGTAGCTTTGGAGAGAGCGGTTTAAAAAGAGGGTGGGATCTCATGCTTTCGAAGCTAGCTTGCTTTAGCTAGTGTCATGCTGGCAGTGGTGTAAAGTATTTGAGTAAATGTAATTAGTTACTGTACTTAAATATCTTTTTTGCTAAAGTTTTTTTGGCGTAGTTTTACTGAATATTACAACTTTTACTTTCTACTCTTTTACATTTTTGAATAAGTACTCTTTATTCCAATATATTTGTGATGAGTAATGCAACTGCTGAATTCGGAACCACATACTAATATACTACTCTTACTATCTTTGCCAAATAAAGATATGGGGAAAATAGTAAGAGTAGTATGCCAGTATGCGGTTCCGAATTCAGCAAATTACTCCTTACGTTTTGCATGGCACCTGACCTTTTCTGCAGTAGTTTATTTCTGCTACAAAACAAGCCATATCGCCATCTCCAGGGCATTGAAGGTACTATATCTTACTTACTCCCTTACTCACCTAAACTAGTCAACAAGGCTATTTTACACAAATGCAAGTGCATTAGCAGGTAGTTTTTGAATCGCAGGTGTTTCATAAATGAGATGAGGACATAGCTGGAGCCGTTGAGGAGGCCGAAACCAAGTAGGCTTTGAATATTTCATTTTACTTAGCATTATTTGATTTATCCATTATATTGAAGAGACCTTGAAGAGATTTTGGTAAACTTGTGTCTGTTTTGAACACTTGAGCTTTGATTTTAGAAAATAAGCTTTGGTTTTATTTTGATTTTAGAAAATAAGCATCCTCACAAATCAGCCGTTTCTTGTTTTTCACTGGTGTGTCTCTTAGGTTTTGAGGACTAGTGCGTCTCTGAGCCTACATTCAGTATGAGTAAAATACTTAAGTTCATAAAACCAGATACTCTAAGACTTCTACTCAAGTCATATTGGAATTGGTGGTTTGTAACTTGTAATGGTGTAACACTGTAACGTATCTGGGTTTCACTTTATTTTGATGGTCCCTTTAACACATTCTGTTGACTATAAGTAAAGTTGCACCTACATGTCAACTAACTCTCATTAGAGTATTAGTAGACTGGTAGGGTTAGGGTTAGAATAAATTGACATGTACTTGTAAAGTTACTTATATTCAGTAGAATATCTCTTGGAGGACCATCAAAATAAAGAGTTAGCAGATATTAACCAGACAGTTTACTAATACTCCAAAGACTGCTAGTTGACATATCGTTGCAAAGTTACTTATAGTCAACAGAAGGTTCAAAAGAGACCATCAAAATAAAGTGTTACCGCTTTTACTCAAGTGTGGTTTTTAGGTACTCTTTACACCTCTGCTTGCTGGCTGTGAATGTGTTTTGTTCTTTGGTGCCTGTAGAGGTCAGTTGGGAACATCACTGGTTTGACATTGAGACACATGTAAACACTCGGTCCAGAAATAAAGCTGCTTCAGTGGAGCGGAGAACGTAAATGCTGTTAACTAATTATCTCTAATCTGATCAGGGTCTCAGTACCACATACGCTACCTCTGCCCTCAGTAATATGTCAATCTGTATTGTTCTTTCAGTGTGTTGTGTATTTAGCTTTCTGCTGTTTGTCTCCTTTACTTCTTTATTAGTGCTGCTCGGATTAAAGAAGTTTTTTGCATGTCTGGATTCTTGAGTTAAGACTGTTGTTTTCCACAATGTTCTAAAGACCCTCTAATTTTGTGATAAATGACAGATTATATTCTCAGTTCAACGCCTGAATCTCATTACCAGTGCTCATTACCAGCAGAAAGCTGTACAAAACAGTGATGTAGGCAAGTCCGGGGCTAGTTGTCACACTTTTTACTGCAATGAATACTTCTCAGAGTTGGCTTGTTTGTGAAGGTCAGGTTCTGTATAAACACAAATAAGGACCACTGATAAGGACCAGGAAAAGAAACATTTACCCCATAGCAGGGCATGTTGTACGTTGTCACCTTATACTGTTTATTAAAGCTAATTGAAATATATATAAGCTATATATATAATGTATTATTGGCTAATTAATTGCTTTTCTGCTAAATTGAAACAGTAAAAACGATTCATTAAACATGAAACAATGAAAAAGGTAAATACATTTCTGTCATGACAACTCTCGGAGTGTTTATGGATATGACAATGTTAATATGTTTGGTGTTGGCGGAATAGATCTGCTACGCTGCTGCTGCTGTTTGTTTTTGCTGCTGTTGCAGAGCAAATACGCTACTGTCAATACATACATGACTGCTGTGAGCAAGTAATGCCGAGTTCACTTTCTTTGTACTGCACAATTTTCAAAGTAGTCGGGTCACTGTTCTTTACACACTGCGTGATTATCTGGGGTAGCATTCAGTCGCTGCTGTGTTCACACTGCACGATGGATGGCCGACAGGAGGTTTCACACTGCATGACTTTACAAAAGAAAGAATCGCCAACTACTTCTGTCTGATCCGCAACCTACACTTCACAACCAAACACGCGAGAAGTGATAAGGAAATTACGCAAGATCACGTGTGCGTGAGACCAAATTGTTATTAAAAATGATAGCTTGCAAGAAGATTTGCGGCGAAAAGGAGAGAAAAAAAACTGATTATGCAGGAGGAAATGGTTGGGAGACGAGGGGAGCAAGGATTGTGTGTTCTGCAAAGAGAGTTGGGGGTAAATAAATCATTTTGCAATGTGCTGCTGGTCAAGCAAATGTTTGTGCTTTGTTTCTGTTTGATATAATTGTAAATATATCTATTAATACTAATATTGTGGTCTATAACTCCTCCCCGAACATCCCGCTGCCCTGGATCTTGCTCTCTCATTGGCTGTAGGTCATCGCAGACGTAGTTTTCAGTAAGAACAGAACACATTCACACAGCAGGATTTTGAATTGCCGACAGGTCCATATATTTAGCATGCCAAATATCTCACGGGCGCCGGCGCCTCATCTGTGATTCTCTCAGATCCCGTCTTTGATAATTCACACTGCGTGATTGTCACTCACGTGAACATGCACCGATTTGCCTATGATTTCGGGCATTTGTCGGCAATCTCCCAAAACCTGTCGGCGAGCGAAAAACTCGGCATAAGACATGCTGCTGCTGTACAATATAGCATACATGAATTACCCGTAGCAGATCTATACAGGTGGAGCTGGGGAAGGTGGAGGGTTTCTGCAAGCACGCTGAAACTGCTATAGCAAAGCTGACCAAGTATTTGGAGGTTGATCAGCAAGCTCATTGGTTACTGATACAGCAGGAACCAATCAGTTGTGCCCCATAGAGAATGGTGTGATTGCAAGCAGATTGAGTGAAGGACCTATCAGCCTGTGCCATCTAGAGTTTTCTGAAAAAACTTTGTATAAATTGATGTTTTAAACAATCGTCAATTGTTGTGGCTAACAGAAATTACAAACTATAAAACAAATGTGACAACTTGCCCTATCTGACAAAATTTTGTGAAAAAATTATAAAATTAGTAAATAGTGACTCTTCACTTATTATATGTCAGTGTTTTTTTTTTTTTTATCACAGCTAATACAAAAATGTTAATGGATATTTTGACAATTAAATTTTACTTATAGACCTTGTAGATATGTGTGACAACTAGCCCCAGTCTTACAATTTGTAATTATTTACAAGTCTCATAATTACTTACAATATGTTTGTGCAAATACGGAGAGTTAAATGTTTGATTTGCGGCGCTATACACAATACTTTGACAACTACAGATCTCTGTCTCTGTACTACAACTGTAGTAACAAGGGTTATTGTTGCAGGGTTATTGTAGGTTCTTTTAGAAACATGCTGGTCCATTGGCTCTATATGTCTGTAGGATCTGCCAGTGCAGTGGAAACCTCATGAACACAGAACACAGAACTCGTCTCATCTGCCTTTCTGTGTCTCTAATCACTGCTGACAGGACCTCATTTTTAGGACAAGAAAGTGGTCATTCATGGGCTGATAAATTCACAGGGGTACGAGGGAATCTCGCCTCTGTCTGTCACAGTGGAACGGATGGTTGCAGTGATATGTCACCTTAAAGAACACAGACTGAAACGCAGGGTTAGTGGTCAGCGGGGGCCGTAACAGGACAGTGTGTTTGGAATGGGGTTGCAATGGAGATGAAGGGGGCTAAAGCACAGGAAAGGGACGTGAGAACACGCAGACTGAGTTACAAGTATCTCACATTAATACAGGTAAGGCTGGGGATTAAAGGCGTTAATGGTTTAGTTGCAAATAGGACTTTTAATAGCGTAAACAAGAGATGCCGCATATTTATTATTTTTATAAAAGTGGGATTGACTGTGAGTGAGAAATCATAAAAGGTGAATCTCATGGAGAGCATTACCAATTTATCCCACAATAAATTAATAAATTATATTTTGAAGACTTTTTATATCATAATTTAATGACAGTTACTCCAAATAAATACTTTATTCGTCTGTAGTACTTTCTTTATATTGTTTATTTTAAAAATCATGTCATTTAAACAATGTAATCTAATGAGCATTATAACTAAAATTAATGAGGAAAAAACTCAAAAACATAAGATGAGACAGTGATTAAGCACATTTTTCACCTAGATTCTCAATGAAAATAATGTCAAAATGCACAAAATATATATATTTTTTTTCCACTTATATTTTTCTTTCGATTTTGGGCTTGTGTTCTTGACAATCTTTGTGACTGTAAGATTCACCCTACATGAATTTCATGGAGCAACACCTTGTATTTTTACCATATGATATTTTAGTATTATTTATATATTATTATAGTGTTTATTCATATTTTACATTTTTTATAGTTTTTATTTATAAATATCAGTTTTAATTTTGTTATGTGGTTTCATATAATTTTTTTCTTTTTTTTCTTTAGAAAAAAATCGATTTAGCTTTAATTTATTTTTATTTCAGTTTGAGTTTGAGTAACTTTAGTATTTCAATTTTATTTCATAAAATATATTTAATTCTTCTAAGTTTGTTTTTTATTTATGTTGTTTTCTTTAAAATTAATCAAAACCATTTTTAATAGTTTTAGTTAACAATAACAACACTGATTTTTACAATGTTTTTCTGGCTCTTAATTAATTAGCATTGATTAATGAATGCATTCCATTCTGAGGTAGGCCTACGAACATTCCAGTCTTTTAAAGGTGCTCTAAGCGATGTTGGGTGACGTCACTTGTTGTTGACGTTCGAAGTATTGTCAAACAAAACGGAGGCTAGCTAGACCCTCCCTCCTCCTCATCCGCGCACTAACCCCCCCCCAAATCCTTCTTGTTGGTTATTGCCTGGAACAGTTTGTTATGTTTCATGGTGCGGGTTAGCCCAGTTTGTTTTTGTTGCCGTTTTTGGAGCCTGGGGTGTCTGCAGAGACCGCGGTTTTTTACAGTGTGTTCAGAGGACAGGCAGCTAGCGGATAGTGAGAAGATGTTAGCTGTATGTGACAAAAAATGTTTTGGCCTAAAAAACGTGAGATCGCTTAGAGCACCTTTGAGTGCCCATCCAATGACATCACCTGTTTCATTCTCCACCCACTCAAAGAGAATTGAAAGTGGGCGGGGCCAATAGAACAGACACTCCCCCTGAGTGAGTGAGTGAGTGAGTGAGTGAGTGATTGAGTGAGTGAGTGAGTGAGTGAGTGATTGAGTGAGTGAGTGAGTGAGTGAGTGAGTGAGTGAGTGAGTGATTGAGTGAGTGAGTGAGTGAGTGATTGAGTGATTGAGTGAGTGAGTGAGTGAGTGAGTGAGTGAGTGAGTGCAGTCATGCATGCCAGAGCAATGAGAATGAGACCAGCATTCACCGGGCGGGTTCATGTGTTGTTCTGAGAGGACAAATAGCTACAACATAACCCAGGAAACATGCTAAATATGTGCTTTACATCTACACTGGTTTACAGTAACAGCTTATGAGGAGAGCGTTTTATGGTTTAAATGCAAAGGTAGTTAAATTGTTTAGGCATGTCTTATGAATATTAAGCTGTAATGTCACAGTTTGGCAATGACACTGTGCACTGAGGCGGAACATTTAGCAGCAATTTTAATGGTGGTTGCAGTGAAACTCCAGCTGTCCTTTAGAACATAAATTATCCTTGTTTGTTTGACCTTTGCCTAATTTTATCATCTAAATGCTAATTAATACCAATCCAGACCAAATTTTAAACTGAATGCCAAGACCCAGATGATTTACTGTCATTTTTCGTGTTTGCCAAGTCAAGCATTTATTCCTGCTCTTGTTCTGGGGTTAGCGGTTTAAAGTTCTTTTTTTATCTCAAAAGTTAACCAATGACTTATGGGACATGCTAACAAGTTTGGCATTGCCTGACAATGCTTAGAAAATATGAAAATCTAGACTTTATAATGCGTTAAATGAATATACTCAATTCTAAATGTTTTTAACTCATCACAAATTCAAAATGCTTTCCTTTTTGCAAAGCATATGCATGCATGCATGCAAAAAATAAAACGTATGACCAGTTGTTGCCAAGAGGGGGCGATCTTACGTGTAGATATGAGCTCACAATGAACTCGATGGGTTTTTGGTTGATGCTCCTAGGCTTCTTTGTTTATTGTTTGTGCTCTCGCTCACTAATGTATTTCAGATTAGGTTGCAGAGTGTTTTATGACACACAAACACACATCCTTTACACCTATTGTAGTAACTGTAGTACTGCATTATTGTTTGTCGGGAATTGGGATAATGCATGATCTAACTAACACAAACGTCATTCGTCTTGTTACTGAACGTCGTGCTGATCGATTGCACTTGCTGAATAATTTACCTGCGCTGCTGCAGTCTCACACCTGTACGGCTATAAATGTTCACCATCATGTTTTCATCTCATTTGAACTGGATCATAACCCAATAGTTCAGTAGAAGAAGTAGCAGGGATATTTTATTAGAGGTCCAGTTTCTAAATGTTCTTCCAATGACCGAGCTTTGTTTCAGGAGTTGGTATGTTGTGCACCTCATATAGTGCAATATTTTTTTTCAAACTGCAGCCTCAATACCTTAAATGTCATAAATAATAAATTCCAGTCAAAATAATCAATAAAAAAACTTGCTTTGTCCATTAGAAAATCACAAATGATTAAAAAAGACCTTTATAGTAAAAGTTTGAAAATCTTGTTGCATTAGGCCTATGTGAACTCGATTGGACAAACAGAAATCATTGAGTCAATTCATTATTTTCGGTGAATGTAAGCATTCAAAGGTCTGTGGTCGGTAAGCTTTTGGATGTTTTTGAAATAAGTCTATGCTCACAAAGACTGCATTTATTTGAGCAGAAATACAGTATAATTCGGAAATATATTGATATCATAATTTAAAAACAACGGTTTTCTCTTTAATGTATCTTAAAATGTAGGCACATGATCCTTCAGAAATCATTCTGGTAACACTTTGCAATAAGGTTCATCAGTTAACATTAGTTAAAACTACCTTATGGTAACATGAACTAAGAATGAACTATACTTCTTCAGCATTTATTAATCTTAGTTAATGTAAATTTCAACATTTACTAATACGTCATTAAAACCAAAGGTTGTATTTGTTAACATTAGTTAATGCACTGTGAACAAACAAAATATTTTCTCTATTATTTTTTAGTTTCTGTTTCTGCACTCAGACTTTCAAAGTCTTGCTTTTCAATGAATACTTAAGCGTGCCGCATTTCTTTCCTAGAGTGCTCTTGTTTTAGCCTCTGATAGTCTGTTGGGAGGTTTGATAATAAAAGACGGAGAGGAGGAGTGAGCTAACAAAGCAGTTGTTGTCTTGGCATGTATTATTCAGCCGTGTGTCGTTGCTAGGATTGTATCAGCGATGCTGGCTGGCAATGCTGCCTTCTCAGACGTGACAGCTGCGGGCAAACGGTGTTGGGTTCTCCCTCTACCTGTATTGATTTGCCTTTGGGGATATTTAGTTAATTAAAAAGCTCCATATTTACTGGGGATCCACCTCCACACCCAATGCAATGACCAACCCTTCCTCAATTGAAAGACTGGGACAGACACCATTCACACCATATACACAAGCAAGAGTGGAGACAGTGAGACAGAAAAAATGACTTAAAGAACAAGAAGGTGAATTGAGCAATAAATACAGAGAGGAACGATCCACACAGGATCTGCTTTGGGCCTCAGATTTGGTTTCCTTTGTGCAAATAATGCCCTAGAGGAGCCTGAGACGTTTGTGTGTTTCAGGACGTAGTGCAGACAACTTGGACTCCTGTTTTTATCTCTACAATTATTTTGTCCTGTTGTCGGACCGGAAAGGAAACGTTTTTTGTTTTTTTTGTGTGTGAAATCCTGGGTCTCTGGACGGCTGGTTTTAATGCACACACACCTGCTGAGGAAGTGAGGGTGTGGATGTGTGTGCGGTATATCAAGACGTTCTCGGTCTGGAGTTTTAGAGTGGATTAGAGTTTGATCTTTTGAGGATGTACAAGCGTCGGGATTACGTCGAACTCTACGAGAAGGATCAGGCAAAGTGGGCCTTAGTACGAAATGTCAACACTGTGTTCAAACACAGCACTCTATTACCGGTATGTGTGGAGAGTTGCCAGTTACGTGCAAATGCTTACCATTCATTTAATGGTGTCTTGTTGGAATTATATTTTGGTGGATCTACATTTAAATTCAGTTTGATTTTGATCTAACCCTAAGTAGTAAAGTGTGTTCAGTGTGTGCATGATGTCCAGCATGATTTGTTAAAAAATGCGTCTTGTTGAATTATACTTAAGTCCCTCTATTTCAAGTTGCTTTGGATAAAAGCATCTGATGAATACATACATAAATGTTGTTGAGGAGAGGTGTGCTGGTTCTTTACTAAGTGATCAGACTTGCAGCTTTGCAGCACTTTTTGAGTTACATCATGCACTGATGATGTCACAGCGTCTCAGTCTTCGGTTTTTGAATGAAGTGATGATGTCAGACTAATGTCATTTACAAATAATAAACTCTGATGCAGGGTTATTAACTGAAACTAAAACCATAAAATAAACATAAATTGTAAAATATAAAAAACTTAAACTTATTTTGCCATAGCAACATTTCTCCTTTTAATTTAGTTTAAGTTAAAGTACTAAAATAACTAAAGCTGAAATAAAAAAGAATAAGAAATATTTAGACAGATTAAAAAACTACTAAAAATTACAAAAACACAACAAAATTACTAAAATGTTAACTAAATAAAATAAAAATGTATTCAAAATATTAATTAAAACTATAGGATCTCAATTAAATCTAAAATGACACTTCTCTGATGCTTGATGGTCTGAAATGTGTTTCAGGGCGACTATGTCTGGCTGGACCTGAAGACAGGCCGGGAATTTGAGGTCCCGATCGGAGCCGTGGTGAAGCTCTGTGATTCTGGTCAGATCCAAGTCTTGGATGATGAAGGAAATGTAAGTTATTGATCATTGCTGAAAAGCGGCTCTTCTTCTGGATGATCTACAGGTCCTTCTCAAAAAATGAGCATATTGTGATAAAGTTAATTATTTTCCATAATGTAATGATAAAAATTAAACTTTCATATATTTTAGATTCATTGCACACCAACTGAAATATTTCAGGTCTTTTATTGTTTTAATACTGATGATTTTGGCATACAGCTCATGAAAACCCAAAATTCCTATCTCAAAAAATTAGCATATCATGAAAAGGTTCTCTAAACGAGCTATTAACCTAATCATCTGAATCAACTAATTAACTCTAAACACCTGCAAAAGATTCCTGAGGCTTTTAAAAACTCCCAGCCTGTTTCATTACTCAAAACCGCAATCATGGGTAAGACTGCCGACCTGACTGCTGTCCAGAAGGCCATCATTGACACCCTCAAGCAAGAGGGTAAGACACAGAAAGAAATTTCTGAACAAATAGGCTGTTCCCAGAGTGCTGTATCAAGGCATCTCAGTGGGAAGTCTGTGGGAAGGAAAAAGTGTGGCAAAAAACGCTGCACAACGAGAAGAGGTGACCGGACCCTGAGGAAGATTGTGGAGAAGGACCGATTCCAGACCTTGGGGGACCTGCGGAAGCAGTGGACTGAGTCTGGAGTAGAAACATCCAGAGCCACCGTGCACAGGCGTGTGCAGGAAATGGGCTACAGGTGCCACATTCCCCAGGTCAAGCCACGTTTGAACCAGAAACAGCGGCAGAAGCACCTGACCTGGGCTACAGAGAAACAGCACTGGACTGTTGCTCAGTAGTCCAAAGTACTTTTTTCGGATGAAAGCAAATTTTGCATGTCATTCGGAAATCAAGGTGCCAGAGTCTGGAGGAAGACTGGGGAGAAGGAAATGCCAAAATGCCTGAAGTCCAGTGTCAAGTACCCACAGTCAGTGATGGTCTGGGGTGCCATGTCAGCTGCTGGTGTTGGTCCACTGTGTTTTATCAAGGGCAGGGTCAGCTAGCTATCAGGAGATTTTGGAGCACTTCATGCTTCCATCTGATTTCATTTTTCAGCACGACCTGGCACCTGCTCACAGTGCCAAAACCACTGGTAAATGGTTTACTGACCATGGTATTACTGTGCTCAATTGGCCTGCCAACTCTCCTGACCTGAACCCCATAGAGAATCTGTGGGATATTGTGAAGAGAAAGTTGAGAGACGCAAGACCCAACACTCTGGATGAGCTTAAGACCGCTATCGAAGCATCCTGGGCCTCCATAACACCTCAGCAGTGCCACAGGCTGATTGCCTCCATGCCACACCGCATTGAAGCAGTCATTTCTGCAAAAGGATTCCTGACCAAGTATTGAGTGCATAACTGAACATAATTATTTGAAGGTTGACTTTTTTTTTTGTATTAAAAACACTTCTTTTATTGGTCGGATGAAATATGCTAATTTTTTGAGATAGGAATTTTGGGTTTTCATGAGCTGTATGCCAAAATCATCAGTATTAAAACAATAAAATACCTGAAATATTTCAGTTGGTGTGCAATGAATCTAAAATATATGAAAGTTTAATTTTTATCATTACATTATGGAAAATAATGAACTTTATCACAATATGCTAATTTTTTTTAGAAGGACCTGTATATGATTTGTTGCATTACATATGTTTAATTTCATATAAAGACTAGACATGTGACTTTGGAACTAATAATGGATCTATGGATCTGCATTCTTTTCAGGAACACTGGATCTCTCCCCAAAATGCCACGAACATCAAGCCGATGCACCCCACCTCCATCCACGGGGTGGAGGACATGATTCGACTGGGGGATCTGAATGAGGCGGGGATCCTCCGGAACCTTCTCATCCGCTACAGAGAACATCTCATCTATGTAAGTCCTGCTGTCCATTCGAAGTATTGAAGGTCTATGTTTTGTTGTGTAAGCATACAACTAATGCAAAACTCCACATCAGATGTGGAGGTGCAGTTTTGTGATTAATGGAAAGTATGTTTTGAATAGGTTCCTATTTTGAAAGTTTTAGATTAGTTAATAAATGTATAAATGTAAATGACCTGAATAAAATAAAATGAATTAAAGGGAAAAAAATGATGCAGGTCCTCTAATTTAATCAGTTACTCGTGTGTATATATATATACACTATATATTGGGACACCCCTCCAAATAATTGAATTCAGGTGTTCCAATCACTTCCATGGCCACAGCTGTATAAAATAGGCATGCATACAGCTTCTACAAACATTTGTGAAAGAATAGGTCGCTCTCAGGAGCTCAGTGAATTCAAGCGTGGTACCGTGATAGATTTCCACCTGTGCAATAAGTCCATTCGTGAAATTTCCTCTCTACTAAATATTCCACAGTCAACTGTTATTATATCAACTTTGTATTATAACAAAGTGGAAGCAATTGGGAACAACAACAACTCAGCCACAATGTGATAGGCGGGGTCAGTCCATGCTGAGGTGCACAGTGCGCAGACGTCGCCAACTTTCTGCAGAGTCAATAGCTGCAGACCTCCAAACTTCGTGTGGCCTTCAGATTCGCTCAAGAACAGCTAGAAGAGCTTCATGGAATGGGTTTCCATGGCCGAGCAGCTGCATCCAAGCCTTACATCACCAAGTGCAATGCAAGCGTTGGATGCAGTGGTGTAAAGCACACCGCCACTGGACTCTAGAGCTGTGGAGACTCTGGTTCTCTGGAGTGAGAATCATGCGTCTCTGTCTGGCAATCCGATGGACGAGTCTGGGTTCGGCGGTTACCAGGAGAACGGTACTTGCCTGACTGCATTGTGCCAAGTGTAAAGTTTGGTGGAGGGGGGATTATGCTGTGGGGTTGTTTTTCAGGGGTTGGACTTGGCCCCTTAGTTCCAGTGAAAGAAAATCTTAATGCTTCAGCATACCAGGACATTTTGGACAATTTCATGCTCCCAACTTAGTGAGAACAGTTTGGGGATGGCCCCTTCCAGAATAGTTAAAGCTGTTATAGCTGTAAAGGGAGGGCCAACTCCATATTTAATCCCTATGGATTAAGAATGGGAGGTCATTAAAGTTCATCTGCATGTAAAGGCAGACGTCCCAAAACTTTTGGCGATATAGTGTGTATATATATACTTATTAAATTACAGCAGAAAAATAGTCTGGTTTTCTGGTTTTAGAGGGGTTTTGGACACTTGCAGGCTGGCCAACCACCATCTTGCATCACCAGTGAGCCAGTGAGACTAATCTATGTGTACTATATATATACAGTATATATATATATATATATATATATATATATATATATATATATATAAAATAATTGATAATGGGATATTTCATTTATTCATCGTGAAAGATTTGCTGTTAAATTAATAAAATAATTATCCAGGTCCACTAATTTGATCAGTTACTCAATACCAATGAATAAATAAATTTCAAATATATTATAGACAACTATTGTCAAAAGAAAAAAAGAATAATAATTGGAATAAATAAAGTGGTATTTCTGTTTCATTATGGTCATCGTAAAGACAAAAACAGTTTGTTGCCCTGTTCCATTAATTAAATCCATAAGAGCCTTTATCTACCCTGTTTTTAATAACTCCCCTTTAATAACTCCCCTCAGTTATTTGCTTTGGTTATATTCTCTTCTCTTCTCTTTCTCTATATGAAGACTAACTGTGGTGGTCGGGTGAGTACGCAGACATCATTTTCACACGCATGGCTGCTCGCTGTTCATTGCCTCACTCTGAGGGAGTGTGTTTTCATTACGATTCTCCATTTCAACATGGCTCTGAGGTCTGCGGTAACAGGACACTGATACATCCCACTGTAACAGCACCCTCCGAAAAGCAAGACACCCGTGCACTCTCCTCTCATTGTCATATTCACTCGCTCTGCCTCGTAACCAATATGACTGTCCGTCTTGTGCCGTGACATGACTGTTGATATCTGCATGTCCTCTACATGCACTAACCTGTCAATAATGCATAAAAGTCAAGAAAAACAAGTGGTTTATTTTTACCTTAAATAATTATTTTGCAGTGTTTTAATGTTAAGAATTACATTCCTAAGAGGATATTTTATAAAATTTTTACGTCGTTTGGTCCATTAAAGAACAAAGAAACAAACATTTCCACTCAAGTTTCTCTGCTTCAGCTCTATTTCTGTATCCTTCGTAGACGTATACCGGGTCCATCTTAGTGGCTGTAAACCCGTATCAGCTGCTGCCCATCTATACGGCAGACCAGATTCGCCTCTACACCAATAAGAAGATCGGAGAGATGCCTCCACACATCTTTGCCATCGCTGACAACTGTTACTTCAACATGCAACGCAACAACAAAGACCAGTGTTGTATCATAAGGTGCGCAAACCTGTAAGACTCTGTTATCAACGCTTGGTGTGAGTGCTTCCATTAAAGCTTGATGGGAAGACTTATGTCTGTCTATCTATTATTTAGGAACTGGATATCTTCAGGTTAACCCAAACCCTTTTCTTGAGCCTAACCCTATTACCCTAAGCCCTACCTTATCCCTGACCTTAAGGCCAATCCTGATCCCGACCCACACATTACCCTGGTCATTTTAAACCTAACTTTGATCTCACTTCTACCAGTTTAAAGTACAGGAATATATTTTTGATGCCGTTGACAGTGCTACTCTTATGGAAGCATGTTTTCTGCCACAGAGTAAAACATTTTCCTGCAATTCTGAG
Organism: Gila orcuttii; assembly: GCA_026230005.1. Taxonomy (NCBI): domain Eukaryota; kingdom Metazoa; phylum Chordata; class Actinopteri; order Cypriniformes; family Leuciscidae; genus Gila; species Gila orcuttii. Next base: position 24,867,539 of record JAPDVR010000005.1, on the reverse strand, counting down.
AAATAAAGTCAGAATTGCGAGATATAAAGTCAGAATTGCATGATGTAAAGTCGCAATTGCGTGTTTTATTTTTTATTCTGTGATGGAAACAAGCTTCCATATTCTCTAGTCCCAAATTTGGGACTTATCTCAAATATCTACTTCTACTCTTAACCTTGGTGCAGAAAGTGCATATCACTTTCCCAGAACAAGGTTTACCTACTAGAGTCTAGACACAACCCAACCATAAAAGGGATAGTTCACCCAAAAATGAAAATTCTGTCATCATTTAATCACCCTCAAAATGTTTCAAACCTGTATGAATTTCTTTCTTCTGCTGAACACAAAAGAAGATATTTTGAAGAATGTCGGTAATCAAACAGTTGATGGACCCCATTGACTTCCATAGCATTTATCCCCATTTTATGCAATTTGTTCTATTGAGAACTGTTAAGTGTTGACTGAAAGATTCTTTAGGGAACTATACATGTTTAAATGGCATCGCTGCAAAAACCCTGTTTGGAACCTTTATTTTTAAGACTGTATGTTTATCTGTGTATATTTTCCCATCAGTGGTGAGTCTGGAGCTGGAAAAACAGAAAGTACCAAGTTGATTCTACAGTTTTTGGCTGCTATCAGCGGGCAGCACTCCTGGATTGAGCAGCAGGTGCTGGAGGCGAATCCCATCTTAGAAGGTAAGAGAACCGGGACCATCTGGAGGGGTTTGAGCTCTAAGAAACCAAATCTCTGTCAGAGAAATTACATTCTGGTTTGTTTAATGACTTTACCCAACAGCCTTTGGGAATGCTAAAACCATCCGTAATGACAACTCCAGCCGCTTTGGGAAGTACATTGACATCCACTTCAACAAAAGAGGAGCTATAGAGGGAGCAAAGATTGAACAGTACCTTCTGGAGAAATCCAGAGTGTGTCGACAGGTATGAACAAGTTTGAATCCGAATTCAAAAATTTGATTAAAAATACAGTAAAAAGAGTAATATTGTGAAATATTATTGCAATTTTAAATAACTGTTTTCTATTAGAATATATTTTTAAAGTGGAATTTATTCCTATGATGGCAAAGCTGAATTTTCAGCACCAGAAATCATTATAATGCTGATTTGCTGCTTAAGAAACATATCTTATTATTATCAATGTTGAAAACAGTAATGCAGCTTCATATTTTTGTGGAAACCATGATATATTTTTTCTCAGCATTATCTGATGAATTTAAAGTTCAAAAGAGCAGTGTTTATTTGAAATAGAAATTACAAACGTAGAAAATAGAAAAACAATATAAATGCCACTTGAACCTCATTGATAAATAAGACTTTTGAACAGTAGTGTATGACATTTCAAAACATTGCATTTTGGTTTCAGAAAGGTTATGTTGGAGTTCACATTTCTAGAAAAACATAGCCAAAATAGTATATATCATTTATTGATCCTTATGCGATTTTTTAGGGTCATAGGTCATACTTACCTGGTAGGTTTTCTCAAAACATCATTATAACTATAATTATAAACATTGTATTTTTCCAATAAAATAAAAGCAGTCCAAATGGCAACATTTGTGAAACTTTTTAAGTTCTATAATTAGCATCTTTTCTCTCACTCTTTCAGGCCCGTGATGAGAGAAACTACCACATTTTCTACTGTATGTTGAAGGGAATGACTCCAGACCAGAAGAAGAAACTAGGCTTGGGTAAAGCCGCAGACTACACCTACCTTACCATTGTGAGTGATGATCTTCAGTGTTCTTTAATGGTTTAATGTTCTTGCTGTGCAGAATACATGTTGACAGTGTACTTCAGATATACAGATGATATAACCTTGACCTGTCATAACTCAGGGAAGCTGCACTGTTTGTGACGGTCGTGATGATCAGAAGGAATACTCAAACATCCGTTCGGCCATGAAGGTCCTCATGTTCACTGAAAAGGAGAACTGGGAGATTTCCAAGCTGCTAGCCGCTATTCTGCACATGGGCAACCTGAACTACGACGGTGAGTTTGCCTTGACAAATGTGTCTAATAAACTCATTTTGTTCATCACTTTTTCTGTTCAAAATAGCCTGAAATTTTGTATTTAACAACTTATGGTGTTGTAAACTTCCTCCTCAGCTCGCACGTATGATAATTTGGATGCCTGTGAGGTTGTGCGTTGCTCAAATCTCACCACTGCTGCTTTTTTATTAGAGGTATGACGCTAAATCATAAAGTCATAACATGGCTGCTGTTATGGTGATTTAGATCAATCAGTCTTTGAGGTATCTGACATTTGACTGTTCTTGTTTATATGTATTAGCATGCTAGTACAAGAATGTGCAAGATCAGGTGTTTGTGTGCCCTCTAGTGACTAACATGGAAAGATAAAAATTACTGTGATGGATTTAAGATTTCTACAGGGTGCAAAAAGTACAGAGAAAATCTATCTTCACACGAATTCAACTTTTTTCACCAAAAATTGTATGCTTAAGCTGAAATTCCTGTATTATTGTATGTTTTCATAGGTGGACACGAAGGACCTGATGAATTGCTTGACCAGCCGAACCATAATAACCCGTGGAGAGACGGTGTCCACTCCTCTCAGTATTGAGCAGGCGCTGGATGTGCGAGATGCCTTTGTTAAGGTAAAACCATCTCACACTTTCTTCTACATACTTAATCCTGTTTGGTAACAGCATCTAACCAGCTGTGTGTCTGTCTCATAGGGTATATATGGACGCTTGTTCGTGTGGATTGTTGAGAAAATCAATGCAGCCATTTATAAGCCTCCATCCCTTGAGCTCAAAGTGGTGCGGAGATCCATCGGCCTGCTCGACATATTCGGCTTTGAGAACTTCACAGTTAACAGGTAGAAAATATCACACTCACACACTTACATACAGCGCAAATCCTGCAAACAACTCATTATAGTGTCCCTGTTACACATTTAAAAAAATATATTTTCAAATTGAGTACTTGTTCACTTACTTACACACTAATCCTAATCATGCATATTATGGTTCATGACTACTTTTAGTCAAATTGTAATTAAAATGTACCTTTATGCACTTTCCTGATCTAATTGTGTACAATTCATCAGTGCATATTATTTAAAACAGAAAAAAAATTGCAATTTTTCATTGAAATTTAAATATTTCTGAAGTTCCACCTCTAAAGCAACTTTCATTTCAGAGAATGTTGCCTTGACTTGACTTGTTAGCTTTGAAATGTATATTTAAAAAGAATTAACATATTAAATATTGTTAAATAGGCCCGGTTTCACAGACAGAGCTTAGATTAAGCCCGAATTAGGCCTTAGTTCAAATAGGGCATTTAAGTAGCTTTTATAAACATGCCTTAGAAAAAAACATTACTGGTGTGCGATTTGAGACAAAACAATGGCATTGACATATTTTAAGATATTTTAGTGCAAATTGCTTTCAGTTAAAACAGCTCAAACATGCATTTTAGTCTGGGACTAGCTTAAGCCCTGTCTGTGAAACACATCGTTTTAATTCATTATAAAATTTTATTGAGTTACATGAATAAAATGAATAATAATTAATATTTGTTTATATTTAATAACAATTTAAATAATCAATTAAAATAATTATTGAATATATTAAATGAATAATGATATCTAATAATTTATAATTAATATATGTAATAATGTATAATAAAATCAGTTAATAGATTGATATATTTGATAATGATTATATATTAATTATTATTAAATATTTTCTTTTGCTTTAATAATACTTATTATAACACTTACAATATAAAAAAATACATTAATCAATGCATTTAAATGTAATTATTAACTGAAGAATAATTATATTTAATATTTAATAATGTTCAATAAATGTAATAATATCACACCCTGCTAAAATGTTTCGACATCTCCTGATATTGTACAGTATCTTCTTAATGCATGTATTTGAGTAGTGTGATTGGTGGCCCTCATGCAGCTGTATCTCTCCTCCAGCTTTGAGCAGTTGTGTATCAACTTTGCCAATGAAAACCTGCAGCAATTCTTCGTCCGTCATGTTTTCAAGCTGGAGCAGGAAGAATATAACCTTGAGAACATTAACTGGCAGCACATTGAGTTCACTGACAACCAGGACGCCTTGGACATGATCGCCATAAAGCCCATGAATATCATCTCTCTCATTGACGAGGAGAGCAAGTTTCCCAAGGTGAGAGAGATTGCTGACTTTTACTGTACATTCACATACTGTATCCTGTGCTCATGCTGAACGTTTCTTTTTCACATCTCAGGGTACAGACACCACCATGCTGAACAAACTCAACTCTCAACACAAACTCAACACCAACTACATTCCTCCTAAAAACACTTATGAAACACAGTTTGGCATCCAGCACTTTGCTGGTGTGGTCTTCTATGAGACCAAAGGTAGGTATTCTACTCTCTTGCATAATTGTTTTTCACCTTGTGGAATATAAAACATTGCAATCTTCAGTATACTGTATATACTTGAGCCATCAAAAAACTCCTAGAAACCACCCAGAGCATCCATGCACCGATGTAGTTAATAATAGTTATGTGCATGATAATAAATGTACTGTATTTATGTGTCTGTGCAGGTTTTCTGGAGAAGAATCGAGACACCCTGCATGGTGACATCATTCAGCTTGTGCACTCCTCCAAAAACAAATTCATCAAGCAGATCTTTCAGGCGGATGTTGCTATGGTAACGTCTACATCTCATTTTGGTCTTACCATAGTCTTATAGTCTTTACTATACACACTAGATTATTTCAACACTCCCTCGGAAGTGATGATACCACGATACAGTGATGGTATCAGATGGTAATACCATGATAATTTGATATTGTATGATTACTATAATTATATATCATCTGTGGTACTTCAAAAAACATGCTGTTACTATAGTGTTCTTTGAGCGTCTTTGAATATTAAAAATATATTAGGGATGCACCGATACCACTTTTTCCAGAACGAGTCCGATACCTATCTGTCATTTTTGGTACTCGCTGATACCGTATAACCGATACCTGTATTTCCACTGCATTTGTAATTTTTAAATGTATTGGTAATGAAACCAAAACAATATAAATCATATTAGTTGGCTAACTTATTTGGCTAAGTTATTTTCATGCTTAATTAAGCCTGCTAAAATGCATTGTATGAGCTTCTGTTACTTTCACCATATCATCATATTCATCTTTCATTTAATAGCACAGCACATATTTAGAGCTGCTCCACAGTGCTCAGTGCTGAGGATTGGGTCAGTGGTACAAATGTTTAGACACAAGTCAAATATCAATTATTTCATATATAATATTACGGTCGGATGGACTAGATCCCATACATGCTTCCCTCTTTCTTTCTGTGTTTGTGAAATGTGGTGGCAGTTTTTGTGTGGTTATGTGTCTGCTGACAGTCTTGGCAAAGCAGGTTCACTCCATAAGGTAAAATCGTGGTATACGACTAGTAGTTTACACTAACTAACACATAATTTATGCTGTTAACAGTAGATACACTGCACCTGCTTCCAGTGTTTTTGCTAATATGACATGTGAATGAGATTTACCAGCGCTTGTCCATTAAATTGGTTACAAATTAAATGAAGTAAAAACCATTTTGTGCTCACAACAGTTGTGCTGCTTCATATTTTTCTGGAAACTGTGATAAGAACAATCTTTTGTAACATTATAAATGTATTTACTGTTACTTTTGATGAATACATTTTTGATCAAGTACACAGACTTGAAGAACTCTACTCACTCTTTTCAGCAACTGCCTCATTCTGCATCCAAAATCGCATACTGTATAGTAGGTACTACATTTGTTTTTAAAACTTACTTTTTTTACGCGGCCGTTAAAAAAATAAGTTCTTTACAGTATGAATGTGTGTAGTATGAATGAAATTCGGACGTAGGCTACTACATCCTCCATGTTGTCATTGTCATGTGACCTACAGCGTCAGTTGCGTCGCTTCACTTCCATTCAGAAATCCCCTCCTGGGATAGTAAAGTGTCCACCGTATGCACACTTTAAAATTTTGCTGGAAGTAGTAGGTCATCCGGGTACTTTTGGCCTACTGTTTTATGTATACTATGAATTCAGACATACTACTTGGCTCACATACTGTTTTTCGCCTACTATATAGTATGTAAGTAGGCATATTTGGATGCAGCATCAGTATTTTCTTAGCAACTGCATAACAATCATCAGAACACTTTGATAATCACATAGCAACTTCCTGGCAAACACCCAAAACAACCTAGCATCTTGGGAGCAGATTGGCACAGACAAACACCACTAGAAGTGTTTAGCTATATGAGCCTAAAATGTCATTCACTTTTTTTTTATGACACAACCCAGTTTGAGCTTAAACCCTTTCCACATTCTTTTGTTCTCCTAAGTAGAAGTATGAAGTATGACCTGCATCTGTCTAGAAAATACAGTATATCTGTCCAACACAGTTCCTGAGGTGAGACCGTTTCCCGTTTAGGATGAAAGAGCTCTGAACAGAGAAAAACAAAAGCAAATATTTCAAATCAAAATGAACCCAGTCGTTAAATGACAGGTTCACCCGAAAAACAGTCCTGACCTCTGCTCACCACTCTTCCTGGCCTTCTTTTTAAAGTACGTGTGTGTGTGTGTTTCCTGATGCACAGGGGGCGGAGACCAGAAAACGTTCCCCGACTCTGAGCAGTCAATTCAAGCGCTCTCTGGAGCTGTTGATGCGCACGTTGAGTGTGTGTCAGCCGTTCTTCGTCCGCTGCATCAAACCCAATGAGTTCAAGAAACCCATGGTGAGTTAAACCAGTAAAACTCTAGAGCTAGAATGATAAATCATAACTAGTTACACTTTACAATTAGGGTTTCATTTGTTACCATTAGTTAATGCAATAGCTAACATGAACTATCAATACAGCATTTGCTAACGTTTGATTTTGTTAGTTAATAAAAACAGTTCAATTGTTCATTTTTTGTTCATCTGAGTTCACAGTTCATTAATGTATGTTAACTGATACAACTTTTGATTTTAAAAATGTATCAGGGAATGTAGAAATGAACATTGACAAATGCTGTAGAATATTGTTCATTGTTAGTTCATGTTAGCTAATATAATGTAGGAATGTTAACAAATGAAACCTTACTGTCATGTGTTAACCCATAACTTAACTGATGATATTGGAGAATAAAAAATACTGATGTCAACAAAAATATATTGGAATGTTTTTCAATTTCTAAAGGGACTCTTTTATTGAATGTTATTTAAGGATAATATCTTCTGTATATTTATTTATTGCTCATTGATTTGCTTGTGTCTTATTTTACACTGTTTAACTGTTTGGTAATACATTATAATAAGTTTAAACATAGCAAAATTTGTGGTATATTAAGTGTCTTGTATTTCCAACTTCAAGAATGGACATTTAATGGTGTTTAGTGATTTAATGTTTAATGTTTGTTATTTTTAAAGTTGCTGCCAAATGTTTCATTTGAAGAGATTTTTAAGAAATAATCTCTCCATCTTTCTCCAGCTCTTTGATCTTGAGCTGTGCGTGAGGCAGCTCCGGTATTCTGGGATGATGGAAACCATCCGGATTCGCCGGGCCGGATACCCCATCCGCTACACTTTCGTCGAGTTTGTGGACAGATACCGTGTTTTGATGCCCGGAGTGAAACCTGCTTACAAACAGGTGAGCTAATAGTGTCTCTAGAATAGGGAAATGCAGTGTGCTTCAACTAGTCTTTGTGTAATACATGTTTTTGACCTTAATATCATTTTATTTCGTTCTAATAAAGGCCTTGTGTTGGTTAATGGAAAGTGAGCATAACATTTTTTAAATTTTACTGTTCTCAAACAAAAAGGTCATTCATTTTTTAATCTTGTAAAAATGAAAAAGTAAAAACATAAAATTGTACACTTTCTTTTAAGTTTAAGTCCTACTATTAATTAAATATATTAATAATGAATGTGCCATTTTTTTCAATACTGCAGTGTGACGGATATATATATATATATATATATATATATATATGTATGTATGTATACACACACACACCAAAACAGTTCGTCATCTACCCTCATATTATGCTTTCTTGACCATTTTTGGTCATTTATTTCCTTTAGGAGGACCTAAGAGGAACCTGTCAGCGTATCGCTGAAGCCATATTGGGCCGTGATGATGATTGGCAGATGGGAAAAACAAAGATATTCCTGAAGGTACTTAAAGCAGAACTAATATCTTATTATAGAAGTACCAACTACTTATAACAATAAGACACCATTTGTGAAATGCTCTTCACTATCAATAACAAAAGGCAATATTTAAATAAAAAATATGATTCTTTACTTAGGTTATGGAAAAATAAGCTCATTGTTGTTGCTGTTAAAAAAACATATCGGGGATTTTATGCAGTCGTGTCAAACTTAGACAGTATTGACCTCAATATTCGTGTGTGTTTTTCTGCTGCCGGAAACGCTGCCCTCAGCCAGAGGTCAAAGATCAGGAACTAGCTTGTCCATTACTAAACTGCCAGCATGAGTTTTCCAGGGATTAGGTTTTATCACACCTTCCAGTTCTCTAAAACAGGAAATCCCACTCAGCAGGAAGGAAGAGAGGGCAGTGTCAATACACGTTGGCAGGAAGTAACGACACCAGCAGGATCAGCACAGATACAGATCAATATTAAATGATCTGGTGATCACTGGAACATCACAGGAGCGTGTTTAAGTTTATAGTTAGTTAGTGTGTCCTTTAAATACTTCTCTACCTTTGTCAGGACCACCATGACATGCTGCTGGAAATCGAGAGAGACAAGGCCATAACTGATAAGGTCATTCTCATTCAGAAAGTTGTCAGAGGATTCAAGGACAGGTACGAATGACTGCTGATGTTTACTTTGTGTTGCAAGAACTCTAGGGGAATATGCTAAAAATGAATTACACCCACTGTTTATTTGCATTTGTGGTCTGTGCTGTTTGATAAACTTATGCAAATCAGATAACGTCACAAACACACTACAGAAACATCATCTGAGTCATCATTTGAGGAATTCCTGCGGCCTTGATTGCTATAAAATGTGAAAAATATATAACTTTAAATAAAAACACTTACATTTATGCACTGTGTTGGTCATCTAGCAGTTTCATCATTGGTAGAATATACACTCACCTAAAGGATTATTAGGAACACCTGTTCAATTTCTCATTAATGCAATTATCTAATCAACCAATCACATGGCAGTTGCTTCAATGCATTTAGGGGTGTGGTCCTGGTCAAGACAATCTCCTGAACTCCAAACTGAATGTCAGAATGGGAAAGAAAGGTGATTTAAGCAATTTTGAGCGTGGCATGGTTGTTGGTGCCAGACGGGCCGGTCTGAGTATTTCACAATCTGCTCAGTTACTGGGATTTTCACGCACAACCATTTCTAGGGTTTACAAAGAATGGTGTGAAAAGGGAAAAACATCCAGTATGCGGCAGTCCTGTGGGCGAAAATGCCTTGTTGATGCTAGAGGTCAGAGGAGAATGGGCCGACTGATTCAAGCTGATAGAAGAGCAACTTTGACTGAAATAACCACTCGTTACAACCGAGGTATGCAGCAAAGCATTTGTGAAGCCACAACACGCACAACCTTGAGGCGGATGGGCTACAACAGCAGAAGACCCCACCGGGTACCACTCATCTCCACTACAAATAGGAAAAAGAGGCTACAATTTGCAAGAGCTCACCAAAATTGGACAGTTGAAGACTGGAAAAATGTTGCCTGGTCTGATGAGTCTCGATTTCTGTTGAGACATTCAGATGGTAGAGTCAGAATTTGGCGTAAACAGAATGAGAACATGGATCCATCATGCCTTGTTACCACTGTGCAGGCTGGTGGTGGTGGCTTTCGTGCGCCCGAAAGCCAAAAATGTCGTACGCAAAAAAATATTCAGACTTATAAAACCGTGCGTACGCCGGAATCTGCACAGAATTCACTTTATAAATTCCAGTCAGCGGAAGATTGTGCGCACATGCGTCTCCTCCCCGAAACAACCATACATGGAGCTTACAACGCCTAGTTTTACTATGCATATTCTCATCTGCATATAATTTGCATATGATTATTCATCCACGTGTAATATCCATAATATGTTTAACGGTACCAGACATTACGAAAATATGAAATACGGATGTCATTAATAAAAACATATTTAATAGCCTATCCTTGCCTTGTTTTTGAATAAATAAATCAAATAGTGTAAAATACATGTCAGATCAATTTTTTCACAATCTTTTCCACTGGTCAAATAGTATTTTTAATTGATTTATATTTTTAATGGAAAAAGATAGACCTTGTTGTGCATTATTTGCACAAAATTATTTTCTCAGACAATCTGCTATTATCATGATAAGCAATTAATCTCTGTAGTTAAAACATTAAAACATAGCATGCTAGAGGAAAAGTGTTCAAAAGCATTGGATTCACAACAAATATTTATATTTATTGAATATACAAATGTTGTAACTTGTCAGTAATGATTTCATGTAGTTTGAGTGTTTAACACCATTAATGAGAATGGCATATTTAATCTGTTTATATCAGGAGTAAAACATAGTTTGAATCATTCTTTTATTTATTTAAACTTACGTTATTGTGAACTGTACTGTATTTATGATTAGGACTTATAATGAAGATTTACGGTTTTAGATAGGCTGCGTCAGTTTCACTAAACGGTACAACGCGCTCGCTGACGCGGACATTTAAGAAGGGATGGATCTTTGCTTCAGGCTTGGTGAGTGAAATTATGTTTGTATTATCTTTCTGTATATGTATAATTGTCTTTAGATTTTCTGTCTAAAAGTGACCAAAAAGGCATTTAACTCCAGCTCACCATCGGTGTCGCCAAACTGCTCCATCTCCAAAACGTTCGTACGCATGGGTCAGAGTTTGCGTGCAGGTGCGCAAATTTTCCCGTCAAGTTTGTTTTTATAAATCACAACTTATGAGTCGAAAGTAGCGTACGCCTCTTTCAGGGCCTGTTTTGTGCGTACGCAACGGTTATAAATGAGGCCCCAGATCTCAACCCAATAGAGCATCTTTGGGATGTGGTGGAACGGGAGCTTCGTGCCCTGGATGTGCATCCCACAAATCTCCATCAACTGCAAGATGCTATCCTATCAATATGGGCCAACATTTCTAAAGAATGCTTTCAGCACCTTGTTGAATCAATGCCACGTAGAATTAAGGCAGTTCTGAAGGCGAAAGGGGGTCAAACACAGTATTAGTATGGTGTTCCTAATAATCCTTTAGGTGAGTGTACATTGGTGTAAAATATTTCAATACAAGCATTTCAGTCAAAAATAATAATAATTTATGCAAAATGTCAAACCTTTAAAAAAATAAATGCAACCCAAAGAAACAGTTTAAATGTAGCCAATCTTTCAAAGACTTTCAGTCAATGGTTTTGACCCCCCAAAACTTTTTCGCCAAAACCACAACTTTTTTTTTTCTGGACAAATATATATTTTTTTGATTGCATCACTAGTTTAAACAGCATTGCAGGTGGTTTGCGATTTAGACATGTTTTTGTGCTGAAATGTGCTTCAAACACAATAAAAAAGCATTGTCATCTTTCCCACAGATCCAACTTCTTAAAGTTGAAGAAGTCAGCCATGTTGATCCAGAAAACATGGAGGGGTTATAACTGCCGGAAGAACTACTCAGCGGTTGGTCTCAAACATTCTCATATAACTGTACAACTATGTGCAATTGTTGCCCTCCAGTATCTTAACGCTCATTTCCTGTCTGGTAGATGCGCGGTGGTTTCTCACGTCTGCAGGCACTGTATCGATCTCGCAAACTCTACCAGACGTACCATGTTACGCGACAGAGAATTATACTTTTTGAGGGCCGCTGCAGAGGATACCTGGTGCGCCGGGCGTTTCGACACCGTCTTTGGGCCGTCATCACCATCCAGGCGTATACGAGGGGAATGATCGCCCGCCGACTCTACAAAAGACTCAAAGGAGAGGTGAGTGCGACCGGATTTATTTGTAGATAACGATATACGGTGTTACGATATATATAAAACGCATCACTCTGTTTTTCCATCCATTCAGTACCGGCGGCGTTTGGAAGCGGAGAAGATGCGATTGGCTGAGGAGCAGAAGTTTAGGAACCAGATGAGTGCCAGGAAGGCCAAAGAAGAAGCCGAAAAGAAGCATCAGGAAAGATTGGCACTGCTGGCGCGAGAGGATGCCGAGCGCGAGAAGAAGGACCGAGAGGAGGCGCGGAGGAAAAAGGAAATGTTGGACCAGATGGAGAAAGCACGACATGAGCCGGTCAACGACTCTGATATGGTGGACAAGATGTTTGGCTTTTTGGGAACCACAAACTCGTTCCCTGGTCAGGAGGGTCAAGCGCCTGCTGGGTTTGAGGTGAGGATGTGGATCTGTCGCTTTTACAATGTAAACTAGGCGTTTTTGACTTCATGCGGCACTGCGTCTACTTGAAGCAATGCATGCCAGTTAGTCATTTTGTTCGCCATCACAGTACCTCGAGAGCGATTCGAGAGCAGTTGGCTGGCACATTCTTCGCACACTGCAAAAGATGAATTTCTTAATCAGTATTTTTGTGTTGTTTTTCAGTACAAATATCTAAACATTCTTAAACCAAGATACATTTACTTGAGAAGCAAATAAGATAAGATTGAAATCAAATATTAAGGATTGTTTTCTGGAAAATGTATCAAAATTAAGCAAGTTTTTGCTTAAAACAAGAAGAAAAAATGTGTGTTTATTTTTTTTCTCCTCTTTGACAGATATTTTTCCTAAAACTCGCATAATTTCCACTGGTGCTCATAAATCCATATTTTTATAATATTAATGTGGTAACAGTTTACAATAAGGTTTCATTAGTTAACTAGATTAGTTAACATGAACTAATAATGAACTACACTTTACCAGCATTTATTTATCTTTTTTTTCATCGCCTGTTATTTTCAACATTTACTAATACATTATTAAAATCAAAAGTTGTATTTGTTAACATTAGTTAATGCACTGTGAGCTAACATGAACAACTGTTTTTTTAATAACTATCATTAACAAAGATTGAAAAACAGTAACAAATGTATTGCTGATGGTTAGTTCATGTTAGTTAATACATTTACTAATGTTAAATTAAACCTTATTGTAAAGTTAATGTTATTTTATGCCATGTTGATCAAAATAAATGTGATAAGAATTATAGACTCCACTTTATTGGTATTTAAATAGCATATAGGCTTGTTCAACTTTATTCTGTAACACTTTACAATAAGGTTCATTAGCTTCAATAAGGTTCAGTTAACTACATTAGTTAGCATGTACTAATAATGAACTGCAATTATACAGCATTTATAAATCTTTGTTCATGTTCATTTAAACATTTACTAATACTTTATTAAAATTGTGTTAATTAGTTAATGCACTGTGAACTAACATGAACAAACAATAAACAGCTGTATTTTTTTATTAACTAACGTTATCAAAGATTAACAAATACAGTAACAAATGTATTGCGTATGGTTATTTCATGTTAGTTAATACATTAACTATATTCAAGTGTTACCCTTTATTCTTGTATATGCAGGTGCTGTACTAAGCACTACATAAAGTATTAAATGAAAAGTGTTTACCACTCGCCCCGACTGCTAGCAGCAAATCTCTCCGATTGGTTAAATCCAGCCGCAGCCCATCACACCTTTTGTTTCCAGAGACACAAGCTGAACTAATTAAGCAGCTGATTAACTGATCCCTCATCTCATTAATGAGTTGATTAACTAAGCTCCGGTGTAATTGTGTTTTCCCCAGGACCTGGAGCGAACGCACAGGGAGCTTGAGGAAGAAGACTTGGATGAAGCTCTTCCTCTCCCAGAGGATGATGTGGAAGACTTGTCGGAGTACAAATTTGCCAAGTACTCTGCCACATATTTCCAGGGCACGACCACTCACACTTACGTGCGCCGCCCGCTTAAACAGCCGTTACTGTTTCACGAGGACGAAGGAGATCAGCTGGTATGTGACCTTTGACTTATGACACTCAAACGCACTTTAGATGTTAGATAGGATTGGTCTATCTGTGTGTCTGTCTATCTATTCAATATTTGTATAAATATACTATACATGTATATAAATACTATATATAAAAACTTTATATCTTTTTTTAAAACAAATGTAAATGTATATTTTATATAAATATACATATTTTAATAAATATAAATGTATATAAAAGTGAAAATGTGTATATATATATATATATATATATATATACGTATATATGTGTATAATATATGTGACAAATATATATACGTATATATTCAATATTATTTAGTAATTGAAAATGACTACACATTAAAAAACTATATAATATTGACTACACATATTAAAAAACTATATATAATATATATATATATATGAAAAGCTATGTATAAAAACGATAATTCACAATGAGGTCTCATTTGATAACATTACTTTATGCATTAACTAACATGAACTAACAATGAGCAATACATTTGTCACATTATTTATTAATCTTGTTAATGTTATAAAAATACTGTCGTTCATTGTTTGTTCATGTTAGTTTTTTTTGTAATGTATTAGTAAATGTTAAAAACTAATATTAACTAAGATTGATAAATGCTGTAGAATGAGTCATTCTTCATTCATGAGTTCATTCTTAGTTCATGTTATCTAATGTTAACTAATGGAACCTTTAATGAATTTTGTCAAAATAAAATATAAATAGCAAAATACTGAATATTTAAATATATATGTACTATAGTATATATTAAATTACATACCAATTATATATAAATATATATAAATAGATTTTTTTTAAACATGTATACAAACATGTTTACATAAATACATTTTTAATAAATATAAATGTTATATATATATACACACACAGTGTATATATATATATATATATATATATACACAGTATTAGAATGTATATGTTGTCTAAATATTGAATATTTTTACTAATTTGTGAAAGACTTGTATGACTTGAATGACTTGATATATGAATGACTTGATATGATATGATATGAATGAGATTTAATTGTTCATAAATAAATTTTTGTGTACTCCTCGTCCTCCAGGCTGCTCTGGCCGTGTGGATCACGATTCTCCGGTTCATGGGTGACCTTCCAGAACCCAAATACCACACGGCCATCAGCGACGGCAGCGAGAAGATTCCTGTCATGACCAAGATCTACGAGACGCTTGGCAAGAAAACCTACAAGAGAGAGCTGCAGGCTCTGCAGGGAGAAGGAGAGGTACTGGAGACAAAGAAACACTGAAGGAGAAGATTACTAATACACTGGGATACATGAGGCAACATTAACGCACGTTTTCATGATTTATAAGTCACTTTATGCGTCCATCTCTTACAGAACACTCACATTGACAGTCACAAAAAGAGCAGTGTGCGTCACAAGCTGGTGTCACTCACCCTGAAGAAGAAGTCGAAGATTACAGAGGAGGTGAGTGATGCTGTTACCATGGTGATTTTATCATGGTACACTTCCTTATTCCTTTCTTTCCACAAGCTCTCTTTTAGTTTTTGAACTCGGTGACCCTCTTAAGACATTGATTTCACAGGTATGAGCCACTGCCATGCAGATATTCATTCCCCTGTCAGCAAAGGAGGTTATTAGGTGTCATGAACTTTCCTTCCACCAACCAGATGTGAAAGAACCAATCGGCTATTAATTGCACAAAAAAAATAACAATTAACTGGATGAAACCACAACCACCAAAAGTGGCTAAAAAAAAACCTTAGATCTGTCTTTAAATGGACACATGACATTTTTATGGAAAGGTAGATACCTGTTATTATGTATCTTGATGCATTGAAAATGAACTGATCTGTATGGAATTTGGACCCATTCCCCTGCTGAACCTTTTATTTAAGTCTCCTACTTCTCTTATACATTTTCAGTGTTTAATGGTGACACTTATCACGTCTGGCCTAATGTTCCCCTCTTTACTCCCTAGACGTTTAACAGCCAAAGAGGGGCCGTAACACCATCTCGTCATGTTTTTTGAGTTTTCTTCTATTTCTTTTGCTCCATCATGCATGCTGGGCCACTGCTATTGTCAATGAATGTTTAGCTCATTGTTTGTAATTTGTATAAAATTAAAGTTTAAAAAGAATAACCAATCAGCTTCCTCAGAAACAAAACATCTTGACTTTAAAGAAGGCTGATCGATTTAGTAACTTTGACATCTACTGTACTATAGCTATTAAACTTATTTTAAACTGACTTTTTAACATGTTCATTTAAATGAGTCTACAGTTGCTATATAAATGCTTCATTCATTCATTCAAATAAATGTCCATCTTTGTTGTGGCTATTTTGGTGGATTGCATTTAAAAAAAAAAATTTTTTTTAAATCTCTTTTCCAGTGTTCTATCTGATGTATTTTGTTAATTTCAAACCTGATCCTGATTTAAAGTATTTTCCCCTTTTTTCTCTCTAGGTGACGAAGCGTCTGAATGATGGTGAATACACAGTCCATGGAAACAGCATGCTGGAGGACCGGCCCACATCCAATCTGGAGAAGCTACACTTTATCATCGGCAACGGCATCCTTCGCCCAGGCTTGAGGTCAGACAATGGATATGAAAAAATATAATATAGATTTAATCACCCACAAAAAAAAAGGAAATGTATATGTGTACACACACACACACACACACACACACACACACAAATATATACTGTGTATATATTTGTGTATGTGTGTGTGTGTTTGTGGTTCAGGTATTTTTTGACCTTGAAAGGACATTTATGGTCCCCATGAGGAAAACGCTGGCTTATAAATCATACTACATGTTGTTTTTGGAAAATGTAAAAATGCAGAAAGTTAAGTGTGATGGGTAGGTTTAGGGGTAGGGTTAGTGTAAGGGGATAGAATATACAGTTTGTACAGCATAAAATTCATTGTCTATGGAAAGTCCTCATAAAACATGTAAACCAAGTGTGTGTGTGTGTAACAACAACCCAAACAACCCTAAACAACCTCTTCCTGCTGTTTCTTCCAGAGATGAGATCTACTGTCAGATCTGTAAGCAGCTGACCCAGAATCCCTCTAAAAGCAGTCACGCCCGCGGCTGGATCCTCATGTCTCTGTGTGTCGGTTGCTTCGCTCCATCCGAGAAGTTTGTGAAGGTGAGAAATGCTGCTTATTTATGAACTCTTTTCTTTTGTCACTCTTCTCGTTTCCTCTTCTCACATGTAGCTTTATCTGTGATCGGTGCATCTGTAATATTTCAACCACAGACAAATACTTTAATCATTTCTGGTAAATATTTAGGTACTTACTAATATATGGGTACATTTATTTGACCATGAGACTCAATAATTGATATTGAAGATGTATTTTCTTTTTTCTTTTTTGTTCCCCCTTGAAATAGTGAGAAAATTTGCATTGTGAGTTTTCAAGGTCAAAAAATGTCACTGCTGTCAAAATGTATTATAGAAGTACATATGCTTTGACTTACCAATATATTTGCCGAAACCAAGATATTTTAATGTGAAAACAGCTTCTGACACTCTCTAAAGTTTCATTAAGCTACATTAAAAAGAATTTGAAATGTACATCTGTCATCCACTGTTTTATCGGTGTGTATAACACCTTTAACCTTATTATTTATTATTCTCAGGTAAAAGTAAATCGAGTCTGGCCTAAATTATAAGCATTTTAAGTTACACTTTGGTAAGAAGACTTCTCTGTGGTACGTTCTTGCTCAAAGCCTTACAACACTAAAAATCAAAGCCTCGTTGGTTTTTGTAATCAATTAAATTGTAATATTGTAATCAATATAATTTTTTTGTAATTAACAAAAATGTAAAGGCAAAAGAAAATGTAGTATAACAACATTATTATATTGTGTGCACAATTTACTTAAAACAAAGAAACGAATTAGTACATCGCTCCGGTGGTAACAGTTCTGACTGATTATGATTATTGAAAGTTCAGCATGTCTGTCTGTCTTCCTGTAGTACCTGAGGAACTTCATCAGTGAGGGTCCTCCGGGTTACGCTCCCTATTGCGAGGAGAGATTGAGGAGAACGTTTGTGAACGGAACAAGAACACAACCGCCATCCTGGCTAGAGCTTCAGGTATCAATAACTGATTTTACTGATGATATCTGCTTTATTAATAACCAGTATAGTTCTGCTGCTTTTTTCCATGCAACAAAAGTTGACAAGTGACTCTGTCAAACTCCAGGCACAATAAAAGCAGTCCATAATGATGTCGTCTTTTCACAATTGTATCCAAGGCCACAAAATCAAAAAAGCCGATAATGCTACCTGTGACGTTTATGGACGGAACCACAAAAACACTTTTGACGGACTCTGCGACCACAGCCATGGAGCTCTGCAACGCACTGTCCGATAAGATCAGCCTTCAGGATCGATTCGGCTTCTCGCTGTACATTGCTCTGTTTGATAAGGTACACGCACTCACTACCAAGATCATTTTGGTTCAGTTGTGTTCTGTTGTTCATTTAACCCTATGAAACCTACTGTATCATATTCGATATGCCAATTTCTAAGGCTTCTTAATGATAAACATGACTAAATCTTGTGGAAAACCTGCTGCACACAATCTACTTCATGCCTTCAATCATCTGATTGATAGTTTATACTTTTATTAGCAAGTAAAAGGCCTTTTAGTGTAATTCTAAAAACGTCCACCTTAAGGTTCACGTGTCTTTACTAATTTTTATAAAGTAAACATAAGAATAACTTTTATATTGCTAGTAATATTTCAGGATGAAAACTTACTGGACTGAAGCAACTTAGGTTTACTTGATTATCCATACATCTTTTTATTTATTTTTTATGTTAAAATGTGAGAATAGAAATATAATATATCAGGAACCTTTATTTGTTCATCCCTTAATCATCATTGCATTGCATTATGTTTTAAAACTACAGAGGTTTGATCATAAAACTAAATATTTTAAATATTTATATTTAAATATAACATTTAAATATTTTACTAAGAATATTATTGGCAGAAACAGAATGACATTCTGTTTCTGATATTTATATGCATTTTTGCAAGTACTTGCTATACTTTTATAAAGATCTCACTGATTTATATTACAAGCTATCAGAATATTACTTTTTGGCCATATAAATATAAGCATCTGCACTTAATTGCTTGTTTTTTTGTGCTTAATAAAATTCAGGTGTTTTTCTCCTCCATATTCTTACTATATCGTACTATATGAGCCATAAAAGTCTGTTTTATTTTCTTATAGATTTTTTTACAAATATTTTGTTTATAGTTTCAATAAACATATATATATATATATATATATATATATATATATATATATATATATATATATATTCTGAATGTTATTTTATATGTCAAACTTTACAGGGTTAAGAGAACTTTTTTTGGATTCTGTTTGTGTCAGGTTTCCTCTCTGGGCAGCGGTAATGATCACGTGATGGATGCTGTTTCCCAGTGTGAGCAGTACGCTAAAGAGCAGGGCGCTCAGGAGCGCAACGCCCCCTGGAGGTTGTTCTTCAGGAAGGAGATATTCACACCCTGGCACGACCCAGCGGAGGACGCCGTCGCTACAAACCTTGTGTACCAGCAGATCGTGCGTGGCGTCAAGTTTGGCGAATACCGCTGTGATCGGGTATGAACCTCAGACACAGACAACAAGCCAATAAATTGAGTTCTCATTCACACTATATTTCTAAGGAGGGAATATTCTCTTTCTCTGCATCTTTCTCTTTTGCTTTTTGTTTGTTTTTCTCTACTCTTCTGTTTCTCCTTTTCCTCTTTTGATGATCTTTATTTGTCTTCGCACATCTATTTTCCTTGCACTCTTTCTGTATCTTGTATCTTCCGGGAGGAGGAGGATCTAGCGGAGCTGGCGTCGCAACAGTACTACGTGGACTACGGCTCTGAGATTCTTGTGGAACGCCTGTTAAGTCTTATTCCATCCTACATTCCGGACAGAGAGATCAGCTCGGCCAAAACCGTGGAGAGATGGGCTCAGTTCATAATGGCTGCACACAAAAAGGTGGCAAAAGATTATCTTAACAGTCAAAAAGGGATAGTTCACCCAAAAATGTATACTATGTCATAATTTACTCACCCTCAAGTTGTTCCAAACCTGTATGAATTTCTTTCTTCTGCTGAACACAAAAGAAGATATTTTGAAGAATGTCGGTAACCAAACAGTTGATGGACCTCATTGAGTTCCATAGTATTTTTTTCCCATATTTTTGGTTACCGATATTCTTCAAAATGTCTTCTTTTGTGTTCAGAAGAAGAAACAAACTCATACAGGTTTGGAACAACTTGAGGGTGAGTAAATGATGACAGAATTTTCATTTTTGGATGAACTATCCTTCTAAGGCCCATTCACACCAAGGATGATAGCTATGACGATATAGATAAAGTTATAGTTGTAAAAAAACACTCTGAATGAAAAAGAATATCAGAGTCCACACCACAACTATAACAATGACGGAACAGAGAAACAATATAGTTAGAATCACTTTAACAATAATTTTTTCCAGCTGATGAATGATAAAACATTGGCATCCAATCAGAATCCATCCTGCTTTAAAGAGCTTTAGCATTTATAGTTATCATTATTGGTGTGGACAGGCCTTAGATTATATTATATTATATTTTGGGATCATTAAGATTTTCTATATTTGTGTAATTTATTTTAAGAAAATTGATTACATTTGAGAAAAAAAAATCTAATTCTCTGTATAAAATAACGCATATGAGAAAAATGATAAAATCTTTAAAAAAAAAATTGTTTGAATTTTGGAGATAAAATGTGTCCTAGACATGTTTTTGTTAGACTAGCATTTTTTTTTTTTTTTTTTGAAAGTCATTTCAGCACATTGCATTGTGGGATACAGTATCTCACAGTGTGCTTCGGTTGAATTTTTGCAGATGTACTGTAGTAAGTATTCAATGCAAATAGAAAATAAACACCATGCACAGTATACAGGTAGTATGCCATTCTGAACTCAGTCATCGTGATGTATTTGAATGGTCACGCTACAATCAAAGAAGTTTTGAGGGGAAACACCTTACAATAAGGTTCCATTTGTTAACATTAGTTAACTATATTAGTTTACGAGAACTAACAATGAAAAATACATTTCAGCATTTACTAATACATTATTAAAATCTACATTTATGTCTGTTAATATTATTTAATGATCCTCACCTAACATGAACTAACAATGAATTTTAAAGATTAATAAAAACTGTAACAAATGTATTGCACTTTGTTAGTTAGTTTGTAAAATGTTAGCGTTGTTAGTAACACATTGTGTTGTGTGTGTAGGGAATCTACACTCAGAAGAGGGTGGACCCTCAGAAAGTGAAGGAGGAAGTTGTGGATTTTGCTCGTTATAAGTGGCCTTTGTTATTCTCAAGATTCTACGAGGCCTTTAAATTCTCAGGTATTTCTTGCACAATTTATGTCACATTAATAAGGTTCTTGTGTTTTGTTCTGCATGTTTACAGATGGGTTTGATATATTGAATCTGTTTGAAGGTCCTAGCTTACCCAAGAATGACGTGATAGTGGCCGTAAACTGGACAGGCGTTTACTTTGTGGACGAGCAAGAGCAGGTTCTTTTGGAGCTTTCTTTTCCAGAGATCACCGGTGTGTCCAGCAGCAGGTACGGGTTTCACTGAGTCTTGTTGGCAGGTTTGATATGATTTGAGCTTTGAAGATAAAAGCCTCTGTGTTTGCCAGAGGGGGGAAGCTTCAGGCCCAGAGCTTCACGTTAGCCACCATCAAAGCAGAGGAGTACACGTTCACCTCTAATAATGCAGAGGACATCCGGGACCTGGTGGTCACCTTCCTAGAGGGTCTCAGGAAGAGATCCAAGTTTGTTGTGGCCTTACAGGACAACCCCAGTCCAGGTCAAAGAAGCACAAACACATCGTATCAATGGACTTTTACACTTTTTTTTCCTTTTATTTAAATGAATAAATCTTTAAAATACATGTCCAGATTAAATTTCAGCCAAAAATCAATAAAAAAAAGAAGAAATTATATTTTACATAAAGAAAATGAAGCCTATTTTAGGGTCCAGAAAGAAAAATATATATATAATTATATCTTTCATTATATATAATTGAACATTTTTTCTATTGATTTTGGGATGAAATAAAGAAATTTTGCATTAAAAATGAAACCTATTTTAAGGCCTATATTGTACTTATGTATTTTATATGAACATAAAGCCTAAGGCCCATATAAAATAATTTTTTTGCAAGACTATTTAGGGCCCAGATCATATTTTAGTCCAAAATCAAAAGAAAATGGTAACACTTTACATTAAGATTTCTTTTGTTAACATTAGTTAACTAGAACTAACAATTCACAATACTTCTACAGCATTTATTAATATCAGTCAATGTTAATTTCAAGATTAACACATTTTTAAAATAGAAAGTTGTAATTGTTAATAATAGTTCACAGTGCATTAACTGATGTTATGAACTTACATTAACAAAAATTAATAAATGTTGTAAAAAATATATTCCTAACTGTTAGTTCATAATATTGACTAATATTGGCAAATGAGACGTTATTGTAAGATGTTACCAAGAAAATATATATATTTTTTATGCATAAAGAAAATAAAGCCTATTTTAGGACCATTAAGATTTTTTATGTTTGTGTAATTTTTTGTTCATGACAATTAAGCACATTTAATGAGGAAAAATATCTTGTTCTCTGTGTTAAATTATAATAATATTTTGTAATATATTATAAAATAAACCTTTCTGGTCACAATACATAAAATTGTATTTTTTATTTAGTTTTTTATTTATTTTACTTTATTTGATTTGATTTCTGACTGACATTTCTTTAGCATCACTTACAGTCGTTCTCTTCATTCATGTAACTCGTTCATCCTGATCAGCTGGCGATGAGTCGACATTCCTGAGCTTCCTAAAAGGCGACCTCATTCTGCTGGACCAGGACACGGGCGAGCAGGTCATGATGTCAGGCTGGGCCCACGGGATCAACGACAGAACCAAACAGAAAGGAGATTTCCCTGCTGACTGTGTTTATGTGCTGCCCACAGTCGTTAGACCTGCACCTGAAATCGTGGTACTGATTTTTTCAATATTATGTTCAGAGGTCGTTGCATATTTATCATTTCAGTCTTGTATGATTCATGTCTCTACTTAAACCTTCTCCCTTTCTCTGTCCCTGTCTTGTGTTCTCTCTCTCTCTTGTGCACTCTCTGTGACTTTACGGCTCAGGCTTTGGTTACCATGACACCAGACCAACGTCAGGAGTCAATCCGGATTTCCCATGTCCCTATAGCGGAGTCGGAGGAGAGGATAAAGCCGTACACTCTGGAGGAATTCTCATATGACTACTTCAGGTGAACAGATACCATTTCTGTCCCTGTTTTAAATAATAAAATGCATAGTTATGCTGCAATCAGGACTCTTACTAAAAGTCTTTACTTTTGATTTTAAAGGCAATGCAAAATTGTCCCTATTTACTTTCTTAATACATGTTCCTGGTCTTATTGTGCATTATGCATCTTTCCAGGTTTTTCTAAAGAAAATACAATTTAATTTAACAAAGAAATCAAAGAATATACACAATTAAATGCAAATGCGTATACATGACCGTCATTGACCGTGGACTCTCTCCACTCATCCAGGCCTCCTCCCAAACACACTCTCAGTAGAGTGATGATCACCAAGAACCGCGGGAAGGACAAACTGTGGAGCTGCACTCGAGAACCCATCAAACAGGCCCTTCTGAAGAAGTGTGTGGGCCATGAGGAGCTTTCCCAGGAGGCCTGCATGGCTTTCATTGATATCCTTCAGAAAACAGACACAGATGCATGAAAAATATAATTCATATCTTTTTTTTTTCATATTTTGGGCTGACCTGGGTCTTGAAATAGACTTTATTTTCTGTATTCAAAATACACACACAGACAGGTGTGTGTTTTGAATACAGAAAATAAAGCCTATTTCAATAGGCTTGAATTTTCTTTATTATTTTTTTCCCTGAAATATGACCTGGGCCCTAAAATAGGTTTTATTTTCTTTATGCAAAATATAATTTCTTTTTGTTTCTTTTAATTTTGCCCAGAAACATGACCTATGCCCTAAAATAGGCGTTATTTTAAATATTAAAAAATGTTCTTTTGCTAGAAAGTAATGTGATTTAATTTGGTTTTATTCTTAAAGTCCCCCTGTGGTGAAAATCAAGTTTTTAAATGTTGTTTATATGTCTATGTGGCATTTTTAATATGCTTTAAGAAAAACCATGTTAAAATTCAGAAATCAACACCATTGCTGAGTATTTTCTCTTTAAAACTGCAGTGAACCAAAGACAGTCTCAAAAACGCAGTTTGAATTCACTGGTGTTTCTGACGTCACAAACTATATTGTAACCAATCAGGCCAACGTCTGATCGTCTGAGCTGGTGTGAGTGAGTGGAGGCGGGGCTAATTTGCATATTCATAGAATTGCATATACTAAATTAGGGAAGCGTGTAGAGTTACATTCAAGCTATTTTAAGACATGAAGAATTTTTTTTTTTTTTTTGATATGTCATTTTGGTGATTAAAGATGAGTTTTAAGGGATAACATTATTGACTACAGGGGGACTTTAACACTAGAAGTTCATGGGTATTATCTTCTTTCTGAACGTTTATCATCCTTGACCTGTCCTCCTGCACCTATAATGAAGTATATGGGCGATTATCCATCCAAGCGGACACGCTCTGTGAACGAGCTCACGGATCAGATCTTCGAGAGTGCGCTGAAGGCAGAGCCTCTTAAAGACGAGATCTTCTGCCAGATACTCAAACAAATGACTGACAACCACGTCAAGTATGTCCCTCCTTTACAAATATAGCCAGACGCTGTGATTTCTTCCAATGAGCTCTACCGTTTTAAAAGTCAGGCTGCATTTATTTGATCAAAAATGCTGTAATATTGTGAAATTGTCATGTGGTTGAAGGATGAACTCAATCGCAGACAGTAAATAATTAACACAGGGTTTATTAACGACAAAAAACAGAAAAACAAAACCCACAAGGGGGCAAAACAAGACAGGATAGACAACACTAGACTAAGACTCAGACGATAAACTAACAACTAAGACAGGATCAAACACTTCTTTCAGGACAAGTCTTTCAACAGGTTACTCATGGGTTGATTCACATGTATGACAATGAACCGGCACAGGACAGCAAACACAAGGGGATTAAAAAGGGAGAAACTAATAATGGCAGCAGGTGACACTGGTAAAGCAATAATGACAAAACCAGGATAACAAGGGGGCGGGCCAAGGTAACGAGACAACACAAGCACATGGCCCGAAGAGCCACGCGCTTGCACACTAAACATGAGTCTGTTATGATCCTACCCTAAGACAAGAAAAGGGCAGAATCATAACAGAAAATATTATTGCAATTTAAAATAATTGTTTTCTATTTTAATACATTTTAAAATTTAATTTATTATTGTGATATAAAGCTGAATTTTCAGCATCATTACTGCAGTTTTCAGTGTCACATGATCCTTCAGAAATCATTCTAATATGCTGATTTGCTGCTCAAGAAACATTTCTTCTTCTTATTATTATCAATGTTGAAAACAGTTGTGCTGCTTCAGATATTTTTTTAAAACTGTAATACTTTTTAGTATTCTTAGATTAATAGAAAGTTCAAAAGAATTTGAAATATAAATCTTTTGTAACATTATAAAAGTCTTTACTGTCACTTTTGATTAATTTAATGCATCCTTGCAGAATGAAGGTTTTAATTTCTTAATGACCTCAAACTTTAGCACAGTATTGTATGTTCTGCTCGCTGTCATTCATATCTGCAATGTTTTGTCTGTTTGTGTAGGTACAGTGAGGAGAAGGGCTGGGAGTTGCTTTGGCTGTGTGCTGGTCTCTTTCCTCCGAGTAACGTCCTCTTACCACATGTCCAGAGGTTTCTACAGTCGAAGAAACATCACCCGTTGGCTCCTGACTGCATGCAGAGACTGCAGAAAGCTTTACGGTGACAACACTCCCTCACCTCGCGTACAATTGCATATACATGCACAAGCAGGCCTGCATATATTGTATCTAGAGCCTATTTATATTGCAAAGATAGTCGTATCTGAATTAGCATATACTGTATACCACAAAAAAAGAGCCTTTACAAAAGGAGCTTTTAGGCCATGTCAGAAGCATTTGGTTTGTTGAACTGGATTAGAAGGGCACTTCTAAGACTGCTTATTTATTTATTTTTATTTTCAATTCTTTGACAGTTTAGAATGGTTACAGCTGTTGTCTTCCTTCATATAACTTATTTATCCTGATCAGCTGGTGATATTTCACTGCTTTTGGAGAAGCAAAGACAACATAAACTTTTAAACATATGGTGCATTCAAGTCATGTCAGAAAGATCGCATTTATGACTTGAATGCACATGAACACCAAATTCGACAAAGCCATAATTATGTGTTAATTATGGAAACACTTTGAGCCCCAGAGTAGGGTGTGTGAGTGAAAAAACATGGCAGAAGCAATGGATGCAACTTCTGTGGTTGATGGTAAATTTGTTGAAATATATATATATAAAAAAACGTTTTGTCCATTTCGAATAAATCTACCTAAACTAAGTTGCCTATACAAAATACAGTAGTATTGTACAATTAAGATAAAATGCATAACGATTCAATTTTGCAGTGGCTTCATAAATAATTCAAATCATTAAAAAATACATTTCTGTAGCTCAAACAGTAGAGCAACGCCAGGGCCATGTGTTCGATTCCCAGGGAATCCATCAACTGATAAAATGTATACCTTGAATATAAAGTTGCTTTGGTTAAAATCATTTGCAAAAAAGCAAATGCATAAATGTAAAAAAAAAAAAAAAAAAAAAAAAAAAGGCCTGGTGTGCGTTTTTGTGTTCTTCACTTTGTAGTTTATTTTTGTTTGTAATTAAGAATTAATTGTAATTGTTTGTTTGTAATGCTGTACAGCAGTGTTGGGTGTAATGCATTACATAGTAATTAATTACTGTAATTTAATTATTCCCTTGAAAAAGTACAGTAAGGGATTACTCTTAATTTTTCTGTTTTTAATTAGTTACTTCTGATGTAAATGCATTAAATACTGTATAGACTAGAACAATTCTATATAAAACAATAGAGGATTTAACATCAAAATATAACGTCTAATGTTAAAATGTATGTTTACCTTCTCCCTTTAAAAACTTTGGTAAGTTCAAGAATAATTCATGCAATTTTCTATCATTTATTTGAAAGAATTGAAAGAGCCGTTTCATGTCAATCTTTGTATTGTTCAACTGGTCGAGATTAATACGGGATTTACAAAGTAATAAGTAATCCAATACTTTGTAGAGATAGTTATTTGTACAGTAATATTATTAGTTGTAATTGAAGATGTAAATAGCCGGTTGTAATGAATCACTTTTTCACTAACCAAAGTGACTTGAACACACCTGCTGTCGTATTTACGAATTAACAACTTGAACGCCAATACTCCTAAAATGTCTCTCCCTGAAGCTTACACATTATTCCCGCAGGCTCCTTCACTTCCAATTATGTTCTTTCTGCAGTGTTCAATTAAGCAGTTTTGTCTTGATCCTCTTTCACACTGTTTTTCTTTTCTGTCAGCTCCATTCTGAGCTTTATTTGTGATGCTTCCTAGCTCTGATGAATATGAGACGTCTGTGTGAGGAGTTTTATAGTGTGAATGACTCATCGTGGACGCCGTATGTTTGTTTGTGTGCAGGAATGGATCCCGAAAATATCCCCCTCATCTGGTGGAGGTGGAGGCTATTCAGCACAAGACCACACAGATCTTTCATAAAGTGTACTTCCCTGATGACACAGATGAGGTGAGATAGGCTTTCATATGCTTATGACTCATCAAACATATTGGGATCTTGCTGTTTTGACAGTGATTCAGAGGTGGCGATGATATACTGAGAATTGTTTATGAATGCTAAAGTCAGAAATGACAGCTTCACATTTAACGCTGTAAAGCCTGACATGAAGTAAAAATCATATTAATTTAAAAGGTTTTTCTTTAAATGGATACATCAGGCTTTTATGGCTCATATAGAATCATATCGTGAGAATTTGGTGAAAAAAGACAGCTCAATTTTTTTCATAGGCCCAAACTGAGCAAAAATATGCAATTTGGTGCAGTTACTGATATTTCTGACGAAAAAGTATGATGAAATTCTTATCGGGTTATCAGGCTTTTAATCAATGTTTGTTTATTTCTAGCAATATAAAAGCTATATACTGTAGTTAAATATAAAAGCATTTTTTTACATTTACTTTCACAGCATACAAGCGCATGTGGACCTTAAGGTGGACGTTTTTAGAATTACACTAAAAGACTTTTTACTTGCTAATAAAAGTATTAACTATCAATCAAACGACGAAAGGCATGTAGTAGATTGTGTAGAACAGGCTTTTCAGCATCATTTTGGTCATGTTGATCATTTGATCATCACTATGATACATTAGGTTTTATAGGGTCAACCCCTCCTGGAATATTACTTTGAATGCATCTGGAAGTGTTGGATGCGGTCTTTGGATGGGTAAAGAAGACAGACTATGAAAGGTTCCCGTTGTCTGTTTTCAGGCGTTTGAGGTGGAGTCCAGCACAAAGGCCAAAGACTTCTGCCTGAACATCTCCACCAGACTGCTGCTCAAATCACCTGAAGGCTTCAGTCTGTTTGTCAAGATCTCCGATAAGGTAAAAATCACACTGTGAGGAAGAACAGCATCTGTGGGATTTCACGTTCCTTAATCTTTTGACTTTGAACAATTTTTCATTCCTGTCCAACTCGAACCGTTAGCTAGGTAGGTTATGGGAATACAATAGTATACAATTCCTATCAAGATGTATATAATATTATTTGATCTGGTTTTATGCATTATAGGTGATAAGTGTACCTGAGGGTGATTTCTTCTTTGACTTTGTCCGCCATTTGACAGACTGGATCAAGAAAGCAAGACCCGCTAAAGAAGGTACAGCCGGGAATTCTTCTGCACTACTCTCTCATGTGTACTAACAAAACAAAACATTACATTTGGAATTATTTTAATGTAGATTTTTTTATGTTTTTGAAAGAGAAAAGCTAAGGCTGCATTCATTTGATCAAAAATACAGTAAATACTGTTCTCTATTTGAATATGTTTAAATGCAATTTACTCCTGTGATGCAAAGCTGAATTTTCAGCATCATTACTCCAGTCTTCAGTGTCACATGATCCTTCAGAAATCATTCTAATATGCTGATTTGCTGCTCAAGAAGCATTTCTTATTATTATCAATGTTGAAATCAGTTGTGCTGCTTCATATTTTTGTGGAAACCTTGATAAAAAAAAAAATCAGGATGAAAGAATATTTAAAAGAATAGCATTTATTTGCAACATTGCAAGTGTCTGAACTGTCACTTTTGATTCATTTTACACATCCTTGCTGAATAAAAGTATTATTTTGTTGGAATGGTGCCATGTGCCATGGTTTTACAATCGCTGTATCCACTGCCAAAGTGTAGTTTTGTATTTTTAGGAAAAGGGTAGCAGAATGAAAGCATGCTCAGTAAGTAAACACTGTAACGTAATGGCTCTTCCTCTGATGTTCAGGTATAGTGCCTTCATTGACCTACCAGGTGTTTTTCATGAAGAAGCTGTGGACGACCACAGTTCCAGGCAAAGACTCGTTCGCAGACTCCATCTTTCATTATTATCAGGTGAGCTTCATAAACATCCAAATACTACGTCATGAAACCATAGACACTGGGCTAAAAGTCTGAATTATATATATCAGCTTATCTTTATAACACTTCCCATGTAAAGGAACTTCCTAAGTATCTGCGCGGATACCACAAATGCTCCAGAGAAGAGGTTTTCCAGCTCGGTGCTCTGATCTACCGGGTCAAATTTGAGGATGACAAATCCCACTTTCCCAGTATTCCCAAGATGCTGAAGGAGCTGATTCCTCAAGACCTGATTCGCCAGCTCTCGCCTGACGACTGGAAAAGGGTTTGTGTCACACTTTCAATGGCTGTGTGCGTCATTGAAATACACATCCTTGTAGTTGTATTGACAAAATATACAGTCAAACCAAACATTTTTTTACTAGTGGGTGCAGGACACTATAATTCATTTATGTAATTGAGGATAGCAAAATAAAAGGAAACTGACATATTATACCCAAAAATTCTTCATACAGCGGACTACCAGTAAAATTGAATAATTTTTGGTCCCAAATTTTTATCAGACACTTTGACCTCATGTTTTGCTTAAGTGACTTTTCTTTATTTGCTAATGCAATCTTTTTACACCACAGACTGAACAAAATTAAGCATTGCTTGGTAATTGATTGACCTAAATTGGTATTATCTAATTGTGTATTTAAATTTAACAGTAGACAGCTATTCAACCTAATTCATTTGTGAGACAGTCTAAAAGAACGATGGCCAAAACCAGTGAAATATCAACATATTTGATAACTTTGATAAATTTGAGTTCTTGCCATATTTTATTACCATTTGTGATTACTCTGTAATAATGTGAGAAATGTTGAAGGTGTCTGAATACATTTTGGTTTGACTGTACATCATTTTTATGATCCAATTGGCTTGTCCTCATCTGTTTTTTCTCTTGTTGCAGTCGATTGTGGCGTTCTTCAACAGACAAGCTGGGAAATCAAGGGAGGAAGCCAAGCTGCTGTTTCTGAAGCTCATTTTCAAATGGCCCACGTTTGGTTCTGCCTTTTTTGAAGTGAAGGTAACAGAGCTATATGAACTTGTGGTTTGGAAAGCTGGCATTTTCCTACTTGCTATAGAGCTTTTGGAGCTCAGTGTTCAGCATGTGCTCCAGATCTGTCTTCTTTTTTTCTTTGGATGGACCAATCAGTCTCTTTTGATATTTTTATATTTACAGCAAACCACCGAGCCACACTTCCCTGAGATCCTGCTGATAGCCATCAACAAATATGGAGTCAGCCTAATCAACCCCAAGAACAAGGTGTGTTTTCTTTCTCTTTTTGCTGTTTTGACTATGTAAGTAAATGTTTTTTATAGTCTGAAACGTGCTGTGACTTGTATTCCAACGCAACTTATAAAATGCAATTAACGTCAAGCACACAAAACATGACCAGAGCGCAAACATTTGGATTGGGGCCGTTTATTTGTATCGCGTATTTCCACATGCCGATAGTTTCAGTTCCGCATCGAAATTCACTTAGGCTTGGTATTTATAATAAATATCGTTTATAATGAATTGCACTATAATTTATAATTGTCTTGTACTTAAATGTTTCATTCTTGTTCGGTTGTGAATACTGTTAAATTTAAAGGATTTTAAATTTCAATCTCAGTGGGGATTTTTTTAAGACTGCAAGGGAAGCTCGGCTTCCCCTATAATGCCAAAAAATTAATGGTCAAATATGTACTATTGTGTTAACATTTTATTGACTAAAAATGCATTAGAACACGTTCATCTCGAAGACGAGTTTGTTCAGAATCAGCTACATATAGCAGGTCGGCTGACTCGATTTCCTTCTCATACATTCCCATAGCGTCACAGTGCATTTCCCTGTTGAAACCTAACGTCTATTGACTTCAATGGGGCTGCTTTGAACAGTTTTTTTCAGTGCTTCGAAACTAAATGGTTATTGGATAAATGCTGCGATTATGTCCCGCCCACGGACGCTCAGCGTCTCTGGGGAGAATGGAGGAGTGAGCGGGCCTGGACTCCGGGCTTTTACGTGATGATTGGAGGGTCTGTCGAAAGACTGCATCTCCTTTTGATTGACAGCGATTTTGTACTATAAAAAGTCGCCTACGCTGAAGCTATTCAAACTCAGTCCCATCGCGGATTTTGCAAGTGTAGTCGAAAGACAAATTGCTGTAACCCATTTCTTGGTATTTGCTTGGTGAAATTGGTTGCCAATTTTCATCATACATTTCACAAATTTATACACCACATTCCTTGTTTCAGTTTAACCTAATTCCCACATTTCCGTCGAGTTTAATATCTTTTTTTAGATCGTTTGTTTATTCATTCATTTATACATACAGCTTCCCCTCTTTGAAAGACGAGCAGCTGCCACTGATATATATATATATATAAAATAGTATCTCGATGATACTAAAATAATGATGATATAGTATACTGATGTATTTGTGCTGTCAAATCGATTAATCGCATAATATATGTGTCTGTATTATAAAATTGATATAACATATATATGTTTGTGTGTGTGTATATATATATATATATTAGTAAGGGTATTTACAGTAAAAAAGCCAGAACCAGATATGATGAATGAATAAATTAAAGGGCACCTATTATGGCCCTTTTTACAAGATGTAATATTGGTCTTGGGTGTCCCCAGAATGTATTTGTGAAGTTTCAGCACAAAATACCCCCCAGTTAATTTATTATAACCATTTGAATGTGTCATTTTTGGGGCCTGTTTTGAAACAAGCTGTTTTGAGGCAGACGACCTTAAATGCAAATGAGCTGCTAATCCCCACCCTGCCGCTGGATGTGGGCGTAACTTGCATAACTATGGCAATTAACAGTCGGTAGAACCATAATGGCCGAGAGTGATAGACCCGCAATTGTGTATGGCATTCGGCCATACATGTTTGAACCAGAGTCCGACCCAGATGACGAAGAGACTCCGGCTGAAGAAACACGATCGAGAATGGACCAGGATGTCTCGGAATGGTTATTTGATACATTTATGAACTCATTGCGTTGTAATCGCTGTGCAACACACACACAGACACACACAAACTGTGATAACGTTGACGCAAATGTTTGAAAACACCTCAGAAATCATAAAATACACTTACTTCTTCAGGAATTGTCGTTGGATCGCGAACACTAGGCAACGATCCACCCTTGAGGATTAATTTTGTAGCAAGACCTGCTTTGAATTGACCGCCGTTCAAAAAACAGTCACTCTCAAAATGATTTGAGCAAACATAAACGTACTTCGGGAGTGTAAGAGGCGCATTTCCTTCATAAATAAAATCCACCAACTGCGTTTTCAGTGGCTCTGATGTCGGAAGCAAGTGCAAACAACTATGCGAAGTATTACAGCCCACAACAAAACACTTATTTTTCTTAGGAGGCATTTTCTAGAAGGCAGCACAAATCTTCAGAACAGCGGTCCGGCTGTCGTTGAAACAACAATGGAGGATCAGATCACCGAGGGAGGGGTCTGCCTCAACCACACTGTCAATCAAACCCCTTTCCCATGTTCTACGTCACAAAAAGCTGAAATTTAGAACAGCTCATTCTGAGAGAGTGCATATGAATTATTGAGATTGTAAAAAAAACACTGGGTGGATTTTTATCATTCTAGGGTGGTTTTGCTCACACACTGCCAACACACATTTATGTTCAAACAGCGTGTAAAAGTGAATTTTGCATAATAGGTGCACTTTAAATTAAAGTTTTACTGAAGATAGTTTGCAGTTTCATCTGCAGAAGTCAGACGCACTTCAAGACTCACACAGGAGTTCGTAGGCCGCAGTTCAGGGCTCCGGGGATATAATGGCATGAAGTGACCTCAGATGCTTCTGACTCCATAAGAGGAGGTGGCGGGCGAGTTGCGACATACGGCGGGAGCGTAGACCACCTTGACTGTTGATGTACACTACAGTGGCGGTAATGTCTGATCGGACAAGTACGTGTTGACCCTTGAGCACGGCCCGAAAGCGGCGCAGAGCAAGACGTAAGAGGCAATTGACATGCCATAGGCGCTGGGGTCCTGTCCAGGAGCCCGCGGCAGCACGTCCATTGCACATGGCTCCCCAGCCTGTGGTGGAGTCATCTGTCGTTACAACAACATGCCGGGAAGCTCGTTCCAGGGGCACTCCGGCCCGTAGAAAACTGAGGTTCGACCACGGGGTGAAGGTCTGACGGCAGGTCGGAGTAACTGGTACTCGGAAGGTGCCGTGTTGCCATGCCCACCTCGGGACTCGGTCGCGAAGCCAAAGCTGAAGCGGTCTCATATGAGCAATCCGAGCGGCGATGTTGCGGCTATGGACGCCATATGCCCCAGGAGCCTCAGAAAAAACTTCAGTGGAACCGCACTCTTGCACTTGATTGTCTCAGGCAAGCCAGCAGTGGCTGAGTGGAGAAGGTGACCAAGTCAATACCGAGAAAAGAGATCCTCTGCACGGGGCAAAGTTTACTCTTTTCCCAGTTGACCCGAAGGCCCAGACGAGCTAGGTGCCGGAGCACTGGGTCCCTGTGTTCGCAACCCTGGGCTCGAGAGTGAGCTAGGATAGCCAGTCGCCCAGATAGTTCAGGATGCGAACCCCGTGTTCCCCTGGAGGAACAAGGGCTGCCTCGACGACCTTTGTGAAGGCGCGAGGAGACAGGGCTAACCCGAATGGGAGAACAGCGTACTGATATGCGTGCCCCCTGACAGCAAACCGAAGGTACGGTCTGAGTCGAAGGAGAACGGAGACATAAAAGTAGGCGTCCTTCAGGTCGATCGCTGCAAATGAATCCTGTGGCCGCACACATTCGGAAATGCGTTTGGCCAGGAGCATCTTGAACGGTAGCCAGTGAAGGGTGCGGTTCAGATGCGCAGGTCCAGGATTGGCCGTAACCCACCGGATTCTCCGGGACAATGAGGTAGGGGCTGTAAACCCGGACCTCATTTCGGCTGGAGGGACAGTCTCGATCGTACCCTTCGCCAGTAGGGTAGCAACCTCCGCTCTCATGATAGGGGCATGGCCACCGACCATAGTGGAGCGGACTCCCCTGAAGCGGGGAGAAGACTGTGCGAACTGAATCGCATAGCCGAGCCGATGGTTCGTGCGACCCAGCGGAACAGATTGGGATGCTCTAGCCAGACTCCCACGAACTCTGCCAGCGGAGTCATGCGAACCACAGACGTCCCCTCGGTGGTGCAGCGAAGCGGAATGACCGGCCCGGACGTGGACAGCATAGTGGCCCGGTGTGGGGGCACGGTCATAACTGCACCCTGACAGAGGAGGCCAGGGAAGGACCAGCATTCCGCGGGGACCTGCTCTGCCAGGGGTCTGGCGACAGAGGGGGATGAGAGTGGTACGGTCCGGGGACGGCACGCACTGTCATCCGGCTCTGAGACAGAGGGGGACGAGGGGTGCACGGCTCGGGGGCGGCGCACCGTGTCATCCGAGAACTCTGTATGCTCAGAGACGGGAGAGTCAGTTCTTTCTGAGAATAAGGATTCTTCCCCGGGGAAAGGAGTGACCCTGCTACCAGCTCCTGGAAAGAACTGAGTCCCATCTCTGAGCAGCCCAACTCAAGAGTGCCGCTTAACCCGGCGTATACCAGGGGGCGGGGCTGGAGAGGGCTGTGGCATGCCCCTGCGGCTCCCAGAGCCGGCCCGGGTGAACGGGCGGGGTGGGAGCCGCGGGAGGGCGCCTTCGGCGGTGGGCAGACAGGGATCTGAGTGGACGGCGGGGCCGTCAGGGCAGAATATGCCACAGTCTGCTCATGGGCGGTTGAGAACTGTTGTACAGCCCCCAACCGCACCGCCGAAGGGCCAACCTGGGATATGAGGGTGTCGAGCAGACGGGTCCACCGGACATCCTGCACTTCGGACAGGTTAAGCCACAGGCTTGAATGGTGGACATCACCTGACCCAGGGAGCGTGCGGCCACTTTCGTCGCTCGGGGAGCAAGGTCAGTGGCGGCGCGCAGCTCATTGAAGAGCCCTGGGTCAGCCAAGAACCAGGTGTCAGCGGCCACACCCAAAAACCAATCGTCCAGCAGCGAGCGCTCAGGACAGGTTGGAAGGTTCCACTCTAGTCCGATGCTCGCGGCGGCCCGGGAAAGCATGGCCGTCATCTCAGGATCTGACTCGACAAATGCCATATGCACACCCAAAAGTGGCAGCACTGTCGAATCTTCACTTCCTGAAGATTCTTGCCCGCCCTGTGATGCTGTGATGGACAACACATCCGATTTTGGAACGTCAAAGGAAACCCGCGGGGGGTCCGAGGACGGGCCCGCGGGCATCCCGTGATCGCTCACGGGTTGCGTCAATGAAGAGGGGGGCGTGGGGCACGGACAGATAGTCGCCGCCTTTGTTCCACACCATCACCCTCAGGTCACCCTGGCCACCAGCCGAAGTAGCACCTAACGTTGAGAGTGTTAGATCGGGGTGTGGATGAGCGGACTCTCTCTCTAACGAGATCATTGAGTCTCGACCATAATGACGCGATGGTCACGTTCCCGCGGGGAGAACGTGAGTCATCCACAAACGCTGCTCTACCGTGATCAAGCCCAAGCACGCAGAGCAGAGAATGTGCCCATCAAAATCGGAAATGAGAAACACACTCACTGGCAGATCACTGTACAGATCAGCAGCCAATGTGAACTCGCTGCAGATCGCCGTCACACCAACACCGGAGAATGGCTCGTCTCGTAGAGTGAAGTCAGGAATGGCTGTGGAGTGAAGAGATACTCTTGGCTCCGAAGCGAAAACATATCTGCATGTTGCCGGCGTCCTCCTTTTATACCCACGAGGTAAGGCGGAGATACGCTATGCAAATTCCGCAGACCCATGGCATTTCTTTGCCATTGGCTCATTTTGTAATACTCGAAGTCGATAGTAAAATCTCATAAGCCTAGAGAAGTCATTCAACTCATGTGATGTATAATATTAATTAAAACCTTGATTATAATCACTTATTACACATACATTTAAGCAGCAGTGGATTCCAAAACCCATCCACTTCAATATGTACAGTAGTCAACATTTGAAGTGGATCAAAACCTTTCATCAAAGTTATACATGGATTTTGAACAATACCCGTTCTTGTCTTAGGACAACTTATGTATACACAGACTAGGGGTGGCACGGTACATGAAAAAACATCCGAACCGTTCGGTTCGCTTGTCTCGGTTCGGTGCGTGTGTGCGTCGCATGGTTCGACGCATGCGCAATGTAACCTCTTGCCCGTGACCTCAGACAGTGTGTTTACTTTTCGCGCGAAATAAGAGTTGTGTGGACATGACAATGGACATACATATGAGGCTTGTTCGACTTGAACCGGCGCTGCACAGACCGATCGATGAATAACATCAAAGTACCGCGAGAGCAACGGCTCCGTATGCTTTTCAATCACTCTCGCGGTACTTTGATGTCATAAACCGATCGGTCTGTCCAGCGCCGGTTCAAGTCGAACAAACAAGCCTATAGACAGTAAAAGTGGAGTATGGAGTGCTGCAGGTCTCGTCACGTATAGAAATGGCAAGTGGGAGATGTAAGGAAGGCTAACCGGAGTTGGAGGATGCGCTAGCGTCGTATAAGTCCGGTGTGTGGGAACATTTTGGATTTCATGTTACCTATGATATTTTAAAATATACAGTAACACCAAGTTTAGATAAGAACTCCAGTCATATGTTTCCAAATACTGCACTTTAATTTCAAGTGAAAAAAATGTATCCTCACTCTCAGGGAATAGAAGCATTGTTGATACTGTTTTTGTGTTGAGGTTGAACTTATGTTTCACTTTATGGTTATGCCTTTGCTATTGTTATAGCCTCATTATAGGCAATTATGTGTAACATATTTTGACTTATTTAAAAGATAGTGCTTTAAGAGTTCCTCTCTTTTTCTTTTAAAAGATAAACATTTTGTAAGAGCTACACTGAAGTTGACAGTTTGATAAATGCAAGTTAATTTTAATCTTTGTGTGCTAAAAATGCACATAAGTCCCTGTAGAGATAGCAATACACATTCTCCTTTTTTGCCAAATAAACAAAAGCATTTCATCAATGTCTTCTCTCTTGCTGTATCAAAATGTCGCCTAGCTTTCCTCAGAGATGGTCTCAATAATGTGCTTAAAGTCAAGTCAAATTCAGTTTGTGCATGATTACATGATATACATTTTTTTTTTTAATACTGTATCCTGAATTGTGGATAATTAAGCTATAGCCTATATCATATGCTGAAGTACATTTCTGGAGTGTTAAAGATTAAAAGAAAAAATAACAACAAGAACCGTACAGAACCGAAAACCGTGACCCTAAAACCGTGATACGAACCGAACCGTGGGTTTTGTGAACCGTGCCACCCCTAACACAGACACATATATATATTATTATTTATTTATTTCAGACACGTAAATAATGGTCCATATTACAGACAAAAAAAGACACACATAAAAGCAATACATTTATCTCCTGTATAGGCTCATAAGCCAGTGAGACCAGATACTAGAAGAATATCGCACCGAGCTTAGTCCAGGGTTGTTCAGTGCAGTGATGATACTGTTTGCAGAGCTCGAAAGCCTGCAAATGCACCTGTACATAAGATTACGCAGTACAGCAGGGCAGTTTGGCAAACCCACATTTACAAACATTTGGCTCGCACTACTCCACCGTGGGACCCTCAGTAGCATCCGCAAGGCATCATTATACGCTACAATTAGCTTTTGCATACTACTCTTTTTGTAGCGCCTCCACAGGTGTGCAGTATACATGGTAGTGCAGTACGCCTTAAAGAGTCTGATTTTAACAGGTATTGAGCACATTCCAAACCTGCGAATCAGCATGTTAGCCTGTCCATAAAGCATGCCACACTGTCTGTAGATGTCTCTGTCATCGGACAAGTCTGCAGTCACATAGTGTCCCAAATATTTACATTCATTAGTGACCTTAAGTCTATTGCCTGACAAAAAAAAAATCAGGAAATGTCAGTGTGGAGTCCTCTCTGCTCCGGGCTATCATGATAATGCTTTTCTTTGAGTTGTATATTATATCAAAGTCTGTTCCATACTGAGAGCACACATGCAACAGCTCTTGTAACCCCGCGCTATATGGACAAAAAATAACAAGGTCATCAGCGTACATTAGGTGGTTAATGGTACTGTTGCCAACCCTACAGCCCGTTCCACAGTCATTTAAAAACCTTGACAAGTCGTCCATATATACATTAAATAAAAACGGAGACAAAATGCTGCCCTGTCTTACTCCATTTGACACAATAAAAGATGCAGATAAACAATTTCCCCATTTTACAGACATTAACTGATGGCCAGAGCTATAGGTCTGTAATTGTCTTTACTGTTAATTTTGCCAGTTTTATCTTTTACAATTGGAACCAAAATGACAGACAATAATCGGTCAGGTAAGACTCCGTGTATTAGAAAGCCTGTAAAACAAATGCCGAGCAAGGGATACAGTTTACAGCTAGCATATTTGAAATGCTCAGCAGATACCCCGTCTGCACCACATGCCTTGTTGTAATCCAGCTTCATCACTATCTCAAAGACTTCTTGTGGAGTGACAATCACATCTTCACTCTTCTCAATTCCGTTAACAGTAAAGGAATCACTCTTAACAGCATTGAAAATGTCAAAATAATGTTTCTGCCACATCTGTGCAATCTGTTCTGCTCCATTTACACCATGTGTTGGTAGGAGCAGTTTATTGCTGTTCATTCTTTTTATTTATTTCCAGAAGTCTGTAGGACTATTGCTTTGCAGTTTCCTTGCCAGTAAGTCAGCCTTGAGAGTGTTCTCATTACTTTTAATAAACTGTAAGGCATATTTAAAGTTTGCCTTTGCTTTCTTCATATACTCAAACACATGACCACACTTGGGTCTGCCTGATTCAGCCCAAGCTTTAAAGGCCCTTCTAGCCTCAGCATGGGACTGCTCCACATATTCATTCCAGCCTGGTTTAGCTTTATATGTCTTCATTTTATACAGAGGTTGACTTGATCATGCAATGAACACAGTTCAACTCTGTGCTGCAGATTCTGACAGTTAATATCATTACAGGTTACAGCGCTTTTAGGCAGCTCAATATGGTTTCAGACTGGGTAATATATGTACAAATGTCCTCTTGCATTAAGGTGGACCACTTAATTTTTCCAACTTGCGTCTCATTGCTCACACATTTAAGAGATGGCACTTTGCCCACATTCACCAACAAAGAGAAGGGCACATGATCCGAAATAGCCAATTAATAGTTGATCCAAATGGATACAATAGAATCAAGAGCATCACTGGTACATATGCAATGATCTAACCAGGAGGTGGTGTGCCACGCCTCACTAATGTAAGTGTAGCTATCGTTACGTAAAAGTGCTTCACTGGCGAGAGAAAGGCTATTTTCTGAGCAGAAATGCTTTAAGTGAATAGCAAACAAGGACCTGTTATCTGAGAGATCCGCATTGAAATCCCCCACAATGAAGATGTTGCTAGAAGCATTGTCTTGTATATAAGCCATAATATAGGCCAGCCTATTGAGGTACTCAAATTCATTATCAGAGCATTCATATGGTGTATATATGTTAAATATTGTTAACTTTTTATCCTCACAGCAGAATTCAAGCCCTATAGCCCAGTCAACGTTCAGCCTGACCACTTTAAACAGATGGTCATACTTTTTTCGCCACAACACCGCAACACCTCCAGGAATTCTGCCACAGATTATCCTGGTACTACAGTCTGTGGTAGATTCCCCTGCCCCATAGAAGTCTTCATGTATGAAATTCAACTTTTCTAAGTCCTGTTTTGATAAGAAAGTCTCCTGCACACACAATATATCGTAAGTTTCTAAAAGCTTGTTTACAACAAGGCGGCGAGCTTTGTCGGCTTCGTCGTGCCCAACACGTAATCCTCGAACATTGTATGATCCAATTGTAAGATTCATTGTCTATTGAGTAAAATCACGAGCACTTTCCTCGCGGATCGCTTCGATAGCCACAGGCCCAGGTGTAACACCAGGTGCAGAGCTGTGTTCGACCTCACCGGCCATTGGGGCTAAGCTACCACGCTCTCTTGATTTGCGAGCCTCGTAGTACCGGCGCACAAAGATTTTATATATATATAATTATGTTGAGTGTTTTGTCTTTTTTATTATTCATTGTCTTTTTAATATGTGTATATATATTTTTTTATATATTTTTTAGTTATTGTAGTATAAAGTTAAACTAAATGAAAATGAGAAATGTTGCTTCGGCAACTAGCTAAAATAAAACAAGTTTAGGAATAAACTAGAATACATTGCAAACAAAATAAGTGTAGTTTTATTTTAGTATTATTTATGTACTATTGTATGCTTTTGTTTTATATTTTCATATTTTAGTTTTACAAAATGTATGTACGTTTGTCATTTTTATTAGTTTTTTATATCATTTTAGGTAACGTTTATTTTATTTTTTTTATTTCAAGCAACAATTTTGAATGGTGTGTTTCCAGTGTTTTTGCTCTCCGTACTGATCCCAGTGTGCAGTGATGTTTGCGTTTCCTCATTCCTTGATCCGCAGGATATTTTAACCACATATCCCTTCACGAAGATTTCCAACTGGAGCAGCGGGAACACGTACTTCCACATCACTATCGGGAACCTGGTTCAGGGCAGCAAACTTCTGTGTGAGACGTCACTGGTGAGAGAAACTCTACTTGCTCTACAATGGCAAATAGCAGCACAGTTGCATCATACTTTTTTAATGAGGTTCATGAATGATTTAATAAAGAAAATTTGATTTACAAAAATTATTTCTTCATAACAGGGCTACAAAATGGATGACCTGTTGACGTCCTACATTAGCCAGATGTTGACCACCATGAGCAAGCAGCGTAACTCCCGCGGCCACAGCAAGTGAACGTTTGATTGGCGTGAGGCGGTGGAGCTGGTGCGTCTGCTGCGCCCTATTGGTCGGCCCTGTAGCTGGGGGCAGGCCTTCGCGTCCCAGCTGTGGCGAATGAGCCGCACCCCCTCTGCCAGCTCCCAGGGCTCTGTGTACCCCGATGAAGACTCTTCATCCGCCTCCAGTGAGGATGACTACCTCTGAGCAAAGCTGAAGGGACTTTGCCTCCTTAGAAATGGCGTGAAGAACCTGATTT
This sequence comes from Gila orcuttii, assembly GCA_026230005.1. Taxonomy (NCBI): domain Eukaryota; kingdom Metazoa; phylum Chordata; class Actinopteri; order Cypriniformes; family Leuciscidae; genus Gila; species Gila orcuttii. The sequence goes on along the minus strand of JAPDVR010000005.1, from coordinate 24,825,603 downwards.
ATGTGTCTTTTGTTGGATGGTTTGCTCCAGAATATGTATTCTATGACTTAATGCACAATTTAGGTACCATTTAATACGTTTTGTGAAATCCAGCCGAGTCAAACATGAACTGGAATGGCTTAGCTACATGCATCGCAAAGCGTTCATCAACATTTTGGAAGTTTTCGCTGTATTCCTCACAATCACTGCAGTGAACAAACAGTATTTGGATTCTTTAGGTGGTAAACAACACTGTAAATGCACAAGAAAAATACTTGACTGAGTTTCTGGGGGTTTTGACAGAATTCGAGAACTCTGTGATTTCAATTTAAGTTTTTAAAATATTGTTAAACTGCATGCCTTACTACCTTTTTTTTTTTTTTTTTTTTTGAATATTGGTAACTGTTTTTAAAAGCTTGAAAAATTGTTACATGTTCAACATTCATGCAGCTATGACTTGTAGTGTACGTGTACTTTAGGAAGGAAAAAATGGAAAGTTAAAATACATGGCCTTATTTAAATATTGCATCCCTAGAAACAAGCCGAGAACTGTTTCAGATCGTATTTCACCCATTTCAAGCAAAAGAAAGTAATTATATTTTGCATACAGGAAAATGAATTGTTTTTAGAAAGCTAGTTGTAGAAGTCTATTGGTTGCACTGCCTTTAATGTATGATTTAAAAACATTTTTATTACTTTCTAAAATGCATTATAGTGCATAAAAATGTCCAGAAGCACTGGGCTTAATTGAGATTAAAAAAAATTAGTAGGCATTATATAGCGTATACCATAAAAAAAAAAAAAATCTTCATGTTTTTGAAAACAAGATTCAATGTCAAATTTAATTTTGTCTTTCTTTCTTTGAAATGATTTTGGGTTGAAATGTGACCTAGACATGTTTCCATGAGATTCGCCCAGTAGCTGATAAATAGATACGCTAGAATGACGCCGCAGTTTTCCATTTTTGAAACTGTTGATGTTTGTGTATATTGGAAGAGTAGCTTTGATCTGTTAGACTTTTTATTCAGTTAATTTATGGCCTTTATTTGCACCAATATGTCCTTCAGCACAATTATTTAACTGACTCACTGTAACGTCAGAAACTAACCTGAACTACAGAACACGTCTGTTTCTTATGTCTTTGTGGTAATTAGCAGATAAAGTTCTGACTACTGTTATTTTGCCACTCTTTTATGTAACGCACCAGTTTAGTTATAAATAAAATTTTATATGAAACATTCCTGTAAAAAGTGCACTGTTTATAACATGAACTAAACATGGGTTCAACATTTCTGTGATGTGATGCTGATATTCTCACATATAGATCAAACCTTTTGTAAAGATGCGTATTGAGGCATATTTTGAGTCTGCTAAAAATATTTTTATTTAGGCTATTAGTGCTGATGATAGAGTAACAAAAAGAGACAACAAAAAAAATCTGATAATATCAGATCTGAATATCATTTAAGGTCAGTTTACAATCATATTTACAGTCTTAAGTTACATCGAAAGATTAAGTAAATAGAAATCACGCTGCATTGCATTTTATACAGGCAGGAATGTTGCAGCATCCCATGAAAAGAGCAAGAAAACATGTATACAATCCAGCGCTCAGTGTTTTAACATGCTGCATGTCTGCGGTACGATGAGGAGCTCACGCATGATCACTTCCAAAATAAAGACATTTCCAAGTTCATCAGTAGCCTTGTGTTATCAGAGGCTGATGTAATCGAGCACTTCTATATAACTCAAGAAGTTGATTGCGAATTCACTTTAGCAATTCCTAAATCTTTCGAATTCAGATTGTCTGTTTGGCTTTTTATCGTCTTCCTGATTGTAAATGTTTGTCAAATTTATCACACCATGCAGTGGATCTGACATCTTAAATATTTCCAAAACAGTCTTTGCGATGTCTATTTTACCATGCGTCATTCTGCAGTAATCAGGCTTGCATTGAAAAATAGGCAAATTCTGTCTTTGATAAAAAACAAACTTCACAGAAGCAAAAGAAGCTGGATGATCGATTCATCTTATCCCACCAATTCAGAAAATAATTGGTCAAATACATTTGATATTTTGAACAAAATATCACTAACATATGTTTTCTATGAATTACCTCTCAGAGTACCATGTAAACACCATGGTACATGAATTTCAAGGTACTGCCAAAGTATAAACCCCAGAATATATACTGTATATATATATATATATATATATATATATATATATATATTGCGCGATGATGCTGATATAGCGATGATGCTGACGGCGCTGGAGCTCAAGGTGGTCTTGACAGAGATCTGAGATCACAGATCTCTCCGTTGTCTTTTCAGATGGGCGGTTCCTCAGAAATGGTGGGCAGATTGGGAGTGAGGGGTGAGCTCTGAGCCTCTCCACGGACACTGATGCTGGAGATGGACCAGACGTCGCTCAGCTCTGCCGCACAGGAGAGGGAGAGAGACGATAACGGCTCAGTAATGAGAGTGATGGAGGGTCAGATGGGTACGGGGAAGCCATGCACAGGGGGAACATGCACAGGGTCCAGGGAGAGTGACGACCCGTCAAAGAACAGAGGGTTCCAGCGGATGCCTTGGACCTCAGACCGTTCTACAGCACAGAGAGTCACATTCAAACAGCGCCACAGGACACACAACTAGGGTTTCTGGGACGGTTGCTGGAAAATCGGACTAATACCATTTTTTTTCTACTTCACCTTTACTTAGAAATGGTTTACTTTTTAAATCAGGGATTTCCAAATATTTACATATAAAATATATATCTTGTGTGTATATATATATATATATATATATATATATATATATATATGTAATGTGTATCATGTACTATTTACATAATACATATTGCATATCAACCATAACACACACACACAAATGAGTACACAAGAACATTCTGGCTGTGTTCAGAATGGAAAGCGTAGTATACACTGTGTACTGCTTTTTTAAAGCACCATGTAGCAAGGGTACAATATGCAACAATAATATAAATCATTTATCAGAAATAAATGTACTTCTTTTGCATTTCAATTTTTGTCATTAGATAAAATAACTTGCAAGGAGGATGCGTTAAAATTGTGTTTGGCTTAGGTTGACCAAAGATACAGTATCACACACACACACACACAGTGTGTTCTGTTGTATATTGCAGATTTGGCAACAGTTGTATGATCGTCTGCCATTCTGAAAATAGCCACCAATCTGTACAGCACATGCAGGACGACGTGCCAAAACCATGGCCAATGAGAGACTTTGAGCCAAAAATGAACAACTTACCAGTCCTGAACTTGCTGTACGGTCCATTCTCATTCACCGGTCTACTACCGGACCAGAAGGGTAAACCTCGCTCACGCCACCTGAAGGAGGAACACCACACGCTCAATTTATCACATCACAACAAACACAACGTTGGCATGGTTCCTTTTTTAAGCCTTCAATTTGAATTTTGAGGAAGAACATTGGAAAAGACATGGAATAACATGCTTTTAATAAAATGATGGGAAGAATTCTCTTATTAATCTAACAAATAAACAGTGGCCTGAAAATAGAATACCAAAAGTGTTGGTATAAAATGGTACTTTTTCCAGAGGATTGTTAAATTGTTAACATGCTTTTTAAGGCTATAATGTTGTTACCCATAATCTATGTTTTGGTACATACTGCAATTGATGCAATTCTAATCTTGCATACTCTTTGCGAGATATTAATCAGATATTATGCAAATTTGATCTGGAAGATTTTTAACCGGTTGACAGCCCTATTTGAAAACAGATCTGAACTTAAATGGCTGTAATTCATAAATGCATTGGAATACAGACTTAAGTTGGTCTCTTTTTAAAGAAGACACTATAGATTATTGCAGAAGTAAAAAAAAGTTCTAGACACTTAATGTTACTCTAAAACAAATGCACAAAACTAAACATTTTATATTTTATCCAAAATATATATTTTACAAAATAATTTGTACTCTAAGGTTGCTAGAAAATCAAAGCCGCACGTCTAACCAAGTTGCGTTCCAAATTTGAAGTTGATATCACAAAAATTGAGCATCATCTATTGTGTTACCTTGGAAACAGTACTTTGAGTGTTTAAGCTTTCGAATGCTGCCTAATTTAAAATGATTGCTAAAATATGTGATTGGGAAAAAAGCAATAAAAAAAGTGTGCCAATTGTCCCAATACTGGGACATTGACAGTTACCAGACAACAAATACTTGAACGTGTCATGCATGTATGTGATTAGGTTTGAAACTCAACAGCAGGTTAGTGGAAGCAGAACTCACCAGTGGAATATGAAAACAGCAGTGATGAAGAAAGCAGAGACAATATCTGTCAGGATCCACATCAGACTGTATTCGTCTGGAGTCTGCGCCAGGATTTGTGAGGAAAAGAATCGTCATGGTCCTTCGAATCATAGAGTTGAATATTTGTGATCTCAATGCAAGGCTCAACTCACCATGAGGAACAGGGGGCGCTGCAGTTTCTTAAGGATGTGCAGGGCGTTGGTAGTGACCGAATGAACGCCGGCGCACCATGCCAGTGAATATAACCATGGCTGACTGATCACGTACAGGTTAGTGCTGATGTTCACAGAGGCGTACTTTCTGAAATCAGAATCACATTTAGCGGACCGCGTTAAGAAGTTTCAGACTTTAATTCTAAAGCTTTTCTCTGCAATGCACCAGAAGATTACATTAGAAGACGAAAAGCAAGAAAAACATCTGATGTGAGTGTGTTCATTTGTGCCATCAAGGTAAAATGTGTTTTCATTTTAGTGTCAACTTTTAAAAAAAAAAAAAGCATGCAGAAATGTAGAAAAGCTGAGAGAATCGACAATCATCGAGGATGCATTGTTTATATCTCAGAGGAAAGATGTGCATCTTTGTTTTAAGTAGAATTATTTAGAATTACAATAATATTTAACAATATTTCTTATTGTGTGTGTGTGTGTGCATTATATATATATATATATATATATATATATATATATATATATATATATATACACACATACATACACACACATATATATATATATATACACACACACACATTTATATATATACACACACACACACACACACATATATATATATATATATATATATACACACACACACACATATATATATATAAATATATACACATAATATATATATATATATATATAAATATTATGCACGGACAGCACATACTCTCTCTCCACTCAAACACACACACACAGTACGAACACAGAAACATGTTGTCAGCGCTGCTCTGACGATTTTATCAGTAAAATAGTTTAACAACTTAAAAGCTACAAGACATTTCTCACTAGCGATGTAATACCGGCGCTGTTCATGGAGCAGACACAGAACACTTACAGTTTCACTATTAGTAGAAACGCTGATGTCAAACACTGTTGAAGACGCACAGACTCGGGTAATTCACATACGCATGATCAATCTCTCTCTCTCTCTATAACTGCATTAGTCTGCTATCAGTGACTCAAGCCTCTGTCACTAGCTCTAAAATGACGTTTTGGAATGAGCAACAGAGGGTTGGGACTACATGAATAAGAAATTAGTCCTATACCCAAGAGCGTTTTAAGGACAAAAACCTGACTAATGTCTTGAAATACATCCTCTGAACAATGTGAGATGTGGTAGCCGTAGTATAAGTGGAATAATTGACTCCGGTCCGTTGAATTATTGAAAAATAATGCACGCGACAACCTGACATACCTGATCTGATCCTGTGACATGTAGCTGTAATGGAGGTTGAGTCGGACTATATGTTCCTCCTGCAGCTCCTCTATAGACGCATAATCTCCAGACGTCTGCTGCAACTCTGGATCCAGCTCCTGTACCACACTCCTCTGATCGGCCGGCAGCCACAGCACCTACCAGAAAACAGGCCAAAAAAACACACCATAATACATCATTAGGCATGGTTTCAGCTCATTTTTTCCCTTTTTTTAATAGAACAGTTTAAAAATGGAAACACAAAATGCCATGAGGTGGTCACATGACATGACATTATAATGCCATTGTTTAAGGTTAGAAGAAAAAGTCAGCATCCAACTAGGGTTCATGAACTACCTGACTGGAGTTAATGAAGGACTCGTTGTGTATGACCTCCAGGGTGCGAGTGATCCACGTGTCCCTGTACGGGTGGCCTCGGGGTGGACGTCTGAGGTCAAAGATCACCAGTCTCTCATGCTGAGCGGCCACATTCAGGAACTCTTTCAGTGTTGGTACAGTCTGGTTTTGGACCTGAACCCTCTCATTTAGATCAAGAGAGGAGGCTGTACTGAAAGGATCCCTCTGAGAGGAGATAGAGATAGAGAAGACTGGTTAACTTGAGTTTTTACACCTCACGGTCTTGCCAAATTAATAAGGCATGCAGTCTGACAACAGTTTATAGATCAATTATAAGATCCAACATCTTAGGAGCTAAAAGATGGTGCATTATACACCTTTACACTACAATCCACAAGCATATTACTTGATCAAAGCCATGAATACCTCCCTCTATTGAGCTTTAAACTGGGTGAGGTTGAGCATCGGCAGCAGTTATACGACTTTTAGGGCTGGAACCGTGACGCAAGGCACCTACTGACAAAGCCTATTTCCAGCTAGAATCCTTTAATCCCGATTGATTCCACACAGGGATTTAAGAGGGATTCTGAGTTTAATTAAGGGGCCAAGAACCAAAGCATACATGGATGTGCACTGCATTATCATTTTTGTCATAGTTTGATGGGGTTTTATAAACCATGAGCGGTTTCTATTTGTTTTTAATCTGTTTTGAACACAACATCCTACAAGAACCCAAGTGATTTCCCTAAAAATATGAATGCATACGGTGTGCTGTCTGATAAAATGGATTTTAGTATCCATAATCATCCTGAAATAATAATGTTTCTGGAAAAAACATAATATAATATCCAGCTTTAAAGATAAACAAATATAAATCAATCGTCACTTCTCTAAAATGAAAATAAATAAATAAATAAAACAACACAGCAAAAGAAAACAAAAGCTTTGGAATAGCATACTGCTTTTACTCTTTCTGCAGTATACATTTATTTTCTGCATATTATGCTAATTTTCTGTTTGCGTTGAATGGATGCTGCATCCACAATGCATTGCATATATTCGCAATGATTTTTAATTATTTTTTATTTTAGTTGACTCATTACTTGATCATACTGTCCAAAGTTAAAACATTTTTTATTAAATATAGTATAATATTTATATATTTACATATATTACATTGTTATTTTAAAGTAATTTATATTATTGATATTTTTTACTAAACATAATAAAATGCAAAATAGCCGTAGTTATACATTCCAAGAAGGTAACTGGATGGCACTTGAAGGGGTGAATCTACCAGGGTGCCAACCACAGATAAGGAAACTGCCAGCCTAAGAAAAAGCCTCGCCACCCCAGATTATTTTTCCCAGTATCAAATAGAAATGCAAGCAGTTTCCCCGTTTTATAGCAGCTATGCTTTAATGTGATGACATAAGAAAACACATCTGCTGGACGTGCTGTGTACTTAACTTCATTACCAGATGACTCTTATGAACCGGATCTTTTTGGTGAGTCAAAAGCATACAGCACAACCAGTTTAGCCCAAATGGGCTGTTTTCCAGTTGTTCGTGATTCGTAAAATTAGAGGGGATTGCGGTTATAATTTCCACAAACCTTCTCCTCGTTTATTTTGACCTTTGTCGAGTACAGTGATTTTTACAGATTCTCCAACGCCCGCTGCACTTTCATCATCCAAGAAAATAAATTGAAACCAATAGCCATGCAGATCTCAATCACAGACACTAATGGCAGAGGTAGCTAAGAATCTAATCTTCGCTAAATAGATTGTCAAGGCAACAAAGTTTCAAAGTCTTATCTTGAAATAGATTGGGGTTTTTTGCCCTCAAATTTGATGCACTAAAACTTGTGATTCATATATCATCCAAGTAGGCCACATAATATTGATAAAACAACTTCTCTATGTAGTAATGATAGACCTGCTCATACAAGCTCATCATTTAGAGAGTGTTGAAGTGTTTAATAGACAGTGTCTTGGTGCCCTGGATATTGATATTTTGTTATTAGGGGTCAAATCACCCAAGGTAAATTGGTTCTTACGAACCGGTTCTTTTTCAACTGAGAGATTCAGTCATCTGAACAGAGAGATTAAAGTGATAGTTCACCCATAATGAAAATTCTGTCATGGATGGACTTTGTCCATCTTAATATTCAATGATATTATTGAACTGAACTGAGCTTGATGATGACTTTTTTTTTTCAGAACTGCTTTATAGATGAAATGAGCTAATTTAATAATTGATGATCTTTACAACGGAACTGAATCAACACTGAACTGATTTCAGCTGAACAACAGCCAATGTGCATAATTTTCCTGTTATACCTGTAAAGCTGCTTTGAAACAATCTGAATTGTATAAAGTGCTATATAGATAAAGGTGACGACTGCAGTAAAAACCACATCATAAGATACATTTCAATTAAATCGCTAATCATTCACATGGGCCATTTGTGCTTGGACCATGATGATTGCCGCTTGCGTCCATATTTTGTTTTTAATTATAGTATAGATGTAGCATATGTGTCACAGTATAGATGTCTGAATGCTTGCTTGCTTGCTTGGGTTTTACACAGTCCTCATGCCACCCCCTTGCCACCTTATAAATGATAGTCTAGACCTTATAAATAGATGCTAGTATAGCATTATGCACATAGCCTCGCCATCAATATATTCATGACTGCTGGTTCATGAGCAGGAACAGAAGGTGCTGGATCATTACCCGAAGAAACCAGGATCCAGCGCTGAGCATCTCCAGCTCTGCCCAGGTGAACATGGCCGCCGGGTCATCCGTCCGGTTGGGAAACACTTCGTGCACGTTGGTTGTCCTCCTCAGAGTGCTGTCATGCATCAGAAACGGGACGCCATCATAACTGCAAAGAGGAATATTGTGTGAATTTTAGCATGCTCAAATGGGATGGCAGCTGTTTTTGTATTCTGTGAAATCCACTTCAGTTTGTTTTAGAGAATTTTTTTCCCATCTAAATTATGAAAAGTATTCAAAGTATTGTGTTATTTTAGTACTATGTATAGTACTATGTAAGAACCATTACAGTATTCATTTTGTCATGTCTGTTTGTGGTTTTGTTAATGTTTTCTTGTCTTTTATTTTGAATTTCTCTTAGTCATGCGTTTCCCTTGCTCCTCATGTGATCATGTCACGTGCTTCCCTTGCTTCATGTGTGATGTTTTCATTGGTTGTTCTAGTCATGTGGTTCTCTGTTCTGTTTTGTCATTGGTTCATTGCTTTTAGGTGTGTCTTGTTAGGTCCATAGTTTTTAGGCTCAGTCGACTACATACAACGCTGCACAGACCGATCGGCGGCTGACTTGAAGCAGTGCATGCCAGTTAGAAATTGTGTCCGACTTGAGACAGCGTCGACGCCATGTGGCTGTGACGTATGCCATTAAAGTAGTGCGAGAGCGATTCGAGAGCAGCCGGAGGACTCAGCCAGCGCAGCTTCTCAAGATCGAGTGGCTGCACGAGCTCTGATGACGACACAGCTGTTCCAGGATTGGCCGGATTCACCGCATGACAACGATCACGTGGGTTTCGTGTTTGTTCGAACACCTTCAGTTCCACGAATGCTCACAAATCTGTTTTTTTAAGACAGTAAAAGCATGTAGTTTTCATGTAGTTGCGATGTTATATTGTGTCATGCTTATCAAAATAAAACCGATAAAAAACGTAGACCCCACTACATTGGTATTTAAATAGTAGGCTTATGTTGAACTTTACTCTTGTACAAACGGACGCTGTATTTAGCAGTACAAAGTATTAAATTGAAACGTATCTGAAACATCTGTGTATTTAACAAATATTGTATTTATTTCACTTCAGCAGTGGTAAATTATACAAACACCAAGTGATCGGTCACTACGGGAAGCAGAAAGTGTCCGACTTCATGTTTCTGTTTGCAGCTCCTCCCCGCCTGCACGCGGCAACTCTCGCCGATCGGTTACATCCAGCCGCAGCCCATGTCCAACACACCTTTTACTGTATAAGTGCATTCATGCCATGTCGGAATTACCGTAGTTACTACCGTTCATTTTTTTGTATTTGTTTCATTATTACTGTAGATAAAAAAAATGTGTATAAAATGCTGTGGAAGAAATCACATTCACAAAAAAGATATGGATTTGATACCGGGTCCCCTCTAATGGTCAGATATGGCTGATAAATACATGACTACAGGTCCGTAGCCAGCCTATTGAAAGGGGGGGTTCTTTTTTTCAAAAAGTGGACCTTTTTGCAGTTTTTCTCCTCCTTTTGTATTTAATTATGAGGTTCAAATACTTCATTTTGGTGACCCTTTATGCACTAATTTGTCTGCTAGTTAATGAGCACGCTTTTTGATGCACCTAAAATATTTAGGCGGAGTGGGACCAAAAAATCTACCGGGAAATTTCGTAGACCACCGGCCGGTATTTTTTGGGAAAAAAATAAATAAAATTTGCAAGAACCCTTGCAAAATTATTTTCAATAGACTAAGAAAGCCACCACTACTGGTCACATCTATGGTTAGATTGATTTGTTTAGATCCAGTGAAGTGTCCCACCACTTTTTCTCAGGATCGATATTATTTAATATACTATTAAATAAAAGATCTAGCGCTAAAATGTGTTGTTTTTTAACTCGAGCTGAGCGCTCGTTGCCACGGCGATCGGTTGCATGGATACAGTGTTCTCTTGTATGAGGTCTTCTCTCGGACGCGCGCTTCAATCTATCGCTGTTGCGGAGACTCTCTATTCATTCTGGTGAAATCACAAAATAAAATGCACACAAACGTGTCCCTGCTTGATATAGACTGTCTATAACCACTGATGAACATATTCAGTTTTGATGAAAGAAAAAAAAAACTATACGAGTGTGGATTAGAACCCATAACCTCTGACACGCTTGGCAAAAGATCTACCACTAGACCATTTAAGAACTCAAAAATAGGCGGATCGATGCATTTATTTACACGTTGAGCAGAGAGGCTGCACAGTTTGACAAGCGGGTAGCGGCCGCTCACCAGGCCGCCAGATGGTGTTGCTCAGAACCTGCAATGTAGAACTATTATCAGACCGGCCCTCGCGGCCTCGAAAACACTACCGGCCCACCGGGAAAAGTCCCGACTCTCCCGATTGCCACTCCGCCCCTGGCGAGAACTCTCTGAACTGCACGCGCGGCGCACACACACATCCAGCTACAATAATCATATTAATTTGGAACAGCAACCCAGAATATTTGTCACAAGCATTGATTAAAACGATGACAATAATCACATGAAAAAAAAAAAAAACGACTTAAATTCTGGACCTTTGGCAGTGAGGGGGGGTTCGTTCGAACCACCCGAACCCCCCCTGCCTACGGGCTTGGACTGACAGTGTCAAGTCATCAAACCTACGTAATATAAGCTGCAAACAGACAACACGCTCCCTCATCATCATCCATGCTTCGTAGGGAGCTTCCTGCCGCTCATGCAGTAAAGATGAGAGCGCTAACAGGATTAGTGTTCAGCTAATCACCTTAACCTGAGAGCAGTGACTCATCCAGGAGTGGTTAGCGTCAGATCTCCATTTATACACCTCTTGGCTAGAGCAGACCTTTGTCTAGAGGACATGACCTTGTGAATGAACGGCCCATTCATGGTTTGTTGATGTATTTGAAGCAGTAGATCACAAAAATGTCATAGGGCTGATAGCGCAGCCGCAGAATGAATTTGAAAGGAGGTTGCAGGGTATTTTATGTACCATCAACATGAGCTCTGCTGTCTGCATAGGCAGCACCATAACCTTAAATGAAACCTCAATATTGACTGATCTGAAAAACTTTTCATAGATAGCAAAGCAAATAATGCTGCTCACTTGAAGTGGACAAGAGACTTGACTTACAAAGGATTCTTAGTTTTTTGCTAAGATAACAATGTAACAGTTTACAAATGCAACATTAATGCATTAACTAACAATGAGCAATATATTCGTTACATGATTTATTAATCTTTATTAACAAATGTTAATCTTTGTTAACATTTGTTATCCAACTATTGTAAGTTAATTTTAGAGCATTGAATAATAAATGCTTTATTTTAATAAGTATTTTTAGTTAAACTTTATTTTAAGGTGCCCTTGTTACAGTGTAATTATAGAAGTACGGAATAATATTAATTGACAACATATACTTACTATATGATTCGGATTAGGTTTAGGGTTAGCTGCTTATAATTATGCATAATTTACTGGTATTACTATAGTAAGTACATGTAAGATGTATAACAGGGACCAATGCTAACAAATAGAAGCTTATAGTAAAGTGTTACCGACAACATGATACTCCAGTAAGCATAAAAATACATTCCACACACAAATATTGGACAACACAGACCATTTTTATATTTAGATTTGAACCATTTTTTATCAATCGTCAGTATCAACTGATTGAAATCTACCGCAAGTATTTGAAGGATTTGCAGAAGATTGCATTGTCGGTGAAAGATCCTACCTCAGAACTAAATGAGGTTTCTTATAAGGCCGCATGATTTAGAGTAATAGATTAGTTTTAGATATCACAATCATGTCTTAAAGCCAAATATTTTCTTAAATCTTTGCAGTGTACATAACAGAAGTGGCAAAATGTTTACATTTATGCATTTGGCAGACGCTTTTATCCAAAGCGATATGTTTTGCATTCAAGGTACAAATTATATTAGATCATGCATTCCCTTGGAATCAAACCTAAGACCGTGGCATTGCAAAGCACCACGATCTAGAACCACTTGAATGCCTAGGAATGATAATACTGCTATGTTAGAAGCCATAAAAGAAACATGTCTTAAAACTTGCTTTTAAATGCTTTTATACAAATACAGTAAGTAGGTATGATAAAGATGCTCACCTGATTGTGACGTCTGTCTCCAGCCCCTCTCCTCCTACTTCTACAGCCTTCTCAAAGGACATCTGGGTATTTTCTGGTGCAAGCTGTTTGAAAAGAATCAACAACGTCAAACCTTTCGACAACCATTTTGAGTCTTAACCATTGTAATCAAGTCAAACATAAGAATTTTTTTTTTTTTTATTCCAGTTAGAATCAGAATTAAAATCTAAGTCAAGTTTAATTTTGAAAGAGAAGTCAAACAGACATTGATTTTAAATGGCATGCTGACTTAAACCCACACAAAATCCACATGTGCTCTTTCAGTATAACACAACAGGGATCTTAAAATATCATGAGGTAAAAATACCACACCATGGGTGCTCCTCTATGCCCGATGAGGGTGGGTGCTGGCCCCAGCGTGCCCTCCTCTTTGATGCAGGGGGAATACATGCCCAACGGCACCAGATACAGGGCCAAGAGAACCGCCAAGTACAAGCTGAGGATAGCCACCTGCCTCACTGAAACGCACAATATACCCCTCAATGAACATATGAGAAAACTTAATGAATGAAAGACAAATCCAACTGTTACAAAAACATATTGCAACTTTTGCAATATATGATGAACCGAATTATAGTTATTAGGGGCTTAATCAAGGATCCTTATATACTTAGGATCCTTATATACCTTATATACTTGGGGGGGGGGGCATTTTTATCTGATTCCTTAGGACCTCTTGATGGATGAATCTTGACATTGTCATCCTGGAATATGGCCATGGATGTTTAAGAAATTAAAAGCTACACACACTCCATCAATTAAGGTTTGAAAAACTGTTGCCAAACATATAACACGCTAGAAACATAATCACAGCAATAATGATCCATTCATAGACCCAATTTAAACCCAAACAGCAACTTTTAAGCTTTAAATTTATTTAAAAAAAAATAATATATATATATTTATAAAATGATGCAATTTTCAATGAGCAGGAATCTTCAGTATATATATATATATATATACACTCACCTAAAGGAGTATTAGGAACACCAGTTCAATTTCTCATTAATGCAATTATCTAATCAACCAATCACATGGCAGTTGCTTCAATGCATTTAGGGGTGTGGTCCTGGTCAAGACAATCTCCTGAACTCCAAACTGAATGTCAGAATGGGAAAGACAGGTGATTTTGAGCGTGGCATGGTTGTTGGTGCCAGACGGGCCGGTCTGAGTATTTCACAATCTGCTCAGTTACTGGGATTTTCATGAACAACCATTTCTAGGGTTTACAAAGAATGGTGTGAAAAGGGAAAAACATCCAGTATGCGGCAGTCTGTGGGCGAAAATGCCTTGTTGATGCTAGAGGTCAGAGGAGAATGGGCCGACTGATTCAAGCTGATAGAAGAGCAACTTTGACTGAAATAACCACTCGTTACAACCGAGGTATGCAGCAAAGCATTTGTGAAGCCACAACACGCACAACCTTGAGGCGGATGGGCTACAACAGCAGAAGACCCCACCGGGTAACACTCATCTCCACTACAAATAGGAAAAAGAGGCTACAATTTGCAAGGGCTCACCAAAATTGGACAGTTGAAGACTGGAAAAATGTTGCCTGGTCTGATGAGTCACGATTTCTGTTGAGACATTCAGATGGTAGAGTCAGAATTTGGCGTAAACAGAATGAGAACATGGATCCATCATGCCTTGTTACCACTGTGCAGGCTGGTGGTGATGGTGTAATGGTGTGGGGGATGTTTTCTTGGCACACTTTAGGCCCCTTAGTGCCAATTGGGCATTGTTTAAATGCCACGGCCTACCTGAACATTGTTTCTGACCATGTCCATCCCTTTATGGCCACCATGTACCCATCCTCTGATGGCTAATTCCAGCAGGATAATGCACCATGTCACAAAGCTCCAATCATTTCAAATTGGTTTCTTGAACATGACAATGAGTTCACTGTACTAAAATGGCCCCCACAGTCACCAGATCTCAACCCAATAGAGCATCTTTGGGATGTGGTGGAACGGGAGCTTCGTGCCCTGGATGTGCATCCCACAAATCTCCATCAACTGCAAGATGCTATCCTATCAATATGGGCCAACATTTCTAAAGAATGCTTTCAGCACCTTGTTGAATCAATGCCACGTAGAATTAAGGCAGTTCTGAAGGCGAAAGGGGGTCAAACACAGTATTAGTATGGTGTTCCTAATAATCCTTTAGGTGAGTGTATATATATATGTAGTAGTCGACATTTGAAGTTAATCAAAAAAATTGTCCTAAGACAAAAACGGGTATTGTTCAAAATTCATGTAAAACTTTGATGAAAGGTTTTGATCCACTTCAAATGTTGACTAGTGTACATATATACACATACTGAAGCTGGTTAAATACAACCATCATTTGCAAAAGTTTCAAGGTTTCTGATCTAGGCAAAATGTCATCAACATATTCCCCATCATAGCCAAATCCACAAAGCCACCCTCTTGCCAAATACATTAAAAAAAAACATCATACCGGCCAATACAATACCAGTACAATCATTTAGCACCCTGAATAAACTTCAGAATTACAGAAAGATAATAGCGCACTGACAGGGTCCACTTAGTTACTGCAGCACCCGTTGGGTCGCCTAATGAGAGTTTATGTCACCTCTACACTGGTACGGCTCATCTCAAGAAGAGAGAGACGTTGTCTTTGTAAGAGAGGGATGATGGGACAAAGAGACGTCTCTGGGTGGAGGCGAGCGTCACACAGCTGGTGTGAGTTTAGCCTCTGTCCTGCATTTGTCTTTCTGACTCGTTCGTCATGCTTTCAGTAAAGCGCAGAGAGAGAGAGAGAGAGAGAGCCGCAGACATGACTCAGCCGAACATCAGCCAGATGCAGAGAGTGAGGAGAGAGAGCAGGAGAAAAGCCAAAGGGAAAGAAGAAAAGGAGGACCGGAGGGGGCAATGCTTTTCGAGGACAAGCTCTTGGTTTTTATGAGTCTAACAGCACAATGAAAAGAAAGGACAGATGCAGCAGCTGTGTTAACAACAGATAATAAATTGAAACCAACAAAATGACACCATTTCCATTGACTTGAGAGAAGGAATGATGTAACCGACTAATGGTACTATGGTATAACCTGCCCATAACCAACATGGACATCATGGTTTTTGTTTACAAATAATTTTACTGGGATATCATGGATAAAATGTCCCTTCTACTCCGTGTTATCTAAAATTAAACCATTTCAAATAACAGAAATAATTTTAATAGTATGTTAAAATGAACATTATAAATGTTGCCTTGGTAACTAACTAAAATAAAATATAAGTTTGTAAAAATAGGACCCAATGTACTGTTAATATGGATGAATTTTCCCAAAAAAATGTAGGTTTTATACCTGTATTTTGAATAACACATTGCATTGTGTTTCAGGGTTAAACGAAATGTCCGTAAACTGAACAAATAATGTCCTTTCTAATGTCCTCTCATTTTAGTAAATCGTGGCCAATATTTACTAATTCCTTCCCTTGTTTTAAGTGAAATTTGCGCATGTCATGATATAATAATTTAGTTTCCTCATTTGACTAAATTGTGAGCACGATATACTAATTTGTTCCCTTGATTTATTAAGTCGTGGACACATTGTATCAATTCCTTCTGATTTAACTCAAAAAAGGAAACACGTTATTATATTGTGCGCACGATTTAGTAAAACAAGGTTACTAATTTGTAAAACATGCTGACGTATTAGTAAGTAGTGGGAACGATTTGTTAATTTCTTTAAAGAGTTAATTTACCAAAAACTAATCATTAATCACTCACCCTCATGTTGTTCCTAAATCCAATCTGTTCATAATATGAAGCGATCGAGTCTATTTAGAAAATTTGGACTGAACCGCTTGATTCATATGGATTAGTTTTACAATCTCTTTATGAACTTATTGAAGCGTCAAAGTTGTAGTTGCGTAGCTGTCAATGGAGAGCACAGAACTGACTCAGATTTTATTCAAAATATTTTCATTTGTCTTCCGAAGATAAGCGAAAGTGTAATAGGTTTGGAACACGACGGTGAGTGCATGATGACAGAATTTTCCTTTTTTCCTTTAATATTTTTACGCCGTACCAGATAGCAAAATGTCTGAAATCACTTCCAGCACCTTAAAATATATGGATGGGAAAATGAAAGTGGCTTGAGTTGATGTGTAGCACAACAAAAAAGAGGAAAGAGGTGTCTGTCAAATAAATGCTTGCTTGAGCAATGCTGTGCAACACTGGGCGATTATAATGGGAGCAATCTAGCTTTGTTGCATCAATTTAGACAGAACAAGCTGCTTTTTTTTATTTTTATTACAATCACCATCTATCTATCTATCTACCTATTACCATTTCAATCACATCCAACTCTTGGTGATTCTATGGCTATCTCCTGCCATACGCGAGATACTGTCCATGAATTTTCTTGACAATGATTTTTCCAGGGTGGGTTGCTAGGTCTTTCAAAGTCAATCTTCCCCAACCCTCCCAATTACATGGCTTGGTACTCACACACACACACACACACGCATTCACACCTACAGACAATTTAGCATCTATACTACATGTTTTTTGGATTGTGGGGGAAACCGGAGCACCCGGAGAAACCCACGCAGACACAGGGAGAACATGCATACTCCAAACAGAAAGGAGTCCTGGCTCAGCCGGGACCTTCTTGCTGTGAGACGAAAGTACTACCCACTGAGCCATTCTTTCAAATCCACTGATGTTAGTGGTATCTGGTTCGAGACTAGCAGGTGTAGAGGCCATTTTTCAGCCCAGAATCTTTTTTTGGCAAAAACAACTAGAAGATGTGTTGGTTGAAATAGGATATGACCAGAATCACAATGCATTTTCATTTGTTGCCAGCAAGCACCAAACAGGATCACGTACCTCTCTTGTTCATGCGAAAGAAGTGTAAGGCTATTGGCCAGGACAGAAGTGTCATTAGTGAAACTCCGCCCAGGTGCAGAAAGGGTGCTGTGATCTGCACACAAAAATGGAAATACATAAATGCACACTGCATGAACTGCACTTGATGTAAATTGGAAAGCTAATTCGACTGTTTGTCCCAATTGCTGTGTCGAGTGAAGAGACCCACCTGAAATGAAAGGAGCAGCGTCGTCCATTCTTTGCTCCATAAGTCAGAGAGCACAGCTGTGGCACTGATAGAGAAAGCTAGAGTCACCAGGATACCAATCTGTGAAAAGTCAAAAAATACAAAAACAAAACGTTTCTGAATGGCATTTTGGCTAATGTTGGAACCAAAAACCACTACAAAAACAACATTTGTGTTTGGAGAGAATAAAATAAAACTTCAACTAATTACAGCAGCCCCCAAAATTGCACTTAAAAATGCCATGTTTAAAAAACATGTCAAATTATTTCACTGTAGGTTCAACGCAATCTGAATCACATGAAGCTGTTTCTCTGGTAACGCAGATATGGAATGAATACAAATGTGCAAGATGGGGTGTCATTCACAGTAAGGGTGAATGATGAAAAGACTGTTTTCTTTGATCACCTTGTGGCTCCAGTGGAGGTAAAGCCTCTGTCCTTCAGAGAGAAGGCACACCGCTAGGACCTGCAAACATCAAGACCAAAACATTTATTATGAGGACAAGCGGAGGCTGAAACGCTTTGTTGTTGTTGTTCAGTGTTCTCACCAGCAGGAGGGCGATGTAGGTGAAGAGTGCGGCAGCGACCACCAACAACACCACTGACCACGGGAACCAGAATCCCAGGTTCCCGAAGTTAAACCTGCAGAAATAAAGATCAGATTTTTTTTAAATGATAGTTTTTAAGGGTTTTTTTGTTTGAGAATACCAAAATAAATCAATCAATTAATCCATCCCTCTGCATCATTCTCATGGATTGGTGCCAATTGTATCTGAAAATATCAGGATTGTTTTTTTTTACCATATCATTTGAAACCCGAATAAGTATAATCATAATGATAAGAACTGTTAGCAATAAGCTTTATGGCGAACGCCACATGAACAAACAGGAAAACAGGTCTCATTGCATCTGCTTGTCGGAGAAAGTGTTAACAGAATGAGTACAACATGAATCGATGGCGATATCTATAGACTTTTAAGGTAATCAACTGACCTAGCAAGTTATTTTTATTGTGGCCATTTTATTCAATTTTAATATCTGAATGTTCGTGAGAAGAAGAAAAATAAAAAACTTTTAGTATGTGAATGCATGAACTGATTAAATGTCTTGAATGCACTGCAAGTTTCTTTAGATAAAAGCGCCTGCCAAATATGTGTATGTGTATATACGGTATATTACATAAATAAATAAATAAAGTAAATTACATGAATAAATTACATCAATTACATTTTGTATATATATATTTTTTATAATGTTGTATATATGTGTATGTATATATATGTATATATATATATATATATATATATATATATATATATATATATATATATATATATAAAACATTCAAATATAATGGAAATGAATAGAGGCATGCAAATTCCTAATATATTCCTATATATATTTCTTTAAAAAAAAAGTTTCTATGCCTTCTATAATGTAAATTAAAATCAAACAAGAAAAGTTATTATTTCATTAGTAAGTCATATGAACACAGAAATGGCATGGTTTTCTTTGAACGACCCATCTAACTGTGTGAGTCCATCTGTCTGTCTGTCCATCCCGATACACTCACCAGTCAAAGTCATTGTAGTCATTCTGCGCCTCACTCCAGAAGTAGAGGAATATCAGGGTCAGGAAAAACGTTACGATGAGGAGAGCAAAACTACCACACTCCAACTGCAAAACAGAGCCATCATGAGCCGTGATGACACCCACACCGCACCACAGTTACTCAACAGTGTGAAAACTCAAGAGGAGGCTCAAATTTAAACACCACATGAGGCTAACACAGACTTTGAAATTCAAATAGTTGCTTACGAGCTGTACAGGACGGCCCGACTCAGTGTGCAGCAATAATACAGTGAGTCATCCGGCTGGTTTTAAATGACTCATTTTAAACGGATGATGCTTTCTGAGTCATACTGCAACTTATCGGCACTGAAAACAGCTCGATTTAGAAAGCGGCCCACGAGCTGAACAAGAGCTGCACTCGCTGTGTTCAAGAAAACTAATCAGCACATACAGGAAAAGTGCACTGATAAGTGCTTTCTATTGAGTAGCATGAGTGGCTTCAGCAGACATTCTGGTTAAGGGGAAACTATTCACAGATCTTTACGAAACAAGCCCCTTGAAAGAGAACAATATGTTAGAGAATGGAAACACTTGATATATGGGGTGTACTCAATACCAGCATGCACTGGGTTTATTCATCTTAATGTCTGAGCATATAATGGTAATATATCAACATCAAATTAACATTACATTTGCATTTACTGAAGAAAGTTTCATCGCTTTTAAGGTGGCAAAGGAATAGAGAGTCAAGGTCATGGGTTTGATTCCTAGGGAATGCTTGAACCGATTAAATGTAAGCTTAGAATACAATGCAAGTTGCTTTAGATAAAAGCAACTACCAAAATTCATAAATGTAAAACGTAAATGTAATTGGACTATGTGGTGATTTTGGACACATGAATACATGTTAAAGTGAGTGCTGGGACAGATGAGAAAACTACAGTGAATGCATGACATTTTACTTTCAATAAAAGGAAATTCATATGTAATTAAGATGAAAATCAATTCTTGATATTTAATTCAAATTATTTTTTTAATAAACTATATGTTCTTTCAAAAGCAATATATGAAGCAGTCATTTTAGAGTATTATATATTAATTATTACCATTATGTTTAATTTATTTTTCTTTCATCTTTAGTTATTTATTTCCAGTTAGTAATTTTAGTGCTTCAACTAAGTTTTTCATCTAATATTTATTCTTTATTTCAGCTTCATTTCAATTACCAAAAATGTTTTTAATAGTTTTAGTTAATGATAATAGCCCTAATGGGAAATATCTGAAATAGTGCTCTTTAAGAATCTCTCAATCAATGTCACGGGCTAACAGTGTGATAATCTAATAAGAATAAAATACATACATAATAAAAATACAATATTTGAAAATAAATATTACATTTTTGCCTGTGTCTGCCTTTTACTGAACTCACTAGATTGCAAGAATTATTTTATAATCTGACCTAAATAATGAATCTTATAAAGCAGA
Source organism: Gila orcuttii (assembly GCA_026230005.1). Taxonomy (NCBI): domain Eukaryota; kingdom Metazoa; phylum Chordata; class Actinopteri; order Cypriniformes; family Leuciscidae; genus Gila; species Gila orcuttii. The sequence goes on along the minus strand of JAPDVR010000005.1, from coordinate 24,804,456 downwards.
ATTATGTTCTCTATGATGCCTAATCATGCCGTCAAGGTAGAAAGCACACAATGGCCCGGTTTAACAGACAGGGTTTAAGATTAAGCCAGGATTAGGCCTCAGTTCAATTAGGACATTTGAGTGGCTTTTATTAAAGTGCCTTAGAAAAAAACATTACTCCTGTGCATCTTGAGACAAAACAATGGCACTGACATATAACATATCAGAGCAAGTTGCATTCAGTTAAAACAGCTCAAACATGCATTTTAGTCTGGGACTATAGGCTTAAGCCTTCTCTGAGAAACCGGGGGTGTGTTTTGGAAAAAAAGCTGCATGTAAACCATCATAAGGAGGAATTTAAAAGCAGTATGAGGGACTTCAAGCATCTTTTCTCACCCGACTACAGCAGCATTCCCCCGGCTGGGCTTTGGCACGCTGGTAGCGTCTCCACTGGCAGCCGTACAGGCCGGCCAGACACGAGACAAACGGCTGGTGCTCATAGCGCTGCAGCAGCTGCCGCCGCACCACCTTTAGCTTCCCCAGCTTCAGTCTGGACAGGCTCACCGGAGAGCGGCCCATAGATCAGCCGCTCCCCTGCATGGAGCGGCCCGGAGCAGACGGATGGAGGCAAAGAAAAAAATCTGCAAGAGACAAAGAGAGAGATCGTGAAGATTTGTCTCACTGTTCTCCAATTATATTGAATTCTATGGAGTGACATATCAAGCCACAGCGAGAGAAAACCGATCAGTCTTAATAATTCCATTGACAGTTCCTCCAATCCAGGTCACCTCTACTGTTTCCTGACAGAATGAGGCCTGTTTACAAAGGACCTTTCAAAAACCTTTAACAAACAGCACTCGTGAGACAAATACAGTACAATCTCTAGGGCCTCCCATGGGCCCCTGCCCTGCCAGAACACTCACAACTTCTCCACACAGATCACAGATGGATGTTTACACATGAAATCACCAATTCTTCTTTTTTATGGAATAGGCTACTGCACTCTGTTATAAATGATTCATCCGTGCACATCATTATTTTATTTTTTTCCATTCATGTAACCTCGGAATCTTGCATCAAAATATCTTCCCCTCCCTCTTGCGGCGACATCATTTTTTCTCTGATGATGCGTTTACTGGCGTGAGGGCGGGATAACCCGTCACTCACAGGAGATCCACCAATAGCAAATCAAAACCATCCAAACAATTCTAATCAATGAAATCAAATAAAAAAACTCAGGATTTACAAATGTACGATAATGTTCAAAAGGGTTTTTTTTTAAAGAAATGTAGGGTTTTTAAAAGAAAATTTGACTTATTTAGCAATTGCATTAAATTGATCAAAAGTAACAGTAAAAATATCTGTTACAAAAGATTTCCATTTCATATAAAGGCTGTTCTTTTGATTTATCAAAATATCAAACAACACAACTATTTTCAACATTTATATTAATACGAAATGTTTCTTGAGAAGCAAAATATTAGAATGATTTCTGAAGGATCATGTGACACTGAAGACTGGCGTAATGATGCTGAAAATTCAGCTTTGCATCACAGGAATTCATTACATTTGAAAATATATTCAAATAGAAAAGAGTTATTTTAAATTTCACAATATTACGTTCTTCACTGTATTTTTGCATGCAGCCTTGGTGAGCAGAAGAGATACATATCTTACCAACCCAAAACAGACTGGGCGGTCCGATACAGGATCTGTGAAGGGAATTCAGTGGGGAATAATTTCTGACCCGCCTCTGATCTCCAGACGGACACATCAGGAGAAGAGCAGCTTCCCCTTCACAAAGCAGCTAAACCGGTTAGTAGATATTAAGTCAGCGGATTATAGTAAAAACAGAAGAGATGTGATCCAGAACACTCACTGCTCAAGTAAATCGAGACAAAACAGATACTGATAAACTCTAGCAAAAAAGCGGCAAAACAAAGACATTATGGTAGGCTGTATTACTAAATCTGTTTTATTTCTTGATTCAGAACAGCATTTAAAACAAACATAGTTGTCATTTAACACTCCTCATTGCACATTTAAGCACACAGTGAAGTTGTCATTTGTTCCCTTCAGGACTGAGACTAATGAAGAACGAGATCACAGAAGCAGACTGTGATAGAGGGATGTCAGTGGTCAGCGTACAGCGTGTCATGGCCTTCAGGGTTTCACCATCAGGGAAGCGAGAGACGTGCTTGAGGTCTTTGGCTTGTGTTGTAGTAGTCTGATGATGTCGAGGTCGGCTCTAATGAGAATACCTGCGCTTAAGGCCCGCCCTGACTGGCTGTTGTCATGGTGATGACTGCCCTTGAGTGAAAGTGTCCCATCAGGATGTGTATCCGCTGGAGGGAAGCGTTACATTAGCTTCTTTATTGCTTCACTCAACATCCTTAATGCAACTATGAATATTTTACCTGTTCAAAACCTGGCAGCACTGATCTATAAAACGGAAAACAGACATTTATTTCCAGTTTTACAGCAAAAAAAATAATTTCTTAATACTTTTTTGTCTTGTTTTGCAGTAAAAATATCTTTCACAAAAAATGTATATCCATAAAACATGAAACATTTAGTTAAGAAATGTTAACAGAACATCTCTTTTGTGATGTTTATGCCCAAAAAAAAAAAAAAAATATATATATATATATATATATATATATATATATATATATATATATACTAGGGGTGGCACGGTTCACAAAACCCACGGTTCGGATCACGGTTTTAGGGTCACGGTTTTCGGTTCTGTACGGTTCTTGTTGTTATTTTTTCTTTTAATCTTTAACACTCCAGAAATGTACTTCAGCATATGATATAGGCTATAGCTTCATTATCCACAATTCAGGATACAGTATTAAAAAAAAACGTATATCATGTAATCATGCACAAACTGAATTTGACTTGACTTTAAGCACATTATTGAGACCATCTCTGAGGAAAGCTAGGTGACATTTTGATACAGCAAGAAAGACATTGATGAAATGCTTTTGTTTATTTGGCAAAAAAGGAGAATGTGTATTGCTATCTCTACAGGGACTTATGTGCATTTTTAGCACACAAAGATTAAAATTAACTTGCATTTATCAAACTGTCAACTTCAGTGTAGCTCTTACAAAATGTTTATCTTTTAAAAGAAAAAGAGAGGAACTCTTAAAGCACTATCTTTTAAATAAGTCAAAATATGTTCCACATAATTGCCTATAATGAGGCTATAACAATAGCAAAGGCATAACCATAAAGTGAAACATAAGTTCAACCTCAACACAAAAACAGTATCAACAATGCTTCTATTCCCTGAGAGTGAGGATACATTTTTTTCACTTGAAATTAAAGTGCAGTATTTGGAAACATATGACTGGAGTTCTTATCAAAACTTGGTGTCACTGTATACATTTAAATATCATAGGTAACATGAAATCCAAAATGTTCCCACACGGACTTGGGGCATCCTCCAACTCCGGTTAGCCTTCCTTGTATCTCCCACTTGCCATTTCTATACGTGAGCGAGACCTGCAGCACTCCAAACTCCACTTTCTATAGGCTTGTTCGACTTGAACAGGGGCTGGACAGACCGATCGGTTTATGACATCAAAGTACCGCGAGAGTGATTGAAAAGCATACGGAGCCGTTGCTCTCGCGGTACTTCGATGTCATTCATCGATCGGTCTGTGCAGCGCCGGTTCAAGTCGAACAAGCCTCATATGCATGTCCATTGTCATGTCCACACATCTCTTATTTCGCGCGAAAAGTAAACACACTGTCTGAGGTCACGAGCACGAGGTTACACTGCGCATGCGTCGAACCGTGCGACGCACACACGCACAGAACCGAGCGGTTCGGATGTTTTTTCATATACCGTGCCACCCCTAATATACACACACATTGTTTCTTAATATAATTACTAATATATATATATATATATATATATATATATATATATATAGGCTATTACTTAAGAAAAATTGTAAAGACTTTTTGCGTCACATCTTATTATATAACACAATGTCAAAGATAAAAGATTCATAGTCATGCACTTTTATGTACACAAGGCATAATTTCCTGAACGGTAAAATATGATGTTGTAATTAAGATATCCACAATGCAGATGAGATAACAGATGTCAGATGAAATTAAGTTTTGCATGGTGGGTCACACAATCATAAACTAAGAAAACACTGAATAAGCCAAAGATGTCACACGCTGACAAAAATCTAATATATCAAGTATATAAAGCAACATCATAAAAACACTGTTGTTTGATTGGCAGACTGTGAATACTCACTGATGTAGCCATTAAATCAAACAGTAGCCTGTGAATGGCAGCCCTTTATAAGCACTATTACAGGCTATTGCAAGAATAAATAAATGACTCAGGTTTTTTAAAATATTCTAAGAATATTTTATATACTTTGTCAGTTTTATTATATTTTCTAATTTTATTTAACGTTATATAAAAATAAATGAAGAAGAAAATACAATATTAATACAGTAATATTGTGAAATATTATCACAATTGAACTTTTTTTTTTTAGTAAGTTTTTTTTAGTAAACGGTTTTTGTTTTCTATTGTAAGATTTTAAAATTATTATTTTTTATGTCAAATCTGAATTTTCAGCATCTTTACTCCAGTCTACATCATCCCATGATCCTTCAGAAATCATTCAAATATACTGATTTGCTGCCCAATATATATTTCTTATTATTATCAATGTTGAAAACAGTTGTGCTGCTTCATATTTTTGTGGAAACCATTCAAACAATGATACATTTTTCTATTATAAATAGAAATTTATAATAGAATAGAGTTATAAAGTTATAATACCAAAACATTGGTAACATTATAAATGTCTTGGCTGTTTTTTTAATCAATATAAATAGTAATAATTTCTAATATTATTATATGTATTATTAACACTTTAATAATACAAAATATTATATATCAATATAACACAGTATTATATTAGCTATATTTTATATATTATAATGATTTCTGAAGGATCATGTGACCCTGAAGACTGGAGTAATGGCTGATGAAAATTCAGCTTTGCATCACAGAAATAAATTATATTATAAAGTATATTCAAATAGAAAACCATTATTTTACATTGTAATAATATTTCAAGATATTACCCTTTTTTTCTGTATTTTTGATCAAATAAATGCAGGCTTGATGAGCAAAGAGACTTCTTTCAAAACATTAAAAATGGTAATGTTTCCAAACTTTTGACCGGTACTGTATGTATCGTATAACTTCAAAAAATATATATTTGAAATATAATTTTAATGTAATATGCTTTTATGCATTATAAACTAAAACCCTCGACACAAAGGAGACACTGATAACAAGTTTGTTATCTGAACTTATTCTTGGGCGCAGCCTTATTGCGATTTTCTAGTAATGACGACGAAGACTTACAGATTGTCATGAAGTTAAACAATGTTTAGATCAGCAGCTCCTGTCTTCTCATTAGCTAATGGAAGATCATGCCATCTTAACTGCGACCCAGAATACACAGCGCTACGGTCATTTCTGAATATCCGTCCCACATAAAGCCAATTTCCTAATTATAGTGAGATTTAGATGCTACTAAAAAAAATCTGAAACCATAAAACAGCTTCCTAAACAAAAAAAACAAAAAAAAACTTTTAAAAAAGTCCTTTTAAAAGTGTTAATTTGACAACGTAATGTAAAGTAAATATTACTACATCTTTGTCATGCCCTTTGTCCGAGATATATGCAATTATGGCACAGTAAACCTCAGCAGTAAAACATTTTCCTCGCCTATCTAGCATGCAAAGTAACTTTAGCTGAAATTGCACAGTCAAACCGCCATATAAAAATATAGCCCATTGCTGACATCACAACTTTAAACAGTCCTCAGGCCAACAGTCAAATGACTGAAACAGATCTCAGTCCAATCTCCACCAGTAAACACATATGATCAAGAGTCTGAAGGCATTTGGATTGTAATCGAAATGGTACTGGTTTTCTGTGCATGATGCCACAAGTCTTTAATATGGAATGACTGAAGGAGATTGAGTTATGCGACTAACTAATCAGAGTAAAAGTATTCTCACGGGCAGTCTCAACACGGTGTAAAACAGCAGAAAGAGGCTTCATGCTCGCCGAGGCACAATGCTTTGTTTAGACATAAACAATGCACACAAATAATGAGCACCGCAGCAGGACTATTGTTCATTCCTGCCCTGAATCACTCCATGCACTCTGAGTCTCTCCCTCCAAATTCAATTCAATAAAACAAGGCTTTATTGGCAAGACTAGGCTACTAGAGGAAAAAGCATTTTTCTAATATTACTGTATGATTTATCTAATGTAGCCTAGTTTTGTTTATTTAATCCAAAGCAGTCCACATTGCATTCAAGGTATATATTTTATCAGCTCATGCATTATTTGGGAATCAAACCCATGACTCTGGTGTTGCTAGTGCTATGCTGTTTTATACACTGTCCAAAAAAAAAATGTTGCTGCCTTATATTTTTAAGTACAATCAACTTGAATGTTGAACTAAATTACATTAAACTGACTTAAAAAAATTGTTGAATATTGTATAACTTTGCCTAACTTGAGCAATGTAAAAATATATGTTGTCATAACTTTTTGATCATATGATTTGTTTAAGTCTATCTATGTGGTGAACTTACCATGGGTGTTTTTTAGTACCTTACTGTTCTAGATGATTCTATGGATTTGCTAGTTAGTTGCTAGGGTTTTTTGAGTTAGGTGCATGGCTACTTACTGGCCCAGCAAGTTGCAAGATTTGAGATGTTATTCATGCCAGTGGTGATGCGGATTCAGTTACAGTTACATGATACTGAGGGTTAGAGGTGTATTCAAATCACTAACCCTCAATTTGAGCAATAGTCATGCTTGACTTAGCAAATGGCACTAATAAAAAAAATAGAAAGAAAGAAAGAAAGAAAAAGAAAGAAAGAAATCCTTTTAACACTTTGACCTGATCTCTCTCACACACCAGCACTTAACTATATCTATATAAAGAAGGAAATGACCTGTTCGGCCAGACACAGACAATCCTCTTAACAGCCATAGCCTATGTCAAACCTCTGGCTCCAAACCATTCTGAATTAAAACAACACAAACATGGATTTATCCCATTTTGTCTGCTCAAACAGTTAAGTGATCTATTCTTTAAAAATATAAAAAACTATAGTAGGGTGGTATCAAATAGTAAAACTGTGGTATTTGGATATACACATACTGAATAATTAGCATATTCATATAGTACAGCAGGGTAACGTTAGAAAAGCCATACAACTTCTACCAGGCCTATAGCATGTCCAAAAAAACGCCAGACTAAACTGAACACACACAGACATAAGTTACACATTTGTTTTCTCTGCATTTCCAGAAGCGTCTGAACACTGTTACTGCTCTATTCAGTGACACTGTCATTCATTTTCTTTGACAATAAAACACCTGATGGTGACTGACACACAACATCAAGAGTTCGAACAGTTCGGCTACAGGCTCATCGATGACGCCGCGTCGCCAAAGTAACAGATCATTACTGAAAGACATGTAGTTTCACTCACCTATCTTTCAGTGGTTATTCCGGTTATTAGTGATCATCGGCCGTAGTATGGAAAGATGATATCAGCTCCGAATCGATCAGAGGATCGTTGAAGTGTCCGTGTGTGTGCGTGTGTGTGAACAGCAGCTGCTGGACACCTGTTACTCACAACATACAGCAACACACTCACAATAAACTCCGCCCACAGACACTCTCTCTCTCTCTCTCTCTCTCTCTCTCTCTCTCTCTCTCTCTCTCTCTCTGTCTCTCTCTCTCTCTCTCTCTCTCTCTCTCTCTCTCTCTCTCTCTCTCTCTCTCTCTACTTTGCATGTTTTTTTGTTTATCTAAGAGGGTTTATATTTCACACCAAAATGAATCAACACTGAACTGACTTCAGCTGAAACACTCTGTATTGTAAGCGCTAATATAGGTGACATGGCTTGACTATAAACTGCAGCAAAACTATGTTGTTTTTGTCACTAAATCGGTTAAAACTGTTTGTCTGTGAAGTTTTATATACAGAGAATATTTAGTTGTCAATATTTCATAGGTTTATTTTTTAGGAAGCAGTCATAAGGGATTCAAATTACAAATGACAGCTGACCTCATAAAAAGTTGAACATTTTTGTTAAACACCTTCATAGTGACTCTTGTCTTTACTGTATGCAATGATATGATTATACTGTAATTTTAGTTTACCAAAAATAACCCTACTTTACATGTTTGAAACAAAACAACAACAAACAAAACCACAGCTATAAACCAAGCATTTATGCAACTGGACTTTTGAATGAAAATATCATAATTATGAGACCTTGTGAATGTTGTGATAGCTTCCATATATGTGACAACTAGGCCGGTCTGGCTTATATATAACATTAAATATAAATAAACATGTATTCAGTGCCCTATTCACCTTGTCATACTGTATTAGACTGATTGATTGTGCAGAATGACTGAAGCATTTCAGTGGCGATCAGAGCAACAGATTGTGACTGTGCAAATTACATCTCACGATACTGATCATATGCCTCTAAACTGCTGTTCTCACTTCAATATTTCATTACACAGTCAAGATTACAGTCATTGCAGCTTTTAGCTTAGTTAGTTAAGCTCTCTGTCTGTGTGTGTGTGTGTGTGTGTGTGTGTGTGTGTGTGTGTGTGTGTGTGTGTGTGTGTGTGTGTGTGTGTGTGTGTGTGTGTGTGTGTGTGTGTGTGTGTGTGTGTGTGTTGGTTTGTGTGTAGATTTGTGTCCATGTTTATATTACATTGCGGGGACCAAATGTCCCCACAAGGATAGTAAAACCTGAGATCACCTACATTGTGTGGACCAGCCAGCAGTCCCCACGAGGGAAATGGTTTAATAAATATTCTTAACTTTGAATTTTGAAAATGTAAAAATGCATAAAGTTTTCTGTGATGGGTAGGTTTAGGGTTAGGATTAGTGTAAGGGGATAGAATATACAGTTTGTACAGTACAGTATAAAAACCATTATGCCAATGGAGAGTCCCCACAAAGATAGCGAACCAGACGTGTGTGTGTGTGTGTGTGTGTGGTAGCCTGATCTCCCTGAGACAGGAAACTCAATCTATGACACTTTTAGGGTATTAAAATACAATAGTCTTCAAACTATACTGCTTGTAAACTTGTACACTGCAGTCTTTTAGTAACATTCTGGCTCAGTTGTATATGGGTCATGCTGGTACTTTTCAGCAAGACATTAGCAATCCATTTTCCAGTGGGTCAATCGTGGAGAAAGCTAATAATATTTTTTGGAATAACAGGCTCAGTAGTGAGAGCAGGCACGTGCACACATAGACATCGAAGGGGGCTTGAGCACCTGCCCTTTTTATTCCTGGAGAGAAGGTGCCCTTTTTTCTGGGGTGCTTTTATTTTTATTTTTGAAAAATAATATATATTCCTGTTTGCGCACAGCTTCCCTGTCAAACAAATATATTTATTGAATAGTGTATCTAAATATCAGGTCAAGAGTTCTGAAGTGCTCTCTCTCTCTCCCCTCTGCGTCTCTGCGCAGCGGCGCACTCGTAGGCTATGTTTTTACGTTTCTTCAGTCTGAGTCTGAGGTGTCGTTGCCATAACGCGTTGCTATGGGTTGCATCACTTGCGTGTGACTGTCTTGCTTCGGACTTGACAGAAGAGATCAGTCTCCCTTCGAGGGTCGAAAACTCCGGAGTAGTGTGTGTGGACAGCAGGCGCAACCGTAGCGAAGGTTATGCGTTTAAAATGAAAATGCACTGTGTAAAACGTATTCCACAGACTGCTCGGCAACCGACGCTGTCGAGCCAAATATGGTTATTTCAGTGAGTAGGCCTATATCGCACGACGATTTTTTCAATAATAAAAGATAGTGTGTTAATTCAAATAACATACATACCATATCACATACCATATCGACTCGGTTACTAACGTAACCTCGGTTCCCTGAGAGGAGGGAACGAGTATTGCGTAAGTAGCTTACGCTATGGGAAAACTCCTTTTCTCGAGAATATTGAAGTCTTTATGTAAAACGCATTGCAGCTTCACAGCTGACAGCAATGAACGAAGGAACTCGGTCATTGGCTGTGCTGCGGCAACTTGCTTGAACCAATGACGGGGCGACTCTGAATGCGCGACCAATGAGCGCGCTTCGCGCCCGCGCGCGTCAGAGCCCGCCAAGATGGGCGTGGCCAAGCTATATATTGGGCGCCCCGTCATGAGAGTTCTTTAGGTTAAAACGACTGAAGCGAACTAACCAAGCACAAGCACGGCAGCTTACGCAATACTCGTTCCCTCCTCTCAGGGAACCGAGGTTACGTTAGTAACCGAGTCGTTCCCTTTCGAGAGGTCTCTCCTATTGCGTAAGTAGCTTACGCTATGGGAACACCATGCAAAACGCCGTGCGTGCTGAACTTCGCCTTATGATAGCCAGAGGCAGGTGCCTGAGCTAAAAAGCAAAGTTATCATCCAACTAGCCGGCAGAGGCGAGCTTTATATGTGGGAAAAAATACAGAGCGGCTAGAAGGCGCTCAGTGTGACACAAGCACATAATATCTAGATACGAACTCGCAGTTCAACTAGCATTATGCTGATAGCACATTGGAATGCAATGTCGGGACCTGTAGGTTGTAGAATCTGATAAATGTGGACGGTGAGGCCCAGCCTGCCGCCGCACAAATATCCTCGATCGGTATCCCGCTCGACCATGCCCAGGAAGAAGCCACACTCCTGGTGGAGTGTGCTTTGACTCCCCAGGGGCATTGAAGTCCCTTAGCTTCATAAGCCAGAGCTATAGCTTCGACTATCCAGTGAGAGATTCTCTGCTTTGAAACGGCGGAACCTTTCGTACGGCCGCCAAAGCATACAAACAGTTGTTCTGTCTGTCTGAATAGGGCAGAACGCTCCAAATACACTCTGAGAGCCCTAACGGGGCAGAGCAGATTAGCGTCGTGTTCGTCTGCTGGAGACGAAAGCGCAGTTAGGGAGATAACCTGTGCTCTGAAGGGAGTGGTGAGCACTTTAGGAATATACCCATGTTTCGGTCTAAGGACGACCCTGCAGTCGTTAGGTCCGAATTCTAGGCAGGCAGCGCTTGTTAAAAAGCGCGTGCAGGTCGCCCACTCTCTTGACCGAGGCGAGTGCCAGCAAGAGCGCCGTCTTGAGCGAGAGCTGTTTAAGGTGCACGGTTCGGAGTGGTTCGAACGGGGGCCCTTTAAGAGCGTCTAGGACCGTAGCTAGGTCCCAGATCGGCACTGAGGGGGGGCGTGAAGGGTTCATCCTCCTGGCGCCCCTTAGGAAACGAATAATTAGGTCGTTTCTTCCCAATGGACGTTCCATTACAAGGTCGTGTGACGCTGTGATGGCAGCCACATATACTTTGAGCGTGGAGGGGGTGCGGCCCGCCTCCAGAAGCCCTTGTAGGAAAACGAGTACACTCGTAATCTCGCATGTTACAGGGTTCAGGCCCTTGGTATTACACCAGTCACCGAACACTTTCCATTTCTGGGCATATAAGCGTCTCGTGGAGGGCGCCCGCGCCTCAGCGATGTTTTTTAGTGCTCCGCTCGCGAGGTTCCTGGGAACCCGTTGAGGGGCCATGCATGAAGGGCCCACAGATCGGGGCGGGGATGAAATATCATCCCGCTGGCCTGACTGAGGAGGTCTGGCCTCAGTGGAATCGGCCGTGGTGCAGATTGCATTTGCATCAGATCTGGAAACCATGTCTGGTTCTTCCAGAGTGGGGCTATCAGCAGCACTGCGTTTCCCTCCTCTCTGACCCGACTGATGACCTGTGGCAGCATCACGATCGGGGGAAAGGCATATAAGGGGCGGCTCGGCCAGCTCTGGGCGAGCGCGTCCGTGCTTTTCGTGAAGAAAAGAGAGCAGTGCGCGTTCTCCTTGGAGGCGAAGAGGTCGATCTCCGCTTTGCCAAAGGTTTTCCATAACCACTGAATCGTCAGAGGGTTGAGAGCCCATTCTCCTGGGAGAATCTTGTCTCTGGATAACATGTCTGCCCCCTGGTTCAGGGCGCCTGGCACATGCGCTGCTCTCAGCGAGCGCAAGTTGTGCTGGGACCATAAAATGAGTCTCCTGGCCATTGAATGCATGGAGCTCGACCTGAGTCCACCCTGGCGATTTATGTACGACACTACCGTCATGTTGTCCGTTCGGACCAGGACGTGTTCGTTTTTTAGATGTGGGAGCAGGGCTCTCAGAGCCAAAGCGACCACTTTCATTTCCAGACAGTTTATGTGTAGGCGCTTCTCCGGGTTTGACCAAAAGCCGGAGACAGGCCTGCCCTCGTAAAGGGCCCCCCAACCTATTTTGGAGGCATCTGTCGTTATCATCTTTCTCCTTGTGTTCACACCCAGGCTCACGCCTGACTGGTACCAGTCAGCGGCTTTCCAGTGCGTCAGGGCTTTTATACAGCCGTGGTTCGCTCTGATTAAAAAGTGGCCCGAACGCCACGCGTGAGTAGGGGCGCGGCTCTTGAGCCAGCGTTGGAGAGGGCGCATATGCAACAATCCTAGCTGGAGTACGGCCGATGCTGAGGCCATGAGACCGAGCATCCTCTGAAACCGTTTGACGGGGGCGCGCGCGCCCGCTCTGAATGATGTTGCAAGGCGCCGGATGGTGAGCGCGCGCTCCGATGAGAGACGCGCTGTCATTTGCATCGAGTCTAGAACTATTCCCAGGAAAGAAATTCTCTGGCTGGGAGATAGTATGCTTTTTGCTAAATTGATTCTTAGACCCAGGCATTCTAAATGGCTGATAATCCAAGATCTGTGTGTTATTAGCTGACTCTCTGATTGTGCTAGAACCAGCCAATCGTCGAGATAATTCAGTATTCGCACTCCCCTTCGTCTTAGGGGGGAAAGTGCTGCATCCATACATTTCGTGAATGTACGGGGAGCCAGGGACAGGCCGAACGGGAGTACTGTGTACTGGTATGACTGTCCCTCGAAAGCGGAATCTCAGAAACGGCCTGTGATGAGGCGCTATTGGAATGTGAAAGTAAGCATCTTTCAGATCCACTGAGAGAAACCAATCTCCTGGGCGCACTTGCGCGAGGATATGCTTGGTTGTTAACATTCTGAACGAGCGAATCATTAGTGCTTTGTTCAGGTGTCTGAGATCTAGGATGGGGCGGAGACCGCCATCCTTTTTCGGGACGAGAAAATAGCGGCTGTAAAAACCTGTCCCGCTCAGAGAGGGGGAAACAGTTTCCACAGCGCCCTTTTCTATTAGTTTGCGCACCTCGGTGCGTAGAACATGTGAACACTCTTTTCTCACTTTCGTCTCGACCACAGTCGTAAAACGTGGTGGCCTGCGAGCGAACTGGAGCGAGTATCCGTGCTTTACTATATTTAATACCCATTTCGGCATATCTGGAATGTTTTCCCATGCCGCTGCGTGTACAGATATGGGCTGAATACAGGCTAGGGGCGGGCCGCTGTGACGTAGGGACCCGGCTAGCGAATCGCCTGAGCTCATAGCTCTCAGAGGCGCGGGCGCGCGCTGAGCAGCTGAGTGAATGGGCGCGTGTGTGATTACAACAGTGCGCGCTGTGTTTGTAAAACTCGCAGCCTGAGCTGAGGTTTTGTTTGACACTGTAAGGGCAGTGTTTATAAGTGGGGGTGCATAAACAGTGGTAGGCACACGCGTCACTTTTATAATGTTTCCCGCTTTTACTGGGGATGAATTTATAACTGTGTGAACAGTGCTTGTGTGTAGTGGTGCGTATATGACCGTAGGCACGTGATCTACATTCATGGGAAGCGCAGCCTGAGCTGGGAATGAATTTGGCACTGTTTTGACAGTATCTGGGAATGCACACTTTGTGGACATGTGAACCCTTAGTGATGCAGGCAGAAAAAGACTCTTTTTGTGTTTTCTGTGCGTCGCCGTAAAAACGGCGTTTGTTTGCAGGTGAGCGAGCTCTGTGACTGGCCCATTGACTGCTGTATGGACATATCCAGCCGCCTGTAAGGGGACTGGGTAATGTTTGAGCTTTTGCAGAGAGAGTGGTCCGGCTTTTGCGAGACACGCACTCTCTCTTCTCATTTCTGTGGCTAGGACGGCTTTCGAGGCTCAGGGTTCAGCACAATCTTGGGCCGAGGACCCCGTCGCTCAGGAGGCGGCTTGCGGTTGTGAGAGCGCGAGCGGCGTCGAGCGTCAGCCTGAGGCGCGGGCTGAGAGGCGGTGGGGGCTGTTCTAGCCCGCTGCGGCTGTGGCGGTCTCTGTCTGCTCTGCGATGAGCTGGAGCGCTTTGGCAGGAAATGACGCATAGCTTGTGAAGCGTTCTGGGCCTCAGTGAAGCGTTCGGCGAAACCTTTAACCGCCGGTCCAAACAGCCCGCTGGTGGAGATAGGCGCATCGAGAAATGGCGCCTTATCCGCGTCCTTCATTTCAGTCAGAGTCAGCCACAGATGGCGCTCGAGAACAGTCAAATTAGCCATAGCACGGCCGATGGACTGGGCGGTGGCCTTCGTGGCTCGCAGAGCTATATCAGTCGCGCTGCGTAAGTCCCTGAAGCCTTCGGGTTCGGGGCCAGACTCGTCCATAGAGCGGAGAAGCTTGGCTTGGAACACTTGAAGTACCGCCATTGAGTGAAGCGCTGATGCAGCTTGGCCGGCGGCGGCGTAGGCGCGACCAGCGAGAGCAGAGGTAGTGCGGCAGGGTTTCGAGGGGTGGGAAGCTTTGGCTTTCCATCCGGAGGTGGAGGGCGGGCAGAGATGATTGGCCACGGCCTCCTCGAGGGGCGGCGTTCCCTCGTAGCCTCTTTCCTTCGCGCCGTCCACTGAGGAGAGCGAAGAAGAAAAAGAAGGCTTTAGGCGCGCAGAGTGGGGGGCTTTCCACGACTTGGTGAGTTCGTCGTGAACTTCCGGGAAGAAGGGAGAAGGCCTTTGCCGAGGGACCTGCTGGCGCCCCTGCAGAAACCACTCATCCAGTCGGCTCCGGGTTGGCTCTTCGTGGGAAGGGAAAACGAGCCCGAGGTCTTCCACGGCCTTAGAGAGGACACGGATAATCTCAGTATCCATAGTGGAGCCCCCGCTCGTGCTAGCTAGCGTCGACGGGGCGGGGTCGAGAGTGGAGCCCGGCCAGTCGTCCGATGCAGCGTCGATGGACAAGCTGTCGTCCATTCCCCCGTCGTCCTCGGACGCGCCGAAAGTCACAAGGCCCACCGCTCTGCCAGAGGGGTGTGGGTCCGGCTGGGTGAACTGAACCGGCGGTGGGGAAGGCAAGAGCAGCGGTGAAGCACGCGGAGACTGGCTCGGCGTGACGTCACTGAGCTCAGGTTCAGGAAGCCTCTGTGAGCGGCGCTTTTTCTTAGTGCGCGGCTCAAACAGAGGGGTGGCGATGGGCTCGCTCACGGCGAAAGCGGCGAGGCGAGCCCGTAGTGCGGAGAGACCCAGGTCATCACATTCCGGGCATCCGCCCTTGGTCAATGCAGCTTCTGCGTGGTCACGGCCCAGGCAGCGAACGCAGATGATGTGACGATCCCCGTCCGGGAGAAGGTCTCTGCACGACGCGTAGGAAGGCATTTGAAACAACGCCTTAATGGAAATTTGCTCTTTCACAAATGTCGCGGGGCGGACAGATGTAAAATACTTGCGTATATGGCGCGCCGGATGGCTCAGTAGGAGGTGCTTGAAGGCGGCTGAAGGTGCCGACGTCCTCGTAGCAATCCCGCTGGTATGCTTTTCCACGGCGGCGAAGGCTTCCAATAATCCGGAGGATCCAGCGAAGAAGGTGTTCGCTGAAGGAGATTAAATCTAAAGAACTCTCATGACGGGGCGCCCAATATATAGCTTGGCCACGCCCATCTTGGCGGGCTCTGACGCGCGCGGGCGCGAAGCGCGCTCATTGGTCGCGCATTCAGAGTCGCCCCGTCATTGGTTCAAGCAAGTTGCCGCAGCACAGCCAATGACCGAGTTCCTTCGTTCATTGCTGTCAGCTGTGCAGCTGCAATGCGTTTTACATAAAGACTTCAATATTCTCGAGAAAAGGAGTTTTCCCATAGCGTAAGCTACTTACGCAATAGGAGAGACCTCTCGAAAGGGAACACATACATACCATATGAACAACATATCACATATTTTAAAATATTACATAATTCATTGAAGCCTGTTTGTCATGTATAATACACCGACCAATCGTCATCAGGCACATGCAGTGCACAAGAAGTGGAGCGTTAATTTTCTGGTCATTCATAAATCGTTTGAAAATTACATTGATGAAGCGATCTGAATCTGCGTCGTTAAATTGGTGGATGCTAATTGACTGCAAAGCACTGCACAAAACAGCACCAAAAGTAGCATTAATGGTAAGTAGTATAAATTACTTAAATTTAAAAAAATATTACAATTTAAAATAATAGTTTTCTATTTTAATATACTTTAAAATATATATATAATTTATTTCTGTGATGCAAAGCTGGATTTTCAACCGCCATAACTCCATTCTTCAGTGTCACATGATTCTTAAGAAATCATTCTAATATGCTGATTTATTATCAATGTTGGAAACAGTATTTTTTATTGAACCTGTGATACTTTCAGGATCAGGATTCATTGATGAATAAAAAGTTAAATAGAACAACATTAAATTAAAATAGAAATTATTTAATTACTAAGTCTTCAGTTGTCACTTTTTCATATCAATTTAGCACATCCTTGCTGAATAAAAGTATTAATTTCTTTTATAAAAAAAAAGAAAGAAAATGATTGACCCCAAACTTTTGAACGGTATTTGTATATTGGTACAAAATATTTCTATTTAAGATGCTGTTCTTTTTTTAACTAAGAATCCTGAAAAAAGTATCAAAGGTATTACATAATCCAGGCTGGTGGTATATTATAATAGTATAAAGTGTATTATAATAGAAAACAATTATTTCAAATTGTAGTAATATTTCACAATATTACTGTTTTTTTCTGTATTTTAGATAAAATAAATGCAGCCTTGGTGAGCATAAAAGGCTTCTTTAAAAAAACATTAAAAATAGTAGTTTATACTTATAATACTAATATATATATATATATATATATATATATATATATATATATATATATATATATATATATATATGTGTGTGTGTGTGTGTGTGTGTGTGTGTGTATATATGCCCTTTTTTTACATTTGAGCCCCTGCCCCTGAGGAACTCTCTGCACGTCCCTGAGTGAGAGGATGAATAAATATTGTTCCAGTGATATGATTTAAACCCTGTGTGAATCCTTGGCTCTGAAAAACTCCTCAGCTCAGTCTCAGATCCAGTGGCTTGAATTTGTAATGCGTTTATGACGAAACTCAGCTGTGACGCAGGAAGTTTTATTTCTCTCCAATCTGCATGTAAGACTGCACTGTGCTCACCGGGAGGTTCCTCATCTGCCTGTTCCCATCATTTGATGACATATCTCACAGATGTACCCCTGATGATCTCAATGGCTTTGAATACAGACCTGAGTTTCCATTTAATAAAGTATCCATAGTGCTTCATGCCCATAAATCCGTGATGTATTGAGGGGACGGTGCGGAATAAATGGTGAAATATAGCTTGATTCAGTGCAGTGGGATAACATGAAGTCAGGCAATAATAAATTCGGACTTTATACTATATTTCAGATTTCAGAATGAAACGACAATGACTATACATTATTTATTCACTGAAACTGCTTGTTTTGTCACCATAGCGAACAGATACAGTACGCATGCAGCTCAATGTGTATGGCAGAATACAATAGTCCGCGCATGACAGCAACAGAAATGGCAATTGATCCAGATTGTAGGGTAGGAGCTCACTTAATTGCATGGTAACATAGTGGCGAAGGCATGGAGCTATAAAGCTCTGCGGTCCCACACAGCGCTGCCTGGAAACAGGAGAGATGCATAAATCAGTCCTGCCGTATCACCACAGTGCCCTTGAGCCCAACACTTAACCCTGTGTGGCTCCGCTGGGGCGGCCCCTGCTATTAATGCAGTACAAGACACACGTGACAGAGACCATCTGTGAAATGACAAGCAACTGCACACATTACATCATTCAGGTGTTGCCCTGCAGGTCAATGTATGGACTGAACATGAGGGGAAACACCTCACTGCAGCCAAATGAATCAGAGACATGCTTGTGCAGTTGTGAGCGTCTTCTTACACACACACATATATATATATATTTCAAACTAAAGAGAGAGAGAGTGTGTGTTTTTTAGTTGGATGAATGGATGGAGATAGATAGAGGATGGACGGATGGATAGATAGATAGATAGATGGATGGATGGATAGATAGATAGATAGATAGATAGATAGATAGATAGATAGATAGATAGATAGATAGATAGATAGATAGATAGATAGATAGATAGATAGATAGATAGATAGATAGATAGAGGATGGATGGATGGTTGTGTGTATATATGGATGGATGGATGGATGGATAGATGGTTTTATATATATATATATATATATATATATATATATATATATATATATATATATATATATATATATAAAGAGTTCAGATGCAAAAGCCTCTAAGTGCCATTTGAAATTTTCTTCTAGAATGATAATTTTTATCAAGCTTGTATATTTAAGTTCAGTAATTTAACTTAAATGGCAATGAAGATTACCTATTAATTGTCATTTAAGTGAAATTACTTAAATATACAAGCTTGATAAAAATTATCATTCTAGAAGAAAATTTCAAATGGCACTTAGAGGCTTTTGCATCTGAACTCTTCATATATATATATATACACTCACCTAAAGGATTATTAGGAACACCTGTTCAATTTCTCATTAATGCAATTATCTAATCAACCAATTACATGGCAGTTGCTTCAATGCATTTAGGGCTGTGGTCCTGGTCAAGACAATCTTCTGAACTCCAAACTGAATGTCAGAATGGGAAAGAAAAGTGATTTAAGCAATTTTGAGCGTGGCATGGTTGTTGGTGCCAGACGGGCCGGTCTGAGTATTTCACAATCTGCTCAGTTACTGGGATTTTCATGCAGCACGACACGCACAACCATTTCTAGGGTTTACAAAGAATGGTGTGAAAAGGGAAAAACATCCAGTATGCGGCAGTCCTGTGGGCGAAAATGCCTTGTTGATGCTAGAGGTCAGAGGAGAATGGGCCGACTGATTCAAGCTGATTGAAGAGCAACTTTGACTGAAATAACCACTCGTTACAACCGAGGCATGCAGCAAAGCATTTGTGAAGCCACAACACGCACAACCTTGAGGCGGATGGGCTACAACAGCAGAAAACCCCACCGGGTACCACTCATCTCCACTACAAATAGGAAAAAGAGGCTACAATTTGCAAGAGCTCACCAAAATTGGACAGTTGAAGACTGGAAAAATGTTGCCTGGTCTGATGAGTCTCGATTTCTGTTGAGACTTTCAGATGGTAGAGTCAGAATTTGGCGTAAACAGAATGAGAACATGGATCCATCATGCCTTGTTACCACTGTGCAGGCTGGTGGTGGTGGTGTAATGGTGTGGGGGATGTTTTCTTGGCACACTTTAGGCCCCTTAGTGCCAATTGGGCATCGTTTAAATGCCACGGCCTACCTGAGCATTGTTTCTGACCATGTCCATCCCTTTATGGCCACCATGTACCCATCCTCTGATGGCTACTTCCAGCAGGATAATGCACCATGTCACAAAGCTTGAATCATTTCAAATTGGTTTCTTGAACATCACAATGAGTTCACTGGTCTAAAATGGCCCCCACAGTCACCAGATCTCAACCCAATAGAGCATCTTTGGGATGTGGTGGAACGGGAGCTTCGTGCCCTGGATGTGCATCCCACAAATCTCTATCAACTGCAAGATGCTATCCTATCAATATGGGTCAACATTTCTAAAGAATGCTTTTAGCACCTTGTTGAATCAATGCCACGTAGAATTAAGGCAGTTCTGAAGGCGAAAGGGGGTCCTAGTATGGTGTTCCTAATAATCCTTTAGGTGAGTAGGTAGGTAGATAGATGGATGGATGGATGGATGGATGGATGGTTGTGTGTATTGTGAAGAGCGTCCCGAGCACTCATCAGCGTTGCCCTGTGGAAAGACGCGAAACACCTGTGCCCGCTCATCATGGCTTGATCGGCCACACCTGTCACCAGTTTCCCCCACGGCCATAAGCAGCATAAGGCTGAACAACGAGGAGACTGGCGCCTTGAATGCTGAGAACTAACAGGCGGTACTCTTTCCCTCAGGATGGAAGAACTTCTCCGGCAGTTAACGGAGGTCAGCATGTGCCAGCACCAGATCGTGGAGCATTTTGCCACACGCCAAAGCCAGGCTGACCAGGAAATCGCCGCCCTCCGCACGGCCGCCCGACAGTGCGTTCCGTTACCCGGCCCACAGGTTCAGGCCAGCTACTCCCCAAAATGACCGTCCATGATGACGTCGAGGCATATTTACAAATGTTCGAGAATACTGCTACAACGGAGGGGTGGGACCCGGATGACTGGGCTCCCGCACTCGCCCCTCTTCTCACTGGCGAAGCCCAGCGTGCCTTCTTCAGCCTCCCCACAGCGATAGCAGAAAGGTATGAGGATGTAAAGAGGGAAATTTTGGCTAGAGTGGGGCTATCTCCAGTGTGCGCGGCCCAATGCTTCTATGACTGGTCGTATCAGCCCCGGCGCCCCGCAAGTACTCAAGTGGCCGAACTGTCTCGTATAGCGCAACTTTGGCAGATGGATGGAGCACCCACGTCTGCCCAGGTAACGGAACGCGTGGTCATTGACCGCATCCTTTGGGCTTTGCCCCGCACCTACCGCCAGGCGGTGGGTATGCGAAACCCCACAACCACATCAGAGCTAGTGGAGGCGACTGAGCTGGCGGAGGTGGCCCAGCGACGTGAGGCTGGGGAGCGAGTACCGCCTTTTCTCCGGAGGACAGCTCCAGAGCAGAGCACGCCAGAAAGCCCCTCGCGGCCAATAAGCAGAATGGCGGCCCCCGAGCCACAAGATGAGTCCATGCCAACGGCGCCCTCTTCTCCCAAAGCTCGGGCTTGGTTGGCAGGATGTGCGGTGCACCATGAGCTCCCCAGAGGAGCCCCAGAGGCCGAGATCAAGATCAACGGCCGGCCATTCAGAGCGGTCCTCGATTCGGGCAGTGCTATCAGCCTCGCCAGGTGTCAGAGATTCTGCCCCCACGCAGCGAGACCAAGACAGTGTTGCCAATCACCTGCGTGCATTGAGACCGCTCGGCGCATCACTATCTCCGCAGCTTCGGGGTCCTGGCCCATAGAAGTCGGCTCGTTAAAGATTTGCCCGTAACTATCTTGCTGGGCCGAGACTAGCCGGGCTTCGAAGCCCTGCTCAACGACGCCACACGACCTGTCAAACCCAGTGGGGGTCGCCGTGGGTGTCGCCCAGCAAAGAGGTCCCACGGCCGCCCCGTTCTCTTGGCCTCCGACAGTGGGAGAGATGGTGAGTCCCCTTCCCATTCCACTAATCTCTTCTATGATGTTTACCAACAGGTTTCGGGAGGCGGCTCCATCCTTGCCCCCACTTCGTTGTGGAGAACGGCCTGCTCTATTGTGTCGCCCAGCGGAGGGGGGAGGAAAAAAAACTGCTTGTGGTGCCGCGCTCAAAGACGGAGACGATCCTTCGATTGGCGCACTCCCATCTGTTGGCAGGACACCTCGGCGCAGCAAATACCACCCAGCGCATTTGAGACCGGTTCCACTGGCCCGGCCTGGAGGCCGAAGTGAAGCGTTTCTGTCAAGCCTGTCCAGTCTGCCAGAAGACGTCACCCAAATCATCCCCCCCCCACACCACTTATACCGCTGCCCATCATAGAGGTGCCCTTTGAACGCATCGTGATGGAGTTAAAGTCGGCCCGGGGACACGAACACATTCTCGTCGTGGTCGACTACACCACTCGCTACTCCGAAGCAATCCCTCTCTGGAAAGCCACCGCGAAGAATATCGCCCACGAGCTCTTTCTGCTGTTTAGCCGAGTCGGTATACCGTTGGAGATCTTGACTGATCAAGGAACACCGTTTATGTCCCGGCTAATGGCCGATCTCTGCCGCCTACTCCGGGTAAAGCAACTGAGGACGACTGTGTACCATCCTCAAACGGACGGACTCGTAAAACGTTTCAACCAGACCCTCAAGCAAATGCTGCGACGGGTAGCAGCCGAAGATAAATGGGACTGGGACCAGATGTTGCCCTACGTTCTATTCGGTATACGGGAGGTTCCCCAAGCATCCACAGGCTTTACGCCCTTTGAGCTCCTCTTCGGACGACAACCTCGAGGGCTGCTCGATGTTGCGAAAGAGGCGTGGGAACACCAGCAACCTACCCCACACCGGTCCCTAATCGAGCATGTTTCCGAGATGAGACAACGGGTCGACCGCGTCATGCCCCTAGTCCGGGAACATCTGGCAAAGGCCCAGCAGGCTCAACAGCGCCACTATACCCGAACAGCTCAGCCTCGAGAATTCCAAACGGGCGACCGGGTTATGGTGTTAGTCCCCACCGCGGCCTGTAAGTTCCTGGCCACTTGGCGGGGGCCATATACAGTGGTAGAGAAAGTGGGTCCTGTAACGTACCGAGTACGGCAACCTGGGAGACGGAGCCCTGAGCAGCTATACCACGTAAACCTGCTGAAGAGGTGGGTAGGGACCAGAGAACAGACCGTAGCCCTTGCCACCGTCGAGCCCGTTCTGGTGGATACCAACCCCGGTCTGTCGGGGGAACAAAAGGGTGAGCTGCAACACCTGATTGGTCAGTTTTCGGATGTGTTCTCTACAGTCCCCGGGCAAACCAGTCTGGTTCAACACGACATTATAACCCCGCCGGGGGTCATCGTGAAGCAACGGCCCTACCGTATTCCAGAGGCTCGACAGCAGGCTATCGAGGAGGAAATTCAGCAAATGCTGAAGTTGGGGATGATCGAACCATCACGCAGCCCGTGGTCCAGCTCGATCGTCCTGGTCCTGAAGACAGATTGCACCCTCCGCTTCTGTAATGATTTTCGCCGCCTCAATGAAGTCTCGGAGTTCGACGGATACCCAATGCCCCGGGTGGATGAACTCCTAGACCGTCTGAGAAGGGCCCGGTACATTTCCACTTTGGACCTGACGAAGGGTTATTGGCAGGTACCCCTCTCCGAAAGTGCCAAACCGAAAACCACCTTTTTTCGACTCCAACTGGCCACTGGCAATATAGGACCCTTCCCTTCGGCCTTCACGGGGCACCGGCCACGTTACAGAGGCTTATGGACATCATCCTTCGGCCGCAGCAGCGTACATTGATGATGTAGTCATCCATTCGGAGCGTTGGGAGGACCACCTAGACCATCTGCGGAGGGTGCTTACGGATCTTCGAAGGGCTGGACTCACCGCCAACCCTCGCAAGTGTCACCTGGCCCTCTTTGAGGCAAAATACATGGCCTTCCAGGTTGGACGGGGCCTCATTAAGCCGCAGGAGAAAAAGGTAGAGGCCGTCCGCGCCGCCCAAAGACCCGAAACGAAGACTCCGGTACGAGCTTTCTTGGGCTTAGCGGGATATTATCGCTGCTTCATCCCCAACTTCTCATCGTTAGCCGCCCACCTGACAGACCTAACCAGAAAGGGCCAGCCTGAGCGCATCGCCTGGGGTCCAAAGGCAGAAGAAGCATTTCAGCGAATCAAGTGTGCCCTGACGGAAGAACCAGTCCTGCACGCCCCCGATTTCGGCCGCCCCTTTCTGTTTCAGACGGATGCGTCCGAGACAGGGTTAGGAGCCGTCCTGTCCCAAGTCACGGAGGGTGAGGAACATCCTGTGTTGTTTATTAGCAGGAAGCTGACGAAAGCCGAGAGGAACTACGCTACGGTTGAGAAAGAGGCTCTGGCCATAAAGTGGGCAGTCCTGGAGCTGCGTTACTACCTGCTTGGCCGTAAGTTCACCCTCCTCACGGACCACGCGCCCCTTCAATGGATGGCCAGGGCCAAGGAAACCAACGCCAGAGTGACGCGGTGGTTCCTTGCGCTCCAGGACTTCTGCTTCATCATCCGCCACCGAGCCGGAGCCTCCAACGCCAACGCAGATGGACTCTCGCGAGTCTGGTCAGCATTCGCAGGTCTGTCAGTGGTCACTCGCCACCCACCCCCAGTTTCCCCCTTGTTGCTTCCGTATGTTTCCCCCAGGACCAGGACAACGCTTGGGGAGGGGGGGGGGGGTAGTGTGACGAGCGTCCCGAGCACTCATCAGTGTTGCCCTGGGGAAAGACGCGAAACACCTGTGCCCGCTCATCATGGCTTGATCAGCCACACCTGTCACCAATTTCCCCCACGGCCATATAAGCAGCATGAGGCTGAACAACAAGGAGACTGGCGTCTTGAATGCTGAGAACTAACGTGTCGTCTCTTGTTCTTTCCAGAAACCAGCGTGTGACCGAGCTAGACCTGATACGAGCACAGCACCGACTCACCGCACCAAGGAAATCTCTCACAGAGAGCACCGCACCACCTCAGCAAGCCACTCTTCACTCTTCACCTACCACTTGTTAATAAAAACACCCTACGGGGTAATTAATTTGAGCTCTCCTTGTCGCGTGATACTTCCACCCCGTCACAGTACAGTACAGTATAGTATAGTATAGTATAGTAAGATAGATAGATAGATAGATAGATAGATAGATAGAGATAAATGAATACATTTGTGTTGCTCCAAGAAAATTTTTCTATCTAGAAAATATGATGCATAGACACATATAACCCACTCAAATAGCACACAGTGAACATCCTTCATGTGAGTGTGGAGTGTGAGAGAAGAACAGCTGCGCACGTCACTGTGAGCTCAAAGGCTCAATTCCTTCTCCCCTAAGAGTGGAGAAACCTTGAGAAGTAATAAGCAGAGTGAACAGGCGTATTCCTCCTTTATGAAAACCCTCCTACGCTCATCAGCTGCTGACATGACGGATGGAACTCAACTCACAGAGTAAAGCTGGATAAAAAAAAGATGCCCTTCATCTGACTCATACTGTACCCTCATAAAAACCAAGCTTGGATGCATGAGAAACTGCTGAGCATTGAATATTAAAGCATTCATCTCATATTTATTTATAAACTTGCATAATCAACAATGATAAATTACAAATTCTTAACTTAAAATCATTGCATAATTCATAACAATAATGTGGTCACACTTTTTTTTTTACATTGTTCATACAGGATGCTGTTATTAATTACAATGGCAATAACAATACCTTGTACGTAAACACATTAAATAAACAATAAACTGTGACCATCATTGCAAATTAAAATATTGCATGAAAACCCTGATAAACAATCCTAAATGACTGCAAAATAATAAACACCTATAATTAAAAAACATATAATTCATTTAAGCAACATTTTGTGGAGCTATTCCTAATGGACACTAACGTAAAGCGCCAGCAAACATTGCACATGCGACATTTCTATACAGTTTTATCTCTCAGTTTTAGAGTAGAATGAAAGGCTTACCCGATGTTGCAGTGTGTCTCTGCTGCAGTGAGCGCATCTGTGCATGTGTTCAGCATCAGCACCACAACACGCTGAAGACACACGCAGACGTGTGGAGCTGAAGGGTTCACATTACCGCAGTGTCTCGACTGCCTGACTGCGGTGCTGCTGATGCAGGGACTCCACCGAGCTCAAGGGGATCCATCACTCTTATGTAATTCAGCTCTCATAGTGCACAATGCTTTGGCAAGAAAAGAAAAAAGATTTTGATTGTAATTACCTCTACATTCTGACGGGCATGTATACAGTCAAATCAAAAATTATTCAGACACTTTGACCTCATCATGTTTTGCATAAGTGATTTATCTTTATTTGCTAATGCAATCTTTTTACACCACAGACTGAACAAAATTAAGCATTACTTGGTAATTGATTGACCTAAATTGGTATTATCTAATTGTGTATTTAAGTTTAACAGCTGACAGCTATTCAACCTAATTCATTTGTGAGACAGTCTAAAAGAACGATGGCCAAAACCAGTGAGTTATTGTCATATTTTATTACCATTTTCTAAACTATTGCGAATAAACTGTGATCATGTGAGAAATGTTAAAGGTGTCTGAATAAATTTTGGTTTGACTGTATGTGTTAGTGTGTGATGCACTATATAATACATATTTACTTATGATACATATTCCAAATGCATTATACCCAGTCCTAAATAATTCTAATATAAGTCAGTTATAATGCATATAATTGTTTCATCCTGTTCACACTGATCCATTTGTACATTGAGTTTCTCAGTGTTAACACCGGTTATAAATGGGAAGGCTTTTTATTGATTGTTAGAAACAAATAATTATTTTCTCATAAAAAGAGCTACTGTATGAGGTCAACTCCCAAGTTCCCAGATGTTTCGTGTTTTGAAAGGCTACTTAGATGCTCTTGTTGTTTAATGCAGAAAGCAAGCATGAATTACCATTGGTTAGTTTAATCCATTAAATTCAACGGTGTGTTTGCCTTTCTCTTCTTCATTATTTATTTCTAGGAATATATACAGTACATGCAGTATATTTCCATCCAGTACTTTAAATGCTTACACAACCTAAATGTTTACAGTATCTCTGCACTGGAAACTGTGTGGGTTTATGAGAAATATTTGTGTTCTGTAAATAATACAGTGTATAAACAATAATACAGTGATTCTAGCCTCATTTGAGCTAAAAAGGCTCTATGGTGCCATTTCAGTTTTTCAAGTATATCCTAGGTACCAGAAAACAGCTGCCAAACTACATGCATATTGAACACCACTCACATTTTATTGGATTTGCAATTAATTTGAACTTTGACTCAACTGCTGGACAATTATCATTTCACTTTTTCTATATAGATGTTACATCCTCACTCACCCCGACAAATGAAGTTTTATGCAACAAAGTTTGGGAGAAGCACGTTCAGGTAATCAACCAATCAGCACAAGAGAAAGCAGGTATAAATATAGTCTTCCCTCACCTCTGTCCCATGACAGTTTCACAGCATCCCTCCAGTACCCCACCACCTCACTCTTGGCTGGTTTTCTAACCCAAAAAATCTGTGTGTGGGGGACCCTCCCCCGGACAGCACGGCAAATAAACATAAATTACTATATCTGATTTCATGTACGTGTGAACTTGTGAATAGATGGATATAATAATTTTAGTTATTATGTCACCTCTTGTTTGGCAGAAACATTTGATGCAAATGCAATGCGATTACTTGCAAAGAGTTCCAACAACGCACACACAATAAAATGTTTTACAGCTTCTATATATTAGGGTGTTACAGTCACTCCTTTACATAAACGCATGAGAGGAGGGGCACTGCTGTGTTTCTACTTGACAGATAATAAAAAATCTTGCTTAGCCTCATTCCCTCTAGACGATCTGCAGTGGTGCAGAGGAACACGGGTACACCCGATTCACTGGACACACAAGCAGAACAGAAGCAACGCAGACACATAGCCTACTATAGGCCTATATATAAAATGCTCTATACACTCACCGGCCACTTTATTGGGTACACCTTGGTAGTTAGGGTTGGACCCCCTTTTGCCTTAATTCTTCTATACAACACTGTGCTGGAAGTTCCTCTGAGATTTTGGTCCATATTGACATGATGGCATCACGCAGTTGCTGCAGATTTGTCGGCTGCACATTCATGATGCGAATCTCCCGTTCCAGCACATCCCAAAGGTGCTGTATTGGATTGAGATCTGGTGACTGTGGAGGACATTTGATTATAGTCACTGTCATGTTCGAGAAACCAGTTCGAGATGATTTGAGCTTTGTGACATGGAGTGTTATTCTGCTGGACGTAAGCATCAGAAGATGAGTGGTAGAACAATACTCAGGTAGGCTGAGGTGTTTAAATGCTCAGTTGGTACTAAGGGGCTCAAAGTGTGCCAAGAAAATATCATCCACACCATTACACCACCAGCAGCCTGAACTGTTAATATTGGCAGGATGGATCCATGCTTTCATGTTGTTTATGCCAAATTCTGACCCTACCATCATCAGACCAGGCACCATTTTTCCAATCTTCTATTGTCCAATTTTGGCGAGCGTGTGTGAATTTTAGCCTCAGTTTCGGTCACCGGTGTGTTCTTCAGTTTCTGTAGTCCGTCTGCTTCAAGCTTGGACGTGTTGTGTATTTATTTGTATCGAGTGGTTATTTGAGTTACTGTTGTCTTTTTATCAGCTGAACCAGTCTGGCCATTCTCCTCTGACCTCTGTCATCAACAAAGCATTTTCACCCACAGAACTGCCACTCACTGGATATGATATTTTCTCTTTTTCAGACCATTCTCTGTAAACCCTAGAGATGGTTGTGTGTGAAAATCCCAGTAGATCATCAGTTTCTGAAATACTCAGACCAGCCCTTCTGACACCAACAACCATGCATGTTCAAAATCACTTAAATCACCTTTCTTCCCCATTCTGGTGAGTGGAGGTGAGTGCATGTAGTTTATATGATGAAACTAATCTTAAAGTTAGGAAATAATTCTAGTTTTAATCGTTTAAACAGGCGTTTGAGGTTTGGGCAAAAAACTCAAGGCAGTTAGGTGTTTTTGTGTATTTTATTTATTTTTTCACAGAGCAGAAAGTCATATATATGGCCACTGTGAAACACAGAACACCTTACTTTTACTGTTATTTTGACGTGCCATGCCCTCTGGCTTTAATTTGCGTTTGTGTGAATAGCCCAATCCCACACTGCACTGAAAAAAAAGCTGTATTTTTGTTTGTGTGTGTATAATTTTCACTCAGAAATTGCTTGTAAATTTAACAAATCATTACAAAGAATCAGCCAGTTAAACTTAATAAATTTGAATTTTTCAACTAGAAAGCACACTCCAATAATATTTATTTTCAACTTAGAAAAATGTTTTTTTTTTTTTACAGTGAGTCCCAAGAGCTCTTACCATGGAGCAAATGGACTGTAAAATGCCTTATAGATCATCTGTAAAATAACCCCAAAAAAGTAAGCAGTAATGCCAAACAAGCAACCAATCTCCTGCGTTGCACAAGCAAGAATGAGCCATTCAGTCTGGTCCAGTCCACATCCCAAAATCCATTTCACAGACCCAAGAAAGCAGCTTATACGTCCAAGAGCATTAAATAAGATTGTTTATTAAAATAGACAAATCTTTCATTGGTTGTCGGGGAGGTCAGAGATTAGCGTATGGTGCGTTTTGTGTTTTGTAATGTTGTTTTTCAGATCAGGATTATTGAATGCCATTTCATTGCAACAATTCACAAAAACTCCCTCTCAGAGAGGCTATAAAAAGATAATTCTCCTATAAAGGGCTTTTCTCTAGTGATCACGCTTCAAAAGTGTAATTCTAGACAGAGATGATGATTTTGTTTAGACTTACCGCCTCAAATACAACTAAAATGCATATATTGAAAGGATTGGTCAGGAAAAAAAGAAAGAAAAACTCTGTCATTATGATGTTTCAAACTTTCAACCATGTTGTCAGGCTTTAACAAAAGTAGTTCAGGTTGATCATGTCATGTCTTTTTGGAGTTTCACAGTGTAAATCACCATTGTTGCATAGAAAAAAAGAAAAGAGCAGCTCAGACTTGACAGAAGAAAATATAGGTTTGAAACAGCATGAGAGTGAAGTTAAAGACGATTCTTGGGTGAACGATTCCTTTCACAGTCCAGCTATTATCACAAAAAGCCAACAGTACACAGAACATTTTGTTCAAACACTATAACCAATTCACATATGGTTTTGAAGTGTTTTATAACAGTGAGTGGGGTCTCTGGTGTTCTTTCCAGCTAATCATCTCAGAAGCGTAACGGAAGTGCAGTAATCCTGAGAGTGCACTGAAATGGAAATTAAAACCTTAAAACCTGTTTGACCCTATGTTTTATGGGTTACGCATCTTTGTGAATAATAAGCAGAGTACAGAAACATACTTTGAAAACAGTCAGTTTACTTAACTGAATGGCTTAGAGTAGGAAACTAATGCATTGCTTACTTTGTAGTACTGTATGCACTGTACTGTAAACATATAATAAAAAACAAAAAAATAAATAAGGTTACACTTTATTTTAGGGTATTCATGTTACAGTGTAAGTATACATTTAAGTACTGAGTAATAATAAACTATACGTGTACTTACTTTTTAGGGTTTGGGTTAGGATTTTGGTTTGATTTAGGGTTAGTTGCATGTAATTATGTATAATTTAGAGTTATTACTACAGTAACTACATGTAACGTGTAACAGGACACTGTAAAATTAAGTGTTACCAATAATCCTCCTCATTATGTACACAGTACAGATCAGTTATTATCTTATAACCAGTTATCAATGGTTATTTATTTTTGAAAATAAATTTACAAACGTTTTAACTTTTACCTATTTTTATATATTTTAAAGAAAATCCTCATTATATCCAGACTAACATCCAATTATAATCTCTCTACAATCTCATCCAATTATAATTAAAATAAATTTTATTTATTTTAAAAAGTTATTTACTTATTTATATTTGAATAAAAGTTTGTGTGAAAATGCTTACATTTTTAATTAATATTGCATGTTTAATAAATTTTTACGCTTACATTTTAACTATTTGGAATTTATATACTAAATGAATCTTTTTGATGAAAAGATTTTAAAATTATTAAACATGACTTGCAGTCGAGAGCATTGCATTATGGGATACAGCACATGCAGTGTGCCATTGTGAACACAGACAGCAACCGCAGTTACAACAACAGCAACAACAAAAATCACCTGGACACTGTGATTAATTCTGAAGTTTATTCGTCCCATTTCATTAAGAATTTTGATTCATCAAAAGGCCTTATAAACAGTTTATGGCTCGCAGAGATACTGATTGCTTACAGGAAAGATTTTCTTCATAAACAAATCCCATCAGTTCATTGAAATGGCAACAGATTGCATCTTCGTGGGTTGTGCCATCTTCGTACTATTCGTTTAAGGCCAAAGGGTACATGAACGAAATCAGAAATCAGAAAACTTCAATTTCATTAATGTTTGTGGCAACACAAACCATCTTAATGCACAGAATGCAGTGAGGTTTTGTTTAATTTCCAACATGTGGAGGGTTAATGGGACAGAACGGACCTCAGGTGGTCGTTTCAAAACTGCATCTGAAATGCAGTCTCTTCATGCACAGGCATCCTTCATAGTACCTTAAATCAATAGTCTGTTACAGATCGAGTTTCAATATCAAAAAACGTGTATCTGTCGATGAGATCGCGGTACAATCGTGCAACGCATCAAGTCGCGATCTCAGCTAATCTATGAGCCGACAAACGCACATACGCACTCTCACACAAACACTTAAAAAAAAAAAACATTGTAAAATGAACAAACAAATAACCGACATGAAAACATGAATCATGTTCCCATGATTTGACAGGCATTAAACACAAAATCAAACAAAAGAGCAATAGAAAAACTGACAGTGAGACCCAGAGAAAGTCAGCCGGTGAAACACGGGGGCAAATCCCCCATAACGCTTTGGGCCTGATGCACCGTGAAACTTTATTTTTCAGTGATGTCATCATTCAGAGCCTTTTCGGTGACCACAGCAGTGACTGCAGACACCCCTCGGACCCCATCACAGCAGCACTAGAGGACGAGGGACGGATGAACCCTCGGCATGAGAGCTCCTGACCAGGGCGAGAGAGAGAGAGAGAGTGAGAGAGAGAGAGAGAGAGAGAGAGAGAGGGCTGACGGGATGGGGCGGAGGAGAGGTGGGGCCGGGGGTCGTCCCGGGGGGGGGCTAGCGGTTGTTCTTGGCCGCCTCTTTAGCCGCTATGATCAGTGGAGTGAGGCTGGACAGAGGCTTGGCCACTTTCAGGAACTGGTGCTGCAGGGAGAAGACAGAGACGTCTCTTACTATGCTCATCAAGGCAGCATTTATTGGATCAAAAATACAGTAAAATCAGTAATGTTTTGAAATATTATTACAATTTAAAATAACTGCTTTCTTGAATATATTTTAAAATATAATTTATTCCTGTGATGCAAAGCTGAATTTTCAGCATCATTACTCCAGTCTTCCGTGTCACATGATCTTTCAGAAATCATTCTGATATGCTGATTTGCTGCTCAAGAAACATTTCTTATATTTATCAATGTTGAAGACAGTTGTGCTGCTTCATATTTTTGTGGAAACCGTGCATTTTTAGTTTTGAGAAAGCTCAAATAAAGAAATCTGTAACATTATAAATGTCTTTACTGTCACTTTTGATCAATTTAATGCATCCTTGATGAATTAAAGTATTAATGTATTTCCTTAAAACAACAAAACATCTTACTGTCCCCAAACTTTTGAACAGTAATGCATATTGACAAACATGTTAAGGGTTTTATTATGTATTAATTGTAAAAACTGAATATTTATTATGTTTCTTTTATTGTCCATACATCACACGTATTTCAAAAAGTGTTTAAACTTTTTAAACCGGTGGCAGCTAGAGAGTAAACTGTGGATTTCAGTTCTTATTGTAAAAAATCCTTTCTATTTTCTGGACCCACTCACTCTAATGACTGAGATTTCCAGCAGCTTCTTCATCCGCCTTATTTAATGCACAATTGAGTCATATAATGTGTTACACAACATCACTACTGGTGCTCTCATACTTTCAGCTTCTGGGGCTTTTCTAGAAAGTTCTGGCATCACTTTTATTCCAACCAACAGACGTGATTTTTCTAAATCAGATGTGAGTGTGGGAGTGACAAGAGCAGGAGGGAGAGATGCTTTTATGGAGACAAGACTGAATGAGATTACCAGAAAATCTAATATAATTTGAGAGAATATACAAACTAAATAACAAAAGCAGCCTTTCAATTCTTTAAAATGTCATAGAAGTTATTGCTACACATTAATCGGGTCATAAATGCTCTCTAGCTAGGCAGCTCACTAGGTTTTGAAACACACATGTAATGTATGAAGGACAAAAATCTAAAATATCATTTAATTAAATGAATGTTTTATCAGTTAATCAGAAACTAAATTCAATTAATAAAATAAATAAAAACTAAATAACTTTCTAAATTGACAAATATGATAATAATTTATAATAGCCAAACAAATTATTTGAAATGTCATTTGGATTTCTCAATCCATTTTCTCATCTATTTATTTGTTAGCATTGCAAAGTGATTTATTTCTTAACTAATTAACTGATACAGCTGTATTTTAAGCCACTAACCACTGATCTATAAAGGTCAAGCATTAAACATTGATTCTGGAAGGTAACTTTGTTTTTGTAACATTGATAATCCATAGATAACTCTAACACACACACACACACACACACACACACACCTGTAAGAGCTCCTTGGCCGAGTCTCTCTTCTCCACGTCCATTTCCAGACAGCGGTTTAAGAAGTCCCGAAACACGGAGGAGAGTTTCTCTGGGTTCTGCAGTTCTGGAGTTCCATTGGTGGCGATGAGGTACAGAGCCTGGACAACAGCAGGGGTTAAAGGTCACACAAAAATCATGAACATTAACTACAGCACCAGTTGCTTTCATTTAAAAGGCTATTTGTGATAATTTTAGTGACTGCTCCTCTCCATTGTTAGAGTGTGCAGTAGCGCAACTGCCAGTGACGGAGTTCAGAAAAGTTGACCTTCTTGACTCACTGTGGCAAGCCCCCTCTGAACCTCCCAGAGGTCAGCAGAGGATTAAGCCTGAAATCAGTGAAAGGACTAATGTGAATAAAGAAACACAAACGATGTTAAGTGGGGTGTAGAGAACAGACCATCCCCTTGCTCTGTGTACTGATGTGGTGTTAAACTGAGCTGATGGCGGAACTACTTGTTTCTGTGAGAAGTGTAAGCTCATTTTGATTTGTCTAATTGTTGTGACATCAAGTTGTTCTACCTACTGAGCACCGTTATCCAATGCAGAGAACTTGTTTTTGTTTTTCCTTTCATTTTTTTGAAATGCCAAGAAAAAAAACTTAACGGTGGGGGTGTTGCGTCCCAAGGCACGTATGTGTTTTATATGCTGTTGTTGTGCTTGCCTCTCTGTATTTTTCCTTGTTGCTCCTCCCACTATATTTTTTTATATCCCACTTGTTATGTAAAATAAAACTTGTGAAAACTTTTTACTATAAACTGGTGTTGTTGAAAATTTGTGCTTGTCCTGGGACCTGGAGACGGGAGTTCTTTCACTCTCTCCCCGCAATTTTTGTTACCTTCCTTTTCTGCCCCTAGACTTGAAACGGATCATAACAAGTGGACTATTTGTGGAATAACCATCCAGAGGTTTCTAAGAATCTACAAACAGTCCAATATTGGCCCCATTCTTGCCAAATACTTGCCTCAAGTTAACAACTACTTCTCACTAGTCACTACTACTTCATTTTTGTTTGCCAAACATTTTTTGCAACGTCATTGAAGATAAAAGCGTTTAGAGCTGATGGAAGTCGATATTAACTTGCTTTCTGTCCAAATGAAATAATTTTTCATCATTCTTTCTGATGGTGTTGACATCAGGAAAGCATCTCTGATGTCACTGGTGCACATAATAATAATAATAATAATAATAATAATAATGTTACATTTATGTACCACTTTTCTGGGTACTCAAAGCGCTTTACATGGAAGGAGGAATCTCCTCAACCACCACCAATCTGCAGCATCCACCTGGATGATGCGACGGCAGCCATATTGCGCCAGAACGCCCTCCACACACCAGTTTACTGGTGGAGAGGAGACAGTGATGAAGCCAATCAGTCAATATGGGGATGATTAGGAGGCCATGATGATGGACAGAGGACAATGGGCAAATCTGGCCAGGATGCCGAGGTTAAACCCCTACTCTTTTTCGAAGGACATCCTGGGTCAGAAAGTCTAAAAAAATATATCAAACAAACCCTACATCACCACATGTTGTTTGAGAGGGTTGGAAGAAAAATCCTCCTCGCTCCTCCAAAAAAAAACTCCAGCATATTCAGTTGTCAGACATGACTGGAACTTCAAAAGTGACTGGATTCTATGGTCAGATGAAACAAAAAAAGGCCTTTTTGTCAGCAAACCCACCAGACGTGTTGGTGCAAACAGGGATAAAAAGTACCCCATGCCTACAGTTATACTGCTGGATATTATACGTGTTGTGGGCCTATTTTTTTGCTGGAGGTCCTGGACTCCTTGTTCAGATACACGATATTATGGATTCTAACAAATACCAACAAATAAAAAATCAAAACCGGACGGCCTCTGCTAGAAATCTTATAATGGGCTGTGGTTGGATCTTCCAACACAACAATGATCCAAGATAAAGATCAACACAAAAATGGGTAACTGAGCACAAAATGAAGTTTCTGCCATGACCGTCCCAGTCCCCTAAACTGAACCCTATAGAAAATGAGTGGGCTGAACTGAAGAGAAGAAGCACCAACATGAACTTGTGAATCTGAAGGATCTGGAGAGATTCTGTATGGAGGAACGGTCTCTGATCTCTTGTCAGTTGTTCACCAAACTCAGAGCTGTTATCTTGGCAAAAGGAGGTTGCAAAAAGTATTTAATAAAAGGGTGCCAATAATTATGGCCAGCGTGTTTTGGAGAAAAGCATTTATTTCATAATGTGATTTACCCCCCACTTTCAATTCTTTTACTTCAAAGAAAGGTTAGATTTTTGTGAGTTTTTTTAATGATAGATCAAAAGGATAAAAAATGCAGAATTTCTTTTTACAGCCATTTTTGATCATATTTACCAGGGGTGCAATTAATTCTGACCACAACTGTATATATCAAAGTACCATGGTATTACCATCTGATGCCATCCCTATGGTATTGTTTTGTAGAGTCTATTATTTTGTCTTGGGTGTTCCAGCAGAACTTTCTAATTTGAATATTGCTACTATCACAGGAAAAATTTGCAAAAAGTTCTGAAGTGACTTTAATGATAAGGTGCACATATTACTGAGTTAGGTTTAGATGTCTTTAATCTTACCCTCAGAGGGTTTTCGTTGAGGTATGGCGGTTCGCCCTCTATCATCTCTATAGCCATGATGCCCAGGGACCAGATGTCCACTTTGGGTCCGTAGGCCTTACGGGTCACCACCTCTGGTGCCATCCAGTAGGGCGTCCCCACCATGGTGCTTCGTTTGCTCTGTTCAGGAGTGATCTGAGCGCAGAAGCCGAAATCAGCTGAGAGACACAGATAGACAGATGTTTAGACCGGCTGGTGTGATACAGTCACTTCATGTGATTTCAAAAATACAGCAGGAATTGTGAAGCATGGTCATAAAATGGATTCTTGCTCCCTCTACTGGTCAAAAGTTGCACAGACGAAAACATCACATTCAGGCTGCCTTTAAATCATAATCAAAGCCAACGATGAAAAACGTAATAATTATTAGTAAGACCTTATTTAAACAGCACTCAATGCCAAGATTTAGGTGCATATGTCACTAATATGCATACAATTTACAATCCAGAACAGCCTTATATGTTTTGGATAGAAAAACTGAAACACAGATTAGAAGACAAATAGTTGTAGATGAGTTGTGCACTCACTGAGTTTGACAGATCCGTCCATGCCCAAGAGAATGTTGTCACTCTTGATGTCTCTGTGAATAACCTGATTCGAGTGAAGAAACTCCAGGGCTTGTAGACACTGCATGGACAAGAACAACCCAGTTAGCACATTAAAACATGCACAGGGTTCATGTGACCTAAAAAAGAGTTTCAAAAACTAGTGAGCTGCCTTGCTAGACAGCATGCATTGCAAACAAGCTCTCTGCAGTGTTATTTTAGTATTATTTATATAGTATTATAGTTTTTAGTAATATTTTGAATTTGCTTTTATTTTATATTTATAGTTTTTTGTTTAATTTTAGTTTACATTTAGTAATTAGTTTGACGGGATTTTAATCAGCATTTCATTTTTATTTCAGTTTTACAAATTTTACCCCCGGTTTCACAGACAAGGCTTAAGTCTAGTCCCAGACTAAAATGCATGTTTGAGCCATTTAACTGAGAGCAACTTGCACTGGAATATCTTAAAATATGTCAGTGTCATTGTTTTGTCTCAACATGCACACCAGTAATGTGTTTTTTTTTTCTAAGGCACGTTTAAAAAAGCCACTTAAATGCCCTAATTGAACTAAGACCTAATCCTGCCTTAATCTAAGCCTTGTCTGTGAAACCAGGCCTAAGAAATATTGCATTGGCAACTAACTGAAATAATTTAAGCTTAAGTTTTTCATCTAATATTTGTATTAGTGCTGTTGATTGGCGATTAAACGCATCTAACATAAACGTTTTTGTTTATATAATATATGAATATATGTGTGTATAAATATTATTATATTTATATACAGTATATATGTGTGTGTGTACAGAGACACAAACTTTAATCATTTGGGTGCACTGTCTATGTTTATGATAAATAAATATTTTGTTGTCAGCTTAGCTAACATCAAACTCTATTGGATTTAACTGATTCTCTGTGCATTTTTTTCTAAGGAACACTATTTGAGAGTTGCTGCCTATGCATTGTTCCAGATCAGTCATTCATGAGGTTCCATTTCACTTAGGATTCTGCCGTAGTAGATATCTAGACAGCAAGGCAGCTTTTTTTGTTTTGGAGAGGACAAATACTCATGGCAAGTTGAATAATTAGACACTCACTTCCCGACAGACAGCGGCGATCTGCGCTTCATCCATACAGGTTTCCGTCACCACGTCTGTCAGGGAACCTCCAGCCAGATACTCCATCACCACCCAGAGCTCATCCCCCACCAGGTAACTATGGCAACAAGACAGCATCGTCAACAGACGCCACATCGCTGGGTGATGCAGCGACATCGCCGTAACAACAGAATTATTGGATGCGTCTGCTTTTATTAGTGAAGCAATTAAGACATGAAGCAATTCACCATGGACACAGTGAGAAGCTTTGGATTTTTTTGAGATAAGACTTGTTTTTAAAGAAAAAATATTTTAAATTATTTAGTTCTTTTTTTTTTTTTGTCTTTAGCATAATCTGAAAAAAAAATGTGCAGGTACAAAAAGCAGAAAGAAAAATAAATAAAAAAAATTAAGAAAATATAACTTAAAAAGAAAAGAAAAATACAACAAAAAATAAAAAGACAAAAAATAAGATAACTTGAAATAATAAAAGACAAAAAAAATAAAAGACAAAAAGACAAAAGAAATAAACTTAAAATAAAATAAAACAGAAAATAAAAATAAACATAATTCTTATATTATATATAATTTTGCTTCTGACATAATTTTGCTTCTAAAGTACAAGTAATATATAAAAAAGCATATTTTAACAGGAAAACCAGATAAAATACTGATTAGGAAAATGATTGTACCTGTCCAGGTAATTGACGATGTTGGGGTTCTTGTTTTCCCTCATGACTAAGATCTCGTTGATGATCAGCTCTTTCTTGGGCTGCTGCTGTAGGTTCATCTGTTTGATGGCCACCTGAAAGACCAAACATCAGAATAAAAGCTTTTAGGCACACTTGAAGATTAACCCGAGAGTCTTTGGCTCCATTAGGCCCGTCTCTGAGCGTCTCTCCATTAACATGAGTGAGAGTTAGCTTTGAGATAAGCTCTTTTTGTGTGTAGGTAAGATTACAGCGTTCGCTCAGCTCAGAGGAATGTCATCAGATCAATAACACACGCCGGATTCCCCTGATTCACTGTTATCGATGAGCCGGAAATGTCGAAGTCTCTAACGGAATAGCATTAATGATGACGATAGGTGCCCTCTATTACCCGTAAGAGCATGTGGACACTGAAAAGCATGTCGATATCTCAAACTCCATGATTGGAGTTCTCCAAATGGACACAAAATCATTAACCCTATAAGCAATAATAATAGTGATGCTTGCCTTATTAGTGGTGTTTGGTAAGTAGTGACCTAGTGAGTCGATGTACGTCACCATCCATTTTAAGCATTGTATTTGTTGGAATAACATCATTTAAAGTATGCAGTATGTCATGCATGTGGTGAATGTTGTTTTAACCTCAATCAGGATAATATCATAGTGCAGATGAGCAAACAGTCTTCTTGAAAAAAAACCCGCACATCTAGATGATGTATGTGTGGCATCAGTGGAAAAACGCATTACTGGCTGGCACCTCAAAAGTCTCACCTCTTGTCCCGTGGCGATGTCTATGGCCGTGTAGACTGTTCCAGACGCCCTGATGAGGGAAGGAAGTGAAGATTTGGAGGAATTTTTTAATTGTGATTGTGGGATTTGGCATAAATTATAAGATCATAAAACTCACCCCTGGCCTATTTTCTCAAATCGCGTGTACTTCTTCTTTGGGTCACCCACGCTGACTATACTTCCTGTGGAGTGATATAACAATAAAAAATAAAAAAACACTACAAAAAAAATAAGAGACACACACAGGTGAGGAAAAACAGCCTTTTAAAAGACAGAAAGAATGAAAATGTAGCACTTCAGGGTGTGTGACAGAGCTGCACAACTAATCAAATTGTGATATGAATTTATTTTGTGCCATTATATAACTGGAGATTAGAAGGCGGATCTGAGAGAATTTGAAATATCAGACACAGGTTAACTGGAGGGCCTTACAATCATAACATAAAATAAAATAAAAATAATTTATGCCGCTTATATTTTCATTTTATTTTATTTCAGTAAGAAATATAGAAATATATAAAAAATATTCTGTTTAATAATCTATTTGAATATTCTATTCTAATAAAAAAATATATATATTTTACACCATTTTGCTTCTTATGTAAATGCTTCTTTTTCTTTAAGAATTACATTTATAAAAATATAAAATTTGATATTTTACAGGGAAACAAAACCGAAAAGTATATGTTTATTTTATTTAAATCAAAGTACCTGGGTTCCAAACAATGTGTCCGAAATGTTAACCAATATATTAGCTCTGCTCAACTTTATGACATTGCCAATGGTCTCCGTTTAGCTGGAAATCACCAACAGCCATCACTTTATAGTTATTTTCAAATGCTTTGTTCTAATAGTCTTTTATTATGCCTTTTGTTAAATATTTGTCAAAAGTGTAATATAATGTTTGCCAAATCAGGCAGCCCTAGTTTGTGAGGATCAACCGAATCGTTCCCCTCAAATTGGTCCCGTATAAGAAGAGTCTGAACTGAGATCAGATTCAGTCAGACACATGCTGTGGAGCGAGAAGCACACGATCGTTTCCAGTCAAAGCCAGTTTGACTGGCCTAGCAGAAGAATGAGAGAGAGTGGGGGGATGAAAAGGCCTCTAAACCTTTGGGAAAAGACAGATTTACAGGCAGTGAGGTAACAGAGGCTTGGAAAAGACAGAAAGGGAGAAGGCCGAGGGCTGATCAGAGTTTTACGACGTCTCTGAATCTTAAATTCAGGCCACATAAGGGAAAGACAGGAACATCTTCAGTTCGACGTGTAACCCAGCAACCGTTGATGAATGGATGTTTTAGATGAAGAACGACAAATCTTTGGCCAAGAGGGGCCTGAGGTGACAGAGTGGGGCAGGAAAGACACACTGGATGGCTGCAGCAGCATCCCGTTCTTACCAGTAGAGGGCGATCTGAGCACGTCTGTAGCATGGGGTTTTTAATAAGATACAGGTTCTTAGAAAGTCATGCATCTCTTGTGCCGCTCATAAAAAAAAAATGACTGGGAATAATTTCAGCCAAAATGACATGCTAAATAATAATAATGCATATAAAACATAATAAAAATAATACAACTTAGATGCACAAAAAAGTATGATTGACTCGAGCAAGAAATAAAAGCATTTTGCAAAAACAAATACGCCACACATACTTTATATGTCGTATAATGTGTAGTCAGCTGGTTATTAACGTAAAAAATAAACCTTGACAGGGTGACAGCACCTTGACAGCAATAATGACTTGCTGACGGCACATTATCCTACTTATTACAGGCCTACTTACTAAATAAATTCATAATTGGACATGAAATATTGATTTGTATGTAAATTATTATACTATTATACTAATAGAAAGAGACCCAAAGAGAGACATGGAACTAGCATAGCTATGTGAAAACCCAGCTGTCAGGAAATCAAAAAAAAAAATCTGGAATACTTTATATATTATTTATTTTTTGTTAATTTGTGTGTATGTGTGTATGTATGTATGTATAAAATATTTATATAAAAAAACTATTTTAATTAAAAATAAATATTTAATATCTACATAATAATTACTGTTCATTTTGTATATATAATGTGTGTGTATGTATATATACAGGTCCTTCTCAAAAAATTAGTATATTGTGATAAAGTTCATTATTTTCCATAATGTAATGATAAAAATTTAACTTTCATATATTTTAGATTCATTGCACACCAACTGAAATATTTCAGGTCTTTTATTGTTTTAATACTGATGATTTTGGCATACAGCTCATGAAAACCCAAAATTCCTATCTCAAAAAATTAGCATATTTCATCCGACCAATAAAATAAGTGTTTTTAATACAAAAAAAAAAGTCAACCTTCAAATAATTATGTTCAGTTATGCACTCAATACTTGGTCAGGAATCCTTTTGCAGAAATGACTGCTTCAATGCGGTGTGGCATGGAGGCAATCAGCCTGTGGCACTGCTGAGGTGTTATGGAGGCCCAGGATGCTTCGATAGCAGTCTTAAGCTCATCCAGAGTGTTTGGTCTTGCGTCTCTCAACTTTCTCTTCACAATATCCCACAGATTCTCTATGGGGTTCAGGTCAGGAGAGTTGGCAGGCCAATTGAGCACAGTAATACCATGGTCAGTAAACCATTTACCAGTGGTTTTGGCACTGTGAGCAGGTGCCAGGTCGTGCTGAAAAATCAAATCTTCATCTCCATAAAGCTTTTCAGCAGATGGAAGCATGAAGTGCTCCAAAATCTCCTGATAGCTAGCTACATTGACCCTGCCCTTGATAAAACACAGTGGACCAACACCAGCAGCTGACATGGCACCCCAGACCATCACTGACTGTGGGTACTTGACACTGGACTTCAGGCATTTTGGCATTTCCTTCTCCCCAGTCTTCCTCCAGACTCTGGCACCTTGATTTCCGAATGACATGCAAAACTGAGCAACAGTCCAGTGCTGCTTCTCTGTAGCCCAGGTCAGGCGCTTCTGCCGCTGTTTCTGATTCAAAAGTGGCTTGACCTGGGGAATGTGGCACCTGTAGCCCATTTCCTGCACACGCCTGTGCACGGTGGCTCTGGATGTTTCTACTCCAGACTCAGTCCACTGCTTCCGCAGGTCCCCCAAGGTCTCCTCTCACCTCCGGTCACCTCTTCTCGTTGTGCAGCGTTTTTTGCCACACTTTTTCCTTCCCACAGACTTCCCACTGAGATGCCTTGATACAGCACTCTGGGAACAGCCTATTTTTTCAGAAATTTCTTTCCGTCTTACCCTCTTGCTTGAGGGTGTCAATTATGGCCTTCTGGACAGCAGTCAGGTCGGCAGTCTTACCCATGATTGTGGTTTTGAGTAATGAAACAGGCTGGGAGTTTTTAAAAGCCTCAGGAATCTTTTGCAGGTGTTTAGAGTTAATTAGTTGATTCAGATGATTAGGTTAATAGCTCGTTTAGAGAACCTTTTCATGATATGCTAATTTTTTGAGATAGGAATTTTGGGTTTTCATGACCTGTATGCCAAAATCATCAGTATTAAAACAATAAAAGACCTGAAATATTTCAGTTGGTGTGCAATGAATCTAAAATATATGAAAGTTAAATTTTTATCATTACATAATGGAAAATAATTAACTTTATCACAATATGCTAATTTTTTGAGAAGGACCTGTATATATATATATATGTATATATATATATACACACACACATTCAGAGAATATTTTAGAGAATATAAATACATTTTTTGTATTATTTAATAAATAATTATAATTGTTACCTTCAATTTTAGCTGAGCTAGATCTCGTGTATCACTTACGCAGTTTCTCGAGTATCTCCTCGTCGGTCATCTTCTTCTTGCGTGTCTTGTCAGCACTTTGTGGAGTGGAGGGTGTGGGGGTGTTAGTGGCGCTGGTGCTGGAGGGCGTCGGGGTGGGACTGCCGGCGTCAGATGTCGCGTTGGCTATGGGTGATGTGGCAGCGTCTTTGGTGGCGAGCGGAGGAGGAAGAGGTTCAATGACGGAGCGTGTGTAGATCTGTGGGGTGCACAAATGTGTTGTATTAGCAGTGGAAGATATAAAATAGTAACTAGTCCTGATCATTGACCACTAGAATAAACTGTATCAGATTACATGGGGCACAAATGGTGTAATAGATGATTCACAAGGCATTCTGGGAAAGGACCGGGCCGCTGGTACCCACAGAGACAGTAAAACACATTCCAGCACAGCTCAGCTCAGTCTAAAGTGACTCAAGTGAATATAATTCTCTCCACAGACATTCACAAGCTGAATAAAACCCTCTACATTTCTGCTCACTGGAGCCTCAGGTCTTAATCTGTTCAAACAGAACCAGGATCAAGGTTCCTGCTCTTTTCTT
This sequence comes from Gila orcuttii, assembly GCA_026230005.1. Classification (NCBI taxonomy): domain Eukaryota; kingdom Metazoa; phylum Chordata; class Actinopteri; order Cypriniformes; family Leuciscidae; genus Gila; species Gila orcuttii. The sequence goes on along the minus strand of JAPDVR010000005.1, from coordinate 24,760,950 downwards.
AGAAGACTGCTTTACAACACTGGTGTTGGGCTTGTTCATTAATTCATTTTAGAGACAAAAACACAGGGCACAGACAAGTGGCCGAAGAGCTGAAGTGTGCAGTCAGATGTTGAGTCACCATGTGGAAACAGGGTACCAGCAGCTTGACACTCATTTACAATCACACACACACAAAAAAGATAAAATTAAATTACATTATAATAATATATATTATATATAACTCTTTTTTTGTTTTGAGATTAAAAGTAGAGTGTGTTGTGTTGTGACATGAACAGGTGGAGATCAGCTTTCTGAAAATCTCCATCTTCGCTACAACATTAAGACACATGTGAGGTTAAATTTGTCTGAAAAGAGTGTTAAAAAAACTCAAACTATTAAAATTAGTTTTCATTAACTGAAAAAAAAAGCTACAATATAAATAAAATATATAAATATTAGTTTTAAAATATACAAAATATACATGTATTATATAAAACCAAAACTGAAATGTTGCCTTTGCAACTCATTAAAATTAAAATAAGTTGAGGTTGAAGTACTAAAATGACTAAAACTAAAACTGCAAAATATAAAATAAAGCTAAAAAAGTCATTTTAAAAGAGAAAAAAACTAATAAAAAGTACATAAACTAAAATTAAAATGAAAACTGCAAATATAAATAATACTAAAATAACACTGTTTCAAACATCCAAAATGAAGTGCTCATTTTGAGTATTTCTCGCTTGGAATGAATTGAATACATTTTTGTATAAATAAAAAATCCTGAAACTTATTTGGACACAAGCATTACTGAATATCCTTCTGTTTTTCTCAGAGCCAACTTTACTTTTCTGAGACATTGATGCAACGAGACTCAACACACTCTGAGTTATGTAATCAATATACATCCTATGTTTTCCCTAAAATATTTTATTTCATGTTCATTTTGGCAACTTTTTAGCAAACACTAGCCTGTAGATAAGTTCAAAGTTAAGAGACATGCACTACAAGTCACTTGTGGCCACTATAGCTGTAAAAAGCAGCATCATGTGAATGTGTGCTTGAACACATTACAGGACATCATTCATCTCCTCTGGTTTAAAAGCTGACATAATGAGGGTGAAACCCCTTCGAATTGAGAGCTGACAGCTCACAAAACTACACACGAGTGCTGATGGAGCATCTTTAATCATCCAGGCGCCTAAAAGCCCAACAGGCTTGATCCCGTGATCTCCAGACAGATCAAGGGAATGTAATGAGGCTTCACGGCACCCCAGACGGCCCTCAGTCGCTCTCTCCATCAAACACACACGCTCCTGTCCTCAATGTAGCTGTAATAAAACTCCAGTCACCTACACACCTCTCTGAAGACATGCAAATTTATTCGGTAATTACAGGTTAGCTTGAAGGCGCCTAGAGTCATGGAACTCATTATTCCAGACTACAGACTTGATAGTCATGCGGCCCAGCCAACACCCACAACACAACACCTTACATCTGTCTGTCTGTCTATCCATCCATCCATCAATCCATCCATCCATCCATCCATCCATCCATCCATCTATCTATCTATCTATCTATCTATCTATCTATCTATCTATCTATCTATCTATCTATCTATCTGGATATCCATCCATCCATCCATCTATCCATCTATCCATCTATCCATCTATCTATCTATCTATCTATCTATCTATCTATCTATCTATCTATCTGGATATCCATCCATCCATCCATTCATCTGTCAGTCCGTCCATCCATCCATCTATCTATCAATCTGTCTGTCTATCTATCTATGTGCCTGTTTTTCTGTCCGTCTGTCTGTCTATCTACTAGTCTAGCCACCTTGCAACTACTCAGAACACCTTAGAAAACACCCTTAGCAACTATCCTATCCATCTATCTAGCAACCATCTAGAAACCAAGCACAAAAACCTACTAACCTACTCAAATTTAAACTAACAATGACAATATTTACTTTGCACAGTATTTATTAATCTTTGTTAAATGTTAGTTAATAAAAATATAGTTGTTCATTGTTTGTTCATGTTAGTTCACATAGCATTAACTGCTGTTAACAAATACAACTTTTATGAATAATTTATTAGTAAATGCTGAAATTAACATTAACTAAGATTAACAAATGCTGCAGAAGTATTGTTCATTCTTAGTTCATGCTAACTAATGTAGTTAACTAATGAACCTTATTGTAAAGCGTTACCTGTTTTACTTTACTATTGTTATTTATAATATTTTACTTTAACTTTTTTGGATAAAACACATGTACTGAAAAAAATGGTATATGATTTACTTAAAATTTTCGACTGCTAGTAAATTTCACAAATAATTTTGAAATTTTGAAGAAAAAACACTGAACTTGTATTTTCTTGTAAAAAGTACACTGATAATCTACATTGAAAACTTTGGCATGACAAACACTGCATTTTCAGTCAAGCACATTCAACTAAAAGTGATAAAGACAGTGAAAGAGAGACTACATCAAATCAAGCAAAAAGCACTTTTTCCCATATCCCGTAAGCAAATACTCACAGATTTGGTGTGCTCGGGACGTGGTGCGATCGTGGGTGGGGGCGTGGCTTCATCCTCATCATCATCCTCGGAGACGGTGGCCACGGCAGGGGTCTCGGAAACGGTCTTGGAGTTCTGAAACAAGCCAAGCAGGAAGTGAGGCTGACCGACTGACATCACAACATGGCTGCAAAACAAACCCAACGTCAACATGCCAACCACGAGAGCGGTGCTGCGTTATTCACAGCTGAGCTCCACAGGCCTCATCATTCCACCAGATACACCATAACCAGTGAATCCACTAAAAGTTTACTCTCCATCTTGCTCTGCAGCTAACCTGTTTCAGTCGCAGCACTACTCAGTACTCAGCAGGAGAACTGCACAAAAAACATGCTGATTCACAGTGCAGAGAGAGAGAGAGGGAGAGAGAGAGAGAGAGAGAGAGAGAGAGAGAGAGAGAGAGAGAGAGAGAGAGAGATGAACCCGCTGGCATCGCCTGGAGTGGCTGGCATCAATTCTGTCCTTCTGTTGAGTGGGCAGCCCTTACGGGACTCTGTCACCTTGTTGTTCACTGCATCTCTCCTGTTTTAAACCCCCCATATCAGCTCTCTTTCGCTTCCCCATGGCAAACTTCCTTCTGTCCAGTCTTTTGTCAATCTGTCATGTGAGTGGAGAGGACATTTGTCCACATTCCCCTCCTGACCTCAAACTCCTCTCAGCACGTCACAAATAAAGCTGGAAAACACAGTCACAATGACTCACCACTGCGTTGGAAGAGCTGTAGTTATCCACACCTTTATCTGAAATTAATAAGAGACGAATGAGCAAAGAGAAAGAGCCATAGAAGTAATCTTTAGACAACATCACACTGATACTGTTTTTTTAACTGCTGTTGCTGATTTATAAGGATTCGGTGGCTGATGGCTGATTTAAAGCCATTGTATATCTTAAACTGATAATATTTATTTGACACAGCAAAACACATTATGGAAATTGTGACACTTAATTGAATTAAGAATGGTTTTATGAAAGATATACAAATCAATTCATTCTTCGGTCTGCTCATCTGTCATGAATGAAGCCCAGCTATCAAAAATCTATCAAAAAGACTAAAAAGAGATCTAATGTGGTTATCCATTGACAAGATATTTGATAAATAAATCTTTTATTCTTTTTAAATACAAAGTACACATATTTATAAAAAACTACACATAGGAATACATATAGGATATATTCATTGTATTTATTTACAATGAACACATATACATATACATATATACACACACACACACATATATATATGCACATATTATATTCATTCATACTCTATTCATATTATATATGTTCATACATCTACTGCTATTGTAATATATGAAGTGTGTCACACCTGTAAAGCTCATGTATTTCTGGCTGTTGTTCGTTTCTTTAGAGTCGTAGAATTTAAGCACGTCTAGAACCGCCTGAGGATTCTTCTTCTGCTCCAGTTTGGTGATGTTGGACGTCTGGAGTAACCGTGCCCACTGCTCAGGCATGCCCTACATAGAGAGCCACAAAAAACAGTACTGAAAACTGTCTAAACCCTGTTAATCAATCATTATTAGAGTGACAATGAGGCTTTCAGAAGCACACTTTTGGCAAAAGCAAAGGTAAATAAGACAGACAGATAAATATGGTCACAGTACAGCTGCGTTCTGATCAGAATGAGTGTGTTAGTGGTGAAGGCACGCTGCGTGTTATCTGACCACCGGCGTCAGTTTAAGGTCTAATGGACTGAAGTAATTTAAACGTCTCTGTTGGCGAGGCAACGTGGTTCTGACCCACCGGCTCTCATTAACACTCATTAGGCACACTGAACTCCTCTCTGTTGAGCACAGGGGAAATGTACAGCTGATTTATGGTTGAGACAAAGAGCACAGCTCATTTAATATCTTATCAAACATAATAAACCAATTGTAAATAGGAAGATAGACCTGGACCCAGAGGTTAATGCTGTGAGTTTATTCTCTCTATTTGAGAACTGCAGTGTCAAACCGGTCGAATCTATCTTCAGCGATTTTTCTTTCCGTTTATCCTTTTTTCTTGCTTGCTTTCGCGTTTTCTATTTATAATCAGGTTGAGTTTGTTCAGATTTTAGCCTCAATGTGCTATTTAAGAAGTTCTTATTGAATTTTACTTTTATATTTAGCTAGAATTTGTCTTAATTTACCACTGAAACATGGATTATTTAAACTTTATAGTTAATAAAAAGTAAAAATTTTGTTCAAAGTGTTTGGATGAAAACTTTTTCATCTCAAACTATCCAGATATGCAATTAAATGTGGAGTCACAAACAGATTGTGTAATTATACATAAATATATGCATGTGTAAAAATGGCATGTATAGATTTTTCATTGTGTTGAAAAAGATTTTTTGCTCACACTTACAGTGAACTCTCCAGTGACTGCGTCAAAACCAACATGGATGGTGTGCTCAAAGTCCGACGGTAGAGAGATCTCTGGACGCTCCTTCTTCTTGTTGGCTGAGGGACGAAGATAAGGGTGGAGACACAGAGAAAAACAGTTCATGGATATTTGAATGTACATGATTCCAATTATTTACTGTAAAAATGCAACCCATCTTTATTAGACTTTGTACACATAAATACATATTTTATTTACTTTAATTATATACTCAGCAAGGATACTATATTTAAAATCTAAATAATCTTTACAGATCTTTATTGGAAAAAGTTGAAAACCAGGAAGTGCCACAGCCCTGCAGAGTTTAGTTCCAACCCTGCTCCTGTGGTTTTCAAATAAGCCTAAAGGACTTGACTAGCTGGATCAGGTGCGATTAGTTAGGGTTGAAGCTAAACTGCAGGAACCCTTGGTTTAAACAAGGTTTTTCATGCTTGCTCATAAACAATTTTTGCACATGAACCTGTTTACAAGTGTTCAAATAACTTGAACCTGCCTTGGTCCCGCTGCATGAGGCATGAGGGACACAGATGTGCCCAGAGCAATAAACTGCAATGTCCTAAGACAGTGCCACAGGGAGACAGGAAGAATGGCTCATCGTCCTTGCAGTGCCAAACCACGTGTAACCATATGTCCCCTCAGATATGTTCTGGAAATTGTAGGTGTTATTGTGGAAGAGTGAAGTAACATCTTACACCAATAGCTGACCGATCTGTCTCAATCCATGAGGATGGGATGCACTGTAGTACTTAAAGCAGCTGTTGGCCACAACAGATACTGACTGCTACTTTTGATATTGACCCCCCCTTTATCCAGGGACTCATCCATTTTTGTTTATCAAACATCTGTGGAAATTTGTTCAGTTTACATCTCAGTTGTTGAATTCTGAATGTTCATAACATCCTCCAGAGTGAAGAAACTAAAAAAACAGTAAGAAGATGTTTATTTTTATATATATATATATATATTTATGCCATGGGCTGAATCCGAAATCTGAAGTGAAGCGATGCGTTCGTGTAAGAAAAATATCCATATTTAAAACTTTATTTTTACGTATCCGTGTCAAGCGTTCGTCTCACTCTTGCACTCCTGCGCCCTGAGCGCCTTGTGTTTCAGGAAGCCTGTTTTGTGTTAATTACCAGCCCGTTAACACATCAATATTATTAAAGACCCTGCCTGGCGATTTATAATAATAATCGATGCGGCCGTACACATCGATTTACGCCAAAAGAGTAACCCTTGAACTTGACGCACATTTCGTTCTTATTGTACATTTATTTATTTATTTATTGATACTTCTGGAATATTCTCCAAAGGATCATATCAACCCTTGGTTTTTAAGAAATCTCCTTTCAGTAAATATTTAAAAGTAGTCTGCCATTTTAGGCTCATTCGTTTTTTGGATCAGTGCTGATTTTCATAAAGACAATATTACAATATAAACACGGTCTGGCACAGTCTCAACGTAGCTATTGCGTTCTGCTCCAGTTCCTGTGTGTGTCGGATCTGAGCGGATGCTGCTAATGCCAATTAAACATTGCTTGGATCTCATCCTCATCTGCTCGATGCTAAAGCCAGGCAGGGTCTTTAATATTAATGATGTGTTAACGGGCTGGTAATTAACACAAAACAGGCTTCCTGAAACACGAGCCGCTCAGGACGCAGGAGTGCAAGAGTGAGACGAATTGACACAGAGACATGAGTGGACGCATGTTATCAATTGAGAAAGTGTGAAAATCTGATGTCCCAAATTAAGGAGAAATTACCCAACAGAACTGTGTTCATTATTCTGAATAAAAGAAACATCAAAGGTCAAAGGTTTATGGCCATAAAGTTGCTGTTTGCTAAACAGATGTCTAATAAACTGCTTGTGCTCATCGTGACCTTTGACCCTGAAGCTAACCCTGAATGATTGCCAATAGAAATTCCTCATTTAAATAATTATTTTTCTGAGCTGCCAAAAGGCCTGTTGAGGAAGATGATTTGTTTCCTTGTAGAAAACAATACTAGCTAGTGGCAATAACTGTCACTCACTCTTGTCTCCTCCTCCGGTGAGTATGGATCGGATGAAGCCTTCTTTTCTCCTCTTGTCCTCTGGGTTGGGCGGCAGAGGTTTGGAGCCGTGATTCAGAGGGCCTGAGTCTTTACTGGACGAGCCAATCATTGTGCTGGTGTTTCTCATGGGCGGAGCTGGTGGCTTGTCTTCTACTTCCCCATTGTCTGACATCTTCAGCTGTGGGCGTGGCAAAATCTGAAACAGCCATTTAGAGCTAGAGTTAGTGAAAAGGGGAGGGGCTTAAGTAAATCAACAGCAGAATGGCTGGAATGAAACTGAAGTCATAATTAGATTTACCAAATTACCACCAATCTTCTTTTAATAGTATTTAGTATTTAGATGAAACTAGGACACAGCAGGGGGAAAAAACAAGCTAAGAAAGGAGGGAAACACCCACTGAAGCATCACTGTTTCCACAAAAGTATTAAGCAGTTCAACTGATTTCAACATTTATAATAATAAGAAATATTTCTTGAGCAGCAAATCAGCATATTAGAATGATTTCTGAAGGATCATGTGACACTGTAGACTGGAGTAAGGATGCTGAAAATCACAGGAATAAATTATATGTTCAAATGTATTCGAATAGAAAAAAAATGGTTTAATTGTTATTTTAAATTGTAATGATATTTCACAATATTACTGTTTTACTGTATTTTAATCAAATAAATGCAGCCTTAGTGAGCCTAAGAGACTTGTTTCAAAAATGTGTGTGTGTATGCATATACTGTATGTGTGTGTATTTATTCAAATCACTAACCCTAATATGAGTAATATTAATAGTAATTCGTCCCTTATAAAACACAACAAACTAAAGCATAAATGAATGTAATTGAGTTTTCGGCAACACTTTAGATTAGTGAACACTATTCAATATTAACTAGGCTGGTTGCTTATTAGCTTGCATATTACTAGTATATTGGTTGTTTATTAGTACATATAAAGCACATATTTATGCCTTATTCTACATGACCATATTCTTGATCCCTTAATCTTACCCACACCTAAATGTATGCACAACTACCATCTTACTATCTATAAATAAGCAGTAATTAGGAGTTTATTGAGGAAAAACTCTTAGTTAATAGTGAATGTGTGTTCCTCAAACTAAAGTGTTACATAGTTTTTGAATCTTTTCTGAAAGGAGCAAACAGTCCAAAAACAGCCCCATCTTTGCTGTAAAAAAACACATAACTCGTTGCAGTGAATCTGACATCAGTCCTGACACCTCGACTCAAACCATTTATGTAATATTGGACAGACAGCATTATTTTTGGTTTGTGGCTGGTTAACATGAAATGATTTTGGGAAGCTGATTTGTCCTGCGGCTTGACATGTTATTCTCCATTTAAAACTATTATTATCATGTATAGGTTTTACTTTAATGTGCTCATACTAATGCTTACACAGAGACTACATGGAATATTTGTGCTTTTTAAAATTGCACAAACCAAGCTGGACATTGACAAAACAAACAATATTTATCCAAAACACATACACACTGCCAGCAGTAGTAATATGATATGTGTTAATCAATGCCAACAGAGATATCTAGAGAGCACAATGCTAATATACACACACAATACAATTTTATGACATTTTTTTTTAATAATTTTTTTACAGAATGAACATTGCTTTTGCACATTTACTCAAAATGACCAAATATAAGTCTACCACTAACCACTAGTTAACAACAATAAAAAAAGTCGAAACTAAATAGTCAGTTGAACAAATTTCACCTTACCAAAAACCTCTCGGCATACCGACAAGCAATCACACCAGTATTCCCGTAAAAAAAGCACCTCCAGATCCCACTGGACGCTGAGAGAGTGTGTGAGAGAGACTGTGTGTGTGCTGGCTTTAAGAGGCTGTGCCTTCCCTGATGTGATGTCACAGGTGAACAAGAAAAACTATGAGTTTGATCTGTGACTGACTCGCCATGAATGGTGTAACATGATAGCAGAGATTGAGAAAAACACACAGACAATACAAATAGGAAACTGTATTACCTGTAAACACACTTTAGCCACAAGCAAACAAACATTGAAAAGGCAGCAGGGCAAAAAAAACACACAATCAAAAACAACACGGGTGTGTTAAAGTCACAGAAACACTAAACGCGTGCACACACAGCTGGTGAATGACTGTTTGAGACAGACAAGGTCTGTTGTTTGAGCACAGGCTCCATGTGGACGTGTGAAACCTTTTACACTTTCACGTTTGCTTTTCTATCATGGTGGGGGACTTTCAATTGACCTCTATTGTTTATAGCTGAGCTAATTATATTTTATATAGCCTAACCGTAAATCTAACCCTGACACATATGTTTTTGAATTTTTATATTTTTGTGAAAACATTATTTATGTGTTTATTCAGCCATTTTCCATTTGGAGATTGTTGACTGGCCTAGCTGATTCCAGGTTGAACTATCCTTGTGGAGACATTTAGTCCTCACAATAGACACAATAGACCTGACCCACAAAACACACACACACACATACAGACAGACTAACAACGCCCATGTGGACTCACATTTCAGACAGCACTGTCACATTTAGCAGAGGCCTGTCATCACTGTGGTCTCTTTTATCTCTCTCTCTCTCTCTCTCTCTCTCTCTCACACACACACACACACACACACACAAACACACCTTAGTTAAACTAAACACAGATTGGAGGTCTTAAAGTCAAATGTCTTAAAAACACTTGCACACATCAATTTAAAAATTCAAATGATTTAAAATTAAATAAATAAAAACAAATAAATAAACAAACTGGAAAGACAGAGCAATAGCATGATGAAATTAATAAAATAATAAATACATAAATAAAAAAATTAGATCAATTGGTAAATAAATAGTTAAATACAAACAAATCTGATAGAAAGAGTGATTGGATAATGAAATTAAAAAAATTAGATGACTAAATACATTTTGGAGCTTGTAGCCTCGTGGACAGCATGCCGACAAATAGCATGAATGCGTTTCGGTGTAACGGTTCTCAGTAAAAAATCGACCCGTACCATTCTCCACCCACTGTTCGGAATGCCCTTGATCTCAAAACTGATGACGCATCTATAATCTGGTTTGTTGAAAATAACAACGCGTAAAAGAGACAGTTCCACTGTCGATAAATTCACTTGCTGGCTTCCCAAGTAATACATTGCAACAGCGATAATCAAAAAAACGTGAACAAAGCGGTTACTCTTTGTAAATTCTGTTCAATGGGAGTGCCAAATGCTCGAACATGACCAGTCATTTACGCCGTCATCACCACCCGGGAGTTGATAGCGCGCAAGCGCAGGTGAGACCTGAACTGCACACGTTACTATCTGTGTTTAAAACTAAACTCATTTAAGCTTTGCCAATGTAAACATTCAAGAGCAAAACGCGAAAGAGAACTCACGCGCGCTGTAAAAAGATTTGTGTGGGTGTGTAGCCTACTCATCTCAGACAGCGCGCAACTATTGAGTTCTCTTTCAACAAGTCTTGCACTTGAATGGACAAATTCACACAAAAAGTATGTAAACATGTCCGTCTTGATGAGTATCCTAGCAGACATACAGTTATGCCTTAAGTGAACTTATACGGTCAAGAAAGACAACTCACAGTATCAGTGTAGGCCTACTGAATCTGCTCTGAATTGAATAGCTTTTTGTAACTTTAAGGATTAATCTTTAATTTATACAGTCAAATATGCAATGCTAATTTACATTTGATTATTTTATTCAATTTCTGTACCAGAAAAACTAATGTTAGACCTACCTGAAAAGCATAGTTTATTTTATTAGTATATTTGCTCTATTGTATTTATTTGTGCTTTTGCTTGTGGTTAGATTATTTGTTCTTATTTTCTTTATTTTATTTGACAGTAGTCTTTTTTTCCCTGAACATAGCACATACCGAACCATACCGAAACTGTGACCCTTAAACCGTGATACAAACCAAACCGTGATCTATTTGAACCGTTGCACCCCTAAACCCGAGTTCGAGTCCCGGCTCATGGACCTTTCCCGATCCCGTCCCCCTCTCTCTCCCATTTCGCTTCCTGTCTATTCTATACTGTCCTATCGCAATAAAGGCAAAATGCCAAAAATACATACATACAAACAAATACATTAAACAATTACATATATAAATAGGTAAATAAATAGTGATACAAATAATAATTAAAGCTGCAAGCAGCATTTATCGGGGTTCAAGCATTTAAGGCCTTTAAAGCCTTTAAGCACACATGCATAAAAATGACATTAGGTTTTATTTAGCAAGCATTTAACCACTGACCTAATATATGGAAAAGACCATTTACAGCCAATAAAGGCAATTTACCATAGGAAATATATGGTTTTTAAAGCTTTTTAACAGTTATAGCGCCACATGTGGTCCGATCTCCAAAATTTTTGCATGCTTGTTTACTATGTTATGTCACATATGCCCACCAGTTTTTGTGAAGTTCTAAGTTTTCCTTTAGGTTTTATAGGCTTTCGACTGAATTTTGCCACGCCCATTTCCTAAATGACCCATTTATAGGCAAAATTTCAAATGCAAAATTTCAAATGCAAAATTTCAACTTTTTTTTTGATAATTATTGATCTAGAGCAGGTGTGCCCAACCCTGCTCCTGCCGATCGACTGTCCTGCACAGTTCATCTCCAACCCTACCTGAAGCAACCAATTAAGGTCTTCAGGATCACTTGAAAATTAAAGGCAGGTGTGTTTAATTAGGGTTGGAGATAAACTGTGCAGGACATTCGATCGGCAGGAGCAGGGTTGGGCACCCCTGATCTAGAGAGTCCAGAGAATTGTCCTAGACTGGTTTGGTTCCGATCGGGCAAAAAAACAGGGACTAGTTCGCAAAATTTTTTAATGAATGATTTGATTGACAGCAGTGGTTCTAGAGGCAAAGTTGTTCAGTATGAGGAGATCAATCAAATGATATGCATATTGTGTGGATGTGTGCAACACCACGTGATTAAAGATCTGTAAAAATCGTTAGTGCCAACTAGTGGCCGATTTCTTTCAAAATTCTTACAGACCTCAAGGGCCATGAGTCGAACATGCCAACTGAGTTTCATTCCGATCGGCCTCCGTTAACCTTGCCTAATAGGTGCTCAAACTTCTTTGGCCGATGGCGGCCATGTTTTTTGAGATACACCAATGTCCTCATAGACATACATGGCACCTTGGACCAAGACACTGCATACCAATTTTCAAGTCAATCGGACTAACGGTCAGGTGGTCATAGACATTTTTATGTTTTTGTCATGTTATAGCGCCACCTAGTGCTCGTCACGACTTTTTTACTGTGACCTAAGATTGAACTCATACACATGTGTACCAAGTTTGGTGAAGCTATCTTATTTACTTCTCGAGTTATAGCCCTTTTAGTAAAATAGGCTCCACCCACAACGTTCGTTTTGCGCCCCCTAGCGACCGTGAATCGAAATTTCAATAATTTCTGTTTTTCAATAATTATTGATATTCAGACTCCATAGAACATTTCTGCACTGGTTTGGTTCCAATCGGGCGAAAAACCTAGGACTAGTTTGCAAAAGTAGTTTTTTGACTAAATTCAAAATGGCGGGAAAATATACATACCGGAAATGAAATCGGAGATATACATTTTTTTCATCAGGAGTCCAGCTTTCCAATTATATAAGACACTTGAGTCTACGACATACGGTCTAGGACAGTGGTTCTCAAAGTGTGGTACGCGTACCACTAGTGGTACGCAGGCTCCCTCTAGTGGTCACTGAATTTCGCACGTACGATCAAACCGGTGTGATCAGCCTTGGCTGTCTGGTCCATGGAGCGTACGATCACACCGATGTGAGTGGAACGGTCAGTGTATCACGTAATCAACTGCTAAATTCAAATGTGCTTTCGCGCGTTGGCTGGTGCTGAGCCAGAGACGGACGCGCTCAGTGCTGTCATATATCACAACTATTGAGTGTTTTCAACCACATAATGTTTATTTAATGTTTCAGAAATTTAAATACACAAGAACTATCAAAACAATACATTTAAAATTTGTAAATTACACACAGAAGTCTATGGACGCGGCAATAATAATAATTTCCATTATAATTAGACGACATGTTTTATTCACATCAGATATACACATTGTGTAAGTAACTTTCAAGTTTACTCTATTCTTCTACCAGTTCACCGCCCACTTACTTTCATATATTTGAAAGAGAAGTGAGAAGTGGATGAATTCACGTGTTGTAAATCCAACAGATCCGATTCTCTGAACAGTGGCACAAACTAACATGGTGGCGCCCATATAGCGATCATTATAAAGGTGTTTAAACAACAAAACACTTCCACTTGCATATATTTGACAATAGGAATATTAGATATTTTATGTCATAGCTAACAAATTTCTGAATATTTTAAATAAAAAAGGAAATAAAAGCAGATCATAGTGCTCACAGTCACTCAGCGCTGCCGAGTCACCATGGAAACAATAAAGTGATAAGTTAAGTAAGGGTCGCCTTGAAAAACTCACTGGGGTCACCCAGAATATTTTAAATGTACATGTAAAAAGGTTAAATAATACACAGTCTGTGTTAACTTTTTTTATATTAAGAACGGTACTTTTTTTACTTAATATTTTAAGTCCAGTACAGTTTTTATTTCACTTTTAGGTGCAATACATTTGAATTTAACCATTATTTAAGTTTTTTTTTTTTTTTTTTTACCTGTATGTAAGCAGCACAGTACAGTGTTAATATTCAAACTGTGCTTTTACAATGTTTAAAGTTTCTGACAATAATAAATATTCTTATTAGAAAAAAAACTGCCTCGTTTTTGAGCTGTGCATAACTGTAGCTGAAAAGTTAGGCCTACTACATTTACTGTACTTTCATATTGGTCATTATGGTGGTACCTGGAGAACCAAATATTTTCTGAGGTGGTACTTGGTGTAAAAAGTTTGAAAACCACTGGTCTAGGAGTTATGAGCAGTTTCGCACAATTGATTGCTGTAGCGCCACCTATGGGCCAATCGGGGTCATACTCTCTCAACCTCTCCTCGATTTTTGTACTACCATCTGGCAAAGTTTCAAGTCTCTAACACTTACGGTTTGGGCTGCACGATGCGTTTTAGGGGAGAAGAAAAATAATAATAAAAATCCTAACAATTACAATAGGTTTTCAGCACTTCGTGCTTGAACCCCTAATAATAATATTATATGAATACAGAAAAAAATTATCTGAACAAACGTTGAAAATAACAAATAAAGTCACTGATTTTAAGTAGCAATTATGAGAAACAAAGTTGCCATTACGAGATGTAGATCCACATAAAGTCACTATTTGCAATCAAAAAAACACAAGTGCACTAGTTTTAAAGACAAAGACCAGTGAAACAGCAGGAATGAGGAAGTGAGTAAGTCTCAGGGACTTTGGTCTGGTCTCTGGTAATTAAATTAACCTCAGTGCTGTTACACACACACACACACAAGCATCTAACAAACCTCAGGTGCATTTCATTCAAGTAAACAAAGGGCTTCATTCACAGTTGAACTTGAGTGTTCCCCTTCATTGTCTCAAAGAGAACATGCAAAAACAAGAACCATGTTCTGAGGCATGAAACCCACCATAGGAAGATCCCAAACATATACCGTGAGAGGAAGATGTTCAAGTGCGTAACTGTGACTATTAGGTCGTCCACACTTAAATGACATGATAACACCCGATGATTTTCCTGTGCTGCATTAGCGTGACGTACTGGCGAGACACCGAACATTTGGTTCGGCCTGTGTTTAGTCATGTGTTTGTCAGGTACCATTACTGATTGCTCACAGTATGTCACTTCTTCATCCTCACCTGCTGCATTCAGCTCACCTGGTTTTCCTTCAAACATCAAAGAATTACTTCAAATTCCATGTCTTCAGCTACAATCAATGGGTTCTGATTTTAAAAAACATTCACTCAAAATATCATTGATTTCAATTGAAATACTGACTGGAAACAGGATAAATGATGCTGATGCACAAATCCCACCTGCTTCAGCCTTAAAGCTGCAGTCCATAAGTTTTATTTTCAAAATTTACAGAAATTATAAAATGAGCGAGTACATCATGAATTCATTTTCCAAACCGTGTTTTTGTTTTATCCTGAATCACTACAGTGATTAACAACTAAAACTCAATTAGCAATGTGTCTCTCAACAAATAAACTGGAATCTTACCCAGCCAGAACACCATGTGGACAGTGTCGTTATTGTTAACTACAACTAAAAATTTATTGAAATGTAATGGTTATGGTAAGGGCCGTGACATTTCCCAAACACGCTCGAAGTGGTTGACCAATCACAACACACTGGTCCAGCTGACCAATCAGAGCACATTGCACTTTTCAGAAGGAGGGGCTTCATAGAGACATGAACTAAACAGAGCGTTACAGACAGACTGGAAAAAGAGGTGCTGCAACAATGTCAAATATGTGAAAAATAAGGTGTTAATGTAGGTGTCTAGTAGACCCCAAAAACTAAATCAAGGCATAATAGGTTCTCTTTAATAATAAAACTATATAACTAATACTAAAATGACAATGCATGCGGAGGTCCTGACTCCTGACAGAGATCAGATGGGGTTTTCTTAGCACATGTGAGATGAACAATGACACATCATTCATCAGGATAAGAATAGCTCGGATCTCTCTAGAGGTGTTAACAGAGCGAGGTGTGACGGAAGCACAGAGGCTTCTTCAGCTATTTAAATAGCCATTGCTATAAATGTAGGAATTATGTGAATTTATGGATTGTCTTGTTAAGCAGGCGAGTTTGTACGTGTAAGAAAAATTGAATTCTGGACAGGATATAAGCGGGGTTTCTGATTACTCCTCGCACATGTGAATCACTGTTGTGGCATTCCTTCAAGTCACCGGACAGGTTTTAGTAAATGTTTCCTGAAGTCATTTCTCTGACATGTGGTTAATTTGCCTCGGGCTGCGTGAAACAGCCTTTATGAGACCATGGTCAGAAACAGATTTTCATTACCTTTGTGAAGCCATGCAGAGACAGAACTGGCACACATGCGGTTTAATCTCATGTTCAAGCTGGTGTTAAGAAAATTATACTAAACAGAGACACGTGAGAGAATGTGTATATACACAAGATGTCTCTTCCTTACGAGTAAAATCGCATTGAAAGCATGTCAATATTCACAAGTCAGAAATACATCACAAAATCATATTTTGAATTAGCTTTTATTTTTATATTTTCAGTTTTCACTTTAATTTTAGTTCAAGTTTTAGTCACTTCAATGTGCTTTTGTCCAAAAAGAATTGTGTGTGGGGGGGGGGGGGTAATATTTCAATTTTATTTCCTTTTTCTGTAATTTTAGTGTTTCAAGTTTAGGTTTTCATCTAATGTTTAAATTTTGTTTCAGCTTTATTTTAATTAAAAAACAGTTTTTTTTAAATGACTGAAAAAATAATAGAATGTGTGTAGAGTTTGTAACCATAATTTCTGTCTGTACACACGTTAAAGAAAATTGCATGGACATATTTCAGAAAACAAAGCCTCATACAAAAATCATGGCACTAATCTTGCAAAAAATTCTGTAGTTAGTTCTCAAAAAACTAAATGCATCAACCATATCTGTATCTTGTGCATGACAATGTAATATCTGTGACCAATATGCATTTATAATTTTAATGAATATGAAAGGTGTATAGACGTTCAGTCCGAGGCTGACTGCTTTTTTTGCAGCTCTCTTCCAGTGAAGACATTGCATATGAAATGAACCTGTCTCTCTCTCTCCTCCAGAGGATACATTTACACTATTCTTTCTGTTAGACCTCGTTTGAACTTCTGTATGATGTCCAAACACTTTATGACACAGTGATGGGCTCACAGACATGACGGATCCGTTTCATAACAAGACCACTGAGACCTGACTGCACATCAGAGTCTCTCGATGATCCATTCGACTCTGGACAGGGGAGAGACGTTCACTAGGGCTGTCGCGATGAAGGAATTTCCCTTGCGGTAATTTTGAGTGCCTCAATAGCGCGATATGCGGTTTTACCGCCATTTATTTATTTATTTAGTTATATTTATTTGTTACTATATAAATACGTGTTATGATGTGGTCAGCATACACAAAAACAATGTAAACAATGTAACCGAAACTAAACAGCATCTCTGCGCATTGAAAGTCTGTCACTCAGCGCGCAGTTTTTACGCCAACGGACTGTCTTTGAGTGAGTCATTAAACCGTTCATTCAACGAAAACGTTCAAAAAAGCTGATTCCTTAAATGATAGATGTAATGAAACAAGGTGTTAATTATTTTTTAACTTTGAGCTCCACTTTTCAAGGCTCAGCTGGCCAGCAATGCTTCACTTTTGGGCAAAGCTGAAGCAATGCTTCACTTAATAGAGACCAATGGCATTGATTCAATGCGTGACTCGCTGCTTTACCCCAACGGCTTCCTCGCGCTGTGTAATGCTGACCAGCGCTGACGCCATTCATGGTAAATACCCTTACACGTTAAAAGGATGATAGCCTACGACAAATATTTCGCTTTCCTTGGAAACGGCAACCTTTTGACGAATATACATGACTTGACTTCAAAGACAGACGCAGGTAATCACACGCGCTCAGTCGATCACATTCACTGTCTGTTTAGGCTTAAGTCCTAATCCACGAATCCTCTGTACAAATCACCATGATAAACAGTCCTGTTATCATTATTAACTTATTTAACATTCAATACACATGGTACGAACTACGAAGGGTGGCCTTATGAAAAAAGAAAACGCGGTTTGCGGTTGTTGCGGTTACTTGCATTCCTCTGCGGTTGGCCTGTCAGTAGCGCGGTAATGCAATATTGCGGTTATCGCGACAGCCCTAGCGTTCACAGTGGCCTTTTTAAGTCAACATAAAATCATTTTTGCTTTCCTAATAAAAGTCCCTGGTCATAATATGCATGATTCATCACTAAACATTATTGTGAATGGAATAAAATAATTTAATAAGTTTGTTTTCAGTCTTTTATCAAAATGTGAAAATGTCTAAAATTACTTTTATTCTGATGTATTAGAATGTATTAAAAGTATTCAAATCCTCTTGGAAAGAGCAAGATATACATTATTTCTTGATAAATATTTATTTTCAATGTGTGCTAATGCATTGAAAATGATAGTTCATGATGCCTTTAAAGACAGTGGTACTAATCAATGCATTTACCATTCCAACTCAAAACTTAAACTATGTGATATTGGAACAGTTGAATATTCATGACTTTCTGAAAACTCTATGACAGCGCCATCATGCACAGAATATATCACATGGGCGATCAAACTCTGCGTTCAGTGGCGTCAAACCTCTAACATTTTGTCGTTCCCTGGAGATCCAACTTTAAAAAAACAACACACGCTCACATCTCCCCAGGAGGACGCGCTCTTCCAGGGTTAAACTGGGTAGCAGGCCGCCTCGTACACGCCTTAAACACGCACACACACACACACACACACACACACACCCTCCAGACAAAATACTTACATATTCTGATGTTCAAAGACGGATGATGTGAGAATGAGCAATGCATGTGTGTGTCTGTGTGTGTGCATAGCCTGGCATCTATTCAAACTAAGAGAGATGATCACAACAGTGCCAGCGGTCTGTGTTACAGACGGAAAAACAGTGTCGCAACTTTATGTACATGCTAATGATCTACACAGGGTGGGGTGCAGGCAGACACTTTTAGTGTATATATTATCATATATTAAAAAAGCACAGCTCCTCAATTTTCCCAAGACAAGAAGGAATATTGAACTCACATATTTGAAGTCAAGACAGGTAATTCTTATCAGGAAAACAGCACATTATGAACGTTCTGAAAACATTTAGCATTATTATTAACTCCTGCCCTGAAGAATCCTCACAGCAAATATTCACATTTAATCCACAAAACAAATGATAACTGGATTCACACACATTATCTTGTTCATTAGTTAACATCCTGGTTGTTAAAATCACGTGTTGCACCTCCGAGCATCAATATTTGTGATAATGTTTAAGCCCTTCCTGAGAAGTAAAGCTGGATCTTAACATCACATAAACACACAATTTAAAAGAGTTGGTTAAAGTTTTAAATAGGATGATTTGTGTAAATATATTCCAAAATATATTCATATATATAACATGAAAATATCTGTTATGTCAAACAAATAAAAATAAAAACAAAAGGCATTTTCTAGATTGTGCAAATGGTATATAAACCTGTGAGAGAAAAAGCACCACATTATTATGCCTGCAAATAGTATAATGTAACTTACAGTATATAACGTAAAGTAAATATGTAATACGATATTGGAATCAGATGTTAATACTGATTTAATGATCCACTATATTTACATTATACCTCAGGGTACCTCAATGATTACCATGGTACAAAAACTAGATACAGTATGTGTGTGTGTGTGGTTTGATTAGCCATATTTATGGGACTAACTTGGCCTAAGTGGCCTAAATGTGACAAAACCTGTCTTTGGGGACATCTGGGGATGTGCATAATCTGAAAACAACTTCTAAATTAAGTAAATAATGTTGTTTGTTATAAAATTTTGGGGTTAATGTAAATAGAACAAAGCTAGTTAAGCGTGTGTGTAGCGGAACTACAGAGACCATCCAATATCTGGAGTCGTGATGCTCCCACGGCCACAGCCCAACTAGAGCAGATGGTACTGAAGAAACATGGCCAATTTACATAGAAATCAACAGACAGAGAATTAAATGACGACCTACAACACAAGATTTCATCAATGACCATAACAATACTCAAACTCAACATTTGTCAGACTGGTTCAAATTGGCTTAGCTCTTGGATTAGTCTTGGATTCTTGGATTAGTGTTGGATAAACTTGAGCATAACATGCAAACACACAAATTAACACAAGTGAACTGTCCAGACCGTCATTTTGTAATGGTAGCATGGCAAAACCTCATGGAGGATGGAGGGAGACTTCATCACGTTTGTCTCTCTCACACACAAACAAGTTTACTTTCCTTAAATGTCTACTATTTCGAAATAAAGCTAATTATAAATACCAAAGCCACTTGAAGGCAAGCCTGCAACCTTAGCCAAAAAAAGTGTAACATCTGCTTATGCTGCGGTACGCAGGGAAGGAGACAAGGCAATTTTTTTCATGGCTGCCAATGGAGGAGAGGCTTCCCTTTTGTGAGGAAATAGCTTAACATTTAATGAATCAAGAGCCCATTGGCTTATCTTCAACATGTTTGAGTTTTAGAGTTTACACTGAAGAAAATGCTGTTTTATAAGAGAAGTCACAGACAATTGAGCGTCGCAACAGGTATGATTCAGTTTACGGCACATCTCCTTCATTTATTTATTTCTATTTATAATAAATATAAATAAATTTAAATTTATTGCTATAGTATCTACAAACAGTGATTGACTGTCGCAAAACTCTGAATGAAATTCAATGATGTCAAGACTGTAATGTGATTGGTTATCAAGGCACATGTGATCCAAGTTAGCCATTACGCTTCCTCCAATGGTAGAGCCACAGACCCTTATATCTCCCAAAAATAATGTCTCTGTAAATACTACAACCTAACCATAACGCAAAACTTTCTGCATTTTAAGAATTGTTTAAAAGAAAAAAAGAACTATACTGAACAAAATTATAAACGCAACACTTTTGTTTTTGCCCCCATTTTTATTGTTGCCAGCCTTTTATTGTTTATTGGCCTTTTACTGTTGCCAGCCTAAGGCACACCTGTGCAATAATCATGCTGTCTAATCAGCATCTTGATATGCCACACCTGTGAGGTGGATGGATTATCTCGGCAAAGGAGAAGTCCTCACTAACACAGATTTAGACCGATTTGTGAACAATTTGAGAGAGTGTACATAGAAAAAGTCTTAGATCTTTGAATTCAGCTCATGAAAAATAGGGAGAAAAACAAAAGTGTTGCGTTTATAATTTTGTTCAGTGTATTTATATATTGATTTTTTCAAATGAGGACATTCCCAGATGTCCCCAAAAAGGATTTATTTTTTTTGTCAAATTTATCTGACTTTGGGGGATGAATTTGTACCAAGTAGTTACAGACAAACACAAATACTAAAAATGTCATCTAGATCATTGGTTCTCAGCTGGTTTTGGGCTTTAGGCACAGATTGGACATCAAGCGGAGACCGACCAGAGTACCATAATTGTTTATTGTATAAAAATATTGTAAAATCAATATTTAAATGTAGGGATGGATGATTTGGGAAAAATCTTATTGAACATGGCAAAACCTCAAGTTTATTTTTAGGGATGCACAATTTGGTCAACGATTTTGTGATATCAACTCTCACATTCTTAAATGCCAGTGTAACTTGCTGTCAAATCCAGCAAACACTTTGTATAAATGTTCCATCAGATGCTTTTAGCTGCTTTTAAAATCTCACATTTCAATTCATGCATTTGGAAACAACTAAGCTGATTCCGTTTTTATGTGCTTTATTCATGAAGAGAGATCGTACGGTTAAACATAGACATGCTAAGTTTGGATTCCCTTTATCCTGAGTCTCGCTGTAGTCTGACAAGGAAAAATTACCCATGAGTCACAGTATTGATCAGAGATCCATAGCCCATCTTATAGCACTCAGCAGTACCGAGCTAAGGAAAAACCTTGAGCCAGAAGCAGATCAATAAAATCGACCTCACAGACACTGTCTTTAGAGTTTCTTACAGGCCATTCTGTTAGTCAAACTCCAGAATGTGCCATCACAGATCCGCTCTCTTGTCCTGTGCAGCAAACCTGGATATAATCCCTTCCCCCTTGAGTTTAGAGTCCCGTAGAGAACCTCCCTTCCACCCCCCAAAAAATAGATGCTATTGTCTCCCTTTCTCGTCTCCCAAAGGACTCGGCAAGCAAGATGGCCGTATGTTCCTTAAACTAACATTTCACATGGGGGTCTCATTAATAATGCCCCTCTGAATGAGCGACGCACATAGATCTAGACTGGAGCTTCACGCTGAGACGTGTCTCATAGATTATGCCGGTGCGTTTGAGCTCTGCCGTCCCTCAAAGCATCAAGGATGCGGCCCTTCTGGTTGCTGGACAAATGATGGGACATAAATTGAAGTTTTATGGCTCCCCTGAAAGTGTGTACTTCCTGTTTCCCGAGTTGTTTTTGGTAATGATGCGTTTATCTGGTTCAAATGCAGCCGTCGGCTACGGATTGGAGCCGTGTGGTTGTCACATGGTGGATTGTGATCTAAAATTCTTAATAAAAAAGTTTTGCATATTGTTTGGTTTATGCAGTTTACAGCTATATTAATACACTTAAAGGAAGGGTAGGCAATTTCAGAGAGGCTAGCAATAGCAAGCTAGCTATGAAAGCATAAGATCCCACCCTCCCTTCAAAGCATCTCCAAAGCCACGCCTCCTTCAAAACACATGAACGAACAGCTAGAGCAGAGTCTGCAAAGTGTCACGAGAGACGGCGTTATTACCTCATGATTCAAAGCACATAACATTACAATAATAATGAATGTAAAAAACTTACAGCTCTTGTACCACCTGACTAGATAAGTTTCAGCGTTGAAAGTGTTACCAGAGAAAGGCATGAGGACATGAACAGCTCCGAGAAGAACTTCACGGGATGCCATCTTGTAATTACTGTTATGTAATGATGTGAACACAGCATAAGCTTATTATTTTGGTTCAGGAGGAACTGTAAAAGGTGGCTGGTGTTTGTTTACGGCACCCGATGACAACTCTGCATAGCATGAAAAGTGCTGATGACGGGTGATGTCTGCGCGAGCAGGGTGCGAGGAGGTATGGAAATACATATGTTGACATGCAGGTAGGACATCGTATCATTGCATTCAGGCCAGAGGCAATGATTGGATGAACATTTCTTTATATTTTTTTTGTAAATCTGTTAATATTTAGACCACTTCCATTATTGTTTGCTATCAGTATTTGAAAAGAGAGTTTCATCCAGTATAACAAAAAAGTGTTTATTAAAAAAAATGCCTAACCTACCTTTAACCCTTTCACACGTGAGTTTAAAATATTCTGGCTGACCCCCCAGCGCGAGTTTTTCAAGGCGACCGTTATTTAGAATGTGTCACTTTATGGTTTCCATGGTGACGCGTCATTGCTTGTCACGTGACACACCGCAGCAACAACAGAGCTGAATGAATGATGATCTGCTTTTATGTCATATTTCCTTTTTTATTCAAAATATTCACAAATTTGTTTGATATGGCATGAAATATCTGATATTCCGGTTGTCAAATAAATGCAAGTGGAAGTGTTTTGTTGTTTAAACACCTTTATAACGATCGCGTTAGTTGAGCTGTATGCGCCATGGGCGCCGCCATCTTAGTTTGTGCCGCAGACGCAGTTCAGAGAATCGGATCTGTTGGATTTACAAAACGTTAATTCATCCACTTCTCCCGAAATACATACAAGTAAGTGGCTGGTGAACTGGGAGAAGAATAGAGTAAACTTTAAAATTACTTACACAATGTCTATCTGATATGAATAAAACTAATTATAATGGAAAGGATTATTATTGCCTCTTCCTTTGACATCAGTGTGTATTTTACGAACTCTAAATGTATTGTTTTTTTAGTACTTATATGTCTGGAACCTAAAATAAACATTATGTGGTTGAAAACACTGAAAAGTTGTGATATATGACAGCTCTGAGCGCGCCTGTCTCTGGCTCAGCGCCAGCCAACGCGCCAAAGCACATTTGAATTTAGCAGTTGATCACGTGATGCACTGACCGTTCTAATCACACCGGTGTGATCGTACGCTCCAGGGACCAGCCTAGACTGATCACACCGGTGTGATCGTACGTGCGAAAGGGTTAAGAAGGACCTCACAATTTATCAAATTAAAACTGAAATAGTGATTATCAAATTGTGCATTTGGGAACGCATTTTTTTTTTTTTACAGTGAAATGTTATAATTAAGTTATAATTTAGTAGCCTAATATTTGTTTTTATATCGTATTGAATAATAATAATTTTATTTATTTATAGTCATATACACTTATATCACATCCAAACTATTTCAGCCCTTTACTCCACACAATTTTATATATATATAGCATCACTGACAAGTATCTTATCTTGTAAAATGTGTGGTCAGTAACGCCGCTCCGTATACACAGAGTAAGCCTACATGAGATCGTGAATTCTAAACCCAAAGTGAAAAGAGAGCAAACATTCAAAAGCGATTTCAACAATACCCCGCATATATAGATAGCGGCACCCTGAAGCCTACGAATTATAGGTCAATACACAGAGTACGCATGATCACCCACCCCCCCCCCCCCTACTCCTCTCTCTTTAACCTCATTGTCTTGTATTATTCATAATATCGATGAGCAATAACATTAATAAACACAAAGCCAGAAATGACTCTGTAGCGGTCACATGCAATACAGGCATTTGATTTTCCTGCCATTCCTCCTCTTAAATAAATCTCTCTCGATCTCTCAGACAATAATGTCAGCAGAGCAGGAGGTTTGGCTCCAGTGCCGACGGAGCAGATTGGGTGTAATATCGCTTAATGTTCGTACCCAACATAAACTTAAGTGAGCAGCACAGTGGTAAGATAAATCACAACTACCACTGATGTCAGGAAATCTCTATAATGCAGAGACACACATACACATGTTAGTGTGGACTTTCCATTGACTTCCATTGTTTTATACTGGGCTAATGGTATTTTCTATACCTTAACCCTACCAGTACACAAACCTTTTAACATTTTCTATTATAAGTAAGACATTATATATTACGTTTATTAAGAAATTATCTCATAGGAACTTTTAAGTGCCCACTACTATGCAGGTGATTTCAGGATTTACTATTCTTGTGGGAACATTTAGTCCTCTCAACGTAGGCAATACCGGATCACAAAAACGAAAATTACTGCAGCTCATGCACATATACAAAACACACAATGGCTTTTACGGCTTCTTATTCCAAAGACAGCAAAATGATGATCATGTTACTAGTGCTTAAGGGAGACACATCAGCTCAATTTAAGTCCCATTGCTGTAGTTATGCTGCATGTATCCCAGACTGCCTTGCGCTCAACTTTTTGCTCAAAGCCAACTAAAACTCTGTTTTCTCTCTAAGGGCCAGTCAAAGTACTGTAATCTCATTACATCATGTGCAAAACATTCCCTGACCCTCCCTTGGATTCCTTTGGAATCAAAACTAGATTTTTTTTAATAGAAATGCAAGAGGTGAATCCACCCAGAAACATCACCGGCATGATACTAAAATATTTTCAGTGGTTGCCAGGATGACAACCTGGAGAACATATATATATATATATATATATATATATATATATCCAACAGGTGAATATCTGAAAGTCTGATCACACCTCTCTGCACACTTATGAGCAAAAGTAATAGTAATATTTGCCTTTGCAAACACCTCTAATAACTATATTTTTTACTTAATTCTATAAATATTTAAATATATAAAAAATAAATTATAAATTATAAAAATAAAAATAAATCAATATTTAAGAAAATAAAAATAAATCAATATTTTAGAAAATAAATCAATAATTAAGAAATAAATCAATATTTGAGAAAACAAACATGTATGTAGAACAAACTGTTCTCTTCTCTCCTGTCTATGAACTTTCTGGTGTGTTTGGGTGCTTGGGAGAGATTTTAGGAGTGAAATGAGAACAATGCATAGCATGTGGAGTAATAGATCTTTTCTATTATTCATCAAACCACCCCCACCAACCTCATTCACCTCTGCTGCTATAACAGAAGGCTCATAGGTATCAGGTATATAGTGCTGAAACCAGAGAAAGAGACCAAAGAAAGAGAAAGAAAGCCCAATTGTTTTGTGTCCAAATATGGGGCATGTTTGAGGGGAGCGATTTACAATGATTTTTTCATACATTAAAATAGGCAAACATTCGTATTTTATACTGGAGCATTAGTGTTGGAGATTTTCAGTGACTCTTTCTGCAGGAAACATTGACATGCCAGTATGTGGCGACAAATGACTGATTTATTCATTCAACCGATTCATTCAAAAACACTGATGAATTAAACTCGGTAACAAAAACATGTGGCTTTCTTCATGAGTTAGTTGAATTATTCACTAAAAATATTTGCTTAAAAATTTGGATTCATTCTGGAGAAAAAAAAAAACATACACACAGTCGCAGCTGTATGTTGCTCAGAGATGCACAAGGTTATTGGACCCTTTTCAAAACTGTGATGAAGTAGTTCCACAACAATTAACATCACATTAAATATTCATCTATATAGGTGTATCTAATCAGTCAAAGTCAAACTAATCAGTATAGGCTATTTTAAAATTAATATTTTTTAACAGTTTCTTAAAACAGCTTAACAGGAGAGCATTTAAAATGTCATTTAAAAATGTGTGTGTGTGTATATATATATACACACATACACACACACACACACAAATAACATTGCTATATATTATTATTATTACATAATAATTATTATATTGATATATATTGTAATAGAAATAAAGCTGTCAACCAGACCCGTTTGTATATAGGACAAACGGTGAAATACAATCATGATGAAAACAGGTTAGAAAATGTGTTGGGTTTCCAGCAGGATTTTTTTATTAAATGGATCACTTGATTGGTGTGAAATGTTAAGATAAACTGGTGATAAACTGGTTATTTCACATTAATCTGCATTTCAGATCAAAACTAGCTACACTACAAAACAGAAACCACTTTTATTACATACCTGCAACAAGCCAAGAGTATAACCGGTGCATTGACTTCTAGGATGAAGTATGGCTTGAACTCTGGTTCGGACCGAGCGATCGAACCGAGTGTAAAAACAGCCTCTGAGGTCTGCAGATGGACTATTTTACAGCACTCTTGAGCAGAGATCAAGGGGAAAAGCAGATAAAGTACTCCAGACAGGCTATCCCACAATGCACTGGGCAGTCTCCATCACTTTTAAGTGGATAAGCATGAGAGTACGAGTACGGTGCAGAATGCAGGGAATGCTGGGTGATTGATGGCCGTCTGAGTGAAGAATGATGAACGTGTACAGCGAGGGCATAGTGTCTGCTCTGGCACGGAGAAACACATTTCCAAGCAATCATAGTTTGAGAACAGCACGTCAGTCCCAAAACATCTCCAGCCCCAGATACACACCTGTTTGGCAGCTAAACCTAACATGCACTTGCATTTGATTTGGTAAAATAAGGGAACTTGTCCAACAATAACAGCAATAAAGCAGAACACTTAACCGTTTACCTGCTTAAAGACCATCAATAATGAACATTTGAGCCAAACTATAATTTATAATTCAAACAGAACAGAGAACCCAGGGTGTGATGTTACATTCTGAAAGAAAGAGAGAAATAAATAAATAAAAGAAAGAAAGTGGAAGGAAAACTCCTTTGAGAGGTCAGACCAGCCAATGGCCCGTAGCATGAAACTAGCTGAAGAATTAGGTTAAAATATGCCAAAACCATACAAATCTATCCTGGTTTAGATCAGGTTCAGAGGGCTCACAACGCTCTTTATAACCATTCTCTGTCAACTCAGGGTTTGATTAACTCTAGAGCACATGCACCTGAACGTGTGACAGATAATCACACGCAACATGCGAGTCGATTCACTTCTCTCGTGAAGATTAAGAGATTATGAAAATATTGTGAATTTAAATGCATTAAAAGGCATAAACAATCACTGCAGCAGCAGTGATTTTAAATTAAAATATTAGGTTTAATAAAAAAATATTTAAAATAAAACATCATTTACTTAAAATATTTAGTTGTGTTGTACTGACTCTTGAATTTCCAAAAATATATGTGGTCTTTTAGATTTTGAATTGGAAATTGGATTTATTCACCAATTTGTTGCATTCATGCCTGAAATTGTCATATGGTGTGACATAAAAGTTATTCTATATAAAATGAAAATGGGATATACTCTACCTAAGTACCTAACTTTATATGTAAATGCCATAATTATTGGCAAAAAATGCCATATTATTGGCAATAATAAAAAAGCATATTATTGCTTTGATAAATAAAAGAATTAAGTTATTTTCAGTACATATTTATTTATTAAATAAATAAATAAATAAATAACAAAATTACAATGGATATACCATACATGTATTGCTTTTATAAATAAATAATTTAAATAATAAATAACAAATAACCACTACTGAATAATATTTTCAGTGTTCATTTATTAATAATAAATAAACAAATAAATCACAACTGTTAAGCTATACCATATAGTGTTTAGTTTTTTTTTTATAAATTTTTTAGAGCGGTCAAATCGAATAATCGTGATTAATCATGATTGTTAATATATATATATATATATATATATTTACAAATAATCCTAATCAATTAATAACTCACAACTGATATTCCCAAGTATAACTTTATTTTTCCTCCACTTGTGGATGTCATTAGAAGTTTCCAAGAGCAAGTTTGGTCAGATTTAGCATATTTCATAAAGTAAGGTAAAAAGCTGTACCTTGGTGACAAAATTGTCCAAAGTAAGAAATCTGCTAAATCTGACAATATTTGCTATCCCACCCCTCACACACACTGGAAATGAGGAGAATCCATGACGCAGCTGTCTCCATCCACCAGCTGTCCAGCTCCTCCCTCATAAAGCCCAACACTCAGAGGTGCCCATCGCCATGACAACGCGCTGAATAATGCACGCCTGCACGGCATGCTGGGAGTGAAGCGCTCCAGCGGAGCACACACATACTTCTCTGTCTTCTGCCTTTGAGTTCACTTTTCAAAGGGGCTCTATTTCACACATTTATAGCATTTATTCTTTCCTTGAAGTCCACTTATGCACAAGTTACTTTTACAAAAAAAAAGTTGCATTACCACACTTTCTCCAATCCACGAGTGTCTTTTTGTTTCCCAGTAAAAAAAAAAAAATAATAATAATAATAAAAATTGTAAAAATCAGAGAATTTAACTTGAATATCTGCCAATGCCAGAAAGCAAAATACACTTATATTTAAGATACAATCCCAGTTAAGTTTCTCAGGAAGTATATTTTTATTTGAAAACAAGACAACGTGACATTTAGTATATTAAACATCAAAGATGCTCTTGTTTCCTGCTCAATCATATGTATATATGTAAATGTACATAAACAAGGAAGTCTTCCTGATCAATTATAGCTATTCATTCACTCATGCTTTATAATTTCAGCTTTAAGCAGCATCTTAAGTCTAATCACGAGATCTGACAAATCCTCAGTCCCGTTTTGTTTTACACGCAACACAGCTTCATCTGTCATTCTATTTAAGCAGACGCTCTAAAGTGCTACAGTCCTGAAACAGGACGTCTATATCTTTAAATATCCTCCAAACAAAAGTTGAGGCCCTCAGTCCTTATTTAATATATATCTTAGGTCATCTAATATGCTTTTTGCAGAATATGCAGAGTAATTAATACTTAAATCAAATACGCAATAAAAATACTAAATACTTGAAATTAAATAATAATAAATAATTGTTTCCCTTCCCAACCATCAACTGATTTTGTAATTATTCATTTTAAAAGCATCCTCATTGCATTCATTTAAGCCACAAGTCGTAAATGTCTTTCCACCTAAGCTGTGATGTACATTTAAGGTTTTTAAATTGGCCATTTAAAAAAAGTATCATGGTTTCCACAAACATATTAAACAGCAAGTCAGCATATTAAAAGGACTTCTGAAGGATCATGTGACACTGAAGACTGGAGTAATAATGCTGAAAATCATCAATTCTGTGATGATCATTATCATTATCACATTTATTTTGTAATTTATAGCGTAATTATGCCAAATATTAATATTATGCCCGTAACTTAATATGCCAAACCAGTTCATGGGATTTTAAAACATTCTGGTTCTCATCGTTATGAGGAATCCTCCTTACTTATGGATTTTAGAATAAAATTAAAAACACATTTTATCTACACATGATGTTAGCTTGTGAAAATTAACCAAACTTCAATAAACTGTGTGGGCCCATTATGTTGAATGTTCCTCGATGAATTGTGCATGTGGACTTATAGTTCTCAGTCATATCAGAGCACATAGAGTGGGTGGAGTTTGTTTTATGGTTTATATTGTGGGGGTGTGAAAATGAAGTTCATATATAAAGGATTCTGCTGGAATATGAGTGATGACAGAATACAGTCATCTTTAAAATAAGAAACAAGAGGCATCGGACTCATAAGGTCATACTGTGAATTAGAACTTAACATAGAGACAGTTTAGAGGAACTCGGGACGTTTATGAACTTCCTGTCTCTGTCAACCGCTGCTTGAGAGGTCAAGAGTGAATCAGACTCATGAGACTCTCATCCAGGTATTTTCCATTCCAAACAGTGACTGATACACAAAGCAGCTCTGTGATGATGACATTATGCGATGTGAAACAGGTGTAAAACAAGTATGAGTCACTAGTTCATTCTTGCTATCTACTCCCCACACAGGCCGTTACCTTCTAAGGCAGCATCCTAACAAGACCTCTGATTGATTTGACACACTATATAGTTAATGTGCATGAAAATTTGGCTAAAATAAGCTATAGCTTTTAAAGTCACCATAAAATAAAAAATGACAAATCTTATTTTCTTATGGAATATTGCAGTATAGAGCAGGATGATTCTGGATAAATTGAGAATCACGATTCTGAACAACTGAACAAAATATGTAATTTACTAGAGGAACTGACAAAATGTTAATTGCTACAGTCTATTTAAAATGTTTAATTAACTTGAATTAATGAATGATTCAATGACTCACTAATAAATACTTCACTTGATACTTGACTTCACGATCAAAACGAAGCAAATCACTTTTTGAAAGCAACTTGACGCTTCAAATAACGATTGTATCAAATAGGATGAATCAGTGTTTTTGAACTAATATCTTGATGATTCAATGAAAAAAATTTTGAACAGTCACTTGTTGTCACCACCTACTGGTGTAACGATATATTTGATACAATCGTTATTTGAAGCGTCAAGTTGCTTTCAAAAAGTGATTTGCTTCATTTTGATCGCTTCCGTAAACATGTGTTCATATCGAAGCTATAAACTTCTATCCCAGTACTTGTGAGATAATATGAGTATTTGATACACAGATATAACGATACTGTGTGTTTTTAAAAGACTGTCTGTGAAGCGGTTTCATGATCTGCTCTCTCTGACTCAAAATCAGCGCCAATGTTCCGCTGTCATTTTGTCAACAGACACAGGCGAATCGTTGTCATTTTGGAATATGATCGCGTTGGGTGTTTGTTTGTTTGTTTAGTCATGCCAGCTTCTGTGGCTATTTTCATGGCCAGAAAATTTATGGTAAACTATAACAGGTTTTTTGCATGGGTGTTTGAATCGAGATTGTGATTTTTTTAAAGATTAATCGTGCAGCTCTAGTAAATGTGCATGGGAATTTGGCTAAAATAAGCATAATAGAATCTGCCTATACACCATGAAAATAAAAATGTAAATTCCTATTTTTTTGGGAATATTGCAGCATTTATTATAAATTATTATAATATCAGGTGCATATCATTATTTTATTTTTTAAATTCATGTGCCCTCATAATCTTTAAACAAAATAACTTCCCCTCCCTCTTGCAGCGACATCTCTCTCTTCTCTGATGATGCGTTTACTGGCGTGAGGGCGGGACAACCAGTCACTCACATGAGATCCACCAATAGCAAACCACAAATAAAAAACAGTTTTATGAAAGGGATAATGTACATCCAGCCGGTTGTTATCGCAGAATAAACCTTGACAGGGTTATCAAGACCCCGACGAGAAGCAGAGGTTACTTACTTATTACACGGCTACTTGCAACATAAGTAAATAATTAGACATTGAAATGTTTTATTAGCTCTCTAAATGCAAAGCTTCCGAGGAAAAAGCAGTTGCTAGCAAGTGGCAAGTTCAAATTAGACGAACACTTAAAGGACGATTCCGGCCAAAAATGAACCTCGGGCTAAATAACACATGGGTACCGAGTCGACCGTTCTCTGGGATCCGTGCGTTTTCATGATAATCGAATGTACCCAGTTTTAACGTTAGTTTTAGTTTAACCACAGATTAGCTTAAAACGCTAGTATATAGGGCAACGAATAAGTAAAAATAAAAATCGCTAATACCACAAACAAGGCTCAAAATAGCCCCACACTAACACGGTAGCATAAACGAGGGTCCCTACCTGCAAACCAAAGCATTGAGAACTTTGTAAGTGTACAGACAGTTTAATAAGAAGATACTTTATAAAGACAGTACACTTCGCGTGTACAAGCAGGAGCCATCTTTGGAAAACAGACTCAACCAGTCGAACCACGAACGCCGTGCTACGTCCTGGTCGATAGTCACAGTTCAGCTCACGTAGCACGGCGTTCGATCTGTGGTCAAACTAAAACTAACGTTAAAACTGGGTACATTCGATTATCATGAAAACGCATCCCAGAGAGCGGTCGAATCGGTACCCATGTGTTATCTAGCCGTAGGTTCATTTTTGGCCGGAATTGTCCTTTAAGGGATACGGTACAGTCACACCACTTATCTGCATTTCACCACATAAATAATTATGGGGATAAGAGATATTGATTTGAGATGAAACCATTTTAAAATCGTACCTGTTTGTTATCTGTTTGTTAGCAGCTGCGTTTGTGTGAAACAAGAGATCGACTCCGCGTAACCGAATGACATAATTAAATAACTGTACACAAAATGTTGATTTGAGTTAAAAAATATATATAATAAAATTTAATTTTATAGCACACCAACTGCAAAACTTTCATGAGGAAAAAACGTTCCTAGCAAGCGTAAATCGCTGCTGACTTCAGTTACCCGGATGAGCCTGTTATCAGTTTGTTATGGGGGAATAACATACCGCTGGATGGCACGATTGACCAATCAGAATCAAGTGCAGTGCCATGCCATCCAATTTGGCAGATCACATGAGATCAACATGAGAAGCATTAACAAATACAGATACAACACAAGAGAGGATGAAAGTGTAATAACATATGCAATTTTTTTTCAACAAGGTAAAGCTCATGACATGAATGCAGCATGTTATACAGTAACTATTTATATATCAACAATATAAATTTTTTTGTAAATCACACTGTCATATAAGGGCGTGGGATGAATGCTAGAGTGCTGCGAGCATTGCTATCCAGTTGCTACGGTTTTTAAAGAAGTTTCTAGCATGTCGCTATGCAGTTGCTAAGATGTTCTGAGCGGTTTCTAGCATAATGCTATCCAGTTGCTATGGTGTTTTAAGCACTGTTAGGGTGTTCTGTGTGGTTTCTTACTGTCCCGAGTATGACAATTCAAAACCAACGTGCCATACAGTACAAGCTGAGCGGGACAAAGGTTGAGGAAGAGTTGGATGCGGGTTAAATAAAGGGGGTTGGAAGAGGAAAAGCGGACAGAGATCCCATGGCTCATTTCTTCTGAACTCATTCGGGGGACTTGTGCTGAGATGATAACGTACAGTGACAGGCATTGCATAACAATAAAAAAGGCAGGGGAAAAATGGGCCACAGGAACGCAAATTCAAAACCTGCACGCATGCTACAAACTCACTGAACCTTCAAAAGGTACACAGGGACTGTACTTGCAGAAGTAAATTAAGTTATAAAATCCTGAATGCGGCATCCAGCTCTTGTTATACACCTCCTGAGCAAAGTCCATCTTAATATGAATAAACAAACTACATAATGGGAGCAACATGGATGTCAGTGCAGAATTGTTTCGTTGCACCAAGTTGGCATTGTTTATCTTTAAATGTGGGTGGAGCGAGACATTATTTCAGCTTAGTTTCATAATCAGAATACAATGAACTATTTCAAAAGATCAAGGGAAATCTTTCTACTGATTATGTGACACTTTTAAGCAGTCACATGAAAATCACCATGGCAAACAGGCATCTGACCAGTGACACTAAAGGACCGAGGCCACTACTGACTCCTACACTCTTCCTGTGCAATGCTTCTTTTTTTTATGGATGTGAGCTTAAGTTTAAACCCTTTTTATTCCCTGCTCTGCAATGGTACAGAGTAGCTACATTGTCTGCCGCTGTAACTGGCTAACACAATCTGCATTCTTGCTTTTGTTAGTAACAGAATAGATAAAAATAATATTCCCACATGCTTCTACTTCCATCAGTAGCACCTCCTTATTTTTACTCTAACTTGTTTCTTCCATTGTTTTTCTGCAAACAAATTAAAAAAGATCACCACATGTAAGCTCAGAAAGACTCTTTTTAAAAAAAAGAAATTAATTATTTTATTCAGCAAGAACACAAGAACAGCAAGAACTCTACGCCCTTGCTTCATTTAGTATGTGCAGAACCATGAATATGCAAATTAGCCCCGCCTCCACTCACTCAGACCAGCTCAGAGATCCACTCGGCCAACTCACTGAGGTAAACGCTGCAAAATAGTATCACTCTCTACAACGTCGGACACATAACGGTAATAAATATATTTAGTCTTTTGCTTGACTATGTTATCAAACAGCTAATAATGTGTTGCTAATGTTACACAAACCATGTTCCCGTTGGCCATCTCAGAGTCAGGCAGCTGCGTTCTAACAATCATCAGAAACGTTTTGAAAAACTCGCAAAATTCGCATTTAGGAGATATAAGCGTTCAACGTTTACGTCTCTCACTTCCGCCATTATGGATCAACAATTTAGATGACATCACTTTTTCTGTCCAGTCAACTGCTCTCTAGAATCTAAACCGTCCCACCCACTACATTATAAAGCTGACTCAGCTGAGACTGAAATTGGTCACTTGTTTATACAATTTATATTTTCTATATGGTGAATGGCATATAGTGCACTATAGGGGATAGGGAACGATTCAGACAGTGTAAATATGCTTTACAATGGGGAGAATGAAGTCTGGTTTCACGATAGCACAGGGCGGAGTCATCATATCCGCGAGTCGGCACAGACCACAAAACGAATCGGACCCACTTGAATTCTAAATTTTAAAGCAATATGGAGGAGATTAGGAGGAGAAACGGTTAGACAGACTTGGCATTCGAAACAGCACTTACAAGCAGAAGAGATAACACCGTTGCTATGCACCAACATAAATTACACACTTTTTTAAACTACACATCCTCTGCACGATTACATTCATTGTTTTGCTTTAGTAACAGTTTCATATTAAATCTTAAAGGGGAATCTATAGACTATGGCTGTCATAAGCTGTCAAATGCGGCTTTACCGAGCTCAAAAGCTCTGGCCAAATTGTGATATAAATGAAACGCTATTGGCTATTTTAAATAGGGGAGGAGCTGCTCAATATGTCACGCGCTGTCTTCCTGTTTAAGTGGAAATTACATCAACACATTGAATAATGCTGTTTTAAGGCATTTCAGTGGGCCTTAGAAATATACTCAAAAAGAAAATATTTACTTTAAATTGTTGTATTTCACAATATTACAGTTTTTACTTCAATTTGATCAAATTCATGCAGCCTTGGTGAGCATAAGGGTACCTTTGATGTACTAAAAATGGAAAAGTTTTTCCTTTAGTTTTTTTGCGCACAGACGATAGGGGTGGGAATCTCTAGGCACCTCACGATTCGATTCGATTACGATTCAGAGGGCTGCGATTCGATGCTAAAGCGTTTATCGATTATCTGAATCTTTTTGTGTGTGTGTGTGTGAATATAAATACTTTGGTTTAAAAGTACAAAGTAATGACCCATAAAGAATTAACGTACAATATATTTTAACATTGCAAAGAACCAACAGGAAAATAAATGTGTGCCTGAACTAGCAGCATACTTGTAGTAAATGAATAATAAAACAACGACCAGTGTTCTGACGATTCATGCTACCCATCGAGATGTGCTACTTACTGGTTATGCGTATGTGCAGACTCATTTTCCTTCTGCTTACCACGCCCATAAATCTATGCATCCTTGCTGTGGAGACTTGTAGGAAACTTTGACAGGTCAAAGATGAATATTTGATGATAATTTTTACTTTTCACACCGTTTTAAAAATGAAAACAGTACAGTATACTGTACACTTAACTTCGAATTTTATTATAATTGTATTTCATATAATAATGTCATTTTTACTTGTTATATCAAATGTGATAATTGCTAGTTCATTTAAAATATCAAAATATGCTCCTCATACACTTACCCTAATTTAAATGAAATAACGATGTCATAATATTGTGAGATTTACACCATTATGGAAACAATAGAGAATGAATCAACATTCTCTGTGATCGATTCGCGCTTGGGTAAGTTAGCATTTTTCGACGGAAACGTGTCATATGGCTTCACATATTTGTCGTGTTTCCGAAATATTTTAGTTTTATTCTACAAAGCTTACAACTAGTGTGGCTCTTGTCCAGCTCCTTTCCCCCTTCAACTTCATAGAAGCCAAAATATTTCCACACGTATGCTTTTAACGAGGAGGGTGTTTGGATTTCGCGCTCAGCCATAGCGTCTCTGTTATGTGCACACGCCACAGACGGTCCGGGCACTGCACTTCCGCGCTTCAGAGTTCCGTCTTTTGCGTTCCGTCAATATTACGTTATTATAAATATATATCTAAAAAAAAAAAAAATTTTTTTTTGAAAATCGATTTTTGACATTTGTGGATTGATTCAGAATCGTCCACGTCCGCATCGCGATGCATCTAAGAATCGATTTTTTCCCCCACCCCTAACAGACGATAACATTGTCAAATCGATTAGCCTACCGCTCACACAGATTTGCAAAAAGGACTAAAAACGCTGTATTATGCTGCCAGGCCTGTAGTTGGCGATGTCACTTTGTAAAGAATCAATACGTGCCTATAGACCAAACACGTAATACACATGCGCATGACGTCACCGTTTTCACAAATTTGCGTTTTTGTAGTTTACATCAAAACAACAATTGTATTGGTTTCAAAAACTTGCACTTTGAAACCCGTTTTCAAATTTTGCGTTTTCAGGCCCCCAAAACACTATTGTCGTGTAAATGAACGGAAAAACTTTCCGTTTCGGTTTTAAGTTTAAAACGGTGTTGTGTAAACGGCTCCATAAAGACTTTTCAAAAACATTAAAATACCGTACCGACCCAAAACTTTCGAAAGATACTAGTGTACATCCTAAATAAAAAGAGGTATTAAAAACATTTATAGCAACTTGAAGGTATTAGCTTTCGATTTTCACAATCATCCATAATACCCTAGCATAATGGTGACGAATTTTGCACTGATAAGCGGCATTTATATTTTCTGCTGAAATCTACAATGTAAAATCAAGTTTGTTTTTGGACGTGGTGTAGAAATTACATACTCCACTTTAAAATAGAGAAACTTTCTGTGCATGCGTGCATACAGTGCCTAGCATAAGTGAATACACCCATGCTAAAGTTGACTAAAAAAGACAATTTTGGAAATTGATCTTAATGCCTTAATTTAAAAATAAAATTAGAAAGTAGAGATTGGCATGGGGCACTTTCCATAAGATCATCTCTCAATACAAATCAAACCAGCTATTAGCCTACATGAAAGTGCCCCATGCCAATCTCTAGGTATGGTGAAGGGAATGTGATGATGTGGGGCTTTTTTAATTCCAAAGGCCAAGGGAACTTTATCAGGATGCATAGTATACTGGATCCATGAAACAACTGGCCTTTAAAAATAAAAATCTGCCTGCCTCTATGGGAATTTAACATAGGGGTGTCCTGACTTACGCAACCTGTATTTTAAGGAAGAACATTTATTTATTTACGATACATTATTCATTCACAAAGAAAATTGGAGTCCTTAAAGGTTGGATTTTTCTTCATTTTTTTAATTAAGGCATTAAGATCAATTTCCAAAAGATGATTTTTTATTCCTCTTTTTAGTCAACTTTAGCATGGGTGTGTTCACTTATGCTAGGCACTGTAGATTCTGATTTGGTATATAAATCTCATAGTTATATCCAAATTGCACATATTTTATCCACAACACCACAAGTGTGTTATTTGACCTTAGTTGCTATGAAACTGATTGCAACGAAAAATTCATCCTTCCACCATAAATAAAAGTTTCCCAGAGAGATGCATTAAGTGCACTAAAAACCAAAGACAGAAAATACACATTTACTGATTATAGAAATCTCTTGCTTATCATTTGTTCTTTAACTAACTGTAAAATGCCTTTGCAAATCTGGTCAGATCAAAAAGTACAGTCAGAAACACTCACATAACAATGAGTATGAAGTCACAGCAGTGCTTCTAGGCCAAATGCACATCTGTGAGGGTGGTTGGGGTGTTTTTCGTCCCATGTTTTGGGATGATAAACAGGGTGTTACTGAAACCATATGGTGACGTGTGGCCCAAGGGTGTGCTTAATTCTGAATCAGCGACCCCCACTTCACACTGACAGCTCCCCAACC
This sequence comes from Gila orcuttii, assembly GCA_026230005.1. Taxonomy (NCBI): domain Eukaryota; kingdom Metazoa; phylum Chordata; class Actinopteri; order Cypriniformes; family Leuciscidae; genus Gila; species Gila orcuttii. The sequence continues at coordinate 24,722,482 of JAPDVR010000005.1, read as the reverse complement.
CCAATAAATGGATCGGTTTGATACTATCTACAGATCTGCAGACGCTGAGACTTCATGCATGCGCTTTCACGCAATCAGAGTTCCACACGCAAAAATGCTTACATCACACCAAGACAAAATTAGACTGGATGAGCATTTCAACTCACTCAAAACATGCAACACAATGATGCCGTCTAACTACTAAAAATACTCATTAAACGATAATGACAACGTTATGATAATGAAAACCCTGTGCTCCACAAACTACAAGCGAGACAGCAAAAGCCAATTGGTTGAGACGTGAAACATTGGAATGATGAATTTGTGCTGTTTGCCACTTCCTAGTTACCTTTAAAGCGCATGTAGGAGAGCTTCTACAGGCCTTTTACAGATATCAGACCTTGGTGTAATATCCCGGAAGAAACACGCACTTGACTTAACTGGTTTAAGGATTTTCCTGATACATGTGACCCCATTCAGTCCAAAGTGAGCTGAACCATTGCTCTTATCTTACACATAAACAGATCCATACTGAAACACCACTGCAATAAAACCACACAAATAACCCTAAAGATTTCATTCTGAATTTATGCTTTTAAATAAATACACTTGTAAAAGCTTCAGGATTTTAAGAGCCTGTATATTTTATTTTTATCCAATGACAAAGGAAGCCAAACAAACTAACCCAATGTAGTTCGATCACTGACAAGGTTCATGGCTTTTTAAAAATCCTAAAGGAATGCTAATGGGATTTAAATCATAATTTGGAAAGGATCCAAGGGATCCAATAACAATCCAACACCCACTTGTGAACCTGAGATTCCTAATTTTGGTTCATCCAGTAGAGCTGAATCCTTTCAGATTCTTGGATCTTAAGAAAATCTTTATAGAATCTTTTCCAAAATATAATATACATTCCATCAGCAATCTTGTAGTATTTTTGGACGATGGACTTCTCATTTGTCCAGTCTCTGAACAGTGTCATGAACTGCTTACACGCCCAACAGTGTAAACAGTGAATGAGCATATTCAGACTGTTGGACAACTAGGCCCTTATTTTTACATGTATATTTATTAAGCGACTTACAATAGAGAAACATAAGAAATTAATCAAAGAGCCAACAATATAGTGTTTTACATAAAATGCATAAAGTAACCCATAAATGAGAACACACAATAGCTGCATTGACAATAATGATTGTAACAATAATTAATTGTTTAATATTTATATTTACAATTCATTATTATTATTATTATTATGTACATATTGAATTTATATTTTATATTTAATTACATTAAATGGCTATGTTTTTATTATTACATATTGTATTAAAAACAAACACGAAATACACATTGATATACATTACACAGACATTATTAATAGCACTATTTAGTTATATAAATATATAATGTTGATGCATTTATATATTCAGATTTATTTATTACTGTTTTATTTAACGTTTATGTTGTAATTGTTTATAAAATAATATGTTGAGAAATAAAAATCACACACATATTGTTATAATTATTATTATTATTATTATCCAACATGCATATATTTGGATGTTGTTAGATTGAATATAATGCAAGCATACCTTCTGCTGCTGGAGGCACATGTAACTAAAGCAGAGATCAGACGGTGTTATTTGATCTCAAACCACATAAACGAGGAGAAGAATCACTATAATCCGAGCAATTCCTGCCGATAAAGCCACATCCTTGTGCTGTCTGAAATGAATAAGCAGCGCTTTCTCAGTCTGTTCTCCACAGACACGCGCCCCACGCAAGCCAGCGCGTCTCCGCTTCACGCAAGATCCCGGTGAACGCGACACGCGTGACAGCAGTAAATAGCAGGCGGCACTCACCTCTGTCCAAAGACGCGAATGCGATATTCCCCGAGCAGACTCCCCTCGCTCTGTCACGCATTCAGTGTCTCCCCGAGCTCATTTGCTCCAGTCTTCTCCTGTCTGTCTTTGCTGTCTGTCTCACTGCTGTAGAGACACACACAAACCTGCTGCGTGAAGCGCCGCCCACGCGCGATCCCAGTGGTCATTAGTTCCCCACGCAGCGCTGCGATCACGAGACGCGTCACCTGCACCAGTGGAGGAGGAACATGCAATATTAAACACACCACATGTGTGCTGAGGATGAGCTGATCTCATGCTATAAACCGAGATATTTGGATAAGAAAAAGAAAAGATGTGGCCTATAGACATACATACAGATAGATAGATAGATAGATAGATAGATAGATAGATAGATAGATAGATAGATAGATAGATAGATAGATAGATAGATAGCATTATGGGATGTCTAAATGTGGTGTGCACTAGTTTAGACAAAGTATTAAATGTAAAGCTAGGATATGAGTTAATTCTGGCTTGTACACCTAGAAAAATAATCTGTTGTTGGGTTTGCATTTATCTGATAAAATTACTAGGTTCATCTCCAATGATGTCATTCGAAACCCCATTATTAAGTTTATCAGCGCCCTCTGCAGGTAATAAACAGCTAACAGGCTACGAGTCAAAACAAGGTGAACTCAATGAACCATATGTTTAATAAATAGGTTTTTATTATTATTATTATGTAATATCATACAAATAAACTTTGTATGATATTACTAACCCTAACCTTAACCCTAACTCTAACCCTAACTCATCAAAATAGCCAAATTAACTATTTAGATTTATTAGCAATTATAATCGAAGTACCTTATACCAAAATGATAATGCTTCATGAAAACTGTTGGTTGGTTTGGTTCTTCATATGTCTGTATTTGTGTATTTAACTGTTTTAATTTAGTTCAATATTTTTAAGGCATAAATAACAAACAAAACCCATATAGCTAAAGTCTCTCATCCGGCCCATACAGACCTTTTCATTTTTGCCCCTGATCATCAGGTCTCAAAGACTCAAAAACATGTTCAGCATCACTCTGGAGAGGCATGGGTTCATTTATATTATTGGTCACACATTAGTTTGGGACTTTTAAAAAAATCTATTTAAATCTAATAAAATCTAATAAAGAATGTTGCCTGATTACATATTTTTTATATTATATTAAACTATATTTTTAACATGTATTTTACATTGTTATATTATACATTATATTATATTTTATACGTTATTTCGCAGATTGTCATTGCATTTTCAAAAATACTACTGTTATTGTGTCACTAAATGTAATTTTAAGAGTTTTTTGTGTAGTTATTTAAACCTCAAATATGTGACTAATATAAAATCATAGTGCCTATTTTACAATCTGTTTGACTGAATTGTTTACTTGTGTTTATTTCCTATTGTCTTTTATAATGGTTAGTGTTGTTAATTTAAATTTTGTTGTTCAATAAATATTATATAAATAATACGTCGTATTTGGCAGGCACGGCGCCAGGATTCCAGGTTTGGATGGGCCCAATCACTGTTTAACCTAATAAAAATTACTGACTAATACTGCTATATTATCTGTACGTAGGCTATACATAATATAGATTTTAATAGCTTGATGCTCTTTAAATATTTTGTTGCATTGTTAAAAAGTTTCGATGCATAGGAGTCAGGACGGACCTATCCGCGATCGCTCTCCTTGGTCTGACCAAAGAAGAGCGCTTTGGTATCTCCATTACGCATCATACCTGGGCTGCGTTTCCCGATAAAAGAAAATGCGGTGTTATTTATAAAAGAAGCACTTAAGAAATAGTTGAAATTGCATTTATTAGGACTCATTGGATATTCTAAAAAATAATCTAAACTCTCAGAGGCGCTGGCGCCCTCATAGCAACGGCGCTGGTCGCGCTAGCATCCTGGGGTGGCAGAGACGAAGATGTGTAGGTGATGTGGATCTCAGCTCTCCTTCATCTCCTGGTTGCAGCGATGTGCGCGTTTAAGGTACCTAAACAACGACTGTTGCAACATTGTCCTTTACTGAAAATTAGCGCTGAAGCCGTTTCATGCGGCGGGGGCTGAGGGCTGGGTTGGAAAATATGTGACGTCATTATGTTTTTTAATTTAATCAATGTTAATATGAAAGTGAGCATGCAGCATGAGAGAGATGATACATCATGCGCAATATTTCTGGAGACATTGAGTGGGTAAAACATTATTTTGACCACTTAATTGAGTTTTGTTTTGTAGAAAGACTTTTTTTTTTAAGATTTTCGTTTTGTATAAATTGTATCGTAATTTTGATCAATGTTGTATCAACCAATTGCCTGTATTTAATAAATAAGAAGCAAATATATAGCAGACATGTAATAAGGCGCCGGCACGATCACTTGCATTGCACGACAACTGGAGCATGTTACGGCCACAGAGTGAAAAATAAAAAATGTAATTGCGATTTTTTAATCTCACAATTCTGACTTTTTATCAGAATTACGTGATATAAAGTGTTAATTGCAGGTTAGCTATAAAGTCAGAATTGCGTGATATAAAGTCACAATTGTAGCCTATGTTATTAAGTCAAAATTGCGTGATAGGCTATAAAGTGCGAGAAATAGGCCTATAGCTTGAAATTCTGACTTTTTTCCACAGAATTGCATGTTTAGGCTATATCTCGCAATAAGCAATTGGGAGATATAAAGGCAGAATTGCATGATATAAAGTCGCAATTGCGTGTTACAAAGTCAGAATTGTGAGATATAGCCTAAACATGCAATTCTGTGGAAAAAAGTCAGAATGTGAGGTACAACTATTGTGAGGTAATTAAGAGAAATTAATTCAGAATTGCGAGATGTAAAGTCGCAATTGTGAGATAAAAAGTTGCAATTATCTTTTAAAATGTTTTATTCTATGGCGGAAACAAGCTTACATACTAGGCTATAGCCTGCCCTATTTAAGTAGCCTAATTAAATTAATATAAAGGGGCGATTTTTCCACCAATGGCTTAAATGAACAACTAGTCGACTAGGAAAAAAAAAATAGTCGGAGGCCTTATTCCACATATCTTCGAAGTTCGAACCAGCAGGCCATTCTGGTTTGAGCGAGTGACCCTGCAGGAAAGAGCGAGCAGAGCGGAATATTCAGAAATTCGCTCTCCGCTCACTCTGATCGGAACAAACCCGAACACTGTCTGCTGAACTTGAAACATCAAAATAGATATAACCAGCTTTTTAAAATTGTTTTTAAAACTAAACATTTAGACTATTTTAGCACAAATTATGAGCTTATTGGCGATTTTTTTTTTTATAATTCTTGACAAAAAATTTTTGAAGAAAAGTTTTGGGTGGGCATGTTGAAAAGTGGGTTGGCCTAGGCCCGTCAGGCCCACCCATAACGCCGTGCATGGTATTTGGTATTGAGAAAGGGTCGTGTTATGGACTTCAGTGAAAGTTACATTATTACGCCATTAGATGGCGGCAAAGACTGTCTATATAAGTGAGTCAGAACTATGGAATACCAAAGCTGACTTAATTAAAAATAACTAAATACATAAATAAATATACGAAGAAATGTAAAAAAGCAAAAATACATAAATTAATACACAAATAAATATACAAAGATATGTAAAAAAGTACAAATAAATGAGTATTTATACTTTTATTTCCTTATTTATGTATAATTGTATTTCACACATTTATTTTTTTTCTTATTTATACATTTATTCATTTCCACTTTTATTTCCACATTCATTTATGTATATATGTTTTTATGTCTATATTTATTTATTTTCACATTTATTTATTTCTACATTTATTTATTTCTACATTTATTTATTTCTACATTTCTTTGTCCGTATGCTAATGCGGGGGGCGTGTTTTACCTCAGACATCAGCAATCGAGCTCAGAGTGGCAGTGCTGAAGCTTTGAGGCCACAGTGACACCCTGTGGTGTGTGACCAAACGAAACGCAAGAGGTGTGCGGACAATATCACATTTTAAGTCATGTATATCACCCTAACTGTATGTAGGGTAGGCTATATAGGGTTAACACACATAGCACACATGAACAGAAACTGCACTTCAAGGGGTCTGATAGCAGACACTTGGACATGGAAGCGCATGAAAGTATCCATTATTAATAACAATGTAAACGCGGTGGATAATACTAATTTATTTGTTCTTTTTTACATTTCTTTGTATATTTATTTATGTATTTATGCTCTTTTACATTTCTTCGTATATTTATTTATGTATTTATTTATTTTTAATTAAGTCAGCTTTGGCATTCCATACTGCGGGTCTGCAGCTGGATATATTGAAATAGTCCCTGACAAGCATCACTTAAGTTAACCTACATTATTTCGCCATTAGATGGCGGCAAAGACAGTTTTTATGAGCCAGTCAGTCTAGAGAAGACTTTTATATTGAAAGGACCGAACTTGTTGTGAACACGAAGCAAGACGCAAAGCAACTGAACTGACAAATGATTATTCAGTCAGGGCACGGGAAAACCCCGTTAAGAGGATAAGATATCGCTGCGGACGTTCAAACTGAGTTTTTATTATGAATATAGGACTGAGCTGAAGGAAAATGCTATATCTACTGTAAATGCAGGTAAGTTAACGTTACACTCAATTTCGCACAATACTCTAAGCTTCAACGGTGCGTTCAAGTCTTTTACAGTCTATGGAAGTCCTCCTGGAAGTTCGTATTTACGATATGCGAAGTCGTGTTTACGACAGCAGCTGCGTACAAGTCACTTTCGTCGGAGTAAGATGGCGGCCTACAGCAATTTTCTTAAACTTTAGTTCTAGAAATTGAAGAACAAAGAAATGTGCATCAGGTGTGCTTTGCTTTTTAATGTTTTTTAATTAATTTAAACCACTGCAAATTTTATCGTTACATATTATATTGTTGTTATATATGCCATCATATTTTGTGCAGACAATTAGCGTACTTCGCTGTAAATGGAAAAGCCTGACAATATCACTGCTAATAACTTACCTCTCGAGAGGGGGTTCAGCGAAAAATCGTAGCAGGAAGGAACTTACCTTGCCAATAAAACCAGACATCAATAACTGGAAGTCGAATTTTTAAATACTTATTTAAATAAAATACTTATATTAGTAATTATTTTATATTACTTGATTAAAAAAGGTTTATCAAATATAAATCAAATAACGAAGATCATAGACCTAATACAAAAAAATCATTAAGCTACACTAGAAATTATGAATTCGTACGTGTAAATATAATTTATGAATGAGTGTACATGTTTGTTAAATAATGGAATATATGTATACAGAAAGAAATGCCTATGTAATCATATTGCATATTTGTTAAATATACATATAAATATTCATTAAACTTAAATAATGAAAGTCTTGTCTAAAAGAAATAATTAACATTGTCTCATGATGACTGTAGCAGACCCCTCCCGAATGATGGACAAAACTTTACTGATGTTGATGAAGTTTATTGAGTCCGTTTTCACTGCAAATATCACCTCATAAATCACCGTAAGAGCTGAACAAAGGAAATACAAAAGCTCGCATTAACGACTCAATCAAAACTCTCTCTCTGTTACATTATCACTAACATACAGCAAATTATTACACAAACACTAATTACAACAAACCGTAAACAAATATATATACAGACCTTATGCCTTTTCGGGGGGTGCTTAACAAAGTTTATAGCCTGGGAAACAACTCCGATGAACTGCGTGCTCTCCCTTTCATTGCCCGTCTAGCTCCGTAGACTCTAATACCCGTCAAAATAAAAGTCCCTCCTTAGTAAGACAGATAATGCATATCTTAAACCTATTTAAACTCACAGAACTATCAAAAATGTATACAAAACGAATTAGAAGATTTATCACAGCAAAGTCTGTTACAATGACCTTTATTTCAAATCATATGTTGCCCTCATTTAAGTTCAGTTTTACATTTGCAGTACTTAAATACATTCTTGTCTTTGTTTAATAAAGCAGCTTTAACTTTTGAAACAGTCTTGGTATTTTTTGTTCTGAAATCAGAATGATCGACAACAATCCTGAGCTAGATGGACTAGTTCGTACACAAACTTTAAGTTGGCTTGAAAAAGCCTAGCCAGAAAGTTTTAAAAAGTTCTAAATGTTCTAGCATGGTTTAACATTATTTACCATGTTTCTAGTATGGTTTACCATACCACATTTCTAGCATGATTTAGCATGTTTTAACATGACCATGGATGGATGGATGGATAGATCATCACGATTAGTAAATAAGAAAAGTTAGAAAGAAAGAAAGATTAGTTAGAAAGAAAGAAAGAAGATTAGTTAGAAAGAAAGAAGATTAGTTAGAAAGAAAGAAAGAAGATTAGTTAGAAAGAAAGAAAGATTAGTTAGAAAGAAAGAATAGTTAGAAAGATTAGTTAGAAAGAAAGATTAGTTAGAAAGAAGATTAGTTAGAAACTTTCTAGATACTTAGAAAGTTTCTTTCTTTCTAACTTATCTATCTACCTATCTTTCTTTCCAACTAATCTTTCTAAAAGCAAAAGATAAATTCGGAAATGGATGTTTAAAATGTCCAAAAGTAATACCTTTCCTAAAAATAGAAAGATAAGGGATAGTGCTTACCTGGGTGAAGTCAAACTCCCAGTTAAACACCTTATACACCTCCGCCATTACTGAAGATACGCCGGTGCCACCATTGGCCATTCATACTTTGCACGTGGCGTCACAAGTACTGGCTGGCGGGCAAGAACGTCGTTCTCTGGCAACGAAACCCAGTAAACTAATCAAGGATCTTGCCAGGACGTCGCCAGTTTTAATATACAAAAGTTGGTGTTTTGAGGTCTAAACGACATGCCAGATAGTTGTCGTGCGATTGGATGCACTATTATTCAGCATAATCGGGTTAAGAACGTGCATGTAAACGCGCTCATTCCCCGAAAGTGAAAGTAGAAACGGACTGAGCTTTCAGCATCTGTCGCTGCATTAACGCCGCATTCTCTCAGAGACGACGATGGATATAACGGTATAGCGACTATCTTAATTTACTGGCTTAATATTTCTCTTGTGGACCTACATTAATGACAGTAAAAAATTAGAAGAATATTTATTTTTAAACAAGTTTTTGAAGCTGCTTTTGATTTTCACAGATGGCAGAGTTGTGCTGTTCGTGAACTAAAGACTGTTTTTAGACCTATATCATTTTAGTGATATTATTCATATTTAGTAATTGTATTGTTTTTAGTGTTATTAGTGTCATTAAACGTTTTGTTAATGTGCTATGGAAACAAAATAGCCTCACTATATAATTGATTGTAGTATTGGAAATTTGCAAGGCTGCAATTCCCCTGGCTGGCCACTGTTTGTCTCCATTTTGTCAGCGTTTGTTGCCTGCCAGGTATCCATGGTAGTCACGTGACTGTAAAGTGTGAATTGGCTGCTGTTGCTTGACTTCCAGTTACATGTGATTGGTTGCTGCTACGTTGGACGATACTGATTGGCTGCCACGAAGTGGCAGGTCCTTCCTAATTTGGCAGGGCTTCCGGCTGTCAATGGCAGCTACATCCTGCTGGCGATTTTTTCGCTGAACCCCTACTGTAAATACCTTTATTTGACCGTTCAAATAAAGGTATTTACAGTAGGGGTTCAGCGAAAAAAGAGAGCCATGCTGCTCTCACGCCCCACCATGTTCTCACGCAGTGAAAAATACATTGTGGAGCAGAGAGGACACTGACAACGCGCTGAAAGACAGGACAGACCAGGTTACTTTTAATATGAAACAAAGTCTAAACTTTCAATTTTGGTAATTTTTTTTAACAAAATTTTAACAATACATACCGTTTCGTGGCCCTTTAATGTGTCTGACAGATCGCTGTAGAGCCTCAGTTAAACCTCCTCGTGAACCATTTATATCATCAAATAAACATGAATGAACATAAGAAGGAATGTTGTTTTAACCGCGGAAATACGTCAGTAATCCTCCAACGTTAATCTACTATCTCTCCTGACTGCTTTGTCGGACAAAAAAGGCGGATTCGGCGGATGGCAGATTATGATTGGTCAGATCGCCTGTCAATCAAACTCCCTGCGAAGGGTCAAATTGTGGTATTCCGCCATGTTTCTCACTGACACGCCCCCCAACTCGTAAAGATCGGGGTTTATAGAAAATCCAGAGCTTCCCACTAGTATTTACGACATTGTAGTGGCGTTCATGTGCGTTCAACTCGTAAATACGATCTTTACGAGATGACTTGAACGAACCAAATATATCAACGAGAACAAACATGTTTACGTTGCTAAGAGTGGTTGCTAGGGGTGTTGTGTAGTGATCGGTAGTGATACATAGAACCGTTGGGTGAAGCGGTCAAGAATCAGAATCAAGGATTGGATATTGTTTTAGAAAATACAAGCTTCAGTCAAGCGACTCAACGTTCCTTCGTTACTAGTTCTAAAGTGACGTTTTCGAATTAGTAACGGAAGCTTGGGTCCATTGTCAAACTGTCAACTTGAGATTTGAATTCATGGCGGAAAGAAGTAGTTTTGCACAAAAGAGGGGTTTTAAAGACACTCCGTTGTTGTTTCTTATTTATTTACTCATATGTGCCGTCGAACTGTTGTATAAAATCAATATCACACTAGAAGCCTGTGCCGAATCACAGCCATGCTGATATACAGCCATATCGCACTGCTACTTATGTGATATTACTCATATATTATATTATATTATGTTCAGGGCTTGACCAGCCTTTGCTGTGTTTCACCTAGTCTCAGCCTCAGACGTCACGCCCACAGACCGTTGGCTGAATGTCTGATGCATAATATGGCACACTTTTCTGGAAACACTTCAGGAGTTTCGAAGTCGCGATCTGATTGGTTGAATTCTACAGGATTTCCGGGAGACGTGCGTGTGGTGTTCTTTAACATTCCCCCTGGAAACAAATGCCATGACGCCAAAACCCCTTGTGGAAGAAGAACGCCGTCGTGTTTACAACATGACAATGAGCGCTTACCAGGATCAACTAAACGCTGGATTTTCAAAAGTATGTGAAGCTCCATTGTTGCATTAACCTTCCACGTTCATGAATTAATAATTTATTAGATGCAGGCTGTTATTGTAGCGATATCGACATTATATTTTCACGCCCCTAAACATGACCCGGGAACAAAACGAACTGTAATTGTTTGCATTACATGTCAGTCAAACGTCATCTTGGGCTGTCCTTGGCCAAGAAAAGCTGCGATAGAGTCCAGACCATCTGCCGACACGAGACTGTTTCACCCTTTTCACCTGAAACGGGCCTCACAACAGAAGGGGCCTCCACTTGCGCTCAAAAAAGTGACCTGCTCCCCGCAATCACAAAAATGAATGGGGGCTGGGGCATAAATGCCACTAAAATAAATAAAAAACTAAATACAAAATTCAAGATATGGGTCAAAAATGTCCTTGTATGAGCTCATTTAGAACAGGCCATAGAGTGCTGTTTTCTCGAATATCAGCACAATTGCAAATGTGATAGCTTATTGATTTCATTCAACAGTTCAATAAACAAGAAGTTTATTGAAGATATGGATGTTAATAAAGACTCAAACAACATGAATATGATGCTGGTAGCACAATCTGATAGGTAGCATTTTTCGATGTCGAATTGGGCTGTAATTACATCCTTATTGTAACAAATTATTGTGACAATTAGCCTACAAGAACTAGCCTATGCTATACTTTTTTCATAAGGCCAAGGACAAGTTAGAATCAAGAGCTTTAAAGTATGGACCTTCTTAAATTAATAAATTATAGACCAAAACAATTGGTTTTCCCCCATGTAAAATGTGTTCTGATAATAATGACAGATATAGGAAAAACCTGGCATTCAGATATTCCAAGAGATGCAGGAAATTAACATTTTCAGTATAAGAAAAAGATAGTTTGACTTCCCATGGCACTTTGGCCAACTTTGCATGTGTAGATGATACCACGAAAGGCCCTTTTGCAAAAACAAACAAATAAATAAACCTCATGAGGGAGCATGGGTGGGACCCTGTTAAACGGTTCACATTTTAATGTTCAAACCAAACAGTATAATCTCTTACTTTATATACTTCTCAACAGTATAATATTATGTTAGATTAAAAGGGCATGCAGTGATTTGGGGAGTCTATATTTGTTCATTTCTGGTCAGATTTATTTATCTTGCAGATAAATGTTTATTCTGGTAACCTCTGGTTCTTTATAAGTCCTAATACGGTAGAGGATTGTATCATGCATATTTTTACGTAACAAGACATTCTCCTACCTGATTGGCTGAAGGACAGACGTGGGCGCTATTCAGACAGCTGACGAAACACGAATCGCTGTTACGATAGAGGTTGGATCACGAATATGAATAAGGTTACGTGATTGAACACTCCCGAAAGCAACCATTTAATATTCATGAGTCAAGTCTTTTGCCATAGGACCTGCACAGATTGAATTGTAGTAGGCGGGGTAAATGGCGCAAAAGCGGAACCGCTCTATACTAAAGTTGCCTGACAGGATAAACGTTAGAGTTTTCCTGGATTTTTCGTAGCGAGGTCGGACGGAGCTGGCAGAGATGGCCTATCTCACCGTCTCTCTGTCCTTATTGGTGGGAATTGTAGTTTTTAGCGAGGTGGCGAGAAGGACAGTTTCATATCTATTCCCAAATCGTAACTGGATCACCTATTTGCTGGAGTTTATTTCCACTTTTCAGTTGTGCGCGTGCACGCACGAGTTAAAGCTGCTCGCGGAGGTGGGCAGACTGGAGCCGCAGATCGGACTGACCCTCACGTACCTCATCACGGTGATTCACGTGCTTTCTTTCCACGGTGCGATCTGTAACCCCACCGGCTCTCTGGAGCAGCTCTACTGCGGGACTCTCACGCGCAGACGCGCATTAGCACAGATCTCATGCCAGCTGATCGCGGCTGTGGTGGCACGGCTAGTGATGCCTCCCCTGTGGTCACTGGCGCTCTCAGACCTGCATGAACTGCACACACTGATGGACTTTAAATGCACGAACAGCCCCATTAATGCCCCTTTGCTGCAGGCCGCCGCGGTGGAGCTGAGCTGCGCGTTTGTGATGCACTCTACTGCGTCCAACCTGGACAAAGTGGAGGAGAAATATCGGGTTCATGTAATAGCTGCTGTCATCACCACTTTAGTTTATGCGGGTGTGTGCACTAATCCAAAATTTCGCGGTGGTACCATGATTCAAATATAAGAATTATTCAGGACCACCATAGTACTGTATGACCAGTGCAAGTGTTTTTATTGTCAAATCAAAGTAATCTATATGTCTGTCTGTTCTTTAAAGCATGTAGATCTTGTCTATTGATATTTCAGTAACATTCATATGCTGTTAATTGCAGTACAACTGTGTTCAGGATGCTACTGTGTTTTGTAAAGGTGGACATCTCACCGGAGCTGTGTTCAATCCAGCACTGGCATTCTCAATACAGTTCCCCTGTCCTGGAAACACTTTTGCAGAGTACGGTTTTGTGTACTGGATGGGGCCAATATTAGGTGAGCATGATTACAACATTACATACTTTACCTTTAAAGGCCAGATCTATTAAAAAAAATAAAAAAATCCTTTTGAGACTGTTGTGTGATCAACTGATGGTAAGTATTTGGTAGAAAAAAGGTGTATCATGTCAAACACTTCACAAGTAATAAGACAAAAAAATAAAATGTGTAACACTTTACAATAAGGTTCATTAGTTAACTACTTTAGTTAACATGAACTAAGAATGAACAATACTTGTTCAGCATTTATTCATCTTAGTTAATATTAATTTCAACATTTACTAATACGTTATTAAAATCAAAGGTTGTATTTGTTAACATTAGTTAATACACTATAAACTAACATGAACAAACAATGAACAGCTGTATTTTTATTAACTAACATTAACAAAGATTTAAAAATACTGTAATAAATGTATTGCTAATTGTTAGTTAATAGCTAAAGTCTCTCATCCGGCCCATACAGACCTTTTCATTTTTGCCCCTGATCATCAGGTCTCAAAGACTCAAAAACATGTTCAGCATCACTCTGGAGAGGCATGGGTTCATTTATATTATTGGTCACACATTAGTTTGGGACTTTTAAAAAAATCTATTTAAATCTAATAAAATCTAATAAAGAATGTTGCCTGATTACATATTTTTTATATTATATTAAACTATATTTTTAACATGTATTTTACATTGTTATATTATACATTATATTATATTTTATACGTTATTTCGCAGATTGTCATTGCATTTTCAAAAATACTACTGTTATTGTGTCACTAAATGTAATTTTAAGAGTTTTTTGTGTAGTTATTTAAACCTCAAATATGTGACTAATATAAAATCATAGTGCCTATTTTACAATCTGTTTGACTGAATTGTTTACTTGTGTTTATTTCCTATTGTCTTTTATAATGGTTAGTGTTGTTAATTTAAATTTTGTTGTTCAATAAATATTATATAAATAATACGTCGTATTTGGCAGGCACGGCGCCAGGATTCCAGGTTTGGATGGGCCCAATCACTGTTTAACCTAATAAAAATTACTGACTAATACTGCTATATTATCTGTACGTAGGCTATACATAATATAGATTTTAATAGCTTGATGCTCTTTAAATATTTTGTTGCATTGTTAAAAAGTTTCGATGCATAGGAGTCAGGACGGACCTATCCGCGATCGCTCTCCTTGGTCTGACCAAAGAAGAGCGCTTTGGTATCTCCATTACGCATCATACCTGGGCTGCGTTTCCCGATAAAAGAAAATGCGGTGTTATTTATAAAAGAAGCACTTAAGAAATAGTTGAAATTGCATTTATTAGGACTCATTGGATATTCTAAAAAATAATCTAAACTCTCAGAGGCGCTGGCGCCCTCATAGCAACGGCGCTGGTCGCGCTAGCATCCTGGGGTGGCAGAGACGAAGATGTGTAGGTGATGTGGATCTCAGCTCTCCTTCATCTCCTGGTTGCAGCGATGTGCGCGTTTAAGGTACCTAAACAACGACTGTTGCAACATTGTCCTTTACTGAAAATTAGCGCTGAAGCCGTTTCATGCGGCGGGGGCTGAGGGCTGGGTTGGAAAATATGTGACGTCATTATGTTTTTTAATTTAATCAATGTTAATATGAAAGTGAGCATGCAGCATGAGAGAGATGATACATCATGCGCAATATTTCTGGAGACATTGAGTGGGTAAAACATTATTTTGACCACTTAATTGAGTTTTGTTTTGTAGAAAGACTTTTTTTTTTAAGATTTTCGTTTTGTATAAATTGTATCGTAATTTTGATCAATGTTGTATCAACCAATTGCCTGTATTTAATAAATAAGAAGCAAATATATAGCAGACATGTAATAAGGCGCCGGCACGATCACTTGCATTGCACGACAACTGGAGCATGTTACGGCCACAGAGTGAAAAATAAAAAATGTAATTGCGATTTTTTAATCTCACAATTCTGACTTTTTATCAGAATTACGTGATATAAAGTGTTAATTGCAGGTTAGCTATAAAGTCAGAATTGCGTGATATAAAGTCACAATTGTAGCCTATGTTATTAAGTCAAAATTGCGTGATAGGCTATAAAGTGCGAGAAATAGGCCTATAGCTTGAAATTCTGACTTTTTTCCACAGAATTGCATGTTTAGGCTATATCTCGCAATAAGCAATTGGGAGATATAAAGGCAGAATTGCATGATATAAAGTCGCAATTGCGTGTTACAAAGTCAGAATTGTGAGATATAGCCTAAACATGCAATTCTGTGGAAAAAAGTCAGAATGTGAGGTACAACTATTGTGAGGTAATTAAGAGAAATTAATTCAGAATTGCGAGATGTAAAGTCGCAATTGTGAGATAAAAAGTTGCAATTATCTTTTAAAATGTTTTATTCTATGGCGGAAACAAGCTTACATACTAGGCTATAGCCTGCCCTATTTAAGTAGCCTAATTAAATTAATATAAAGGGGCGATTTTTCCACCAATGGCTTAAATGAACAACTAGTCGACTAGGAAAAAAAAAATAGTCGGAGGCCTTATTCCACATATCTTCGAAGTTCGAACCAGCAGGCCATTCTGGTTTGAGCGAGTGACCCTGCAGGAAAGAGCGAGCAGAGCGGAATATTCAGAAATTCGCTCTCCGCTCACTCTGATCGGAACAAACCCGAACACTGTCTGCTGAACTTGAAACATCAAAATAGATATAACCAGCTTTTTAAAATTGTTTTTAAAACTAAACATTTAGACTATTTTAGCACAAATTATGAGCTTATTGGCGATTTTTTTTTTTATAATTCTTGACAAAAAATTTTTGAAGAAAAGTTTTGGGTGGGCATGTTGAAAAGTGGGTTGGCCTAGGCCCGTCAGGCCCACCCATAACGCCGTGCATGGTATTTGGTATTGAGAAAGGGTCGTGTTATGGACTTCAGTGAAAGTTACATTATTACGCCATTAGATGGCGGCAAAGACTGTCTATATAAGTGAGTCAGAACTATGGAATACCAAAGCTGACTTAATTAAAAATAACTAAATACATAAATAAATATACGAAGAAATGTAAAAAAGCAAAAATACATAAATTAATACACAAATAAATATACAAAGATATGTAAAAAAGTACAAATAAATGAGTATTTATACTTTTATTTCCTTATTTATGTATAATTGTATTTCACACATTTATTTTTTTTCTTATTTATACATTTATTCATTTCCACTTTTATTTCCACATTCATTTATGTATATATGTTTTTATGTCTATATTTATTTATTTTCACATTTATTTATTTCTACATTTATTTATTTCTACATTTATTTATTTCTACATTTCTTTGTCCGTATGCTAATGCGGGGGGCGTGTTTTACCTCAGACATCAGCAATCGAGCTCAGAGTGGCAGTGCTGAAGCTTTGAGGCCACAGTGACACCCTGTGGTGTGTGACCAAACGAAACGCAAGAGGTGTGCGGACAATATCACATTTTAAGTCATGTATATCACCCTAACTGTATGTAGGGTAGGCTATATAGGGTTAACACACATAGCACACATGAACAGAAACTGCACTTCAAGGGGTCTGATAGCAGACACTTGGACATGGAAGCGCATGAAAGTATCCATTATTAATAACAATGTAAACGCGGTGGATAATACTAATTTATTTGTTCTTTTTTACATTTCTTTGTATATTTATTTATGTATTTATGCTCTTTTACATTTCTTCGTATATTTATTTATGTATTTATTTATTTTTAATTAAGTCAGCTTTGGCATTCCATACTGCGGGTCTGCAGCTGGATATATTGAAATAGTCCCTGACAAGCATCACTTAAGTTAACCTACATTATTTCGCCATTAGATGGCGGCAAAGACAGTTTTTATGAGCCAGTCAGTCTAGAGAAGACTTTTATATTGAAAGGACCGAACTTGTTGTGAACACGAAGCAAGACGCAAAGCAACTGAACTGACAAATGATTATTCAGTCAGGGCACGGGAAAACCCCGTTAAGAGGATAAGATATCGCTGCGGACGTTCAAACTGAGTTTTTATTATGAATATAGGACTGAGCTGAAGGAAAATGCTATATCTACTGTAAATGCAGGTAAGTTAACGTTACACTCAATTTCGCACAATACTCTAAGCTTCAACGGTGCGTTCAAGTCTTTTACAGTCTATGGAAGTCCTCCTGGAAGTTCGTATTTACGATATGCGAAGTCGTGTTTACGACAGCAGCTGCGTACAAGTCACTTTCGTCGGAGTAAGATGGCGGCCTACAGCAATTTTCTTAAACTTTAGTTCTAGAAATTGAAGAACAAAGAAATGTGCATCAGGTGTGCTTTGCTTTTTAATGTTTTTTAATTAATTTAAACCACTGCAAATTTTATCGTTACATATTATATTGTTGTTATATATGCCATCATATTTTGTGCAGACAATTAGCGTACTTCGCTGTAAATGGAAAAGCCTGACAATATCACTGCTAATAACTTACCTCTCGAGAGGGGGTTCAGCGAAAAATCGTAGCAGGAAGGAACTTACCTTGCCAATAAAACCAGACATCAATAACTGGAAGTCGAATTTTTAAATACTTATTTAAATAAAATACTTATATTAGTAATTATTTTATATTACTTGATTAAAAAAGGTTTATCAAATATAAATCAAATAACGAAGATCATAGACCTAATACAAAAAAATCATTAAGCTACACTAGAAATTATGAATTCGTACGTGTAAATATAATTTATGAATGAGTGTACATGTTTGTTAAATAATGGAATATATGTATACAGAAAGAAATGCCTATGTAATCATATTGCATATTTGTTAAATATACATATAAATATTCATTAAACTTAAATAATGAAAGTCTTGTCTAAAAGAAATAATTAACATTGTCTCATGATGACTGTAGCAGACCCCTCCCGAATGATGGACAAAACTTTACTGATGTTGATGAAGTTTATTGAGTCCGTTTTCACTGCAAATATCACCTCATAAATCACCGTAAGAGCTGAACAAAGGAAATACAAAAGCTCGCATTAACGACTCAATCAAAACTCTCTCTCTGTTACATTATCACTAACATACAGCAAATTATTACACAAACACTAATTACAACAAACCGTAAACAAATATATATACAGACCTTATGCCTTTTCGGGGGGTGCTTAACAAAGTTTATAGCCTGGGAAACAACTCCGATGAACTGCGTGCTCTCCCTTTCATTGCCCGTCTAGCTCCGTAGACTCTAATACCCGTCAAAATAAAAGTCCCTCCTTAGTAAGACAGATAATGCATATCTTAAACCTATTTAAACTCACAGAACTATCAAAAATGTATACAAAACGAATTAGAAGATTTATCACAGCAAAGTCTGTTACAATGACCTTTATTTCAAATCATATGTTGCCCTCATTTAAGTTCAGTTTTACATTTGCAGTACTTAAATACATTCTTGTCTTTGTTTAATAAAGCAGCTTTAACTTTTGAAACAGTCTTGGTATTTTTTGTTCTGAAATCAGAATGATCGACAACAATCCTGAGCTAGATGGACTAGTTCGTACACAAACTTTAAGTTGGCTTGAAAAAGCCTAGCCAGAAAGTTTTAAAAAGTTCTAAATGTTCTAGCATGGTTTAACATTATTTACCATGTTTCTAGTATGGTTTACCATACCACATTTCTAGCATGATTTAGCATGTTTTAACATGACCATGGATGGATGGATGGATAGATCATCACGATT
The DNA here is from genome assembly GCA_026230005.1 of Gila orcuttii. Lineage (NCBI taxonomy): Eukaryota > Metazoa > Chordata > Actinopteri > Cypriniformes > Leuciscidae > Gila > Gila orcuttii. The sequence continues at coordinate 24,703,353 of JAPDVR010000005.1, read as the reverse complement.
AGTAAATAAGAAAAGTTAGAAAGAAAGAAAGATTAGTTAGAAAGAAAGAAAGAAGATTAGTTAGAAAGAAAGAAGATTAGTTAGAAAGAAAGAAAGAAGATTAGTTAGAAAGAAAGAAAGATTAGTTAGAAAGAAAGAATAGTTAGAAAGATTAGTTAGAAAGAAAGATTAGTTAGAAAGAAGATTAGTTAGAAACTTTCTAGATACTTAGAAAGTTTCTTTCTTTCTAACTTATCTATCTACCTATCTTTCTTTCCAACTAATCTTTCTAAAAGCAAAAGATAAATTCGGAAATGGATGTTTAAAATGTCCAAAAGTAATACCTTTCCTAAAAATAGAAAGATAAGGGATAGTGCTTACCTGGGTGAAGTCAAACTCCCAGTTAAACACCTTATACACCTCCGCCATTACTGAAGATACGCCGGTGCCACCATTGGCCATTCATACTTTGCACGTGGCGTCACAAGTACTGGCTGGCGGGCAAGAACGTCGTTCTCTGGCAACGAAACCCAGTAAACTAATCAAGGATCTTGCCAGGACGTCGCCAGTTTTAATATACAAAAGTTGGTGTTTTGAGGTCTAAACGACATGCCAGATAGTTGTCGTGCGATTGGATGCACTATTATTCAGCATAATCGGGTTAAGAACGTGCATGTAAACGCGCTCATTCCCCGAAAGTGAAAGTAGAAACGGACTGAGCTTTCAGCATCTGTCGCTGCATTAACGCCGCATTCTCTCAGAGACGACGATGGATATAACGGTATAGCGACTATCTTAATTTACTGGCTTAATATTTCTCTTGTGGACCTACATTAATGACAGTAAAAAATTAGAAGAATATTTATTTTTAAACAAGTTTTTGAAGCTGCTTTTGATTTTCACAGATGGCAGAGTTGTGCTGTTCGTGAACTAAAGACTGTTTTTAGACCTATATCATTTTAGTGATATTATTCATATTTAGTAATTGTATTGTTTTTAGTGTTATTAGTGTCATTAAACGTTTTGTTAATGTGCTATGGAAACAAAATAGCCTCACTATATAATTGATTGTAGTATTGGAAATTTGCAAGGCTGCAATTCCCCTGGCTGGCCACTGTTTGTCTCCATTTTGTCAGCGTTTGTTGCCTGCCAGGTATCCATGGTAGTCACGTGACTGTAAAGTGTGAATTGGCTGCTGTTGCTTGACTTCCAGTTACATGTGATTGGTTGCTGCTACGTTGGACGATACTGATTGGCTGCCACGAAGTGGCAGGTCCTTCCTAATTTGGCAGGGCTTCCGGCTGTCAATGGCAGCTACATCCTGCTGGCGATTTTTTCGCTGAACCCCTACTGTAAATACCTTTATTTGACCGTTCAAATAAAGGTATTTACAGTAGGGGTTCAGCGAAAAAAGAGAGCCATGCTGCTCTCACGCCCCACCATGTTCTCACGCAGTGAAAAATACATTGTGGAGCAGAGAGGACACTGACAACGCGCTGAAAGACAGGACAGACCAGGTTACTTTTAATATGAAACAAAGTCTAAACTTTCAATTTTGGTAATTTTTTTTAACAAAATTTTAACAATACATACCGTTTCGTGGCCCTTTAATGTGTCTGACAGATCGCTGTAGAGCCTCAGTTAAACCTCCTCGTGAACCATTTATATCATCAAATAAACATGAATGAACATAAGAAGGAATGTTGTTTTAACCGCGGAAATACGTCAGTAATCCTCCAACGTTAATCTACTATCTCTCCTGACTGCTTTGTCGGACAAAAAAGGCGGATTCGGCGGATGGCAGATTATGATTGGTCAGATCGCCTGTCAATCAAACTCCCTGCGAAGGGTCAAATTGTGGTATTCCGCCATGTTTCTCACTGACACGCCCCCCAACTCGTAAAGATCGGGGTTTATAGAAAATCCAGAGCTTCCCACTAGTATTTACGACATTGTAGTGGCGTTCATGTGCGTTCAACTCGTAAATACGATCTTTACGAGATGACTTGAACGAACCAAATATATCAACGAGAACAAACATGTTTACGTTGCTAAGAGTGGTTGCTAGGGGTGTTGTGTAGTGATCGGTAGTGATACATAGAACCGTTGGGTGAAGCGGTCAAGAATCAGAATCAAGGATTGGATATTGTTTTAGAAAATACAAGCTTCAGTCAAGCGACTCAACGTTCCTTCGTTACTAGTTCTAAAGTGACGTTTTCGAATTAGTAACGGAAGCTTGGGTCCATTGTCAAACTGTCAACTTGAGATTTGAATTCATGGCGGAAAGAAGTAGTTTTGCACAAAAGAGGGGTTTTAAAGACACTCCGTTGTTGTTTCTTATTTATTTACTCATATGTGCCGTCGAACTGTTGTATAAAATCAATATCACACTAGAAGCCTGTGCCGAATCACAGCCATGCTGATATACAGCCATATCGCACTGCTACTTATGTGATATTACTCATATATTATATTATATTATGTTCAGGGCTTGACCAGCCTTTGCTGTGTTTCACCTAGTCTCAGCCTCAGACGTCACGCCCACAGACCGTTGGCTGAATGTCTGATGCATAATATGGCACACTTTTCTGGAAACACTTCAGGAGTTTCGAAGTCGCGATCTGATTGGTTGAATTCTACAGGATTTCCGGGAGACGTGCGTGTGGTGTTCTTTAACATTCCCCCTGGAAACAAATGCCATGACGCCAAAACCCCTTGTGGAAGAAGAACGCCGTCGTGTTTACAACATGACAATGAGCGCTTACCAGGATCAACTAAACGCTGGATTTTCAAAAGTATGTGAAGCTCCATTGTTGCATTAACCTTCCACGTTCATGAATTAATAATTTATTAGATGCAGGCTGTTATTGTAGCGATATCGACATTATATTTTCACGCCCCTAAACATGACCCGGGAACAAAACGAACTGTAATTGTTTGCATTACATGTCAGTCAAACGTCATCTTGGGCTGTCCTTGGCCAAGAAAAGCTGCGATAGAGTCCAGACCATCTGCCGACACGAGACTGTTTCACCCTTTTCACCTGAAACGGGCCTCACAACAGAAGGGGCCTCCACTTGCGCTCAAAAAAGTGACCTGCTCCCCGCAATCACAAAAATGAATGGGGGCTGGGGCATAAATGCCACTAAAATAAATAAAAAACTAAATACAAAATTCAAGATATGGGTCAAAAATGTCCTTGTATGAGCTCATTTAGAACAGGCCATAGAGTGCTGTTTTCTCGAATATCAGCACAATTGCAAATGTGATAGCTTATTGATTTCATTCAACAGTTCAATAAACAAGAAGTTTATTGAAGATATGGATGTTAATAAAGACTCAAACAACATGAATATGATGCTGGTAGCACAATCTGATAGGTAGCATTTTTCGATGTCGAATTGGGCTGTAATTACATCCTTATTGTAACAAATTATTGTGACAATTAGCCTACAAGAACTAGCCTATGCTATACTTTTTTCATAAGGCCAAGGACAAGTTAGAATCAAGAGCTTTAAAGTATGGACCTTCTTAAATTAATAAATTATAGACCAAAACAATTGGTTTTCCCCCATGTAAAATGTGTTCTGATAATAATGACAGATATAGGAAAAACCTGGCATTCAGATATTCCAAGAGATGCAGGAAATTAACATTTTCAGTATAAGAAAAAGATAGTTTGACTTCCCATGGCACTTTGGCCAACTTTGCATGTGTAGATGATACCACGAAAGGCCCTTTTGCAAAAACAAACAAATAAATAAACCTCATGAGGGAGCATGGGTGGGACCCTGTTAAACGGTTCACATTTTAATGTTCAAACCAAACAGTATAATCTCTTACTTTATATACTTCTCAACAGTATAATATTATGTTAGATTAAAAGGGCATGCAGTGATTTGGGGAGTCTATATTTGTTCATTTCTGGTCAGATTTATTTATCTTGCAGATAAATGTTTATTCTGGTAACCTCTGGTTCTTTATAAGTCCTAATACGGTAGAGGATTGTATCATGCATATTTTTACGTAACAAGACATTCTCCTACCTGATTGGCTGAAGGACAGACGTGGGCGCTATTCAGACAGCTGACGAAACACGAATCGCTGTTACGATAGAGGTTGGATCACGAATATGAATAAGGTTACGTGATTGAACACTCCCGAAAGCAACCATTTAATATTCATGAGTCAAGTCTTTTGCCATAGGACCTGCACAGATTGAATTGTAGTAGGCGGGGTAAATGGCGCAAAAGCGGAACCGCTCTATACTAAAGTTGCCTGACAGGATAAACGTTAGAGTTTTCCTGGATTTTTCGTAGCGAGGTCGGACGGAGCTGGCAGAGATGGCCTATCTCACCGTCTCTCTGTCCTTATTGGTGGGAATTGTAGTTTTTAGCGAGGTGGCGAGAAGGACAGTTTCATATCTATTCCCAAATCGTAACTGGATCACCTATTTGCTGGAGTTTATTTCCACTTTTCAGTTGTGCGCGTGCACGCACGAGTTAAAGCTGCTCGCGGAGGTGGGCAGACTGGAGCCGCAGATCGGACTGACCCTCACGTACCTCATCACGGTGATTCACGTGCTTTCTTTCCACGGTGCGATCTGTAACCCCACCGGCTCTCTGGAGCAGCTCTACTGCGGGACTCTCACGCGCAGACGCGCATTAGCACAGATCTCATGCCAGCTGATCGCGGCTGTGGTGGCACGGCTAGTGATGCCTCCCCTGTGGTCACTGGCGCTCTCAGACCTGCATGAACTGCACACACTGATGGACTTTAAATGCACGAACAGCCCCATTAATGCCCCTTTGCTGCAGGCCGCCGCGGTGGAGCTGAGCTGCGCGTTTGTGATGCACTCTACTGCGTCCAACCTGGACAAAGTGGAGGAGAAATATCGGGTTCATGTAATAGCTGCTGTCATCACCACTTTAGTTTATGCGGGTGTGTGCACTAATCCAAAATTTCGCGGTGGTACCATGATTCAAATATAAGAATTATTCAGGACCACCATAGTACTGTATGACCAGTGCAAGTGTTTTTATTGTCAAATCAAAGTAATCTATATGTCTGTCTGTTCTTTAAAGCATGTAGATCTTGTCTATTGATATTTCAGTAACATTCATATGCTGTTAATTGCAGTACAACTGTGTTCAGGATGCTACTGTGTTTTGTAAAGGTGGACATCTCACCGGAGCTGTGTTCAATCCAGCACTGGCATTCTCAATACAGTTCCCCTGTCCTGGAAACACTTTTGCAGAGTACGGTTTTGTGTACTGGATGGGGCCAATATTAGGTGAGCATGATTACAACATTACATACTTTACCTTTAAAGGCCAGATCTATTAAAAAAAATAAAAAAATCCTTTTGAGACTGTTGTGTGATCAACTGATGGTAAGTATTTGGTAGAAAAAAGGTGTATCATGTCAAACACTTCACAAGTAATAAGACAAAAAAATAAAATGTGTAACACTTTACAATAAGGTTCATTAGTTAACTACTTTAGTTAACATGAACTAAGAATGAACAATACTTGTTCAGCATTTATTCATCTTAGTTAATATTAATTTCAACATTTACTAATACGTTATTAAAATCAAAGGTTGTATTTGTTAACATTAGTTAATACACTATAAACTAACATGAACAAACAATGAACAGCTGTATTTTTATTAACTAACATTAACAAAGATTTAAAAATACTGTAATAAATGTATTGCTAATTGTTAGTTAATACATTAACTAATGTTAACTATTTAACATTATTGTAAAGTGTGAGCAAAATGTCTTTAGTGCCAGAATAATAACACATTTGCATGATACTCATGAAAAACTAAAACTGCAGCAGAAGGTTTGAGAATACTATTTTAAATGTTTATATACTCACAAACCAAACCTACAACACACATCTCAGATACACACAGCCCATGGATGTTCACTCATATAGTACATTTGTTAATAACAGCAAGAAATTTACAGTTCTGTGTTTCACCAGTATATTCAGAGGTTCATGCTGGTTTTCAACTCTTTTTGAATTACAGGTATGACAGGCTCTCTGCTTCTTTTTGACAAAGTGATCCCTGCCATTTCAGGAAAAAGCACAATTCCAAAGCACTTGAACTCTAAAGGACTCAAGAAGAAAAAGATGAATTAGGACAGTTTTATAAAATATAAATAGTAATTACTCATCCATATGTAGTTATATACTGTGAATATACAGGACACTGTAATTTTCCAGCTCATCTTAAAGTAATAATGCAACTGGATGGACCTTAATTGTTTCATTTTTAGAAGAGTTTTACTGACATTGTTTTCAAAATATCTTAAGTGTCTTTTTTTTAATGATAACATGCAAATTCATGAAGCACAGTGATTATGTAATGACACATAGCTGCAGGTTTACAGCACACAGTGTGACGAGAAGCGTTTGACCATTACAAACTGTTATCTTAACAAATGAACATTCCTGGAATAAGACACATGAAGTATTCTAACATTGCTGTTGGGATACTATTTTGTGTTTTGTTCTACTAGCGATGATTCTTATAGTAATAGGTAAATGTTCTAGTATTAGTAATCTTAAACACAGTTTTGCAGTGCCTTTGGATTATCCTGGGTAAAATAACCAGGGTGAACCAGACCAGATTGAGTGCCACGTACAAGCAAATGCAGAATGTAAAATATGGCATTACACACTTCTGTGTTACAAGAAATTAAATGAAGCAGAACTAAAACCTTTTTATTAGTCTGTTTTTTTTATTATTACACTTTGCATAAACTCTGTGGTTATTTAACCTGCCTTAACCTTGACCAAAGTGATATGGCATTTTGTTTTACTAAGCTGCCAAAGCAATAAAAGACAAGCAAATAAAGTGAAATGTTGGTTGCATAAGACGTTCACTCATGAAAAATTGTTGGCATGATGGACTTTAATGTGCTGTCAAATTCCAACTTTAATCTAAACATTTGAGTACTGGAAACATACTTTCACATTGAAGGCTGGTCAAATCACACGACGAAGGAGAATACTCAAATAGTCCATTTCATAATCCAAAATTACTCAAAACACAGGAATAGGTAAAAATAATTTGCTGCCTTATATTTTTAAGTTCAATACAACTTGGATGTTTAAGTAATTTCAACCTAAATTACATCAAACTGACTTAAAATGAGTTGAATCTTGTATAACTTCTAAAAAAAAGTTCAAAATGGCTTAACTTATTTTTATGAGTTAAAGCAATGTAAAAACATGTCATAACTTATTGATCATATAATTCACATTTGTTTGTATTCAACTGGAATGCAATATACAACTGCAATCACTCATGTCTTGGACTGGGCAAAGGTGTACTGTCCATTTATTAAGTTTGAACTGACTGTTTGATCCTTACTGTTATTGTGAGGTGTCCTTGAGCTTGGGAGAGGCGCTAAATAAATTAAACATTAATAAAAAAAATTATTGGAGAAATACTTAATCGTTAACGAGAACTGACAACAATGGACTGAAACAGGACTATAAATACATACAAAGAACAAAAAAAGGGATCTATAGATGAACTGGTTAACAGAATCTAATAATCATTAACCAGCAACAAGAGAGTGAATGAGTAACTATGAACTAATTATGAACACAGAGAACAGAGCAAACAGTGTGAAAGCAAAACCAAAACAGAACGGAATATACACGTTTTACATGCAAATCATTCTTTGTGAAATATACTAATGAAGTCTATTTATAATTAGGTTCAGGAAGTATATTATATTTGTTTAGTTGTGGTGCATTATTAGAGGTGCTTTAATTACAGACATATACATCGATTCATTTAGCAGACACTTTTATACAAAGCCACTCACAATTAAGGAATACAACAAGCGATTCATCATAAAGAGGCCATAAACGCAAGAACTGCAGGTGATACAAAGTTTCAGACATTGTTTAGAATAGTACAAGAACAGGGAGAGATTAAGGAATAGTGAGTCAAGTCACATTCATTTATGTAGCGCTTTTTACAATACAGATTGTTTCAAAGCAGCTTTACAGAGATTACTAAAAAAACTTTGTTTCCAGAAGAAAATAGCGTCACGTTTCATTTTTTGTTTTTTAAAGTTACTAATTTGGTTAATTTATTTATATATATATATATATATATATATATATATATATATATATATATATATATATATAGCTGCTCTGGAGTATACCGTGATGTCATCATCCAGTTCAGTTCTTGTGTAATAGTGTCAATGCAGGCAGATCAATATTATTGTTGAATATTTAATTAAATGTTACATTTAATGTCCCCAACTAAGCAAGCCAGGCCAATGGCAACAAAGGTGGAAAAGGGTGACATAAAGCATAAAGTTTTTGTTGCTTAATTCAGAACTATTGGTTGTTAAATGAGTAGTAGGAAGGTTCAGTTGGTGTGTGTAAAGCATCATTCTTACTTAGTTCATTTAGAGAACAACAGATAGATATGCTTTTAAGATAGGAGACCAGGTACGGTTGTTGTAACAAGTTTTAACCACCAGTTTCTCAGGCAAAATGTGATGCATTTTTAACTTGCTAATTTCAAACCAATATGCTAATATGGCTAGCTAAACACTGGCTGACGGGTAGGTTGTTACACATCTTTAAAAAGTGTTACAACCATCCCCTTACATACAAGAACAGTTTCTTTTTAATAATTTTACAGAATGTCTAGACCGTGGAAAAGAAAGACAGATAAAGGTGTAAAGGAACTGAGGTTTCAAAGAAGGGCAGGTCAGTCAGATCAGTTGCAAGGAAAATGTTGAAAACCAGTGTTGAGGATTCTGAGAGCTCGGAAGGCACACCATGTATTTGACATCAACTCATAGGGGCTGTTATATTCTTGCAGAGGTTCGAATTGGTGGCTTTTGTAGAAAATGAATGTGGGTACTTGGTATCAAAAATTTCTGAGACTGTTTGCACTTGTGCAAGTTTTAGCCATGGCTTCTTCTGTGTATCACACAAAACTTTAATTAATAAATCATTAACAAACATTATATAATGCTTAACAGATCATTAGTTAATATATATTCACATAGATTGAAATATAAGATAATGTGCTTGTTAATGTTTACTGATGGACTTATTAAACATTTAATGATACATTGAAATGTCATTAAACATTCAATTAATTTGATCATGCACTTTTTAAACAATCAAATTGATTTTAACATATATTTCACAATGATTAAAAGCTTTATTAATAAATCATTAACGGAATCACGTGAGGTTCTTGTCTCTTTTTCTGGTTGTTCTGTTAATTGAGTGAAGGTTTGGATGCTCAGTTTCTGAGGACTATCTGTCACGACGCACACACAAAAGGTTAGGATCCAAGTGCAGTGGTTTTATTGGGGCAATCCAAAATCGTAAATCATCCAGGGAAGGTTCAAGATCCATACAAAGCAGTCCAAAAACAGGAACAGATCTCCAAAGTGTGTTTGACATAAAACAAGGACTCGACGACAATCACAGAAACAAACGGTATATATACACACAGATACTAACAAGGTGACGGGAAACAGCTGTGTGCAATAATCAATGAGTGACAAACAGGATGATGGGAAATGTAGTCTGAGTGAAGGACACCGTGGTGGAAGAGGACCTCTGGTGGATATCCAGGGAAACACAAACCAGACACCGTGACACTATCCTTTTAGAATAACAGAGGATCACTTCACTTATTTAGGGTTCGTCATTCCTAAAAAAAAAAAAAATGAACAAATTTTAAGTATTTTAAAGTATAAGTTATTTTTGGAAAAGATATCAGTCCAGATTTTGAGTTAGCTTTTAGATGTTCTGACCCTATATTTAGCATTGACACATTCTCAGCAACTGTCTCTTATGTTTGGTATGGTGGGTGACTAAAAGGCCACTCTACCACCAAGCTTTCATAAATGGTTGGCTGATATGGTTGCTTCCCCTCAAGCTTGAAAGGATTCGTTTTTCTTAAGTTGATGCTTCTAAAAAAATTGCCCCCTTCCTTTTATAGGTATCTTTTTAAGAGCTGAAATACGTTTGGGCACATATAATATGGATAACTTCACTATTTCACTCCGTTTTTGATTGAGTATGGCTTTGAGGTGTAAAGTTTTCACTGTATCTGGTGCGGGTTGGGGTGCAGGGGTCTTTTTTTCCTCTTTATTTCATTTATAACATACTTTTTGTAAACATTTTGTGAGACTTTGATCTGTTTTATGTTTATATGAAAACTTACAAATAAATAAATCATTAACAAACATTATATAATACTTAGATCATATATATTACAATAGTTACGAGATAACATGCTTGTTAATGTTTAAATAAGCTCATTAAAGAATACATGATTAACATATTTAATGTAAATAAAAGGCTAACAAATCTTATTAAACTTTGATTCATATATTTAGCACTTTTATATTTACAAGTGTTGTGAAAAAAATTGTGTAACTAGACATTTTAAGCACTTCACACACCATTCACGTAAACATTTACTCATAACCACAGTCTGTAAAGTTTATACATTTAGTCTTCATTTGTTGTGGTTTTTTTTATTTTACTTTTTTACAAATCAACTATTCGTTACTTGTAAATGTTTATCATTTCAACAACTAATCATGTTTTGTTCCTTTATGGGCAGTCATCTCAATGGCAAAAAGATTGATTCACCAAAAAATATTTTATCTCCTGTGAGGAAACATAGGAAATGATTAGACAGGAATGTCTCAAACATCTGACTAATACAAACTGAGAACAGCCCAAAATGAGCTAAATGAGTATTTTTAGCACAACAATTATAAAAAAAAAAAGCCTGTTTGAAGATATTTCAAAGAGAAACAAAACACCCAAATATGAGAAAAAAATGAGACTGGTACAAAAACAGCTGTATTTATTGAAATCTCTAACAAACACATCAACATGGTCTTCAGGGAAACCTACAAAATACATTAGTGGGATCTACAAAAAGCTGTGGCTGAGGGTAAATTTACAACCGTGGTGTAAAACAGCCCATTAAACTCAAGCGAGGAGAGACAGAAATGCTATAAGAGCTTTGAGAGAAGGGCTCTGCCAGTATCCCAGCATGCCCCACTGAAGTGCTTTAATCGGCAGTACAGAGACACAGTCCATCTGTCAACAGATTGAAAAATTCAAGTCATGCATGAGTTTCAACACAGATCCACCCAATAGCATTATTAGATAAGAATTATGATAAGTATCACATGTGTTTGGAATAACATAAAGGTGTAAATAATGATAGAATTGACATTTTCTGATTAATTATCTTTTGCACACACAATTCAAGGAATGTCTAATTCTGACTGTGAACAATTATAATTTTCTGGTCAGGTCCTGAGTTGTTTTGTTAGCTAAAACTAAATCTATTAAAAATATTTTTCTGTAATTGTAACTTAAACTTAAAAACTTGAAAAAAGATAATCCAATATATTAATAAATATTATTAGAGTACATACACAATACTAAAACAACACTGGCCAGGACTGGAAATGGAATTGGACAATATTATATATTTATTTACCAGTGATCCACATCGGCGTCGTCAAACTGTCCAGCGATTGAGCTCGAGTCGACTTCCATTCCATCTGAACGCAGAAAAAAAGAAAGTTCAAGCACCATATTAAATTAGGAGCATCCTGCCCTGCACTGCTCCGCTGGGCTTTACACATTACTGATCCATTAGCTTTCAGGAAATCCTGCTCATTACAGACACACCCCCATCAGCTAAACAGACACGTCTGGCTCCAAGAATGCTTCAATTCACACTCTTCCTCGACTGACTGAAATAAAAATCACATGTACACACACACACCAAGACAAGATTTACTGAATAAAACATTCATGCATTTATGCATGTAAAACATACTAAATGTGACTATTTTAGCATCATGTGAGGTATAAAGTTGCATGACTTTTCTGTTACTGCCATTTTGTGGCTGCTCGTGTGCATAATGATTTTTTTTTTCATAAATAACATTTACAATCAAGTAAATTAACCTGGGATGTCCATCAAACAGTGCGAGAAGCTCTCTCAAACTTTCTTGCATTCTCTTATTTGTTTTCGATGACCAAGTTACCATAGTTTTACATGCAATGTTTTCATATATATATATATATATATATATATATATACACACTCACCTAAAGGATTATTAGGAACACCATACTAATACTGTGTTTGACCCCCTTTCACCTTCAGAACTGCCTTAATTCTACGTGGCATTGATTCAACAAGGTGCTGAAAGCATTCTTTAGAAATGTTGGCCCATATTGATAGGATAGCATCTTGCAGTTGATGGAGATTTGTGGGATGCACATCCAGGGCACGAAGCTCCCGTTCCACCACATCCCAAAGATGCTCTATTGGGTTGAGATCTGATGACTGTGTTGGCCATTTTAGTACAGTGAACTCATTGTCATGTTCAAGAAACCAATTTGAAATGATTCGAGCTTTGTGACATGGTGCATTATCCTGCTGGAAGTAGCCATCAGAGGATGGGTACATGGTCAAGTCAAGTCATCCTCATTTATATAGCGCCTTTAACAACGCAGATTGTTTCAAAGCAGCTGTACAGAGATAAACATATAATTTAAGGTAACAGAGATTGGTTTAGTTTAATAGTGGTTCTTGAATAATGTTTTTTCCAGCTAAAGTTAGTTTTGATTGATTCACTTCCGTCTAAATGATCATTTGTTATTAAATTAAGGGCCGCTAAGACGACACCGTTCTCTCTAAACAGACTTTAAACGTGAACCTGTGATAGACGCTGATGGCGTTCACATGCGCATTAAGAATTGATTCTATAGTTATGTACGTTTGAATATATGTGCGCAGGTTTGTAATTCCTTACAAACCATGCCTACACAAACCACTTGTCTATAAATTTTGATGCAGAATTTTATTTTATCTTATCACTTCAGGTAGGTACGCGAACCGAAAAATTCCACTAGGCTTTATCTGTAGAGTGGTATAGGGATCCTCCATAGGGAGAGACCACATGGTGGCCATAAAGGGATGGACATGGTCAGAAACAATGCTCAGGTAGGCCGTGGCATTTAAACGATGCCCAATTGGCACTAAGGGGCCTAAAGTGTGCCAAGAAAACATCCCCCACACCATTACACCATCACCACCAGCCTGCACAGTGGTAACAAGGCATGATGGATCCATGTTCTCATTCTGTTTACGCCAAATTCTGACTCTACCATCTGAATGTCTCAACAGAAATTGAGACTCATCAGACCAGGCAACATTTTTCCAGTCTTCAACTGTCCAATTTTGATGAGCTCTTGCAAATTGTAGCCTCTTTTTCCTATTTGTAGTGGAGATGAGTGTTACCCGGTGGGGTCTTCTGCTGTTGTAGCCCATCCGCCTCAAGGTTGTGCTTGTTGTGGCTTCACAAATGCTTTGCTGCATACCTCGGTTGTAACGAGTGGTAATTTCAGTCAAAGTTGCTCTTCTATCAGCTTGAATCAGTCGGCCCATTCTCCTCTGACCTCTAGCATCAACAAGGCATTTTCGCCCACAGGACTGCCGCATACTGGATGTTTTTCCCTTTTCACACCATTCTTTGTAAACCCTAGAAATGGTTGTTCATGAAAATCCCAGTAACTGAGCAGATTGTGAAATACTCAGACCGGCCCGTCTGGCACCAACAACCATACCACGCTTAAAATTGCTTAAATCACCTTTCTTTCCCATTCTGACATTCAGTTTGTAGTTCAGGAGATTGTCTTGACCATGACCACACCCCTAAATGCATTGAAGCAACTGCCATGTGATAGGTTGATTAGATAATTGCATTAATGAGAAATTGAACAGGTGTTCCTAATAATCCTTTAGGTGAGTGTGTGTATATATATATATAGTAAACTACAGTTACTTTGCAACATTTTTCTGAGGTAATACACAAAATTGCCCTCTCTTAGACAGATAAAACATCACTGCTGAAATAAATTATATGCATGATGAGTTTCAACACATACAGACCTTCAAATGCTGTCGACGGCTCGTCGGTTCTGACTCCGGCCATGTGGTACTGCTGTGCGACTGACTGGGCCAGCATCCCCTCCAGTCTGTCCAGTGTGGCCTGACCCTCTGACGTCAGGTGAGACAAGCCCTCCTCATAGGTGTAAAATGTGGGAACGTCTCCATGACCCTGCTCTTGTTCTAAAGAGAAAAGCATGTAAGAGGAACAATACAAAAGCATTGAAACAATGTGTGTGAAAGCTTCAGAAGAGACACCGAACTTCAATGGAGAACTTCAAAATTATTTAAAAGAAGCTAAATCAGCCAAAAATCCAGGTGTAAGCTGACATCACATTTCTAAAATGAATAATAAATAATAAAAAAATCCAAAAGAAAAAATTTAAAAACAAGGGTTCACACCGGGTCCCCCAAGGGTCTTGGGAACCCTGGACACTTTTTTTATTTTTTATTTCTAGACCTTGAAAAGTCATGGTAATTGGTAAAATCTTTAATATAATGGATATACATTCTATATGAATATACATTTTTCTAGTTATTTCAAGCTCTAAAATATTTTATCATGTAGAAACATGCTGAGAAATTGCCATTAGAGATCATTATTTTAAAATTTATTATTTGTATTTTATTTATTTATAAATATGTTATTTTATTATTCTAGAATTAAGGAATTTAGTTACTTTAATTAAAAGTAGTTTATTCCATTTACTTTAATAAACTGCAACTCCTGGTTTGTGCATCAGTCACAGCAGCTTTGGTATCACATTAGTTTAGGGTTCAATTCTCACTATCAATTAGTTGCTTATTAACATTCATATTACTAGGATTACTGGCTGTTTATTAGGACTTATGAAGCACATTAATGTTAATTAACACATATTAATGCCTTATTCTGCACGCCCATATTCAACATACCTTAATCCTATATAATACTACCCAATTCCTAAACTTAACAACTACCTTACTAACTATTGATAAGCAGGAGGTTATTGAGGCAAAAGTCGTAATTAATAGTGAGAACTGGAGCCTAATCTAAAGTTTAACCTCAGCTTTAATAGCAGAAATATCTTTGCCTATATGGGAGGCTTTTGAATATTGCCGTGGACAACAGGGGACCTCGGAGTCAAAAAGGTTGAGAACAACTGCAATAGATGCATTATGGGTCTAAATGACACTCACCCGCCTCCTCTACGTCATACTCCTCTCCCTCATAATCGTCATCATCGGTGTCAGCGTCCTCAGGGTCCGGGTGCAGGGCCTGGCATTCACACATGGCGGAGAACATGGGCTCCACTGCACACACAAACACACGCTGTTACTCGCTACAGGAGTGATGCTCACACTGAACTCATATGTGTTCGTTCCACACACTCACATGCGGCTTTATCACTGGGCACAAAGCGGATCTCTGTGATGGTTCCTGAGTCTTCACTGTCGCTGTCACTCTCCTCATCATCCTCTAATGCATCATCTTGAGCTTTATCCTGCTGCTCTGAATCACCTTCATCTGGAAGACACAATGAAGATCGGTCCGAATTTAGGAACTCAGACTCAGAAAATAACCTATGGCCAAAACGTCTATACCAGTGCATCTCTATTTTGTGTGCCATTTTGAAGATGATGTCTCACCGTCCAGTTTTGCATTGACCATCACATACAGGTGCTCTTCTGGAAAGGAGCTAAGATCTCGTGAGATTGCGTGCAGACTGATGGAAGGGTATTCAAGACAGAAACCCATCCCTGAACCATCAAACCAGGACAGATGCCTGCAAGGACACAGAACAGCTGCATTAGTAAACATAGGTCCCAAAAGCATCATGAGTGTACTATGGTAAATGTCCAAAAGAACGTGGTAATGCATAACAATCAAATCCTAAATAAAATAGCTAAATATAAAATAAAACGATAGATAGAATTACCAACTGATGCTATCACTGTACTTTTCGTAAAGTGTCTACTACCCTTGCTAAGCATATGTTTATTCTTAGAGTTTATGCATAAATAAATGACTAAATGTGTCCACAGGTGTCACCTGATGTAGATCACGCATACCACGTGTACACAACACTTATGCTTTAGTTAAAACGTGCACAGACACTCACGCCTCAGCCACAAACAGAGTTCCAGATCCCAGTCTTTTCCCGTCCAGAACCGCCGTTGTTTCGGCTTGCTGGAGCCGCACGCCCTCGCTGGGTGGAGGTAAACTCTTCAACACTACCATTCTGATGAATTAAATCACCTTGAAGATGCTGAATGCACTAACACTGATGCTCTAGTGAGACAATACTCAGTCACAATTAAGCACTGCAAAAACAACAGTAACTCTCATTCAAGCGTTACAAAGCTTTCTCCTTTAACTTCATTAATGTAAAAGTAAAATGCGACCGGTTTGCGTGGCGAGAAACTTTCAAATGGGTTTTATAGTTCAAAGATTGGCTGTCATGCGTCACTACTGTAGTTCCCACCCGTGCGACGACAGTCTCTAATAACTGTTTCCTGTGGGACACACGTAGTTGAATCCTGCAGGGGGCGCTTAGTGGCTCACAAACTCCATTCTCCATTGACTCGCATTCACATCTAAATACGTTTATTTGTCTTTTTGGAGATGTTTGTGCAATAATAAGTATAATTATTTAAAATATATTAATTACAAAGATAATTATACATTAAACAAACGAATATTCTCAAGCGCAATCGCTGTAAAATTATTAAACCAAATATATTAGTCATTAATCGCAACAGATTTTGATTGGTCCACTCCTAAAAACGCGGAGAAAAGTAACAATTAACGTTACCTTATGATACAGCTGTTCGTTTGCTACTTCAGCAGCGGTATGAGTTGCACTTGAAAGATAACACCGAAACGTTATGCATTGAAATGTATTAATCATTTAGACACAACTTAGCTGACTAATCACAGATGGCGTCCGGGCCGTTAAGTACCGCCCATTGTAAGACACTAAACCATTCTAACAGTTATTTATTTCCATTCATCAGCACCATTCGCGCCGCTTTATGACGCAAGAAAAGAGCGCGTGCGTTTCATGACACAAAGCTAAACCGTAGCGCCAGTTCAGGATCGGAGGAGATACAGCAACAGCGAACACAAACAGTAATAATCTGCATATTTTGGTTCTTAATCATTTGTGTCCGTTGCATAATTTAAATAGATGTATTTATTGTTTGCATATAGGTAGTTGACCAATAAAGTTTAATTATTCTATCATTCTTATATGACCTCACAGGATATTTGTCTTCTCAATATCACCCACATGACTACATTTGTATACTTTCCCTTATACAGTACATGGATATGCATTTTAACCTAAAATGTTAATGTTGAAAATGAAATGTTCATGTTATAGGTCAACTAGCCATAAAAGTAAATGCTTCTTGTGTCTTCAATCCATTGAAGGTACTTAAAAAACACAAATCTCAAGCCAGCGACATTACCAGCAACATTAAGTTTATTTTTGTTTTGTGAATATTTTTTTTTTTTTGAAATATGGAGACGTACATCTGTAAAGTAAGAGTAAAATAAACTGAGAAGGAAAACGAATTCCAGTAGTACAAGGCTCAAAAACACATTCTTTAACTGAAAGCAAAGACCATAATTATTCTAGTGCTTGTGGTTTTTGTTGATGTTGTTTTTGGATTTATTCTGTAATGGGGTGGATTTGTGTTGGAATGACTTCCATAGTGTTCTAATTCAAACAATCCAGCATAAAAGACACCCGTTTGGAGTCAAAGAAACCTTTAAAAACAACTCTATGGAAAGAGCGATCCAGACTGCTGTGTCGAACAATGCGGTTCCAAACGGCACCATCAAAGGTGATTGATCGACAAGTGCATTCAGTTGACGCATGAAGCTCAGACAGGGACTTAAAAATGACTGAATGTCTCCGTAAAACGTCCTAAAATTTCAGCAACAGCTTTCAAAGTGCAGAAATTTCATCATTTTAAAAATAATTAAATAATATTGTTTTTAATATTACATACAATGCTATTTTAGTAAAGAGAGTATATTAGTCTTTTTAAATTAAAAAGATTTAATCGAAATAACAGATCTTTAATATTACGATCATCATCCAATGTGTGTCGTCCTTTTTTGCTGGTCTACTAACTAGTTTAATTTCACCCAAAATTAAAAAATTCTGCCATCATTCTCACCCAGAGGTTCGCGCTACTCGTTTCCATACAACAAAAGTGAAAATCTCCTCTTGTGCTGCACAGAAAGTCATGTGGTTTTGCAATGACAAGAGGGCGAGCATATGATGTCAGAATTATCTTTTTTGGGTAAACTATCCCTTTATGCCTTTAATTGGATGAAAGCATTTAGGCAAAGTTCGGCATCAAAGGTTAATGTACAACGTTTTCATGTACAACAAAGAATAAAACATTAATACAGAGAATGTAAACCTCTAAAACTCCAGCCTAAAACTAACAGAACACGTAAGCTTCAAATCCACGCCATCCAGTGTCTCTGGAGGACGACAGAAGCCGCTTTATACAAACAAAACTGTACTGGCCGTTAATGACAAAGTGCTTTACTCTGAGGAATGGTTACTGTAGTATTAAGGAGACCCTGTTCTAATCTGGGAAGGATGATACATGCGGATGTACGGAGTGGATTCAAACATCTGAAACGGACAAATACGGCATTCCTCTGGAAGCTTCATTTTTGGTCCACTACACCCAAAAACTATGGTGGCTGATGAGGGACATTCCCGTGACAGGTGACTTTCAGTCGAAAGGCTATGAGAAAATAAATGCATTTTACCTACATAGCACATCATGACAACTGTTCACTGTCGAAAACAAAGTTAACAAGGTCCGTGACGCCAGTGAACTCTTCCTCGTCCTCATCGTCATCGTCATCCTGAGCTGCGGTCCTCAGCGGGACCAAGCCGTTGTGCCGGCTGGGACCTCGGGGGCCCGCAGTGTTTCTGGCCGTGTGCCTCCATCTGACATTTCCACGTGTGTTTTCCTCTTCCTCCTCCTCGTCTTCGTCTGTTTCTATGCGGTTCGACCTTTTGCGGAGGGGCTGTTCATCATCTTCAGAGTCCTCTGTCTCTCCTCTGTCCTCTTCATCTTCACTGGAGCTTTTCTGCCGAGTCCGTTTTATTAGTTTGTGCCTGGGTTTGGAGTCTTCCCTAGTCGACTCGCACTTCCGTCCTCTTTCTGGTCTCTTGAGTGATTCCTTTGGCTCAAAGTCTTTAGAAAGCGTGGACTCTAGAAATATAGGATGAGACGCAAACAATTTACATTTCTAGTTGCAAATTAACAGTATAGCTAACAGTAATTATTTAGTGCGATGATGTGGCAAAATGGTGCGATTCACAGATACAAATCGCACAATGGAGGGTCTTTAGTGATGCATTTTTTCGGTTTCATTTTGTCTTGTTGTGCAAAAAAAATGATGCTGAAAATTTGCCATAAATAAACGACTATGGTTTAGGCACTAGTACTTATAGGAAAAAAAAGGCCTTCGGTTATTTTAGAACGAAAAATTTTATGTTTTGAATCTTAAAAAAAAAATGTACACACAAAGGAAAAATAAAATTGTCTAAAAAAAAACACTTTTGATCTTCAAGGTCAAAATTTTTTAATAACTAGAGAATATAGAGCCATATATATTTTATTTTATTTAGAAATAAATGGTGCATAATTTAGAGGTGAGTATTGTCTAGTCCCCTCAAAATACTAAATATACAAGAATAAATATTATTGAAACAAAATATAGTACATTCATATCATTCAAAAAATGTTAAGCTTATTGTCTTGGGCCTGTTTTGACCGCCAAGGATCACAGGTGTGACCCCCTAAGTGAGCAATATAAGAGAGATGACATTAACATATATTAACAGTGTGATGGTGCTCACCTTCACTGTTGGAGCTGGACAGTCGTCGGCGGTGAGGAAGAGTGGGGTGTTTCTGATCGGACACCTTCCGTGATCCCTCAGACTCTGACGTCTCGTAATAGTTGACCTGAGAGTTCTGACTCCGTCGCGGACGTCTTCTATTGACGTCCACGTCGCTGTCGCTGAACTCGTTAGAGCCTTCTGTTTCTGCCAAGTAAAAGACATCATTTGACAGGGCTCTACCAAAACCTAGTGAACTGCTTACCTAGACAGCCTACCTCCAAAAACAGAAGCAGCAAAATAATGCCGTCATATAAAAGTTGCTGGCTGCGAAGACCATTTCAAAGTGTGGATTTAATTTAAGTTAATTAAGGATTCTGCCTTAGAAGATACAGTAGCTGAACATGTGAAACAGCTTTGAAATGGAGTAAATAGGTTATTCTTTTAAGTAGACTGGATATGAAAACTCATACAGACCTATTTCCTCTTCCTCTTCCTCAGAGTCTAACAGGTCCTCCTCTGAGGAGCCTCTTCGTCGAGCGGGAGGTCTGCGTTTGCTCCTCCTGCTTCTCTGGGTGAGTGTGGTTCTTCCTGTTCTCCTGGAGGCCGGTTGATTCTCAGCGCCACTATCACCACTGCCCCATTCACTGCCCGCATCACCATCAGACGCACCCTCTCCCGAAACCACGAATTCCTCCTCCTCCAGGCTAGCATTACAAAAACATATATATATTAATCCTGCTTCTGACCCAATTTTATGTGGAAATCTATATAGCACGAAAATCGATATAAATGCCGATCTATTGAATTTCTGAAAATAAAAACATAGGCAGTACAACTGTTTTCAACATTGATATTCATGAGAAATGTTTCTTAAGCAGCATATTAGAATGATTTCTGAAGGATCATGTGACGCTGAAGACTGGAGTAATGATGCTGAAAATTCAGCTTTGCATCACAGGAATATTACAAATGAAAACGGTTATTTTAAATTGTAATATTCAAAATATATTTTTGATTAAATAAATGCAGCCTTGGTAAGCAGAAGAAACTTCTTTCAAAAACATTTAAACTAACCATCTAACCCCAATTTCTAGGACAAATACGATTTAAAAAATATATATTATTTTCATAGGTATTAAGCATGTTTCCGCCCAAATTCTTTCATGGCTTTGTTGTTGTTGTTATTTCTCATGGTGATCCTCAATAGATGTAATAGTCATTTTAGTTTATCCCACAAAATACTGTTATGAGTGACAATGACAAAAGTGACATTGATTTAAATTAAGCAGTGCAACACTACCATGATGTATAAATAAATAACAACTTTGCATTAAACTAATTCGAATTTTGGGGGAACATGTGCTTAATTATCACGTAAACAAAATCTATAATGGTCCTTAAAAAAGGAAAATATAAATGTCTTTTTCTTTTGATTCTGGGGTAAAATATGACCAGGACAAGTTCTTGACAGCTTTTGTGAGATTCACCCATAGATCGGAACTATATCCATTATATTTTGAAGAACTAGTATAAAATCCACCAGATTTGAACCCCAAAATCCCAAATTTGAACCCATAGTATTCGTTTATTTTAAACACACACCTATCACTAAGCTGAAACTCGTCCTCGCTCTCCTCCTCGTCCACCGTACTGTCACTGTCCAGGTCATTGAGTCGCCGGCGCTTCTTTCGCGGCGCGAGAGGTTTCACAAGCCGCCGACTCTCTCGGCTCACCGTGTTCCGCTGCTGACTCGTGACAGTCACTACAGGTTTAGCGTGACCAGCACCTGCAGAACACCAGCAGTGAATTTAATATGCAAAGACACACATATTATAAAGCATGAAACAATATCTCATATGACCAACCTCCTCCTTCTGAATCTTGAAGGTCTTCCTCTATTGCTTCATCAATAGCTTCATCAAAATCATCGAATCTGGTGGTTAGTAGTAAGAAAATCAAGAATTAGTCAGACTTATATCTTCTCTTAGAGTCTATTTCTACAAGAAATATGATAAAACTTTACAATAAGGTCCCATTAGTTAATGCATTAACTTAACATTAATTAACAACAGGCAATACATTTGTTACAGATTTCTTAATCTTTGTTAAAGTTAGTTAATAAAAAAACAACTATTCATTGTTCATGTTCGTTCAGTATTAACAGACACAACTTTTGAATTTAATAATGTATTAGTAAATGTAAAAAATTAATTAAAGGTGTCCTATTATGCTTTTATACATGTTCAACTTTCTTTAGTGTGAAATGTTGCAGTTTCAGCTTGAAAAAGGTCTGCAAAGTTAAAAAAAGAACAAAGTATATCCTAAGGGAGTTATTCTCTATATCAGTAATCTAATCACTGTTTCTGAACTCCCTGAAACACCTTGATTGTAGTCTTGAGGTTTCTTCCTGGAATGAACACATCACAATATTCCTCATTTAGATCATTCCCACCCAACGCATACGCAAAATAAAGGGACGAGGCCTGGTTGAGTTGAGCTAGTAGTGTGTTGAAATGGGTATGGTAAGGGCTGTGACATTTCTAAAAAACACTCAAAGCGGTTGACAAATCACAACACACTGATCAAGCTGACCAATCAGAGCACATTGTGCTTTTCAGAAGGAGGGGCTTCATGAAGACAGGAACTATACAGAGCATTACTGACAGACTGGAAGAGAGGTGTAACAATGTACTTTTTGAACATTCAAGCATGAAAACCTATTCTAGTAAACCCCGAAAACAAAATCAAAACAACATATGACATAATAGGTCCCCTTCAACTAAGATTAAAAAATGCTTTAGAATGATTTCTCATTGTTAGTTTAACTAATGCAGTTCACTAATGTTAACAAATGGAACCTTATTGTAAAGTGCTACCAGAAATATTGATTACCTATAACTGATGGATTTCTTCATCCTAGTCGATCGCCTCCCCAGATTCTTACTTTTCTTGGCATCCTTTTTCTTCTCTGTCATGGCATCTTCTTCATCACCGTCCTGCCATGATGAAGAAGTGCACATTTAAAATCAAATAAAGGTAATTAAGGCAATTTAAATCCCATCTTATTAATTTGTATAATTAATTTATCTTATATTAATTTAGATATAGCATATTTAGCATAATTTACTATAGTATGGCATATGGTACAATACAGTGTGGCAATATAATATAATATAATATAATATAATATAATATAATAATGGCTGCATACTTACTGGATTGGGTATAATGTTCTCCACGCTGATGCCCACATACACTAATCGCTCACGTCTGAAAGAGAGAAAACAAGAAAAATCTCAGAATCAGACTCACATGAGTCTATTTATCATCCATGATGATTCATGGGAATGTTGATAAGCTGGTGAGACCGTTAATGAGGTGAGTGTATGTGTGTGTATGGATTTATACCTTCGTTCAGCTCTCTCTTTCTTCTTCAATGCAGTGTCCAGATTCAGAAGCTGTTCTTCCAGTCTCTGACAGAGAAGCTTCTGTAAATGACAAGAATATTTACTTGATTAATATAGCTCACATACACAGACACACAAGGCATTAACACAGGAATTTAAGCCCTTACATGCTGGCAGGGAGGGCAGAACCATTCTCCATCAGGAATGATCATTAGAGGAGGTCTCAGACAGGCCGTATGATATCCACTGTCACACATGTCACAAAGAAGGATCTGGGACAAAAATACACAAGAGAGAAAACATGAAATTATGTTCTATTAGAATAGTAAATAAATAAATAAATAGTGCCTAAGAAAGTACTAGGTAATATAAGGTAACTACATGGGTTAAGGTTAGGTTAAGGGGTTGGTTCAGGGATAGTACCTAGTTATTACCCTGTTATTGCATTTACTATAATAAATACATAGTACTGTATGTACATGGGGAACAGGACAGTACAATAAAGTGCTACCTTTGTTTCTTCTAATCTTTTGCCATTTGACAGACAATCTCATCTTTTAGCTTAAATCATTTAAGAAACCCATTTGTGCATCAATTACACTTTATATTGTTTACACTGTTTTTGTTCAGTAATGTTGTCTGAATAAACCCCTATACGTACTGTATGTGTTGAAGTTGAACAAAACATTTATACTTAAAGCACATTCTGTATTGTCTTTTCTTTTTTTTCTTGCTTAAGCAATTTGGCAAGTTTTTCACCATACAGACAATAAAACGGGTGAAAATCAGATGTTATTTTAGCAATATTTACATATTATTATGGCATTGTTTTATATTTTAATTTAGCTTTTATTTTTTAATTTTCAGTTTACATTTTCATTCTAGTTCAAGTTTTAGTAGTGCTCACATTTTTTAATCGTTTTAGTTAACAATAACAAAACTGGGTGACTTGCATTGAAGAGAAGCACCCAATCTCTTTTAATTTGGATTAGTAAGTAACCAAAGTAACAAGTTACCACATAGAACCGCTCTAGTACTGAGTTTTACATAAGCAAGCACCACTCATGTTGCTGTCATTTGATACTGTGGTTGTACACAGTACATGGAGTCAAATTTCCTTATTGGGACATTAAACTGTAATCTATTTTCAATTCTAAAGTAGTAGTCTGAATTGATATAAGAAAAGAGAACTCACTAGTTCTGGGTGGTTAGCGAGCCCACAGTGTTTACAAGCATCTTCAGGTTGAATCTCGTTGGATTGGTCTGATTCAGTCTCACTTTTGTGGCCTTTTCTCTCTGATTTGGTGTCTTCATTGTTTACGGCTTTGTCGTCGGCCACTTCCTCCTCCCGATCTGGAGCTCCTTTGAATTTGCTATTTTTCGTACGAATTTTCGACCAACGAGGACGCCTGTGTCGCCGTTTGGCCTAAAAGAGTAAAAAACAACATTTGCATAAATAAAAGCTTTCTGTACAATTTGTTGGACTGGATATAAAAAAGCTTTTGGGCTACCTTCAAAGACTTAGTCTGTCCTTCCATGTCCACTTTTTTGTGCATCTCCTTGGGATCCACATTCACCTCTTTGTCTACTATGCGTTCCTCTTCATCCTGTGCTTCTGAGGAGGCCTTAAGTTTCCCATCTGGCTTCTTATCTCGACAATCTGCCACTTTGGGGCTGGGCTTGCAGATTCTTGCAGATCTCCGTAGGGATCTCCGATTGCTGGTTTCCAACTCTTCGATGTCCTTGTGCGGGAGTTCAGGCGTTCGCCTATGAAGCGGGATCTTGATTTTTAGGCGAATCCCTTCCTTCTGAAGCTCCGACGATACCTCTTCGTTATTGTTGTGTCCAACTTTTTCACTGTCTCCTGCATCCTTCACCAAAACCTCACCAATGCTGGATAAGAGCTCAGTGTTTTGGCTGTCTTCTTTTGCTTGGAGCTTGGATTTGGCCTTTTGTGACCTTCTCTTTCTTGGGCTTTTCAGACGTTTGTCTCTGCTGTCATCCTCAACATCAGTTTTTTCTCTGGCTGACAAAGCTGCCGTCTTGCTGTTTTTGAGTTCTTCTTCATGGTCAATTTTGTCAACCTTTTCCTCAACTGAAGTCTTTTGCATCTCTTCAATCATTGGCGACTCCTCAACAAGGTTTGATACTTTTGCTTCCACATCTGGGCTCTTATTGCAAGCATCTTTTAACACCAGATCCTCAAGGATACAGCAAGGATGAGGACCATTGTCTGCTTTAACCATGGATTTCCCAACAAGTACAGACTGTCTTACGCTATCATTGCCTCCAACTTCAGTCTTCAAGACATTGATATTCCCATGATGACCATTTGAAGAATTATCGTTTTCATTCAAAGGCCTCTTTCTCTCAATGGGACCTTTGATAACTCCAACACCTACGTATTGTTCTTGTGATACCGTTTGGTAAAGACCAACAGGTGAATGCTTCCCAATTAGCTTTTGTGGGACAGGGATGATGGCCGTTGGTCCTTTCTCCTCATCAGTTGGGTATTCTCTTTTGATTTGCTGCTCCTTCAATGGCAAGACGGCAGGATTGCGAACGATGATGCCTCCTGTGCTGATGCTGCCATTGCTGTCAAGGTTGTTGTTGCTGTGATTGAGGTTGCTGTAGTGATTACTGACATCATATCCTCCACTCCTTTTCAACTCCCTCTTCTTCAGTGGTATTTTAGCCTGTTGGTCGCTCTTTACAGTTCTAGCCACATTCCCAAACATCATCTCTTTCTTGTCATCGTGCATCTCGGATTTCTTTGCCGGTTCGTGTTTGATGGAAGCAGGAGGCATGACGACAGAAATAGCATTCCATGGTTTGGGACAATCTTTTGGTTCTTCTTTGACAAGAGTTTTGATCGTACTAACCCTGTTGTCGATGACCAATTTAGGCTTGGAAATTTCAGCAACTTTCTCCTCTTGCTCTGGTTTAACAGGATCCATTGGTGTTTCTTTAGGTATTAATCCAATTTCATTGGAATTGAAGGTGGTATTGGTAAAGTCCCCTTGCCCCGATACATGGTTTATCAAGTCCCCAGCCTCACCTTGAATACAAAACAATACAGTAAACCCCACAGTAGTTGACAACTAGTCTGGATATTGTAGGAGACATGTTCCTCTCAATGTCTATGGTGCTTACAGCCATAAATGGGAATGATTTTCCAATGTGTTTTACCTTTAACACCTTCTGCCTCCATATTTGGGCTGGTGGGACAGCCTTGCGTCTCTTGGTCAGTCACGGGTGGGTCAATCTTGGCTTTAAGCTGTTCTAGTGTGTCTGCAAGATCATTCCTGTTCCTGTTTAAAGTAAAATGCATTTCTTATTCCTTGATAAACTTAATCAAAGGAGGTATAACTATTATACTTCTAGAAAAAAAATTCTGAGGAAACACATAATGTTCAAATGTAGAGCTTGAATGTGCTGTTAGTGTTCTTTAACTTAAGATTTTATGTTCTCATAACTTGATACTTGATGTGAAATGTATCTTTTGCTTATTTTGATAAACCATTCTGGTGGTTTTTTCCCCACAAATTGCTTACTTCGCAATGCATTTCCAGGAGGATCCATCTAAATCATCCTGTTCTTCAGAATAAACACGTATATTCTGTTCTTGATCTAACTGGAACCAGTACAGAAGACCTTCCTTGTCTCTACCGATGGGTTGTAGACGCATCTTGTCTGGGTCTTCCTCGTTGATTAATGTCTTAAACTTGAGATTGTCATCAAATTGGCACTCACACAAGTACTGTTAATGAAATAAAGAATAAAGGTGAATCTCATTAAAAAAAAAAAACATGTTCAGGGCACACTTAACACACTTTATTTTGGGGTAAAATATGACCCGGACATGTTCTTGACATGTTACATAAGAAGCAATACAACTTCATAAAGTGATATCTCCATCAAAACAAGTCAAACTATTATTGATGTATAGAAAATAAGTACCCTGGGAAATACTGACCTTTAAAATGCCTGTCTTACACTCAACTGTCATTTCTAGGTAGCTTTTTCTCTCCATTTCCCATGCCCAGGTGCTGTTAAATTCCTGGCACACCTGCATCATAATGATTTAAACAAACAGACAGATTTGCATGGATATTTCCATTTTTACGGCATATGATTTAAAACTAAAACACTTACCTTTACAAGATACTTCTCCCATCTGTCTGGTGTGACTGTTTTGCCAATCTTCCGCAGTAGTTTGACATGGAGCTCAATCAATGGCCGAGGAACTAAATTGTACAAAAAAAGTGTGATTAATTTTGAGCAGTATTTCAATTATTTTAGCATTTAAAACTTCACATTAACATAAAACCTTTTTTTTGAGAAATGAAAACCATGCTTGCGCTAACTTTCAAAAAACTTAAAAAACTAACTTATTTTGCTCATTACGGTGTATACCTTTTATTTACTCTTTAAAATAAATGCATTAAAAACACATCTCTCTCATTACTATATCATCGATTTATCCAATCAGCTATGAGCAATGTAAGAACGAAAACATAATTATGCAGTGACGTTTACAAACGCAATTCTCCTAAATGACAACATTAGTGTTGTGGAGCTCACATTCAGCTATTGTTATAAGAAACCTAGGAGTACACAATTAACACAGTATTTAAAGTGGACTAGACGAAAACAAATCTGTGCATCGATTCTATTATTACAGTTAGCATAAGTTGTTTGACAGCGGCCTGCGCATGTGCAGTGTCCGGGTACAGTCACATCGTTGTTTATAATCTGAATGTAAATGTATATCAGAACAATTTATCGTACTATACTGAAGTGTCTCTGTATTTAATGGTCACCAACAGCATGATAACACCCTTAGCAGTGCGTATAGTCTCTCTGACGGCAATCATACACTGAGGTTAATCTTTAAATGTGATTTTTCCACTGGGAAAGGGTGGAAAAACCACACATGACTGCTTTAAAAACACTTCGTCACAGTCCATCTGAAGCATCGGGGACACGATTCTCATCCAAACAAAGACTACGAAGGTACAACAGCCAAACTTTAAGTGATCAAACCCCTGATGGGCAAAGATGAGGAGCCTGTCCAAATAAACACAAACCCAGCCTCTCCCGCAGCTCACCCGCTGATGTATCTTGTAAGTATCGCTCCAGCTGAGGGAACGTCAGCTCGGGCAGATCCAGAACAGGCCCGTAGCGCTCCAAAAAAGAGCAGACCACCGCAAACCCGGGACTGAGCGCTGGAGGAAGAGCTGCTGTGGTGCCCGGAGCAGCCATCTTTCCTGGAGATGACGAGCTATGCTCTGCTTAGACCCAAACCTGCCCACAATACACCGCGACACCCACCCAGAGGGGCATCTAGTGTGTGTGTGTGTGTGTGTGTGGACCACCACAATGCCACCATCATCGTCGTCATCATCTTCATCACAATAACATATATAGTGTTATTGTTATTGTGATGAAGATGACGCCACACTTTTTTTCTACGTACACTATGCTAATAGAAAGAGTGTCGTGGTTGTGTTTATTCATGACAGGAATGAATAGTTAAATAAATTAATATGTAATATTTAAATGTAAATGAAAAAAAAAAATAGAACAAAAAATCATATTTATACATATTGCTAATATAATAAGTGCTGCTTTAACATGTCACACTTGTTTCGCTGACACTACTATATTATAAACTGTCGTGCTTGTTTATTAAAATATTTTTTAATGAATAATTAAATAAATTAAATTTAAATTTAATAAAACTTAAAAGAACAAATTATATTGATTCACTCTGACATAATATAACACGGTTATTTTATTTATTCTTTTAAATTAAATAATTTACTATATTATCCCATTCAAATATTAATTATTACTTTATTATCCGATTTAGGCAACGGCATGGTCCACATCCTCTCAGCAGCCACTAGGATTGGATGACTGACTCCAGCTTTTGCTACGTCATTGAAAGCGTAAAGGGCTGAAGCGTACGCTGATTAGACGCTGGCCAGTAACGTATGTGGTGGGTGTGGCCTGCCGTCACATGAAGAAAAGCACAACACAAGCAAGATTGAGTTGCAGGCCGAGGCAAGATTATATAAATGAAAAACATTTATAGTGCATGAGTTGTAAGTGTATAAAGTTATTTTTGTAATAAAAATTATTAGTTGCCTGAATAAAAAAATTCGTTAGAGAAAGCAGGTTTTATGACATGCATGCATTTACAAATGCTAAGCTGGGTAGGTAAAGGTTTATCTTCTGTAAATTGTTTTTTTAAGTTAATTAAGTGTTTAAAAAAAGCAGTTAGGGTTTATTAGAGTGACATCCTGTACAAATATGGTAATACTATGGTACTGAATGATTAACATTTTGATGTACCAATGATTTTACATGACACTTGAACTAGCATGGTACTTGTACAAAAAACATGGTATTATAATATAGTATAATACAATGTAAAAAGTAAAGAAAAAGACTAATAAATGCATCTGATTGGTCTTCCACTCTGTTACAGGAAAGCTAAGCATGTCTTCTCCAGAGATTGCTTCCTTATCCTGGGGCCACATGAAGGTCAAAGGTTGCTCTGCATCCTATAAAGACTGTAAAGTGTGGCCGGGTGGCAGTCGTGCCTGGGACTGGCGTGAAACCGGCACAGATGTAAGTTGAACACCAGATCACACTGTAAAATCACCCTCATCTTTATTACATAGTTCTGGCATGAAACTATGAATGGTTCAGGCAGATTGACCTTGAACTTATCGTAGCACAGCTGATTGGTTGATGTTGCATCAGCGGCCAATGAGCTTGCTGCTCAAACATTCAAATACTTGGCAATGTTTTCTGTTAACAGTCTGCAGCACGCTTTCAGAACCCTCCCCCTTCCCCAGCGCCACCTGTATAGATCTGTTACGGGGTTAAATCATGTGTTACATGTGCAGCAGCAGCAGCATGTCTTATACGCTCACAGCAATGTCTGTGAAGGTATTCACTGTAGCAAGTCACGGTACTTGCTCTGCACAGCAGCAGCGTAGCTGATCTATTACGCCACAACATTAACATTGCCATATCCATTACCATGCCAATCTCTATTACCATACCAATCTCCCGAGTTTTGTCATGACAGAATTACATTATCTTCTTAAAATTTGATATTTTTATAAAAACAGCAATGTATGCTTTGTAAAATCTGTTTTAGTATTCATTGTACTTTTATAATATTTACATTTATGCATTTGGCAGATGCTGTTATCCAAAGCAACTTGCATTTCATTCAAGGATATTTCATTACATTCTATGAAATAACACAAATAGATATATGGGAGCTATGTAGTGACCAAAAATGTTCAATATATCAATATTATCTTGCATTTCAACCAGTTTGCTTTAAATGTTATTTATTAGAGATGTTTCTAACTAAGCACATCTATGCTCCTGCCAGCATTATCCCGGTGTCCAGCCAGCTGATCTGGAAGAGGTCCTGAGGAAAGGGGTGCAGACGCTCGTCATAGGAAGAGGGATGAGTGAAGCTCTACAGGTAGGATTGTGATTTTGGTGATCAGCACTGTCCATGATCTGAATATTTCAATCCTTAAATAAGCTAATCTTTTTATCTTTTATGTTTCAGGTGCCTCCCTCCACCGTAGATTACGTGAAGAAGCAGGGTGTCGACGTCAGGGTGTTCCAGACCGAGCAGGCCGTTAAAGAATATAACGCTCTGGCGGGACAGGGTGCTAAAGTGGGCGGGGTCTTCCACTCCACCTGCTGATGACATCATTAACACAACCAGCTAATTCATTCAAGGCAGTGTTAAAAGTGCCTTACACTTCAAATTAACATTGTCTTCTTAATAGATGCTTAATAATTTGCTCTCTGGGCTATTGGGGGAAATATTATCCTTACTTTTGGTGAAAATGTTATTTCCTTTATAATCAAATGAAAATACCCCATTATCTCACACACCAGTGATACAAATGAACAAAAATTATTTATTTAAGATTAAACATAATTGTGAAAACATTTGATTTTGTGTTGGTTGTTAATTTCTCTCTCTCTCTCACACACACACACACACACACACACACACACACACACGGGTCAGCGACGAGCTGGTTTGGGCATAATGAAGACTTTAACAGGTTTGCTGAGGTGGATTGTGCCCTCAATTGAGCTCTCGCTGGTGGGGAGACCGTCCATACTCTCATTCCACGCAGGTTTAGAGACGTATAGTTTACAGTTGCTGGTGCTGTAGGCCAGAAGCAACCGCACTTCAATCTGACAGGGCTCTGAGAGTAAAAACACACATAGACATGAGATGCACTTCAGACAACATTCTACTTTACACTGTGAATGTACTCTTGAAAAAAGACTGGGATGGTAACAGATGATACTAGTATGATATATATATATATATACACACAGACATTAAAAAACTACAGTATTTACATGGTAATCCAAGGTGCTTTTGTTAGTGTAGTATAACAAAACGCTTTATTTGTAATGTCTTTCTGCAATTTGTTAGTAAGCATAAAACAAAGGTCATAAATAACACTTTCACTTTGGAATAACATACACAGATGAGTTGTGTACAGTGGACCTTTTGAATTATTTTCCAATTATTAACATAAACAGTTTGTGTTTTAATTTTTTATAGTTTCAAGTACATTTATAACACTATACTTTGTGTTTTGATACCTTGCTATCAAATGACAGAAAATGGTTGAAGAGGACCTTTTATGCCCTTTTTCAGAGTTTTGATTTTGTGGTCTATTAGAATAAGGTTTTATGGTTGAATGTTCAAAAAACATAATTTTTCCACAATAATTGACTGTTGCAGCCCCTCTCTGTTTAGTGTTTCTAATACCAACGGCTGAGAGAGTGATTGAAAATTTGACATTAATCAATCTCAAAAATGTTTTACTCTTTTTAGAAAGTCATAGAAATTCTATTGTGTATTTTTATCTTTATCTTTTGGGACAAATGGGACCATTTCTGTTCACCACTATATGACTAAAGCAGAAAAGCATTTAGCCTCAGCTGAGGTGCTCCGTATTCTTCTGGTCACACTCAGATATAAAATAACTCGAGCAATATGCTGCCTTGTTGGACTAGATGCAGTTCTATTTATATCTGTGGAACTGTGAAGGGTTCATGCTGTTCGCTACCAGCAGGGAAGGATTTGTCTTTGCATCATTATTTTATACAAGGACTAAACACAAAGAATAGCTTCAGCATAATGATACTTGACCAAAAATACACAACTGATGTCTTGATGTGCATGTGTCTGTTACTATCAGCAGAAAAAGACACATTTCAGAAAGGATACCAACCTGTCCAGGCAGAATGAGAGAGATAAACCTGCGTGATCAGTCGCACACGTCCAGGTCCTGGGGTCCTGAAATCTCCAGGTTTGGGGTGGATTATGTGAGACTGTCCATCTGGATACAGCACCTGTGGGAGGACGAGAAAAAAAAGTGATTAATGTGTGTGAATTGTACACAAATTGAATTAAACTGATTTAAAGCAAAGTCATTATATGCCTGAAACAATGGCAGAGTATTGACATCTATGCAACGGGCAGACGCTCTTATCCAAAGTTTCTTGCAATGCATTCAGGTAACATTTTTATCAGTTCAAACCCATGAGATTGGCGTTGCTAGCGTCATGCTCTACTGTTTGAGCAACGGGAATACGTAGGGTGGGATTTAAGTACATCAATTGAGAATTGATTAGATGGTGAAAAGTGTGAAAAGCTGAGGTCCTTTTTCTTCAATAAATTGTTCTAAAAAAACATGAATGTGCATTTCAGTTTTTCTTCGTTTATATGTGATTTGACTGAAAAGAAATGAGGTTGAAGCATCTAACCTGCACTTTGACTGTTGTTTGTGGGTCTTGTACATGTTCAAGAGTAGCGTCTATATCTAACGCCACCACCAAACCAGAGGTGAATCTCAAAGCGTTGTCTGATTCTCCTGTCGGCTCGATAATTGTTGCTGACGCCCTGTGGATCTGAACAAACCAAAATAAACGGAAAAAAGGGGATAATTCAACACACGTTTGGGAACAAACAAGCTGTTTCCTGTATCCTCTTGAATCTGCGCACCTGCTCAGGTAGTTTGAGATGGATGAATCTGCTTTGCCGCAGTGTGGTCTGAAAGATTTTAACCAGATCATGAGGTTTGCAGGCCGTCAGCCTGGGCATCAACTCCAAGAGTTTCTCAACAAAACTGTCCTGGAAATGGGGCAACTCTGTCATGAAGAGCCTGAGAATGGAAAGACAAGAATATTCAGTGATTCTTCACACGTCATCGTATAGATAGAGATTTGATGCATTTATAACACAGTATATTTAAGTAAGGGCAAGCTCACACTACAGGACTGTAAGACTAGCTGAATTGCTGTGGTGCTCACACTACACAACAAGGTTTCTTGTCATTTGTCGTTGTCTTGTCATATCAGCGCACATACTACAGAGTCTCTAACCTGCTCATACTTAAGGATAGGCTACCGCAACGAGCATCAATTTAACCGTGATCCGGGGGTTTGTCACAGACACTGAAAATCTTTCTGTGACAGCAAAATCCAGCCAAAAGTAGTGAAGTGCTTGTTTGCCTTAAAGGGATAGTTCACAGAAAAATTAAAATTCTGTCATCATTTATGTTGTCAAGTTGTTCCAAACCTGTAAGAATTTGATGGTGAATACATTTTCATTTTTGGGTGAACTATACAATTTGATGGACAGAATTTTCATTTTTGGGTGAACTATATCATTTGATGGACAGAATTTTCATTTTTGATAAACTATCTTTACCTTTGAAATGACTCCACATCCTGCAGGAACTTCTCACAAATGCCAAGAACACGATCAACCCTGTTATTCAGAAGAGTAAAGATCATCAGTTTTAAATCAAAGAGATTTTATTGCTTAAAAAAAAGTTTATTAGTAAGTGCTGACCCTCGTTTGGATCGTGCTGTCAGGATGAGCTGTAACGCTTTCGCCTGCAGTCGCACATTGTGAATTGTGGCAATCTGCTGCGTCTCCAGACCACTGTACAAGAACTCCAGCTTATAGGTCTCATCCAGGATCTGTCACACATCACAAAATGACAACGATACATCAGTAGTCAAAAGTTTGGTGGGACGGCTGTGGATTAAATGAACTATAGGGTAGGATGTACCTGTCGAGCGGCTGTTGAAACTTTGGCGTTCTGTTTAAGACAGAGCGGAACAGCCATGGTCCATAACTTCTCCTGAAGTGCCTGGGGTTGAAAGAAAAAACAATACAATACAGTTGAAAAGTACAAAAGTTTGGGATCAGTTAGATTTTTTCATGTTTTTGAAAGAAGTCTGAAAACTTCAAAAATTAAGTAAATAAAAAAATCTGGTCAAAGTTTGATAAAAAAATAAAGTTTTTTTTAATGTATTTTAAAAACTAATTTATTTCTGTGAATTTTCAGCATCATTACTCCAGTCTTCAGTGTCACATGAAGTGTAACATTGTTAACAACAATGTTAAAAACAGTTGTGCTGCTTCATATTTTTGTGGAAACTGTGATACATTTTTTCAGAATTCAGAAAAAGAAAACAAATTTCAAAAGAACAGCATTTATTTGAAATAGAGTTCGTAGTTATAAATGTCTTTACTGTCTTGACCTCTGATCAATTTAATGCAACCTTACTGAATAAAAGTATTAGAGCAGTATTTGTATTCACCTTGGTAAGCAGTAGCTGGCAGCGCAAATATGTGGCACAGAAATCTGCAGAGCCGGCCAACTCAGTCTGCAGCTTCCCCAACCTCTGCAGATCTCTGCATTTGAAAATAAAAATCATCTTTACAAACACCGTATGAAGAGACCCTTAAAAACAATATAGGTGTAGTTTATTAAAGGTTTAAACCTGATGGTAAACTCCAGCAGATCCTGAGCACCAGGTGTTTCCAGGTTCTGAAGGGCGCTGACCCGAATGAGACTGTCCTGAAGGAAGTTATGTGCCGAATCCAGACTGCCTGAACCCACACCAGACGCCTCTAGACTAGCAGTCTGCTTTCTGCCCGGCAACTGAGAGAGAAAACATACACCAAAGATATGGAAGATAAAAAAATAAATGAATGTTGAATCATACATTGATAAAACAGTATTTAAAGAGTTTTAATAGGGTTTAATTACAGCACTAAAATAGCATACACAAAAGTTTGGGGTCGGTAAGATTTTGTAAAAAATATTTAAAGTCTCTAATGCTCAACAGTGCTGCATTTATTTGATCAAAAATACAGTAATATTGTGAAATATTAATACAATTTTAAATAACTCTTTTGTATTTTAAAATGTATTCAATTTATTCCTGTGAAGCTGAATTTTCAACATCATTACTCCAGTCTTCAGTGTCACATGATGCTTCAAAAATCATACTAATTTGCGGATTTGCTGCTCAAGAAACATTTATTATTATCAGTTGAAAACAGTTGTGCTGCTTCATATGTTTTTTGCTGCTTCAGTTTTTTTAGGATTCCTTGATGAATAGACAGCATTTATTTCAAACTGAAATATTTTGCACCATTAATGTGTTTACTGTCCCTTTTGATCAATTTAATGCATCTTTGCAGAATAAATATATATATGTTTTTTTTATTTATCTTACTGACCCCAAACTTGTAAACAGTAGTGTATATTATATTTAAATAAAAGGAAAAGCTGCAGGCAGGTTTCTCACTCGGAGGTGTGGTACCAGGTGGGACAAGCTGTCACGCAGGTAGGCGTAGTGCCGAAACGTGTGATCTGAGAACAGCGCTGGCATGGTGGGACAGGTCTGGGCTGCGTTGAAGACCAGAACTAAAACAGCGATGTCTGAACAAACCCAGTTTAGGAAGATTTGAACAGAAACATCTCTGAACGCACATGCAGCAGAAATTATCCAGCTTACTTCAATTATTTGACATGTTTGAAAAGTGTGAACAGCAAATAAACACATGAAATCAGATGTCTGGAAATGCGTTTAAGCCTTAATATTCAGATTCAGATTCATTTCTATGTTTTAGGATTCAATTCAAATTACATATGTGTATTTTTAAGACATTGTTGACAAAACCAAAGTCTAAATGTAAATACATAGGTAATATGCATTGACGTTGTCATGTCAGATGTGCAGGATACAAGCAGGGTCGTCCATGTCTGGTTCTGGAGTGTCGAAATACGGATGTGTGCTCAGCAGCTCAGGGACGATCGGCAGGACTAGGGTTGGGTGTCGAGCACCGAGAAACTTCAAACATCTGGATTAAAGGAGGAAAAAAATAAAGAAGTCAGAGAATGGGACCGAATGCCAGTGAGGAACAGACAGGAACAGCCACTGGAACTCACTTCCAGACTGAGTTGCGGTCGGTTGGGTACTTGGTGAGGTTCTTCAGGAGTTCCAGGAGGGCCAGCTGGATGCACTCTTTAGTGGACACATTAGTGTAACACAGCAACTCATGCAGGGCCTCGCGAATGTCCCGCGATGAGTCCTGCAATGAATGGTCAGTTAATTGGCATGAAAGCTGCACTTTTTGCAACTTTTCTGATCAAAACAAAAAAGTGACAAATTTGTTGTGTTGTTGTTGTTGTTTGTAGGGCTGCACAATAGGCCAAAAGTGTGATTATATTAAAATATGACTATAAAATAATTATTATTATAGAATAATTATATAAAATTATAAATGATTATTATTGATATTATTATTAAATAAAAACAATAAAGAAAATAAGAAACATTACTATTATGATATTTCAATGTAAAATACAAAAAAATATTTGCTGCTCATTACATAAGATGATGATTGGCGCTTGTTGCATTCTCAAATGCACGTTATAAGCGACCTAAACTCATTTTTCTGTGAGCCGAGCCACTCCGAAACACTGACACACAGCGCTGCGCTTCACTCTTGAAACTTGCGTGCATACATTTATTTAATTAATAAATTTATCCAAACGCAGCCTTTGTGATTTGATAATGGCACTAAGCCATATTGTGATTTCAGGTTTATTTTTCCTTATTTTTTAAGCACCTCCAGGACTGCGAGGACAGTATCCAGCTGGTCTTCTCTGAGGGTGATGTGAGTCGAGATCTGCCGTAACACATGGATGGACTGAAGCCGCACCTCCTCGATTTCATCATTAAACATGTCCACCAGGAAGTCAAGACATTTTTCAGCAAAGCTGGATGACGACTGTGCGAGGGAACAGAGCGCCTCCACCGCAGCGATACGCACCTCTGTGAAGAACGATACCAAATTAATAAACAGGCTCTGGTACAAATCTTGTTAAAGTGCTAAACATGTTCTCAAAGATAATGGCTGTGTTTTGAAATACATACCGTACATCTCGTCTTCCAGGCCGTGAACAAACGCCCCACAGGCTCCAGAGTCGATGAGGTTTACACCGGTAGTGTCGACTTTCTCTTTGGGAGCGTCGTCGGCCCATCTCCGTCCAGACGAGAACTCTCCAGAAGCGTACAGCTCTTTTGCTCGCTCATGAGCAGTACGTTTCCTCTGAGATACAATGAGAACACCATCTTTTAAATATTTCTTGAGTGTTTCTTGCATTTTTTTCCCCGTCATTTCTTGTGTGTAAATACCCTGAGATCTGACATCAGCTTCTTGTCCAAAGTCTGCTCCAGAAAATGAGGGCTGACTTGGTGCATTGAGCCCTGAGAGAGAGAGTGGAATGAGAGAAGTTAGATGGAAAAGTGATAATTAATCATGTGGCTATGCGGATATGCTACAATCACACTCATAACTCACCAGCAGTTTTGCAGCTTGCACTCTGACTACCCATGAGCCATCACTGACCATGTGACAGATCTTCCCGAAGGAGTCGTCCACCAGTCGGATCTCCTCATTGGAGGAGGGGATGGGAACAATACTGTTAATGCACAAGACAGATCAGTGTTCAAATACATCTTAAAAGGCTTCATTCTTGAATTTCTTCAATTGAAATTATAAATTAAACCGATGGCTGCTGTCAGCGTTACTTACAATTAAAGAATGGATGGACATACCACATTTATAATTTGTGATGGAGAAATTCATCTACGCTTAAGATTAAACATTTTTTACACTAGAATGAAGAGTTTGGATATGTAGTATGAGTATGTAACCCTATATTATTGTTTAGCAACAAATACTATTATGTGGCTTGGGGAATCTTCTGAATGTTGGGAAAATAAAGTTTTTGGTTGCTAGTTTGTTTGTTAGTTTAGCTTGCGTTGTTTTTAAAAGAAATGTGTAGGTTATCTCTCTGCTAAGGGAATATTGGTGCGTTCAAGTCCTCCTGGGAAGTTGGTGTTTACGACGGTAGATGCGGTCACTTTCCTCGGAGATGGCAGTACTTTCTTTTAATTAATTACACAAAAATACAGCAAGGTTTTAAAACTAGTTCTAGGACATGAAGAACAAAGAAATATGCATCAGGTTTGCTTAGCTTTTTTATGTTTTTAATTAATTTATGAAGCCAATGCAAACTTTATCGTTACATTATGCCATCATTTTCTGTGCAGGCAATTAGCTTACTTTGCTGTAAATAGAAAAGCCTGACTATATCACTGCTAAATACCTTTAAGTATTGTGTTATTCCGCCATGCAACTCCTAAAGATCGGGGCTTAAAGAAAATCTCGAGCATATTTATGACTTTGTTGTGGAGTTCATGTGCGTTCAACGATCTTTACGAGATGACTTGAACGCGCCATAAAAATATGTCCATTTGTTATAAGTGGAAAATATGTGTTGTGTCATGTGATTAAGCAACACATTTTGCAATGTTTGCATCTCCCTATACTTTTTGGATAAATAAATAAAAAATATAATTTTAAAAAGTGCATGCTTAAAGCTGCAGTCCGTAAGTTTTTTGTTAAAAATGTAAAAGAATTATATAATAAGCGAGTACATCATGAATCCATTTTCCAAACCGTGTTTTTGTCCTATCCAGAATCACTACAGTACACCTATAATAAGTGTTTATATTGGCACTGCTTTAGACCGGTCGGGTCGGCACCGCTGTGGAGTAGCCCAGTGCCTGCGTGAATTGACATAAACAGAGTGAAGTGGCTCCGGCTACAATTTTCTTCCTCAACACATGCAGTTCTGTTTATTAACCGCTAGAGTGCCTAAAGTTACGGACTGCAGCTTTAAATAAACAATATGACAGAAAAGTAAACATATATAATGATGTCCAAAACACAGAAAAGCTCGTAAAAACGGACGGATAACCTCTACCTCTCAGGATAAAGCTGGCTCAAAACCCAAACCATCTGTACCGCTGCTGAACGAACCTGCTCATAATCATCACTCAAGAGCTTACAGGCCTGTCCGAGAAATGAGACATTCATAAGTTAGTTATTGGAGATTACTTTTCCAATCTCATGTTCAGTAGAACGAAAGATTTAAAACATACACTGTAGTTCAAAGGTTTGGGGCCAGTACGATTTTTTTGAAAGAAATTAATACTTTTATTCAGCAAGGATGCATTACATTGATTTATAATGTCACAAAATATTTATATTTCAATTAAATGCTGTTCTTTTGAACTTTCTATTCATAAAGAATACTGAAAAAATGTATCACGCTTTCCATAAAAACAGAGCAGCATAACTGTTTTCAGCAATGATAATAAGAAATTTCTTGAGCAGCAAATCAGCATTTTAGAATTAGAATTTCTGAAGAATCATGTGACACTGAAGACTGGAAAATTCAGCTTTGCAGCACAGGAATAAATTATATTTTTTGAATAAATTTTTATAGAAAATTCTTATTTTAAATGACAATGACTTACTGTATTTTTTGATCAAATAAATGCAGCCTTGGTGAGCAGAAGATACTTATTTCAGAAACACCAAAAATCTTACCAACCCCAAACTTAAAAGATTATTATTGTTAGTCTTGACCTGGTTATAAATAATCTGTTGAATCGTCATCTCTCTTTCATGTAGCTGCAGCTGATGGGAGAAAGAAAAACACAAGTCATTTAAAGAAAGTGGCAATAAATGCAGTATTAACACCACATTATTCTACAGAGCTCATGTACCATGGCTTTGATGGCAGCGGTGCGGACTCGAGGGTCCTGGTCCTGAAAATAGTCGCTGATCAAACTTTGTACGTCCCGTACGGGTGACGTTTGTGCTACAGGTCCCGCATCAGTCTCTTTACCGAGAGACATATCAACCGTCCCCAGGCAGCCCAAGAGCTGGAGACACTTATTCCTCACCCCAAAATAAGTGCTTGAGAGATGCTGAGGAAAAATATGGCATGAACATAAAATATTTAAATTAATAATAATTCAGAATCAGAATAATATAAAAGCTAGTGAAATCAGTGTGAATAATTGATACTGCCAAAAAAGTATGACTGCAGTATTATAAGAAAGGATGAAATCTTAGTTATTGCAGTCACCTTGCAGGCCACATCTATAAGTCTCTGAATGACAGCGGTTTTGTCTGGGAGTTGAGTACCGATGATCAGTAGCGTATCCAGGAGCTGCGCCAGAACCTGATGAGACTCTAAAACACAGATGAAATTATTAGAAAAATCTCATTTCCACACAAACTAATCTATGCTGACTAGAACAGTATATTCACACCACATTGCATTATATTCAGGATTTTAATGTAAGGATTTTTTTCTCTGCTGGCCTAATCAAACACAAAAAAACATGATATACTTGAGTATTTTTAATAATGCATTTTATATGTGCCAGAAATAGCTGCTTTAACTTTCATTAAATGTTTTCCTGTTTCAAAAATTCTGTCCCCAGCCCAGTGCTTTCTTAATTTAATTTTATTCATATTTTGAATTAGCTTTTTATATATATACATTTAGTTTTCATGTTAATTTTAGTTAACATCTAAAAAATCTGCTTTTGTCACTTTATTATTATTTTTTAAATATTGCTATTCAGTTTTAACTTACTTTTCATTTCATTTAATTTCAGTTTTAGTTTTATTTATTTTCAGTTAATCATTTTAGTGCTTCAATTTAAACTTATTTCAGTTTATCATCAATGCAACATTTCAAATTTTTGTTCTAATTTAGATTTTTTAACTAACATTTATATATATTTTAGCTTTATTTCAATTAAAATAATTTTTTAAATAGTTTTAGTTTGAGTTAACAATACTAGCTGTCCAGCATATCCTTATATTTATTTATATGTGTACACTCACCTAAAGGATTATTAGGAACACCATACTAATACTGTGTTTGACCCCCTTTCGCCTTCAGAACTGCCTTAATTCTACGTGGCATTGATTCAACAAGGTGCTGAAAGCATTCTTTAGAAATGTTGGCCCATATTGATAGGATAGCATCTTGCAGTTGATGGAGATTTGTGGCATGCACATCCAGGGCACGAAGCTCCCGTTCCACCACATCCCAAAGATGCTCTATTGGGTTGAGATCTGGTGACTGTGGGGGCCATTTTAGTACAGTGAACTCATTGTCATGTTCAAGAAACCAATTTGAAATGATTGGAGCTTTGTGACATGGTGCATTATCCTGCTGGAAGTAGCCATCAGAGGATGGGTACATGGTGGCCATAAAGGGATGGACATGGTCAGAAACAATGTTTAGGTAGGCCGTGGCATTTAAACGATGCCCAATTGGCACTAAGGGGCCTAAAGTGTGCCAAGAAAACATCCCCCACACCATTACACCACCACCACCAGCCTGCACAGTGGTAACAAGGCATGATGGATCCATGTTCTCATTCTGTTTACGCCAAATTCTGACTCTACCATCTGAAAGTCTCAACAGAAATCGAGACTCATCAGACCAGGCAACATTTTTCCAGTCTTCAACTGTCCAATTTTGGTGAGCTCTTGCAAATTGTAGCCTCATTTTCCTATTTGTAGTGGAGATGAGTGGTACCCGGTGGGGTCTTCTGCTGTTGTAGCCCATCCGCCTCAAGGTTGTGCGTGTTGTGGCTTCACAAATGCTTTGCTGCATACCTCGGTTGTAACGAGTGGTTATTTCAGTCAAAGTTGCTCTTCAATCAGCTTGAATCAGTCGGCCCATTCTCCTCTGACCTCTAGCATCAACAAGGCATTTTCGCCCACAGGACTGCCGCATACTGGATGTTTTTCCCTTTTCACACCATTCTTTGTAAACCCTAGAAATGGTTGTGTGTGAAAATCCCAGTAACTGAGCAGATTGTGAAATACTCAGACCGGCCCGTCTGGCACCAACAACCTTGCCACGCTCAAAATTGCTTAAATCACATTTCTTTCCCATTCTGACATTCAGTTTGGAGTTCAGGAGACTGTCTTGACCAGGACCACACCCCTAAATGCATTGAAGCAACTGCCATGCGATTGGTTGATTAGATAATTGATGAGAAATTGAACAGTTGTTCCTAATAATCCTTTAGGTGAGTGTATATAAGTGCAACTCATTCAATCAAGATATTTATATTAAGTGTCAAATGAAAATTTTAACAGAACCTCATGATTTTATACTTACTTTCATTGTTGAGAATGTTAATAGCATCGTCTACTATGCAGTCTGGAGTGAAGCCCTGTGTTTTTGATAATAAACCCAGCAGAGAGGCGATCTTCAGCCTGACTGAGTTATCGGACTCCTGTTGACCACATCACCGCATATACATATAAAGAAACAGTTATTAAAAGTAATAAATAATCTTACTTTTTATTCCAAACATATAACTGAAATGTGCAAGTGCATCATTTTTTTTAAAGTGAGGGACGTAAATATTTTATGTCAGTATCAAGGAATGTGTATTAGCATGTTTCATGTAGCTTCTGTTTCTGACACCTTGTAATAATGCTCGAGCAGAATGCGCACGACCCCCTCCACACTCTCGGCCTCCACGGGTTTTCGTGCAAAACTCAGCAGGTACTGCAGAGCGTCTGTGGGGCTGCTGGCTTTACACAGGTCAATGTGAAGAGCGGCGGATTTACTGGGTTTGGTCAGTCGAAGTTTCTTTGTAGGAACCTCCTCTAAAGACACCTGCTGCAAAAAGACGAAAACAACAAGACAAAAACATTATCTCATTTGTAATAATTCATGGTAACACAGTACAATAAGGTTTCATTAGATACAATTAGTTAACTACATTAGTTAACATTAACTTTGTTACTTTCAATACTTACTAATGTACTATTCAAAATCAAAAGTTGCATTTGTTAACATTAATTAATGCACTCTGTCGTAACATGAACAGCTGTACTTTTATTAACTAACATTAACAAAGACCAACAAATGCAGTAATGTATTGCTCATAGATAGTTAATGTTAGTTGATACATTAACTAATGTTAACAAATGAAACCTTATTGTCAAGTGTCACCCAACTCATTTAAAAAAGCCCTGATATAATAACTGAGAAAAATAATTATATAACTTATTATTTCAGTCCTGATATTTCAGTCCTGGTATTCTCAGACACAACCATAGAGAATTTGCACATTCATTCTGTTATTTATTTATTATTTATTATGTATTATCTTCGGCATCACCAATTACACACAAACCAAATATTAGAATAAAAATTTATAGGAAAATGTTAAGTGGGAAGTTACAGTGGGACGAGAAAAAGATGTGTGCATATAAAAATTTATAAATAGTGTTCCAGCTGACATCTGAATAAAACAATCACACCCAAATAACATGAATAAATGCCGTTGTCATTAGAATAATAATGAATACACACCAATGCTAAAGGCTACATCTGCTTTGCGTTTATTCTAATATCTTCATATATATAATTATATTCTGTAACCAACACATATTTTATGATAGTGTATGATCAATATATATGATTTACGTGTTCACCTGAGAAACTTTAGAGAATTCCTCATAAACTCGTTTTTTCAGATGAGCTGCCATAGCTGTGCTTATCCGCTCCTGCACTTCTTCGCGCAGTTCAGTGGCGTCAGAACCTGGCGGTGAAACAGCGACGCCACATGGACGGAAGTCTTCAAAAATCACACTAGGGCTATATGGGGAGTTCTGGGATCGATGGATTACTTTGAATGCATAATACATTTAATGCCACCATATTAGAAACGTCCAATTCTGATTTTTAATTAAGTAAAATTACAACAATGTACATATTCATTATATTATATTCATTTAT
Organism: Gila orcuttii; assembly: GCA_026230005.1. Taxonomy (NCBI): domain Eukaryota; kingdom Metazoa; phylum Chordata; class Actinopteri; order Cypriniformes; family Leuciscidae; genus Gila; species Gila orcuttii. The sequence goes on along the minus strand of JAPDVR010000005.1, from coordinate 24,659,004 downwards.
ATTTCTTGAACTATGCATTAAAACTTCATTTAGAGACTGATTAAACATTTAAATAAGCCTAGGCCTATTTTTAAAAAAAGTATAACATGTAACTTAACATATAAGAGGCAGAATAATTAACTAGATAGCATAGAAATCAGTCAATATTAGACAAATATAAGACAAAAGAACACATTTTAAGTAATTACATTTATTTTCAAACATTTTGAACTAAAACAACAGCTATAGTATACAAATTTAAAACTTAAATGGCACAACATCTCTGTGAACAACAATTTCATGAATGTTTGAAACGCTTTCTCGTTGAAAGCATTAAGCTTTTCTTTCGCAACTTTTTATAATGATCTCCACAAGGAAATGGTTCTTCCCAATTGGGAATGCATGAGCTGATTAAAAAGGTATACATTGAATGCAATGCAAGTCACTCTGGATAAAAGCATCAGGCAAATACATAAATGTTAAAAGTTATAAAATGCAGTTCGCAGATATGCACAAATTAACAGCCCAATAACATTCCCTAAGACCAAACACTGATGTAAAGCCTTTTACCAGCATCATGTGGCAAACACTTGCACTCAAAACTAAAAATAAACTGCATGAAGTGTATGTTATATGTTTTACCCAGACTTCTATTTTAAGTGCATTTCTGCACACATACACACACACACTTTAGTCAAAATAATATTCTGTTTGAATCCACAGCATGCCATAAATGCTGCTGATAAAACTTAACTTGTTTTGAACCAGAATATTCCTTTAAAACTTTAGCCCCACAGACAAGGCTCAAGCCCTAGACTAAAACTCATGTTTGAGCTGTTTTAACTAAAATAAATTTGCACTGGTATATCTTAAAATATGTCTGAGCCATTGTTTTGTATCAAGCTGCACACCAGTAATTTTTTTCTATAGCACGTTTATAAAAGTCTCCCTGTGGTGCAAAACCAGCTTTTAATGTTGTTTATATGTCCATGTGGTGTTTTTAATATGCTTTAAGACAAACAATGTGCATATTAATATGTCAATAACATTGCTGAGTATTTTCTCCTTAAAACTGCAGTGAACCAGAGACAGTCTCAAAAACGCGGTTTGAAATCGCTGGTGTTTCTGACGTCACAAACTATAATATTGTAACCAACCAGGTCAACGTGTAATCGTCTGAGCTGGTGTGAGTGAGTGGAGGCGGGGGCTAATTTGCATATTCATAGAACTGCGTATACTAAACGAGGGAAGCGTGTAGAGTTACATTCAAGCTATTTTAAGGCATGATTTTTTTTCCCCCAATGAAAAAACGTTTAAATATGTCATTTTGGTGATTAAAGATGTTTTCAGTTTGAGTCAAACTTGACCACAGGGGACTTTAAATCCTAATTAAACTAATTCAACTTTCTAATCTAGCTACTTAAAACTTCCTAACCCTAACCTAATACTGGCTTAATCTAAGACCTGTCTGTGAAACATGACAAGAGACAGCCATGCAGAAGCTATTTTCAGCCAAAGGCCAGGATAGCATGACTTAAGTCAATATTAAACAAGGGTTGAACAGATACTGACAGATAAGATCTTCATTATACATCATTAGCAGCTGTCTGTCATATGGGTCTGCTAAAGGAACAGATGTTTGATAAATCTGATTTGTGTGATAAGTTAATCATTAAACATTCCTTCATTTTGTACCCCTATTTCCAGGCGATGAAAGGCCTAAAATGTTGAGCCTCACTCTTTACCACCAGGTGAAAACCAATTTATAGAAGAAGTTGTAGCTCTTAAAGAGGAACCCTTTGTCTATGCTGTGTGTTTGTATCTTTACTTTATATCCTTTAGCTTCTATGTCTGTTTTGACGCAATCTAACAGGTCATCCACTGATGCTGGAGCTTTCCACGGACCAAAGCTCACCACAGACTCTTTTGGGGTGCCGAGACTGTCAATAGCATCATTGTATCTGGCTAAATCATCTTCTGTCCTCACAACACACACGATTATGTTGGAGTAGCGTGAGGCGATGGCCTCCGCTCTGGCCACCCGTACAATCACCTCCAGGTTTTCACGGTAATTCGGCACACGGGCCAAAAACTGTTGTCTTCCAACCGTCTCTCCAAAGAACTGAGGCGTCTCCTCAATGGCTTTGACCAGAGGTTTGATGTCATAGTAAAGCGCCTCCTTGTGCACTTCCTGCAGGTGATCAGTAGGAACTTTCTCTGTTCTGAGGTACTCAAGGATGTGTGCAAAATGAGTCCCATCACGGTCTACGAAGTAACGACCCTCGGGGTCCATCCGTTTGGTGGATCCGTTAAACAGGTCTGCCAGTGTGGAGTTTGGGAATTTCCGGATGGTCCCCAGGGATGTGCTGAAGACATGACCTCCGATATTCAGCTGCACAACTTGGGATTTCTGTGGACAGAGAAAACAAGCATATAAGGTCATATTGCTTTGATATGAGGTCAACAGGTTATAAAGTAGTTTGTTTTAAACTTTTAATGGCCTGAAAGATGTTTACCAGTCTTTAACTGTCTAACCTCTCTATGGTGAAATAGGGCATAATTAAATTTTAAATTCAAGTTGAGGAATCAAGCAAAGCATCAAAATAAGACATCACTACTTCAATAAACCTCCCTGAATAATTGGTAATTAGAAAAAAAGGGGGGAACCTCACAATATTAATTTTAATCAGATTTGTAAAATGTGCCTAAATATTGCAAAAACACTAAACTTATAGCAGATTTTCATATTGACATAACATGGTAAAGGTATTTCAGATAATTGCTAAAAGTGTCATGTCATGATAGTACGTCAAAATATATATAAAATAATGCCATGTAGGCTATTTCAGTATAGGCTACTGTCAAAAAATGCAGCAAAAAAAAGGACGCAGCAGATTTACTGGCATAACTTGCCATAAATGTTACATGCTCAGTATTTGGAATTTAAAAAGTTTTATTAATCTAAGTTTTTTGGTAGACTAAGTAAACTTTGTAGTCAAAATAAAATGCAAAATTCATGTCGAAAAGACAGCCGTTGTTTAATCTTATACCAGCTTCCGCCTTAAGCATACAATACTCTTGGGAAATAACAACTTTCTTGTCACTCCGTGTATCGTGTACGAATTACTCACAACTCGCGTACAGGTAGTGCTGTTAGAATATACCCTGAACTTTGATAGCACTCAGACAGACACAACATTATAACGTGTCAAAACTAAATTTTACAAAATTACACATCAGTGGATCGAAAGCATAGCTGAAACACTTAACAGCTGTTACATAAAATAGATCGCTGAAAATGTTACCCGACTAGTCGTTTTCAAATGTTAATGTCTTACCGACTGTACAAGTGCTGAGGACTGTTTTCCAGGAGATTTATAGTCCGGTAAACTCATTGTCTTCACTTAAAGCTCGAGTTCTTCAAGCAGTCAGCAACAGCTCAAGCTGTGAGAACCAGGTGTGCGTGTGTAACTTTATAAGATCCACCCATGACACACACGGACAGCCTTCTTGAATCGACAAGCAACTACTTTTCTCTTTAGTAAAAAAACCCTGAAAATTCTCAAATAGTTAAGTCCACTAACAAAGCACCACGGTTCATGCTTTTTGTTTGATGCATTTGTCAATAGTGTGCACGGTGTGTACTTTAGAACACCAAATAACAAGGTGTCATCTGACACCTTCACAGCACATCTATTCAGGTTACAAATTCAAAATCCCCAAATGTTTTGTGCCATAACCAGAGGTTCAGGAACTAAAAACCAGTAGCGTTTAATCTAAAGATAAAGCTGTTATTAAATAAAGTTAAGCATATAGAGATTAACACGAGCATACCAGTAGGGTAAAAACATTCTGTATACCTCCATATGAAACACACCTACATGTATATAAAAGCAGTAAATGCGCAAAGAGAGAAAAAAAAAAAAAATCACATCACTAACATGCATGACAACTTTTATGGACAACATGCCTTATGAGTGGGTAATTACAAAAAGCTACTAAGACCTAGAAGTACTGAACCATTCGTAACAGCTTTGAAACAGCACTCATTTAAATCAAATGAAAACAGACAACATCTCCCCATTTATTCTTTCATTTTATTATACAGAAAAGTGTAGGCCTTCCATCAATGATGAGTCAACCTGGAAGAGACAGAAACATCTTGTTAGAAAAATAAAAAAAACCCACACCACATTTCAAAGACTAGTCAAACAAGAAAAAAAACCCTTCTCAGACAAATGCCTCAAAATCTTCAATCTAAGAGGACACACGTTCTCTGAGGACCTGAAGTCAGACGCACAGAACGTGAGCTTGACCCAGAATCCTCAGAGGAGGGCCTCAATCCGACTCGTCATCGAATCATCACTGAAGGGTACGTTGAGGTCATTTGACCTCAATACTGGGGTTTTAGGGTCTTACCCCTTTATGCGGTCGGCACTGGGGTTCCCGGTGGCATGACTGGGGCTTCGGCCTTGGCCCCGGCCCCCTTCTGTTCAGACACTGGGGTGGTGGGGAGGACCTCCTCTTTGGGCTCCACGATGCTGACGTGGTCGGGCAGGGGCTTCTTGGGGCCGATCTTGCCACTGGGATCCCAAGGAAGCATGATTTTCACCTTGATTCCAAGCACACCTATATGAACATACAGATTTAGAAAGACATAAAATTTTGACGATAAACGATTAGTATAATACCAACCCATTTGATCTTTACCATAAGCTTCAAAGCATTCAGAACCTTCTCAGACTAACGCCTCTAAATCGTCACACTGCTCTGAAAACGTACAAAACAATGCAATTCTGGTTCATTACATCACTGAAGGGAAGATAATTCGGTTCAGAGATTCCATTTGGAGCAATGATTAGTTACTCAATATCCAAGACATTAGTGGTGCCATGCTAAACCAAACAGTTTTAAATGGCAAAAGCTTTGCACATTAATGTCCAAGTACCAAACAGATGTGCATCAGCTCAGACTTGCTGATTTGAATCACAAGCTCTCAATGCAATACAGTGTTTCCCACAGAATGACAGTGTAACTGTGGCATGGGGGAGGTGGTAGGCTGCGCGCGCATCGATATCGACTACCAGCTATATACAGCGTGCTAACCTCGAAAATCCAGCTGTATTCTTACAATAACTTAGCTCTCCTTATTAGCTAGGCTCCTTGCATGCTGGCTAATTACTTTTATTTAAAGCTGGGTCTCCAACATTGACAGCGCTGTGTTGGACAGATTTGTGCAGCGGTTTTCCATGAGGGAGAGAGAGTGCGAGAGGGACGAGCGAGAGGTAGTGCTGCGCGAATGCGCTATGCAATCAAATACGATTTTAAATAGGCTTAGTAAAAAAATAAAAAAATAAACAATTGAAAATCAATGTGGCGGTCAGCGTTGATATTGTGGCGGGCCACCACAAATAAATGAACGTATGGGAAACCCTGCAATAGATTAATTGAAATGGGTCTGTTACAACTACTCAATCACCTGATCATAGTAGTGATTAAATCAGATCTCACGGACCCCAAATATGTTCATGCTTGTGAGGTTCTACCACCCTAAAATTTAAATGTTTCTTGTATCAAGACCCAATTTACAAGAAAAATGTTATTTTAAAATTGTATTTATAGATTTTTAAATTGCACTGACCCCTAGAAAAAAAAGAATGCACCACAACTTGCTAAAGATTTGAGAAGGTAAAACTCAGTACTCATGAATCTGTTTGAAACATTCTATGGATCAAATTTACTTTCCTTTTAGTTACATTGCATTTTTCTTACTCAGTACTGTACTGTTATAGTACTGCATTCAATTATTTTAATAACTTAGCGCAGCACACCATTGCAGGCCCTGAGGACAACAAACGTGATATAGAAATAAACAGAGGATATGGAAAGAAAATAATCTGGAGTCCAATTAAAACACACTGCCTGCTTTCCATCCATCCACCCTTCTCAGACAAATGCCTCATATGTCTTCAAGCGATTGGACTCGCTGCTTTGAGGACCTGAAGTCAGACGCACAGAACGTGAACCTGACCCAGAATCCACAAACAGAACGGGCCCTTTTCCGACTCGTCATCGTATCATCACTGAAGGGAATTTCAGTCGGCAAGTGTGCATGGTGTGTTAGGAAGTGAACTTCCCATTAAAATGACTAGCTAAAGATTTGGCAAAAACAAAACTTCAAGAGCCATCAGTTCAATTCATCTTTCTCACCCTGTCTGAGCAGGACGTGGCGGACAGCAGTGTCAACGTAGTAGTTAACGGGGTCTCCACTGTGGATCATCAAGCCGTCCACAAACTTCATGGATTTGGCTCTCTGACCTCTCAGTTTACCAGAGACGACCACCTCACAACCCTTGGCCCCGCTCTCCATGATGAAGCGCAGCACACCGTAACAGGCCCTGAGGACAACAAACATATGGAAATATAAACACAGAGTATAGATATGAAAGGAAAAATTATCTGGACTAATTAAAACACACTGCCTGTTTTCTATCCATCCTTCTCAGACAAATGCCTCATATGTCTTCAAGCGATTGGACTCGCTGCTTTGAGGACCTGAAGTCAGACGCACAGAACGTGAACCTGACCCAGAATCCTCAAACAGAACGGGCCCTTTTCCGACTCGTCATCGTATCATCACTGAAGGGAATTTCAGTAGGTAAATGTGCATGGCGTGCTAGGAAGTAAACGCTTACCTACGGACAGCCAGACCTCCGAGCAGCTTATAGCGCAAAGACTCTGCCTGAGCGATGGCGCAGAGACCCCGGGTGGCGACCTTCTCAGCATACAGCTACAATGAAACAAGACCCAATACGTCAAAACTACCCAATGAAACAGGTCTGTTACAACTGCTTAATCACCTGATTGCAATAGTGATTAAATCAGATGCCATGGACCCCAAACATGCTCATCTTTGTGAGGTTCTGCCACCCTCAAATGTAAATCTTTCTTGTAGTAAGATTCAGTTTAGAATGAGAAGTTTGTCAAAAGTCTAAAATATTTAGTTTCAATGAAGTTACACTGATATAATACTGGATCTACTCAACTATTTTTTTTGGGGGGGTTCTCATATTTTTAAATAATTCAACTGACCCCTAGAAAATAAAGCACCACAATTCACTAAAGATTTGAGAAGTTAAAACTTTTTGGAAAATATTTAGTTAATTAAAATTTTTACTCAGTACTGTTATAGTACTGCATTCACTCATTTTAATAACTTCGCGCAGCACACCATTGCAGGCCCTGAGGACAACAAATGTGATATAGAAATATAAACAGGATATAAACTGCTTTCCATCCATCCACCCTTCTCAGACAAATGCCTCATATGTCTTCAAGCGATTGGACTCGCTGCTTTGAGGACCTGAAGTCAGACGCACAGAACGTGAACCTGACCCAGAATCCACAAACAGAACGGGCCCTTTTCCGACTCGTCATCGTATCATCACTGAAGGGAATTTCAGTCAGCAAGTGTGCTAGGATCTTCTCAGTGCACAGCTACAATGGAACAAGCCCCAAAAACATCAGAACTACCCATCCCAAACTAGTTTTGGACCCCATTTATAACTTCACTAATCTTACCTCCACACTGCCCTCTGGGAACCCAAATCGTTTCTGAACGACAGCAGTCAGTTCACGAATGCGGCGGCCTTTCTCTCCCAGGACATTCTGGGTCCTAAAAAGACAAATGGATTAAGTCATTGCACTTTGTGCTCGAGTTAAAACTAAATAAATGCTTTTAAACACGTGTGGTCATGGAACTAAACTAAACAAGTGGATATAGCCCACACCTGGTGGCTAGGATGATGATTTCTGTTCTTGTTGGCGTGACACGGACCTCCACACCGGAGTACCCATCCTCGGCGAGCTCTCGGGTCAGGAACTCATTCAGTTCAGCTTTGAAAATGCCATCTGACACGAACTGATAGACAAACATTCAAATGATTAATACATTCCTAAAGCGGAAATAAAATTGCAGACAAGTGACAGTCTCAGGCTATATGATCATACACAAACAATTACATCTTACTTGCATGGTTTAATATTAAACCATGACAAATGTTACACAAAAGGTAAAAGACAAACCGTATGCTGTTCAAAACTAGAAATATTTGTATTGCATGTACAACTGCTGATAGATTTATCTCTACATATAAGTTAGTCCATATCTGAATTAAGTGTCAAGTTCTTGCAGTCATACAAACAAAAGCTTCCGGATACATATAAAGTGCTTAAAGGTCACTTCTGTACTGTAATATACATGTTAGAACCGCACAAATGCGAAAGTAGACTAAACGCAGCGCTGCGTTTATCTGCCATGTTTCACATCAGATTCAGTGCCGAAATCATCCGGCTCAATCCACGTATACAGCCTTTGAAAATCCTAATCTGAACCTCTTTAATTATAATTTAGTACCATAGTAATAATGTACAACTCTTATTTCGCACCGATGTGCTTTAATTACATATATTTGCGGTGAAATTCGTACCAACCTTTCTCTTCTTCGAGATTTGCACCGCCATCTTGTCAGAGGCCGCAGACAGGAAAAGGAATCGGCAATGGAGCGGAAGTGCACTTATGGCAAAGGATTACTTCCGTATGAATGGATGTGGTGATGGGAACTGTAGTCCTTACGTTACACGCGGTAATCTCTATCGTCATGACCGCATTTTGTTTTTAAATTGAACAGAATTTAGACCTGCGACATGTAATTGCCGTACTTCTATTATTTTCCGGATCAAACAGTTCTAATGATTTATTTAATACAATTTTTAAAAGAAAGAAAGAGAGAGAGAGAGAGAGTCCAAAATATAAACACATCAGAGACCACTATTACCCCAAAATTAATAAAATATTGTTTAATAATGTAAAATAGTGTTTTATTTTTGATACATATTTTTCATTCTTTTCATTCTGCACTACAAAAAAAACACATCAAAATAACAAATAAATGTAATTTTTTCTTTATTATTATTATTTTTATTGTCTTTTGTAAGTTGAACCACAATGTCACATTATTATTAACATTAATAAAATGAAACCGCTTTTTATATTGCTATTTTCCAGCTTTAATACAAAATTCATTTTAATACAAAGTGAACAAAATCATGTATGGCTATGCAGCAATCAACAATACAAAATATGTATCATAGATAAGTCAAAAGAAAATATAATACAGAAAATGGTATATTGTAATACTCTTTAAGTCTTAAATCCTTTGTTATTAAAAACTGGCTATGTATACATTTTCACACCTGATTTCTTCTTGAATCCTGACTTATGTGAGATGAATTAACATATTTTGTATGATAAACATGTATATCACATATCACAAACACAGTTTTGGCGTTCTGGATATATATATATATCTTCATGTCAAAACAATATGACATACTGTAAAACTACATTTTTACATATATACATTCCTTTTGGACCTCAGTGCCAAAAGCAGAATTGTTCACGCTGGAACTATTTAAAACAATTGCAGTGGCAATTCAACCCAAGTAAGGTTAGGATTGACCAGAGGCGACCAAATCAATAGCTCATCCAATGGACACAAAAGTGTTGGGCTTTGACCATCCTCCTTCCTCTTACCCATCTTGGTGTCAATAACAGCATAAACTCCAACAGAACCGTCCTCATACCCTACATACACAAACAAATCCTCTGACACAGTGAAAGTAGAGGGGTTCTTGCACAAATAGAACCTACCTACGGTCTCCCCATCAGTCAGACGTATGACTACCAGCATCGGTTTTTCATGGAGATCACAGGATATATTGTGGCACACCAGAGAGGAGAAACATATATAGACCACATATTGACCAGAAACACCTACAGTCACATATGGTTGCTGAACTGGTCCTTCGGTTCTCAAAGAGCAGAGTTTACTGTTGGAGAAGTCTAAGATGTTTATAGTGGATTCAGATATAGAAAGGATGGCATACCCCCCATCTGATGATAGGCTAAAAATCTCAGGTTGACACAAGGAAGAGTCTGGTAACTTGAATTGATGACAAATAGTATCCTCTGTTAACCTCCAGGAGCACACAGTGCCTGAGGCTGAAACAACAATCACATAATCTGGATGGCCATGCAGAGAATGGAAAGCAACAACATCTGACCCGTTGGAGCACGAGAAGCATTTGCTAACATTACCAGACCAGAGGCTGACAGCCAAGAGATTCCCACTGTTAAGACCTAAAAGGAAGGTGCTTTCTGGTGAAATTGCAGCATTTCTGAGAAGATGATGAATACTGCAAATCATGTGTCCACTCTGCAACTTCCACACCCTTGATGTACTCGTTTCTGACAGGGCAACTCCACAATTGCCCTTGGGAGTTATTAAAACCTTGTATGCTTGACTACCAGAGATTCTGTGAATATTTTCCCCACTGTTGGTGTCCCAGACATATATGTCTCCTGTTGAAATACTCACAAGGTAGTTGCCATCTCCAGAGACGGACAAAGACTCCACATAACCTTGGTGAAGGAAGCGGGCTTCTACTTTTCCACTTGATATTGCCCACTTCCACACAAGTTCTGAGCCATCTGCTGAGTAACAGCTTTCACCATTAGATCCGACAGCCACCATCTTCACCCTCTTTCCAGATTTTGGGCCCAATGCTGAAGCTGTAATGAGATCCATGTCCCAAATAAGAACACTTACACTTGTTATTGCTGCCAAGTGAGTGGCTCCACATTTCAGAAGTTTACTAGCTTGACAGTTAGCAGTGTCCAGACTCAACACACACTGTCCGGATGAGCAATTCCAGACTAGAAGAAACGGGCAATTGCACAGTAAAGCAAGGATGAATCGGGAATTTTGATCCATTATGGCCTGCTTAAATGTTTTTCCTCTCGGGGGATTGAAGTGATCAAGAACATTAATTTGATGTATGTCAATAAGTTGTATTTGTTGCTTTTTACATATTAGGAGAATGTTGTCTCCGTTGTGGTCTGTGTTTAAAACCTTATCCTTGGTTGTGGAATGGTTCTCACCAATCAGAACTGGTTCTGTTATAATCTCAAGATTCCAAGCAAATACATTTCCTGCTTGATCTACACATGTAATCAACCTATCACCCTCAGAGTGAATAATCTCAATTAATGGTATATCTTTTGGACAAGTGAAGGTGGCTAGAAGCTTGACATTGGGCCAATCAAATATTGTCACAGAACTTTCATTCTGTCCACAGTAAATGATATCTGCGTCCTCAGAACATGACACACAGGTTATCTCATAAGCGCAGTGCAGTTGGGTATGTTCCTCCCTATCAACAAATACACTAACAATGTTTTGTCCTCTCCACCACACAAATATTTTGTCAGCGGACACCAAGACACCCTCAAGAATGGCGTTTTCTCTGTTTTCTCTGTGTTGGGTTTGAATTTCTTGAGGCTGTGCATTAACACCTAAATCCAGCAAGACAAGTTTACCACAATGGGTGCTGAGAAGGAATATGCTTTCAGAACTACTGACACTTGTGAACTGCAGATTCGAGGATTTGGTAAGTCTGAAGCCTTCAAATATACCTCCATTACAAACCCAAGCAGCACCATTTTCCAGTACAACCACCACAGTACCACCTTGAGATCCAGCTGACTGCATGATCTGGGAAGCTGTTGACTCTTGTAGTGTACAGTGGGTATAAGGGACTGAAGGAATCGGAGGCAACACAGTATACACGTTTTGTGGGATCATACCTTTAGACCTGGCTGAATTAACACATTCCTCCAAAGTAGGAAAAACACTCAGAAAAGGAAGGAGTTTGGCTTGCAGTACAATTGGTAGATAGTCTGGTTTGTTCCTCAGTAGACATGCTGAAGATCTCAAGATGATGTGGAGGAGCTGAAGTTCCCTGGGAAAAACCAACTGAGATGTCCTCTCAAGCCACAGAAACAGTTCATCAGCCAGTGCTGCTTGCAGCATTGCCTGGAGGTATTCTTGAGAAATCATTTGGTTACCAAGTTCCTCAATTCTTCCACTTTTCAACAAATGGAAAGAGAGTATGTAGAGTTTTCTCAAATTGGGATATGTTCTTGTTGATGGACTCACAGCAGTAGAGACATGGAAAGGAGGAGAAAAGTTCCAAGGTTGACTTGGTACTTGTCTGTCAATGTAAATATTCTGTGGGACATCTGAAGAGGTTGGGATTTCAATGCCTTTGTTGATCAAAGGCTTTGCTGTGCCATTTGCCCAAAAGCCACTGAAATAATCGGACAGCACATGATTTATCTTCAGACATGTTTCTTCTAAACACATGTACCTCTTACATATGACCAAGGGGAAGTGTCTGCTGACCCAGAAAAGAGTTTGGGTACCTAAAATGTTCCTCAGCACCAGAAACCCCTTCAGGTCTGAAAGAAGACTTTCCACAAAAACTTCAGGGACCCTCAAAATATGTGGTACGTCATCGCCTGGTGGAAGAAAACATGCTAGAACTTCATCATCACAAGAAAGAACATCCGTCAACTCAACTGCGGTTATGCCATTCCTGGCCATGGTAAGGTAGCTTAAAGCTTTGGAGACTAAAGCTTTCCCATGCTTCCTCTCCAGATGATCAAACATCAGAACAATATTATTATGGACCTCTTGGACCAGAGTGTTCTCCATAATCTCAAACTCTGAGTTCCAGTGGATTGCCTGTTTATGAAGGATTTCCATGTATAGCAGGACAGAGCATTTTTTAAAAGCCTGATTCACATACATCTGTTGGCCTGAGGTGATCTTTCTGTTGGACTCCTGAAGACGTGTTGTCAGCAGCTGGCTGCAGCTTTTACTCTCTACTGGTTGCAACTCATAGAACAGGGTTGAATCTGGGTAAAACATCTTCAGGGTAGCAAGGATAGCAGGCCTGTTTGCAGTAATGGAAATGAGAAGCTTTACATTTGAAGCTAGTGATTCGGGAAGGAATGTCAAGTCAAGTTGTACATCTGTCTTTGGCAGTTGGTCAAGACCATCTAAGATGAGCACCAGAGGATTCTTGGATGGTGATCTTGAGGTCAGGAGCCTTTTAAAGTTTTCTTTTAGTTGAAAGATGTTGTTGACAGAGGTACTACTGGAATCAACCCTTTCACAAAAATCTTTGAGAAGCTGTCTCAGGGAGTTGTTGACATCTATGAAGTACACAATAATCTCAGGATCCAGATCCTTCAACCATACGGATGCCTGCAAACACAAAAGGCCTCATGAGTGTCATATTTATACTACAGTAGTCAACATTTGAAGTGGATCAAAACCTTTTATCAAAGTTATACATGAATTTTGAACAATTCCCATCTTAGGACAACTTTGATGAACTTTTTTGATCCACTTCAAATGCTGACTACTGTATATTACTAAACATATACAATCTCAAATTATTGCTTATTTATCAAATTGAAAGGTTACAAAACATTTTCTGAGAGATACCTGACTTGCACAGTGAGCCAGAAGTACAGTTTTGCCTGAGCATGGTCCACCGTTGAGTATGATAGGAAATATTGTATTTTTTCCTCTTAGGTAGGATTTAACATGTTCGACTTCTGCCCGTTCAATTCTGTAAAGAGAGGAAAAGATGTGGCACAGGCTTTTCTGGCCAGATTCATCAACTGTAACAGCCCTTTCCTTTGAGACAGCACGGTCAATGAGTCTCTTGAGATCAGTATGTAGCTGCTCACTCAGACCAACAGCAAAGTTGAGCCTCTTCTCAGGAGTGTAACCTTGAAAACGATTGCACTTTGTGGTGGTGCAGTACACCAGGGCTTTGTGGGAGGCGATCAAACTCGGCAGGAAGTGATCTCGGAGCTGGGACAGCCTGTACAACTGGCTTTGTTGTTCTGGGGGCACTCCATTTGGTTTCATCGGGATAGTTATTTTATGAACATAGCAAATACATCTTGGGATATCTTCAGTGGAATGGTTTTCGTAGGCATAGTGGATGTCATTTTCAAGAGCTGGTTTCAAAATAAACATAAATTAGACACTTTTGATTATGTAGTAGTAGTGCAATTAAACAGACACTGACTTACCTGAGCGGAAATATTTCTGAGCTTTGTTATGTGTCATAGTCCCCTCCTCAACACAATGGTTCACAACATCATGAAGGATTCTTCTCACCTCTGGAAGTACCTTGCACCAGTTGTTCTCTTCACTTGGATTCTCTCGCTGATGACAAAAGATTAAGGAGTTTAGCTAAATGATCTGGTGCTGTGCACTAATAGTGCAAAAATATTACTTGCCTGGACACCAGGTTGATAAAAATTTCCTGTTGGAATGAGCATACAGAACGAAGGAGGAATGGCATTCTCATCTCGCTGGTAGCATCTCTCCAGTATGTCGGTCCTGAGGCCCATGCGTTGGCATCCCTGAAGAACACACTGGAACTCTGAGGCTTCTATCTGCTCAGGTAAATTTGCATCTCCATATTGTTCACCCACAAACCCCTGAGACGAGAAACAAAAACTAAAATAAGATCATTTGGTACGTTTTTTTTTTCCTCCAGAGATGGTAGAAACGATCACAAATAACTAAAATGTACATTTTCATACATTTATTAACGAACTCTGCATTAAATACAAAAAGAGATGCTCTATTGTTAAGAGCCTACACTGTAAAAAAAAAAATCACATTTTTCTTTTGTCACATCAACTTAGATAATTAATGTGGTTCAGATAACATAATATTTTGAGTTTCTGTTGATTAAACCAATGAAGGCATTGTATTACCTCAATACAATTTTTAATTTCAATGAACTCAACCCTTGAAGGGAACCAGGTAACTTACTTTTTTTTTTTAAGTAAACAAACAAAAATGTTGAAATCATCCTGTATTGAACCAAAAGTATGTTACCACAAAGAAAGGGCCCAGAGAATTCTTTCTGCAGTCCTCCAGTATCTGCAGTCGTTCCTTTTCTGCAGGCCAGTTTTGGGGATCTGTTGCTTCATACGGGTCAATAACCTGCAGAGAGGTTGGATCCATAGACAGTTATTAATCTACGATCTACCAAATGACTGGAAGAAGACTTTGTGTTAGCAGCCTATATCCCAAACTATTAGCCAAAACAACTTAGCCACAGTGTTTACACAGTAAATTGTCTATTGACATGCTTTTAAAGAGCAGTATAGAAATAGTGTTAACAAGAGAAGTTCAATACAATTCCAGCCAGTCTTTTGTCATTTGCATAATTAAAAATACATGATGTTTAGCTACTAGTGAGACAGTATAATTGCTGGTAAATGCTCAGCGTTCCAATGAAAGAAATAAACATTATTTATTCATGTTAATGGATTTAAACACAATTGAGCTTGTGGTAAAAAATCATTTGTTACTGTCAACTGGAAGGAAAGCAACACAACTATAATGTTCTTTAGAATTAGATTGTTTCCAAACTGGCCAATTGACAGAAGACAGAAAAGAGAATGACGAATGTTTGCTCACTCTGAACTCAACTCCATGTGTGCATCTGCAATATTCTCTTAGTCTGGGAAAAACTCTCTGCCTTAGTAATCTCCTCTCAACCACAGATTCTGCAACACAATTTGCACAATTAACTACATTAGAAATATTATTATAGTTGTACTTTGGTGTGGTTACAACTTGCTTTTATTCCTTTCAAGAACATTTTTAAAATAACCAAGTAAATTATTAACTACAGCAATTGAAACATTGATTGGTTCAAGTGCAGATTTATCTAAACATTTAAGATCTGACTAATACAAACTGATACATACCTTCAGGGTTGGAGCACAAATAAACTTGAACACAAGCCATTCAATTTTCTTCAGAGTGAGAGTTTCTTATTCATTCCACGTGGCAGTTTAAAATTAACATGCTGAAGCATTTTGTTCTTCTAGAAATATGTGAAAAATCCACACTCATTAGCCTGTAATGGAGGCGAGGAGGGTGATGTTTTGCCGGATATCTCATTTCCCAGCAGGAAACATGTCTCTGTTATGTACATGGAACTCTAGGAGAACCGCCCACTCTTTTGAGAACGGACAGACAAGCAGCATGATTTGATAAACTAGTCTGATATCATCCAACAAAAACACTCTAGATTTTAAACAACTTGTGAAAACATTCACACACCTATAGCATTAAAAAGCTTAAAATCTTTTTAATGCATTAACTAACATGAACTAACAATGAGAAATATGTTTACACCATTTATTAACCTTTGTTAAATGTTAGTCAATAACACTAGCGTAGCCAGGAATCACAATGTAGGTGGGCCCAGAGAAAATCGGGTGGGCACAGCCTAAAATGCATCTGTGATCAAAATAGGCCAACACAACTACACCTGCTTGAATACACCACAGTTTAAAGGGCCCCTATTATGGATTTTTGAAAATTACCTTTAATGTAGTGTCAGGGCTCCAGACTAACTTTTCCACTGGTTGCACTGGTGCTACCAACTTTCTCAGTTGAGAACCAGCATAGGATTTGGTCGCACCAATAATTTTATTTTTTTTAATTTTTTTTGCTACATGCCATGGGATTAATCAATGCATGCTGATGAATAGTGGTCTTAATCTGCATACCTTGACTGACAGTGACAAGACCTCATGTTAGCTAAATGTTTTAATCTTTTAACTATCAAATAAAAAAAAACTCTAAAAAAAAAAAAAAATTAAAAAAACATGTATGTTCTTTTCATTTGTATATGCCTTAATTCCTGAATTCCTAATTGGCGCGTTTCACCATCAGTGTGCAATGCGCTTGATGTGTACGTTCGTTAATAAATAAACTGCAAGTGTCTTGCGGAAGAACATTGTAGCCGGAGCTACTTCTCTCCGTTAATGTCTATGGCGAGTCACTGGGCAACTCCGCAGCCGAGCCGACCCCGGGATAAAATAGTCAGAATATAAACACTTATTATAGGCGTACCGTAGTGATTCAGGATATGTCAAAAACACGGTTTGGAAAATGGATTCATGATGTACTCATTCATTTTGAACATAAGTTACGGACTGCAGCAGCTGCTGATACAACGGCGTTCTGTTGCACATGCGTGAATTTAACTGAGTAGTACATGACCATGCACTCTCACAAATGCGACCACATAAAATTTTAACTCGCACATTTTTAAAAAATGGTCGCAGTCTGGAACCCTGTTAACATTTATTTTTATAGGTCAAGTATTGTAATAATGGCAACAGAATTCCCTCCTTAGGTTACCTTGTGTGGCCACTGACTGGATGGGCCTGACTGACAAGTGGGTGGGCCCAGGCCCATCCAGGCCCACCCGTAGCTACGTGAGTGGTCAATAAAAATGTTGACGTTTATGGTGCATTGACTAATGTTAACAGATATAACATTTGGCGTTGAAAATTTGGTAACACTCTACAATAAGGTTTCATTAGTTAAACAAGTTTGATATTATAATTTCGACATTTACTAATACATTATTAAAATCAAAAGTTGTATTTGTTAACATTAAAATACTGTGAATAACATGAACAAACAATGAACAACTGGATATTTATTAACTAACATTAACAAAGATGAATAAATACTGTAACAGATACATTGACCATAGTTAGTGCATGGTAGTTAATTAACTAATGTTAACAAATGAGACTTTATTGTAAAGTGTAACCGAAAATGTGTTGCTAAATTTTTAGATTTAAATGAACTAAGATTAATAAATGCTGTAGAAGTATTGTTAATTGTTAATGTTAACTGTTAATAAAAATGAAACCTTAAAGTGTTACCAAAAACTCATATTCATAAAGAAAGGGTGAAAGGAGGTGATTAGCCTGGTTCAAATTTTCTTCATCCACTTACTAAATTTAATATATGCTGTGTTATTTTTGATTTATTGTATGTTTGCTTTTTTGCAACCCCTTTTACTACAATGTGGGACATCTGATTTGTGTGATTTCACTATTTTCTGTGAAAAAAACATGAAACAAACATGAAATAAACACAAATAATAAATGAAAGAAATAAAAAGATTTGTGACTAAAGTTTATGCATTTACATGCAGCCACGTTCATAAAAAAAAACATCAAAGCAGGAGCACTTTTCCCAATTTTTTATTTAACATTTGTACACAATAAATACAAATAATTTTACAGCTAATATGCAGAAAGAATATTTTTCACCTGTTCTCTGATATTGTCACTGCAGCAACAGTCAATTGTTGTTATTCCATCTGTTTTTGTTTTGTTTAGCAGCTCGGAATCACCTTCAAATTTTAATAAATGCAAATAAAATCACTTTAGAAGTAAAAACAACTAGAATATTCAGCTAATGCTATTGAAGAAGCTCCAAAGAGTTGAATCTGGCCAAGAGAACTAAGAGCGCAATTTAAAAAATGGAAATGAAAATATCACAAATTTTGCGTTCATTTCATAGGTGAGAACGGTTTTTGACACAATGGGCTTTAACCTCTAACCATAAACTTCAAAACAAGTTTGATAACATTCAAAAGATCTCAACGAGATCAACAAGAAAATAGGTTGTGACAGAGGAAAATAGAAACAAAGGGAAGATACTCAAACATCTTCCTCTCTGATAAAAAAAGGCTACTAAACAAACGTTTTTTTTTTGTTTCCTCCCACGTCTCACTCTCACACACACACGTTCTTTTCGTAACGACCCTGTTCTTGCTTAACAGAACTATGGTACCATTTCACAAAATGGATCTTTTTTAAAAATGTCTTTCCACTGTTTATATTATGGAATCAACATAATAACTCTGTTGTCTTTCAAACATTATGGGAAAACTACAATCAGTCACTCTCACGAGATCAATAACACGACGATGGGCAGCTTTATCATCAAAAAGAGGCAGCTGGGACGCAAAGACATTTATAAAAAGATAATAAAATTCAGGGGTCAAAGCACTGAAATTCCAAGATATGCATGAAGATACTGTGAAATAATAATAATGATGATGATGATGATGATAAATCGAAATAACAGGCATTCCTCATTTAAGATGAAAGGTTTCTTCAACTGCAAAAAAAAAAAAAAAAAAAAAAACATAGCTGCCCCTTGTACGGAGGAAATGCACTTAGGACACTGTAATAGGTTTGCTTTCAT
Source organism: Gila orcuttii (assembly GCA_026230005.1). Classification (NCBI taxonomy): domain Eukaryota; kingdom Metazoa; phylum Chordata; class Actinopteri; order Cypriniformes; family Leuciscidae; genus Gila; species Gila orcuttii. Next base: position 24,639,991 of record JAPDVR010000005.1, on the reverse strand, counting down.
CGGCAGTAATTAAAACAAAACATCTCCATGATTACCCATCTTCCCGTCCACCTTTTCTGTGCTTGTTGGAGGGAATCTATCCCATCACATCTGAAGAAAATTCATCACAATCTCAAATACTGCCATGACACTCGATAAAAGAAAAACAAAACACATTCCGTCCGGAACTCTACAGTGCCGACGACATGAGAATAAGAAATGCGTTAGGCTGGAAAAGCACTTTAACTGATACTTGTATATTGATCTGTATATTTCCATGATTACGTTCCGCCCGAACAGACGCACACATAACCGGTAATGCGGAGGCGGACGTTGCAGAAACGCGCTCAGAGACACCACGACATCTTTAGATCGGTCTCGCGCAGATTTTTGAGGACTAAATATTAGTAATACATACAAACACTGGTCTTCATAATGAAAAGTTGAGAAAAAAGGATATAGCTATGTAGTTAGTACTTTTTCAGATGAACGCAAGACAGAAGAGCAAGCTAAACCGATGGGGGAAAAAAGAGCAAAGTAACCAGCCTTCCTCTCTTTTTAACCCTCGTCCTTCTCATTCTCCTCTTCCGCATTTTTGTCCTTGTAGCCTTTTATGTACAGTTCCCTTTCTCTTTGAAGTCCATATGATCTGTGATGTTTAACGTGAATATAACATTCCTATGATGACAGTAATGTACTGTGCTATTACATATGAAATGCGTAAATAGTAGGACTATTCGTGGCTGACCCCTTTTGCAGACAACGCAGGCCTCCTGTATCCTCCAATAATTCCTTGTATTGCATGTTCGACTCTTCAAAAAAGAGATGGATGTGCAAGTGAAGCCTCTTTTAGCACCTGCTAAACCCCTGTATTTGATTCCTTTCTGTGTTTTTAGATGCAAACCTAATCATTTACTGGCATTGAGTGGATAAACCAAGTTTTAAACAAGTTCTCGTTGCACAATAAAGTAATTACGAATACAAGGATTAGAGTTTGGCATGAAAGCGGTTTAAGGCACCAAACAGTCAGTGACGCCAAAAGAGGTGTTTGTTTTTATGAAAAAGAGTGGCGATGTCTTTGAGACGCTGTTCTCTGCCCACTCGGGGTTTAAGGATGCTCATAGGGCAGGTTAACGCACACCCCGCCCCTTCCATAAGGAGTGGGAGGGGTCAGAGGTCAGATGGGGTCTGTGGTCAGTCCACTAGGGCGGCGCTCTACACCAGCGTGATCTCCACTTCTTCGGTTTTCTCCACCTGTCTGCGAGCGTGCTGCTTTGGGGGAGGTGGTGCCGCCCGGACCTAAAGAAACAAAATAAACCAGATTAATACAGAACAGCTAGCTTATAAAATGTGTAGGTCAAAATAAATTGTATATATATATGGTGAAATATATATATATATGTATATATATATATATATATATATATATATATATATATATATATATATATATATATATATAAATGATTGTCATTTATTATAACTGGTTCACTTAAAAAAGTTGAAAATTGTTATATTTTTGAAGCCTATTAAATGTTAAAAATGATGGATTTCATTTATACTGTAACACTGAATGGTTATAATTACTCATTTCATCCTTAAATACTGAGAAAAAAATGATTTAATAGAGATATCAGTAGCAGTATTGGTATAGGTGGTTCTGGCCTTCATTCATGGTACTTAGTAAAAAGATGCCATTAAACAAATATTTAAAATAAGCTGTCTTTATGTTGTTTTTTTTTACATTCATTTGGATATTTAATGTGAAAATATATATTACAAGTTACAACATAAAAAATCGTACAAATTGTAATGTTCGCAAGGTCGCAATTAACTACAGAAAAATGTATTTGAATGTATAAAATTTGTATTTTTTTATTTTATTTCTTTAATTTTATTGATGATAAATATAATTTGTTATATTTGGGGGATGAAATATGGTCTGTATATGTTATTGTCCGGTTTAATGAGATTCACACATAATAATCTTTAAAACTATACGATTTTAAAAATACATTACATTTATAAAATATAAAATTATACATTTCTATGGACTTTAAAGCTCTAGTGATCTGAAAACAAATTAAGCAATCACTAAGCAATCTAGTTTTTTTAAACTTTATTTTTCTAAATGTAAGAAACTGCACAATCTTACAGTTTTAAAATGTAATATTGAGACATTAGAGCAGGATGTTCATAAAACACGCATAAAAACAGCCAGAAACAGATTGGTTCACATACAGGTCTGAGTTTTCCAGGTCCGGATCCATCAGGAGTGAGTCTCAGCGGCTGAGGGAAGCCTGGGCTCTCTGGACTTAAGCTGGAATTGTGATCTAAACCAAATGTAAAACATTCTCAAATGAAAATCTTAACAGACATGAATGTAGAGAGTAACACAAGAGGCTTCCTGACGACAGTAGCTGGGGCGACTAGTGTCTTACTATGAACAGCGGCTTTCTGCGGGATGGGCAGTTTGTGTTCCCCGTTGACAGACGGTGAGCGGGGCAGTGAGGGAGCGCTGCTGGTCTCCGGGCTCGTGTACGGACTACAGGGCGGCTGGTCGTACAGCGGCAGAGGAGGAAGTGATGAATGAAGCCTTTGGCACGGGGACACCTGGGGAGGACAACACATGTTACATGCTAAGCTAGCGTATACAAACCTTTCAGTGTCAGATATTGTTAATATACACTACCATTCAAAAGTTTGAGTAAGATTTTTTTTTAATTAATACTTTTATTAGGCAAGGAGACGTTAAATTGATCAAAAGTGACAGTAAAGTCATTTATTATGTTACAAAAGATTTCTATTTCAAATAAATGCTGTTCTTCGGAACTTTCTATTCATCAAAAAATCATGAAAAATTTGTCACGGTTTCCAAAGAATAAATAGAAGCAGCACAACTGTTTTTAACATCGATAACAACAAGAAATGCTTCTTGAGAAGCAAATCAGCAGGTTATAGAATGATTTCTGAAGGATCATGTGACGATGAAGACTGGAGTAATGATGCTGAAAATTCAGCTTTGCAAATAAATGATATTTTACAATAGAAAACAGTTATTTTAAACTGTAATAATATTTCACAGTATTGGCATTTTTACTGTATTTTTGAGCAGAAGAGACTTTTTTTTCAGAGACTCAAAATTACAGAGCCAGTCTTTTGAATGGACTGGTAGTGTACTCTGTTTAATTAGATTATATAAAACTCAGAATCATAAAAAGGTATTTAACTGTCAAAGAACACACATTTATGATTATCTTGGACATACCAACTAGCAAAATAGCTTAACATCCTTATACAAAAACATCTGACAGCAAAATTCTGCGATCGACTATTCAGAATCAAGTATTCCAGAGAATTGTGTAATGATTATATATAATAGTATATTATCCACATTCAAGTATAGTTTCATTATGACTGTATTCACATGATTAGGATAATAAGAAAGGCTTTGGTCCGGCACGACCCCGGAGGGCATTGATTACAGGAAGGAAGTGTCCACGCCTGTAATCAAGGGCAGGACTCAGACATCAAACCCACACAGAAACACACAATAAGTGCGGACACAGAGTCTCATGGTCATTTACTGGTCAGAGTGAGTTTCGGATGTCTTACCTGTGTGTCTGTTCCCCAGTGAGTGTCTCCGTTTTCTGAGGCTGTCAGGTCCTCCACCAGCACTGACGGAAAGACGCCCACTCGACCGTTAAACTCTCCCTCCCAGAAGCCGTCGTCCTCCTGGTTGTCCTTGTTGAGGATGCGGATGATGGCTCCCTCTGGGAATGACAACTCGTCATCCGTCTGACCCTCGTAGTCGTACATGGCCTTCACAAAACTCACTGGGAGAGAAAAAGAAGAAAAGAAAGGGGTTATTAATAGGTGAGAAGATAGCAAGCTCTTTTGAGTTTTTTTTAAATATGCTGGAGACATTTTAAAAGGCACAAGCTCACTAGGTAGGGACTGTATCCATTAAAGAAAAACACACCACTGTTCAAAGGTTTTGGGTGGTAAGATTTGTAATGTTTTTGAAAGAAGTCTCTTCTGCTCACCAAGGCTACATTTATTTGATACAAAATACAGTAAAAACAGTACTACTGCGAAATATTATTACAATATAAAAGAACTCTTTTAATCCTGTGATGCAAAGCTGAATTTTCAGCATCATTACTTCAGTCTTCAGTGTCACATGATCCTTCAGAAATCATTCTAATATGCTGATTTGCTGCTCAATAAGCTGCTTAATATTATCGATGTTGAAAACAGTTGCTGCTTTATATTTTTGTGGAAACAGTGATTAATTATTTCATGATTCTTTGATGACTTTTATTTGGAATTGAAATCTTTTGTAATATTTTAAATGTCTTTACTGTCACATCTGATGACAGCATCCTTGATGAATAAAATAACACATTTATTTCTTGCTGACCCCAAACGTTTGAACTGTAGTGTATGTTGACTATTTTTAGACTTTTCAGTCTTGAAATTTTAAAATCCCCTGATATTTCCAAGTTCTCAATAATTGTGAGACCATGGTGACCATGTCCAAAAACACAACAAAACATATTACCCCCACCCCCCCCCCCCCCCCAAAAAAAAAGGTCAAGTCAAGTCACCTTTATTTATAAAGCGCTTTATACAATACAAGTTGTTTCAAAGCAGCTTTACAGTGATAACAGGAAAATAATTCAATGATGCAATGAGTTCATTTCGGCTGCACAGCAGCTCTAAAAGAAAATGGTGTAATTGTGCAGACGTGGTCAGTTCAGTGTTGATGGTCAGTTCATAGTGCTTTTGACACATTTTTATTAATGAAGGCCAGTATGAATATTTAGATGCATTGTGACTCACATCATCAGCATTCATCTGTCTGTGTGTGTGTGTGTGTGTGTGTGTTTGACTCACTGCTGCTGTCTCCGTTGAAGCTGCCTGATGCCAGCTCAGGCTCAGTGGAGTTGCTGGAGGAGTGTGAGCGTGCGTCCAGAGCAGCGAGGGACTGGAGCATGCTTAGCACGCTGTTGGACGTGGGGAACTGCAGGTACTTCTCCGGAACATAGCCCACATGGCCGGACTTATTTCTCGCCTGGAACCAACATTTACATCATTAAGCATTAAGTCATTTATGACCAGGGCCAAAATGAATCTGCAGACTTCAATCCCATTTTCTTGACTGATTTTGGGGTGAAAAATATGGAACGGTTAAAAATGGGATGAAATAAAAATTCACCGTATATTTAAATGCATGGAATAGACCTTATTGAGAACAATTCATCCATGCAGGTTTCATTTTTTTTTTTTAACCATCAAAATGTCATAACTGGATCTCCCAGTGAAGATGTCAGACTTTTCTCTGGTGACATATGCTCAAAACCCATCCCTTCACAACTGACTACAAATTTGCATTCATTTTTTTAACCAACAACATTGTCCAAGCTCGTGTTCTATCCGGACTGGGCTATTGTAATGCTTTCTTGGCTGGTCTTCCAGCATGCACAGTCAAACCTCTGCAACCGATCCAGAATGCAGCAGCAGCAAGACTGGCCTTTAATAAGCCGAGGAGAGCACACGTCACTCCTCTCTTCATCAATTTGCACTGGTTGCCAATAGTAGCTTGCATCAAATTCAAGGCATTGATGTTTCCCTACAGAACAACCACTGGCTCTGCACCCCTATACCTAAACTCAGTCACTACTTCAGACTTATGTGCCCTACAGAAACTTGTGCTTTGCAAGTGAACGGCGCATTGTGGTGTCATTCCAAAAAGGCACAAAATCACTTTCACAGACCTTTACCTGGACTGTGTTCCCTGCAGGTGGAATGACCTGCCCAACATTTATTTTTTCATAAAACGACTTAAGACGCATCTTTTTCGTCAACACTTGACCCATTAATACTAACACTTACTATTCTTTTTCTATTCTATCTATCTATTTATTTAAAAAATAAAATCCTTGCTACGTGTACTGTACTAGACTAGCTGGGACTTGTCACATGACTTGCCCTACTGTTGGTTTGACTGCTTCTATTGTTTTCCTCATTTTGAAGACGCTTTGGATAAAAGTGTCTGATAAATTATTAAACGTAATTTTATGTTTTCGATAATCCGTTACACTCTGATATACGCCACAATATGAAGAAAAGATGTTGCTAGTTTCGTTTCATTGACTTTAAATATAGAGCTAAAAGAATACACTTATTTACAAAAATATACTAAACCAAAAAATGTAATAATCAAACTGGAATCAGCACCCACTCATAGCTCAGCAGAAAGATTTCCACACAATTCAAAGAATCGTCATTCAAAAAGCTGGTGTAGAACTTTCAGAAGGACAGTTGTTGGAATTCTGTGGAAATCTTGTCTTGAGCTCTAAAGCACAAACATTATTTTCCTCTGTACATTTTCTAGAATTGCAGTCTGATTGATTTGGGACAAAAACTTTACTTCAGCAGGTGGTGATAAGACTGCTAAAATAAACAATGGCATGATTGGTTCACCTTCACCCAGTCCTCCATGTCCCCATCTTCTATAACCTCCAACATCTCATGCTCATCGATCGTTAGTTCATCGGGTTGAGAGGCCTGGGAGAAAGAGAGAGGTGAAAAGACTTGAGCAATACAAGGGCAACTGTGTGGGTTAATATTTTTCCAGAAACCAGGAGACATTTGAGCAGTTTCCCAGACACAACCATTACAAATAAGAGAACGGATCCTGGAAGACGGTAAAGAGCAGGGGCATTTTTAAAATATTTATTTTGTTTGGCTGCAGTATGAAAAAAAAAATTCCAGCATGCATTATAAAATGCCAGCCTGAACTGGCTGCGTTGAAAGAATACATGTGAAAGTGGTAAACTGCAACCCTATTACTGACCAACGTCAGCATTTTCTGCAGATCAGTTAGGACATCATGTTATGTGAATCCTAAATAACATTATTAATATTAATGAGCCAAGCTGCTGAGCAAGTAAACTCCCTGAGGAGTAAAGATGTTAACAACAGAGATGCCATCTTTGACTAATGTTATTGCTGAGCTAATGTTTCGAAATATATTTGAAAATTGACTAGATTTTAGTTGTTAGTATAATAAACAGAATAGGGACAGACATTTGAGACTTATTTCATGTGTGTTATAACAAAATTCAATTCTAATTTAATTAACGCCAGAGTGACTGACATTTCTTCAAAGTTTGATTTTCAGATGATATGTGCAAACCTGGTATTTTAAACAATGTCATATCTGTGACTTTGATGAGGTTTATTACGTTATTTTAGTACTATTAATACTATTTATTTATCAATATTTTGCATTTGATAACTTTTACTTTTATATATTTAGCTTTCATTTTATTTTAAGTTTTAGTAATTTTGTGATGTGCTTCGGTCACTGATATTATTATTATTATTATTTTAAATAGTTCTAATTAGCTTTTATTTCAGATTTAGTTATTTTAGTACTTCAACTTTAACTTATTTTCAGTTTAGGAAAATAGGAAACAAGTTTAGGTTTTTCATCTAATATTTACATTTTATTTCAGCTTTATTTCCATTTAAAAAAAAGTTTGTTTTAGTTACAAATAACACACATTTCAGACTGTTCCTAAGCCCCGGTTAAATGTGTTTTTAAATAAATAAAGGTATTTTTACATTCTATATATTTAATTTAATAAATGCAAAAAGTGAAACAAGATTGTTTTTGTATTTTTTTTAAAGAAGAACTATTATAGAACGTGCTTTTGTTGATGGTTGTGGATTAGTTAAGTGCTTGTGTCTATTTATTATAAATAAATACATTTTTCCAAGCAAGCTTTTTGTTTTTAATTTGATGTAAAATGCAAAATAAAAAAAAACATCCATTTAAAACCAATTTATTACATTTTATATGAAATAAAATTATATTAATACATTATAAATATTGATTATACATAAATATTTATGATTTAGTAAGTTTCAGTTTTTCATCTAAAATTTTTATTTTATTTTAGCTTTATTTCAATGAACAAAATCACTGGTCGGCAGTTTTCAGAACAGTTAAATGTGTGAATTTACCTTGTACGAGTAGAGCACCTTGCAGGTGAGCGGGTAGTTCCTCAGTGTTCCTGAAGGACTTGAGCTGCTGTCGTCATACGTCTCCATGTTCTCTTCTAATTCTTCTCCTTCCTCTCTGTCCAAATCCACTGTGGTCTACAGAAACATGACAATGCGTGTCACTACTCTGACAAACACCACGACTCACTTGTTGATTCAATATCATTCAATAAACTTTAAAAAGTTTGCCTGAGCCTTTCTTTGTGGGTTAACAACCAACTGCATGGAACAAACAGCTCAAAAGACCAGCGTTCCAGAAGTGTGGACTCTACCTAGTTACCGCCCACCAATCTCATTGGTTTTGTGGGGATCAGGAGACCATTTTTCCCCAAGAGACAAAATGTAGCAACAGAAAAATCAACAAAAGACACAGGCATTGGACACTCATACCTCCTCAGTTTTTCACTGTATCTCACATTACTTGTTTTAACTGGTTACAATAGTTGAAAACTGATCCTTCAGTGAAGGTCAAGAGAACTTTCAGTGGGAGTCTGAATCATGAGACCAGACGAGGTCATTGTAATCTGTAACTTGTGATCTGGTGGGCGGTGACTGATATATAGGCTACGCCCAAGGCTGACATAAACAGCTTGTGATGAGGTAATACAGATTAGACTGAAGCGCTCGAGTGTGAGAAAACATTGAGGTCACTGTTATCTTAACCTATAGCCTACTGTCTCATATTTGATATGCACATTTAAAGGCCTCTAAATTATCAGCATGATCAAAACCTTGCATTAAAGGGGCATTCGGCAACTCTAGCTATTTCTTCGCTGATTTTAACTTTTGTTGTCGCATGTTTTGTCAACGAGCTCCCCCTACAGCTGTGGGGCGTATATTTCACAACAATGTCGTAAAAAAAAACTCACTTGCGTCACCCTCCTCCCCCTTTCTACGGCTGCTCATGTGCATTTGTTATTATTGGAGCCGGCCAACTTTATCGTGTGGAGCTATGTCTACCGAGGTGGGTAATACATCATACACAGTGAGGGCGGCGTGTGTGTTTATGTCGAATTGCCGTAAAGCAGTTCGCGTTTCTCGCTCGTTCTCGATTCTCACGAGATTTCCTATTTCCAACTTACCGGGAAGTTAGTCCTCATGTTGCAAGGTTGGTTTTCCGCCTAGGAACGTTGGGGGGAGCGGGGAAAGTCACCATTCTCACCAGAACAGGTTATTAAACCATCCAAATGATTTCTAAACGGTTTTATTAAGCTGAAATAGTTGCCGAATGCCCCTTTAAAATCTATTGCACACAATCTACTACATGCCTCGTCTGATTGATAGTTTATTATTTTTTAGCAAATAAAAGCCTTTTTGTGTAAATGTCCACCTAAAGGTTGCTGTGAAATCTTAACTGATTTTTATAATGTAAGAATAACTTTTATATCGTTAGTAATATTTCAAAATGAACCCAGTTTGATTTCACTTTCGTTTTCCTCACCGGCTCCCCGTAGAAAGACTGGGTGTTGTTGCGTTTATTTCTGCTGTGACTGGTAGGGTAATCCATATTAAGTAAAAATGTTCAGAGCTTATAGTCATTATCAACATAAATTTGATCACAATCTCGTTATGATATTGTTTATCACCCAGCCCAATATTAAACCACAGTCAGAGGTCAATCTGCCTACGCTGTGGGCTAAACCCTGGCACATTATTAAAATTTATACTCTCTTACCTAAAATCACTCAATCTTTACAATTACCTTAATGTACCACGCTACACTGGTGCTTTACTGTAGTACTACTCAATAAGCTATGTTCACACGTTAGTCTCGTAGTATTCTCACGCTTTACTCAAGTATGACGTATATATAAAGTTATGCTAAAATTTCACTTCAGATTAGCATAGGCTTTAGCATATCATTAACTATTCTCAGAAGCAGGAGAGTCTCAAGAGAAGCCAGGTTATCCTGCCATTTTTTTTCTTTTGATATGAAAAATCAGGTACATTTAGCACAATAACGGGTGAATTATGTATATAATGTATATTATGATGTTATGATGAACTATATGCCTTTCTCCACTGACGTTGAGTTGTTCAAAGCGTTTCTAAGGATACTGATTTTTAGAAGGCAGCTGTCTGACTGAGATGGCGAACGGGTTTATGTAACATTAGAAACACATTATTAGCTGTTTGATAACGTAGTCAAGCCAAAGGCTAATCATATTTATTACCGTTATATGTTCCATTCCACTTCTTCTGAATCAGTTTCTGGTTCAAACAGGTATGGGTGATTTAAACCAGTGTTTCCACTTGCCATTGTGCAGCATTTACTACAGTGAAGTTGACAGAGTTGATCAGGTATTCTTAGCTGTGTGAGTGAGTGGAGGCGGGGCTAATTTGCATATTCATGGCTCCGTGAATACTAAATGAAGCAAGGGTTTAGAGTTACATTCAAGCTATTTGAAGGCACAAAGAATTTTTTTTCACAGGAAAAAACATTTAAATGTTTAATTTTGGTGATTAAAGATTAATTTTAAGGGATGAAATGATTGACTACAGGGGGACTTTAACAGATGATTTAATCAGAAAAAGTGAGAACAAGATAATTTTTTAAGGATAATAGGAGCTATTATAAGAAGTCCCTTTGTTTATGGTTATGGATAAGTTGTGCTTGCGGAAGAGTGTCCTTATTTATTATTATTATTTATTTATTTATAAGAGTGTCCTTATTTATTATATATATATATATATATATATATATATATATATATATATATATGTGTGTGTGTGTGTGTGTGTTTGCACAGTATATGTACATATATGTATATGTCTCTCCAACCATTGTCTTATCCATATTTCTACAATTATGTGCCAATCATTGTAAAAACCACAGCAAGATCTTCTTCCATCTCGGAGGAAGATCTTCTACTGAAATGTGCATGAGTGTGTGTGAATAATTAAAGTAGGGGATGTGGATATATGTAAAGTGTGCACCAAAATATGAAACAGTGTGTGTTCAAATGTGCGTTAGACCGTGTAATTGGCATAAGCGACACTATTCTACCAAGTGCTCATGTCACATCCTTAGCATCTCAAAGGGATTTGTTCTCTCTCTTGCTATGATAACACAAACACATGTGTAAAGGGTCTGTGTGTCTGTATCTGTTGAGTTCAGGAGAATGTAGGTGAGGTTTTGCTGCTGTGATCAACATTATTTCTCTCTGACTGATGGAGATGTCGTGGCATATGGGCTAAACTGTTTAGTTAGCAGGGTCTGAATACAATGACGTTGACAGAATAAGGAAGGGTCGGGTCGGGGAGGTCGAGCTAACTACAAACCGCTGGGCACCAGGGGTGTCATTCATAATAGGGATGTTGTAAAGCCACAACTTCCTTAACTTTAAATTGGAAGTGATTACACCGGTGAGAATATCTGAATGTCAAACCACTTCATAGGGACTTTGATTTCGGATAAAGAGGGTGCTCACCGAGATAGAAAGGTCATGGGTAGTGAGGGTGGGTAGCGTCGCCCAGCGCTCATTCTCCAGCTCTTCCATCACCTGGTTCATGGCGCTCTTCAACCACGTATCCACAGAAACGCCCACCTGCCGCAGAAGGTCCAAACGCGCCTCTGCTTTCAGCTTTATCGTCTGAAAAAGACAGAGTCAAATATATATAAATTGTTCTGTTTATATGACTGCTTACATATACTGTAATATTCAAGCAGCAACTTGTTAGTTAGTTGTCCAGTATGGTTTAGTTCAGTCCAGGATGAATTGAAGATTAACTGAAATTAAACGTAACATTAATTGGATGAAAAACGTAAAAAAAAAAATGTAGTAGAAACGCTGCTAAGTTGAAATACTAAAATTACTAAAACTAACACGAAAAAAATAAATTAAGCTAAATAGGTATATTAAAAAATAATAAAAATGACAAAAGCACATAAAATTATTAAATATATATATTTTTAATTATAATATTTAAAAAAAGCTAATTTAAAATAATGATAGATAGTTTGTGCTGTTTATACAAAATCTTACATATATACTGTACTGTAGTATTCCAGCAGCTACTTATGAATGAATTAACTATTAAAAATCATTTTTAAAATGAAAAAAATAAATAAAACTGAAATTTCGCTTTGGTAACTAAATAAAACAATTAAGCTAATGTTTAAGTGCTGAAATTACAAAAAAAAAGTGAAATAAAAAATTAAGCTAAACAAAAATATATATAAAAAATACAAATGACAAAAGCACATAGAAAGTTACTAAACCTTAAAATAAAATTAAACTGAAAACTATTTAAAAAAGATAAATAGACTGTTCTGTTCATACAACAGTTACATATATAGTGGTGCTCAAGCAGCAACTTCTGAACAACTAACTAGTTGTCCACTGTGGCTCAGTCTAGTCAAGTGTTGATATTGTTAACTAAATTTAAAACTATTAAAAATAATATTTTTTTGTTAATTGAAATAAAGTTGAATTTTAATTATTATTAACATTTTTAACAGTATATTTTAATAAAATGAGAAATGTTGCTTTGGCAGCTAACAGAAATAAAATAAGTTGAAGTACTAAAATGACTAAAACTGGAAATGTAAATACAATAACTTTTTTTTACAAAATTATGTAAAGGGTGTTAGTTTGATTATTTAACATGGCTGTCACAAACAGTAGTTGTGAGAAAGTAGCCTTGAAAAGCATAAAAAGCTGCATTTAAAAAAAACACAAGATGGTGTCAGACAGAGGAAAACAGATTCAAAACTGCTGGGAGTGTGAGCGTCCCGTCACTGAAGCTCGAAATCCAAACACAGGCCGTTGAGCTCTCAGAAGTCAATGTCTAGGGTAGTTGTCCTCATTAGACAGGTGAGGCGTCTGATCTCAGAGGAGCGTACAGCTGTCCTTGCACTTCAGCTTTTCTCATTATTAGGCAAAGATGCAAATTAACTTTCTGAAGACTCATCAGTTTCAATTTACAGACGACAAACAGCATTTGGAAGCTGCTTCGGAATATACATTTTATGTACGACTTTCATTTCCATGTAATTCTGAAGGGACAAACATTTTCAAAGGAAATAATTAAAGTGCAATTATACTTTTAATATTTGTTGATGAGCAAACACAGACTCCTCTGGCACATTGCCTGGTGCCAAATAAAAGCTTACTATTTCCAAACTCAACTTTGTTTCATTCCTTATTCTGCTTGTTGTGTTGTTGGTCCTTGTCCATTAGTTCTTAATGGGGTTATTAAATATTTAATGGTCTGCTAATGATAATTTGGCTTCAGTTGCTCTGAGTTCAAGAGGAAAAACAAAGATGGTGTTTTATCTACTACATTGTCTATTAAATCCTCAGCAAACGGGAAAAATCTTACTGTCATGAGTTAGTCTCATGCAAAAATGTAAATTCTGTCATCATTTACTCACTCTCATACTGTTCCACACCCATTTCGTCCCCTTGGAATTATAAGGTTCTATCTGACATTTTTGTCAAAATTGAGTTATGCACATATTCTTATTCTGTGACCACTTCTTTACATTATGTGATGTTGTTTTTTAAATTGTGTACATTTTGGAACTTTTTATTTAGAAAATAAAAAGGTTCTTTCTACACAGTCAAATGGAATGCAAAAACTTTAAAGCTCAATATCTCAAAACTGCTCAGAACGCAGATAGAACCTTATAATTCCAAGGGGACGATTTACTAATGAGGAATTTGCACTTATGCATATTCAAATTTGGTGGGATTGTATCAGTTATAAGACATGCAAGGACCAATTTGTTTGTTGTCAATGATGACAAACCTGATGTGACGCATCATAAAACGGCAAGTTTGAATGCTCGTGTGCATTCGAGTTTAAAGCGATGTTGGAAAGGATAAATATATGACTTCTGAAGACTCGGAGCATTTAGTGGTTCATTTATTGACTGTTTTTGAGTTTAACATCTCTAGGTCATTGTATGCTGACAGTGCATGGAAAAGACATTTCTTCGTCAAAAAATAAAGAAGTCATTTGAGTTTAGAGCCACATGAGGGTGATTAAACCATTACAAAATTATCATTTTTTTTATGTGAACTATAGCTTTAACATATAAGAGAGGTCACAGGCTGGGCCAGCAGAGGGCGCCACGGCTGCTGGAAGTCATGTGTGTAAGGACAAGGCAGGACATCTTAGAGGAGAAGACATATTGATCAGACAAAGAGACTGACAGCCTGTCTCTGAACAGATCAATAGAGAGAGAGAGAGAGAAAATGCATCTCTGTCTGGAAGGGGAAATGCATTCATTACAGAAGCAGAGCGGGAGACGTTTGGGACATTATTACTAAGTACTTCTGCCTTGTTTTTTCTCTGATCTGCCCTTCCCTAAATACAAATGAAATGCTACTCAAATAAATGCACAACACGAAACTATTTTGTGCAAACATACACATGTTTACAGGACAAGTGATCAGAGACGGATGCCGTCAAGCCCCAAAAATGGTAAACTATATAACTCATGCACTATAAGTCTTCTGAAGTGATATGATAGCTTTGTGCGAAGATATGTACGATCTCTTACAGTAGTGTAAAAGTAGCGTGAACATCCTGCTAACCTTCTCCTTTGGTGTTACTCGGAAGATAAAACGCCGTACGTGTTTCAGAATGTCACAAGTGTGAGTGAGGGAACGGTGACAGACATGCGGCACACATCACCTCTGCTTTGCGGATGTTCTCCTTGGCCTCCTCTATTCGGAATTCCAGCTCGATCCGGCTCTGTTCTGTGGGCGGAGTCCCGAGTGTCTCACATTCCTCTAGAGCCTGCCATAAAAACAAATTACAGTTAATCAGCTCGATTCAATTGGCAAGGAACCAACTTGAAAAAAATAAAAAAATCATGGCATCAGATCACATTTCCTGCCACTAATCTAACAATCAGACAAGATACAATCACAACATTCAACAGAATCATGTGTGGCAGAATCTGTTCCCCCGCTTTTATTTCATGATAATTAAACATAAAAATTTTACTGTAGATAAAAATACTGCATATGCAGTCATTAAAATCTAATAATAATAATAAAACACTTAAAATGTAAAAATGAATTGCCATGAACATAATAAATAATAAGAGATCTAAGGATTAAGTGTTTATTCTTTTAATTTCGTGGATTCATGTGACATGGACATTGTCTCAGTCATTTGTAATTCGATTATTAGTTTGCGTCTCAACAGAATTTGTAATAGATTTTTACAAGATTCACCACTTACAGATGATGTTCAAGTGTGTGTGCGTGCACTTGGTAATAGATGTTGTTTTCGAGTTTGAATGTGCATCCAGCGCCTCTTACCCGTTTGTAATGGATGATGTTTTTGTGTTCGCGGGCCATACGTGTGGCCCATTTTCTCGCCTCTTTGTTCAGACTGTGTTCTTCGGTGGTTCCCGTCTCCGATTCCAGCTGTCGACTCTGAAACACACACACACACACGGTTAACACAGCAACACACACCTGTCGGAATCACAGGTTTGAGATCAGAGTGGTAAAATAGTGAACTCATTACATTCACAATTACAAACAGAAAGAACAGATCCAGGAACAGTGTTGAGGACTTTTCACCATCTCTGATATCAGATCTGAAGTACAATGGATTCATCAATCAACTTAAATCCAAATGAACCAACCTGAGGCGCCTAGTGGGAAAAGACGGCGAACAAACATAAGGTCTGAAGATAGCATAAGAAAAAGTTGCTTGATTCTTCAATCTAAGGATATGAGATGCCAGATAATTGATTGTTTAGGAGGTGAGATGAGGTTCATTGTGGGACATGTGCGTTGCACAGTATATAACAGTTACAAAGTCTTCTCAAATCTCAAGTCTGCCTATTATTCCATCACAGCATTATTCCAGCTGTCGTCCACTAATTGCCAGTCTCTTGCAAGCATCTGTTTATTTCCGAGTTTAAACACCTGAACACAATATAACCCGAGGATGCATTTAGACCGACGTATCCAATAAGAGTGTGAAGAGTCTTAAAATCACCAGGAATCTTTTTGATTTAATACAAGTTTCTGGGCTTACTGCAAAAATGAATCAGTGTACACTACTGTTCAAAAGTTTGGTCAGTAAGATTAATACCTCAATTCAGATCACATGAATAAATTTCACTTAAAATATATTACAATAGAAAACTGTTCTTTTAAATTACATTATTTCCCGTTTTCACAGTATTTTTGATAAAGTAAATGCAGCCTTGGTGTTTTTTTTATTTTATATTTTTACTTTTGAATGGTAGTGCACGTTATAATTGTCTTCATAATCTTTCATCAAATGTAATAACTTTCTCAATCTCTGAAAAAGCGGTCATATTCTACCCCCGCTATAAGAAACAACATCAATGGTGTGCGATGCTTCAGCTGGTTTAGAATCATAAGGAATGACTTGCGTTTATTGACCATATCTGGCAGTATTGCTGACGATGCACCCTTGCATTTGTGAATATTTGACGGCAACACACTGATCAATATAAATTCAATCAGAGCACTTTAACACAAGCGTCTTCACTCAATACTGCCACATCAATCTGATGTCAACACTAGCCACGGCTGACAAAAGGGTTTCTTAAAAGGGGAGAAAAAAAATGCATCTAAACATCACTCTCCCGTTGAGATGCTTTTGTTTTTATTTTATACGTCTTCCTGTTTTTTCTCTCGGCGTGACCCTAAGCAGATGTGGCGTACGTGTTTGAGGCATGCTGGGTTGCTCGAGTCTGCTGGGAAACATGACAGTCTGCAGGGGCTCCATCTGGATCAGAACCACTCGCAAAGGCCTAATCAATCCCATGTGCCTCTGCTTCAAACTCACACACAGATGCTGTCTGGGAGAGCGTGATGGAATGCGTGCATCTTTGACGCTTTCTGCATGTCTGTACGATGGAAAATATTGTGTATGTTTGCACTGTTGATCAATCCGACGGTGTCTGAGAGTATTTGACGTGTCAAACAGTTGATGCTCTAAGGATTTGACAAGCAAAATACAGCGTTACAGTGTAAAAGCTACTTTTGTAGCATTTTTCCCTGAGGTCTACCCATATTTAAATAACTAAGGACTGACTGAAACTATTATCCTGCTAATAAACAAATAAATAAATAATTAATAGGCAAGTAACAGTGATTTAAATTAAAATAAATGTTATATAAGAAAATAGTCATATTACCAATGAATTTCTGCAAAAGCTGCTTTGAAACATATATATGAAACACATATATATATTTCTTTTTTGTTTTGTTTTTAATATTAACCAACACATGGTATTACTACATATATATTACATAGATTCATATTTTGAATAGTGAAAACACCTAACCTTAAAACTTGTTTTAAGACAAAAACAATGTTTTTTCACACCCACTCAGCCACTCAAATTAATAGACCTTTAAAAGAAATAGCGAAAATCTTGTTTTCAATGATGACATTTCCCCTTTAAATGTGTTCACTCACAGTGAGTTTAACAAACACACAGGTGCACAGGCTGATGTCAACATGCAAGCAACAACAACAACTGGTTGATGATAGCTGCAGGACACTGATGCATGATGGGAAATCAAGTCCAACAGACTGTGTGGTACCTGCGCCAGAGTCATTCTCATCACACTGACCGCCGATGGCTCAATGTCCACCAACTGCTGCACCGAACTCAGAGTCTGAGCCAGAGAGGAGGAAAAGATGGGGCGCACGCACACACACACACACACACACACACACACACATCATACACACAAACCACACATCACATGCGTGCGCGGTGGGGTTAAGAGAGGGTTAGAAACAGACTGTTAGAGGACAGGAAAACTACAACAGGGTTAGAAAAAGCAAAGCAGAGAGATGCTCAGAGATGTAAAAGCTAACAAACACGATATCTATTAACTACTGAACTATAAGAAGATGTAAGGGAGAGAGAGAGAGAGAGAGAGAGAGAGAGAGAGAGAGAGAGAGAGAGAGAGAGAGAGAGAGAGAGAGAGAGAGAGAGAGAGAGAGAGAGAGAGAGAGAGAGAGCAGATGCTTTGGTAATACAATCTTAAAGTTAGTTCCGGGGTGTTATTTTAATAATTAAACACAGATTGATTAATTGTTAATTTAATTGATTCAGCTTATTGATAGTTAATTAATCAATATTTTACTGCGGTTCGCAATAATTCTAGCAGTTAAGAGGGGAAAAAAATGTCTATACAGAAATCTGGATCTAAAAAAAGTATATAAGAAAGAGAAACTGCAGTTACTAAGCATTGCTAAGGTTTTAGTTCTAATATTTAATAAAGATTCTGTACATAAACTATAGTGAAAATTGGTTATTAATTGATTGGTTAATAAATTGGTTAAAAATTGGAAAATTGATTCATTAAATGTATTTTAATTTTAACAGTTAAGAAAATTCTAGGATTGTAAAATCAAAATGACATTTTTACATAAATAATAATGACAAAATCAAATCACTTGCGAAAATTCACAAATCAACATTTGCTGAGAAAAGTCCCACAAAATAGCACAAACATTATGCCAGACAAGACAATAATAAAAAAAGTGGTTTTAGAAGTCAATATATTTTATTTCATTTAATTGAAAGAAGAAGAAAAAAAAAAGACTGTCTGGTGTATATTTATTTGACTGGGATGGATTGATCACAGATTTGCACAAGCAAGATTCCCATTTAGAAGGTTCCTTCAAGCTTAAAGAGCAGTAAGATCATTCTTTATTACAAAATTTACAGCATGGATCAGTGGGCACTGTACTAAATTAGCATGTTAAATTATGAGTCAATCAGTCAAAGTTGGTTGTGTAATTTAAACCATCAAAATTGAAACTCAATTTTAAAATAGATAAAAAGAATACAGAGAGATATAAAGAGGTTAATGAATGGTTGAAATAAAAAAGCTACCAGGAGTTCGAAACGGCTAAAAATCAATCCCATTCGAGCAGAACTGTAGTTTAACGAGAGGAACGTTCCCAAAATGAGTCGTGATTAAAGCTCGAGCAGACACAGAAGAGAGTTTAATCAGCGGGATGTTACTTCATCATCACAGGAACAAGAAATTCTGTTCCAAGAGACTCTCAGATGAACCAGGCTAAAAATAGAAGGTGATGATGAAACTTGTGAGCTTTTTCGGCGCGGTTGTGAGGTGTGTGTCGATGACGCTGTCAACGCTGAATAAAATCTGAAACGTTTGAAGACCATTTCAACTTTTACATATAGAAGTAGAGATAAAAACCAAGAGAAGGACAGGAAGAGAGAGAGAGAGTTGGCTTGCTTAATAATGAAACAAACACAGGTGGATTCCCTGCCATGAGATAATTTAAACTGAATAAAATTCAGTGATGAATGTTCCGAAGTGATTATATGACTGAAAAACAAATTTTCCTGTACACATTACTGTTCAAAGGTTTGGGGTTTGTGAGATTTTTAATGTTTATGAAAGAAGTCTCTTCTGCTCACCAAGGCTGCATTTATTTGATCAAAAATACTGTAAAAATGGTAATATTTTGAAATATTATTACAATTTAAAATAACTACTTTCTGTTTTCTATTTGAATATATTTTAAAATGTAATTTATTCCTGTGATGCAAAGCTGATTTTTTTTGCATCATTACTCCAGTCTTCAGTGTCACATGATCCTTCAGAAATCATTCAAATATGCTCATTTGCTGCTCAAGAAATATTTCGCATTATCATCAATGTTCAAAACAGTTGTACTGCTTCATATTTCTGTGGAAAACGTGAATCTTTCATGAATAGAACGTAAAAAAAACAACACATTTATTTGATATAGAAATCTACCGTAATATTATAAATGTCTTTACTGTCACTTTTGATCAATTTAATGCATCCTTGCCGAATAAAAATATTCATTTCTAAAGACTCAAACGTATGAACTTGTAATACAGGAGTTCTTGATCTGTCGAGGTGCAGTTTCTAAACCTGCATGCACGAAACTCACTGTATCGCTGTCGCTGGGCTGGAACTGGAAGTCTTGTGCTTTGTGAAACACGGGGTTCTCCTGCAGGAACAGCTGCTGGTTGAAGTCCTGCATCACCTGGACATAAAAACAAAACTCTTTAACAAACACGATGCAAGAGTATTTCACAGGTAAAATGTTCACCCAAAACTGACCTTCTTTTGTTCTGTGGAACATAAAATAATTTTAAGTCAATGGGGTTCAATGTCGTTCGGACCCGAATGTTCAACAAAATATCTTCTATTGTGTTCCGCAGAAGAAAGTCAGTCAAACAGGTTTGGAACGACATGAGCTTCAGTAAATGATGACAGAAAGATTATTTTTGCGTGAACTATCCCTTTAAGAGCATGTGAAGCATGTAACTCACTCTCTCTCTCTCTCGCACACACACGTCACAATAGTGGTATGTAAAATTAGACCCCCTTGGCTAGTGAAATAGTGCTCAGACAGATGTGTTTGTCAGCAGAGTGGAGGAATGATGTGTGTGTGAGGGGATTTCTTCATAGGGGAGCCGATAATGAGGAGCTGGCAGAGCGAATCTATTTCTGGGAATGGAGAGGGAAATTGAGAGAGTGATGAAACTAAGTAAGAGGAGAGAGAGCGTGTGTGACTCACTCGACTGGACTTCTCCAGGAGGAACTGGAAGGTGCTGTGGATTGCTTGAAACGCTTCCAACTCGGTCCGACAAAAGGATATCAGATAATCCTTCACATGGTCGTATACGTTCCCCTCCAGACCCTAAAGAGAGATACACACAGACAGAGAGAGAGACAGATCACACACTCTGTGTTTGGACTGAATGAATAACACATCTCCTCGTGTTTTCAGAAAGGGTCGGAGGTACCAAAGAGAGAAATGAGAATGACAGACAGAATGATAGAATGAACAACAGAAAGTACAACAAACAGAGAGAACGGTAGACAGAATAGAAAGAAGTGACAAAAAAAGGCAGACAGAATGATTGAAAAAAATAGTTAAAGGCACAACAGATGGAATGATAGAAAGATAGAGATCTAAGAATGATAGAAGTGGAATAAGAAAAAAAGAACTATGGAAAGAATGACAAAAGAATTAAGAATGATAGAAAGAGAACAACCGACAGAAGAAAATAATAAAATTATGAATTGATAGAAGACCGACAGAACACCACGATAAAAGAATGACATGGAATGAAATAGAAAGAACGACAGATCGAATGACAGATAAACGCCAGAAATAAAGATCAATAAAAATGACAGAAATAGAAAAACAATATAATGATAGAAAGAATAGATAAAATGACGGACAAATAAAATGATAAAATGAATTTAGACAAAGCGGTAGACAAAACCAGATAGAAAGAAGTGACAAAAGACAGACAGACAGATAGATAGATGAAACTGGTGTATTTGCACAAGTCCAACATCTGCATTAAAGACAGATCGGACAAACGTCTCTCTTGTCTCGGCCCCCTTGTGGCCAAAGCTCAGAACAGACGCCTGTTTTCTCTGGACTGAGACGCTTGGATCAGAGCAGATTGTTCAAACAGCAGCAGCTGCTGGGAAAGGTTAGCCAGTTCAGATTCCAAGGCCTCAACGTGCAAAAACAAAACTCGAAACCTCTGCTTTCCCCCTCCGTCTCCCTCTTTCTCTCTCACAGTCCCTCCATGTTCAGCATTACTGGGATGGAATGCATTTCAAAAACAGACTTTGATTTATACGACTGTTTGCTGCGGGTGTGCTGGAAATGATACTCTGGGTCCGCTGGGTTACGGCAGGTACCGGCGCTGTCAGGAAGCACATGGGTGTCGTATGCATGAGAGAGATGGAGAGAGAGAGGCTGTGCTTCCTTCTGATAGGGTCCCGTCCACCTCCACCCACCACACTGGCTCAATGTGAAATGATTCATTTCCTATCCTTTCAAAGGTGCGGGACATCTTAAGCTTCCTGGTTTTGTCATGACTGCGCATTCCCAAATTCTTCAAAAACATTCCCAAATGTGGCTCTATGCGTGAAAAACTATAATTCACGTGGCCCGTGGTTACGAGCACACCAGGACGGACGCACAAACACACACACATAGACACACAACACAGGAAAAGACATAAAGCAAACACAAGCATCAGCTGAACAAACACTTCTGCTGCATTATAAATGCTTCACTTTACACCCCAATGCCTCCTACAGGGAATAAATGTCCCACCCAACACACACTTTAAAAATATTATTTAAAATAACTTTTTTCTACTGTAATATATTTTGAAAATGTAATTTATTCCGGTGATGTCAAAGCTGAAATTTCAGCAGCATTACTCCAGCCTTCAGTGTCACGTGATTTTCAGGATTATTTAGAAAGTTCAAAAGAACAGCATTTATTTAAAGGGGTCATGAATTAAGAAATCGAGAGCTTTTGACAGAAGAGGTCATCATACTATGAGAATAAGTTTCAGAACTGAACATTTCCTTGTAAGTCCAAAAACAGATTTTATTGAAACCAATGTCTGAAAATGACTCGCTTTGTGATTTAAAAGAACTCATCTGCAGAAGATGATCAACGCCTACTCTACATCGTTATCACTGTAGCTCCGCCCATTGGCGCTTTATAGAGATGACGAGGAGAGAAGAGGATCACAGGACTAAAAATAACATTACCTTCCAAAATATCCTAATGCTAGGAATGTGGTTATTTATTTTCAACAATGTGAATGTCTCAGTTAAAAATTATTTATTTTGATTGGGTACATTTCAATGTTGATTATTTGGTAAATCAGTCACAATTTCGGCACAGGCTTTGCAAACAGACTTTTATGATATGGACTCGACAGTAATGCGACAATTGGTAACTGTTCATTTTAATGCCTGATCTGTGACCAGTGATTTCTGATATGTAATGATTCATGTACGGTCAGATGTTCTTTGTCTAAAAATAGTTTATTGCTGTTTGTGTCAGTAAATCAAAACAGTGTCTAAACGGTCAACTTCACATCGTTTCTCTTAGTAGGATGAAAATGATCTGTCATTTAAACTGATTAAATTGTACATAGAAATCGATCAAAGACAGCTCCCTTTACAATCGCTGTAGCTGTCAATCAAACAGAGCAAGTTTATCAGTGACTGAGTTCTGGACTCTCGACAAAACTCCCGTTACAATCAAGTTAACGACTCTCTTATTTACATCGTGTTTGCACTGTTAGTTATATTGAAAGCATTCATGCGAGTGCAGAAACCGAGTTACTATGACGAGATCACTGCATTCATGCGGGCAACATGTCTGTGATGAGCTGTAATGCTCATCACTGCAACTTTTTATGCCACGATCTAAATATAATGCCATATATCTAAATAGTATGCTATAATCTACACTTTTCAGCACGACCCCTTTAAAATAGAATATCTTGAAACATTATACTGTCTTTACTGTCACTTTTGATCAATTTAATGCATCCTTACTGAAAAGTAGTATTATTTTCTTTCCAAAAACTCTTACTGACCCCAAACTTTTGAATAGAGTGTAAATAGTGATTTACATGCTAAGTTCACTTCAAAGAAAATTCTGTCATCACCCTCACCCTCACGTTGTTTTAAACCCATAGAAACAAGTCAGTAATTGGTCAAGAGATAAATGAAAAACAATAATATTTGACATAATATGACACTGTCTATTTTCATTCAAAAGAGACATTCTGCCTAAATGTCTCCTTTTGAGTTCCACTGGTTCGGAAAAGATGAGATGAGAAAACGAAGACAGAATTTTCATTTTTGGGTGTGCAACTCCTTTAAGCTCTCAGCAGGCGTGTTGTTTGTAGATATGTGCCACATTTTCTCAGAGTTCAGTAAATGCCATCTTTCTATACATACACAAAGCAGAAGTGTGACACAACACTGATGGTGTTTGTATAGATGACGGCGGGTTCACACACAAAAACAGGAACAAGAGCTAAGAATACACGCAAAACACACGCATATCTCACCACCTCTTTCCTCACACATTTTCAAGTACAAAACAATACAGCGATGTCAACACTGCGGGGAAAACCCACAACCAATCCTGAAAGCAGAATTCCCCCTCTCTCTTTCTTCTGATTTTGTGCTGTTAATCATTTAAGACAAAGTCAGGACTAAAAGTGAAACCTACTGAAATAAATAAATATATATATATATATATATATATATATATACACATACATACACACACACATATACTGTATATTCACCGACCACTTTATTAGGTACACTTGTTCAATCACATGGCAGCAACTCATTGCATTTAGGCATGTAGACATGGTCAAGACGGTCCGCTGAAGTTCAAACTTAGCATCAGATGGGGAAGAAAGGGGATTTAAATTCCCCCAGCAGTCAATATTGTATCCCTTAAAACTCATCTTTGATCACCAAAATTACATTTAAAATTTTTTTCCTTTGAAAAAAAATTATTCATGCCTTAAAATAGCTTGAATGTAACTCTACACCCTTGCATCATGTAGTATACACGGATCCATGATATGCAAATTAGCTCCGCCTCCACTCACTCACTCAGCTCAGAGATCCACTCGGCCAACTTACTGAGGTAAACGCTGCACTCTTAGTCTTTACAACGTCGGACACATAACGGTAATTAAAATGATTGGTCTTTTGCTTGACTATGTCGTCAAACAGCCAATAATGTGTGGCTAATGTTACACAAACCATGTTCCCGTTCGCCATCTCAGAGTCAGCTTCCTTCTAACAATCATCAGAAATGCTTTGAACAACTCAGAACATCAGTGGAGAAAGGCATATAGATCATCATAACATCGTAATATACATTATTCACCCGCTTTATTGCTTTATTGTGTGCATGTTCTCCCCGTGTCAGCTCCGGTTTCCCCCACAGTCCAAAGACATGCAGGTTAGGTGGACTGGATAAGCCAAATTGTTGTAGAGAGTGAGTGTGAATGTGTCCCAGTGCTCTCAGTGCTGGATTGTGACAGGAACCTGTGTAAAACCTGTGCCAAATCGTGTGTGTGAAGCAGACCCTGCAAATGAGCAGGAATAATGCTAAGAATTTCAGAAACTGATGATCTGCTGGGATTTTCATGCAGAACCATCTCTAGGGTTTACAGAGAATGGTCTGAAAAAGAGAAAATATCCAGCGAGTGGCAGTTTTGTGGGCGAAAAATGCCTTGCTGATGACAGAGGTGAGAGACGAATGGCCAGACTAGTTTGAGCTGATAAAAAGGCTAAAACAAACAAAACAAAATACACTTTCTGTAGAAGAGCATTACTGAACGCACAACACGTCCACCCTTGAAGCAGACGGACTACAGCAACAGAAGAACACACCGGTGACACTCCTGTCAGATAAGAACAGGCAACTGAGGCTACAATTCACACAGGCTCACCAAAATTGGACAATTGAAGACTGGAAAACCGTTACCCGGTCTGATGAGTATCGATTTCTGCTGCAACATTCAGATGGTAGAGTCATAATTTGGAATAAACAACATGAAATCATGGATATATCCAGCCTTGCATCAACGGTTCAGGCTGCTGGTGGTGTAACGGTGAGGGGGATATTTTCTTGGCACACTTTGGGTCAATTGAGCATCATTTAAACACCACAGCATAACTGAGTATTGTTGCTGACCATGTCCATCCCTTTATGACCATAGTGTTCTCATCTTCTGGTGGCTACTTCCAGCAGGATAAACGCAACAGCTCAAATCATCTCAAACTGGTTTCTTGAACATGACAATGAGTTGACTATACTCAAATGACCTCCACAGTCACCAGATCTCAATCCAATACAGCACCTTTAGGATGTGCTGGAAAGGGGAGAGTCGGATCATGAATCTGCAGCAACTGCGTGATGCTATCATGTCAATATGGACCAAAATCTCTGAGGAATTTCCAGCACATTGTTGGGAATTGTTGTGAATTCTGACCTCAAAAAGGACAAATTTCAACAACAAATTTCTCTTGAATGCAGGCCCCATAGATTTTAATTGGAAGTGCATTACTATAACTGTGATTTCTCCTTTTTAAATAAATAAATAAACCCTAAGGGACAAGTCAACATTGTTTTCTGTGGTAACTGACATTATGCCACAAATATTGGTCATAGAGCTTAAAAAAAGCACAATGGAGAAAAAAATAGAAGCAAGATGGGAAAAGACAAGAAGACTAGCATTTCGTAAATCTGCTCTTAAAGCAATGAAATATACATTTAAGAATATGTCTGGAAATATGACAGATGAGACTACTCTCGTTAACAATCAAGATATAGATATAGATATAGAGCTACAGTATGTTGACCATAACCAAGGTTATGTCTCAGCCAATGGAAAATGATGAGAAGGGCTGTACTGAGCCGGTCTTTCGGCAGCCGGGTGGGCCTGAAGCACTGCCTCTCCATCTATCAATAATTTAAGCCAGATTCTCTCAGATTGCATTCATATCGCTCCGGGTCAAACATGAAGCGGGTGGAACACAGATGATGTCCTCCGGTAAGAACAGGAGGAGACTATCAGTTCGGTTCTGAACACAGTGACAGGACAAAGCTGATAGAGATGTACAGTACGAGACGTGGTCAAGCGAAAATATGCAGAGTAAACGCTCGTCTGGTCTGATCACGAGCAGAAATGAGAGAGAATGATACAATAGATAAATCAATCTGGTATAAAACTTCTGAGGCAATAAACAAAATGGTTGAAATATCTAAACATGTGAACTGTGAAGTTGCTTTAGATAAAAGTACAAGTAGATTGATGATTAATGCCAATAAGGTGGAGTAAAAGAATAATAGTTAAAATAAAAGAATAAACAAACCAACCAACCATAAAAAACAATAAAATGTGCAATTCTAAGAGGGTCCTTACACCATTGGTGATGGGGCCCTAAAAATAAAGTTAATTAATACAAATGTACATTCTAAAGATAACATCCTACTAAACACATTTTTCCAAAAAATATCCCAGAATAAACCTGCTGGCCTAATGGTGCTTTGGATAAAAGCATCTGTTAAATTAATAAATGCAAATGCAAGCTGCTTGGCAGCTGTAAATAGTCAACAGTTAAGCTAATAAACCATACTAATTGATAAAATAATTATTTTTCCTTATTATAAAATAATGTATTTAGTAATATTTAGAATAAATGTGTCTTATTAATAATATTAATAAATGTGTTGCTGCAAAAAACGTGACTTTTATAAGAGTGACTTTTATTATGGTGTGACATTTCCCTTTGTGTCCTTATGGTAAAATCACTGTCTCATTGGTTGTTCTGTGTTCTGAGTTAACATACAGAACACAAACAATGATCCAGTTACAATGCATACAGTCTCAAACTTCTCTTTAAAACTTTTAACATAAAACTCCTAATTTCTAATGTAACAAGCATATACTCTGATGCCAGATTTAGAAATGTTTGCCTAGAGGTTGATGTGTATCTTTGGGGATGTGGCGGTCATCTTGGCAAGCACATTCTCCAAGATATCTGTTCCCAATGGTCTAAGATTAAGAAGGATGTTGAAGAATTCAAGAGAGTTTGCATCACTAAATAAGGCCATGACTGGAGCTGCTGTCAGTCTGTGGAGATGAAGCATAGATTTATACTGGCACATGCATCCACTGACCGGATCGCACACTTGTAATATTTCAAGCCCTGAATAATTGGATAAAAAAATATCTTTGCATACGGGCTCAGACCGTGCATGAGGTTTGATAAGGTCAACATGAAATCAAAATGTCCCCATTTACAGTCCAAATACATGTTTCTGAGCACACGATTCATCAGAGCACATTATTCCGAAAGAAAGAGAAAACAATCTCTTTCATAAAAAATTAATAACCTACTCCACCTCCATTTCCTTTTCAGCTGATGTCACTAAGGGGTCAAGGTTTGGCTGGTTAGCATAACCCTGTTAACACCTGCTTGTAAAAGTCTTAACACCACCATCTGTCTACATTGATGTAGCGGTGTATATAAATCCTAAATATTTTTTTTTTTATTAAAGCGTCTTATTAAAATGTATTAAAATGTAGACCAAAATAATATAAAGGAATACACACACACACATATATATATACACACACACACACACACACACACATATACATATATATATATATATATATATATATATATATATATATATATATATATATATATAGTCTGATTTATTTGTTAACATCATCATTAATGTGACTAGTAAAAGTACCACCAAAATGAATATAAATGCCAACAAAATTCAAGATATGATTACAAAAAAGTACTTCTTGCTTTTTATATCATAACATGATATAACTAAGCAGTATCAAAATAGCAAGAGAGCTGTTTTCACGAATATGGTCTGGTCTTGGTCTTGACTTGGTCTCAATTTAGGTGGTCTTGACTACAACACTCATACATTGACTACAACATAAACAGCTATTAATATATCATTGATTCTCTCTTGTTTTTGCATGTGTTCATAATTTCTTTGCATGGCTTAGCCTGGCCAAAAATTACGTCTGCACAATTTGGCATGTATCATAGCATTATCACAAATAAAACAATTGAAGACTCCAAGAAAAACTATGTAATACAATTACAAAATCTTTAACATTTTTTCTAATAATATTTAAATAAAGGGTGAATATTCTCCATCTGCAGTCTTTGACGTTGCAGCTCAGAATAGTCACAAGTATAGTTTGTGACTGGATTATACAGTTTTCATTTGGAAATAAAATGGGTTGCAAATGCGATTTCATGTTGACTTAAGTTAGAATAGAATAATAGAATAAAAGTTCCATTCTTGTTCTCTAAGCTGTGCTAAAGTCCCATGATCGTAGAGGCGCTGTGCTGTGACCCTGAGAGAATGAAGCAGAACGGAACACATACCAGACGTGCTTCGATATTCTAGCCAACTTCTGTCTATTACACGCACAACCAGATATTCTGGACCACAAACACCAAACATTCAATTGCGTAATCACACATTACATGCATTTAACATCTGCAAAAGAGAGAAACAACAATACTGTCTCCAGTCAGTGAGTGTGTTTACATGCACAACACAAGGCTGGTAACTACCACAAATTAGCTTATTATAAATACCTGAGGAGATTTTATAAAACATAAACAGACTTAATACGCCACCAGAATGGTGGTAATATAGTTTTTACAACTTTTAAAAATGTGGATGTACGCAAAAATACTTAGTGACATAAGAGTAGATGGTTCTTGTCCAGTTATAAATGAGCAATACTGGGCAAGGAAAGAAAGCATGCAGACATTTCTCTCTGTGAGGGAGCTTTTTCCTGTGAGGAAATCTACACAGGAAGTTCATAGTTTGATCTGTACATAGATTACATCACTGTCTGACCCACTGTACTAGATTCATGCTAACAGACATGACTCGTGTAAAACGTTCAAAACAAGTGCAATACTCCACCAACAACACTGAAATCATGAAAATCAAAACTCTAATATTTAGTCAAATTAAGTTACATGGAGCAAACTCCACCCAATAATGCACAACCACATGTTCATCCACATAGAAAAGTAGTCCCAGCTCAAAAGGATGATTTAATCAAAGCAAATTTCCTTTTTACTGAAAAATTCATTAAGTGCTTTAATAAACATTTACTTAAATAAAATATAAATATTAGATAAAAAAACCTTACATTTAAGAAAATGAAATAAACTTAAGTTCAAGTACTAAAATTACAACAACTGAGGAAAAAAGCAAAATTGAAAAAAAAAAAAAAAAACAACTAATAAATATGCCAAAATCACATAACTAAACGATAAAAAATTTAAATAAAATTAGAACTGAAAATGCAAAAATAAAAAACGTAAGAATAATAATAAATATTATAATAGCATATAAATAATACTAAAATATCACTACTTTGCTGTGCTCACCTTGATGCAGTTGACCAGGTCGGTCTGGTAGTAGCGGTCGTGGTGTGCGTTAGCCGCCGCCAGCGTGAGAAGATATTCGTTCCTCGCATGGGTCGCTTTGGAATTACAATCGCTCCTCTTTGCTTTCAACTGAAACACACACACAAGGTCCAAAACTTCAAGAAGTGCAAGACTCTGGAACATCCATTTAAAGAGAGAGTTCATCCAGAAATGACAATCATTTACATTCTCATGTCATTCCAACACTATTTGACCTGAACCACAACCATTTATGCCTTTAAACAGTGCATGAATTGTATGGACTACTTTTATGGTGCATTTTTGTTCTTTTTGGAAAGTGTGGAAAGTACACCAATGAGCCAAAGTATTATGACCACCTGCCTAATATCTCTGCCACCAATCAGTGTCATCAGCGTGCCACAAAAAAGCGCCGACCTGCCGAGGCATGGAATCTACAAGACCCTCTGAAGGTGTGCCGTGGTTTCTGGCACCAAGACGTTAACAGCAGATCGTTCAAGTCCTGTAAGTTGCGAGGTGGAGCCACCATGGATCGGAATTGGTCCAGCACATCCAGCAGATGCTAAACCAGATTGATATCTGGGGAAATTGTAGGCCAGGGCAACACCTTGATCTCTCAATCATGTTCCTAAAACCATTCCTGAACAATGTGTGCTGTCCACATGATGTAAGGCAAACGGGACTCATTGGACCAGACGACCATCTCCCACTGCTACAAAGTCTAGTTCTGATGCTTGTGATCCCATTGTAGGGTCTTTCAACGGTGAACAAGGGTCATGATGGGCACCCTGACCAGTTAGCATCTACGCAGCCCCTTATGCAGCAATGTGCGATGTTGTAACACATTTCTCCCATAACCATCAATAAAAAATTCTGTGACTTTTGCCACAATAGACCATAAGTTCGGACCAGACGGGATAGCCTTCGTTGCTCTTGTGCATCAATGAGCCTTGGACACCCAAACCCATCACAGTTTTGTGGTTTGTCGCTCCTCGTGACCATTATCCGTAGGTTTCCACCCCTGCTGACCAGGAGCAACCCACAAGCCTTGCCATTTCAGAGATACTCTGACCCTGTCATTTGGCCATAACAATTTGACCCTTGCCGAAGTCTTTTTGCGGCATCCAACACACTGACTACAAAAAACTGATTGTTCACTAATCATATTTAGAACTTGACATGGGACCTTGTTGGCAAATGATTTGACATTTGTTGCTTCACCTGTGAGTGGTCATAATGTTTTGGCTCATCAGTGTAAATCACCCTCTACTACTTATTGTATGGAAAAGCTAAGAACTGTAAAATCCAGTAAAATATGACAAAATGTTCATTTTTGGTTTCATTAATCCTTTAATTACACTCCAACACAGTCAAAATGTGTCTGACAGAAGACCCAAACACACAAGGCCTGTCACACTAACATGGTGTAAAGAGCAGACCAGGTTTTAAATTGGAAGCAAAATGTTTCTTTAAAAAAGAAAAAATGGACTGACACTGGTGTTTACCTTTACACTGGCCTTCTGTAAACTTATCCTGGATTGGAACAGGCCAAGCTTTGACCTGAGAAAACACAGAGCAGGTATTATAAATCACACGCGTATCAGACCCAGAGGAAGGAACAAGCAGGAGAAATGAAATCCCGGATCAAAACCTTCCCAGATTTGTGCGGAGGAAAAAACAGACATAATAAATCAAACTAGAATAGATCACTCCAGCAACCTGTGAAAGGAAGAAAGAGGCTTTATAAAGCTGGCAAAAATCTGGTTATAGCATCACTGAGATAACTTCTTATCTTAAAGATACAGTTCACCCCAAAATGAATAACTTATTCACACAACAGGGTCTCAACTATACAATGACAGCTTAAAGGAAAAAGGAAATCATAAAA
This sequence comes from Gila orcuttii, assembly GCA_026230005.1. Lineage (NCBI taxonomy): Eukaryota > Metazoa > Chordata > Actinopteri > Cypriniformes > Leuciscidae > Gila > Gila orcuttii. Next base: position 24,608,224 of record JAPDVR010000005.1, on the reverse strand, counting down.
ACATCAATAAAGTTGTGAATGTGCACTATATTCTATATCTTCTGAAGTGATATGACAGCTCTGCATAAGAAACAGACCAGATTTAATTTGATATGAGCTGAAAATCCTTCCCTCCACCATTGTTATTACTAATAAAAATTTAAGTAAAAAGTAAAATAAAATATTAGAAAGAAAACGTAAACTTAAGAAGCAAAATTAGAATTGCGTCCTTGGCAACTAACTGACATATATAAGTGGAAGTATTAAAACTGAAGTATAAATTAGTAAAATATAAATGAATAAAAAACTCTAAAAACAACAAAAGCACATATCAAAATTACTAAAAATGAAAACTAAAAATATATAAATAAAAGCTAATTCAAAATATGAATAAATACTATAAATAAAACGCTGCCCTCCATTGTAGCTCTCATTCATGCTTCTGCATATTCAGATTTAAAACCAAAGCCATTTAGTGGCACTGACGTCAAACAGCAGGACTTGGCATCGTAATGTGCCAAGCTTGAAAATTTGGAAGCACAAGTGAGACTTTCAGCAAATAAATTATATATATATATTTATAACATAATTATATTTAATTTTATTAAAATAAGGCTGTTCCTCAAACAAAGCAATTGTATGACTTCAGAAGATTACGAATACAGCACATACATTGTATGGACTATGGTGTTTTTTGGTCATGTTATAGAAAAGAGCATCTAAGGGCCTGTTTACACCTGGTCACTTCATGAATTTTTAATTTTTTTTTACTGATCGAATAGCTATCCGATTAGTTAAAACTGTCCCATTTACATTTGGCCACGTAAATGTGGTTTCACAAAACAAATATTAATCTAATCTTCAATTCCCGCGCTAAATTCACATCAACGAAAGCAACAGAAATGAGCTTCATTTTATTTATCATCAGCTAATTTCAAGGCCGCAGAAGCAGAGAGAGCGGCATTAGCACTGGTAAAATCATTTCTCGCTACCTTTAATAACGAAAAGAAGTGTGTTGAGCTTCAGGATGCGACACCGAACTTTCAGTTTAATTTGCAGCAGTTTGCGTGTCAGCTTTCTAAAGAGATGGCCTACTCAGCTACTCATCTCATTTTTTTTTTGAGAGTCGTCAAATTTACATATGGCTTCAACAAGCAGATGCGTTTACACTTGTCCAGTTTCTTTTGGAATGTGTGTTAAACCCCCCTCATGAAGTGGTTTGAGTGATCAGATTTAAATCGGTCTAGAAAGTGTTTCGGAGGGCATTTACACCTGGTCTTTGCACGATCTGATAGCTCTCCGATCAGAGAAAACTCATTAAGTGACCTGGTGTAAAGAGGCCCAATGACATGCTTTAAAACTACTACTTTTGCCTTCCACGAAAAAAAAAAAGTCACATGGGTTTGGAATAACATTATGAAAAACTGTAGGTTTTTATAACCAACTATGTTCAAATTCAAGTGTTAAAAAAATAAAAGGACAGGCAAAATTGCACTATCCATCTATGAAAAGTCATTTAAAGTTGTTTAAAGAAATTCTAAACATCTAAATTTCAGCGTTTATGTCTGGATTAAAAGGTAACTTTCTCATCACAGAGCCCCATTCATTAGAAATCAGAGTTGCTCTGGAATCTGATACTCTTTCATTCATCAAGTCTGCATGAAAATGAAGGAACCCGACAGATTCTCTCCCATCTTCCTTCTGCCGCTGAGAACAATAACTGATTCTAATTCAGCTTTACTGCCAGCCATGCTAAACAAGCAGGGCAACATCGATAGCCAAAATCAATAAAAGAACTGAGTGAAGAGCTCACAACTCCATGCCACTGGACTCGTCTTTCGCCTTTCTGTCTAATCCGGTCTTGGCAAAGGCTTTGAAATGGCAATTGTAGTATGGGTACAAATGGCCCTTGAAGATGAAGAGAGATGGTTGAGTGTGTTTAACAAATTCTGCATCGGGCTAATACATTGCTTTGAACAGAGCGGGGTATTCCCTACTGGGGGCTTAAGTATCAGCCAAAGAAATGCATATTTAATGAAGGCATATCAACTCAGCGACACATCTTTTATATTCTTTGGCGGTTTTAATGCTGAGGACATTTTAAGTTTGTGATTCTGAGCTGAACAGCTTCAATAAGGTGGAAAACTGCTCGGCGCAATAAAATTTTAAATTCCAATTCCAAGATATGCACAGTTTTATGCATACCACATTCCCTGTTGCTTAAACAGTAGAGCACGGCACTAGCAATGGCAAGTTCATGGGTTTGATTCCCAAGGAATGCATGTGATAAAGCGTACAATGAATGTAAAAGTGTCTGCTAAATACATAAATGAGTATTTAAAGGGTTAGTTCACCCAACAAATATAACTCTGTCATCAACTACTCACCCTCATGTCATTCAAGAACCATAAGACTTTCATTCATCCTTGGAACACAAATTATATTTTTAATGAAATCAGAGATTTCTCTCCCTCCACTGAAAGTTTAATCAACCAAAACTCTGATGGTTCAAAACATACATTAAAAGATTGTACAAAAAAAAAAGGACATGTGAATAGAGCAGTTTAAGTCTTCTGAAGAGACAAGATCGCTTTATGATGAACAGATTTAATTTAAGCTTATAAAACGTATATGTTTCACATATAAACATTGTTTACAGCATTCTAATTAAGTGACGGAAGCTCAAGCATGAGAACCAATAAGGTTCATTCTCGCTTGTTACGCACTTTTGAGCTTCTGTTTATGTTCGCTGTGGATTAAACTGCTCGATTCATATGGATTTATTTTACGTTATCTTTATGAACGTTCTGAAGTGTCACAGTTTTGGGGGAATGCACTTTCAATGGAGGGACAGAAAGGTCTCAGATCTCCACCCACAAAAGATATCCATTTGAGTTTCGAAAATAAACGAAAACGAGTTTAGAACGACATGAGACTGAGTAATTGATGCCAGAGTTTTCATTTTTGGGTGAACTGTACCTTTAAGCTCTAATAAAAATAATTAAAGTCCTATTACCTTATTGTATAAAGTAAAGGTTAATCATGCATTTAAAAATTTTCAATGCAGCATTTTGCAAAATCGCATTAAAATGTATACAAATTCCAACCAGTATATTGTTTCAACCAAAATATTGTCCACTCCTTGTGGTTACTCTTTAATTAATGGGACTCAATTAATGGGACAAGCACATGTGACGTGTGTGTTTCTGATCCGGGCACCTCTGGGACCGTTTGCACCTGCAATACCAGACGCGCTTACTTGGATTCAATGTCAGCCTTTTCCCGCACAGCCTGGGCCATCTGCTCCAACTCAAAGTATTTCTTTTTGGACTTAGCCAGATCCTTCACTGAATCCTGGAGCTCCGCCTGGATCCGACCCAGCTGCTCAATGCACTGTGGGCGACCACCGCGGGAGATCAGAGAGAAAAGACGTTAGAGAATTACAGCACATGACGGATCAGGCCACAGGTCCGAGGACTGAGGTTGGTACCTTTTTCAGCTGCTGTTCTTTGTAGAGGCGTACGGTTTTGGCGGGGTCCGAAACCTCGTTCTTGTAGTTCTCGCAGACGTTGAGACGAGACTGGGTCACCTGCACGGTGCCTTCAAGATAAGCTCTCCACACTCCATACACATTCCTACAGCAAGAAAAACATGCTTACTGAATATAAACACTATTTATGGACCAACACTCATGCAAACAAAAGTAACAGTAATATTTGAACAGGTACACCTGGGAGTTTAACTTCACGCATGATCAGTCATAATCAATGAATATAATCATGGCAAATAAAAAGTATCCTACAAGTTGCATTAAATCACAGAGGTCTGTATTAAATAAGGGAAGGCTTTGCATACATTTTAAAAATACCAGAGTGGATACATTGGTTACCTTCTTATGAGCCCATAGTCAGTGTAGTGTGGCACCATTTTAATTTTAAGGGGACCTATTATGCAAAATATTGTTTTTGAACATAAATGTGTATATGTAGTGTGTGTACACAACCAGCCTATTGTGGTAAAAATCCATCCACTCCGTTTGCTATTTTCTCCATAAATCTGGAACCGTCTCAAAATGAGCCATTCAGAAATGTGCTCCAATGTGACATCACACTGGAACAGGCCCCGCCCATGACTGGTGGCAGAATTTGGCCTATTAGCTTAGCTCCTCCCCTTATTGAGCTGCACCAAAGACTATAGAATTACACAAAACGCGTCACTCATATTGTTTTGAATGGGCAAAAGTGCAACGCTCAATATGGCGAAATAAGTCCCGCCTTCTAAATAAGAGCCAATCGCCGATTGGTAAAGTCATCGCGTCACCCCAGCTGCCGTTAGAAGCTCCGGAGTCAGTCAGACGCGTGATTCAACTGCGCATGAGCTTAATCCAGCCTGAAAATTTTTGTTTTCGGTCAAGATTCAAGCGTTTAGAATTGTTTTTTTTGAGACCGTTGTTGTCAGATTTCATTTGTGATTTCAAATAAGACATTTAATAGTAAGCTTGGCAAACAGTTTTGGAGAATTTCATGTTTCCCAATTCAAAAAGATAGGAGCTGCACTTGCATGCCCAAGAGGCGTTTCAAAGATGGCGGCCGAGTAAAATGACTTGGCTGTACACAGTCCGCCATGTTTATCTCCTCACCAGATCATTTAACAGCAGCATTCAACTAAGAATTGTATTCTTATTAAAGCTACTAAAGTTATTCAACCAAGAACAGTAAGTGATTTTCTGTTTTTCTTTTGTTGTTTGATTCATTTAACAGCATATACAGCAGTAGGTACTGTATATTACACTGCCGTCTAATATGCACATGCGATTTCTTTCCCTGCTTATCACGTTCACAGACATAACCGACTGTTTTTATGTGAACTTTGTGTGTTTTAGACATAATCTTAAAGAGATCTTTAATATTCACGGGACGCGCCGTCTGACACCCAGCTTTCTGTGCACGTGGTTTGGATGTGTGCGCTCACAAAAAGAACATATCAGAAGTTTAAATTGATATGGCTTTAAATTGAATTGCATTGGCAGAGTATTGTAGGCATGAGCTGTAAAAGCTCTGCCCTCTTCTGGAAAGTGGATTTTAGCATTTAAAGACACATACACAAAAACAGCATGTTTTTGTTTCTACTCAAAAATGGCATAATAGGTCCCCTTTAATTCATGTTTTAATTCAGTGCTTTTGTAGTCAGAAAAACATTGACATTTCTACTTTCTGCATTGAAATGAATCACTAGATTACTTTAAAACTTGACTCAAAAAACAAACTATCAATGTAAAGCACCCAGCAGGGAAAATGATAGTCATTAAACATCAAGATCCTTATGATTTAACCATAAACGTGTGAAAGAGGAGTTTTTTTACTCGCCTGTAGTCCGTCCTCTGATCATCTGGTTTGATCCCAGGCCAGTCCCTCTTTAAATATTGACTTGCCAACTTCTGCAGTGCCTGAAAAATATATTAAAAAAACAACAAAAACCAACATAAGACGGTTGAATTTGTTTGGTTTCTCAAGCTACATCACAATTCCATTGCTATCCCTCATAAATAGTACGCAAAAGACAAATTAGTGCATACAAAATCATAGTATATTGGTATTCCAAATGTGCGCATACATTTTTTTTTGGGGGGGGGGGTTAAAAATCCCTTACGCAACAGACTTTTTCAGCAGAAAAAATTGGCTAAATTTCAATAGCAGTTTATAAATTAATCTAAAAGTTATGCATTCATGAATTTTAAGCTAATTATTTTGTTAATTCTTAAATTTCACAGACAAGCAGATATAAACAAGGACAAGACCTTTAATTATGTGGATTCTTACGTACGGTTTTACTATTAAAAAATGCTTTGCCTGTAGTGTGCAGTTATAAAAGCATGTGAATATGAATGCAACCTCAATGTCTTCGCATATTTTGTGTTTTCGAACATGAACACAAAGCAATTAACAGGCCATATGTGTGTTCTCATGACCCTGTCATCGTGCACCATTTATCACTAGCACAAACACACAACACGTTACAAAGCAACCCAAATTCCAACGACTGTGACATATGTTTGCTGTTGGCATGAAGAACGGGGAGTGCGTACGGGCTCCTTTGGGAACGTCAAAGGCTTAGGCTCGAAATTACAGTTTACAAACGCCACCTGACATATGGTGAAACGAACAAGGCGGCCCTACTTCCTAATATTTTCACTATAAAGCCCCGGCCCTCTTCCGCCATATTGTAAATGGAGAAGGAGAGATGCACCTATTTGAGGCTGATTAGCTTTTCATAGCGGCCCATCCCCACCTGCCCGATTCCCAGATAGCAAACAACGGCGCTCAAAGCCGCTCGCTGTGAACACAGCATCTACAGTGCGAGCGGATGAGAGCATGGCATGTGTTTGTGTAAGCAGCAGGGAATGAGGCAGGAGAAAGGGGCTCTTCTTTTCGGCTGAGGGCGGCGGTGTGGCACAGACTGGCCTCTTTCAGCCCCTCAACAGGACATTACAGATCAGCTGGGCTGACGCCTTTTATTTTCCTTCCTCTGCATGACTCCCTCGGCATATTAGAATAATAACTGGACATGTTTTTCAACGCTGGACACGCGCACACATACACACTTACAAAGAAAACAAGACGGAATAAAAAGGTCAAAGAGAAAAGAAAACTTAAAACAAAAAAAAGTCTTAGTGTGTACAAGCTTGGGCGATATGTTAAATATTAACAATATACTCCATATGATTTTGCTGGAGAAATACACTTGAGCATCAGTAAAAATCTTTATTTGATTTTATTTGCCAATAAAGCCAATCTTTCTTTGACGGACTTTAGACTAGTTTTGCAATCTTTCGAAAAACAAAAATTTTATTTAGATTAATTTGTGAACAACTAACAATTCAAAAACGTATTCAATGACTCATTCAAAATGACCACATTCTTCATTGAGTTTAGTTAAAAATATGCAAGTAAACATAGTTTCATTACCATAAATGCTGCTATTTACATCTGTGTAATAAAAATAACAATAAATGATTAAATATTATCTCTGCCTTGAGTTGATTTAGTAATTTAGAAAAACTGTTGGAAAACAAAAAAGAATACTAAATAAATTAATAAGGTTGTTTTTTTTTGGGGGGGGGGGGGTGATTCAATACACATTAAATAAATAAATAAACCTTTCAGCAACTAGATAAATATGGTAATGTATATTAAATATCTAGAAAAAAATGAAAAAACAACATTTTTTAAAAACAAATAAATAATTAAAAGTAAAACCTTTAGCATTTAGAAAATAAATATGGCAATTTTTTTGTGTAGGTTTTTACTTTAAAAAATCTTTAAGATAGAGTTTTCATTTGTACATTTATGAGCTAACCATATTGTAATAGAAAGAATGACACCTTGACTGTCCACCACGGTTGCCTCTATCAGCCTGTAGGCTCAATTGTGTGTGGAGTCGTCGGGTCCGAATTGGTGCGAAAATTCACTAAATGTGACGTCATGCGCGTTCTCGTCTACTTGGGCTTACATCCGTACGGCAGCGGCAATAGCAGTACGCTAGCAGTAGTGTTTCAAATGGAGTATGCGGACGGAAAGAAGCGACCAGCCTCCAGCACAATCCAGACACCCACGGAAACTCCTCGTAAGTAAAAAAAAAAAAAAAAAAGAGCCTTATCTAGTGCGGCCAACGAGCGTGCGAGCGCACCGAGAACGAGCATTAGATTGGCTGCAGTTTTTCTAACGGCCACTGGTGTCAGTAACGGTTAGACATTTCAGAACTTCCGCAATGCTCCTTTAAATAAATCAATAAAATTTTAAATAAAAAAGCTCTTTTAAACTCATAAGAATAGAAACACATAAGAATAGAAAACACACACACACACACACAAAAATGGAAAAGGGTAAGGACAATGACTGGTAAGTGCGGCACCAGAAAGACTGACACAATATCGACAACAGGACTGCTGTTTCTTCAGAACTGAGCTGCAGCGGTCTGCCAGTAAACACAGTCCAAGCAAAGCCATAAGAATTCCACATGAAAGAAACAGGAGCCACTAATGTACACATGAAGAAAAATGAAATGACCCGGTCTAAACATTCAATCAGGCAAATCGGACAAAACAACAGAAAGATTCAGAAACGTCCTGTCAAATAAGGCCTGAATCTCTGAAATCTGACAAGAACGCTTGCTAATTGCACAGTTAAAGATGCAAGCATGAATCTTTTTCAGCAAACTGTTCTGGTTGCCATTAATGCATTATGTCCACTTCAGTGTTTGTTGGTAAGAAAGCATCTGTTAAGACATGAGGCCACACACTGCTCCCTGTAGATCCAGGAGAAAGGTTTTCAGATTCAGGTGATTGTTGCTTCCAGATGAATGGCAGTCTACAGGTTTGAGTCATGTATATTAAAGCCATAGAAGTCAATTCAAGACTTCCGCTGTCGAGCTCAGGAAATTACAGGCAAACACACCACTTCATCTCCATAAACAGAAGGTGGAGTGGTTGTCATGGCAACCGGAACAATCGCCCTGTTCCAGATAAGGTGGACCACTGCTTTGAATCCATGCTCTGTGCCCAGCTAACTCAAAGCTGTGCTGTATTCTGTCACAACAGAACATGGGAAAATTGCATTAATGACCCTGCCCGTTTTTATCATTTATTTTCTGACTTGAAATGAAAATGAATGTTAAAGCTAAAGCATGTAATTTTTGGGACTCTAGAGCCACCAAATGAAAAAAACAAAAACAAAAATATTATTGGCTTCCCCAACACACACCATCTAAGCAAAAACAAGACAGCCCAAACTCACTAAGACAAGCCTGAAGTTGACATTTCAGACATTTCCAGAAATCTAATATGCTTATTTCTAGTAAAGGCCCTGACACACCAAGCCGATGGTCGACCGTTGGCCAACGTCAGGCTGTTGTTGAGCGTCTTAATTTCCATAGTGTCATCATGAAAATCTATAATTTGCATGTGTTTTTAAGTTTAGCCAGTTTAAACATTCAAGCGATTTTAAATTGTTCAAGCGCAATAAGATGCAAAAGAGAACTGAATGGACTACTTGCACAACTACCTCCGCGTTCTAGTTAGTACATATCGTGAGTTTCCGGTTAGAGCGTTCAGCGCACCTACATACATGAGAATGCAGATTATCACTATGTTTTATGGCTGCCAATTGATTAAAACAATGAATAATGATCTCTGTATTAATTATCTCGAGCCTGCTGAAATGTTTCAATACATATATTTTCGTTCCAGCTGCATTCTGAATAATAAATAGGGTAAAATGTATCCACCAAGCTGTAGCAGTCCTATATGCTCATCTTCTCATTAACAGTTTTTTTTCTCTTTTTGACATTTCATACCTGTTGGGTTTACATTTTTAAATGAAATTGACTATTAAAAGGATTGCTTGTGTGCGCTGGTGTTTATTCCAGTCTTTTAAAATAGTTGAATGAATGAATGAATGAATGCTCGCGAGGTGCCTGTAACGATGTTAAATAGGCTAGGCTATTTAATCAATAACGCACACAGCGTAGAGGAGAATGACAGTCAACTACTTTGATCATAACATGTAAATAGTGAAAAGATTGACATTGAAAAAGGACACAGAATTAATCAAATATTTAATCCAAATAAATAAATGTTCGTGGTTAGTACTGATGTTATTCATCTGTTCTCAAACTTCAGCGTCGCGGTAAGTGGTTTAGACGAACACTGGCAACCTGTGGTGAAATAATGGTGTGTTTTTAACACCCGCTGCTTTCTCAGATCGGCTTGGGTTGGATTATAACTTCATGTTCCGATAAATTTGGAAAATTCTGCCCACAGTAAACATCTGAGATGGCACATACCTGTATACCCGAAGCGCGTGCGCTTTTCACGTCCTAACAGGTTTCTACACGGTGAAATACACACAAAAGATGTTTTGTATTGCTGCGTATTCACGTAAACGCAGTCAGTTATGTCTTAGGTGAGAGAGTAAACAGTTGGGGGGAAAATCAGTGTATATTGGATCGGTCTATCATGTCTTAAAGTGACAGAAGCCTAATATAGCTTACCTGCTGATGTCTATCATTATTGTTATTGTTAATCAAACAACAAAAGACAAAAAGAAAATCACTTACTGCTCTTGACTGAATAACTTGGAAAATTTCTGTAGTATTTTATTACTAGACCTACCTGAAAAAAATAATGTTTCTAACCGCTTGGAAGCAGTTGTTCACACCAAAATAGGGGTGTCGAAATTAATCGTTTATACGGTGCACCGCGATGCAGACGAGGACGATTCGGTATCGGTTCAGTAATAGACCATAACCGGTTATAATGTACTGACGCTTTTCTGACGTCATTTATCGTCGCGGTAGCCGGTAGCATACACTGGCAGAGGGAGGCGAGACGTGAGTGCGAATTAAACATTCTTTCTTACATACATTTACATACATACATACATTACATGCAAGTTACATGCGCTTCTTGAGGCACACACACGCAAGGTCTCGCTCTCTCCCTCTCTGCTGTGCGCGCGCTACACGGTTTGAACATACATTCACGTAGCCTTTCGGGAGAGTGGATACATTTCCCGGGACAGGTTATTAAAAGATAAATCGGGACAAACCGAGACAGATGGCAACCCTTCCGCACCCGATGGTCAAATTACAATTGTGTTGTTACGCGTGATTATAAATGGATGATCGTCTTCAACAGCGGACTCGGTGACGGTTGATGCGCGCGTCTCCAGGGTAACATTATACACTGAAGAATGAGCGCTGCTTTTAAATGAACATTTCTTTAAAAAAAAATTTTATTTGACATAATTTCATTTTCTTAATATCATAAACAGGCTTTAGTCCCATGAAACTTAAACTGGAATGTCTCTGTTTTTGTCACTGCGACTTCCCGAACAGGCGAACAGACACGCGCGCGCGCGCACGCACATCACTTTTTAAGTAAAATTGAAAATTGAGGATGCGGTGCATCGCAATGCATCGCGATATCGAATTGAACCGAATCGATGACATGATAATCGTAATCGAACCAAACCGTGAGACCAGTGTAGGTTCACACCTCTACACCAAAACAACAAAAACAATTACCGTTTTTCTTTTTTTATGTGGTGGGGTTAGTAAAAACTTAATGTTGAGCCTGGAGTCCACAGTGTGAAAAATAATATTTATTTCTTTTGCTCTTGTGGCCTAGGCAGACAGGGCAGAGCACTAACAAAATATTCATTCATTTGGAAACAGATCCATTCAATAAACTGCCAATAATGTAACGTGTTAAAAAATACATTACAAATGGCTCAGCTGACAAAACATCTTTACAAAACAGTTATTTACAAAAAAAGTTATTTTGATCTTTGACCTTTATACACACTGCATGCTATTGTAAGGACTATAGGTCTGTCAAAGCCTATTCTTCATCCATGTAAAATTCAATATGGCAACTTCCCTGACCAAGGCCTATAGCCAACCACCTGTCATATAAAACCCACACAAAACACAGAGCCGCAAACGTAGAGAAAACGGATCTGTCTTTTCAGATGCCAATACGCTGTCCCCATTCACCAAAGTAACCAAGTTACCGGTTGAATTTATATCGATGGATACAGTCAAGTCCCGCTCTATAGTTTTTCACATTTAAAAAGCTGGTTAACTCAGAAATACAGTACAGTATGTCACACAATACAGAAGTCAAGTCATAACTTCCATTAAATGGTGACTTACAGTTTGCTCAGCAGGGATGAGATGAAACCAAAAACGTGGTTAAAACAAGTCAATACAATTTTTAATGAAATGCCTTCCACAGAAGAGATATACAGTATACATATAAATACATTTAAACCACTTAACTTGGATGTGAGGAGACTTTTAACCAGCATAACAAAACTGTTTCTAGAACAAATCACCTACCCTGTCTTTAATGACATACAGTAATATTTAGTTGGACTCGGACCTTTTTGGACTCGGACTCAACTCAGACTCGAACAAGGTGGACTCGAACTCAGCACTGCTTTTTGCTAAATGAAAGAATTAGCCTAACTTCTTTAAAAAAATAAACTTTTGAACAGTAGTGTAAGTAAATTGATCAACAAACAGTAGCCTACTTAAATCAGACTTTTACATTGACAAGTTAAAAATCGAACGTCTGATCACACACCTCTTCTCAACTAACCACACCTAAGCTTGTTCAAATGCCTAAGTATGAGCAATCCTAACAGTGACGTTTTTGTAAGTGAACACTAATGAATACGGCCACTGTGTCAAAAAGACCATTATTGGTCATAGGTGTGGCAGCAAACAGGCCAGTCGTAACAGGAAGCTCCCACCACTGCACACACAGTCACTTCCTGTTTGCAGGCAGAGGTTGGAGCAGTCGGCCCGACGGCAGGATATCCGCAACAGACCAAACAAAGTGAGAGAATGAAAAAGTGAGAAAGAACGAGAGATAAACATCTCCTTCCTGCTCTCATGTTCTTGACATCAGTCGCTAAATTAACCAGTGAAACTAACTCGTTAACTCTTTCCCCGCCAGCGTTATTAAAAAAAAAAAAGTTGCCATCCACTGCCAGTGTTTTTGAACATTTCCCCAAAATTTTCTTGGCCCCCACAATATTTTATTGTATCTGAACATGCAATATATCAAAAGAAGGAACAGACCCTCTGCTTTTAAACAAAAAAGCCATTTTATCTAGGTTCATGCATTTTTTTTTTTTTTATCAACACTTGAATGTGGGTAAGTTTCATAAAAAAGCAACATGTTTTGCAAAAAGCTGAGAAAATCATGTTTTTGTCAAAGACTACATTTGGATGGGATTCAGAACGATGATCAAAGCATAGATGGAGTAAATCAAGTCCATTAACACCCCTAATGCTTGCACAGTCCTGAAACTCATCCTGGGTCAACATTTCATTCAGTTACATTAGGCAGTTTTGATTTATGCGGTTTAATGTTGATGATTTTTATATATGCATATGATTACGTATGATATCGCTTGTTTCTGCATCTTCTTCGCATGTGTTTTGAGCAGGATATTTTGTACTCTTTCAAAAGATGCTTAATAGTGCCCCGACCGTATAACAGTGAAAACACGGAAAGTCAGAAATTTCCGCCCAGTGGCGGGGAAATTGTTAAACAACAAGAGAAAGTGGGAAAAAGTGGAAATGGGTCCTTAAATTTTTAATAATGCACACAAGGCCAACGCCATCGCTAACACAATTATTTATTTGAAGCATTTAGGCCTAAATATGTTTGCAATGCAAGCATCACCTAGAACATGATTGCAAGTTTCACACAAATATACAGAAACAATGAAAAAAATCAAGTTTAAATTCTCTTGTTAAGCAGTTTCTCTTGCACTAAAGACTCTTTCATTAAATTTTTATCTCACTGAAACTCTTTCTCCATCTTTATCACTTTCTAATAAATTTAATTTAATCTGGTATAAAAGTGATAAATAACATCGCGTCAGTCACAGGGTTATTATTGTTAACTAAAATAATAAAACATGTTCATTAGCTGAAATGAAGCTGAAACAAATATATACAAATATTAGATTTACATACATACATACATACATACATACATACATACATACATACATACATACATACATACATACATAAGGGCTGTCAGTTAAACGCGTTATTAACGGCGTTAACGCAAAACCATTTTAACGCGATTAATTTTTTTATCACGAGATTAACAGTCTTTTTGGCCTAGCAAACTTTGTAGTTTTTTTTCACATGCTTTTGCAACAGGACGCGGCATGCGCGGCGCTGCGCTATGAAACCCGTTCATTTCAAGGGCTTGCGCCGTGCGAGGACGTTTTGTTGCTTCGTCGACCAAAGTGTAAGTGGATCTAGCTAGACCGGAAACAAAACAACAGGCACGCGCACACACTTGTTTGGGCTTGCGAGCCGGCCAAATAGGTTAAAGTTACGTTTTGAGTGGATGACGAGCGCGAAACGCCGAAATGGATGCCAATAAGATTCTGAATGGAAAGTTTACTTTTAAAAAGTTGCCAAATGGTTCCATTGACTAGACCAAAGTGATCTGTGTGTTTTGTCGTTATGAACTGAGCTATCATCATCGCAGCACGTCCAGTCTGAAATACCACTTGATGATGGCCAAGCGCACACACACAGCTGATGCGAATTCTCCGCCCCCTCGTCAAAAAAAAAAAAACTTGGAGATATTCCCTTTGGAATTCCCAAACTTTGGAATTCCCTGCCTATTGAGATTAGGCAAGCCAAATCTCTTAGTGTTTTTAAAACATCACTTAAAACTTATTTGTTTAGGGTAGCTTTTTCATAATTGTTTATTATTGTCTTATTATTATTATTATTAATCCTATATTTTCATAATGTTTTTTTTTTGTATTTTATGACGTTTTTCTGTCAGAAATGCATAGTTTGTTTAATTGTATGTTTTTATTCTTGTGAAGTGCTTTGAGATACTTTTTAAAGGCGCTATATAAAATAAAGTTTATTATTATTATTATTATTATTATATTATTGCTGGTACAACAACAATTTATTGTTATTAACAACATAAATGTATTTAAACAAGTCGTGTGTGTTTTTTTGTGTGTGTGTGTGTGTGTGTGTGTGTGTGTGTGTGTGTGTGTGTGTGTGTGTGTGTGTGTGTGTGTGTGTGTGTGTGTGTGTGTGTGAAAACGGAACTCCTCCAAGTCTGCAAGTCCAAAAATACATTTATGGTGAGATACTATACATTTTATTTAATTAAATGCATTTATGGTAAGATTATTATATTTTCATGTCAATCTGTGTTCATTTTGACCACGAACCATGGGCTGTAACTTTATTCAGCACGTGTAGCACAGCAGAAATAGACTCGGTGTGGAAACGATCTCTGCACTGCTGTATAGGCTACACACCGCTCCTGGAACGGATCGCCGGAGCACATCCGCGTGCAGTGTGAACGCTCTAACCTGTTAATACGGGTGCGGAAAAAATATATGCACCACATACGCACTGCAAACGGAGTATATGTGAAACGGGCTTGACACTGAGCTTTTTCTGTCAGTGGTAGAGTACCAGCTACATGCGAGAAGTAGCGGTAAGCAAGAAAAAGTGCAGGTAGGCCTACGCTTAAGAGTAAAATGTAGAAGTGCCGGTGTTCTGACGATTCATGCTACCCATCGAGATGTGCTACTTACTGGTTATGCGCATGTGCAGACTCATTTTCCTTCTGCTTACCACGCCCATAAATCTATGCATCCTTGCTGTGGAGACTTGTAGGAAGCTTTGACAGGTCAAAGATGAATATTTGATGATAATTTTTACTTTTCACACCGTTTTAAAAATAAAAACAGTACAGTATACAGTACTCATAACTTCGAATTTTATTATAATTGTATTTCATATAAAAATGTCATTTTTACTTATTATATCAAATGTGATAACTGCTAGTTCATTTAAAATATCAAAATATGCTCCCCATACACTTACCCTGATTTAAATGAAATAACGATGTCATAATATTGTGAGATTTACACCATTATGGAAACAATAGAGAATGAATTGACATTCTCTGTGATTGATTCGCGCTTGGGTAGCATTTTTCGACAAGGCAGCACAAATCGTCAGAACCGCCCCACTTCGAGCACTGTATATATATATAGCCTTGGCAACTGAACGAACTAAAATAAGTTAAAAGTTAAAATTGAACTAAAACTGAAATTAAAAATAAATTAAACCTAAACAGTAATATTTTATATAAATTGTTAAAATGGCAAACAAAAGTACTAAAAAAAATAAAATCTAAAAAGAATAAAAGCTAATACAAAATATTAATAAAAACTATAACAGTCTATAAATTATAATAAAATAAAGAGAAACATGAGAATCCAAAAAGGTGTGACTGTTAGAACGGAGACAAAGTGTGTTTTACAAAAAAACACCCATGCAGGGAAAAGAGTGAGTCAAAAATGAGTCATAATAAAAGCATGACATCACAAAGAAAAGAAATGGAAACTTAAATAAAAAAAAAATAAAAAAATAAAAAAATCACAAAGGACTAAATAATCACAGGAGATCTCTGGGCAGGGATGGCACATTCTACCGGAGGTCTGTGGTGTTGTGTGTGTGTTTGTACAGCAAACGTTGGCCCAATGTTTTCAGGCTTCAGTCTGCACAGGCTTTTCTTTGTGCATTCCTCTATTGTAAGGTCAGTTTCCAGAACCGGCCCGACCTGGCCTGTCCTCTCACAGGGGGCACAATAGGGGCATTGAGTGGGCACTGAACTGCCTTTGAGCTCTGATAAAGCACCCAAAGGGCTGCTTCACCCTGTGAGCTTTTCTGGCATCATCCAGGTCTGTCCCTGCGATCTTTAAGTGAAGTGGGAGTTCATTCAATTCTCTATGGTTCGGGACTGAGGAGTGAACGGGCTCTTAGCCGGCTCTGGCGTGGCACTGCCCAGTGGGCGGGATGGGCCACAGCTTGGCACCCGGCTAAAGGCCGTGAAAGAGAATGATTTATGTGCTGTGTAAAGTTTGACTGACTCTAAACGACTGGACAGACTTCTGGGACTGTATAAAGCTCCGTTTATTTTAAATAGTGAACCAGTTTGGACAATATAACGCTCTTTATGCAAACTAGGATGCTGTCCAAAATCTCCATGGCCTCTATACCTTAACTATACCTTAATAAGAGACTGGTGATATCATACAACACCAGAACACAGCTTACAACTAAAACATAGAATCATTTCACCACAAAATCAAAAGAAATTATGCATAAAGAAGCGATTATTTTCATGACAATTAAGAACAACTTGCCCCCCAAATTCTCACTAATGCACTTAGATGTTTCCTTGTGAGATTGGCATTAATGATGATTCTCATAAGATTCTCATTACTAGAATACAGTACCATTTAGCAATAAAATTATAATAATTTTTTCATTTAAATCAGCATAAAATGAAGTAAATATCATCATGTATAAATACTTTAGTATTTAAATATTTCATATGGAACGCAATATATTTAACAATAACTTTTTTTAAATTTAAATCAGCATAATTAAAAGGAAGTAAAATAAATAATAACATTATGTATAAATTATTTTGTATATATATTAAATATATTATTCAAATTGTATTATGAATTATATAGGCAAAATAGACCTAAAATAGACTTAAAACTTCTTTTTTTCACTTTTGGGGTGAAATATTACCTAGACATTTTTGACAGATACATGACAGTGAAAAAAACATTAAAAAAAAAAAAAAAAAAAAAAAACATAAAAAAAACAAGTCATAGCGCTTTTGGTTCAGAGCAGAAGCATTTGATATACATGAGGTTTCAGAAGGCAACAGTGAAAACTGTTTACATCAGTCTCTATTGCACAACACATCACCTCAACAGACCTCAAATAAAACAGCAGCGAGTGACTGAGAGAGAGTAAAACAACAAAATGGTGAAGCAAGAATATCCATGTATAATAATTTGACTCACTATGACTGTCTGATATATAGAAAAAATGTTTTGGCTATAAAACAATCAAGTCATTGAAGCACAGCATCAACCAATGAATTACAACACCCACAGTTTATCAACCTCTCATACAGGATTCATTTCCCTGAAAATGAAACCATTTAATAAACCATTAAAAAAAAACAACAACTGGGAAGCGTCCAAGTGAGACATTGAATGACTCTATAGTTCAAAACTGTGTATGGTTGGGTGATATGACCATAACGTGATGTTTTTACAAAGCTAAATTTTCAGCATTACTCCATTCTTCAGTGTCACATGATCCTTCAGAAATCATTATAATATGCTGATTTGATGCTCAAGGAACATTTCTTTATTACTATTATTACCATCAATGTTGAAAACAGTTGTGTTGCCTGATATTTTTACCCAGGATTTTTTTTTACAATTAGAAAGCATTATTTGAAATAGAATACTTTGTAACATTATAAATGTTTTTACTGTCACTTTTGATCAATTATTCCTTGCTGAATAAAAAAAGCATTAATTTCTTTAAAAAAAAAAAAAAAAAGGGTAGCAAAAAGATAGACTTCGGAGTCCATCAACTTCTAAATAAAAGGTAATGGACCTACTTTTAATTTTTGTTATTTAATATATAAACCATTTTCTCCTCACAGAATATCCTTAAGAAATTACTATAATATATCATTACACCATTATCATGATATAAATTGACAGACTAAGCAAGGTTACCACCAAACCCTGTTGCAGGGTTGTAGAGAAGCGAGAGAGAGAGAGAGAGAGAGAGAGAGAGAGAGAGAGAGAGAGAGAGAGAGAGAGAGAGAGAGAGAGAGAGAGAGAGAGAGAGAGAGAGAGAGAGAGAGAGAGAGAGAGAGACATAAGAGGTCTGAATATGTCAAGGCTTTGAATCTCGAACAAGACAATTCCCCTGTGTGCTGATTCACTTCAAAGCACTCCTAATGGGATGGTGTCCTGACATCCCAAACTATCCTCTCATGCACTACATATGCTTTATATTGCTGCTGAAAGGAAAATGCTTAGGGTAAGATGGTAATTTGTACCCCGGGGCTTCGGGCTTGCCATATGCTGCATATTCCTCTCATGTTCCTCATGAAATGATAGACATGGTGAGCCGTTTTCTCCTGCTTTCCCTGTTGCTCTCTTGTGTTGATAACAACAGAGATACAGACATACAGGTCATTAGTGTGGTCAGGGGTCTCGTCAATGAGAACTAGGATAAAGGTGAACAGTGAAAGTCTAGAGAGGAAAGTATCATATAATTTGTCATTTAAAATAACCATTTTCTATTTTAACATATTTAAAATGTAATATATTAAAGTGAAACAAAGCTGAATTTTCAGCATCATTCTTCCAGTCTTCAGTGTCACATGATCCTTCAGAAATCATTCTAATATCCTGATTTGCTGCTCAAGAATTACTTATTATTGTCATCATCAATGTCTTTACTGTAATTTTTGATGCATTCTTGCTGAATAAAATTATTAATCTCTCTCTCTCTCTCTCTCTCTCTCTCTCTATATATATATATATATATAAAATATTTTATATTTTACACTGGAATTTTACAATGAATTGAAGCAGAATTAAAACAACAGAGCTAAATAGAGCTGAATAATGACAGCTCTTCTGTTTAGATGCTTTACAGCTGAATCAAAGTAGATCATTGATCAATTTTACAATATTAACACCATTATTTTCCTGTAAATAATGTGAATCTGCTTTGAAACAATCTGTTTTGTAGAAAGTGCTATATAGATAAATCTGACTTGTAAGTGGTGTACGCTTATGCAAAAATCATCAAATTAACAAGTGCAAAAGCTGCAAAGGGGCAAGAAATGCGTAGACACCAGGGGGTGGTGAAACATAATTCATCTCGTCTATATAGCTTTCACCCTCCCGAGACAGTGCAACACTGACCAAACCTCTGGTCCCCATTTCACCCCGTGACCTCTGACCCGTTGGCCCACGATTTAATGACCCTTCTGAGAGATACGGACCTGGTGGAGTCCAAAAAGTGATGCACACTAAAAGAGCAATGGTTTTTTGATAGGAACTGAAATTGCGGTAGGATTTGGCACAAATGTCGAGTCCCTCCACACAAACTCTAAAGGGATCAAAATGAACACGAAATGCAAACATCCAGGAGACCACACACATTAAGCCGAAGCCTCCAGCGAGCTCCCGCACATATAAATATCACACCCAGCCTGTTGGAAGCGATCTGTCCTTGGGGCTGGCGCTGCCACATTATCAGCGTTTTAATGGAGACATGGTGCATTAAAACACTATTAAAGTGTGCCAGCGCCGCTCACAAAGGAGTGTGAGAATCGATCGTGGCCGTTTTACGCTTTGTCATTCTGATTAATACAGTAGGACAGAGCGGGTGGGGTGAAAACACGTTTTGTGTTGCACTACGTAATGAAAATTCCCATGGAAGGAGAGAGTCTCTAAACAGCAAGGCTGGGCAAAGCACGGGAAAGAACCTGATAGAGACATCTGGCCTTGGAATGACCTGCTCCAAACCCGTCCTGCCCCAGAAAACAAAAGCAAAACATGCACCCCGAGTCTGACCCCCTCAAACCCCTCCACCACCTTGGCCAGCTTCTCTATGGGAACATCCCTATTCTCGCCCATCTTTCTCCAACAGAGGCAACCAGCACATTTACACTTCAGCTAAACACTGAAAGTTTGAGTATGGATGCATTAAAACAGTAACTCAATATTGGTAAGTAATAAATTTCATCGCATAGACCTCTTGTTGCATAATTGTAATTGTGTTTTTCTGATAAAATTGTGCTTGCGATTGGAAATTCGACTCCAGATTTCAACATAGTAGTAGTAAAATATGCTTAAGTTAATTTAAAGCTGCAGTCAGTAGTTTTTCCTCTTTGTCGCCATCTCGGTTCGAAATCTGCAATTGCAGTTATTCGCGGAATTATCAACTTTACATGGGTTGTGCCTCGTCACGGCACAGCACGGATGAATCCAATGTTTTGAGGAGAATGTGCGGCTGTCAGTCATCGCACGGTGTGGATACTGTCATTCGGAATAGATTCTACTTTTTGGAAGTATGACCAACATAACAATTTTCACCAGAAAATGTCATCTGAACAAGTAAGTAACATCCACTTTGCATTGAATTGCATTGCAGTAAATCGCGCTGATTAAATCTAACGATCGCTTATATCAAGTCAAATCGTGCAAATTATACTTTGTTCTCAAATTGTTAATGTTAACAACATCAGCATTGCGTGACTACATTTAATCCCCTTCCGATATTTATCCTTGTTTTCGCATGGGCCCGGTTGCAGTCTCTTTTTTTCTGTAGCCACTCTGAAGTCCAAACGAAGACTTTTGCATTTTACAACGGGTGAATCTCCAGTTGTCACTGGTAATTGTCGTTTGAACCTTTCTGGATCCATCATCAAATTGATAAGTTTAAGTATATCAAGTGCTAGCTGTGAGAGAAAAGGCTATAAATCTCCACCTCCAACATCCTCACACGCAATATAGCCTACTAGCCGAGACACCTTCTTTATGTGTACAGATGTGACGTAATGACGCAAAGACCTGCTTGAATTTACCGCGGAAATCCACCAGTACCACTGGAATTAAAAACATTATTACAAGCTTACCGTTTTGAATCGAGCTAAGCCAAGCAGATAGTTTTGAACACTGGCCAGTTATATACTTGCTCAAAAATGTATTTTGGATCATTTTTAACCCAAAAAAGTTACGGAATGCAGCTTTAAGTAAAATCTTTTTTTGCACTTTTTACCTAAATTAAATATCTTAATAGAATAAATTTCTTAGTTTCTGCACATTTTAACGGGTTGTAGTTTGTGTGGTGTGACTTTGATGATGTGTATCTTCAGCAGTTTGCAGTGTAGGCTGCAATATTAAAAATATGATGTGTTTTTCATCTCTTAAAGATGCACATTTGACAGTTGCTTGAGTTAAGTTGACAGTAGCTTGAATTGGGATGCAAATGTAAAATTATGTTCAATAGCAAAAACAGTAACATTTGTAAAAATTGGAACAGTCTTAAAGGGTAAAATGTAAATATTCTGACTGTTTGAGCTAGGACCACTTTTATTCAAATTAACCATTGGTCATCCATAGTATCACACATTTGATCATGAGGTAAAACCACGCATATAGCACCTCACTACTATGGTGAAATGTAATTATATGATTTCAATGATATTTGTTATGAAAAACAGTAGTCTACAGTGAATAAATTTTTTGGTATAAATACAAATTATATAGCTTAATAACAAATATACAGTAATTATACTCCATTATTCCTTTAATACGTCTACAATAATAATCTAATAAAATTCAGTTTTCCCAGTGGGTCGCTGTACAATGTGGGCCGGCCAGTTAGTGTTACTACAGTGAAGCCATTGTAAATTATGGTGATTTGTAGATTGAAAACCCTTCTAATGGGATTCAGTTTTGACATCTGGCTTTAAACTAGTTTAAATCAGCAAGATATGAGTGTTCTTCACTGAATTCAAGCACTTCCCATTGGATCTCACAGCGCTGTTTAGTAGTTGTGTGATCGAGACCGATCAGTGAGTAAACGCTCTAGTAAGCTTGCGTTGTGTTGGCGTTTGAGCCGAGAGGATAGATGGTCCGTGTGGCGCGGTTCAAAAGAGTAGCGATGTTTCCTTACGCTTTTGGTGCATGAACATTAGGCTATATGGAACATTTATCGAACTCTTGTTATAATTGTATCGAGGAATATTATATCGCGATAATAATCATTATCGTTTTATTGCTCAGCCCTAGTGCAACATGAACCTCATGCAGAAATACACAACTAGCCTCTGTGACCTCCAAAGGGTTCTTCCTAAAGTCTCCCTGACGTCTCTGTACCTGGAAGAGCGTCTGGCTCCATTGCGCTGAAGCTTAATTGGTTTTACGACCTATTTTAAAAGGGCTATTATCAGCTTTGCTGCCCAGACATACACAAACATAAGCAGACACACACCACCTCAGCTGGGCATGCCAATAAACGGTACTGCACCATTCCTCGTATTTGTTCACACAGTCTTCTCACACTCTACAGGAGGTCCGTCTGTCTATCCATCTCCCTCTATCACTCTAGTCACTTTCCTTCCTTCCATATAGCTCTCTGTCAGTCCCTCCCTGAACCGTGATTGATGATCCCATCAGGAGTCACTTCACTCCAAACCATGACATCATCTCCTTACTGGCCTCTCGGTTGCGTTCAGCTGGAGTCGACCGGGCTATGCAGGATTATGCAAAACTACTGATGCTGATGTAAGCCGTGTCACACTTGACAGTGAAAGAAGTGCATCTAAATGGTTAGTTCGCCCAAAAATGAAAATGATCCCATAATTTACTCACTCTCAAGCCATCCCAGGTTTATATAGGACTTTCTTCTTTCAGCCAAAACACAATTGGAGTTATATTAAAAATATCCAGGCTCTTCCAAGATTCATGATGGGAGTGAATGGTACCCTAGATTTTGAAGCCCAAAAAAGGCCTGTATTAACCCCGGAGCCTTATGGATTACTTCTATGATGGATGGATGCACTTTTTTGGGCTTCAAAGTCTAGGGTACCATTCACTCCAATTATAAAGCTTGGAAGAGCCAAGTTATTTTTTAATACAACTCAGATTTTGTTCGGCTAAAAGAAGAAAGTCATATACAGGATGGCTTGAGGGCGAGCAAATTACAGGATCATTTTCATTTTTGGGTGAACTAACCTTTTAATGCATTGTTTTTATAATACCAATTTACGCATACACATCCTATTCCAATAATACACATCCTATTCCACAATTTTGTTAACTTTTCTGACCCATCGAATTAAAGAGGCTGCTTTTGCTACTGTATCTTTATGACTTTGCATTCCCATAATTCTCATTCCTAAAGCTAAGCATTAATAAAATAAATAAAACTCATATCTCATTATCCGATAAGACAGTGAAAGCAGAACTGTGGGGATTTTTAACAAGATCTCTTCCCCTGAGAAGTAATTAGGACCAAATCTCTCATGTTCACCAAGGCTGCATTTATTTGATAAAAAAACCAAAAACAAACCTGTAAAACAGTAATATTGTGAAATATTATTACAACTTAAAAAAAACGTTTTCTATTTGAATATATTTGAAACTGTAATTTATTCCTGTGATGCAAAGCTGAATTTTCAGCATCATTACTCTAGTCTTCAATGTCACATGATCCTTCAGAAATCATTCTAATATCCTGATTTTGTGGTCAAGAAACAATTGTTATTATAATCAATGTTGAAAACAGTTGTGCTGCTCTATATTTTTGTGGAAACTGTGATACTTTTTTTCTAGGATTCTATGATGAATAGAAAGTTCAAAAGAACAGCATTATTTTGTAGAATATTATGTAACATTATAAATGCCTTTACTGTCACTTTTGATCAATTTAATGCATCGGAATAAAACTTAATTTCTTCTAAAAAATATTTTTCTGACCCCAAACCTTTGAACGGTAGTTCATATGGTCCAAACAACCATGGTAGTGATATTTTAAAACATTTTATTTTTCTCGCAAATTCGCAATACACGAAGACGACGATTAGAGAAACTCACAGTAACTGAAAAAAACCACTCAAAATCATTCTAATGCTGATTTGCTGCATTAGACATTATTACATTATTATTATTTAATACCAATATTAAAAACAGTTGTGCTGTGATACATTTGATTTCAGGATTCTTTGATTAATAGAAAGTTCAAAAGAAAAAAAAATATTTGAAATAGAAGTCTTTTGTAACATTATAAATGACTTTACTGACAATGTAATGCATCCTTTCTGAAAAAAGCATTAATTTAATAAAAAAATTTTTTAATAGTAGTGTAGATACAGTTAAATTATGTGATGTATACATTTTTGAGCATTAATTTACATATTAACAAGCAGTATCTCAATGGGAGTGCAGGGACAGGATTCTCATATGATCCCCCAGATACATTGGTTCTAACAGCACAGCATCCAGCGGTTTAATTACTGTCGGTATAAACAGTGAACCCTTCAGTTATAGCACCAAACAGCACACTGTAATCTGCTCCACACTGTACTGTCTGCAGGTTTGTCTGTACCTGTCAAGCACGTCAGTTTTCAAAACCTTTTCCGTGTGAGCGCGTATGCAGTCTCCAGTGAACACTGGCCTGTAAGGATGTGCTGTCAGGCTGTTTTCAGACTTCTGACATATGTTTGTCCCTGAGCCAGACTGGAACTCTCTCTCTCTCACCATGCTTCATATTCATGAAGTTCTGCTGTATAAACACAGGCTAAAAAAAATAAGAACAGCCTCAAAATGAGCAGCTTGTAGTAGAGAGATGCTATAAGTTTCCCCAAGCAATTAGACTTGAAATATTCACCTGATGGATGACAAAAATGGACAGAAAAAAAAAGAATGTCTGTAGACCTAAGCCATATATAGAGACAGGACATTTCACAACCAGCTAGCAACCACATAATGCAATGGAAAGAGACTTTTCTTCAGCATAAGACTTCAATTCATAAAAAATAACAGCATTTTTTTTATTTTTTTTATGTCAATGTAAGGATAATGGCAATTGTGGCTACATAGCCTATATACAAGATGACCTAATTTTTTAGAGAGTTTTAGAGTAGAAGAATGCGATTGATATGACACGTAGCCTACTTAAATAAAACGGATAATATATTGCAATGTATCGTGATGCTCACGCAAATAACAAATAAATCCTTTGGGCTCTCATTAACAGTCTAATGGCTCTCTTTTGTCCATCTAAGTCATATTTAATCAATTTATTCATTAGCGTGTGGATGTGCGAGTGAGCAGGGAGGAGGCCGGCCGCTGCACAAAGAGTCGCTTGATTTGTTCTGGACAGGTGGCCGAGCCGACCAGTGGCGGATGCCGCTCTCGCAGAGAGCCCGCCCACAATGGCACTAAAGACGATTATGCAAATGCAAGACCTTTCCCGGAGACTTTCCCAGGAAGGGGAGCGCGCGAGAGCGAGGGGGATTGGAGGAGAGCTGCACTGCGGACGTCAGGCCGATTGTGTCTCAGCTGGTGAGGAGGATGAAAAAGGCTGTTTGAGACTGTGCATTCCAGCGCTGCTCGAAGATGCTTTTCCTAATGGCTGTGGCTGGTTTCTTGCAATCTCACCGTGGTTAGCAGAACATGGAGATAAAGACACATCTGACACGCCTGATGAGTGTCGCTGAGATATTATTGGCATGATAATTACAGCTGACAGATGAGTGTCACAATCATGCTGAGAATAACTATAGATTAAAGCGAAGAGGGAAATAATAAACCCTTTAATTACAGCGCAATTCGTCCGTGGGGAAAAGAGGGATGAAGGGAAGGGAGAGAAAGAGTGTAGTGAGCTTTTAAAGCATTATAGTTTGTGTTTCATTTTTGTTCCGTTTAATTTGAAGTACTACAATAACTAACGGAAATAAAAATGAATAAATACTACATATGGTAGATGCATGTATAAAAATGACAAACTAAAATTGAAATGAACAAAAACATAAAAACTAAACTTCTAAATAATAAAAACTATAATAGTACATCACTGATACTAAAATAACACCGCTGAATAAAATAAGGTAGAGCTGCATGATTTGGGTCTGATAAAAACTGCAATTGTGATTTATAATAATTTTTTTTCAAATCTCCAAACCGAAAAACGCGTGGCATTTCTGCAAAATAGTATATTGTAACTTGCATGTTTCACAACACTTTCTGGTGCTAAAATGTTAATGTTATATCATGTTTGAAAAAGCTCTTTTATCGTGAGTCATGTTTCAGATTCTTATTGATTCCCAGTTTCGATTAAAATAAAGTAAAAACATTTAGAAATTAAACATTTATTTTTGCAAAACCTTTTGCTGCAGCTGAATACCATGAATACAAATTAGCAGCCTAAAGAACACTTACACAAGGAACTTTTGCCTATAGTTTTAACAAAAATACAACAGCAAAAACAACTAGACTAACAAATATAAATTTCAAACATTATTAAAGATAAGTAAACAGTCAGCAATAAAATAAGAACAAATAAACACATTAGAAATAGCACCAATAAATATAAATCAACAAAGTAAAGAGTGTTTTAAGTTTTTTCAGGAAGGTCCAATATTCAGGTACAGAAATTGAAATAAAAAAATATAACAGCATAGTCTTAGACAAACAAAGTCTCTTTGTCTTTTGTTGTTTGATTAAAATTAAGGACAGCAACAGATTTGTTATGCTGCTGTCACATTAAAAGGTAAGGAACGGATCCAATATGTTTACGTTCACTTAAGACAAAGCTGACGAGGATATTTTTACATAATTTTGGGTGTATTTAAGATGTAAAAACTCAATTCAGTATTCACACACAATATGAGAGGTGGCTTTCTGTTCAGCATGCGAGTACCGATCTTGCACATTAAAGTTCGCACAAAGGAATTGATAAGCGGAATTGAAATGTTAATTATATATTAATTATGTATCAGATTCCTGACCCCAATTCCAGAACTGAAATATATTTTTGATTCCCAACCCTAGTCATAGTATTGTGCATTAAAATAAGTCTTTAAATATCTGCATCTGTAATCAATGTGCAAGAAAAGGAATAAAACTAGGTGTTTTACAGCCAAACTGCAGTAATTTGTATGAATAGTTAAGTTTTTGGAGTAAAATGCATGTAGAGGCATGTTTTTTTAGTGAGCCCATCTCACAGGTCAACACACAAGTGCATTCGCACACACTCTCGCCTCACACACTCGGACAAACCAACTCTGTGGGATCTGATGCCTGCAGACACAGCTATAATCCTGTATTTACCCTCAATATTTACATATGCACAAGCAAATAATCTTCCTAAACCGCTCAATAAGTTTTTTCAACCCTCAATGATTTGTTGTTGGTGCCTAAGCAAGTCTAATATTGAGTTTGTTCATGTAACGCTCACTGCCACCATGCTAGTGGAGCTGGGATTGTTATCATGTTGCTAGGGTGGTTACAAACAGTGTGGGATAATATATGTTCGAAAGTTTAGTTCTTTGCGACCTTCCGCTCACATGTGACTGACAATTAGCTACGAGTTCTGCCTACACACAGGGGGCTTATGATCTACATATTATAAATGCCAAAGGTTCAAAAGCCTGGTCTGCTCCTGCTGGACATGCCAAAAATGGACCGAATTTCACATTCCCACTGGAAGTCCTCACAAATGAAGCCATTTAATTACATTGGCAGCACAGGTTGTGCAAATGCAACCAAATCTGTGGGAAAGGGCTGGAGATGTATGGGTGGGACCGATAAATAATGTAACTGAATGTAATGAAACTGAATGTAATGAAACTGTGGGAGACTGAAAGGGGAAAAGGAGATATAGAGAAGACAACACTATTTGGCTATGTGTTAACATTGACAAATTTTCATTATACATTAGCATTATTCATCATCTAGGTTACTAAATAATGCTAACCAACTTGGCTATAGAGTTCAACAGTGCACACTCACTTTTTATACAGCGCTGGTTCCGGAAGTATTTGAAAACCGAACATAACTCCCATGAAGCACTGCGAAAACAGCATAACTGAATTGACGGGTTAGTTAAATGGAAGCTCAAGCATGTTCGCTTGACCTGTCGAGAACCAATTAGGTTCTTTCTCGTGTCACGCTGCACGTTTGAGCTTCCGCAAGAACCAATGAGGTTGGTTATCACACGTCAAGCAAGTACAGTTGAGTTTCTGTTTATGTTCGCTGATCAATGTTTACATGTGAAGAAAAGTCTAAATTTGATCTGTTCATCATATAAACCGATCGTGTATTTTCAAAAAATTTTGACTAAACCATTTAAAGGACAAGTTCGGTATTTTACACTTAAAGCCCTGTTTTAAGATCGTTTCTGATGAAATAGAACGTTTAAGATTGAAATTTGGACAAATGCTGCTGTCCCGAGAATTTTCGGTTTCTGTGGTAGCACCCCCCCACCTACACAATGGTTTCATAGGGGCACTGCAACAATCATTCATAAAACTTTAGTTTACAAAGATGTGAAACTCACGGAGTGGTCTGGGGTGGTTACTGATATGCTCACACAAAAATCACTGCAAAAGATGCTTTCCAACAGGTTTTATCGTAGTTTTTGTCCAACTCCATTGACTTAAGTCATGACAAAAACTATGATAAAACCTGTTGGAAAGCATCTTTTGCAGAGATTTTTGTGTGAGCATATCAGTGAACACCCCAGGACACTCTTTCAATCTTAACCGTTCTATTTCATCAGAAACGATCTTAAAACAGGGCTTTAAGTGTAAAATACCGAACTTGTCCTTTAATTCACATGGATTCGTTTTACGATCCCTTTATGAACTTTTTAAAGCATCAAAGAAGTAATTTTATTAAAAAATATCTTAATTTGTGTTCCGAAGATGAAGGAAAGTCTTACAGGTTTGGAAAAACACGAGGGTGAGTAAAATTTGTGATTTCATTTTTGGGTGATTGGGTGAACCCTTTAAAAATTATAGAAAAAAATAAAACTACTAATTTACAAATGTTGATTTTATATATACAGGTCATTCTCAAAAAATTTGCATATTGTGATAAAGTTCATTATTTTCCATAATGTAATGATAAAAATTAAACTTTCATATATTTTAGATTCATTGCACACCAACTGAAATATTTCAGGTCTTTTATTGTTTTAATACTGATGATTTTGGCATACAGCTCATGAAAACCCAAAATTCCTATCTAAAAAAAATAGCATATTTCATCCCACCAATAAAATAAGTGTTTTAATACAAAAAAAGTCAACCTTCAAATAATTATGTTCAGTTATGCACTCAATACTTGGTCGGGAATCCTTTTGCAGAAATGACTGCTTCAATGCGGTGTGGCATGGAGGCAATCAGCCTGTGGCACTGCTGAGGTGTTTTGGAGGCCCAGGATGCTTCGATAGCGGCCTTAAACTCATCCAGAGTGTTGGGTCTTGCGTCTCTCAACTTTCTCTTCACAATATCCCACAGATTCTCTATGGGGTTCAGGTCAGGAGAGTTGGCAGGCCAATTGAGCACAGTAATACCATGGTCAGTAAACCATTTACCAGTGGTTTTGGCACTGTGAGCAGGTGCCAGGTCGTGCTGAAAAATCAAATCAGATGGAAGCATGAAGTGCTCCAAAATCTCCTGATAGCTAGCTGCATTGACCCTGCCCTTGATAAAACACAGTGGACCAACACCAGCAGCTGACATGGCACCCCAGACCATCACTGACTGTGGGTACTTGACACTGGACTTCAGGCATTTTGGCATTTCCTTCTCCCCAGTCTTCCTCCAGACTCTGGCACCTTGATTTCCGAATGACATGCAAAATTTGCTTTCATCCGAAAAAAGTACTTTGGACCACTGAGCAACAGTCCAGTGCTGCTTCTCTGTAGCCCAGGTCAAGCGCTTCTGTCGCTGTTTCTGGTTCTGGTTCAAAACTGGCTTGACCTGGGGAATGCGGCACCTGTAGCCCATTTCCTGCACACGCCTGTGCACGGTGGCTCTGGATGTTTCTACTCCAGACTCAGTCCACTGCTTCCGCAGGTCCCCCAAGGTCTGGAATCGGTCCTTCTCCACAATCTTCCTCAGGGTCCGGTCACCTCTTCTCGTTGTGCAGCGTTTTTTGCCACACTTTTTCCTTCCCACAGACTTCCCACTGAGGTGCCTTGATACAGCACTCTGGGAACAGCCTATTTGTTCATAAATTTCTTTCTGTGTCTTACCCTCTTGCTTGAGGGTGTCAATGATGGCCTTCTGGACAGCAGCCAGGTCGGCAGTCTTACCCATGATTGCGGTTTTGAGTAATGAAACAGGCTGGGAGTTTTTAAAAGCCTCAGGAATCTTTTGCAGGTGTTTAGAGTTAATTAGTTGATTCAGATGATTAGGTTAATAGCTCGTTTAGAGAACCTTTTCTTGATATGCAAATTTTTTGAGATAGGAATTTTGGGTTTTCATGAGCTGTATGCCAAAATCATCAGTATTAAAACAATAAAATAACTGAAATATTTCAGTTGGTGTGCAATGAATCTAAAATATATGAAAGTTTAATTTTTATCATTACATTATGGAAAATAATGAACTTTATCACAATATGCTAATTTTTTGAGAAGGACCTGTATATATATATATATATATATATATATATATATATATATATATATATATATATATATGCACATTTAAGAATAAGAAATGATGCGGGCAGACAGCTTCAATAGAATCAAATACCATTGATTAACAACCTCGTATCTCACAGTAAGGTTGTCTTTAAAGGTATATCAATTATCGTTAATAAAAAATTCTTACGGAGAAAAGGAATTTTTACTTCCGGAACCCGACTGTTAGCATTACCCAATGATCTGTGTAGCCTGAATGACATCATCAGGAAAAGACCGTTTTTAGAAAAAGACCAAATGATTATTATCATATGATTGTTATATGATTATTATGATTTCAATTAAATATCAGTGTTGAAATGCTTATAATAAGATAATGTAGGACCGCACAATTTGAGGAAAAAAAACATTGTTCCTTAAAATGCGATTTATTTAAGTTCCAAGTTTGCTGTGGTAGTCTCTAGGGCTGCACATTTTGGCAGATTACAAAATAAGTATTTAAAAATAAATAAATAATTAAAAAAGAATATTACAAAAAATAAAAGAATATTTAAAAAAATAAATAAAATAAATAAGTACTATTTTTTATTTATTTATTTAATTTTTACAGTACAACTCAAAGTAAAACTGAACTAGACATGAACCGAACACACCTCTAACCCAAAATATGAGAATAGTGATGTTTGACTTATTAAACACCACTAATCAGTATGATATAGGTTACATGAGAACATTTGCCAGCTGTAGATCAGGTACGGAGCTCATGTGCACGTGTTTGGAGACGTGTGTGCATATGTGTCAGGCATGTCTAATGTATTGCGCTGCATGCTGTGAGTTCATGCGATACTCGAACAGAACAGAGAGAAAGAATAGTGAAGAGAAAGTAGGTTTCTCCATCTGTTATGCGCTATCCAAATACGCTCCAGTAGAAAAAGATCTAGCAATATCCATTTATTCTCCCTGCCTGCCCAAAGAGTCAAACAAGGTCAAAGCAATGCTCCAACCTTTAGTACACCTGAAGAGGAGAAAATGTAGCACTAATAACATTTTGTTTGGTTCCTGCTAAAACAAAACGTAAGGCGGCTATATAAAACAAAATCTATAAAAAAAAGTCAAGTCATAATATGTTAATTTATATTAAAATATGAATAATATTTGATACTTTGCCTAAGCAAAATGAAAATACTATGCCTTTTTTAAGACCATTAGGATTTGTTGCACTGTGACTTTTTTTTTTAAAGACAATTAAATAACAATAAATGAATTCCAATTTATTAGTAGTTACACTAGATTTATAAAACGGTTAAGCCCAATTTATACTTCTGCGTCGAACTCACGCCGTAGCTACGTCGTAGGCTGTGTGTAGCGCGCGTACCCTTCGGCGTACCCTGACGTGCACCTCTCCAAAAATGTAACAACGCGTCATTTCTACGCGGAGGCAAGCGCAGTGATTGGTCTGCTCGAACCCCTCTCTCGGGTTTCACATGCTCCCTCTGCATGTGTAATTGCGCTTCAACGCGGACAACGACGCAGAAGTATAAATGAAAACCAACGCGTAGTGTATAGAGTAGAGGCTCCGGCGTAGGTCCGACGCAGAAGTATAAACCAGCCTTTAGTTCCAATCCTTGATTCTGATTCGTCAATAGCTGTGTTTTATTCACGGTAAGACACGACTATGACTGCTTCACCCAACGGTTCCATGTATAACTACACAACACCCCTAGCAACCACTCTTAACAACTTAAACACGTTTGATCTCATTGATATTGTGAGAGATCAAGCGAGTGTACCTGCATTTACAGTAGATATAGCATTTTCCTTCAGGTCAGTCCTATATTCATAATAAAAAAATCTGTTTGAATGTCCGCTGCTTGTCCTTTTAACAATTAAAGGGGTGGTATAATGCCCTTATCACAAGATGTAAACTAAATCTCTGATGTCCCCAGAGTGTGTATGTGAAGTTTTAGCTCAAAATACCCCACAGATATTTTTATATAGCATGTTAAAATTGTAACTTTTTGAGGGTGAGCAAAAACGCACTGTTTTTGTGTCTGTCCCTTTAAATGCAAATGAGCTGCTACTCCCGGCACTCAGGGCGGAGCTTCAATAGCTTGCACTCACACAGACATGGACTGAAAATTTCAAAAACGTTTAGCCTTTTATGTTCAAACCGGAGTCAGAAAATTTATGTAGCGAGTTAACGTGGAGTTAACGATATTCTAGTCATTGATTAGCATATTCTGTCATGATAATAAATCGTGTTCCGGAGGCAGGGCTTATGTAAAAAAAAAATTATTATTTTTTTTTTTTTTTTGTCATAACATAATACAACAATACTCCAGAGTCATTCAGTCCAGATTAAGTTCCTTCAGTCTTTCATTAATGCCGAGTCCTTAAACACAGACCCTGTTCTTATAGCTTTTAAGTTTTTAGAGAACTCAATAGATTCAAAATACATTTTCATTTCAGGTTTAAATCTTAAAAAAAAGGACTGCATTAAGAAAATTTACATTTGTGAATGTGAAAACCAAAAATTACATTTCTATGTAAATTCAAAGTCACTGTGAGAGAGCAGTTCCAAAATAAATGTAACAGTTTCAGGTTTCTCTAAACAGAAAGAACAGAGGGTATTAATCAAGCGGCAACATTCTAATCTGAAAAATGAAGCCTACCCGGAAGTGCGAAAAACTGCAATACATCGAAAATCCGCTAGGGGCAGGTCCCAAAAGGGAGCAAATGTCCATAGACCCCCATGTTAAAATGTCCGTTTTCACAGCATAAATTCATGTTTTTACAGGTTGGTCCCATGGACTTTTATTGTATTTTTCGATAGGTTCCGATTGCCTGACAACTGTAATGGGGGTGAATTTTTTCTAACTCGTTAGTTTAGATCGTATTTAGATATAAAATGTATGACAAATAAGGACGTAGTTAACTTTGATTGACAGCTTGATTGACAGCTGATAATGGGCTGCGCCGAGTGGAATTCCTGAAATTTGACGTCTCAGCCATGATCTGACACAACACATCATACCACCTCTGTATCCTTTCTGAAAAGATTTTCCAAGATGGCGCCGCCCATACCCCCCATATTCAGCCTCAAAACCGTTCTTCAGAAAGTCTATGGGTGACGTCACAGACGCTTTGTCCATATTCTTTACAGTCTATGGTATTAATATCATTCTTAAGTCTTGTGAGAGAACATTTTTCTGGGTAAAACCTATGAATTAACTTAAAGGTAATTTCTCTCATTTTGTTATGTCGGGTATTTGTGAGGTAAATTTTTTTCAAACTTTTTTCCAGGGAATGTCACTTACAAAACCATTCCGATAAGAAATGACATATGGCGTAGAAACAGACTCCTCCTGAAACAAGAATCGAATTTTCTTATTGTTTTTTTGATTTAGATGAAGAAAGGCACTGTTTACCTACAAATGTCTTACACAGATCCACTGAGCGACAAAGAGATGAAAAAGAAAAAGGATGAGAACTCCTCGTGGGACTGCATCAGCCACAATTGCAAACACTTTTGTAGTAACAGGAATTCCATGCTTTACCAAGAACTCAGAATAATTTGAATTTTTAATTGTCATGAAAATGTCACATTGCAAACCATCTTTAAATAAAAAAGGCTTTAATTTCTTTATGCAAAACGTAGAAAGTCAAATATGACCTGAATCCTCTTAAGGTCAACTTCAAATCTAAATTGACACCTTTACTTTGTGCAAGAATTGTAATGTGTAATTTGACCTGAATTTCTTATGTTAAAAATTCCAGGTAGAAGAAAAGGCATATAATGTTAGGGTAACACAGACACACACTCACACTCAGAGGTACCTCACTGTCTCTCTAGACTACAGTGTGGACGTTTCTCTGCCAGCGGTGATGCTGAATGTCTTATTACAGTCGTGATGGTGGTCGAGTCAATCCGAGTGCTGGCTGAGCCCTACAGGATAGACTGACTCCAGCTCGAAAGCCACACCCCCTTTTCCCCTCTCTTTTTTTTAGAAACAAGTGTTCCTCTGTTCGGCAGGCCTGGGCAATAAAACAATGTTTATTTGTGTGGACAGCTGCACAGCGCGGCGAGTTCATGTGTGAGCTGTGAGTAGGCCAGCATGCCAAGTGCGATAAAGGATAAAAGACTGGACTGAGTTTGAGAAACGCTTCATGAACCTGAACCTCAAGCTTACTTTCAGTCACTTGAAATGAAAACTGGTTTGTTCAAAGAAAAAGGCAATTAATTAGCCTATCAAACCTAATCAGTTTAGGAAAACATCAGATTGTAGTTTGTTTTGGTATATGACTGACAGCATCACCATGGCAACAGAACCTATAGAATATAGAATATCTATTGGGCTGCTGTCACTTTAAGACCTGACACATGGATCCATTATACTGTTACACATGCGTTTTCTTACTAAACTGTTTACGTTCATTTAAAACATAATGGACAGCGTTTAAGAGAATATTCGCCAAGACTGGCATTCTGACATTATTTTATCTGTATTTGACTGTTTAGGCGCAATAAGCCGCGAAAATGAACCCAAAGTGGCTTTATGTGCGCGTGAATTTTGGGTGCGAGTACAAAATCTGTGGGAATAAGTACAATTATGCGCAAAACGCACAATCCCATGGCGAAAATCAATCTCTGTAACACCAACAATATTCATCCGGAGCAAATTAAACAAGTGAGTGAGTGGAGGCGGGTTTGTGAGTA
The DNA here is from genome assembly GCA_026230005.1 of Gila orcuttii. Lineage (NCBI taxonomy): Eukaryota > Metazoa > Chordata > Actinopteri > Cypriniformes > Leuciscidae > Gila > Gila orcuttii. The sequence goes on along the minus strand of JAPDVR010000005.1, from coordinate 24,572,880 downwards.
ACTCATTGTCAGAGATGAAAGAGCGAGAAAGCGCAGCTGGTGTCATGTATCTATTCTGTGGAAAATTAATATTGGAAGCGTTTCAGAAATTTCAGTATCGATACGCATCGAAAAATTGCACTTCATTGCACTTAGTTTATTATTTCATATGACTTTTTAAAAGACTACAATTGAAAAATGTAAATTCAACCCACCAAAGTGGCTAGTAGGAGTGACTGTGTTACATGCCACTGCTGAAATCCACCCGCGGGTGTTAATGTCAAGTCCTGGACGCATGTATTTCCCATACAAACGTACACACATGCACAGTACAGAGCCTCACATGGAAACATACAATCGCACAGAAACGTTGTCAGCGCTGCCCTGTGGCTTCATCAATAAAATAAATTTGCAACTGAAAAGCTACATGACATTTCTCAATATGGACGTTGTAACGTTGCGGTTTTTGAAGCAGTTAAACTTACAGCTTTGTTACAAGTAGAGACGCTGCTGCCGAACACTGTTATAAGCTGCACAGACTCAAGTAATCCACAAATGCTTAACCATTAACCAATCTATCAGTCTCTCTCTCTCTCCATCAGTCTGCATATCTATGTCTCAAGACTCTGTATCTTGCTCTAAAATGACGCTTTGGAATTAGCAATGGAAGCTTGCGATGAGATGCGCAAGACATTAGTCCTACACACAAATTTCTCCTTACATGTTCATTATGATCATTTTATCAAATGATCATAAAACACATACAATCCTACTAGCCTATCATTTAGAGTAAAAAAAAAAGTGCTTGAAGAAGCTGGTGTTTTGAGTGGCTGTAGGCCACTGCAGTAGATGCATCTTGCAATATTAAGGTTAACAATTAATTATTTAATTGATCGTTCATTTAAATGAGGATCAATAATGGGATTTTGTGTAAATTGATACCCCTACTGGTGTTAAGAAAATCCATATTGAGAGGCATACTATTTTAAATGTAGCCTACTATGATTTTGGGTACTACTATGATACATTTATCCGCAATTTTGCATATCATACAGTTTGGATATTGTTCGAATTGCGATGAAGAAAAAAATGTTTTCCGGATTCGTCATTAGGCCAGTGGATTATGGGAAATGTCATTCAGTAAAACAGAAACAATTAAACTATTGAGGCATACAAAACAAGTTAAATATTTACAAGACCACAAAAACCTGCCTGCAAAATCATTAACTAGACAAAAACTGATGTTATATGAGAAGCTCAGTTATGAAAGTCCATTATGAAAAGCGCCAGTCACACAAAGAAGGTTAAGCAAACCTTTCTGAAAGTTTGGGGTCAAAGTTCAAGTCCCTATGAACCTTATCTTCTATCTAGAACACTCACAAGCAGATGAGCTGTTTTTGTGCATGTCTGATCAAACAAAGCAGTTTTGAAATAAAGAAAACCCTTAAAGTGATCCAATTTAATTACAACCTTAATCTACCAAACTGTTTGTCATGAAGCCCAAATACTCGTCCATGTGTCATACATCTGGCATGTGTGTTCGCACGTCTTCATTATGACCATGTGCCATTTGTGTTTATAGCATTATAATCTGTGTCCAGTGAATTAAATACTTAACTGCAATGTACATCATCTCATTTGATTATTTTCTCTTTTTATTTGGAACTTGATGGCCATGCAAATACATTTACCGCAGTATAAACATTAAATCGAAATCTTACGGGTTGATACAGCTGTCACATCATGTGCACTATAATACTGTCTCATTAAGTGTTGTTGTGCCCAAATACTCTGAAATAGAGCTAAGATCATTTACACACATTACTTAGGACCACCGTACACACACACACAAGACCATGTGCATGAGCACACAAAATATGAGCTCCTAATCCAACGGTTAATAATCTGTGGCATATAATCTCAGGATCAGCGTGCATCCATTCACCTCTTTTGACGTAGCATTTGCGTGCCATCCGACAAATGTCATCCCTGTTTTTTTATGCTGTGAATGCTGCATAAAATGACTCCTGTCTATCCAGTTTTATCTTGGAAGTAATTCTAGTTTAACACTTGTGCACACAGATAAAGCAAACTCTAAGCATACTTCAAACAGCAGGACATTCAGAGGTCGACCAAGACCAGACACGTTTCCTAAAGATTCTATTTTAGTTTACTTAAAAAGAATATTGCATTAAACTATAAAACACTCAGGAAATGCTTCAGCTTTAAGTGCAATACACTTTAAACACTGCCAGGAGAGACCAGAATGCATGTCTTTTTGACAAGCACTATGATATTACAGGTGCAACAAAAAACAAAATCATTATCTTGGCAATAAAATCTGCCAGAATCATGTCTAAAGTCAAAATGCATGATAAATGTAAAAACTGCGATGGTGAAATATGAAGTGACCTTAAAACCTAATAAGAGCTGAACTGTGTCATCATTTCAAGGGCTGATCATCTGTGAACAAATCTTTGACCTTTGTCATGCTTCAACATGATGCATGTGTGCAAACCTCCACCATATCATGCAGTTTGTGGAACAAACCAACTTAAATTAAACTGCAAGATAATATGCTTGGTCACAATTCAGCATCCAACAAAACGCCAGAAATCATTTAAAAGCCAAAAGCCTCATTCAGACAGTCAAGTCCAAATCCGTTTTTTTTGTGCATATCTGATTGGAATCTGCTCATATTTAGCAAGTGTAAAACGCAAAAAAAAGGAAAAAAAAAAGTTTTAAATCACACAAATGCTATTTTTTTTACAAATCCATTTTGAACTCACATGTGGTTTGAAATCCTATTCAAATCGTATTTCTGAAAATCCGTTTCAGTCTGACGGCTCTGATCAAAGTTTGCGTGGTTTATGTAACTTTCTCACACCAGTGTGAGCATAGCTTAATGCACACTACAAGACAGAAGCTCATTGGTTCCATTTCTCCAACCAATGGAAGACTTGAGGATGCATTCATTAAAAAACAACCATTTCTTACAGAAATCATACCTCATCTATGCTAAGCTTTACTTGGCACAAGAACTGTGTGTGTACTTTCCAACATTCAAAGGCAACAGAAGTTTGAAACACTAGGACATAAGACTTCTGACATGGTGTTTGCTTAACTCAACCATGGTTCACAGAAATTAGCTGAAATCAATAATCTGAGTGCAGTCCTATTATTGAGTGTTTTATCAAACACTGGAGATGCCTTAATATGCTGGAAGAACCAGATTTCCAGTGGTCCCATTTTACCAATAAACCAGGGTGGGCGAAGGATTTTCTATTGTTTTGTTGGATCCCAAAAGAGCATTGAACGTTTGCAATGACTGTAGCTTGATAACAAAATCCCACAAACATCATTCACCATCATCATCATCATCATCATAAAGGAACACAAAGACTCACCTGCGCGTAATCTCTCTCCAGAGTGGCCTTTTTCTGGCTGTAAGTTCTGTAATTAAAAAGAAAAACAGACAATTGAAGACCTTCAAACAGAATAGAATAAGTATTAAATATTTGAAGTCTATGGAGTGCTGCATTGATGATGTATTTTTGTAGGCAAAAAGTTAGCATTTTTAGCACTTCCGCTTGTCCTGAAATCAATGGATTTTTTTTATTGTTTTTTTTTGGTAAAAGGATTGAAATAGGCTAAGGTCTGTGGTCAACAAGCTAACAAGTTTTTTTTCTACAAAATTAAATACATCAGTAAAGTAGTCTTGAGATTTTTTTAAAAGCTTTTACTTTTAAAAAAAACGGATGCTAACAAGTGGCTAAATGAAACAACAGAGGTTGTCGGAGACATTATAAACATCATGCTAAACAGGTAAACTCATCTACTCACAAATTTGCTTTAATAGTCTCGTTGTGTTTGTAATCACGCTCTTGTAAACTATTCAAACTCAAGCTTTCAGGGGAAATGTTTTTAAATAAAGACTGAAAGAGTTGTCAGAAGCTTAAAGTGGTGACGACAACCGTGGTGTAGTTCAGTTATATGCTGACTGTATTTAGCCTCAAAATTAAAAAAACTGAGTTAATTTGTGAATAATATTGTCATAAATGAACAAAATGTGTAAGAATCGTGAACAGAGATAATTTTCTGCAATAATTCAAAAGGTAATCCTAAAAGGAAAACTTTTTGAAGAAAGGAACCAGTGTGATATTAATGTATGTTTGGCCTACAAAAATAAGTCATCACTGCAGCACTCTATTGCAAAAGGTGATTGTTTTTATTTGCATGAAGAAAAACAGAATATTTAATGAAGGTGTTAATTTAATTCCGCAGTACATTGTGGACGATTACTCTCCTCCTGAAACACTATTTGGCTTTTGCTATTATTGCTTATTATATTAACTAGCATTAAGTTAAACATGTAGGGCCTAGATGACATCACCTGAAAAATAAAGCTGTTTGCAAGTTATTACAGATTGATTCAAGCTAACAATTTTTTTTTTCTTAGAATAATGCACAGACTGTGAGAGAATGATTTTAAGCTGTAAACAAAACAGACTATTTCATTCTTTCTACTTCAAAATTTCATGTTTAATTCAACGTGTTACTTTTTTTGTGACATTTGTTGTAAATTATTTCCAAATAAACCCTAGACCAATTTTTTTAGAATAACATTTACAATCAGACCAGGAATATGCATAAAGAAAGTAAACAGGGTCAGTGTTGGTTTCATGCTGAATTTAAATCATAACGTAAGGTCACAAGGATCCCAGTTGTGATTTTCGAAGCTAAAAATCTCTGAGAAGCAAGAGTTATTCATCATTCTCACACATCAGACTGTGAGTTGGCTGTGGAGATGGTTTTTTTTAACATTCTTCCTGGTATGACTGCTTTGGTTTTCAAGCCAGAGGGAAGGAGGCATCCAGACAGATGATGGTTTGAGCAATGCATCCATCTCCCTTCACTTCCATTGTCCTTTCACTGCATTACAAATGAGTACAGTCTGAGTCAAGCTGACAAAAAAAAACATCAAGTTACTGTTTTGTTTTTCCTCGCTTTACTGACTCCAATTCCTTTTCCCATTATTCCATCCCATGATTTCAATTTCATTGCATGCGTGCCTGAAAATGCTGGAGGAATGTCACAGCGGGTTGGGTCTTATCCTATGGGGGCCGGTTTGTGTTTATGGGATTAGTGTGTGTGCGTATGTGGACTCGGCGACATTGCTTTTATGCAAGACAGGAATTTCCGCACCTCCCCCCTGCCCGCAGAAATACTTCCAAAGGAAACCAAACTACAGGACCCCTCTGTGGCCTAGACCCAGCGTCCTATCAAAACAGGGTGAGATGCTTACATAGCGCCATAGTTTAAGGGGGAAGAGATTTTGTGTGGTATGTCACACATGCTTGCTCATCACTTTTCACTTTCCGAGAGCCTACTGGCCAGAGAACACACAATTCATCCTAGTTCATGGCTGCTGTAAAGGCTTCTTTGAAGACACCGGTATCTACTGCATCCCAATTCACTATACAAAAAGTCAATATCAATGCCAAGGAAATTCCAATTTTGATATCACAGCAATATTTAAATTGTTCAACCAAAAGTTTAAATTCTGTCATCATTTACACACCCTTGAGTTGTTCCAAACCTGTATGAATTTCTTTCTTCTGCTGAACACAAAAGGAAGATATTTTGAAGAATATGGGTAACCAAACAGTTGATGGACCCCATTGAGTTCCATAGTATATGTATATATATATATATATATATATATATATATAAATAAATACTTTGGAACTCAATGGGGTCCATCAACTGTTTGGTTACCCATATTCTTCAAAATATCTTCTTTTGTGTTCTTTTTCAAAGTCTTAATTTTGTTTTTGGAGTCTCCTAGAATATTAGGAGCTTTTTAATGCTTAAATTTAAAAAAAAAAAAAAAAAAAAAAAAACACAAACTGTCTCTATGAAGCCCCTCCTCCTGAAAAGGGCAATGTGGTGCTCTGATTGGTCGGCTGGACCAGTGTGTTTGGTGATTGGTCAACCGCTTTGAGCATGTTTGGGAAACCGTGAGCTTCCACACTCTACTAACGCAACTCAACCAGGCCTCGCACTCTTTATTTTGCATATGCCATTGGCGGGAATTATGAAGGATATTTTGACGTGTTTGTTCCCGGAAGAAACCTCAAAAATAGAATTGAGCCATTTTAGGGAGTTCAGAAATAGTGATTAATGATCTAAAGAATAACTCCCTTTGGAATGGACTTTAATATTAATACACATTAACGTGTAGCCTGTATTTTTTTTTAAGTCAGATTTTAAACAATATGCCAAAGGTGCCTCAGTGAAATACAATTTCTGGTATTTTGTTGCATTCATGCAAGATACATTTTCATGACATTCCAATACTGCCAAATTCTCTTACTATGTACACTTACAAGTATGTACTTTCCAATCGACAGTGAAAAATATTTTTACTACACAACAGATATATGTGAATAGTGATGCAGCCATGGGCTGTCTCTCAATCAGCTTCCTTGTTCGCAAATGCACTGCCCAGCCAGTCAATCATCTCTAGGGCTGTCCCAGTGTCAAAATCCTTTCAGCACACTGACACATTCACTTCCTAGAAATTTTCAGATTGCACTGAACAACAGTAATGTCTTCATAAGTCCCACAAGCTGTCAGAGAAATCGAGCCAGTGTGCATACAGTATGTGAAGCCTTATTTTTTGTCTTTAAAAATAGATTCTGTTTGTAATTAGAGTTCGAAGAAGATTAAAGACTTTATTTACATTAATTTACTCATACTAGGGCTGGGCGATACAACGATAACAATAAGTATTGCAATATAATTTTCCTCTTTAAAGTGATAACAAAAGTTTGCTAAATCTTCGATATAATCTTTATGCACTATGCAAATAATGCTGCATACACTTGTTGCAGACCGTCACACAGGCACCAGTACCAATTTGCCTAACTGAAAGCGCTGCTATTTCTGTTGCGTATGAGAAACATTAAATGGCAAATGCGCCAGAAGTGTAATGAAACAGAGCTACTCATCTGAACCACGCCACACAGATCATTTATCAGCTCGGCTCTAAAAAGACAATGCAGCGTGAGCTCAGGGGGAAATGCATTTACTTGCTGTCGGCATCACACGACCACTAAACAACACTGTCAGATCCAGTGAAAAGCGTTTAAGTTTGGCGCAGAATTCTCCCTTATAATCATATGCCTCATGATTTAAACCAGTTTAAAGCCAAATGAAACAGCACTGACATTCTCAAAACTCACTGAAAACAAGAGAAACATTGTGTCACAATGATAGTTAGAAGGCTTTTCAATCCACAAATCACAAACATTTACCATTGATTTACTGTAATAACACAAACTGTAACAATGGAAACAAACTGCAAATGTGGGATATTCATAAAGAATTGTATTATATTATTAATGTAGACATTAAATGTAAAGGAGTTATGGAATATAATTACAGAATTGTTTATTAAGCTATTGCCGTTCTTGTACTAAATGTCTTTTTGCTACTGTTTTTCATAACAAATACTGATCTGATCCGTGACTCAAATACATCAAATTACATCTGCATCACAACTCAAGCAACTGTGAAATGTGCATTTCTAAGAGACAAAACATGTAATATTAATTTGTGAAATGTTCACCTGTTTGGCAAGTGTTTGTCATGTTCTGATGATAAAGAGAAGTCTGATGATAAAACCACAATTAACTGTCACTCTGGAGCAAAGATCTGCCTTTAAACTTAAGGATTTTACATTTATCGTGAAAATTATCCATATTGACTGATATGATATTGTGCTATTTTTTGGTCTTTTCACCCAGCCCTAATGCATGCTCTAAAATGCTTCAAAATACCAATATTAATCAATTGAATGCCATTTTGCATGTGCATCTGTTTTGATGAAATAAAACACAAGAAGGTGTGCATATTTTAAAAACAGCACTATACTTTATGCTCAATGCATGAAGTGTTTCAATGTATTTCATAGCATAGAGAACTAGAGAACGATAGACACCCCAGGAGTGTGTGGTCAAGAGGAGGGCTGTGAAAATGAAAATCATCTAGCTTTATAGGGATGACGTGCACCTGGTGCTAATTGCATTGCCATAAAGTCCCCATCACACTTCTCCTGGGGTGAAACTGGTTTCGTGAGAATCTTCACAGGGTGACCTTGAGGTCCAGTACAGCGAGACACAGCCAGGCCTGATGTCTGCCAGATCCCCTCCACTGGAACAACTTTCTACATGCCACAGAACTTTCCCTCACTCCTTGAACAGCAGGGACACATGCCAAACTACCAGGACATTTGTTCGTTTTGATGAACTGTACCATTTTTCTGTAATAAAAGCGCCTGAGAGCCGTCTCGCTGCTAACTGTAAATTTTATTGTGTTTATAATAAGAAAAGGAGACGCATTTAGATACCTCCAAAAGTGGCATCTATAAATGAAAATGCATACACACACAGTGACAGACAGAGACACATACGCCCAACCACACACACATCTGCGAAGAGCAGGTGTTACCACAGATCCTCTTTCTGCTGCAAGAACATCCTTTGTTGTAAAAAAAGAAAACAAATTCATCTTTTACTGCTTCATCATAATCCTCCCCACATACATATCGTCTGGCTAAATGCCTATTCACCAATCTGCATAATTTTTTGTCACAAAGCTGCATTATATTGGACTCTTTTAGACTCATGGACGATGAATTTTTCTTAGATTCCAACAAAAAATTGTCACATTTGGTGTGAATAATTTTGAAACGAATATCTTTTGGCAATTTTCATTTACAATTAACATTTCATTTCATCTTTAATTTCACAACACACTGCAAGATGACTTTGAATGCAAAAGAAAATATATAAATAATATGTTTATATATTTGCATTAAAGGTCATGAAATGAATTTTTTAAAATCATTTTAATTAATTCCTTAAGGTTCACTTATAGTTATAGTATTAAGTTTTTCCCACAAAAAAACAAACTGTATCAACATCCACTCTTTATTGCATAAAAGTACGTGTTTTGAAAACATTTTCCATATAAAACCATCATTTACAGACAATGCATAATGAAATAATTTAATTTGTGATGCAGCTGCTGTCAGATCCAATACAGTTGGCTGCTTCATCATTTATCAAAAATGGAACTCTCTATTAGACTGTGCCTTGTTTACAATATAAAATGCTCCGAACAAACATAATCCTCGGACGCGATCCGGGAAGACATTAAAATAATCCATCCACTTATTTCCAACGCTGGGATCCTTCTGATGTCTGTACAGAGACGCAAACAAGCTGTTTAAACGACGTATCTAAACGAAAGTTCTTTCATTCTTCCATTTGTCCTGTTGTCAAAAGACTCAAACACATAGAGTATGTCAGAAACTGAGGCCATCCTTAAAAATATTTTGGTTTGCAGTAACAGCAAAAAAAAAAAAAAAAAAGGGTCGGTAGGTAGGTCTATATTTCTTTTTTTCAAGATTCAATGTAAAAAAATAAAGTACAATTTTGGTCATGGTGATTACGTAGGTATGAATTTAAACAATTTTAAATTGCGCAAATACGCAACTCGTGAGTCCTCATGTCATGATATATTAAATACAGCGTATTGCGCAGAATCTGCGCATTTCTGCCTTACTTGAACACACACGTCACCAAGCAACAAATAACGGGGCGCTTGTTCACTTGCATTGAAGTAATACCGAATATTAAAAAGCATTTGGTTAACAGAAAAGACATTGTTACTTTCCAACATCCTACATGTTCTGTGTACTGTATTGATCTGTCCACCTAAAACACATAAAAAATAAAAAAAAATAATAAAAAAAAGGCAGGTGGTGGTGGCTCACTTTGAAATTTCAATTTAAAAGAAACCACTTTGATTTTAGGTTCAAATTGTAGCACGTCCTCAATAGTTTGAGTTTCCTCCACCAACATTTTAGTGGTTTCCTTCAGGTCAGTCGACATGATCACCGTTAGACAGGTGAGAAAGGAGGGGAAAAGATCTGGGCACAGTTTTTCCAAAACTTCATGCCAAGTTAAAGTAGTGTCGAGATGTTTTTATGCATTTTTTAGATGTATTATGGTGCCCAAACCCGTATGACTTTGAACGGTGACCGCAAACATTTTATTTACTGCATCATGGGTATCGTTAAGGTTTTAACGGTATTACTACTCTTAACGATCCGGTACTTTAAAGGTATTCTTATCGGTTCTTTTTGTTGTGTTTTTTTTTAACATCCGGGTAATAATTAACATTTGCTTTATATTTTGAAATGTAAAATATCTATAGCAAAAGAAAAAGCAATGCATTAACAAAACGAATAAAATATATATTTGTTATGCAGCAGTGTGCAGGCTTTTTTGTTTTATATACATGAGATAGGATAAGATAAGCAAAAACAAGTACAACCACATGGTCAAAAAAAGAATACAATTAAACAAAGATACAAATTATATACACAGTGCTTTAATTTCAGGAAGGTCTAAAATAGGGCTGGATGATTAATCGAAAAATAATCGAAACCGAAATTCAGAGCCTATAACCGACGTAATTTTACCATGTCGGTTATTTCGGTTTTTTAATCCTATTAATATTTCCGCCCACTGTGTGTTAATGTACTTTCCCCTTAAAACATATTACCGCGTGTGTAGTCACGTAACTCCGCCCCGTCCAGTCTGCGACATTGAAGCAACATGAGCCCCTTTCACACAGCGCGTTGATCCCGGGAAATTGCCAGAACAAACACCTTCTGTGTGAACGCAAACACGACCCGGGATTGATGCCAGGTTGGGGACATAGTAACATTGCCGTGTTCAGTCCCGGAACGCGCTGTGTGAACAAAAGCCATAATCAATGCCGTGTCGTAATGTTGGCGCTAAGCCGGGATCGGTCGCCAGCGTGAAACGGTTCGTAATGCGCTAGTTTATGATCGAATCAGAGAAAAAAAATGCACAAGCGTGGTTTCTCGAGAGAGAAATCGCAGCTAATAAGCAAACTATAGACGCCGCTGGGACATGTCACGTGTCTTTGCGGGTTGTGTGTGTCTGTGTGAACGCACTCTTTTGATTCCGGAAAAGTCAAACAAACCCGGGTCAAATCCCGGGCCACTTTATCCGTGTATTTTCCGGAATCTCTGTGTGAAAGGGAACTCAAACACTGAGTCAACTCAGCAACAGGAGCCGCTTGTACCAAAGAAAAACGCGAAAAAAGAGAGAGACTGGCAAACGCCCAGCAACAAGTGCCTCCACTCCACAAAGCAGGTTTCGATAACAAGCATTTACAAATGCTACACAATATGAAAAGGATTAGTTTTTTTTAGTTTTATACAAGTTATATTTCACTTTTAAGATGTCAATATTTACAATAATTTATTTTGTTTACAAAAAGAACTATTTTCTACATTTTTAGGAAACTTTCTTTTTACATTAAAACTTAATTACTTTTTTATAAGACGTTTTTATTTCAAGCATTGTATGCTTTGTTTGATACAATTGTTTGAAATATTTAATAAGTAAGCATTAAAAGCTATCTGTGTGTTTCCTTATTTTAGAATCACAAAGATAGGATTATGCATTCTTTCATTAAAAAAAAAAGCCTTGCCAGTGACACATGAGAAAGAATTTTTTAAAAATAATCGTTCAATAATCGTAATCGAGGTAACTTGTTCGATTAATCGCGATTATGATTTTAGCCAAAATCGTCCAGCCCTAGTCTAAAATTACTTTTCAGGTAAGTGTTTCTGTCTGAAAAGAAATCTAATTTAGTAATCAAATGTAAAATAACACTAGTTTATCATAGATTAATGCTTATTAAAGTTTAAGTTATTCATTCAAGAGCTGTGAGTGATTTTCTCTGACTTTTGTTGTTTGATTCGCATTAATGGCTCAATGGTCAGCAGGTTTATTAGACGCTGCCCCTTTAAGACCGAGTGCAGATCTAATAGGTGACTGATGCACCATCATTTTCTCCCAGTTATTTACATCCATTTAAGACATAAACTGTGTTTAAGTGAATAAACTGTGTTTCAGTGAATCTCAGAGCTGGTCATTTTTATATTTTATGTATATTTGATAGTTAAGATGCGCACACGAAGCCCAAAGTTAAGTATACTTTTCTTGTCTCGTTGCAGTCCATTTCGGAGCGTGCGCGTCGCCTTATGAACAGCGTCTCTTGCGTAGATTTTTGTGCTTTTAATAGCTCTTTTAATGATTAAACACCCGCAATTTAGCAACAGTAGAGACTGCATTTTACAACAATCACGATCGTGCCGATTCTGACGGTATACGTTTGGGTTTTAGGAAGAAATGACAGCGCATCGCTGTGAAGGGAAGGAAGTTGCGCTAGACAGAATGCGTCTAGTTTGTAATGGTTTCATCTCAAATATCTTCTTTTTATAATCTTTGAGAGCCGAAATCTAAAATAAAATTAGAATAATATCCCAGATCTAAAGTTTAACCACGTTTGAATGTTTAGTTCTGTCCTCATTGTCACTCATTAAGCAGGGCTGTCGTGTTGTGCGCGCTGTGGCTCCGCGTGAGAGATCGCTCTACCTCTCTTCTGGACATCGAATAGCAAAATTGCATCACAGACAAATGGTTTAATATGATTGTATATAGAAATGGCTGGCGAGATAAACATGTTCAAGATTACGTCTTTATAGCAATAATAAATAGTAGGCCTATTCTTAACGTCCGAGCTTACCGATACAGCGGTCTTTCAAAATTCAGCACCGGGGCCCGTTTAATACCGGGGTTCGAATAACCATCCCTATTACCAAGCGTGAACAGTGAATGAAACGAAGCGAACGTACAAGCCATAGTGTGACATGCGTAAACCAATGGTGTAAACATAATCATCGATGACGATGACGCCACGGGCTTTTATTTAAAAGAACATAGCCTACGTTTGTATGTAGACATTTGCAACTTTCACAATACTTACTAAAATATAATTAATATTATTTTATTGAATTTGTATTAGTTGTTTGAAGAGTAAAAAAAAAAAAAATCGGTCGGTCTTAACGCAAGTTTACAACCGGCAAGTCGGTCGGACTAAAAGGAAAAATAAATAAATAATTGGGTCGGTCCTAAATTGACAGGGTCGGTCGGGTTACGGCAAACAAGAATATTTTTAAGGTTGGCCTGAATGCGCATCTGTATACTGTATTCAGTGTAGACAGCGTGTAGACAGTGATTATAATGGCTTCTATTTGCTTTTGGTGACACTCACATTCAGTGTAGCCAAATGTCCAACGCTAAGCAACTACATGCCAGTGGGCGGGGCTTATAGTGTGATGTATAACTATTTGTCGATGTCTTGCTCTGGGGGCGGTCAAATGCAAATGTACAAAGACCTCTTACATGGAAATTTTGATTTATCATGTCATGACCCCTTTAATATAGTTATAAATAAATATAAACTCAAAATATATAAACATAAAAATACAAACATGTACAGATAAACAAATGCTTTTGGCAATGTATGAACATGGAGTGTTAATGTGTTACTATTCATAACGGTCTTTTTCAACATTTTGCACAGGATACTAAGGTGATATCCACAACTACAGAGTGGTAACAGAAGGCGGCATCTTGTGTCAAAGGATTAACAGACTCCGTGTGTGGGGTAAGAGCTGGTTGCTACTAGGCAGGAAGTACGATCCACAAGAAACTACTGCATTCAGACAGTGGAGCATGTGAACTCCAGATGTTAAACTCTTTGCCACGACCGGCCTACATAGGAAACAGCATAGCAAGGGTCAAAGGTCACTTGGCCTTGAGGTCACGTCTACTAATTTGTCTCCTCTGTGAGCTACGCAGCCAAACCTGGTGTACACCAGTGTTCAAAGGTTTGGGTCAATGAGATTTTGTTTTTTCAGCACGGATGCATTAAATTGATCAAAAGTGGCAGTAAATTAATTTATAATGCAACAAAAGATTTCTATTTCAAATAAATGCTGTTCTATCTATGAATAGAAATTGATTTTTGAAGGATCACATGACTGATGACAGGAGTAATGAATTCAGCTTTTTCAACATTTTAAAATATATTCAAGTAGAAAACTGTTACTTTAAATTGCAATAATATTTCACAATATTACTGTTTTTACTGTATATTTTCATCAAATAAATGCAGCCTGTGTGAGCATAAGAGACTCTCAAAAAAAATTTGACTGCTAGTCTACACATGATTAATTTGCATTTTTGAAAATTACTGCATAACAATTTTGCAAAAATGGTATATAGTACAGCATACATTTACAAAAATAATAAGAAACAAAGAGAATGGGGACGGAAGAGGAGACATCCACAGGAAGAGGAAATGGGTTAAGATACGAGTCTAAGTCAATAATTACAGCAAACCTCAGAGTGGCTAATTACAAAGCAGCATCTCAGCCTGAGGAGCGATGGATGTCTGATGACAGTTCTTCCTCTGGGACCAGCAGGTCGTAGCGTCTGTCTACAGCTGGGAAAAACCCAGCATTGGAAACCCCTTTCAGTCCTCCAGGATTGAACGGCAGATCAATGATTAAATCAATGATTGCAATTAGAAGGTGAATGTTATGAGTAGGGATGGGAATTGATAAGAATTTAACGATTCCGATTCCATTATCGATATTGCTTATCGATTCGATTCCTTATCGATTCTCATTGGGTGAGGGAATAAGTACAAATTTGTTTGTTTGTATTAACTTATTGAACTTATTTTGTTTGTGCTGTGTCAGCGAGTTAATAATAATTAACAGAGTATTAGGGGTGTGAACCTACACTGGTCTCACGGTTCGGTTCGATTACGATTATCATGTCATCGATTCAGTTCAATTGATATCTCGAAGCATTACATGCACTGCATCCTCAATTTTACTTCAAAAGTGATGTGTGCGTGCGCGTGTTCACCTGTTCGTGAAGTCGCAGTGACAGAAACAGTGACATTCCAGTTTAAGTTTCATGGGACTAAAGTCTGTTCATGCTGTGTGGCCAAATGTTTCTGCATATTGGAGGTCCCCCCCTTTGACGAAATAGAAATTTTACAGGTGTTGCAAGTGACCATATTGTTAAGAGGCGCCGTCATACTCTCATTGAGTATGTGCGCGAGTTTGAGTGTGTGTGTTCTCGCGTCTCATATGAGTGTGTGCGTGGAGAGTTTGTGTGTGCGCGCGCGCGTCTCATTTGAGTTTGTGTGTGCGCGCTCGCGTCTCAAATGAGTATGTGCGTGGAGAGTTTGTGTGTTCGCGCGCGCGTCTCATATGAATATGTGCCTGGAGAGTTTCGCGCATCTCGTGTGTGTAGAGTTTGCGTGTATGCGTGAGCAACTTTAGGTGTGTCGTTGTGCATTTCATATGTATTTGTTTGAGCATTCAGCAGTAGGCCTATACATGTATGTTTGACTACTTAGTATATGTGTATGCAAGTGTTTCATATATGTGTGCGTGAATGAAGTTTGATTTAAGCCCTAGACGGCACCTCATATATTGTCGTCTTTTCGCGTGAAATATAACCAAACGAGCGCTTCTGCCTCGATGCCATGTTTGCTGCGTTCTGAATCAAAATAACGCAGCGCTTGTGTGACGTCATGACAAATTTGCAACGAGCGGAACCGATAAGCGGAATCGTTAAGCAGGCATGCTACCGGTTCCAAGGAATTGGTTCACTGGGAACCGGTTCTGAAGAAGAACCGGTTCTCGATTCCCATCCCTAGTTATGAGCTAATTTGATTATTATATCTTGAAAACAATCTTAACAATTCCTCTTGGAAGCAACGCTGTTGCTGTTACTCAATATCAACAAACCCCTAATGCCAAGTATTAACCAACCAACTTGAACACCTAAACTGCACAGCAACACTTTCAGAAAAGGAGGGGAAAAAGTTGATTGTAATGTTGATGACTTATAAAAGAAGCATTCAGACACACAAGTGTTGCATTTACTGCAAGCAGAACACTGGTGGGCAGAATGGCACTTTCAGCAGAGGTTGTTTAGTGTGGATACACACAAGGCAGACTTGTGGAATTTGAATGCTTAGAGTCAAACTGTAAAAGCAGGAATCTCCAGAAAAAGAAAAAAAAAACTACAAACGCACACAGATGCAGCTGAGGTCTTTTATCTTATAGGTTGTGAAACCGCAAACTGAGATGAGTGACAGCTTTTTAGAGATTGTAAAGTGAGCGCTCTTTCGCCCTTTCCAGGCTATATAGCTATAATCCATTGAATTAAAGTATTGTTTTTCATGCTGATAAAGGGGCCAATGGCCAATTACACACTGCAAAGTTTTGGAAGTGACATCTTCATATAAAAGAAGGATTTGCTCTCGAAATTGTAATTGACAGTAATAGTAGCACGTGATAAAAATATGGAATGTCAAAATAGATACATGCAATGTAAATGCAGATTAATAGATTACTAGGAATTTAAAAAATATATTGATAGGAAAAATTTTCATTACAATTATTTTTAAAAGTAAAGACTTATAATAATCTTAAATGCCTCACTGTACAATGCTATTCTTGTTATAGTAAAGCTGCTGCTACACACCGACGTTCTTCCGAGCAGAATCAGTCACTCTTAACACACCTCACACCACAGAAAAATCTGATAAAATAATCTGTAGAACTATCAAGATCATAAGGACTTGGATTGTCGGAAGGCGAGCAATTGGTCCAAAATTGCCTTGAATATCTGGTAGTGTGTGCACCCAGCTTTAGTTATATTACTCTTGACAGACGCGCAGAGATAGCAATGCGGCTGTTTGATTTGAGATCATGCTGTGCTCATTTAATTCGTACATAATATAGTACAAAGTTTAAATAATTGAAATGGACATATCAAATAGTAGAAAATGTGTATGATGTAGTATTTAGTTGATATTACTCTTGCCAAGCTCTGATTTCTGAGATGCACAGAGACGGCAACGCAACTATTTGAATGGCGCTCATTTAGATCATAGAGTTTATACTAATTCACTTCACACACTCATTATTGTGTAGTGATTTTAGAGTTTTATGCATAATATCGAGCTATGCTTTCCAGCAAACAGTGTCAGATGAATGTTTTTTCTATTATTCGGTACAATTTGTTATTCATTTTGAAGCCATTATCCATGCCTTTACAAATAAGGTATTCGGATTCTGGCACATTCCTAGTTGGAAGAACAGCATTGTCCAAAATGTCTTGGTATGCTGAAACATTAAGAATTCCCTTCACTGGAATTATGGGGCCTAGCCCAACCCGTGAAAAACAGCCTCATACCATAATCCCGCCTCTACCAGTCCAAACTTTACAGTTGGCCCAAAAGAATTCAGGCAGGTAATGCTCTCCTGGCATCTGCCGAACCCAGACTTGCCCACCAGGCTGCCAGACAGAGTGAAAAGCATAATTCATCACTCCACAGAACACATTTCTGCTCCAGAGTCCAGTGGCGGTGTGGTTAAACACAACTCCATTTGACACTCCATGAACAACCCATTCCATGAAGCTCCCGCCGCACAGTTTTTGTGCTGATATCAATGCCAGTGAAAGTTTAGAAACTCTTCAGCTATGGAATCAGCAGAGCGTTGGCGACTTTTACGCACCATGCACCTCAGCACTCATTTACCCCACTCTGTAACTTTACGTGGTTTTCTGTTTCGTGGCTGAGTTGCTGCTGTTCCTAAATACTTTTCACATTCAAATACTAACACTTACAGTTGGCCTTGGCATATCTAGCAGGGATGAAATTTCATGAGCTGACTTATTGAAAAGGTGGCATCCTATTACAGTAGCATGCTTGAATTCACTGAGCTCTTCAGAAGAACCCTTTTTCCCCTCAGAATCCCTACAAATATTTGTAAATGCAGACTGCATGGCTAGGTGTTTGATTATATACACCTGTGGCAATGGGTCTAATTGAAATACCTCAATTCAATAATTAAGAGGTGTGTCCAAACAATCTCAATCAACACTTGGGTTGGTATTATGTTGATGCAATGATATCTAGACATTTTTATGCATGACTTTTATATAATTTTAGGGATGCTGTGCATAGGTTCCATGATGAGAGTTGTTCATACAAATCTGTGTACACTAAATGCTAACTGAATAATTACTTCCTAAAAAGAAATAAAACATTCATAAACACAGATGAGACAGTGACGTGTGTGTGTGTATAAAGTCATAAACAGATAAAACTAATCCAGAGGTCAGTAAACCTTGAATGACGTGGTTTCTGTTTCCAAGAAAGATTAAGTTAACCATTTCTGGGCTTGAAATTTTACAACCTAATACAATAATAAATCATTTTACTGCATCTACTTGCACTATTCCATGCCAAATATTCCTGTGACCAAGTCTCTAGATATGACTTGGATCCCTCTTGTATTTTATACAACAAGTATATTGTATACTTGTATACTTTTTGTATATGTTTTATCACCTAGCAGGGGAAAATGGTGCATCGGATCACTAGAAAGCAAATGCTACAGAACAACACACACACTGAACTTTAATACATATTGTTATTGATCTAATTAACAAACTCGGAGCATGAAAAATAGAAATAAAGGGGGTTGACTTAAACACCATCAAGAACAAGAGTGTGGGAGAGTTAAATCTAGGGAATAAAAACAAAGCACAACAGCAGGACAAGACAAAAGGAAGGAGAGACTCAGAGATGAGATAGAGCGAAAGATAAAAGAATCGATGGGCATTAGGAGGAGAGTTTTCGATCTAATTAGGAATGTCGGAGGAGTTTGAGCTATTGGTGAGAGGAGAGGAAGAGGTCGGAGAGGTCAAGGCCTTGTGTTTCACTTCCAGCTTTTCCAATTAGTGATTGTTTGGGTGTGAAACCGACGTAATCAGCCAAGTGTGTGAGTGTGTGTGTGTGTCTGATGCGGCATCCTCCTTAGATAAATCTTAGATAAGTGTAATATTTCACTCTAAAATCAAAAGAAATAAATAATTAACATTTTTCTTCAAGAAAAATAAAGCCAATTGAGGACATTGCATATTTTACAAGTCCATCCAAAAGTTTGAGGTTGGTAAGATTTTTGAAAGAAATATCTTATGCTATAAGGCTTCATTTACTTGATCAAAACAAACCCAAAACAAACAGTAATATTATAAAATATTGTTACAATTTTTAATAACAGTTTTCTATATGAATATATTTTCAAATGCATTATTATTAATGTTGAAAACATAAGTTTTGTTCATCACAGAAATGTCTTTATCACTTTTGAACAGTAGTGTACATTGTGACATTATTTTCATGGCAATTAAGCAAAATCAATTCTCATTAATATCAGTGTAAAGCAAAGATGTTTCACAATTTAAGCAATATGCAAAACATAGTTTATAAATTCTTATAAATAGGTATATGCATTACAGAAAATTTTAATTAGGGGGAAATAATTAAATTGTTTTAATGCAAAATAAAATTCTAAAATAGGGTTTATTCTCTCCTGTAAAACTTTTTCCATTCATTTAATGGTGAAATGTGACCTGCATGTTTTCATGACATTCTGGAGCGCGTGTGAAGCGTTCCACTTTGAAACATTTGGCTTGCTTGCTCTCTTTAAGAATTCATAAATGTGCACGGTTGAATTTGCTTATGAATGCTGTGCGTTTGGGTAGGAGAACATGACTGTGTTAAAGTGAGCATGAGAGAATGTGAACTCCAGTGGGACGCTGCTGGAGTCGAGCATTACAGGTCTCCTCCTTCCTTTATGAGCACCTCCTGCTCTCACATGCCTCCTCAAATTCCTTCATCCCATTCAGAAAACCACCCATCACGCTCTATAACATCACAAACTGGCTCGCTTTCCTCATTCGAATCTGTTTACTTGTGTCATGTGTTCTAATGCCTCCATCCTCAAGGCACGGCCTGAAATCTCCAGGAATCGGTGCCATTTTCTTCCCAGATCAACGTCATGTGCTTTTTTTTTTTTTTTTCACTAAACAAACACACACAATCTCTAGGATAGAAGGCATGTCTGGGCCCCTCTCGCTCCTATTGTTCTACTGCTCTAAAAGACATCCGGGAAACGTTTTATAATACAGATTCATGGTGTTAGTTGGTGGTGCTTGCAAAATCACTATTACAACTTCTCATAAATGTTTAGGGAATTGAACCCTCATAATTACCTAAATAAAGATCATGAAACCAGCCTAAAAGTAATATAGCCTAATATACAAAAGTCTTCTGATAGCTTTGTTTTGAGGAACATTTTCCTGTGGTAAAAACAATCATATTGTGAAATCTTGTTACAATTTAAAGGAACCATTTTCTATTTTAATATGTTTTAAAATTTCAGCAAAGCTGAATTTTCAGCATTATTACTCGAGTCTTTAGTGTCACATGATCCTTCAGAAATCATTCTAATATGCTGATTTGCTGCTCGAGAAACATTTCTACTTATCAATGTTGAAATCAGTTGTGCTTTTGTGGAAACCTTGATATTTGTTTTTTCAGGATTCTTTGACAAATAGAAAGTTTAAAATAACAGATTTTTTTTTAAATTGAAATTTACTTTTGTAACATTATAAATATCTTTTACTGTCATTTTTGATCAATTTAATTCATCTTTATGCATGACATCTTTATGCATTTTAAAATTGAACTATGTTTATTGTGTTTATGTTTATTAAGGAAAAGTAATAAATGTTTTTCAGAGCCATTTCGTTACTACTGCTCATAATCTAAATATCAGACATTTTCCTCAGATTAATACTTAAAGGGATAGTTCACCCGAAAAGTTAACATGGTTTCACCATTTTTTCTGTCCATACAATGTCAACGGGGTCCAAAACAACAGTTAGCCTCATTGACTTTCATTGTAAGAACAGAAAAACATTGAAACATTCTTCAAAATGTCTTCTTTTGTGTTACAGGGATTCAGGAGGCAGGAAGACTCAATTTCATTAAGGCCTTTGAGCAGCTTGAGAGTGTGTGTGTGTGTGTGTGTGTGTGTGTGTGTGTGTGTGTGTGTGTGTGTGTGTGTGTGTGTAAAAAAAAAAAGCTCATTCATAAAAAATGATGGACAGAGTGATTTCTGTACATTTGGACAATAGTGTTAATGCTCAGGTCAGATCTTATTTAGAAAACACACTGGATAACTCAAACTGCCAACATGAGGAAAGCATCAGCCTACGATAGAATCTAATTTGACATCACGTAGCTATTTTTGCTGTAAATTCAATGCAAAAATGGTGTGTATTTTAATTTAATAATGTCGTTTTTTTAGATAAACCAGTAAATTAAACCTTTAAAATGGATAGTTCACAATCATTTACTCACCCTCATGTCTCAAGACATTTGTTCATCTTTGAAACACAAATGAAGATATTTTTAATAAAATCTGAGAGATTTCTGTCCCTCCATAGACAGCTACGCAACTACCACTTTTTATAAAAAAGTTTGATTCAATAATTAAGTTAAATTCAATCTGTTCATCATATAAAGTGATGTGTTTCTTCAGAAAATATGGACTAAACCACTCAATTGACATGGATTTAGTTTTACGATCTCTTTATGAACTTTTTTAAGCGACAAAGTGGTAGTTGCGTGGACTGTCAATGGAGATACAGAAATCTCTGAGATTTCATTTAAAAGATCTTCATTTGTATTTCAAAGATAAACAAATGGGTTTGGAATGACAATTTTATTCATTTTGGGGTGAACTAACTCTTTAATTCACACTAATATAATTTGTTTATCTTCTTTGTATTCTAAACTTGATGGTCACAAACCAAAAGATCATTCTGTCAACAGTACAAAATGATATTCACATTAATAAATATAAATATTAGATATTAAATACAATTCCAATTGAAATCAGAATTTAGTCTCAGAACTATCTGTTTTATAATATTATATGCACACTAGCCTGCTTTCCATTACAGATTTGCGCAAAACTTTTGCGATGTATTCTAAATGCCGATAAAAAACTATCGCGATATTAACCGATATTATGCGACTAAAGCGTAATTTTCATGGAAAAATCATGGAAACGGATGTTGGTAGGTTTACGTATATATCGCAGCCACTGCACCAGCCATTATTTTTAATCGAAGAAGACGTAGGCTTGTTATCCAAGGATTAATGGCAAGGAAAGCCCCTTATACTTGGGAGTGGCACATATGAGGTGTTTGAGTGTTTCTCCCTCATATCTGGTCTTGATAAATTGTGGCATTTCTTTGTTGGTTAGAATCCAGTATTTCCGTAATTCTTGTGTCTTTTATGAGTTTAATAAAGAAATCTGTCTCGTCTTCTTCCAAAAATATTGCACCTTCTGAAAAGAATTCTTTTTAGATTTGCCTAAAATCCACCTCATGCGAGCATAAAAACTTTTTTTGCAATATATGGGAGTTTTTGCGAAATTGACGCGTTTCCATTGGGCACATTTTCAATTTGCGCAATTTGAAGGGTAATCATTTCAAATTTTGTTGACAAACAGTATATCAAACTGTCTAGTGGGTACACAATGAAACAAAGAGTCAGAAAGTGTAAGAAAACAAAAGAAACAGATCCAGCCAGAAGAGTCTTGAAGGAACTCATTATGAGTCTCTGGTAAACAAACAACACAAAGCAATAGCGAAGCAACTATTTCTCCCTCATCTCCTTTGCTTTAATCTTCTTTATCCGTCAGTTACTGAAACAACAACTGTCTTTAATATCCCACAGTATTCCTCAATTATTTCCCACAATCCCTCGTGCATAACTCCCTCCCATGTCTTCCTGTCTGCAGTATCAGGGCATCTCTGATGTAGATATGGTCCATCAAACGCTGCCCTGTGCAAATATATCATACTACACCATGTGTATTTTTTACTACAGATATGAATGATTCCTCAATCATGTGGCTACCAGTAAGTTTAAAAAAAAAAAAACCTGAAAACATGATATGGCTTTGGCTTAGCACGGTTCCCAGGTCGCAAAGGATTGTGATTTAATTGAATAAATATAGCTAACTGTATGCGCTGCGTGTTTCATGCGCTGAGTGTTCTTTTACACACGAACAGCTGCGCGCAGTTAGATAAAATAAAATTTTAAATATCTGTAGTGCTTAGCATAAGTGAACACACCCATGCTAAAGTTGACTAAAAAGACGAATAAAAAAATAATCTTTTGGAAATTGATCTTAATGGCTTTATCCAACCTTTAAGGACACCAATTTACTTTGTGAATGAATAATGTATTGTAAATAAATAAATGTTCTTCCTTAAAATACAGGTTGCATAAGTCAGGACACCCCTATGTTAAATTCCCATAGAGGCAGGCAGATTTTTATTTTTAAAGGCCAGTTGTTTCATGGATCCAGGATAATATGCATCCTGATAAAGTTCCCTGGGCCTTTGGAATTAAAAAAGCCACACATCATCACATTCCCTTCACCATACCTAGAGATTGGCATGGGGCACTTTCCATAAGATCATCTCTTAATGCAAATCATACCAGCTATTAGGCTAACTGAAATAAAAGTTAAAAAAAGTCCACCTTCAAGATATTCCAGTCACTAGATACGACTCAGGTCACTCACCTGAGCCATATCTAGTGAGCAGAATATCTTTTTTGACTTTACCAATAGGCAATTTGACTTTACAAATAAGCCAAGCAACCACCTATCATCAACTCCTAACCATTCCTGAAGGCAGAAATGAACAGGAAGTTCCCTCAACACAGTTAACAAGTAAACGGATGCAAGATGCAAGTATGTTCAATTGGCCAAGTGCTCAGATCGACGTCTGCGCATTTGCAAACGGGTGAGCAACAGGAGAAATAAAAACACACAGACTACAGCAGAGACCTTCATGTTTGAAGTTACTACCGACACCAGCGTTCCAGTCTGTAAGAGTCAGAAGCACTTCCCAAAATACACTATGAACTCACCCTTAAATATATCTGAGACAGTGTGAGCATGACTGTACTGTAGTTCTAGAGTTATAATATATCTGCTCACACGGCCGTCCCACGTCATGTCTGAGTTATTATGGTCAGAGCATTAGTGGGCCAATAGGTAAACGGGAAGATCAAACTCAGAAGCTCAATCAATAGGGCTTTTTGACTCCTGGCTGAGACATTGATTTATCCCACTAGACCACCTTGAGAATGTTTGTGCATGTGTTTGTCAGCAAGAGTCAGACAGAGCAGTGTTTCCCCTACCATTGTTTTGGGGGGGCGGCCCCCCCTAAAATGCTGACGAAATACAGTCATAAAAAAGGAATTTAGTGTAAAACGCGGAATTTCACGGAATTTGTAAATTTGAGGAAAAAATAGAAAGCAGTTCAGTACACTTGAAATCAAATCGCGATGTAGACCAGTGTGTGTGAATATTAAAACACAAAGACTATTTAAATACGAATCCTGCATGTTCTGTGTGAATGAATGGTGCCCCGACGCGCAGTTTAATTTACCACACACACACTGAAGCACGTGTGACGCTTGCACTGTTATTTGGCCTATATGAAGACACAAATGCATGAACTTCCTCTCCAGGCTCTAGATCCACTCTGAAAGTCACTTCGTGATCATTTCACCGCTTCATTTGAGAAAAACTATCATCATGACAAACACACAGAACCTCAAAAGGTCTTCACGGCAACCCGTCAAAATAAAAGTTCGGTTTAACTTGACAGAAATATATTACTGTTGTACATTAGAATTTAGATATATCCCAATGTAATAATACACTAACACTAATCCAAATAAATTATCATCAAAACTGAAATTTTTAAGGAATAATCCATGTTTTAATTTGAACAGTTAGGCTAAAGCTCATTGTGCAGCCAGTTATTTGACAAAAAGTTTATTTAATTTCATATGATTAAAATTGATGATAAATGCTAAAATTTGTGTTTTATGTCTTCATTTTATTACCAGAAAAAACACAACACAGAATTAGTGTGAATTTTTTTTCCATATATATATATAAAAAAAAAATGTTGTATAAGTTTAATGATTCATAGTACATGATTTCAATTAATAATAAAAAACAAATACACCACGTATCCGTAACACGCCCGCTCCGCAACACTAGCAGTCCCCCCCCCCCTGAAAAAAAATCCTAGGAGAAACACTGCAGAGCAACAAAGAACAGAGGAGAAAGTCCGAATCCATGAATGTCTTTGACACTGAGAATGGAGAAGATCATAAAGTCAACTTTAAATCCATGGAAATGTAATGTAATTAATGTAGCAATGAGCTTTGGCATCTGTAATAATCTTCTCCTGCTAGTCTACATTATACGACACACAAACAGCACAAATTGAAAGAACAAATCAATTGCACATCCCCAGTCCCTTTCTTGGTTAAGGTGCGGAAACAGATATTTCTGCTAAATTTAGCAGGCAAAAAAATCCATTATCAATAGTGTAGTGATGCATGAGGCACAGATCACACTGAAGTCAAACCAAGACGATTTCTTTTTGTTCAAACAGGCAAATTTGCATAACCAACTTGAACCCCATCCAAAACCTGTGTGAGGAAATCCCTCAGCCGAAAATACACAGATTCCTATTGAACTGACTCGATTTCGACCGTGAAAAATCACTGAACAACAGTAACTGTGACCGTACCTTTAGACTGATTTGGCTAAATAGGTTTCATGGGCTTTAGTCTCAATAGGCTTTATATGAAAGTGTAATCCACTCTGCATTGATCAAAAAATCAACATTGAAACGATATCTTTCTTTACATTTTTAAGGGGACAAAAATCTATTGCAAGTTAGACATAATCTTAGACATTATGAAATCCTCAACAGACCGTTTTACCATCTCTCATAGTCTATGGTATCATATCAAATTCATGGTAAAGTGTGTAGTTTCTGTGCAAATAGTGACAATATTGCAAAATTTAAGAGTTAAGAGTTTCCAAACAGATTTTCAATGCATTTCAACCTTCACTTCCATTATGACAGACCTCAAACAAACAGATCAATATTTCAATAGCCTTCTTAGAGTTGTTCCTGCACATTAAACAAAGCACTTCAAGATAAAAAACAATAACAAGCATCACCTTTAAAAGTGGCATCATCGCTAGCAAAAGCGAAGGAAACTGCACATTTGGCCGGATTCCCGATGGTTAGCTGACTCATGTCTCACTATTTTCTTTTTTGTCTTATATACTGCCTGTAGTCGAGGACAGCAGAAATACAAGCTGAAGGTCTTTAGCTATGAGGCGTAAAGCTATTAAAGTGTGCTGCTAGTTGTTCTGTGTAGAGATCCAAAGACTCTGCTGCTTGCATGGAATAAAGTTTGTCCTTTCTCCAAACAGCATGACAAATAGGACTTCTAAAATTAAGAATCAGATGCGATAAAAAAATGTACAGGAGGCCAATCAGGTCATATATTGTGGCTAATATTGTGTACATAGTCAAGGCTAAATGGTTTAACATAGCGAAACGCTAACCCTACCACTAGTGGCAGTAGAAATGACACTTTTCAGACTATCCATCAACAAATCACTTGTTAAAAATATGCAATTTGACCTATCCTCATCCTCTCTCTCGATCGCTTTTGGACAGAAACTTCTTTTCACTCCATCACACACCAAAATAGCCTGCAGATTTTGACTGCACAGCAATTTTCATCCTCAGCTCCCTCGTGAGGGTGTGCCACTGTCAAATATCTTCATAAACACCCATAAGCATGTACAAACACATACACGCAAAACAGTACATAAATTCCATATCCAAAAGCAGTGGTTTTAACACGATTCCCTCCCTCTGTTCTGAACCAGCCCTCAATCCATTTTAAGAGAAGACAAGGAGAGAGAAAAAAAACAGGAAAAAAAAAAAAAAGAGAAAAGAGCAGCACTGTTATGACTTCCAGCTGTGGGAACGATTGGCCCTGCGAGCAGGAAGTCCAAAGGAAATGCCTTCGTCACATCCCGGTACTGTGATCCCAGTGGTCTTCAAAAGAAGGGGAATTCTCTCGCTCTCTGCGTTCTGTTTTATTTGTTTCACCTTTATGGATGCATGCGTGTTTTAGGCACTGTTTTCATTTAATGGCTTACCTCATATCTTCCAATAAATCACATTCTGTCTGGTGTTTAAGGTGCAGGCGGCCGAGCTGTTCCGTATGCGTGTTCTTCAATTCCTGTGTCACTTTTACCTGAAGAGCAGACGACATCATTAGAGGCGAGGACGAGGATGGCACATGCCAGTTGCACAGACAAACACACACACACACACACACACACACACACACAGTCCCACATGAGCTCATTATTGTGTTTCCAGCTCCAGTCAGCTGTATGAACCACAACGGCAAATTCACAACCTTGCCAAACAACAAGAGAACAAGTCCTGCAATGAAACTCGAACATTTTTATGGTTGATTCTTTCTATAAAAACATATAATGTCACTTGCTGTCACAAGAGAGTAATTAAAGCTGAAGCGTGTCAGTTTTGGGATGTTAAAACGTTTTCTCCTGTCCCAGTTTGATATGCTGCAACTCAAAACATGGCGTGAGTTTGTGGGCAAGACAATCTGACCAGTCTGGAAACCTGTTTGAAAATAATAATTATTTCAAATGCATGAACATAACGTTCAAATTAAAAGTACACATTATTACATCAACTGAAACACAATTTTTAATTGAATAAAAACTGTACCAAAATTAAAAACAGATATTTGCATTTTTCCACAGACATGGACATATTGGAAGAAATGTATCACCATAAGTTTCAAATGCTTCCAAGGCTTTGAACTGTCTGAAATGTTTCCAAGTTATGTAATCTGGATAAGCTTAAAATGATTATAACAAAACAGTAAAGATGAATTATGTATTTTTATTATGGGGAAAATGTGTTATTTAGCATGACAGGAATGGTTTCCTGGCATGACACATTCAAAGATTCCATATTGAATGATATCTGAAGACTTCAAAAACTATTACACAAAAAAGATTATATAAAATCTGCTTCAGTACAGAATCAAAAACAGAGGTATAAGTAATCAGCAAAACCACACATTTAGAACAGTATACCATGGTACTGAATAAGTACCACATTCACATTTTATTTTTTTACATTCTTAATAACAAAGGTTCTAAAAGGGACAGTTTCACAGCGATGCCATAAAATAAAAAAAAATTGGTTCCATTTTAGTAAACTGTTCTTAAAATAATATTTTTTTTTCCTAGTCTGAAGAACCTTTTTCCACTATAAATAACATTCTGTAGAACAATGGAAATGTTCTGTGGATGTTAAAGGTTTTTCATGGAACCATAGATGCCAATTAAGAACCTTTATTTTTTACTATAAGAGTGTAGTGTTATACCAGTTACAGGAAAGACATTTAAAGGAATTTGCAAACATAAAAGCTTTGAGGTCAACAGTAAAAGATGCAGGTGGTAGTTTTGTTTAAGACTTTTAACTGCTCACATTTGGAACTGAAAGTTGTGGATGAAATGATATAGAACACTTCAACATTGATTAAACCTATAAATAGCTTTGTGCTGGTATGACTAGGCTGACAAACCAATCTGAAACCCATCATAATACTTTTTTTTTTAAAGTTACGCTTCAAATAGTTCATAAAGAGATCATAAAACTAACCCATATGAATTAAGCGGTTTAGTCCAAAATTTTCTGAAGAGACACGATCGCTTTATATGATGGACAGATTAAATTTAGTCTGTTATTCACATAAACATTCGTCATTTGTTTCAAAGATTAACAAAAGTCTTAAGGGTTTGGAACGACATGAGGGTGAGTAAATAATGACAGAATTTTCATTTTTAGGTGAACTATCCCTTTAAGAACTGTCCATGGAACACCCTACAAATGGTCATGGTCCTGGGTTTAATCATGTTGTGTTCAAATAAAACACATAAAGGTTACCTGAGGTTCACAACCCAAATGCGACTACACAGCCGAGAAAAACCCAACGGGACCAGACCAATGAGCCCGGGCAGGTTGACTAATATCTAGGGAGAAACTGTTAATTACTACAGAAGTTCTCCACTTGGCAGGTGAGGAGATAATTGGTTCTGTAACAACTCCCTAAAGGTTAAAGCCAAAGAGGATGGAAAATAACACAGCTCGTCTCGGTATCCAACCCTGGCAGCATCAGCAGGACACAATGTTGCAGGCTGCACCATAACACACAGTATGACAGCAGGCTGCATGGCTGTCATCCACACTTTGAGGTGTACAGGTGAAGGATTATTACTCCGAGATGGAGGAAACACTAACAGCAGCATTTGCGTCAGAGAAAAGCAACAGTGCATCAACAAAACAGCATATTTTACAGGCATTTATTACAATGGAGAAGATATTCAGTTATTTATGGAAATATCCACACTGATGTCAGACACAGATCAGTGTCTTTAAAAATAGATGTTTGCTTTAAAATAGATATTAGGTAACATATTTACTGTCTGGTAAGAAAATGCACCTTATAATCATTCTGAAGCACACACATTTATACAAATCATACTGTATCCTGTCTCCTGCATCTGTAGAAAGAGCTAAACGTAATTTATCGAGCATTTAAATTAAAGCAAACATTATCAGCGTTACAACGACCAAAGCAAACGATTATTATACACATCTTTGTATTATGTTTTCATTTTAAAACATAATTTTGCGAAAATAACTGGGTTATTTGTGGTGTAAACCTGTGCTACATGCTATCTGCCTTTCTCCTCTTCACAAGACAAAGCAACTGCAAAAAGTCAAACGTCACCTTTAAGGATTTTACGCTATGATGCAATGCATTGATGATTAAAATACACGAATGTGTGTGGAATGATAGGAATACGATGTTTTTTTTTTTTGCGAGGGAATTTCACATTCCTCCATACAGCCTGTGGGACATGAGTTTGAAATCCAACCCCGCTGCTGCTGTCACCTCTGAGAGAGACAGAAAAACATCTTTCTATAGGACATATGTTTTTAAACTCATATTTCCACGATGTGGATGACATTTGGACACATTTAAGCGAGATGTGTAACCAAATGTCAGACTTTAGGGTTAGAGTACTGATCACTGATCTTGTCTATTTGACAAAAGCATGGTGACTCCAATCCGAGTAAAAACACACAAAACAAGACGAATCTCGTGGCTGCATGGTTTAACCGTTATCTGAGATCAAATCAGCCCCTAAAACACTCGTCTATCATATCTGCTTAAGATATCCGCTGGATTTCAGGATTATTTACCATCGCTGCTGCTTCAAAAACAACAATAAAAACAGTACTGGTCAAGAAAACTCTTGTTACATCGTTTCCGTTACAAATAAAAACAGACACATTGTTTCAAAACAAACAGCGACTCGAAAGAAAGTTGCAACTTCGGGATAATGTAACAATGTTGTAAATCACATTAAAAACACACACACACACACACACACACACACACACACACATTGTTCTAACGCTGGTTTCTTACCTTTCTTGGCGGAGGCTGCATGTTTGAACATTGGCACAAATGAAGTAAAATCCCACAGAAATGATACCCAGAGCGATCGAGGTTGATTATTAAGAAAAGGGGATCAGACTGGGATTCAGATCTGAATTCAGACCGCCATGATGAAGCAGGTCCAGTCGGGCAGACGCTGAACAAACACTGCGGAGTGCGGATCAGGGGAGAAAGTAATGAAAGAGAGAATCTGCCTCCAAAAAACAGGCTCGAACCGTAAAACCAGCCCAACAGCGCCCCGGACCGGACACACCGAACCCCGCTATACGAACCCTACTATGGCGAAGGCTTAGCTCATGAATATTAATTACGTAACGGGACGTTCGCTCACTAGGCGTAGCTGATTTGCCGTCGTTAGTACGTGAGCAACAGTCAGCTGGTTATTTAAATAATAACTGAGTTTTTGGATTGGACAGTCCAAGAATGCGCCAACGTCGAAAAGAGTTCATTAATATTCATGACCTAGGCCTTGGCCATAGTAAAGCTAAAATCGCATTTCGAAAGATTCTTTATCCTCAGGATGAAAACATAACACATTTTGAATTACTTCTGGCAGACTTGCAAACATATTAGACAGTAAAAATAGATATATACATAGATAAAATAAATACTGACAAACAGTTCTGGAAATTCTAACACCACTGTAGGACAACAATAAAGAATAATAGCTATTGGCAACATAGATCCTATGCAATCACATGCTTTGGATGTTACACAATCTTGCATAATAATCATGTCTAAGAAACTCATTTATGGCTGCATCTCCCTCCCATCATCCTCTACTCGGGTCATTTTGACCTAAAATGAATAATAATAATAAAAAAATTAAACAACTGAGTGTTCATCGGAGTGGTCCAAGACCTTAGGACTTTTGTCGCACTTGAAACTTGGAATACACACACAAACATTTTTTTGACTGGATTAGAGTTTATGTGGTTGAAATAAAAAAATGGCGAAAATGGTGAAATTATAACAGTATTTTTGAAGCTGTACAGCATTTTTATAATTCTGAATTAAAATCAGCATTTTCAAATAAATATTCTTTAAGGTTTTACTTTTCCCCCTGCTGTACACCTTACTAACTTGGAATTATTACAATATCTGACACTTCAGTATATATAGAAAACCTAAATAAAAGAAAAAAAAAGTCAAAATTAAAACTAAACATGCTAAAACTTTACCAAAAAATATTTTTTTTTATATCTAAACAGATACCTGAATGTATACTGAAGAAATAAATTGAATAACCGACTTTAGGACCCAGGGGGATCATTTGCTCCATATAAAGATTATATGGCCATCTAGTGGCAAGAGTCATGAAATCTCATGTTATGTATATTTTTCAAAGACACCCAATGTAAGATATTTTGAGCTGAATTAAAAGGTTTATGCACAAATTTTATTGATAACATATAGTCATTTAAAAGTATATAAAATAAATAATAACAAAAAATAATCTCTAAAAAATTGCATTAAATTAAAATATATATATATATATATATATATATATATATATATATATATATTAACAATATGTAATGATACAAGCTTTCTGGAAAAAAAAAAAAGTATAATTTTAGGGCTTCAGGTAATTTTGACCCACGAGGGAAGGATTTGTTTCAATATACAAGGAGAAGATGAGGGTTAAACATACAGTGAGTTTATTATTTTTCCACAATGTAAATCTCTCTGAATATGCCATGACAGCGGTCACAATGGAAGAAATTAAAGGGGTCCTATAATGCCCCTTTCAGAAGATGTAAAATAAGTCTCTGATGTCCACAGAGTGTATATGTGAAGTTTTAGCTCAAATAGCATGTTAAAATTGTCACTTTTTGCTGGTGAGCAAAAACGCTGTTTTTGTGTGTGTCCCTTTAAATGCAAATGAGCTGCTGCTCCCGGCACAGAGGGTGGAGCTTCAAGAGCTCTTGTGTTAGCAGATCTGATTTTCGGCCATTTTGGAGGCACTGAACATTAACAATGCCACTGAATTGAACGGACTTGCATATTTGGCTGATTATTGCTGCTGAAAAATGGTCGTGTTTTGGTCTGTACAAATCGGTCACACTGGGAAAAAACATTTCGAGTTCTATAGACTTCCAAAAGTGAAAGAGAAGAGTGCAAAAAACAGATGAAAGAAGGCGTTTGTGGTTGAGAGAGGCACAGCATTAGCCACATGTGTAAATGAAGCGTTGAGTATGGCTAAAATGTTGACGTACAGTAGTTAACTATGGCTACATTCACACTGTCAGTCCAAATCTGATTATCTTTGTATCCGATTGGAATCTGATCTAAAATCATGTCCACACTGTTCAGATCCGATTTGTGTATTCATGCAGCTCTTTGGCAATATAGCAATGACGTTGCGTTGATGGAGGGGTTTGCATTTGCAATAGAGATGTTGTCTTATTTAAATTTTACAACATGGAAATGTGTAGCATCTGTGCTGGACTACTGCGTCTCGAGCTGCAGAACTGTAGGAGGCTGGTATGCACAGCTTTTTTTCCGCGGTCTTATCTGCGCCGGTTTCAAAATATGTTATATGATGTGTGTGATCATGCAGCTCTTTGGCAATATGGCAATGACGTTGCGTTGATGGAGAGGTTTGCATTTGCAATAAAGATGTTGTCTTATTTCAATTTTACAACATTGAAATGTGTAGCATCCGCGCTGGACTCCTGCGTCTCGAGCTGATGCAGAACTGTAACGTAAGGAGGCTGTACAGCTTTTTTTCCGCCTCTTGTCTGCGCCGGTTACAAAAATAATAATTTTCTGCTCGTCCGGCACTTTGCAACAACACAGCCTTGTTTCGGCAGCGACTTTCAGCATGTTCCCTATAACAACGTCTGACGTTTACATTTTACGTGGCGTGAGAAAGTCACATAGGCTACCACGCGAAATCTGATCAGAGCGTTCAGACTTAAGCTGATGTCCTGATATGTGATTTGAATAGGATTTCAAACCACATATGGATGTAGCTTGAAACGGATTTCATGTGCTTTTTTGGACTGACAATCTGAACGTATCCTAAGAAATAGAAGAAAGAATTGCAGTAAGGGCTAGAGAAGCTAGCTCGTTCGGATACCACATTTTAACTTTAGTTTGTCAATTTTGTGCTCTTTCCTGCTTACTAAGTCCTTCTCTATATGATTTCACAGCTTCCATGTGTTTTTAGACATCATAAATTAGTGTAACAATGTGTTCAGTAGTACATAAATCCATGCTGTTGTTTACATCAGAGTATCTCCAATATCCGGGTAACTGACCAAATTGTGACGTAGGTGCAAACCCTCTATTACCTCAAGCAGACAAGCACTGGAAATATCAAAAAGGTTTAGCCTTTTATGTTCAAACCGCAGTTGGACAAATATGGAGAGATTCAAGAAGAAGTGACAACATGTAGAATACAACAGGACATTTCTGAATGGTTAGTTGATTAATTTATCTATCTTATGTGGAGTTAATCTTCTAGTCACTGATTAGCATATTCTGTCATGATAATCTATAAATCAGGTTCCCGGGGGCGGAGTTTATGTAAATTTAATCACTAACCCGTGAAGAAGTTCGTGTAGTCCCTACTAGCCGTTTGTTGTAGTCCTTAAAAAGCGATTTCTGTAAAAGAAAATATCTCCCTTTGCTTTGAACTTTGAGCGTTGTAACTTAGCAGATGTTGTTTATGCTCAAACACACTACTGATTAAACACTAACTAAAGTTAAAAAAAGTGAAATCATAATCAACCACCCCTTGAAGGACATGCCTTCAAAGAGCAGCCAAAACTACTCCATCTTTATTATGACCATTTTCTATGTATTAGAATAATTGTAAAGTGAGGAAAATGAATTGATGCAGTGATCAAAACATGTGTCACAATTAAAACTCTCTGCTCACTTTGGACATTTATCAACCAAATTTTCCTTCACTATTCACTCTATTCATGTCTATTAAAAATGTTCATTTAAAAAAGAAAAGCAATTCATATGTGATCCAAATGTATTTTTGTCCTACAAAACTGATTGCATCAGAAAGCAAAGAAAGTTTTTTTAAGATCATGGAAAACATAAATTCAGTCAGGCGTGCCTAAACATTTGTTGTACGTGCAGAGACTGACCAAATAAAGTTTAGCTCAGGTTCATAACTCTTCTGACTTAGGGTAATAATTAATTCAATTTTGTGAGGCAAGTAAGACAGCAATCGAACACCTTGCCGTTTGTTCTTTCTTTTGAGTCACTGAAGTAAAGCTGACAGACCTCATGCAAATCAAATTAAACTTGTTTTATCCTTGCATTGGAACTGTGAAGGTCTCATAGATGAATTCAACCTGAGAGGAACAAAGGAACAGGTTAGTGCAAACTTAGCTGTTTCTGTGGTTTTGCATTCCTTTAATTGATTCAGGAGCTAAGGTTTTGTAAGTGGGAAGAATATTTTTGTTGTATTTGCACTGTAAACTGGTTATTCGGGAACACTAACAATATGCCTCATGTGGTAACATCTAAACAAAATGTTTTTATTCAAGCTATATTGATTAGATTAGATAACATGTATTGGAAGAACATAATATTAGAAAGTGTCACATAAAATAACTACCAAGAGTATAAAAACTAAGAATCCCCTTTTCCAGTTTCTTTCAGGCTGTGTGAAATTCTCTTCACTGTACTGTAGGCCAATACGTTAATTATTGATAATTAGCATACGCCTTTCTCCTTTGCCAAACTCCGCAGGGTTCTTGCCAAGGGCACTCTTCTGAAGCAAGTCATAATGCAAACATGGCAGTTAAGTTTTTAGAGCAGATAAATTCAATAATAAATTTATTAGATAAATAGCTCACCTCAAAATTAATAATTTGTCCTCATTTACTCACCTTCATTTAATTCCAAAACTGAACAATTTTCTTTCTTCTGCAAAACACAAAAGAAGTAGATGTTAGGCAGAATGTTCATGTTGCTCTTTTGCAAGAACCAATATTAGGCATCTCCAATATGCAAAAAATGCATTTTCAGGAGATTTGAAACGCATATACTGTATATATACACACATGTGTGTGTAATTTGAAATTTATTTGAAATAGATTATTGAAACAGAGTCTTGATAAACAGGTGTGTTCCCAGTATTTACTTTTTATAAACCTCAGCTACAGTAACTCCTCAATTCAGTCATGTTACAGAATATGAGTCTCTCTGAATGATTGACATTGGCTGACGCAGCGGCCTATAAGAGCAGCCTGAGGCATGTAAACACACCCACCATGGAGAAATGCAGTATAAACAGGCAAGGTAAAACAGGTCCATGTATGTATGCAAACCGAAAGAAGACACAACTGTTGGTTGCTGAATGAACCAATGCAAGTATCTACTGTATGTGAGTTACTTTAAAAACAAAAAAATCTTTACATTTTGCATGTCTTTGATGTACTAAATTAAGATTATGTTCTTTTACATCAGTATATAATGCAATACTATTTAGTTTTTATTGAGCTTGCACTGTGAAAAGATGTTAAAACAATAATTTTCAAAATCCTAAGGAACTAATTTAACTAAATTAAATGCTAAATTATGCAACTGTAAAACTGTCAAGATGTCTTATTGCTATGTTCCAATATTTTGAGTCATATCAGTTGATGCTGATACAATCTACAACAAATACTGGAGGAAGTTCTAAGGAAATTCTTAGCGAGTTCTGAGCTACTTTCTGACTTAATTCAGATCACTGATCGATATGTGTTGTACAAGGGGTGTGCTATTAACACAACAATCATTTAGTGCTACTTTAAAAGCTTGTTTTCTGCCCTGGGCTTTGAAAAACAGCAGGAACATACTTCGAAACGCTCGGTTAACAACATAAAGTTAGGTGAAAAACTTGTATGCTGATGTATGCAAACTAATGCATGTTGATCTTTAACAAAATACCTGTCAAAATTCAAACTTTTATGATGAAAATGTTGAAAAGTTATGAACAACCTTAATGTGATGCGTATTTGTCAGTCATATAAAAAAGAAATGGGTAAGATTTCTGTAATACCACTAATAAACAAAGTGTGCACAATAACCAGGATTATATAATTATCATAAATTAATTCAATTTGTTTCAATCTCATACATTTTAACTTGAATATTGCTTGTTCAACAGCTTCATACTTTTTAACTGAATATATTTAATTGTTTTAACATTAAACAGATTTTTGTTGCTTTTAAGCAAATTGAATTAATTGCATCTGACCATTGTGTATATACAGGTCCTTCTAAAAAAAATTAGCATATTGGCCCTCATTTATCATTCTTGCGTAGAAACGGGCGTATATGTTGGCGTAAGATTATGCTTACACTCCTCTCACCGCCTGATTTATGAAGCTGTGCGTACCTTTGAAATCTAGGTGTACGCAATACCTGCCCTTGATAAATGCCACGTCTGAAAACGATCGTCATTAGAATAACACGCCCCTATATATTCAAGTCTCCGTTTCCCCCACGCCTTCATTTTACCCATGGACAAACGGAAGACGGCAAAAAAGAGAAACTTCTCCGACGTGGAGATCGAAACCATCACCAGGGAAATGGAAAGAAACAAAATTGTTTTATTTGGGAGTTTAAAGAGTGGGATTAAAGGCTAAAGTGGATTAAAGTGGGATTAATTCAACCTAAATTACGTGTTCTGTTAATAGTGTGGGGGTTGAAAAGCGCACTCCAGCAGAGTTAAGAATGTTTTATTGCTTAATATAGACCAATAGTGATCAAGGTAAGCATGAGTTTTCTTGTTTATTGTAGGTGTAAAAAAAAGTGGTCAGACCTAAAGATCGCCACAAAGAGGCGCGTCTCGGCACTGAAGACCTTATTATTTATAT
The DNA here is from genome assembly GCA_026230005.1 of Gila orcuttii. NCBI lineage: Eukaryota > Metazoa > Chordata > Actinopteri > Cypriniformes > Leuciscidae > Gila > Gila orcuttii. Next base: position 24,535,669 of record JAPDVR010000005.1, on the reverse strand, counting down.
GATTTGTTTTATTATTAATGACGCTTATTGTTATTTAGAAGAAGAATGTCGTTATTATTATTATTATTATTATTATTTAACAGAAGAAGAATGTCATTTTTATTATTTTGTCATTCTGAATTATTTTTTGGTCATTGAAAGCCTTTCATTACTGAACCCAGTCCGTCCGCACCACCTAACCCTGAAACGTCAGGTAAAGCGCACAGGCTCGCAACTGAAGGAATACATATGCCTACAAATCAAATGCTTTGGTAAAATCTCACAAATTAAACATTGAAGTCCATGTTACACAAAAATAAACACTGAAGTTTATAATTACTTTGTTATTGTTGTTGTTGTTTTTTACAGTGGGTCATAATACATCATATATTTTAGTTTGTCAGTGCGTTTTGTGGTGTTAGGAATTGTTTTTCTGCGCATTTCCGCACTAACTCAAAACGTGCGTACACCACCTCCTGAGCTGGCGTAGGATTTGAGCGTGCCGTACGCCAAAGTCCATATTGATAAATCTCAAAGTCACCGTGGTTTTGGGTGTACGCCAGGCGTACGCTGGAAATTTGGTGTACGCACTTTTGATAAATGAGGGCCATTGTGATAAAGTTCATTATTTTCCATAATGTAATGATAAAAATTAAACTTTCATATATTTTAGATTCATTGCACACCAACTGAAATATTTCAGGTCTTTTATTGTTTTAATACTGATGATTTTGGCATACAGCTCATGAAAACCCAAAATTCCAATCTCAAAAAATTAGCATATCATGAAAAGGTTCTCTAAACGAGCTATTAACCTAATCATCTGAATCAACTAATTAACTCTAAACAACTGCAAAAGATTCCTGAGGCTTTTAAAAACTCCCAGCCTGTTTCATTACTCAAAACCGCAATCATGGGTAAGACTGCCGACCTGCCTGCTGTCCAGAAGGCCATCATTGACACCCTCAAGCAAGAGGGTAAGACACAGAAAGAAATTTCTGCACAAATAGGCTGTTCCCAGAGTGCTGTATCAAGGCATCTCAGTGGGAAGTCTGTGGGAAGGAAAAAGTGTGGCAAAAAACGCTGCACAACGAGAAGAGGTGACCGGACCCTGAGGAAGATTGTGGAGAAGGACCGATTCCAGACCTCGGGGGACCTGCGGAAGCAGTGGACTGAGTCTGGAGTAGAAACATCCAGAGCCACCGTGCACAGGCGTGTGCAGGAAATGGGCTACAGGTGCCGCATTCCCCAGGTCAAGCCACTTTTGAACCAGAAACAGCGGCAGAAGCGCCTGACCTGGGCTACAGAGAAGCAGCACTGGACTGTTGCTCAGTGGTCCAAAGTACTTTTTTCGGATGAAAGCAAATTTTGCATTTCATTCGGAAATCAAGGTGCCAGGGTCTGGAGGAAGACTGGGGAGAAGGAAATGCCAAAATGCCTGAAGTCCAGTGTCAAGTACCCACAGTCAGTGATGGTCTGGGGTGCCATGTCAGCTGCTGGTGTTGGTCCACTGTGTTTTATCAAGAGCAGGGTCAATGCAGCTAGCTATCTTTGGAGATTTTGGAGCACTTCATGCTTCCATCTGATTTCATTTTTCAGCACGACATGGCAACCTGCTCACAGTGCCAAAACCACTGGTAAATGGTTTACTGACCATGGTATTACTGTGCTCAATTGGCCTGCCAACTCTCCTGACCTGAACCCCATAGAGAATCTGTGGGATATTGTGAAAAGAAAGTTGAGAGACGCAAGACCCAACACTCTGGATGAGCTTAAGGCCCCTATCGAAGCATCCTGGGCCTCCAAAACACCTCAGCAGTGCCACAGGCTGATTGCCTCCATGCCACGCCGCATCGAAGCAGTCATTTCTGCAAAAGGATTCCCGACCAAGTATTGAGTGCATAACTGAACATAATTGTTTGAAGGTTGACTTTTTTTTGTATTAAAAACACTTATTTTATTGGTCGGATGAAATATGCTAATTTTTTGAGGAATTTTGGGTTTTCATGAGCTGTATGCCAAAATCATCAGTATTAAAACAATAAAAGACCTGAAATATTTCAGTTGGTGTGCAATGAATCTAAAATATATGAAAGTTTAATTTTTATCATTACATTATGGAAAATAATGAACTTTATCACAATATGCTAATTTTTTGAGAAGGACCTGTATATATATATATATATACACACACACATACACAATGGTCAGATGCAATTAATTCAAATATATATAATGGTCAGTTTTTAATTTTTAATATTTAGTCCATCGTCTTGAAACTCATATCTCATTGTGATTGATTTCATTGTCTTTTTCTCTGACAGATCTAAATCAGAATGGAAACATTTAACAACTCTGGCACAACCAATGGCACCAATCAGTATCACTGTGATTATAAAGAGAGTTTTAAGTACATTCTTCTCCCGTTGAGTTACAGTCTGGTGTTTGTGGTCGGCCTGGGCTTGAACATCACCGCCATGTACGTCATCTTGTTTCGAACCAAACACTGGAAGCCCAGCACCATCTACATGATCAACCTCAACGTCTGTGACACTCTTTACACCCTCACCCTTCCGTTTCTGATCTACTATTATGCTGATGAGAATGACTGGCCGTTTGGCGAGCCGATGTGTAAGCTGATTCGCTTTCTCTTCTACACGAACCTCTACGGAAGCATCCTCTTCCTCAGCTGCATCAGCCTGCACCGATTTTTCGGCGTTTGCCATCCGGTTCGCTCTTTGTCCTGGATAAATGGCCGTCAGGCTCGTTTGGTTTCTATGGGAATATGGGCGACAATGCTAATTTTCCAGGCCCCGATCCTTTATTTCTCCAGAATGAAAGATAATGGTGGCATACGGGTTTGCTACGACACCACCAGCAAGGAGCTCTTCAATGACTTTCTGGCCTACAGCTCGGTGGTGATGTTTCTGCTCTTTGTCCTACCATTTGGGGTGGTGCTGGTCTGCAACGGGCTGATGGTAAGGAAACTTCAGGAACCAAGTGTTGGCGAAGGACCAATGTCACAATGCTCCAAGCAAAAGTCGGTGAAGATGATCATTATTGTGCTTCTGGCTTTCATGTTGTGCTTCCTGCCTTTTCATGTGAACCGCAGTATATACTACACCTTCCGCTACCTGGACAAACAGGTGAGCTGCTCGATGCTGGAGTACGCCAGCATGGCCTACAAGATCACGCGACCTCTAGCCAGTGCTAACAGCTGCATCGACCCCATCCTCTACTTCATGGCAGGACAAGGCTTCAAAAGAAGCATCAAGAACAAGAAAGCTAAAGCAAGATCTGAAAAAATTAAATCACCATCAACCACTTTATAATATGCTTGAGCATGAATAAAAAAATCTTAGGTTACTTACAAAGGTTTTTGGGGCAGCCATGACAGGGCCTCACTCAGGGAAGCGAACCTTAATGAATGACAGTCATCAATATTGATGTAAATAAAGAGTCCATTTTGTAGTCTCTGAAATAAAAAATAAATTAAAAAAAGAGTAGTCACTGTGTCCGAAATTACCCCGCATACCCTTAGGGCACTATTTGAAGGGGACAGTCATGTGTAGTGGTGTCCGAAACCATAGTGGACGTTATTAAGTTCACTCATTCAATCCCACAATGCACCGAAATAACGAGTGTACAATTGATGTACTCTCGACGGCTAGAGAATACCCATAATGCACTGTGAGAGTCGCGGGCTGAATTAATTCCCACGGTCCAGTCCCAATTCGCATACTATCCGTCCTAAATAGAATTCGAAAATAGAATTTGTACGTCCCAAATCATAATAGGCTATGTTGTATGAGTGTTCCAAAGATACCTGGATGGTCTACTATTTCCGGTCAGAATTGGAAGTGCAGATCGATGCACACTCTGGCCCTGTCCCAAATGGCGCACTTCATGCGGACTTTCGGTCTCGTGGACTTAAATTGCGCGTGCTCGCCGAGTCTACGAGTCCGTAGGCCGTCCCATTTAGCATTTTAACGCTCTGAAGTGTGCTCAGCAGCGCCCCCTTTGTACCCTTGAAGCGGTCTTCCGCGAAGCCCGCATAGATGCAGGCTCCACGCACTTTAACTACCCAGGAATCCTTGCGAAATGCCAATCAGAAAACGGATGGGAGGAGATTTCGCTCACAGACTGTTAACATGGCTTTATGATATAGGCGTACATTTTACCAGTTGTTACTTACAGTTTATACAAACATTATCGACCAGTGGTTGATATATCAAACATAATAATAGCGTGTTAAATAATACGATCGCATTATGAGTCATTACATAAATAGAACCGAATGTCATGGCTTTACTGAGTCATATAAACGTAGTATGAATATTGAAACCTATACATTTTTCTTAAACTCATTTACATTTTAATTTTGTGTTAAAATTGAACATTATGTATTATTATGTATAACTGTATTGATCATTTACATAACCATGACATCTATTCTAATGCCCAGGTGGCATATACAATTATAGAACTGTAAAAGCAGGCTGTGTAGTTCACATGGACATAAGATTTGGGAAAATAAAATAAATCCTGTTCTCGATGCTAAAGACTGTAATTTTTTTTAATGATATTTGTGATATTTTTCTAATAAAGGGACTGATGAGATGACCTCTAAGTTTATTCAGCTTCGATGTCTGAGCTGAGACCTTCTTCCTGTTTCCGGCGTGACGATCGAGTCTGTCCCAAAAATACCTCTCAATGCGCCCTCGCGGACTCGCGCTAAGGGCCCTATAGGTCTGCACTACATGACGTCACCGAAGTGTGGACTCTGAGGAAGTCCACAAGTCCGGAGTGTGCCATTTGGGACAGGGCCTCCAACGGCTAATATTGCCCACAACCCATCTGCGTTGGACGAGGATTCGTTAGAACTACAAACACGAGTGAAAAATGTTAAAAAACTACAGACATGGAGGACACGCGAGTCCTGCGGTTATGTAGAGAGGTTTAGATAAAGGGGTTTGAGTGATTAATTATCAGTATCAAACCTGACGAAAATGTATTTATTCAACGTTGTCTATATATTGTATCTGCAGCAGCATTGTGAACTTTAGTAAAGTTTAGCCATTACCTTTTAAATGCATCATTATATTCAAATTGCAAAAACATGAGGAGAGTCTCCACATGACTGACAGATGAACGTGCAACTACATTTCTCTCCGAAACGGTAGGAAATCAAATTAGATTGAATGGAGGATTTTAACTGTGACACGCAAAAGATCTGTCAGTTAAAGACGACGTGATAGTATGTCCCAAAGCTTGCCTATTCATTTGCAACGCACTCAAACGTATGTACTTTTTCTTCACAAAAAGAGTAGGGGGAGAGCCGGGACGATTGAAACGCGGGACGGATGAAACATTGAGATTTCCTTGAAAACCACTCACGTTATTTACGTCACATTTCGTCAGCACGTACAGCACGCAATGCCTATCAGACCCGCGAAAACATTTCTTCTTTACGTCTTGCCGTTTTAAAGTTAGAGCGGAAAGCTGTTTTTGAGTGTGGTTAGTGAAATCTTTTGTGAAAAAAAATATTTTTTTTCAGTCTTGGTTGTAAAAGGTAATTCCCCGAGATCTGTTTTCAATTGAGTGGCGACTTGTACAGCCCCACGCAGCGCACGAAACAGGCATTTTTCTCAATTCCCATAATGAGACGTATAGGAAAGTTGCCCTCCTTGATATGGCGGCGCCGTTGGCGTACGCTCCAGTAGCCAATAGGGCGTCTATATATTGTAATATCTCCTTTTCTTATTAGGCTGCTGCCACCACCTTTAATTATTTAGCCAGTATGGTCTGGCACCAGAAGACAACACACCACCACAACTTCAATCAAAATATACAATTTTATTGACAGCGGGGACTGCAAGGACAGGCTAAACACAACCTGGAAAAGCCGTAGAATTACACAGAGTGACTTCACTCACTTCATTAGTGACAAGCCCCAGAATCAATTACAGTGGCACTTCAAACTCATTTAAAACCTCAACTTCATGCAGGTGTAAAATGGTACCCATGACTGTTCCCTAAACCTTCCCAGTTTCAGTCCCACCCACCTTTACTATCACCCTCTAAACTAATGTATTAAATAAAGTTGTGCTTCATAATAATAGTTTAAAACAGAAACAATCTTAAAACACTTAACTTGCCCACCGCGACGTTGCCCTCCCCACCGCGGGGGGGGGGGGGTGGGGGGGGTGGATTCCACGTACACCGTTCCGCAACGAGAAATGTGAAAGATGTCGTCACAAGGTTTGGTATCAGGCAGTCTCAGTCAAACAAGGGGAAATCCCACCGTAAGTCCATTTCAAAAAGGGCAAGGTCCAGCCGGGCTCGTGCAACTCGATAACATCAGCATTCCGCACAGTCGCGACGGCACTCCTAACTTCCCATCTCTATACTCTCTCCCCGCACCCACTATCTATCTATCTTCATCGCCGGCGGTCCTATCCAACCGCGAACGACACCCCCCTCCCAAAATAAAGGTGAGTACCGCCGTCCTGTTATCCACAATGCAAACCGAACCAAGCCTCCGTCCATCGTCTTTTGCACCCCATTTAAACCTTTTCCACACCCAGCCTCTCAATACACAACTCCCGCCCCGGTGTTTCTCATTTCTCAATCAGTCCCAATAATTAGTTGCCTAGACAATCCCAAAACGCCACCCACATTACACTATCCCCTCCCCAATGGAACAGACTCGTCCCAGAGTCATACAGAATCCATCTCATAGTCCCGCGTCCACACAGGTTGACGCCGCTCTCGTACTGGGCGTGGTAACTTTGGCTGATGTATCACCACCGTAGAGCCATCCTGCCGTCCGTCCGGGTCCCTTTGTTGTATATCCGGCTCCTTAACAGGCTGTTGTACTGGACCAGCAACCAGTGATTCTGATCCTTCCGAGTTACATGGGAGCACGGGTGCCCTTTGATGAACCCAACTGGCGCCCAAAGGAACATCTAACTGGCCGGCCACCCTCCGACTTGGGCACTGGGACTCAGTTTCTGAGAGAGAAGAAAGAACATATGGTTTAAGTCTGTTAAAATGCAACACTATCTCCGGCCCCCCCTCTCCTAACACCACGGGATACAATACATCAGAGATGCGTTCCACAACTTTATAAGGGCCCCGGTATCGTCTTTGTAGTTTTGGGCAAACACCTTTTTTCTTTGCCTTATTCCGTACCCACACCAGTTCCCCCATAGAATAGAACTGCAAATTAGCCCGAAGATCAAATGACTCCTTCTGCTGCCCAGAAGCTTTTGCCTGATGTCTCTTTACGGCCTCTACCACTGTGGATAATGTGTCTGCCAACCCAGTCACATACTCACTGGCGGACACAAACTTCTCATCATGGCCTACATTTAGCATCACGTCCAGAGGAAGAACAATCTCCTGTCCAAACAAGATCTTGTAAGGTGTAAACCCTGTACTGGCATGGACACTACTTCGGTAAGCCATCAACACATACGGCAACAGACAGTCCCAGTTGGATTGATTCTCATCAACAAACAAACTCAACATTGACAGTAGAGTACGATTAAATCGCTCCACCAAACCATTAGACTGCGGATGATATGGGGAGCTACGCGTCTTACTCATATCCAACAGTCGGCACAATTCTCTATACAGGGCAGACTCAAAATTTCGCCCCTGATCAGAATGAATACTGCGGGGAGTGCCAAAGCGACATATCCACTCCTCAACCAGGACACGAGCAACTGACTGTGCCTCCTGGTTGATAAGGGGAAATGCCTCCGTCCATTTAGAAAAGTAATCACTCACGACAAGGATATACCTATGCTTTCTAGGCGTCTCAGGTAGAGGCCCCAAAATGTCCAAAGCAATACGTTCGTGAGGGCGAGATGTAACTGAAAAATTCATTGGAGCACAGGGGGCCTTCCCATGTGTTTTTCGGGAAGCACAGTCTACACATTGTCTACACCACTGTCTTACATCTGGAAACCATCCTGGCCAATAGAAACGATCTCTTACTTTCGCTTGCAATTTTTATATACCCAAATGGCCTCCTGTTACTGAACTGTGCAGTTGATTTAACACAGATGCTACCAGCACCTTAGGGAGAACCACCTGTACTTTTGAAGCTGCATCTGAGAAAGGAGGGGGCACTCGTACCAACCGCTGGTCTTGCAACCGCAATTGGCCCCAAACAGAACTATACTTCTCCAAGGCAGCATTCTGCTGTATTTCAGTAGCATTATCATCCGGGTCCTGCCTAAGATGAATTAGGAGGGCCAATTCTGGATCATCTCGCTGGGCCTGTGCCAAGTCATCACCCACCCCAACATTTGTTTTCTTCTGCACCACCTGAGGACCTTCCTTAACAGCACACACTGATATAGCTGGTCTATGCATAGGGCTGATGGGGCCTTCTTGCTCCTTGGCTTTCGCGTAAGCAGGTAGCCGCGACAAGGCATCTGCATTGCCATGCTGTTTTCCCGGGCGATGTACAATTTTGTAGTGAAAACTTGCCAATTGCTCCACCCATCGAGCTAGCTGCCCCTCTAAGCCCTGAAAGTTATGCAACCATCTCAATGAGTTATGGTCTGTGCGCAACACAAACTCTTTCCCTAGCAAAAAATGCTTAAAGTACTTTGTAAAGGTCACCATCGCTAACAACTCTTTCTTTGTAGTTGCATACTTGCGTTCCTCTTTGGTAAGGGCCCGACTGGCATAAGCTATTACTCGCTCCAACCCATCCTCCTCTTGCGAAAGCACAGCTCCTACCCCCACATCACTAGCATGAGTGTCCAATATAAAGGTTTTATTGGGGTCAGGATAAGCGAGCACAGGAGAAGTAATTAACCTAGCCTTCAACTGGTTGAAGGCTACCTGACACTCCTCACCCCACCTAAATCTTCTCCCCTTCTCAGTCAGCTGATGTAATGGACGTGCTATGTCTGCAAACCCCCTTACAAACCGTCTATAATAGGAGGCCAAACCTAAAAAGCTCCTCACTTCAGTCTAAGTCCCAGGGATGGGCCATTCCCTCACTGCTTCCACCTTTACAGGGTCGGCCATAATTCCGTCCGCAGAAATTATATGCCCTAAATACTTGACACGAGAGGAAAACAAATCACACTTAGAAGGTTTTACCTTCAGATTTGCAGCCTTCAACTTAGCCAATACTTCCCCCAATCTCGATAAATGCTCCTGAAATGAACGACCGAACACTATAATGTCGTCCAAATAAACTAAACACGTAGTCCATTGCAAATCTGCTAAAACCAAATCCATTAAACGCTGAAATGTACTAGGTGAATTGCAAAGGCCAAAACTTAAGACGTTAAATTCGAATAACCCATGTCTTGTGGAAAAAGCGGTCTTGCACTTATCTTCAGCGTCTACCTCAACCTGCCAGTAACCACTGGCAAGATCCAGAGTGGAAAATAGCTTTGCATTAGTCTAACTATCAAGAGCATCATCTATTCGGGGAAGGGGATAGGCATCTTTAGCTGTAACATCATTCAGCTTCCGGTAGTCTACGCAAAAGCGCAAACTACCATCCTTCTTTCTTACTGGGACAACCGGAGCCGCCCATGGACTACATGAGGGCTGTATAATCCCATTTTCTTGCATTTGCTTAATATGATCATGTACCTCTTGTTGGAAGTGCAACAGAACTCGACGTGGGGGTATCTTAATTGGCTTTGCCTCCCCTGTATTAATCTGATGCAAGGTCAGGTGGGTTCGCCCTAGATCATGATCCCCAGTACTAAACACTGACGCATACTGCCCCAACAACCCACGGATGGCCTGCGTTTCAACCAAAGACAGCCCCTTTTGGTCTAACCCCAGCTGCCTTAAGAGGGCCTCCACCGGCCACCCTACGGGCACCTCAATCTCATTCTGTTGGCTGAAAGCCACTGCTTCAGGACCAACTACTACGTCTGTAGACAAGATCCCAATCTTCGTCCCCTGCCTAAGGGTGAGAGGATTATCCGTTACATTAATCACTCTAACAGGAATAACCCCTTGTCCCACATTACAAACGACTCGAGCCACTAAAAGGTCACAGTGTTTTGATAAAGTGGAGGAAGGTTCCACCATCCCAGCTATCGGTCCTGCAAGGAGCCCTTCTACTACCCCGTAAATAATAGCTTCACTACGCGGCTGTACTATTGAGTCTATTTGAACAGTGACAGCCTTCGGCTGACAAGCATTCACTAATAAAATTAAAGGGAACTTCCTACCCATGACTGAACAGCACTTTTCCCTCAAATCAATGATTGCCCCATACTTAAGCAGAAAATCCATTCCCAACTAAATATCAGGGGTAGATATATCCGCTACAAGAAACTCATTTATTAATGCTAGAGAACCAAACTGACAAATAGTTTGCCACCGGCCTAGAATGTACATAGTACCCCCATTAGCTGCAGAAGCTTCGCCCCCATAATCGAACAACTGACACCCCCCCCCCCCCCCCTCTGTTAACTGTAACCACACATGTTTCGGGATAATTGAGGCCTGCGCCCCCGTATCCAATAACAGATGTACATCAGACCCACCTATTTTAGCATTGAGATAAACTCCAGAGCTGGGTTGGTTACACAGGGCCAATCTCGTGGACTTCACTAATGAGGGGGTAGGCATTTGGCCCTCTGTGCCTGCCCCCTCTAGTTTCCCTGCAAATTGGGACAATTTCGACATAAATGACGGTTACAACCACACTCCCAACAGGCTTCTCGATCACGAGATGACCGGTCCATAGCCCACCCCATCTGTCCCCGAGTCTCAAAGGAACCATTTCGCCTCCCAGATGGTGGCATCTCAACACAAGCCTGTAGTGACTGAACTGTCTGCTGCAAAGTTTTTACTTCCTGCCTCAACCCTTCAACCACTCCCAAAAGTGTCTCCATTTGTTTATTATCTGTAATACCTTCTGACACCACCCGCACTTTAGTATCTGCAACAGGGCAATTTCGCTCCAAACTTCGGATTAATTCTAATTCAGAAGCCAAATTGACAGCCTCTTCCAAGGTGGATGGTTTTGCACTGCGAAGTTGGACACGCAAATCCCCGCTCCCCACGTGTTCTATAAAATGGTCACGGGCAAATAGATCACGTGTATTATTATCAGCAGCGGGATAAGCTTTAGTAATCAACCGACGCAAAGCATTGCCAAATTCCCTCGCAGTCTCACTATGCAATCGCCGACGGGCTAAAAAACTGGCCCGGTTCCAATCATCACTATCACACGGCTCCAAACACCTCCCTAACGATGCTTTTAATACTATATAACTGCTTCGAGAGTCAGTTGATAATCCACAAAAAATGTCTCAAGCCCTTCCAGATAACAATAAGGAGAGGAACTTCAACTTCAAGCTATCATCCCAGCCATTCACCCCAGCGGCCATTTCAAATTGTCGTATCCAATCTGACCAATCACGATTAACTCCTGTAAAAGTTTCAGGCATAAACACTGGTCGTGTTGTCGCCATCCTAGACACTGAACCTTGCCCTGTTAGCACCCTATCAAAAGAAGCCGATGGTGTGTTATCCCCCTCTGGGTCCAACATAATGACCCCTAATTTCCCACCGCTGCCAACAGTGTAATATCTCCTTTTCTTATTAGGCTGCTGCCACCACCTTTAATTATTTAGCCAGTATGGTCTGGCACCAGAAGACAACACACCACCACAACTTCAATCAAAATATACAATTTTATTGACAGCGGGGACCGCAAGGACAGGCTAAACACAACCTGGAAAAGCCGTAGAATTACACAGAGCACTACGTGACTTCACTCACTTCATTAGTGACAAGCCCCAGAATCAATTACAGTGGCACTTCAAACTCAGTTAAAACCTCAACTTCATGCAGGTGTAAAATGGTACCCATGACTGTTCCCTAAACCTTCCCAGTTTCAGTCCCACCCACCTTTACTATCACCCTCTATTATTATGAAGCACAACTTTATTTAATACATTAGTTTAGTTTAAAACAGAAACAATCTTAAAACACTTAACTCGCCCACCGCGACGTTGCCCCTCCCCACTGCGGCTTGGGGGGGGGGGGGGGGGGGGGTTCCACGTACACCGTTCCGCGACGAGAAATGTGAGCGATGTCGTCACGAGGTTTGGTATCAGGCAGTCTCAGTCAAACAAGGGGAAATCCCACCGTAAGTCCATTTCAAAAAGGGCAAGGTCCAGCCGGGCTCGTGCAACTCCATAGCATTAGCATTCCGCACAGTCGCGACGGCACTCCTAACTTCCCATCTCTATACTCTCTCCCCGCACCCACTATCTATCTATCTTCATCGCCGGCGGTCCTATCCAACCGCGAACGACACCCCCCTCCCAAAATAAAGGTGAGTACCGCCGTCCTGTTATCCACAATGCAAACCGAACCAAGCCTCCGTCCATCGTCTTTTGCACCCCATTTAAACCTTTTCCACACCCAGCCTCTCAATACACAACTCCCGCCCCGGTGTTTCTCATTTCTCAATCAGTCCCAATAATTAGTTGCCAAGACAATCCCAAAACGCCACCCAGATTACAGTATATATTATGTCTATGGTCGGGACGGTTGAAACAGCGACTCGTGCCAGTTAAACCTGGTCATAGGAAAACACTCAATATGACTAAATCACTCAATATGACTCAAGGAATAAATGTAAGAATTAATTGTAAACGGATTTGTCTGTCTTCTTCAAAATAGCCTATTAGAAAGATTACGCAAAGTGCGCAAAGGCTTATCGCCGATTGTTTATTGGGCGACAGAACAAAAATGTTAATATGAACCTTAAAATGAAAGTAAATGACAAAATATGTTTGTAACAATATGTACATAAGTTACTTGTCAGATAATTGTTCATAAAAACAAGAATTAGATGAATAGTTGCCGTTTAAACTGTTATGTTTCATCCGTCCCACCCCTGTGTTTCAATCGTCCCGCTCTGGAGGGACGATTGAAACAAAGCCCAACTCCCGTTCGAAGTAAATTTTTACTTAAATCATTCTATGTTTCTACCGAATAACACATGATACTAAGAGAACACATATGTGAGTTGTTGATCACACACACAAAAAAAATCTATCTGTAACCTTATCTTAGAAAACGACGTTTATCTGAAAAGTGTTTCAACCGTCCCGGCTCTCCCCCATACTTTTAGGTCGTAGTATAAGTAGGCGAATTGGGACTGGGCCCACGTCTCACCAGAAGATGGCGCCGCAGCTGAGCTGAATCAATCATCCTTCCATTTTTCAAACCGCGCTGGTCCAGCATAATATCATACAGACATTCCTTTTTAACTGATTATTCAATTGTTTAATTACGGTTTACACATGCTACTTTCCATAGCAGAGTTCAGGATAAATATGTTCATTACTACCGGAGCTGCCAGTTAATTTGCTACGTTTCAATTTATTAAACAACAAGCACAAATTATGCAAAAGAGATAGCCCTTCCTGTGCACTCAGTGTCCTAATTCACTCACTCGTTTTCATTCACTCCTTTAAGTGGACTTACGTTATAAGTTGATGTATAGTGAATGAGGGTAGGCCTATAGGTGATTTCGAACACAGCAACATTGTTCCTTTCAGAGAAAATTCGCAGACAAAACAGCTCACGCGGAAGTCACGTTCAATCAAGCAAGCAGCTTTTTGTTGGTCTACGTGGTGGTATTCGCGTGACCAAACTGAACACGAGCGATGTTGTGACGGTAAATGTGATAATAATATGGAACCGATTTATGTTTTATAGAAGGACCTTTAGTGACCCTTCCAAAGGACATAATAGAATGTGAATTACTATATATCACGATATATACTTGCTCTTTGACCAGAGAATGTTCTATTCTATTCATGCTGCATAATTGACGCACTTGTGGTAAAGGTAACTAAGCTCTGCTTCACTAAGAAACCTTACAAAGTAGGCAGGGGCGCAACTACCCAGTGTTAGAGGGGTATGCAGCAACAATTCTGTAAATATAATATAAATAATGTTAACAAATAATACAAAAATACAAAGAGAATAAAAAGTTACAAACATACACATATTTCCTGTATCATGTGCAGGTGAACAGATGCATAATTTCCTAATGATTAAACATCAAATACACATACAGATAGCACAGATCTTTAAAGAGCTATGTGACCCTAATTACAGCTTCCATGTCACCCAGCAGATGTAACTATAGCCTGTATGTCTGACAGCACAGCTAACATGAACAGCTAATGGTAAAACAAAAACTATTTGTTTCCATGATAAACCAGCCTTATGGCATAAGTAATGTTTTCCAGCTTCTAGTCATGTATTGTGCATGCTACCTTATATTTAGCCTACCAGTTGTTATTTTACTTTAATAAATTTGAGATATGTCATGCATGTGATTGGTACCATAGGGTTTAACCAAAATCTAAATGTAGATATCAGCAATATTATTTTGCATTAAGTTAGCAAACACTTGCCAGCAGTGGCGGAGCCAGAGGGGGGTCCGGGGTGGCACTGGACACCCCTGACATGCGATTGGCCACCCCGGGTGCCAACCCAAATTTTTATTTGCTACTGGCAGTTGCTGATGCTGATTTAAAAAAAAAAAATTACGTTCGCCGGCAGCGCGGCGCGCGCAGTTTTCAAACGGACGAGCAGAGGACGAGAGATGGTTGCAAGATACCGAACTTCACCGAATAAGAAAACATCATATTTGAAGTAAGCTTTTAAGGTTTAGCATCAGGGTGGTTTGCTCCCAATAGCCTACATTAGGCCTAATACACGCATACCTTGCCGTGTGTACGTTACAGTATACGTACAAATGTTCTAGCTAATGTGAGGATAGGAGATCAAAACGCAGGCAAAGAAGAGCAGAAACAAGCGATATCATAATGCGATCACTATAGGACTATGAAGATTTATGGGTGTAGGTTGTTGATGGACTCGATCTACTGTGTTTAGATCATCATTATGAATCTTATCTAGATGTAGTCTTTGATAAAAATGCGATTTTCTCAGCTTTTTGCTCATGTTGCTTTTTATGAAACTTGCCAACATTTAAGTGTTGATTAAAAAAAAAGACGCACGAAGCTAGAATAACATTATTTTTTTGTTTTTGTTTTAAAAGCACAGGGTTTGTTGTTCTTTCTTTTGGTATGTTCAGATATTCATACAACAAAATATTCTGGGGTGCCATGAAATTGTGAAAATTAGCAAACCCACGTTTTTTTTATACTAGCGAGAAAGAGTTAAATGTTGGTAATTGGATGATGATTAGAATATGAATATGATTGGAATGATATTTTAAATTTGTCATATTTTTGAACAGGGTCAATTAAACATGAAAAGAAAGGGAGAGATATCAGAGTTATTTTAAAATAAGCACAAACATAGTCCAGTCATTTTATGAAAAAAAAGGTTGAACAAATTGCAACAGAAGCAAACTCAAATAATTTTGTATCCTCATTATGTCCTGAGTAAGGAAACAAAGTCCCTAAGAATCCCATTAGAGGAATGTTTCGAAATCGGTTTCTGGGGATTCACTTTTTATTTTACTTACCTTTTGTCTTCTGCATTCTCCTTACCCTTGTCTCCTTTTCTTCCCTTAGACTCATCCCCCAGAAACAGTCGCATTAATAATTAAAAAAGGCTGGTTTCTAAAGTACTTCTTCCTGCCTCTATGTATTAATGCTCATGGGTAGCCTAAATGGGTTCCATTCAGACCTTAACATTAAGTATTTTACTGTTATGTGTCAACAAGATTCAACAAGACATTTTCACCTGCTAAACCCAATGTTTAGATCTGTTGTGGTATTTCTGCAAATTAGCACATACGTAATTAGATTATGCACCGTTTGTCCATCTTAACAAACAATTAAAAAAAACTTGGAATACATTTTTTGTTTGTCTTGATGTAAGTAATCAACTCAGTAATTTTCATGGTGATATCTAAAGGTTAAACTTTTTACCTTATTCTCGTAAGAAAAAGAATGAATAGGCTATATTTGTTTTTTTTTTCTAAACTTTCCCAAATGGGATTCTTTGGGACTTTTTTTCCTTACTCAGGACATATTGAGGATACAAAATCAGTTGAGTTTGCTTGTTGCAATTTGTTCAAGGTTGACCCCCATTTTGGCTTAAAATGACTGGACTAACAGGCAGATCAGGTGCAAACAGACCACCCATCCCTTGCATCACCACTGGCTAGTCAGAGTCAGTGTGGTCAGACTTCAGAACCAGCAACAGGTCAGAGCATCTACCAGACACAGGCAGTCAATCACATACCCAATTCAGGAATTTAAGTTGAGATGATTTTGCCAGATTAAAAGGATAGTTCACCCAAAAATGAACACAAAAAAAATAATTATAAATTAAATAATTAGAATTAGAATTATTATAAATTATTATAAAGAAATAATTATGTTGTATTTAATCTTCCCAGGATAAGATTTTATATTGATGGGCAATAAAATTGTTTAACTTTTTCAAGGACATGTCTGCTTGATGCCTGCTATATCTAATGAAAGAAAAAAATAAAATATATATATATATTTTTTTTTGTAAATGTGAGTTTTTTTGTAAATAAATGCAGCAGTTCATAACAGACACATGGGGTATCTTATCTACTTGGTGCTTCAGCTTTGTTTTCTGCAAATATTTTGGATGTTCAACACTTATAGACACAAACAGAGTGACCCAATTCCTTCCACAAGCTTTTCCACTGTGTGTGTGTGTGTGTACTGTGTACCCCCGAAAGTAGCAGTGGCCACCCCATGTATAAAACTCTAGTTCCGCCACTGCTTGCCAGTCTGTTAACATGAATATTTGCAAGCCTCCTCCAAGCAAAGACGTCACACTTTAAATCCTACCTGTTGCCTTTTCACTATCCACTTATTTAGCTGCTGTCGTATCCCTTGAGTTGACATGCCATCTCCTTTTCCCTCTTTCTTTTTCTATTTTTAGCCCCCGACAGCTTTTTTGCTTTATCCATCTTTTTCGAGTTTTAACTACAACTTACTCCTGTGCTGCTCACTCAGCGCTCACGCGCCCCCCCCGCCCGCTCGCGATATTACTCTTCTATGTCAAAATAAATTCTATGATGGAATTTTATGAGGGCGCCGGCGACTACTCTAGCCTGTTAGTCCTTTAAAATGTATATAACTTTTTTTTAATATTTAACTTATATAACTTTTATATAAATTTATATAACTTATATAAATTAGATTTTTCTTAACCATCGCTTTGGCGCCCCCATGATGCGGCGCCCCTATGCGCCGCATATAGCGCATACCCACTTTTTGCGCCACTGAAAGTAGGCTAACAGTCCCTGAAGATCCCTGGGAAAATATATAGCCTATATATATATGCTAATTAAGTTTTCATTAATTTCTGAAAAGAGGTTTGTCGAAACGGTTAGTAGCAGCACAAAGGCATTTCCACTAGGCCTAACTGACTTTGTAAAATCAGAGAGCTGTCTTTATGTGCCAGTGAGACAAAGGCAGTAAAGCCAGTTTTGTTTTGTAAACTGAAACTAAACCTATTAAAAATCATAATAGTCAAATAAAAGGACATATACATATTAACATGAAAAACTTAAAATTTGAAATGTTGCCTTGGCAACTAACCAAAATAAACTGCTATTTCTAAAGCTAGAACTGAAATAAAATAAATTAAAGCTAAAGTTAAACTAAAATTAAAATGAAAACTGAAAAGATAAAAAGATAAAATAAAAGCAAATTCAAAACACAAATAATAAAATTGTAGCATATATAGGCTATTAAAGGGTAAGTTCACCCAAAAAAAGAAATTTCTGCCATTAATTTATTAATTAAGCTGGGACTTGATCACCCCGGCTGGGTCGCCTAGGGGAGTGGGTCTGATTGTTGAAAGACCCGAAAACCCCCGTGATCCTAGGTTACATCACTGATGATATGTCCAGGTGGACCAGACGGTGTATCAAAAACCTCACCCTCATGTCGTTCCAAACCCGTAAGACCTTCGTTCATCTTTGGAATGCAAATGAAGATATTTTTGATGAAATCTGAGAGCTTTCTGATCCTGTTGAGTTTAAACTGCAAAAAAACCTACATCACCTCATGTTGTTTGGGAGGGTTTCAAGAAAAATCTTCCTCGCTCATCCAAAAAAAAAAAAAAAAAAAAAAATTCAGTTGTCAGACACGACTGGAACTTCAAACGGCACAGGCTTCTGTGGTCAGATGAAACTAAAAAAATAGCTTTTTGGCAGCGAACACACTAGATGGGTTTGGTGCACACAAGGATAAAGAGTACCCCATGTGTACAATTTAATATACCGCTGGATCTTTAATGTTGTGGGCATATTTTTCTGCTGGAGGTCCTGGACTTCTTGTTCAGATACATGGCATCGTGGATTCTATCAAATATCAACAGATAAAAAATCAAAACCTGACGCCTTCTGCTAGAAATCTTATAATGGGCCATGGTTGGATCTTCCATCAAGACAACGATCCAAAACAAACATCAAAATCAACACAAAAATGTGTTACGGAGCACAAAATGAAGCTTCTGCCATGACCGTCCCAGTCCCTGACCTGATGAGTGGAGTGAACTGAAGAGGAGAAGCACCAACATGGATCTGGGAATCTGAAGGATCTGGAGAGATTCTGTATGAAGGAATTGTCTCTGATCTCTGGTCAGGTGTTCTCCAAACTCATCAGGCATTATAGGAGAAGACTCAGAGCTGTTATCTTGTCTAAAGGAGATTGCAAAAAGTATTTAATAAAAGGGAGCCAATATTTGTGGCCAACGTGTTTTGGAGAAAAAACATTTATTTCATAATGTGATTTCCCCCCCACTTTCAATTCATTTACTTCAATGAAAGGTTAGAATTTTGCAAATTTTTTGAATGAAAGATCAAAAGGATAAACGATGCAGATTTATTTTTTACAGCCAGTTTTGATCATATTTACCAGGGGTGCCATTAATTCTGACCATGACTGTATATAAAAGATTTAAATCATATTAGATACTTTTATCACAACTGAGCTAACATAAGGGTGAAGTGTAAATAATTTAAAGTGTAAATAAAAAGTGGATGTTGATATTTTTGTCATGTTCCTGGTCCAGTTGTAAAATAAAATTCATTAAGAAAAATTTCTTAATTTATTTCTTTAATCAAAATGTTTCAAAGGAAATATGTTTTGTTGGGAATAGTGTTTAAATTTCACAAACAAATTTCAAGCTGAAAAAGCATACACAGATCGTCCCCTTGGAATTATAAGGTTCTATCTGACATTTTTGTCAAAATTGAGTTATTCACATATTCTTATTCGGTGACAACGTATTTACATTATGTGATGTGTTTTTTTAAGTTGTGTACATTGTGGGACTTTTTATTGAAAAAACAAAAAGGTTCTATCTACAAAATCGAACTCTAACTTGGCTCTATAAGGTTCTATCTGCGTGAGCCAATCAGCACTTCGAATGCACAGAAGAGGACCAATCAGAATCAACTTTATATGTCATGTCGCCAGCTTTTTCCTCGAAGACAAAAAGAAACCCCATAAAGGCATAATGCTATACATTTACAGTAAATTAAATATTCACTAAATTGTGTAGTGTTATGAAGTGGCTTCAATTAGGCAATTTTCTTTATAGTGTATTGGTTATTATTATGAATTATCAATGAGGTTATTATTAATAACTATTATTATTATAGTTATTATTATTTGAATTATACAAATATGCAGTGAGTAAATTGAATATTTAAAAAAAACATTTGTGTGTGTGTGTGTGTGTGTGTGTGTGTGTGTGTGTGAGAGAGAGGGTGTGTGTGTGTGTGTGTGAGAGAGAGGGTGTGTGTGTGTGTGTGTGAGAGAGAGGGGGTGTGTGTGTGTGTGTGTGTGTGTGTGAGAGAGAGGGTGTGTGTGTGTGTGTGTGTGAGAGAGAGAGGGGGTGTGTGTGTGTGATTAAAAAATTAATCTGACATTATTTTGTGATCATATAGTCAGTGAATCATTTTTCAATGATTATTAAACTTTATGAATTAATTTGCTGAAGCATGTCGATTTTCTTGTAGTTTTTAAAGTCTTAAAATGTCTTAATTTTTACAATATTAAGCCTTAAAGGTCAAATAGTTAACAATTTCATTGATGGTGTCTTAATTATAACAATAAACGTTAGCATGTTATTTCAGCCATACTGATGTCTAGAGAGAAAGCCATTATACCTGGCCCACTTTAGCTGGAATAAAGTCCTGCTCAGATGTATTACAGTAGCTGCTTTCTGTCTAAACAAAAGAAAGATTAAAGTAACAATTGCAATAATGTGTTTAATTACCCACCAAATTGGTAACGAAAATTAAGATTCTGCACTGGACAAAATATTTAGACCTACCTTGCTTAATTTGAAATGTCCTAAATACATGGAAGTGCTAAAAAATATTAAATAAATGTCATAGAAAGGATAAAATTTAACTTTCTAACACATGTTGAGATATTGTTACAACATTAATTTTATATTTCATGTTCAAATAATGTTTTGGCAGATAGAACCTTATAATTCTAAGCGAAAAGTGTTTTTTTAGAATTAGAAGGTTCTATCTGCATTTGACCCATTTAAAAAAAAAACATTTACAAATTTGAGAGGGTTTTGATATTGTACATTTAGAATACATTTAGGGTCCCTGTTATTTTCATGTTTGAAAGAAACTTGTTCCCCATATAAATTTTCCTATATGTAATGCAAAAACTTTGAAGCTCAATATCTCAAAACTGCTCAGAACGCAGATAGAACCTTATAATTCCAAGGGGACGAGATTCATACTTCAAAAATCCTTTGTATACCACCCAGGCTCCTTTGGCATACTATTTTAGTCTATTATAATTACACAATAATTGTGTACTATTTGGAATGGATACAATATGAATTGGGCACAGATTGAAATTGCTCAATGCTATGATCGGAATAGCATAACATACCATACTAGCCTACTCTTACCATTTTTACAGTACACAGTAAATACTGTAGACAGTATACACATTTTAGAATAATTTACACAGAGGCAATAATGTAGCATTTTTGAAACTTGTTTCATAATGCCTCCTGTTTTACATAATATTTATTTAAATATTTGGCAGTATATTCTGCAGAGTTCCATTCCAAACAGTGTTTTGTTTCACTGGTCTGACTGTGAACTTCTGGCTCAACCATAATATGGAGCTAGAATTGTGTCTTTATTACATGCGAGAAAATAAATGATCTGAGAGAGAAAAAAAAAGTTTGAGAGTAAAAGTTATCACACTGATAGCAAAAAAGCATTTCATGAGAGAAAAAATATTATCTGAGAGAAAAAGTTTTCATACCAATAGCAAAAAAATATAATATATGAGATTAAAAAAATTATTTTTTCACTGAACATAAAAAAATATAAATTTGAAATTTTTTAAATTATTTTGGAGAAAAAAATCTCTCTCAAAATACTTTGAAAAAAAATCTCAAATATATATTTTTTTGCTATCAGTGTGAAAACATTTTCTCTCTAAAAAAAAAAGTGTTTCTCTCAAAACGCTTTTCTTTGCTCTCCTTGCAATTTCTTGCTCTCCTGTCAGGATTTTGCTTTTGCTGTGAAAATTGTGTCATGGGCAGTGTTGGGCAAGTTACTTTTAAAAAGTAATTAGTTACAGTTACTAGTTACTTCTTCCAAAAAGTAACTAAATTAGTAACTCAGTTACAAATTTTAAAAGTAACTAGTTACTTATGAAAGTAACTATTGCGTTACTTTCAAGTAAAATTAAATTTTAAATGCTCAAATGTGACCCCACCTCTACCCCTCTTTAACGGAACTTAAAATACATGTGCATGTTCAATTATTTATGATAAATTTGAATATTATAATGAAATGGACACTTAATACAATACATTATTAACAGAAACATGAAACATTGTACACGCATCTAAAAAAAAAAATGTTGCTGTGGGACAAAGTGAGACTAGCCTCCAATCAAACGCCATGTATGTAGATATTATGTTTATATAGTGGATCAATGCAAATAACACAATAGATGTTTTGGAAATTTTGATATTTATTGCCCCTCAACAGGCCACAACTGGGCAAAATTAAATTAAGCTTGTTAAGCTCGTCGCCATACCTGTCTCTCGTTGACTGACTGGCTTGTGTTGTTCCTTGTGTGTCCTGTCCTGCCCGACTATGCGTTATGATGGGTCGTTCGCAATTCATGAGCGTTAGCCTTAGTGATGATGGGTCGTTCGCGAATGAGCGTTAGTGATGATGGATCGACTCGTTCGCGAATGAGCTTTTGATGGGTCGTTCGCGATTCGCGAATGAGCCGACTCTAAGAGCCGGCTCTTTTAGGTGAACGTTGGGAGCTGGCTCGCATATCTGAAGAGCCGACTCTATTTTTACAAATTTAGCCTATAGAAATTAAATAATTATGTAATACAAATTGAAATATTTTAGTCAAAGTCATTTAAAGAGCCGTTTGTGAGCCAAAAGAGCCGGCTCTTTTCAGTGAGCTGAGTCAAAAGAGCCGAATGCCCATCACTACTATGCGTGCTTTCGAACACCCGCCCAACTCTACCTCTGATTGGCTTACAATGACATTTTACTCTACCTTATAGCCAATCGTCAGCATTTATGCGCTTGTCTCGTGCTCTGCCCACTAACCAAGGAAGAACAGTAAAAAAAGTATTTGCCTCTCGCTCAGAGATCTAGTTGGTCTGATGAAAAAAAAAAACAGCTTCATCAGTTATAGTAACGCGCCGCATTTTTTGGCAGTAACGGTAACGGCGTTATTAAGATGAGAAGAGTAATCAATTAGATTACTCGTTACTGGAAAAAGTAATGCCGTTATTCCCATCACTGGTCATGGGCGGGGCCACGTTCCTATTGGCCAGTCGGGTGAGCATAGTCTTGTCTTGGGAGTTGAACTGAATCATTACACCATTGTTCGGTTCACCTAGATAGATGCCACCTCTGCCTTAAACCTGGTTCACACGGGACGATTTTACAATTGTCGGCCGATTTTCCAAACCTGAGAGACCCCACACATGGCGATAAAAAATCACGGGTCTAACAGTTTTGGTCGTACCGTGTGTGGTGTGCAGCCACACGGCAAAATCAACACATCACACACGAACCGATTTGACTCCCGAGCATTCCCAGGTCAGACGGAAAATCTCGCAAAATCCCTTGAGATCAAACGTGACTTCAGAGTAAACAATCATGGTGGACGAAGACGATGCAGTGGCGATAGTTTGTAGTTTGTTTTTAACCGAATCCATCTCCGACGTCCACCGGACTTTCTGGTGCGCCATGCCTTTGGCTGT
This sequence comes from Gila orcuttii, assembly GCA_026230005.1. Classification (NCBI taxonomy): domain Eukaryota; kingdom Metazoa; phylum Chordata; class Actinopteri; order Cypriniformes; family Leuciscidae; genus Gila; species Gila orcuttii. The sequence continues at coordinate 24,512,398 of JAPDVR010000005.1, read as the reverse complement.
TTTGATTTTGTTTCTCGGTGCTTCCTCTGCGCCTCGTCACCTCGCTTTCTGATTGGCTACGCTACAGTCCACAGGCTGCGTGGTCGTTTGTCCCCGGGGGACACCGCACACGAGGAGAAATCGGGCCAAAATAATCCAACATGTTGGATATCTCCGATTTGAGATCGGAGCGGTCCCGACGTCCTTCCGAGCAGACGAGAGCACTCTTAATACACCACACACGGCAGGAATATCTGATCAGATTATTTTACGATAATCTAATTATCCTGCCGTGTGAACCAGGCTTTAGTTGAGCACGGACACTCCAATGTTTGGGTAAGATGATGACACACACACAACTCGATGGGTGGCTGGCTGAGCAAGTTCAGCATCACTGAAGATTAAACATTAAAAAATAGCACTCATATTCATGAATGAATGTGTATTATATTATTAGCTTGCTAATCGCTAGTAAAGCTAATCGTTAATTAGCCATCATGCTAGGTAAACTTGCAAACTCACCTGGTTTATACTATTTTTAAATCAAATGCCAAATGAATGTTTTGATTTAGATAGTTTCACTCCTTATTTAGTGAGTAGTGAGCTAGTTTCTACCTTTGCACTTGCTAGCAACTGCCGTATGTTAATATGTTGCTTTAGGCACTTATATGGCATTGCATTCTCAAAGCTAACACAAATGTCGTGATAAGAATTACTTTTATCTTAAGTGACTGTACATTGAAGGTTAGGCTTTGTTATCCTGTAAGCTGAACCCATGACTTTGTCATTGCTCTACAATTTCATAAGAAAAAAAATCTATTTATATATTAAGTATGTATAATTATATATAATATAAATTATATTTAAATATAAAAATGTATATAAACATGGAAATATTTTTTAAATATATACATGCATGTGTGTGTATTTATAAATACATAATTATTATACACAGTACACACACATATATGATTTAAACAAAAACTTTTATTCTGCAAACGATTAGTCGTTTTTCAGCCCTAGTCATATGACACACCCACTTTGGAAAATGTTGCCATTGTCTTATTATTCTGACCATGCCCATTTAGGAGACATGGTGGCAAAAGTTCTGGTTGCAGATTTATCCATCTCTAAAGTAAAAATATATCTGGCCTCATGGATTAATGAAAAAGATTGTTTTTTATGGCATCATGAATTTACTGTCATACTTGCCTTCATATCAAGGACACAATCGGGAATGTCAGAGTAGCTGCTTGTGACTGAGAGACCATAATCTCTCATCCTCCTACACAGGGTGGATCTTGAAATACCATGAGCATTAGCCAGAGTGGTCAATGGTAGGTTGGTGCTTAAAAGACTTTCAATAACATCCCTACTGATACTCAATCTAGGTTGCCCCACACTTCCATTCCACTCGACTACAGCTACATTGTCAACTAAAGGGGTGACGGGAGTGTTGGAAAGCACAGCCTTGATTACCTCATTGAGCTGCTCAAAGCCAACTATAACACATTGAGGAATATCCATATAAGCTGCCCCTGCCCATAAAAACTGCAGTTCCTGATAGGTGATAAAGTGGAGATATTCAAAATCAATGGGCTCCCTACTGATTACAGCAGCCAGTCTATCCCTGGCCCTTCTTAATAGCTGCCACCTAATTGATTCCTGCAAGAGGAAAAATAGAAAACAAAATCAACAAGGAGATGAAGTGCAGATAGGCTACAGATAATTCAATGTTTGGGTAAAGAGGGCCTCATACCTGAACTCTGGGAAGGTGTTGCAGTCTCGGCTTCATGTGCATCAGACTGAAAGGGATTATGCATGTAAGGACACCTTAAAAACATATTGTGTGGCAACAGCCCTGAAATAAACTTTGCAATGGCTTACCGGAGGTTGTGTGCGGTCACTGAGGTGATTTTCCACGCTGGAAATAAAAAGCAGCAAGAATGCACATTACAATGACAGTAACTTTTTATTTTATGTAAACATGTCAAAATATTTAGAATAAGCCCTATGTAGCTGAGTTTGCAAGCTACACATGCATTGTAGCTAAACGTGTAGTGCAACAACCATAAAAAGACTATTTTTATAAGGGTGGTAAAACACATTTTTTCAAAGGCTTGATTGTGATTGTGGGGTGCACTGCAACATGTGTTCACGCTTCGTTTTTAAAAAAATGCATTATTTTTTATATATTTTACCTTTATTCTACACTGCTCTGTCCCTCCTTATAAAAACGGTCTGATGGTTTCCGGGTTCTATGAAGCCAGTCCCTCAAAAATACGCAATGGGCTCAGATTGGTTAGCTGGCCCAGTGTGTTGTGATTCGCTAACAGCCTAGTGCACGTTTTTCGGAAACGTCACGCCCCTTACCTTTACCGGTAGTTTGTGCTTTGATGTATTATAAACAATGGCGTCAATAAAACCAATCGGACCCAGAGAATGTTAGTGAAGATGATCGAGCAGAACCTGTTCAAGAACGGCTGTTAAACAACGTTTCAGAAAGGTTTATTTTTTGTTGTTCTCTCATTACTTTTTAGATACGCTGTTATTTAATTGTACTAATTATCGTAGTATTACAAAAAATAAGCTTCATAAACAAGAATTTCATATAATCGTTCTAACAAATTATACTACAGTCCTCAAAGGGATTTTTTTGATGTAGTGTTACAAATTTATTAAATGTTTAATTTAGGTTCAACAGTATTTTAACTGAGAAAGTTCACACAAGTGTTTACCATCTTGAGGCATAGATGATGACATTTTTGTTACTTCTAATGTTATCAGGTCTGAGGAATCTCAGGGAACGGGCTGACTTCTGTCTTTTATTTACCTGCTTAGCATTCAGAGGCTCTGAGTTACACTGTCATACTAATGTTATCAGGTCTGAGGAATCTCAGGGAACGGGCTGACTTCTGTCTTTTATTTACATGCTGTGTTTCAGAGGCTCTGAGTTATACTGTCATGCTGATGTTTCAGAGTGTCTCCACCTCTATGTAAATCCCTCCCCCTTGAAAGATATAAACACTGTGTTTGAGCTATTGAGTTTAGACTTGGATGACTACAGCATTGCAACAGCAAAGTCCTCAATAAAGAGTAACTTCTGCTTTGAAAGATATCCCAACGTCTCCTGGTCTCTGAAGAAAAAGTTTCCAACAGTTTTGGCGCCGTGACCCGGATAGAGCTACTCACCTGAATCCAGATTGAAACTTCAAGCTCAACAAAGATCTGACTGAGTTTCCAGACTGAATCTTTCTGTAAAACCAAGAGTTGGTGAGTGTTACTCTATCCAAAAGAACCATTGAGACCAGTACAAATGTGTTATCCTCTGTGCCGTCAGAGAAGAGTTAGAGTTCCCTTTCGAGAGGTCTCTCCTATTGCGTAAGTAGCTTACGCTATGGGAAAACTCCTTTTCTCGAGAATATTGAAGTCTTTATGTAAAACGCATTGCAGCTGCACAGCTGACAGCAATGAACGAAGGAACTCGGTCATTGGCTGTGCTGCGGCAACTTGCTCGAACCAATGACGGGGCGACTCTGAATGCGCGACCAATGAGCGCGCTTCGCGCCCGCGCGCGTCAGAGCCCGCCAAGATGGGCGTGGCCAAGCTATATATTGGGCGCCCCGTCATGAGAGTTCTTTAGATTTAATCTCCTTCAGCGAACACCTTCTTCGCTGGATCCTCCGGATTATTGGAAGCCTTCGCCGCCGTGGAAAAGCATACCAGCGGGATTGCTACGAGGACGTCGGCACCTTCAGCCGCCTTCAAGCACCTCCTACTGAGCCATCCGGCGCGCCATATACGCAAGTATTTTACATCTGTCCGCCCCGCGACATTTGTGAAAGAGCAATTTTCCAATAAGGCGTTGTTTCAAATGCCTTCCTGCGTGTCGTGCAGAGACCTTCTCCCGGACGGGGATCGTCACATCATCAAGCACTAATGATTCGCTCGTTCAGAATGTTAACAACCAAGCATATCCTCGCGCAAGTGCGCCCAGGAGATTGGTTTCTCTCAGTGGATCTGAAAGATGCTTACTTTCATATTCCAATAGCGCCTCATCACAGGCCGTTTCTGAGATTCGCTTTCGAGGGACAGTCATACCAGTACACAGTACTCCCGTTCGGCCTGTCCCTGGCTCCCCGTACATTCACGAAATGTATGGATGCAGCACTTTCCCCCCTAAGACGAAGGGGAGTGCGAATACTGAATTATCTCGACGATTGGCTGGTTCTAGCACAATCAGAGAGTCAGCTAATAACACACAGATCTTGGATTATCAGCCATTTAGAATGCCTGGGTCTAAGAATCAATTTTGCAAAAAGCATACTATCTCCCAGCCAGAGAATTTCTTTCCTGGGAATAGTTCTAGACTCGATGCAAATGACAGCGCGTCTCTCATCGGAGCGCGCGCTCACCATCCGGCGCCTTGCAACATCATTCAGAGCGCGCGTGCGCGCCCCCGTCAAACGGTTTCAGAGGATGCTCGGTCTCATGGCCTCAGCATCGGCCGTACTCCAGCTAGGATTGTTGCATATGCGCCCTCTCCAACGCTGGCTCAAGAGCCGCGTCCCTACTCACGCGTGGCGTTCGGGCCACTTTTTAATCAGAGCGAACCACGGCTGTATAAAAGCCCTGACGCACTGGAAAGCCGCCAACTGGTACCAGTCAGGCGTGAGTCTGGGTGTGAACACAAGGAGAAAGATGATAACGACAGATGCCTCCAAAATAGGTTGGGGGGCCCTTTACGAGGGCAGGCCTGTCTCCGGCTTTTGGTCAAACCCGGAGAAGCGCCTACACATAAACTGTCTGGAAATGAAAGCGGTCGCTTTGGCTCTCAGAGCCCTGCTCCCACATCTAAAAAACGAACACGTCCTGGTCCGAACGGACAACATGACGGTAGTGTCGTACATAAATCGCCAGGGTGGACTCAGGTCGAGCTCCATGCATTCAATGGCCAGGAGACTCATTTTATGGTCCCAGCACAACTTGCGCTCGCTGAGAGCAGCGCATGTGCCAGGCGCCCTGAACCAGGGGGCAGACATGCTATCCAGAGACAAGATTCTCCCAGGAGAATGGGCTCTCAACCCTCTGACGATTCAGTGGTTATGGAAAACCTTTGGCAAAGCGGAGATCGACCTCTTCGCCTCCAAGGAGAACGCGCACTGCTCTCTTTTCTTCACGAAAAGCACGGACGCGCTCGCCCAGAGCTGGCCGAGCCGCCCCTTATATGCCTTTCCCCCGATCGCGATGCTGCCACAGGTCATCAGTCGGGTCAGAGAGGAGGGAAACGCAGTGCTGCTGATAGCCCCACTCTGGAAGAACCAAACATGGTTTCCAGATCTGATGCAAATGAAATCTGCACCACGGCCGATTCCACTGAGGCCAGACCTCCTAAGTCAGGCCAGCGGGATGATATTTCATCCCCGCCCCGATCTGTGGGCCCTTCATGCATGGCCCCTCAACGGGTTCCCAGGAACCTCGCGAGCGGAGCACTAAAAACCATCGCTGAGGCGCGGGCGCCCTCCACATGACGCTTATATGCCCAGAAATGGAAAGTGTTCAGTGACTGGTGTAATACCAAGGGCCTGAACCCTGTAACATGCGAGATTACGAGTGTACTCGTTTTCCTACAAGGGCTTCTGGAGGCGGGCCGCACCCCCTCCACGCTCAAAGTATATGTGGCTGCCATCACAGCGTCACACGACCTTGTAATGGAACGTCCATTGGGAAGAAACGACCTAATTATTCGTTTCCTAAGGGGCGCCAGGAGGATGAACCCTTCACGCCCCCCCCTCAGTGCCGATCTGGGACCTAGCTACGGTCCTAGACGCTGTTAAAGGGCCCCCGTTCGAACCACTCCGAACCGTGCACCTTAAACAGCTCTCGCTCAAGACGGCGCTCTTGCTGGCACTCGCCTCGGTCAAGAGAGTGGGCGACCTGCACGCGCTTTCAACAAGCGCTGCCTGCCTAGAATTCGGACCTAACGACTGCAGGGTCGTCCTTAGACCGAAACATGGGTATATTCCTAAAGTGCTCACCACTCCCTTCAGAGCACAGGTTATCTCCCTAACTGCGCTTTCGTCTCCAGCAGACGAACACGACGCTAATCTACTCTGCGACCGTTAGGGCTCTCAGAGTGTATTTGGAGCGTTCTGCCCTATTCAGACAGACAGAACAACTGTTTGTATGCTTTGGCGGCCGCACGAAAGGTTCCGCCGTTTCAAAGCAGAGAATCTCTCACTGGATAGTCGAAGCTATAGCGCTGGCTTATGAAGCTAAGGGACTTCAATGCCCCTGGGGAGTCAAAGCACACTCCACCAGGAGTGTGGCTTCTTCCTGGGCATGGTCGAGCGGGATACCGATCGAGGATATTTGTGCGGCGGCAGGCTGGGCCTCACCGTCCACATTTATCAGATTCTACAACCTACAGGTCCCGACATTGCATTCCAATGTGCTATCAGCATAATGCTATTTGAACTGCGAGTTCGTATCTAGATTATGTATGTGCTTGTGTCACACTGAGCGCCTTCTAGCCGCTCTGTATTTTTTCCCACATATAAAGCTCGCCTCTGCCGGCTAGTTGGATGATAACTTTGCTTTTTAGCTCAGGCACCTGCCTCTGGCTATCATAAGGCGAAGTTCAGCACGCACGGCGTTTTGCATGGTGTGCCCATAGCGTAAGCTACTTACGCAATAGGAGAGACCTCTCGAAAGGGAACGACTCGGTTACTAACGTAACCTCGGTTCCCTGAGAGGAGGGAACGAGTATTGCGTAAGCTGCCGTGCTTGTGCTTGGTTAGTTCGCTTCAGTCGTTTTAACCTAAAGAACTCTCATGACGGGGCGCCCAATATATAGCTTGGCCACGCCCATCTTGGCGGGCTCTGATGCGCGCGGGCGCGAAGCGCGCTCATTGGTCGCGCATTCAGAGTCGCCCCGTCATTGGTTCGAGCAAGTTGCCGCAGCACAGCCAATGACCGAGTTCCTTCGTTCATTGCTGTCAGCTGTGCAGCTGCAATGCGTTTTACATAAAGACTTCAATATTCTCGAGAAAAGGAGTTTTCCCATAGCGTAAGCTACTTACGCAATACTCGTTCCCTCCTCTCAGGGAACCGAGGTTACGTTAGTAACCGAGTCGTTTTGTTAACTAAGTTATCCTCTAAAGTTTTCTTTTAGAGATGAAAGTTAACCTCTGTTTAGGCAGGGAAGATTAGCATTACATGTTAATATTTGTTTATCCTCTGTGTAGTCAGAGAAGATTTATCCTCTGATTAACCAGGGAAGGTTAACAACAGCTACAGTGTGTTAACAGTAGTTTTATCCTCTGTATAGTCAGGGAAGTGTTTTATCCTCTGTCTAACCAGAGAAGGTTGTTTAATGGAATAGTTATCCTCTACATTGATAGAGAAGGTTTATCCTCTGTAAAGTTAGGTAAGATTTATCCTCTGCTTTACCAGGAAAGGTGAGATATCCTCTGTGTAGTCATAGAAGATTAATCCTCTGTTCAACCAGGGACGTTTAACAACAGTTACAACAGTTAACAGTTTAATGTGTTAACAGTAGTTTGTCCTCTACTTTGCTTGAGAAGAAGGTTCATCCTCTGTTTAATCAGGAAAGTTTAACAACTGTTAAAAGTGTGTTAGAAAATTGGTTCTCCTCTGATTGGCAGGGAAGGTTGAATACATTATGATGAATATTCATAACTAGTTATTCTTCGCTTTGTCAGAGAAGTTATTGGTTTATCCTCTGTTTTGTCAGGGAAGTACAGTGTCAGGAAAACATCATAAAACGGTTAGAAGGAATGCTAGGCTGGTTCCACCTACTGAGAAAGGTGGACTAGCTATCCCCTTTATGGACAGACAGTGAGTTCAAGTCATTGTTAGGGGAGCAGATGGACTCCATAGTGACTGAGTCAGTCAGAATGGATTTGACAAAGAAATTTGGTGTTCACCCAGAAAAAGTATGGTCTATTGAAGAATGCAAGAAGGTGTTAGGTGCATGTATCAGAAAGCGAAATATAAAAGGCATTATCTGCTGCCACAGAGAATTTAGCTTATCCATTGCACAAGAACAAGCTAGGTGTATTGCTAAGTTAAAAGAACAGAACAAACAATTGCTCACTCAAGTTTCCTGTCTCACGAAAGGCCATAGGTGGGCCATAACAAGGCCTTAACCAAATGTGACTCAGAAGACCAACAGTCAGATGAAATTTATCCTGACTTACAAGCTTTCTTTGAAACCGATGTAGCCATTCAATCAGTAACTGATGAGCCTTTAGATTCAGTAAAGATATGTGGCGCTAGGAGATCTCAGGGAATTGAGGGAACTGAAAGTGTTCCTCCCAAGTCTTCTGTTGTCCAGATCCAAACTGTTACCAAAGCGCTAAGACCTAAAGATATAGAGAGACTCTCCCAGAGCTTACCCTTTGTACGCACAAATTTTTCTGAATTTAGATGATTTCCATTACACGAGAGTAGATGTTAAACTTCATGCTGATTTGTACTCGGCTTTCGCCAAGATAAGCACCAACTAAGACGTAGCTTTACAGTAACCTATACTTCTCCATCCATTTACGCTTCTTTCCAAATAGTGATGTGAATATCCTTCTGTCTGGTGTTAATATTTGCGCGTCAGCACACACAACGGCTGCAACCACAGTGCGGTCCCCACATGACAACCGTCCGGATTGAACAGAGTAGGGGACATCTCTAGGGTCTTAAAGTGGGCACCTTCCGTCCTCAGTGTTTCGTCGACTAGCCCACGACACCTCAAGAGGGCTCGACAGTGACTCTGGCGTCCCAGAGTCACCCCCCTCCGTCCCCCACTCAACTCAGCCCAGCTTACTGACCTTTACCTCCTTCCTGCTGCTGAGGTTGCTCCTTCCTCGTAGTTCACATGTGACCTAACCACAATCTCTCAACCTCTCCACAACCCTACCATACGCGCCAACCCGTTTGACTAAGGCTGTCGAGCCCCACTGCGGACGTTAAAGCGGTCAGTGGCAACGGTTCCGTATGGCATACTACCGCAAAACACAATATCTGTCCAAACACCAATCCTCATTCACGCAAAATACACAGGAACGTAATAACTGTAATTACTATGCAAACTATACAAATAAACCAACAGACTCTTCAAATTTTCAAGAATTTTTCGAAACCGTAGCGTGGCGGCCTGTACACAGCCAGCCAGAATCTTTCCGTCTCAACCACAGCCAGTTGCTGCTCCTCTCTGCTGCTTCAGATAAGTTCTTTACTGTGCGACGCAACTCTTGGCCACTGAATCCGACGTCTCTAAGGAACCGGGTTGCGGAGTGTGCCACAAATCCTCGACAACCCACTTCCACTGGATAAACCCGGACTCTCCATCCTCGCTGTTCTGCTTCAGTGGCCAGCTGAGCATACCGCAGTTTCTTCCTCTCATATGGCTCATCTACAGCATCCTCCCATGGCACTGTTAACTCTATCAGTTGAACAATGCGTGCTGATCCAGACCACAAAACAATATCTGGTCGGACGTTAGTGGTGGCAATCTCAGGTGGAAAAATAAGCCGTTGATCAAGATCAGCCAGCATTTTCCAGTCCCTAGCAGCTTCCAGTTGTCCTGGGCGAGAATTGGTTTTAACACCTTTTCTTGGTGGTTGCTCGCCTGGGCGGAGGAATATTGTCTTCTGTGTGTAATGTTTTGCCAGAACAGGTGGCAACTTATTGGTCATGTTACGCTTGTCTTCCAATGCTAAAGCCAAACATCGGAGTACTTGGTCATGGCACCAAGTAAACCGACCTTGGCTAAGAGCCACCTTACATCCTGTCAAAATGTGCCTTAATGTGGCAGGTGATGAACACAAAGGACAAGAGGGATCCTCTCCTACCCAGAGGTTTAGGTTCTGTGGTGATGGGAGAACATCATATGTTGACCTGATAAGGAAACTGATCCTACTCTCTTCCATTGACCAAAGGTCTTGCCAGCCCATCTTGCGTTGTTCCACACTCTCCCATCTCATCCACTCTCCCTGCTTGGCCTGGGAAATGGCCTTTATACACCTTATCCTCTCCTCCTGCTTTCGCACCTCGTTGACTACGTGCTTCCTCCTTTGAGCTGGGGCTGCCTTGTGCCATTTAGGAGGAGCTAAACTGAGCCCAAAACCCCCTCTTCCATGCTGTACCTGCCCCACGATATCACCAATTTGAAGGGTAGCCTTTGCCTCTTCCACAGATTTCTTTGCTGACCACTTTCTACCAGTTTTTAACACAGGTGCTGCCTCCCTTACACATTTGTCGCGTGACTCTACTAAGGTAATTTCCAGTCTGACCTTGGCGCACTTAAACTCCTCGGTTAAAGCAGAGACTGGCAGCTGCAATATTCCTTTACTATAAAGTCCCACTCTGCTGAGGCAGCGTGGAACTCCCAACCACTTCCTGATATATGAACTTATTAACGCTTCCAGCTTATCCACTGTTGTCAAAGAAACCTCGTACACAGTCAGTGGCCACAGCAACCTCGGCAGTAGACCAAACTGAAAGCACCAGAGTTTTAGTTTCCCTGGTAGAGTGCAGCTGTTTATGCTCTTCAACCCTTCCACTGCTTGTCGTCTAACTTCTCCCACTCGAACTGTGTCCTTTAGATCCCCATCGTACCATCTCCCAAGACTCTTCACTGGCTTCTCAGAAACTGTTGGTATTGCCTCACCATTAATGAAGAATGTTTTATCTACCACCTTGCCTTTAATTATCGAGATGCTCCTTGATTTAGAGGGCTTAAATTGCATTCGTGCCCATTCAATGTTATCGGTTAACTTACCCAATAACCAATTAGTGCAGGCTACTGTTGTAGTCATGGTTGTCATGTCATCCATGTATGCTCTGATTGGTGGTAGTCGCATCCCAGAAGCCAAGCGCTCTAGTCCTACTACCCATTTTGATGCCCTAATGATTACTTCCATTGCCATGGTAAAAGCCAGTGGAGAAATTGTGCATCCTGCCATTATTCCAACCTCTAAGCATTGCCATGTAGTGCTGAATTCTGGAGTTGAGAAACTAAATTGCAAATCTCCAAAATAGGCTTTCAATAAATTTGTTATCGACATCGGTACCCTGAAAAAATCAAATGCTGCCCAAAGAAGCTCATGTGGCACTGAACCATATGCATTAGCCAAATCCAGGAATGTCACATGGAGCTCCTTCCTCTCCTTTTTAGCTGATTGAATTCGTTGCCAGATAACATTGATGTGTTCTTAGCATCCTGAGAACCCTGGAATGCCCGCTTTTTGAACTGAAGTGTCAATGAAGCCATTCTTTAATAGGTAGGTTGACAATCTCTGAGCAATAATACTGAAGAAAATCTTACCTTCAACGCTTAATAGTGAAATAGGATGAAACTGACTGATGCTTGTATCACCTTTTTCTTTAGGTATAAAGACTCCTCCTGCTCGGCGCCATGCTCTAGGTACAACCTGCTTTTCCCATGCCACTTTTATCAATTTCCACAGAATTCGTAGAACTCCTGAAGCACTCTTGTACACTCTGTACGGAACTCCATTAGGCCCTGGAGATGATGAAGCCCTTGCCTTTCTCACAGCCTGCTCTATCTCTTTCCACTTAGGTGCACAGACCTCCATTTGGTATTCTGGTGGATTGATAGGTGGGATGTCTGACGGAATTGACATAGGCTCATGCCTTTTTGCATCTGTATGCGTTTCCTCCAAATATCTCTCTAGCTCAACCCTAGATGCTTTTAAAGTGCCATTCTTCTCACTGGTGAATAACTTCTTTACGAATTTGAATGGGTCTTTATAGAAATTAGCCCAGTTTTGAGTCTGTTACTTCTGAACTACAACATGCCAGAAAAGACGAATGGAGAGAGGGAGTTCTGAAAGCGTTAAAGAACATTGTTGGACCAAACATGGACTGGTCAAAGATAACTAGTTGTGTACAGAAGAAGGATGAGACTGTTAGTCAGTACACTGAAAGATTTAGTCAGTCAGCTGCAGCATACAGTGGGATAGCTGACACTTCAGAGAAGGTGCTAGAAGATAATGGCCCCCTAGTTCGCACATGGTTTGATGGTCTTTTGTCAGAACATAGAAAGGCATTGTCTTTCTTAGACTTCACATGGTCCACTAGAACCCTGCAAAACAACTTGGAGGGTTTAGCTACTTGGGAAAGAGACTCTGATGTCAAGGCAAGAGTAAAAATTGCAGCAGCATCCTTTAAGGTCAACACAAAGAATCAACAGAAACGCAAATGTCCTAAGAGAGAGGGCAGTTGTTATTATTGTGGTAAACATGGACATTGGGGAAAAGACTGTAGGAAAAACAAAAAGAACTTTAGACAAGTTAACAATGTTACTCAACTTCTACTCAGTCTGCTTGCAACTCTGAAGCAGCCCTCCCCTCGTCATTAAACTCGTGGAGCAGCTTGTTGATGTGTTAACCATTTGGGCTGTGAGTGCTTAATTTCCCCAGTAACTTACAACAAAGATTAAAGACTTATTTTTGTTTAATAGAACAAAAGGAAAGTGACTGTCTCAGCCTTCCTTTGGGGGACACTGGTTAAGTAGACTCACAGCCTTAAATGTTATGCTACAGCACAGGCCCTTAATCAGTAATGGTGTTAGGTCAGACTGTAAACGTAAAATGCCCTCATGCAATGTCCACACTGATGAATCAAGCAAAATAAACTTCTGTCACCTACTCCCGTTGGGGAAATTGGTTAACTACCCTCACAGCCCCGAACATTGTTTTACAGCGTGCACCAGTCACAATCCTCATGTATGATGTCTGCAGTGACTGAATTTGTATTAGTGGATGAAGGAGAAATGACTCACGATTGTTTTACGCTTACATACACACCTTTTTGTTTTTACATACCTGTTTAGCATTCAGAGGCTCTGAGTTACACTGTCATACTAATGTTATCAGGTCTGAGGAATCTCAGGGAATGGGCTGACTTCTGTCTTTTATTTACATGCTTTATTTCAGAGGCTATGAGTTACACTGTCATGCTGATGTTTCAGAGTGTCTCCACCTCTATGTAAATCACTCCCCCTTGAAAGATATAAACACTGTGTTTGAGCTACTGAGTTTAGACTTGGATGACTACAGCATTGCAACAGCAAAGTCCTCAATAACGTCTGCTTTGAAAGATATCCCAACGTCTCCTGGTCTCTGAAGGAAAAGTTTACAACAAGTAAAGACTGCGGATCTATAGTGATCGTTTCTGACTGTATGGCACCGTTACTTTTGTATTTTTAGAATGATTGTAGCCAAATATCTGTCGCCCGAACTATTAACCCAAAACGAACACTAAACATTGGCTTTAATACAGTAGCCAAATCAAATACAGAACCATGTTTAGCATGCCTGTAGATAAACAAGCATGTAGATAAACAATACATAAAAGCTCTAATCAAAGAATAATTTACACTAATTCCAAGTTTGCTGTTGAGTTTGTAACGTTAGGTGTTTGTTGGATAACGTTAAGTATGAATGAGCTTTTAACAAACTGGTTTGCAGAGCCAAACAGCGTTGTCATTTGTTTACTTCCTTGCTACAACGTACAATTAACAATACGAACTATTGCAGGAAAACACATCGACGAAAAATAAATCATACTTACAGGTTGTGGCCCGTAAACAACAGCTTCTGTTCTTAAAGTTGGAACTGCTCCATCTTTCAGGACAAGTCGTTGTGCGAATCCTGCATTGAACTCGCGAAGATTGTGGAAGCTTTCCTCCATAAAATGTGCAGCACGGATAGCGAGATTTGGGTAATAATTATGAGGGACGAGTTAAAAATAAATTTTAACCATTGATCCCTAACTCCCCCGACCCTAGGAAGGCTGAACAAAGTGGACCTGCAATCCGGATGAAAATAACAGCGTTTCGACGGCATTGCGGCAACAGTCCAGCCTACTAACGTTTTACCACAACAACTCTTCTCCAAAGAAATATAAAATGGCCTCGCCCCCCCTTATTTAGTATTCTCAGAGGAGGGGTTTAGGGGTTAGTGATGTCAGCAACCCTGGTGGAATGTCGTGTAGTCCCTACCGGCCGTTTGCTGTAGTCCTTAGAAATTGATTTCTTTAAAAGCAAATATCCCCGTTTGCTTTGAACTTTGAGCGTTGTAACTTTGCAGATGTTGTTTATGCTCGAACAGCAACATTACACACTAGCTAAAGTTAGAAAAGTGAAATCGTGTTTTACCACCCCTTTAAACAAAACTAGGTGGGACACTTTCAAACGGTATATCAATCACTGTCTAACGTTAGGTAGCTATAGGGTTGCCACCTTCCATGGATACTAACGTTAGTTGAAAGTTTTACAGGAGGTTGTATATGATGAACAAGCAGTTACTCTTCAGGTGCTTTGAGGCTAGCAAGTGCAAAGGTAGAAACTAGCTCACTACTCACTAAATAAGGATTGAAACTATCTAAATCAAAACATTAATTTGGCATTTGATTTAAAAATAGTATAAACCAGGTGTGTTTGCAAGTTTACCTAGCATGATGGCTAATTACCGATTAGCAAGCTAATAATATAATACACATTAATTCATGAATATGAGTGCTATTTTTTAATGTTTAATCTTCAGTGATGCTGAACTTGCTCAGCCAGCCACCCATCGAGTTGTGTATGTCATCATCTTACCCAAACATTGGAGTGTCCGTGCTCAACTAAGGCAGAACAAAGGCATCTATCTAGGTGAACCGAACAATGGTGTAATGATTCAGTTCGACTCCCAAGACAAGACGATGCTCACCCGACTGGCCAATAGGAACGTGGCCCCGCCCATAACACAATTTTCACAGGGAAAGCAAAATCCTGACACGAGAGCAAGAAATTGCATCGAGAGCAAAGAAAAGCGTTTTGAGAGAAACACTTTTTTTTTAAGAGAAAATGTTTTCACACTGATAGCAAAAAATATATATTTGAGATTTTTTTTCAAAGTATTTTGAGAGATTTTTTTTCTCAGAAATAATTTTAAAAATTTCGAATTTATATTTTTTTATGTTCTATGAGAAAATTACGGAGCCCCCCTAGTCACACTTTGTCAAAAAAAAAAAAAAATTATAACTATCTCGTGGCCTCAAGATAGTATCTCGTGGCCTCAAGATAAGTGTATATAAAAGGAGAATGCACAATGGAGCAGCTTTTCTCCCCAAAGCAGAAAGTGCACGTTAAAGCTGCCACCCGCTTAAGGCACTTCTTGGTAGGCTAATAGCTATGGATAGAGAGCAGGATATACTGAACTAGGTTTGAAAGCAAGTGTGTTCAGTATATCCTGGTAACGCATCTCTAAATTAAAATACAACTTTATCAAATGCTATTAGCCTCAGCATCAAATGCTAAAGCATCAAATGCTTTAATCCATAGCTATTAGCCTCCCAAGAAGTGCCTTTAGCGGTGGAAGCTTTAGCGTGCACTTTCTGCTTTGGGGAGAAAAGCTGCTCCATTGTGCATTCTCCTTTTATAAACAATTATCTTGAGGCCACGAGTTACTATCTTGAGGCCACAAGTTAGTATATCTTGAGGCCACGAGTTAGTATATCTTCAGGCCACGAGTTACTATCTTGAGGCCACGAGATAGTTATAAAATTTTTTTTTTGACAAAGTGGGACTAGGGGGGCTCCGTAGAAAATACTTTCTCTCTAAACTTTTTTTAGTCTCAAATATTATTATTTTTTGCTATTGGTATGAAAACTTTTTCTCTCAAATATTCTTTTTTCAGTCATGAAATCCATTTATTTTCTCGCATGTAATAAAGACACAATTCAAGCAGGGCATGAGAGTTTTTTAGGGAACCTGTTTAGTGGAACTGCTTGAACTAACTTTAACTAGTGCTTTCAAACCGAGTAATCATGATTAATCGCATCTAGCATAGAATATTATATGTATATATATATATATATATATATATATATATATATTATATATATATTTATATATATTTATATATTTATATATTTATATATATATATATATATATATTTATATATATATATATACATACAGTATCTCACAAAAGTGAGTACACCCATCACATTTCAGCAAACATTTTAATATATCTTCTCAAGGGACAATACTATAGAAATGAAACTTGGATATATTTTAGAGTAGTCATTGTGCTGCTTGTATAGCAGTATATATTTACTGTCCTCTGAAAATAACTCAACATACAGCCATTATTGTCAAAACAGCTGGCAACAAAGTGAGTACATACTTGGCCACTCCATCACCTTCATCTTCAGCTTCCGCAGCAAGGCAGTTGTCATCTTGGCGGTGTGTTTGGGGTCGTTATCAAGCCGTTCGGCCCAGTTTCTGCTTCAGTTTGTCGCAGTACATATTGGAATCCATGTTTCCCTCATTGAAGCTCAGCTACCCAGTACCAGCAGCACTCATGCAGCCCCAGACCATGATGCTACTACCACCATGCTTGAATGTAGGCAAGACACAATTTTCTTGGTACTCCTTTCCAGGGCATTGCCACACATTCTGGACACCATCTGAGCCACACAAGTGCATCTTAGTGTCATCAGGCCACAGGACATGATTCCAGTAATTCATGCTCCTGGACAGGTTGCTTTCAGCAAACTGTTTGCGAGCTTTCTTGTGAGCCAGCTTCAGAAGAGGCTTCCTTCTGGGACGACGGCCATGCAAACCGACTTGTTGCAGTGTGGGGTGTATGGTCTGAGCACTGACAAGCTGACCTTCCGCTTCTGCAACCTCTAAAGCAATGCTGACAGCACTCATGCGTCTGTTTTTTTAAGCCAGCTTCTGCACCTGACGCACAGCACGAGGACTCAACTTCTTTGATTGACCCTCGCGAGGCCTGTTACGAGTGTAACCCGTCTTGATGTCCCTGGCCTGTACGTCTCATCTGACCAATCGTCTTATAGCCTAGGTCAACTTTGTGGAGAGCAACAATTCTAATTCTCAAATCCGTAGAGAGTTCTTTGCCATGAGGTGCCATGTTGAACATCCAGTGGTCAGTATGAGAGAATTGTAATCAAAGCACAAATTTTAACTGCTCTAATACAAGATACAACAATTTGTATGGTCCTGTCAAGCAGACAAAAACATGAACATGATGAATAGGACATGTGGCTTTGCATGGTTAAACGACGTACAGCTATTATCACTTAGTGACAAAGTATTAGCCGTCGCTAATCTGACGCAAAACTTGCGGGAGCATACGAATCCAGTTAATCTACTTGGGAGAACAAACTTAGTCAATCAGAATAAAATCAAACGTTTACAATTTATTGACCAGGTAATGAAGCAATAATTCAAAATCCAATTCATGAAAATAAAATCATCAGTTAATCATATCATAACAACAATTCAGAAATCGAGGAATTTGTAGAAAGTAGCCTATTACCTGGCAACGAAAATTACACACAGCGGTTGTGTGGGCAGTCAACCTACAGACTCCCCGAACCTTTTTGCCCATTTTCTTTATAAACCCAGATAATTCAATTTGCTTACCAAATGGTGGTGTCTGTCATTATAATTAGATTTGGTCCCCTAGTGAGGGGCTCACAACTGTGAGATCAGAATGGAGGATCTGGGGGAGGGAATACCTTTGGGGGACTGAGACACTTTAAATGATACCAAACATGCATAGTTACTTTTTTGTACACATTTAACATTTCATGGGTTTTCAGTGAGTTTCAGGTGAGCAGGAGAAGGGGGGAGAAGGGGGAGATTGTCCAAGTGAGGTGTGAGTTGCACTGTGTGCTGCTTCTCGGATGCTGCTGTTACATCATTATGCAAGGTAGGGTTCAAATGTTAATTCTCAGGAGAGCCTTTTGCTTCCATGAGGGGTGGCCCAGACGAACTGGCACCCGCCTTACAGGGTGTACTCACTTTTGTTACCAGCTATTTTGACAATAATGGCTGTATGTTGAGTTATTTTCAGAGGACAGTAAATATATACTGCAACACAAGCAGCATATTGACTACTCTAAAATATATCCAAGTTTCATTTCTATAGTATTGTCCCTTGAGTAGATAATACTAAAATGTTTGCTAAAATGTGATGGGTGTTCTCACTTTTGTGAGATACTGTATATACACGTGTGTGTGTGTGTTTGTGTGTGTACTGTCGAGAGCTTCACACAACTAAAAGTATTGCTGTGAAATCGATTAATCGCATCTAATATTAAAGTTTGTAAATATACAATATTTGTGCATGTATGTATATATATATATATATATATATATATATATATATATATATATATATAATGTATGTGTATACACATATTCACACACTTTTATGCTAGATGCGATTAATCGATTTGACAGCACTACTTTTAGTTGTGTGAAGCTCTCAGCAGTGATTGGCATGTCATTGACTGATGTTCTGACCAATGGGAGCAGGCTGAGGTGTTTCGACATGAGAAGTACCGCCCACAATGAAGAAATACAGCATGAACACGTAGAGGAAGAGTAGGACTGTGCAGGCATGACGAGCTCGAGGGGAAATTCCTGAAAGTATCTGCTGAAAACACATGTGAGTATGTTACTTACTTTTCTTTTACTTACTAAAAAGTTTACAAAAATGTATATTTAATTTGTTGAATTATGTAACGCTTATTGGACTTTCTTATGTTTTATTTTGGTACAAAGATAAAACAATCAAAATGCCTCCTTTGTGGAATGTTTTTTTTATCATTAATTCATTTTCATTAATCCTTCTTTACAAATTGACACAATGAATGCTAAAATACGATTCTCCCTAAAAACACAGTAACATTAGACATTCTGCAATGTAAAGCCGAAAACTGGTAAAAACTTGTATACTGTATATGGAGTTCAAAAGTCTGAGACCATTTTAATAAAATGACATTGAAGCAGATTCTCAAATCCTGCTGAAGAACATGACCATCAGCTTTTGGTTATGTCAGCTCCAGTAGTTATGACAGTAAAGCATTTGATAATATACTGAAAAACTTTGTATTGTATTACACAAAATGTAAAGCAGAGACATGATATATATATATATATATATATATATATATATATATATATATATATAGCATGTGTCTTGTGTATATACAGTATATACACACATACACACACATATGTCTAATAATATATATATACACACACATTTCACATTTATTATATAAACACGAAATGTGAGTGTGTATATATATTATTAGACGTGTGTGTGTGTATATACTGTATATACACACATATTTATACATATGTGTATATATACACAGACATGTGCACACACACTCACATATATACACAACAAATATACACACATATACTTTATAAACAGATTTTTAGATATATAAAAGGTTAGAGTGTGGGAAGTATGTTCAGGCTTTTTGTGAAATTAGCTGTTATTGAAACATCATCTGGCTTCTGATGTTGAGAGGAAGTTCTCAGGAGGTTCTAAAGATACTTTGTGGCTTGATTTGCTTCACTGATCGATATGATGTGTTATTTTGTGGCATAAATGAGAGTGCTATCAGACTGTATGATTAGCAGAACAACCATTTTGTACTTCTTTAAAAGCTCATTTGTGCATCCCTTAATTTGGTAAAAGCCATTTGAAATTACTTTGACACTGTTAAGAACAATTTTCCGGGAATATATGTAGTCTGCCATATGCATGACAGTATCAATATGGGTGTGTGCGGTTTGTGGACATTTACCACCTCTTAGAGAATGGCATGTGTGGTCTATGATCCTAGACAGATGTCATAATGATCACTTGTTCCATTTAAATATTGCAACATGATAGCAAGTTTTTTTTTTTTTTTTTTTTTTTTTTTTTTTTACAAAATCTATGATTAAAATCAATACCAGGCTTTGGGAGCAAAATCAGAATCACTCTGCTTGCACTCATACACATTCCCCCAAATTGTCAATACCAGAATGCAAAAAAAAAAAAAGAAAAAAAAAGAAGAAAGAATTAAATGCTGTTTGGACTTGGACTGGAGAAACTATAAAAAAAAAGGAAGATAGCGCAACTCTCTGAGAGAAATTAACATTTGAATTTCTCTCGTGTGCACCATTCGAGATGCAAGTCTCACCTAAGCAATCCTAATCTACATCTTTTCCCATGACCCCCCATTCTGCCCCCACTCCTTCTCCCTAATGCTGAGATCACCTGAAATTCACCCAAGAATCTATATAGTTTAATGTGAATAATTATTATACAGTATCACACGTTTGATATAATTTGAAATGTCTCAGTACGACTGGTACAAAGGTCTCATTCTCAAAGAAGTAAACCAGAAGGTAATAAGGTATTTAAGAGTTTAGAAACAATTCACATACATAGGAGGTGTGTCTTCCAGGCATATGGCCTCATGCTCTCAGAAGGTGCGAAATGGTAATGAATAGCAAATGGTTCCATGTAAATCAACTTCTGCCCCCAGTAAGTCTGGGACGGTGATTAATGTGAATTCCCACTGTGAACTCATCTTTACATTTGAAATGAGGTCTGTCTATATAATGAAATGCAACTAGAGCTCAGGGCGTTTTGAAACTCAAAATTAGCCCGTGATGTAGAGTGGATGCCAGCACTCCGCATCATGTATTTCCAAATGTCGGGTTTAACCTACATCTTTTACTCATTTGATGTTTGCATCTATTATCTTTTGAACTGATTATGCAACTGGCGCGATACATTTACCTGAAATAATAAATTGTAAACATTTGATTTTATTCTAATCGACTCGGACATTAAGTAAAGAGTTTAAAAAGAATAGTCAAACATTCACACACACTTAATGATGTAGATATATAATTAAAACCTTTTTCATTTATGGAGTCAGATGAAATAAGTTAATACTTATGAGAAAATGTATTTCATTTAATCAAATTACTTTGCCACGCGGGAAGATGGAAACGCGCAGAGACCTTCACCCGCTGATCGGAAAACCTCCATTGGGCCAATCCAGCCGGGTTTTACACAAACATGATACTTTATTTGAAATTATATTATTTTCTATTTAATAATGAAAGCATTACAGTTTTTCTCAGTCACTTTGAAACCCTTCTTGAATCATCCTTAACATTTGCAAACCATGCATTTCTCAAAACAATTTGTACAAACAGCACCACACTGTTAGCACGGTTGCAGACAGACGGATGAAGATTAGGATAAAGTTCAAATACAGGGTCTATAAAGTAAATTTACTGTATAATGCAAGTTGACCACTGTAATATGAAGCATTACAATAAGTATACAGTGTTACAGTACAGTGCACATTGTTTGATTACATACCTGTTCTGTCTACAAACATTTGAATGATTGAGGACAAAGTCATTCTCCCAGCATTCAGCTGTACCTTTCGACAATCCTCAGCCATGAGGTCATAATTGAGAACATGGTCCTTGGCCTTTTCTACCAC